>OZ007501.1:65843219-67262924 GCA_963931805.1 Microdon myrmicae
GCCTCGGGGCTCTTCCACCACTGGATTTATATCCCCGACGGCTTTGATATAAATTTGCAGCTGGTGGTTACCGGCTGCGCCAATTTGTTACGTGTGTTTAACAATTTTATATTATTTAATAATATATTTTTAAGTAATATTGAATGGGACTTACTTTGGAGTTTGTTTTCGTGCGACCATTGAGCGGTCGCAGTGTTGTTATGTTGCGCTGAGGTCCGCTGGCTCGTTGCAGGGGGCGTTGGGCGTCGTTGCTCCCCTGATCAGCTTGTCCGTAGCGGTATGATGTGTCCTCGACGAATAGTGTTTTAGTACGATACACTTAAACCAATGTTAGTTGTACTAGTAGATTTTTTCAAATCAAATATGTCACTTTCTATTTTATACACAACGAGGATTTTATTGGTTTGATTATTTATTCCGACTCGTTGTGTTCGAAAATTAACGTCGAATTGTCATATATCCGAATTTATTTTCAATATATTATCTTTATTTTATTATTTTTTTTTCTCCGCCAAGTAGAATTTGCATAAAGTAGTTTATGCAAATTAGCTACTTGGCGCGTTATTTCCTTTTACAGGTAAGGAGGGGAATCAAAGGGGATTAGTGGATTCTGGGGGGGGCCTGGACTCAATTTTGGTCCGTAACAAAGCGTCTCCTCCTGTCCCATTGGTACGCTTGTTTCTACTACGTCAACAAACAAAGGTTTTCATCATAATCCCACCTATACTTTACGTTAGCACTTCTTGATCGTTGCATATTAGAACTAAGAAACATATTTCATCTAATCAGTTAGTCACCACCTATATTTTAAATGGCGCTCCTAAATTTATTATGACAAAATAGATTCTAAATAATAATAAATTCTATTTCCCTGAAGAAATCTGCTATATTACACAAATATTACTAGCGGTCGTTTCCAAGAAAATAAAAAACGAACTTAGGTTTGCACCAAACGATTAGAAACGAATGCATATTCCAATCGAACAGTACCATCTACCTGAAGATCGGAACGACTTTTTTCTCTAAGTGGAACTCAAAACACTACAATGTATCAATTATGTAGTAAATATAATGTATCTAAAATTAGTAACGAGTATCCGCATATATCCTCAAGACCCAACCTAATTTGAGTTTTAAGTCAACACTCCGTCCAAGATTTACCCACACTCCCACTAATCCAAAAACCCTTTTATTATACAGTGGTGACTCTATGAATTCCCACAAAGCTCGGAAGACCTTCGAATTATTTGCCCGGCGGTCATAACCCTACGGTGATCCACGCCACTGAGTTAGTTCCTGATAGGTGGATTGTGGGAGTTCTCTATATTACATGGAGAACCAATCCACAATCCTAACCTAATTTCGACCGCTAACAGCGGAAGTCATTAATCTATTCGGTTAATGCACAATTGCATTCAGTGTTTTCTTGTCATGCGGCAACACTATTGTATTAACTCATGAGATTTCCACCGGAAATTTCAAAGTCATTTTGGTTAGCAACAACCAATACCAGACCACACGACGCGGTTAGATAACCATGCATCGGCTGGGGAAATTCCAAATTCATCGAATTTGGTTCACACGATAATATTTCCCTAGCCGATTAAGCGTCACTTATGACTTTCCCTAGCCACTCTATTCGCTTGGAATCAACGATATTATTTCGCAGGTGAATAGCACCAGCTACATTTTCCTCCCCTCCACATTTCTGTCTCCCTACAGTTCAATGCACTCCGAGATCACCCCAGTCATCGCACTGGGTCAGTGTAACACCTCGGAGACTGCATTAATACACGCACTCTAAGCCAGATCAACCCTGTGTTATTGTGCTTTCCTTTTGATGTCTTCATCCTTTCTACGCCCATCGACGTCGAACGAATACGCAAGTACTTATCCACCTCGATGAGCGTGGGGAATTGAAGAATGCACAAGAGAGCACGATTACCATTGGTTGATGGTCGTGCGAAAACAGAAATTACCCATCTTCATCCCTAATTCAAGTCAGTCCATATTCAACTACGGTCGTGGCCACACACGTTTCGCGAGTCACATCTCAACTCAATAGTGCTCACATGCATTAGAGTCAAATAATTAATTACTGCGGTCACAGTGTCAAGAAAGAAAAGTTTCACCACTAGTATAAAATTTATAAAATTCTATTTAATTACATTAATAATAAGTTCTAAGTTAAGTGAATTAAAAGAAAGACAGAACAATAAAAAACGGATTAATATCAAAACAACATTCCTGTGCTCCAGCGTTTCATTTACTGTTCCCGTGACACTGGGATATATTTTTGTGGACAATTTAATTGGCGACTTGGATTTCAGCGGAATTACAAGTGGGAAGGAAGTGAACCAAGTGTCATACGTTGGCCTTATACATCTTCACCCCCACAGGATCATCTCAAGATACATTGTCACACAACCTGTTTGGAAACTCATTTGCTCGGTTAGATCAATTGACAAACCCCTGCATCGACGAATGCCAGCAGACTTCAAAATCCCATGCAATTGGAGTGCAATCAAAGCGGCGGGAAAATAAAAATATTTTACGACCCCTTTTGAACCACCACCGAATGGATTTTCCTCCACGGAAAACTTGCTGGTGGGAATAATATTAAAACACCGATAAGGATAAGATACCGCTGTTCGTATACTGTGATACATAACACAGAATAGATCTTTCAGAATCATTAATGCGAAACTCGCTGAGCTATAATCTAAGCATGATAGACCTATGCGACTCAGGGGCAGAGTTAGTAAGGAGGTTGTGTTATGCCTTTGATTGTGCATATGTAGATTTAATTGCCAACTCTGGCTAATGTGTCTGTTCGGCACAATTGCTGAGTGTTAGGTTGAGCCCTAATGTGCAGGCGCCCGATGAAATACCACCTCATTAGGTTATAGACTCCATGAAATGGTTGGAAGGAATCCTTTTCCATCTTTCGAAGTTTGGCTGATGGTACCGGTTGAGAAAAAATAGCACCTCAGCGGTAAAATAAAAAAAAAATGCGGATTATTTAACCAAATGGAATCCAATGTATGGTATCCAAAACACAATAGTAAATTTTCTCATAAAACAGATTTTCAGACGTAGATGTATTATCTATGAATGAGTCTTATATCATCGAAACCAAGGAACTTTCAATTCGATCCTGATTTCTTTAAAGATCCTGAAAACAGTTTACCCAAGTAATTTAGGACCAACATATTAAGACCAAGGCTATAATTTAAATGACATATTTCGCCATATTTCGTTTCCATCAAAAGCATCGCTGTGAAGTTAAAGTACACCCACAGTTGGGTGCGCTTATATTAGAGAACGACCCAAGTTTCTGGGCTAATCTAACATCGGAATTGATAAACCCTCCACCCGATGTGACGCTTACAGTGTGTAGCTTATAGCCATTAATTGAATTAATTAAATTAATTTAATTATAATGTATAGGTTATGACAATTAAGCGACCGGGCATAGGTGTTTAACTGGTAAACCAAATATCATGTCGTAAAGGTAGAACATTAGGAATAGTTCGTAGTTAGAAAACTTATGAGAATTTCCCTTTACCATTTGGTTAGTGCTGTTGAACTACAATTTTGTATGGCTGTTTACTGGAATAATGCGATACTCCAGTGGAAATATTCGAAATACATCATATATTGAACCATCGAAACCTGTTTCCACGAAACAAGTTCTTTCTGGCATGTAGACCACTCATTCCTTTGTTCCCAACTTCTCTCTCTTCTCTGGCATTACTGTAATTTTTAATAACACAAATTTATATTAATAAGTAATTTAAAAAAAACAGCACGTTCTTAATAGGATGTCACGTTAAGCATTGAAACTCATAACAGGCGTACCACCTTTGATTTCATCATAAGAAGACAGGCAGGACGTACCTTGTTTTTTTTTATTCTAGATATTACCACTACTAACTTGTTCAAGTGAATTTGGAGGTCCCTTCTTCCCAAGCATTTGCAATGAAACCTATAACGCAAAAAACGCACACTGATTCATTCGATGTCAATTTTAGTCGAACCACATAAACATGGAACCCTTACACATTTATGGGGCAAACCGCCTCATCTTTGAAATCATTTAACGTGATCTCCCTTAGGTTGTTTAATGCTAAATTAATCCACCCATTAAACGGAAACGCTGTGGTGGCACAACTGGCAATAAAACTATAGAGCCTAGACAGACATTTCAAATAAAACTCCACGTTGTACCCTGTTAATTAAATCTTATCCAGAACAAATGACCTTCATGGAACTCGGTGCCATACATGAATGAACAAATAAGTGATCATTAAGAGATATAGAGGTATCTTTGGAACCGTCGTCTGTTAAATTACCATAATTTTAAAAAAAATGATAGCGTTTGTAGCAGCCAATGAACATTGTTGACAGTCCCAAGTGAAAATCCATAATTTATGGCAATTCCCGACCCAAGGTAGAGTAAATAAACCAAACCATCAAACACAGCGAACATACAACGCGAAGTCTCTGATTCCTTTCAACCCGGCGAAAGCCAGGACGATCCTTGCCCCTGATCAATCCAAGTTGACATGCAGTCTCCACATGACACACCTGCATAGCTACTTTGACACTCGCCAAGTAGTGAACCAATGCATGCAGCGACATACTGAGAAAGGTTGCCGCAAGACTTATAACCTTTCCCGGAAAAACAAAATATTATGGACAATTTAACAAGCCTCGGATATGGACCGGATACAAGACGATGACAACGGAAACGAAAATGGCTAACCGATATGAGAATTTTCTCATGGAACGTCCGCTCACTATACAGTGCTCAAGTTGCACAGCAGTTATCAGATGCCCTATCCGAATATAAGGCTGACATAACAGCATTACAAGAAATAAGATGGATAAGATTTCTTTATTCAAAGAAACAAGTATGAGACACTTATTACAGCTGTCATGCAAAACACCATGTGCTCGGAGTAGGCTTTCTAGTCAGCCAAAAACTGAAGCCTGCCATTATCGCCTTTAATGGAATAAACGAACGGCTGTGCACTCTTCGCGTACGAGGCAAGTTTAAGAACATAAGCCTCATAAACGTTCACGGGCCTACAAAGTAGTACCCTGACGACGAAAAGAAAGAATTTTACGAGAACGTCGAACAGGCCCACAATGCCTGCCCAAGATACGATGTGAAAATCGTTCTTGGTGATTTGAATGCGAAAATAGGCCGGGAGCCGGTTTTCAAGCACTACGCAGGTCGCCATAGTTTGCATGAGAGCACTAATGACAGTTGACTACGAGTCGTCGAACTGGCAGCATCAAAAACTTGGTGGTTGCAAGTAGTAGGTTTCCGCTTAAAGATATCCACAAAGCCACCTGGGTATCACCTGATGGAGCAACTCGCAACCACATTGATCACGTGTTGATAGATCGCTGCCACTCCTCGAGCCTGATGACGGTACGAACGTGCCGAGGTGCCAACGTCGACTCGGATCACTATCTTGTTGGTATAGTTTTCAAAGCGCGGATTACCTTACGGAGACGTATTGCATCCGCGGATCAGGTTCGAATCAACACGGCTGCCTTACGCAATGAGAACACCAACACACCTTTGGTCATGCGTTAAGACTAGCCCTCGAAGATCTCGATGGAAGGAGAGTAAGTCGTGGGGCCAGAACAAGCGAAATGTACACGCGTTACGTGTCATTAGTACTGTCGACTCCATCTTAGGCAGTAGTCGTAGAGATCGGAGGAACTGGTTTGATGATGAGTGCAAACTAGCGACTGAACGTGAGAATGCTGCATACCGGGCAATGCAGCAGACTCACAGGACGCGGGTAAGCGAGGAGAAATACAAAGATCTCAGAAGATCTGAAAAATGACTTCACAGACAAAAGAAAAGTGCCTGAAAAAACAAATCTAGTCTGTGAAATAGAGAAAAGTAGAAAGCGAGGTCCGCACCAGGCGCTGAAGGTCTACCAAATAATCCGCAGTATGACGCGGTACACACCACGCTGCACTTACTGCAAGGATAAAGAGGGTAATCTGATCACCGATCCTGAAAGCATTCTGGAGCGATGGGAAGTGCACTTCAATGAATTGCTAAATGGTCAGCTCACAGAAGAATTGGAGGTTCCACCAATGCAAGATCAAGACCAAATGCCACCCCCAAGCATTGAGGAAACATTAAAAGCCATAAGGCAGCTCAAATCAAATAAAAACATAGAATTGGTCTTAAATGCCTGGACATAACAACGACGAGGAAACATATGGTCAGGTAGAGTGTTCCACATTCGTGTCGTTTGGCTAAAGAATGACTCTCTGTGTTTATTTGCACGCCTGAAGTTGACTTTCAACATGAACTGATGCGCATTTTCAGATTGACGGGTATCGCGGGAAAATGTCTGAGGAGGCTGAAAACACATTCAGCAAGTTCTGTTGAGCAACGACCGTGATAATACCTATAAGTTTAGTGAGGCCAGATTATTTTAGCTTAATGCAAGCTTAACTTAACTTAAATTAAATTAATATAAAAACCTTACAGACTATCTTAAATCTAGAGCAAGAAGGAGAAACCAAAAAAAAAACAGGAAGGTGAAGATGACTTGGCGATGGGGGAGGTGGAGGGCTGGGGAAGAGCGAGTGTATGTGGGGGTGGTAAATTCGGCATTTGTGAGACAGTGACAGTGAAGGACGTGTCTACGTACTGGTAGGGGGGCGGGGTTGGTGAGCTGGGGGGAGAGGTTGAAATTGTGGGTGGGGCTGGGAAGGTGTAGGGGAGACCTATTTTGAGGGTAGGAGAGGAGAGGTAGGATTGTAGGGTAGAGTGGATAATTGGAGGGAGGGGGGTGGGGTTAGGACGTGTTTCTTCTGAGGCGTCTTTTGAGAGCAGGAGTGGAGAGGTTTGTGGGGAGGAAGTATGTACCAGCATGGGTACTTGATTCACTTCCTCCTCCACCATACATTCCACTGTCCAACAATGTTCCGCCTAACCGAATTGTCCAGGATTAAGTACGAAATGCATCAAGACACGCAGATGCCGGACGCGAGAAATAAAACACCGACACACAGGTTTGTTATTTTTAACGTTCAGGAGCACTTTTTATTTAATTTAGTTCTTTAAAACATAATAATTGTTGCAGCTTCACCGAAATCACGACACACACGTTGGTTTTAATTATTTCCCGAACAACTAATCTTATTATGTGACACTGACTCCGAGGTATATTCCAGTATGTACGCATCGACCGGAGCGCGGGAGTTAGCATGACCATGGCGGCCAGCGGATGAAATTCGACTCATATATAACCCACCGTACCGGCGCCGGTACGGTGGATGGCAGGCGACCCGACCGCCTTGCTGGTTGAATAACGACTCTGTAGCGTTCTACGAACGCACAATTCTACCCAGGTAAGGTTCCTAGCTTCAAAGAACTTACTTACCTGAGAGCGTTGCACGCGCCCACAGACGCGTGCCCCAAAGTCCCACGATAGGGCCTGCAACTCGCAGCCAACGTTGAGACCGACACCAAAAAGCAAGGAACTGAACGTCCCCAAAGCTTTTTAGGTTAAGCTCAACAATTATAATTCTCCATACCTAAAACCTACGACCTGAAACAAGGAGAAACATCCATGCATCCTTCGACGTGTGCAATCGCAAGCTAAGTGAATGCCAGCACCACAAGTCGGCAACCCTGAACATCTGCACGAGATGCAGGGAATTACAATTAAAACAATTAACCGACCAACGGACGTGGTGCGGTTGATCTAAACATTAGATCACCCAAATATTCACCGCAAACAAAGGAGCGCATTCCTTAGCCTCGTAAACACCCAGATGGCGCGAAAAACCAAGCACCACGTAACTCCAAACAATACTTTGTTTGGAGTTTTACGAAGGCCAGCTGCAATAAATAAATACGGCACAGCATTGCGCCGTTGCCACTGTCCGCCAAGCAGAAATGCATCAGCGGAATGTTTGTTTTTCACACCATGTGAAAAACTCTCTTGGATTTCAAATCCAATAGATACCAGCGGACTAGACGTCCAGGCGATCGTCAACACCAGATGGTCGACCTAACCAAGCAGCGTGGGAATAGAATCCACCGTCAACCACGACGGTGAAGCTTCCACATGTATGCGTGAGAATTTTCTCCTTACAGGAAATTGTGTCTGCACAACTGCAGATACAAAACACCAGCGACTGGAAAAAGAGTATCCGATAGGGAAGTGAGATTTCGATCGTCAACGAGACGACGAGTCCAATTCTGATCGTCACCGGGACGAGAAGGATATATCGAATATCCGTACAGTGAGGAGACCAGAGAACCCCGCCGAGGTGGTTAATCCGCGCCAAGAATCCTTGATACTTCTCGTGTCATAAAAAGTAAAAATGTGTCGTATTAAGTGTGAGTCGATTTGTTTTCGCCTACAATGTGTTTATTTAGATAGTATAAGAACGTCTTTTCGGTAACGTACTCGGCACTTATTTCGTAAGAAAAGCAGCGAAAATTATAATTCAAAATAATAATAGACAACTTCGATTAAAATAAAAATTAAAAACAAATTTGTTGGTGTTTCATTTGTAACCGCGTTCGCTCTGTGCATGTATGTTTTCTCTGCGGCAAGCAGTGTTCGGCGGAACACTTGAACACGTATAAATCCGCCAAAACTCCACGATATCTTGCTCGTTCAGAGCTCACTCGCTCATCGTGATCATGGTGGTATGTGTGCCTAGAACAAAGAAAGACATAACGTGCATTCCTAGGATACGATTTCGGTAAAGCAAATAAAACCGAAATCGTCGGATGCCAATGGAATCTTTGTTGGAACATGTGCGGCTAAACAAAGAGACCACGATGCGATGCGGGAATGTGCTAATTAGTTTTAGCTAAGTTACTGGGAAATGGTGTTTATGGCATCGCTAGTAAGGGTACGTATTGAATACCTATTTGCATTGTCTATGCTTGGATTTCAATTGATGCCTAGGGACGCGGAATGCGTATTTGCTTTGGGTTGCACATTGTGCGAGTCGGGGAATTTTATTGCTGGGAGAAAAACGTCGCCAGCCAATGTATACATAAAGAAATTTATCGTATACTTGAATGAAGGTGGGAATAGGCGACGCCATGATAATTATCTCTGGCTGGAATGGTTACATGATATGTGAACCGGGGTTTTTCTTTTCAGGATAATTTATGATAAGGAAGGTAAGAACTCTTACAGGGGATTTGTAAGCGAAGGAATGCTTGAAAAGGTAAGAATTCTTTTGCAGGTACTTTTGGGTTATAATAATTGGATCTATTTGATGCGTGAAGCATTTAGGATGCTAATGAGAATTGCATTAGCGAAAGCTTATGCAGACTGGGTTGTGATTATGGGGGTTTTTTCAGGAAGGCGAGCCGTGGGATCTGGCGGAACCGCCACAGGTTGAAATCGAAGGAGGCGGGGAAAGAGTTGGCCTGTCGTAGCATACGCGAGATGGGTTCGTTAGCGGCGTAAGAAGTGTGATGAGCGGGCACGTAAAACAGTCGAGGGTTCCGCACATTACGGAGGTTTGTATGAAATGTTAAAGTGGAGAGCAAGCTTGGACAATTGATTGAGCCAGACAGAAGACGATGGACAAAGGTGATGTCGGCATGGATTTTGCGCTCCTCAAGTGTGTTGAGATTGATTAGAAGGAGACGGCCTATGTATGGTGGTAGAGTGAGCGGGTTTCCCAGTTTAGTCCACGGGGGGCAAAGCGCAAGAAACGACGTTGAACGCCCTCGATCCCACGAATGTGAGACAATTGATACGGGGACCAGACCTGACTAGCATATTCGAGTAGTTGCCGGATAAAAGTTGTGTAGAGTGATCGGGGACATAGGGGTTCAGGAATTCCTTCAACCAGCGTTTTACAAAGCCAAGGGCGGCGTTGGCCTTAAGGATTATGTCATCGATATGTGCGGTAAATCGAAGCTCCTTGTCGCATAGGACACCCAGGTCGCAAATCGATCCAACCGATGTTATCGGTTGGTTCAGCAAGAGATTGGAACGTGGCTGGGTGGGGGAGCGCTTCCGAGAGAAGGTGATTGTGTGACATAGAAGAGAGATAGGCACGATACGGTGCTCCTATGTTCTAACCACGGAATTTATCGACTCACAGCTGGGTCCCCAATAAGTTTCATCATCATCATCATCATCATCATCGGCACTAGAACCGGGATCCGGTCTTGGCCTTATTTAACAAATCTCTCCACTGGCCCCGATTTCAAGCTGATGTCATCCTGTTTGGCACAGCCAGGCTCTGTGCGTCCTGGTCTACGCCATCCCTCTATCGCAGACAAGGTCTGCCGCGTTGTCTCCTTCCATACATCCTGCCACAAAGGATTTTCCGGGCAGACTCCTTTTCGCTTATTCGAGTTAGGTATCCCGCCCACCGGACTCTAACGAGCTTGATTTTTTTACAACATTAGCTTCAAGGTAGATTGCATACAACTCATGGTTGTAGCGTCTCCGGAATCGTCCTCCCTCACATACGGGGCCAACAATTCTCCTTAAGACCTTCTTCTCGAACGCGGCTGAGTCCAGAGTTGCTTGGATGTTTTGGATAAATTTCGAGATTTAAAGAGCCTTGATAGATTTAGCATTCTAGAGAATGTGAGCAGTGAGGAAGAGGAAGCTAATAGTGTGAACACTAAATGGACATCGATCAGAGACACAATCAAACTAACAGCCCAAAAGGTATTAGGATCTAAGAAAACAATTAAGTCCAAACCTTGGTTTGACGATGAGTGCAGGGCGAAGATCGAAGAACGTAAACGCCTCAGAGTGATCCACTTAGAAAGATATGATGAAGTCAACGCAGAAAGATACGCGACAATTCGGAGAGAGACAATGAGGCTCTTCAAACGCAAAAAACGCGAATGGGAGAAGACTAGGATCGAAAAAATCCTAGAAAATTCTAGGGCAAAGAACATCAGGGGTATGTATGTCGGCATAAATTCAATTAGAAATGGCTACCGAGGAAGAGCCAAAATAATTCGAGACGCAAACGGCTGTCTGGTCACAGAAACAAACAATGTCGTGACAAGATGGAACCAGTACTTTGAAAACCTGCTTAATGTACGCACCCATCAACCACAGATAAATGTACCAAGCGTACATACAGCTGAGCCTCAGATCCCAGAGCCGTCTCTCAACGAAGTTGTAGACGCAATAAATCGATTGAAAATCAACAAGGCTCCCGGAGTCGACTGCATACCGGCAGAGCTTGTGAAGCATGGAGGAGAGGCAACCGCTCGAAAGATCCACCAGCTCATCCAAACAATATGGGATAAGGAAGTCACTCCGGAAGAATGGAAAACCTCAATAGTCATCCCCATTTTCAAAAAAGGCGACAGATCTGACTGTGAAAACTACAGAGGAATATCATTGCTCCCAACCGCATACAAAATATTAACAAATGTCATTCTGGCGAGAATCACACCTTACGCAGAAGAGATACTGGGAGACTACCAATGTGGATTCCGTAGGAACCGGTCAACAAGCGACCAAATGTTCACAATAAGACAACTGCTGGAAAAGAAGTGGGAATATGGAGAGACGGTTCACCAACTGTTCGTTGACTTCAAAAAAGCCTACGACTCAGTCGCAAGGCACAGACTCTACCATATTCTAGTTGAGCTGGGAGTCCCAAAAAAATATGCCGCGCTCATTCAAATTTGCATGAACGAAAACAAAGGGCGAGTTAGAATAGAAAACCACCTCTCAGAACCATTTGAAATCCGGGACGGACTAAAGCAGGGAGATGGTCTATCACCGTGTCTCTTTAACCTTGTGCTCGAGTATGTCATCAGAAAGGTACAAGACGACAACATGGCCGGATCATCCCTGAACGGGGTCACACAAGTGCTCGCATATGCGGATGACATCGCCGTTCTGGGCGATAATCTAGAGACTGTTAGTAAAAACTGTGAAATCATCATGCAAGCGGCAGAAGAGGTGGGCCTAGAAATAAATGAAGACAAAACAAAATACATGATTACGGCGAGAGCAGGTGGGTCTCAGAGAACACATATAAACGTCAGCGGTAAGATCTTTGAAAAAGTTAAAGAATTTAAATATCTGGGAACGATACTGACGGCCAGTAACGAAATGTCGAAGGAAATTAACAAGAGACTGCATTCCGGCAACGCGAGTTGGCACGCAGTCAGTAAACTGCTGAAATCCAGACTGCTATCACGTAACATAAAGCTCCGTGTCTATAGAACCATAATCATGCCAATTGTTCTATATGGATGCGAAACATGGGCTCTCACAGAACGGGAAGAAAACAAATTCCGTCTATTCGAGAATAAAGTTTTGAGAGGCATCTTTGGAGGTAAATATGACGAGGAGGCAGGACAATGGAGGAGACTCCATAACCACGAATTGGAAGAACTATATCGCAAACCTACAATAGTGAGAGTAATCAAGTCGCGAAGATTAAGATGGGCCGGACACGTGGCGCGAATGGGGAACGGTAGGACCGTGCATAGAATTCTTGACGGTAGACCAACGGGAAAGAGACCGGTAGGACGGCCGCGACGGAGATGGGAGGACAATGTTAGGTTTGACCTTGAGGAGATCGGATCGAATGGTCAAGCGTGGAAGGAGAGTGCCCAGGACAGGGAAGGATGGCGAAGCCGAGTCGGTGAGGTCATGAACTTCCGGGTTCCTACAGGCCAATAAATAATAATAATAAAATAATAAAGAGCCTTGATAGGCCGTAGATACCCGCCTGTCACCCGAGAGACCGGTGTTCGATTCCCCGTCGGGGAGCCCCTGGCGCAAGGCTAATGACCTTGCCCAGAAAAAATAAATCATTATGGAAAATTTAACAAGCCTCAGGACTTGCTAAATAAGGCCAAGACCGATTCCCGGTTGTAGTGCCGATGATGATGATGATGATGATGATGATAGATCGCCGCCACTCCTCGAGTCTGATGACGGTACGAACGTACCGAGGTGCCAACGTCGACTCGGATCACTATCTTGTTGGTACCGTTTTCCGAGCGCGGGTTGCCCTACGGAGACGTATTGCATCCGCGGATCAGGTTCGAATCAACACGGCTGCCTTACGCAATGAGAATACCAGCAACACCTTTGGTCATGAGTTAAGACTCGCCCTCGAAGTGCTCGACGGAGGGAGAGTAAGTCCTGGGGCCAGAATGCCGGGCGTAGAAGAGAAATGGACACGCCTTAAGAATACTGTCATTAGTACTGCCAACTCCATCTTAAGCAGTAGTCGTAGAGATCGGAACGACTGGTTTGACGATGAGTACAAACTAGGGACTGAACGTAAGAATGCTGCATACCGGGCAATGCAACAGTCTCATTGGACGCGGGTACGCTCAGAAGATCTGAAAAAAGACTTCACAGACAAAAGAAAAGTGCCTGGGAAAAAAACCTTGTCTGTGAAATAGAGAAAAGTGGAAAGCGAGGTCCGCACCAGGCGCGGAAGCTCTACCAAATAATCCGCAGTATGACGCGGTACACACCACGCTGCACTTACTGCAAGGATAAAGAGGATAATCTGATCACCGATCCTGAAAGCATTCTGCAGCGATGGGAAGTGCACTTCAATTAATTTGCTAAATGGTCAGCTCACAGAAGAATTGGAGGCTCCACCAATGCAAAATGCCGTCACCAAGCATTGAGGAAACATTAAAAGCCATAAGACATGTGACCATTTATTGTCACCAAGTCCAGCCAGATACTTGCCTACGCAGATGACATCGACATCATCGGTAGAACCGAATCGGCTGTACAGGAATCCTTCACCCAGATCGAGCAGGCGGCACAAAAACTGGGACTGCACATTAATGAGGGAAAAACCATGTACATGGTGGCAACTTTTGCGAAGAGAAGACCTAACGTTGGTCAAACTATCAGGGTAGTGGAGCACGAATTTGAAGTACTGCAATCCTTTAACTACCTTGGGTCAATAGTATCAGCCGATAACAATATGGAAGAAGAAATACACGAACGGCTGATTAAATCCAACAAAGCCTACTATGGTTTATCAAGGCTCTTTGAATCCCGAAACTTATCCAGAACATCCAAGCTACTACTGTACAAGACCATGGTCTTACCAGTACTCGTGTATGGATCCGAGACCCTAAGGTGCTTAATAAAAGGCACTCTGAACTCTTGGCCGCTTTCGAGAGAAAGGTCTTAAGGAGAATTGTTGACCCCGTATGTGGGCGAGGTCGACGCTACAACCATGAGTTGTACGGAATCTACCTTGAAGCTAATATTGCAAGAAAAATCAAGCTCGGTAGACTCCGGTGGGCGGGACACCTAGCTGGAATGAGCGAAGAGGAGCTGGCCCGGAAAGTCCTTTGTGGCAGGATGTATGGAAGGAGACAGCGCGGCAGACCTTGTCTGCGATGGAGGAATGGCGTAGACCAGGACGCCCAGAGCCTGGGAGTGCCAAACTGGATGACATCGGCTCGAAATCGGGACCGGTGGAGAGATTTGTTAAATAAGGCCAAGACCGGATCCCGGTTCTAGTGCCGATGATGATGATAATTTAAAATCTAAGAAAAAACCGGAAATAAAAAATGTTGAAAATTGAAAAAAAAAACGAGTCGGCATTCAAAAATATACTTTTTTTATATACACTTTTTAACAATTATATTTTTATTTAAATGATCAGTATTTACAATTTTAATTTCTTTCTTACGTCCACCCGCCGTGACTGCTCGAACAAGAAGAATGTAAGGAACTGAAAGTCCATCCATTATCGTCCTATTGTACTAGATCAGTCACAATGGGCTTACATTAATGATGGGCTTACAGTGTAAGGTCTAGCAATAAATTATGTGTACAATTTTTAATTTCTTTACTACAACTTATTGTCGCGCATATGACAATCAATACTAGAATATTCTAGAAAGTCCAAAACAAAGTACTAGAGTATTCTAGAAAGTACTGGAAAACTGGAGACTATGAGCAGTAGAAAATTCGAGGCTATGGAGCGGACGAAAACGAAACGCCGAATCAGAATGAGGAAACGGTATAAATACGTCGCATGCAGATCAGGAAGAGAACCGCCAAAGACGTGATCTGCGTTTACTACCGCACCCAAGACCTGTGGGGCTTTTCAGGGCCCGAAGAGCCATACATCATTCGATCCCCACTATTCCAGGCGAAGCGACTTACCTCTAAGTCGAACCTTCAGCAAGGTTGCGTAACCTTGGTACGGCATTTACCGCCAGCCAAATCGCTGGAATTAATTCAGTTACCCAATAGGATAACTGACATGAATATCTTTTAGGCAGCTTACCTTTCTTTGGGGGTTTTTCTACCAAACCCCTTTTCCTCCATCACCATCCCTGAAAACATTAAGTCCACGGCAAAGACTATCACCTAGCCGTGGCATCGAAAATTTCATCCTCGGCCATGCATTACCTTATCTGAAAACATTAAGTCCACGGCAAAGATTATCACCTAGCCGTGGCATTGAAAATTTCATCCTCGGGCATGCATTGTACCCAGTGCATCTCGTTTCTATAGCCTTATGCCATGGAAACAAAATCAACAAAGAGTTCATTGATTACTCGTTGTTTTTGTTTGACCATGGCACCCCTAGCATGCGGCTATCAGGTCCCATCTGTTTGCCACCGTCGACAAGGTTTCGGCGGATGCAAACCAAACATTTCCCTAATTACCAGCAATAGCTGGTTTCCTATTATCGGTCTCCACCGATCAGGGACCGCAAACAAACAACGAATTGGATGCAGCCATCAAGTGTTTACTTTTAACATCTGGCAATGGCTGCACCCTATATTCGTTGCAATACCCAAACTTAGCATTTGCATCACAGATGGTTTATGGTATATCCAATTCCCTATTAACGGCCGCCAACCGTCGGCGGACCTAGGAAAATTCACATCCATCAACCCAAATGTTGATTTATGGCCTCTCCTAGGATGACCAGATCTTCGGCTCGTGTTGTTTTTACCCCAGGTGGTCCTGTTGCCGGCAAGTATTGCACAATCAATTGTGTACACAGCCGCGGGCCATGCATTCTTTGTATTCGCAGGAGATGCAGTTGCGAAGCTCGCAACCACCCTCGATCACCGGACGATTGTATGCGATGCATACACATACATACGAAATGTATGCCGTATTCCCCGGTCCAATCACGATTGACTGCCTCGAGTCGATCGTGCAGCTCCTCCTCTTTTTGCGGTTTCCTTTGCGGTGTTTTTTTTTTATTGACAGCGAATAGTCAGTCAGATTTCATATTTCGTGGCGTGCGAACATGCCATAGGGCAAGTGGTGTCTAAGTTTTGAGCTGTGCCTTTTTTCTTCTTTGCTCATTCTCAAAAAAAAATAATAAGAGAGCCCAAGTCATGCGGTGGATTATTGTAGTCAAATCGGTCGATTATACGAATTGATCACCGCGCAAAGTGTGCTGTAAATAATATCGAAATTAAAGAAGTCCAAAAACAATAACTATCTGTGAACGGGTGAACCTTTAAATGAGTAAATGTCCAGAACAATGTCTGCGTGAATTCCAGTAGCGAATGTTAATCTATCAATGTGTAAAAGTCAGGAACAATAGCGATTTGTGAATGTCAAAATCAATCTATATGATAAAACCAGAAAGAAACACCGTTCGGAGAAATAGTGAAATAAAGAAAACTTTATATGAACAAAAACATCCTAGAGTTCTTTTATTTATTCATCCTTCGTCGGAGAATTGTTTGCAGTGAGAAACAGTGGGAGTGTGGTAAACCAGCGCCCATGACGGTGCACAAGCCATACTAACCCCACAGACCCACCGGTCTTGTAAGATTTCTTTCCCACCATCCCTCTATAAAAGTAGTTAGAGAACACTTGGACTAACACTGTCCACACTATCCTTGGATACCCCCCTTTTTTCTTCTCTTTTCAGATGCCGCGAGACCGAGCCCAACATCCTCACGGATGTGGGTGATTCTGGTTATCGCAAGATGACCAGAAGTCAGAGACAAGATGAAGGACACATATGTCCTGTTTCGCCAAATTCGGCCTTCTCGCCACAATTTTTTTTTTTTTTTTTTTTTTTTTTTTTCAGGAAGAGAAGTAAGAAGTAAGCAGTAAGCAGTCAAAGACGCGATAAGTAAAGAAGCGAAATATCAAGTAATGGTTGTTATTAACGGACTAATAAAGTGTTTGCCAAGAGAATCGATTTAACGGCTCTTATTTATTAAAATTAATTAATCCAGCGCACCCTAAGCTCGCTACTTTATTTACTCTTTTCTTGCAGAAAAATATTTAACTATTTTAATGAATGTCCGTATTCAAACATTTCTTGTATGCAGGTACCTGGCCAGTCTATAGTTGTACTAATTTTTACTAGTTAAAAAAAAAATTCAATTTCAGTACATAATTCGATGATCTGGGTCCGGGAGGTTTTCAGCCAATTTTTCATACTTAACGAATGATAGAACAAAAAGTATTCCTGTGGGTACCCAGGTACCCATTTGGTAACACAAGGTTTAAGAAAATGGACTTTAAGCTACGAAATCCTGCGAGTAATACTAAACTTAAAGGGGCTCACATGCATAAACGGCGAAGTCGTGGCGGTAATATCAAATACTGTGTACCCTATCTATAGAACTTCGCGTGAGCTTCTGGACATATTGCATGTATATTAGGAATTATCGACAAGTTGTCACGAAAACCAGAACAGAAATTCCCATTGGAGTAACATACCATATGTATCTTCCCCCAATATGGCTATCCACGAAATATGGCTAAACGAAATTGAGGTGGTTACAAAGGGCAGCCCAAAATAAAATAATAATAAATAATTAGGCTACTCACAATGAATATAAATCAGTGCTCAAAGTGCAAGAGTTTTCGAAATGAGGAAAACTTACCATGTCGACATCAAGAATGACCCCAACCAAATTAAAGAGGAGACAGTTTATATGAGACCGGACTATTTGGAGTAGGTTATGGTATGATGCCCAATCTCATTAACGATTCTAATCTATAAAACTAAACAACCCGAATTGGATCAATGTTGCTCCATCTTTCTGTCAACGATCAATATATCTTATACACAAGATAAGGAAATTTTAAGACTAAAAATGTGTCACATTTCCAAATTCTGCTATTAAACAATAATTTGTCTGACAGCGACTAAAATAAATTTTTCAATTTCATGTCGATGCCCAATATTTGCATTTCTCTCTAGGAATATATCATGTCTTCCTCCTGGTGCGTTCTTCACTAATGCCTATCATGAAAGAGCTATGTCCCAAAAATCCTACTCAATATCACACAAAGAGATGAGACACGATCTTGGAATGCCAACAGACAAATTACCATTACACGGCGGGGTCATCGGTGTCACCGTCACCATTTCAAGGCGCAACTAGCCCTCACTTCCGTGCCCCCGGCGAAATGACAATATTGCACTTTAACAAAAGGCGACAACGGCCAAAAAAAAGCCAAGTTGACCTCTGAGAAATAAAGTACAAAATAAGCAATAATCAGCCGCAAACCTCCAAACCAGAAAACAAACAAAAAAGAAACCGAGCACAACAAAACCCAAAAACTCATTTCGCCACACCCCTCTCCTCTTCTACCACAACCAGCTGCTATTTCTCTCCCTTTCGGCGCATTTTACGATCAAAAAAAGTGATCGTGCAAAAACAGTCTCGCCTTGGTGTTGGTTACTCCGGGTTTTGTTGTTGCTATTGTTGTGTCGGTTAATTTTAGACCGACACTGTGTGCTGACGAGCGAGTGGAAATTTCCATTGCTGAATGGAGGCGCTTTGTGTGTGCAATTTGGATGGAATGCAGCCGTCGGCTAACGATCGCGTAGGAAAGTACCGAGCCACATTGCACGTGACAATAGAATAGGGCCCGGAATAACTTATTCAGGTTTCTTGGCAATTTCGGTCGGGATTGCACTAAAAAGCATTGAGTAATAACTCGCACGTAAAATGAGATTTCAAGGGGTTTCGTTGTGTCGCCTATTTCGCCAACTTAGGAAATACTCGCCGAGAAATGGAAAATTTGGTTTTTGTTTTGATTTGTTTTTTCTTTCTCTTAATTTGGTTTCCAATTATACCTTTAAGTTTATAAATGCGCATCCAATGATTTGTGTGATACTGTGGTACAAATCGATGCGACTTGTCTTAAGCGATGCGATAAGGAAATGTCTTATGGAGACACGTGTCCTGAAAATAATCAGGCAACAAACAGGTTTTATTTTTTATTTAAAAATGCCCAACATCGACGAAATCACGAAGGCAAAACCGCACGAAAATGATGAACGCATTGCAGAACGATCTCTTGACCTATCTACTCAGTAAACGTGTTTTAAGATCAGTAACTGCATTACTCACAAAACAAGTTGCCTATTAGATGCTAAAGGCATATTGGAAGAATTGATCTATATACATGACAACGAAATCAATAGCATCAAAGGGATTTTGTTGTGTCAAGCACTGCAATGATTATCTTCTGTGATCGTCGATATAGTTAATGATCCAAAATAATGAAACACATCCGGCGTTCATTTCATCTTTAATAACTTGTTGCAATTGAGTAGTTCCTTTAATAACTATAATAATGCAGGCATGTCTAATGAATCATTGTGGGCACTGTTTCTTGTATAAGAAATTTATTATTTTCTCGCTAAAGTACTGCAGTGATCTACCATCTTGATCAAAAAGTTCCCGAATTTTATTCAGAATATCCAATATACGAGATGATTCGTGAACATTTATATTGTCTCCTCTAATGCACCAGGATGTTAATCGACTACGAAACTTTTATGTCAGTACTTGATCCAATTCTCGAAGCACTTTTTGTACTCGGTATTCGGTATAAGCATCAGAGCCGTCTTTTTTTTTTTTTCATTTTTCTCACTACCTCCTTTCGGCCCCTATAGCATATTCCGCGTAGTAGCTTTTAAGTCGAGTAAACAGAAACAAGTTACAGAAGCTAATTCTGTGTTAGTATTCCATCCATTCTTGGCCAAAGACGAAAAATAATAGCATTGTGCGACGGTGCGTTATAATGGTGTAAATTCCGCAAGTTGTTTGCCCACAAAATCGGTCTCTTTGAAAAACTGCTTCAAGAACCGTTTCATCACACCAAAATAATACTCTTTGCTCACTATCTGACCTTGTGGCAAGAATCCATGATACACAATAACACCATAATCCATGAAAACTGATGATTTTTCCAGCCTGGGATCATTGGGTGTACGTTATTCACTCACCTGATGTCTATCATGCGTTTGATAAAAGAAAAAAGGTTTTTCCCATTTAGCCAACTACAATAGATCGGAATGCATGAAGATACAAAACCCACAATTAAAAGGACATCTGATAAGTAAGTCATTTCCGGGGCAATAAAAATATCTCCCTCGGTTGAAGAGTCGATCTCAGTTTCGATCGGGGCTAGACCATCGAGTGTTGCCGGCGTTGTTAGAGCAATGCAAGCCGCTGGATTTGACGATATTCCATCAGGTTTGGTCTAACGTCATCGCTTTGTTAGATTCGGATATGGATCGTTATTGGAGATCCTCAGGAAAATTCTGGAACGAAAAAAAAATGAATCAAACTTAACACGATATGAAGCAATTAATAAGGAGATTGATTGTCTTTCGTAATAGCATATTAGCATCATGCAAACGGCATCAATTACATGTTTACCAGGCGTACCGGTATGAAGTGAGTTTTTTGGGGAAAGTAAAAAACATTTTATTCGAAGTATTGGCCATTGCTTTCTACACATTTCGACCACCTTTCTGGCAATTTGTGGATACCACGCCAATAAAACCGGTCGTCTTTTGAGGCAAACCATTCGGAGACCCAATTTTCGACTTCTTCGTAGGAGTTGAAATGCTGCTCAACCAATGCGTGTCCCGTCGATGAAAACAAATGGTAGTCGGAAGGTGCCAAGTCTGGTGAATACGGCGGGTGGGGTAAAACTTCCCAGCCGAGAGCTTTTATTGTTTCTTTGACGGGTTTTGCTGTATGACTCGGAGCAATATCATGCAACACAATTACCTTTCCGTGTCTGGTGGCCCATTCTGGTCGGTTTTCGATCAATACGTGGTTCAAATTAATCATTTGTCATCGGTAGCGTTAAGCATCAGCAGTTTCGCCAGGTTTTAGAAGTTCGTGATACACCACCCCCTTCTGGTCCCACCAAACACAGAGCATTGTCTTTTTTCCGAACCGATCAGGCTTTGCAGTCGATGTTGACGCTTCTCCTGGATGTATCCATGATTTTTTGCGTTTAGGATTTTTAAAATAAATCCATTTTTCATCGCCAGTCACAATTCGAAGCAATACTGACTTCCTTTCGTGTCGTAGAAGTAACGTTTCATATGTGTTGTTTCGCTTTTCCATCTGCCTGTCATTCAGTTCACGTGGCAACCAGCTTCCATACTTTTGGATCTTCCCCATAGGTTTTAAACGGTCAGAAATTGTTTATTGTGCAACATTTAACATGTATGCTATTTGTTTTTGACTTGTAGTGTCAATTGATCTAATATTGCTTGCAATTCAGCATCTTCAAACTTTTTTGGTGGTCTTCCACATTCTTCATTTCGCACATCAAAATCATTATCTCTGAACCGCTTAAATCATCTTTTGCATGTTGCTTCCGATAGAGTATGATCACCATAAACCTCGACAAGCATTCGATGCGACTCTGCAGCACTCTTCTTCAAATGAAAACAAACAATTAATGCTTCCGCAAATCGTCATTTTCTGGTACAAAATTCGACATTTTTAACAGGATTAAAAAAAAGATGTTTGTACAATGACTTGATGCATACTAAATGTGTTTGACAGATGTCATAGCAACCAAATAAAAAAATATAGGGGCTCGTTCACAACAAACGTTCCCTATCGATACATTTGTATTTTGACGCTTACTTCACACCGGCACACCGGTAGCGCAATTGGTATTTACTACTCCTTGTTCGTACTAAATATTACTCGGAGAATCGGTTGGTATTATAACATACATAATACTTTTCGTATATTTGGGCCAATGATAATGGTGGACACACCCTAATGTTATACCAAATATTGAAGGTGAATTAAATATAAAATTCCGGATTATCGTCGGACCATTGCGGACGTTAAAAGGTGTTCCATCGGTCGATTGGCTTCAATGGGATGGCGTTATCAATCCAGTGGACATCAGAATAGATTGTGAACTATTTGAACTGAAGAATGGTAGTGGTTTTCGTGTACAAAGTGAACATACAGAACAAAGTCTTTGATTGCATTCAACCCGGTGAAGGGCAGGACGATCCTTGTCCTTGTTCAATCCAAGTTGACATGCAATCTCCACGTGACACCCCTGGATAGCTACTTTCGCACCCGCCAAGCAGTGAATCAATGCTTGCAGCAACATCCTGAGAAAGGTTGGCGCAAGGCTTATAACCTTCCCGCAAAAACAAAATATTATGGAAAATTTAACAAGCCTCGAATATGGACCGGATACACGACGATGACCACGGAAACAGAAATGGCTAAACCATTTGAGAATTCTCTCATGGAACATCCCTTCACTGTACAGAGCTCGTGCTGTAGAGCAGTTAGCCGATGCACTGTCCGAATATAAGGCTGACATAACAGCATTACAAGAAATAAGATAGACGAGGAGTGGTGTTATTCAAAGAAACGAGTATGACAGTTATTACAGCTGTCATGCAAAACACCATGTGCTCGGGGTAGGCTTTCTAGTCAGCCAAAAACTGAAACCTGCCATTATCGGCTTTAATACAATACGCGGAAAGCTATGCATTCTTCGCGTGCAAGTTTAAGAACATAAGCCTCATACACGTTCACGGACCTACAGAGGAGTCCCCTGACGACGAAAAAGAAAAATTCTACAAGAACGCCGAACGGGCTCTCAATACCTCCCCAAGATACAATGTGCAAATCGGTCTTGGCGATTTGAATGCAAAAATAGGTCGCGAGACGTTTTTCGTGCAGTACGCAGGTTTCCATAGTTAGATCGCAGCCACTCCTTGAGCTTGATGACGGTACGAACGTGCCGAGGTGCCCATATCGACTCGGATCACTATCTTGTTGGTAATGTTTTCCGAGCGCAGATTGCTTTACGCAATGAGAATACCAGTAACACCTTTGGCCATGCACTCGCCCCCGAAGAGCTCAACGGAGGGAGAGTAAGTCCTGGGGCCAGAGTGCCGGGCGTAGAATAGAAATGTACACGCCTTAAGAATACTGCCAACTACATTTTAGGCAGTAGTCGTAGAGATCGGAGTGACTGGTTTGATGATAAGTCCAAACTAGGGAGTGAAGGTAAAAATGCTGCATACCGCGCAATGGAGCAGTCTTATAGGACGCGGATACGCGATGAGAAATGCAAAGAGCTCAGAAGATCTGACTTCTCAGACAAAAGAATAGTGCCTGAGAAAAAAACCTTGTCTCTGAAATAGAGAAAAGTCGAGAGCGATGTCCGCACCAGGGACAGAAGTTCTACCAAATAATCCGCAGTATGACGCGGTACACACCACGCTGCACTTAGTGCAAGCTTAAAGAGGGTAATCTGATCACCGATCCTGAAGGCATTCTGGAGCGATGGGAAGTGCACTTCAATGAGTTGCCAAATGGTCAGCTCACAGAAGAATTGGAGGCTCCACCAATGCAAAATCAAGACCAAATGCTGCCGTCCCTACGCGTTGAGGAAACATTAAAAGCCATAAGACAGCTCAAATCAAACAAAGTCCCCGGAGCTGATGGCATGCCAGCTGAGCTGATCAAACAAGGAAGAGCAGCGTTACATAACGCAATTGGTGAGATCGTGGAGCACGTATGGGAGCAAGAGGAGATGCCGGAAAATTGGCGTCGTGGAATAATTTGCCCCATATATAAGAAGGGAGATATCACAGTGTGCAGCAACTATAGCGGTAGAACATTGCTGAGTACCACCTACAAGATACTCTCCCCTAGCCTACAAGACCGGCTAGCGCCATACACTAAAGCCATCATTGGTCAATATCAATGTGGCTTCATCCCAGGCACATCAACGATTGATCAGATATTCACCCTTACGCAGCAATGGAAAAATGTTTGGAATTTAAGATTCCATTATATCATCTATTCATAGACTTGAAGGCCGCCTACGACAGCATAGACGGGGTAGAACTATGTTATGCCATGAGAGAGTTCGGCATTCCAAACAAATTTATACGACTTTGTAGGTTGACCATGACCAACGTAACTAGTCAAGTAAAAATGGCGGGATTGCTGTCCAAACCAATAAACATCTTTAATGGACTCCGACAAGGGGACGGTCTGGTCTGCTTTCTCTTCAACCTGGCGTTGGAGAAAGCAATCCGTGACTCTGAAATTACAACTACGACGACTATTGTCACCAAGTCTAGCCAGATACTTGCCTACGCAGATGACATCGACATCATCGGTAGATCCGATTCGGCTGTACAGGAATCCTTCACCCAGATCAAACAGGCGACACAAAAACTGGCACTGCACATTAATGAGGGAAAAACTAATTACATGGTGACAACTTCTGCGAAGAGAAGACCTAACGTTGGTCAAACTATCAGGGTAGTAGAGCACAAATTCGAAGTAATGCAATCCTTTAACTACCTTGGGTCAATAGTATCAGCCGATAGCAATACGGAAGAAGAAATACGCGAACGGCTGATTAAATCCAACAAAGCCTACTATGGTCTATCAAGGCTCTTTAAATCCCGAAATTTATCCAGAACATCTAAGCCACTACTGTACAAGACCATGGTCTTACCAGTACTCGTGTATGGATCCGAGACCTGGGTGTTCAATAAAAGGCAGTCCGAACTCTTAGCCGCGTTCGAGAAGATGGTCTTAGGAAGAATTGTTTGCCGCGTATTTGAGGGGTGACGATTCCGGTGACGCTACAACCATAAGTTGTACGCGATCTACCTTGAAGCTAACGTTGTAAGAAAAATCAAGATCGGTAGACTCCGGTGGGCGGGACACCTAGCTCGAATGAGCGAAGAGGAGCCTACCCGAAAAGTCCTTTGTGGCAGGATGTATGAAAGGAGACAGCGCGGCAGATGATGATGATGGTGATGATGATGATGATGATGATGATGATGATGATGATGATGATGATGATGATGATGATGATGATGATGATGATGATGATGATGATGATGATGATGATGATGATGATGATGATGATGATGATGATGATGATGATGATAATGATGATGATGGTGATGACGATAATGATGATGATGATGTTTCGTTTGGTTCTAAAATTCTTATGTGTTCGGACAAAAAAAAAGTTGGAAGAATTAAAAAAAATAGGCTGTAAGAGATGTAAAAGAGGAAGGCCTCTTATATATATTAATGTTAATTAAGAAAATGTTGTACGCCGAAAGGAAAAACAAAAAAAAACATTTTGTACAATTTAGAGTCCTTGTGAAGAGCCAATAAGTTAATATAAGAAAAATTAATGTAAATAGGGATTACTATTTAGCCTTAAGTAAAATCTGTAAATTTTTTTATATAATAAATGTGTATTGTAAACTTAAAACAAAAATCTTCATTTACTATGAGGTTTCTTTTGAGGCTGCACATTAAAAAAAAAAGGAAGAATTCGAAAATCGGTGTGGGTTCGGTTATCTGTGCAATCTAGAAGAAAATGTTGTGCTAATAAACTCTCTGTTGAGGTGCGTTTTACACTGTATTTTCGAACAGACTTTAAAGTTATATCTAGAAATAGATTTCACAACTTCTCAAAGGACGAACGTGCGTTCACAAGTGTACTGCATACGATAACTACTCCCAACGGAAGTGAACTATATAAACCTACACCTAAGAAATGTTATCTTATTTTTTTATCACTGTGTTTTGTATTTGTTTCTGTAACACTGGAATCATTCATACTAATCATTACTCGCTCTTTGTACACCATAACTAAAGTGTGTCATTCAAGGTGAGACCTTGTTTGGTTATCTTCTGTTTATCTTAAAATACAATTATACAGGAAGGTGCGGCACTTCATTTTTGATAATAAAGTTACTTTTCCTCAAAATTATTCTTTTAGTTAACTGCTTGTATATTTACAACGCAATTAGCATGACTTTAGGTGAACACGCCTTGTCACAAGCTTCCTAACTAATCCGGTTTAAGGTAGCTGACACTTTAAGCGTCTAAAAATTAATCCAGCTCAAATATAAAATTTGCTAAGCAAGAGTTAGAAAAGAGTAATTAAGAAGGGAAAGTGTGTAAATCAAAGCTAAGACAATATACTCGCATGTAGTCAAAAACCTGTCTCAAAGAAGCATTTGTATTAGAAGATGAATACTTTATTTTTTATGCCAAACCCATACTACGCAGTCCTGCACCTATTGCGCTGCCAATGTGCTTTTGCGTCGGATTCTTCTTCTCCGTTTAGTTATTGGAAACAAGTTTCGAATTTCATTCATGTTTACAAATATATTTAAGACCTAAAAATTAATGTTAATCAGAATATTTCTGCCCCAAATAAGAAGGATTGCCTCTTTAATGAAAAGCAACAAATGGACGTTGATTGTGTTGACAGTAAACCCAGTGAAATTATTGCCATAATAATTATCACACGGGTACTCTGAAGGTCATACGCTAACAGATAACAGAAAATGTACCACAGCCACCATTTGAAGAGCTACATTGTTTCCAACAAACATTGCAGTCATCCATACATTTTTATAAGTATATTCCGAGATCGCCTTCAGTTGTCTTAGCCAATTTTCTTTAATGTCCTTAATTGGCCCAAAACTGGTCCCACGAAGTGGAATCCGAGTCTCAGGAAGGGGGTAAGGCCACAGGGTATGGAGAAGACTGTGGCTGGACCACATTAGTATAGTTTTTGGTCTTTTGCTATGCGTCATTTGAAAAAAAATTCAACTCTTTATTGGAATTGATTAAGGATAAAAAAATTATTTTTTTTCATTTACTGAGGGTGTCAGTGTTCAAAAGACAACCGCAAAATCCGCCCCGTGTACTACATGTTAAAACATAGAATGTCTTTTTATTACCGACAAACTTTGTATTATTAGTCCGTTTCAGAACTTGACACTTTAGGGTCTGTTGTTTGCATTCCAGATAATTCTACACATTTTCCGAACTTTCTTCTATTCTTACTGCTTGAATCCTAGTCCTGTAGCTTAAGAAGTAATTAGTAATAATCCTTCATAATCATAACACAAGAGCACGGTGAAAACGTTTAGCCCAATTTGAAGGGCTTGACCGAGTTTGTTCAAAGCAGTAAAGAAGATTCGACGTATAAAAGAATGATTTGGATTTTGGGTGATGGACAGAAGATCATTGATAAAAATAAAAAATAGTCCAGTCGATAGGGCGAAACTGTGACGAACATCATTATTTATCTTATGAGATTCAAATTTAACGCCATTAACCTGAGTTGTGCCTGAAAGTCAAGTTCTCATCTACTGAATGACAGGTTCGTCAATGATATAAGAGTGAAATTTCGACAATAAAATAGAATGCCAAACAACATCAAATACCTATGTAGTGCAACAAATTTGCTCTTTGAAAAGAAGTGAATGAAGTGATCGCACTTTTCCACAATTTGTTCTTCTGGGAACTTGTTGCTCCATGAACCATATTGAAGGCCAGTAAAGAGGTTAAATATTTCGTGAGTTAGCTGCTAATGACATCATAACATTAAATAATATAGAAGATTGGGCCATGGGAGAGAGACGAACGGTCACCGTTTTTGGAAATGGGTCGCATACATTCTGTTAAAAAAGTATTATACAAATTCTCTTTTATGTCTTCTATTGACTGAAAACTTCATGTCAGGATGGTAGACAGTTGTCAAAAAAATGTTGACAATTCCCTTGTAGTGATCCGAAATCACTACTCCCATCCAATCCCCATTATTAACTATAATCCCAACCTTATTCCCATAGTGAATCATATGAGCGACAAGTTAAACCAAAACTTAATTTGTCGCACATTGATGCAATTCCCATTTATCTTACCCTTACCTATAATCCAAATCATGTTCCCCAATTGAATCATATGTACGACAAAATTAACCGAAAGTCCATTTGTCGCACATTGATTCAATTCCTATTAATCCTAACATCATGAAATGCCTAACTCCAAATGCATTTCATGATCTTACCTTCCGGGAATTTGTTTGAATAAATTCTTTTGACTTCCCAGAATCAGATTCCAATTGAAGCACACAAAATCATGTTTGTGCTTCTTTGAATTTTTAAGTAAAATTTTCAACAAATCTCTGTCTCCACAGAGTATAAAAGAGCGGCATATTTTGGATTCGTGATCAGCAGGAGCGAGTGTTGTTTGAAACGTTGTTGCGTACGCAAGCTAAAGTACAGTGGTGAAAAAAAAATAACAAAAGAAAAAGATTTGAACATAAACAATACGGGGAAACCAAACTGTGTGCACATCAGTGTTTTTTCTTTTTAAGTGGTTTTTAAAGGAAACACCATCTCATCACCAGCAAGCTCAAAAAAAAAAAAAAAAAAAAAAAACAGGATTGAGCTCCTTGATACACAGGAAGTATCTTATTTTATTTTATTTATTATTTATTTATTATAATTAAAATTTAAAGTATTTTACTTTTTATAATTATAATTTAAATTGTATTCAATTTATCTTTTCCCTTTATTTAAACTTCATCCTATTCGCAATTTCAATCTCACTGAATTTTCTCCCCTTTTCCTTTAAATTTCCAAGATCGCATTTAGTGGTTTAAAAACCATAAAATTTGATTTTAATTTTTCACGCTTTCTCAAACATTTCTACTTTCATTTACATAGCACATTTCTTTATTCCAGGTTTGTGCTGAAATTTTGGCTTTCATTTAGGTTTCATTGGGCTTATCTTTTATATCGTTATTTTTTGTTCCTATCCACTTATCTCTGTTTCCTGCGCTCCTACTTGTTTCTATTTACCTGCTTCTTCTCTGCCTGTTTCTCGATCTTTGTGATTTCCCGCGTCCATCACTTTTCTTCATTTATCCCTCGCAAAAATGGACCTCTCTTCTCTTTAGAGCTTGGGGCACCAACCCCATCAGGATTTGATGACTCTTCTGGAGACATTGAGGACAGAACTCGCCGCCGCGGTAGCCAGGATTGCTGTTCTCGAGAAAGATAATGCAGCATGAAGAGCTACATCACCCCCGACCCCGTCCACTAACAACTCGGAAACCCTTGACCCAAAGACGGGAATCGAACGCGAAATGACAACCCTTGACAGCAAGTTTGATTTCTCTGCCGACGAGAGCTGCTCCCCTGTCCCCACCTCGAATTCTTCTCGCCCCACGCCTACTTCTGTTCGTGGGGAAAAACGGAAAACACCTCAGGCAATAGAAAAATGTGAGGGTGGCCCCTCCAGTAAACGTGTTGCCACCGGCTGTACGCCAACAATATCCCCGGATTCGGCTAATAAAACTGTGCCAAACCTCTCGGTACACACCACTGCACAAAAAGTCCCCCCTTTGGAAAAATCGGGCACACGAAAGGTAGCATCACCCACAACCCCAAAACCAAAGCCCGCCCCAAATCCAAAGGCCACACAAACAGCGGTCACGGCCGACCCACCTACTTTAAAAAATAAGCAGCAGCCTGGGGTCTTTGCACGAGACCTCAACCTAAAGGAGTTCGTCGGTGATATGAACCGACAAGGAATCTCGAACTTTAAGGCAAAGACCTTGAGTCCAAGCCTCAATAAAATCGTAAACTACGACCGACAGACGTTCTGTAAGGTTAACGGCGCCCTGAAGGCCAAGGAGGTGAATTATTACACATTCACCCAGGCCGACGAAAAATCGAGGATCATCCTATTAAAATGAGTCGCTGCCTGTTGGGAAAAGGACGACATCGTAATTGCCCTTGAGACAGCATTTGCTAACGTCAAATTCATTGACGTCAAAAAATGCTCTCCCCCACAACGGTTTGTGAAAATCAAACCGCAAAAATACAGCAAGGTGAACATATGGGAGCTTCACCTTGCCCCAGGAACCAACATAGACTTCATAATACAGACAAAGTCGCTTCCAACTCTTCATCAACAAGGTGTCTTCGAGGTATTTCATAACAATGAAATACCTCAATGCCGACGTTGCCAACGTTTCGGGTACGCCTCCCGGAACTGCAATCGCCGTTGCGTCCGTTGTGTAAAGTCCCACGACATTGGCAAGTGCGAACTCCCGCCAGCAAAATACGATCCCTCAACAAATGTGCAGAATGAAATTACGTTGCCAACTTGCTGCAACTGCGGTAAGAAACGACATCCGGCCAACTACAGGAACTCCCCCAAATATAAAGAGGATGTCCATAGAACCAATGAGACTCGAGCTAAACAAGTAGCCAAGTCAAACTTCGGAGAACAGGCCACCCAAAATTTCATTCAAAGTGGATTTGGATTTGCTGACATGGGCAAAGGGATCCAGACAAAGAATATGAAAATTCCTCCACCACCTCTCCCCGGGAAAACATATTCAACTTCCTAAGCGATCCGCTATACAGGCCAACACAATGCCACAAATCCAAGCGGCGGCACAAAAGCCGCCAAAGGGGCAACCCTCAATGCTGAAGAAACTACTTAGTCTCGCTCCCGTGATTGAGGATATTCGACCCCGATATGAAAAACAAACAACCGAGGCTGAGAGGGATGCACTCCTTTGCACTACTTTTCACGCTTCAAAATTGATCCCAAAATTAAAGTTATCCTTATAAATGTCAACTCCCTTATTTCGCTTTCAAAGAGTGCGATAGACTCTGACTTCATAAAGGATAACCGGTCGGACGTGGTACTTGTAACCGAAACTAGGTTGCATCCAAGTCACCGTCCCACTTTCCCAAACTTTTCAATGATTCGAAGAGATCGAACCCTCACTGGCCGCCCCACCATCAACGGAGGTGGCACCTGCATTCTAGTTAATTGCTAGCTATTGACCCCCCACATTTCGAGTCCATAGAGGTCTCCGGGGTTGAACTGCATCTAGCTAATAATGGCAGAGTGAACATATACTCCGTATACCACTCGCATAAAACCAATAATGGCGTCAATAATCCCGAAGATATCGGCCAATTAATAACATCCTCGGGGCGTACACCCTTGATCATAGGCGGCGATTTCAACTCCAGGCATACACGCTGGAACAACTCTGTCTCTTGCCCAAACGGCACAAAGTTGTTCCAATGGTACACCGAAAACTGTCATGCCCTCAACTTCGAAATAGTCGCACCTACGGGTAGTACCCGAGGTAACTCCATCCTGGACATCTTTATTGCGTCCAAAGACTTACTTACCCAAATCAATTGTCCCCAAGTATCGGCGGGTGTATCGGACCACCACGCTGTGACCATGTTCATCCGCAGCTATCGAGCATCCCGGGCTCATGTCAGATACATACCCGATTATGGGCGCACAAATTGGGACAACTTCAATATTACATTGAACGAAAAACTTTACCAACTCTCTCTCCCCACTGACAGGAACTTAACGACCGTTGAGATAAATAACGCTGCAACCCGACTTCACGAGCTTCTAGTTGAAACTTCTGAGACTCATGTCCCGAAGTACAAACTTGAAAAGACTTATCAGATTCCCCTTGACGACCTCACTCTTCGTCTCATCCGGTAGCGTAAAAAGCTCTGCAGAATGAGATATCGTCACCGCTTTACGCAAAGGGAGCCATTATTGCGAGCCATTATTCACAATATTGGTACACTGATAAAACAAAGAATCCAAAACAATCGCACCCGACAATTGGAGAACTAACTGAAGGGTGTTCAGATGGACCAGAACATTTATACAAATGTTAAAAAGATGTGTGGCACCTCTCGCATCACTGGACCAATCATGCATAACGGTCAATAATGATGCCAATAAAGCAAACATCATCGGAGAGACTTTTGAAAATAATCACAAGCTCACTCTCGAGGATGGCGACCCGGACACTAATACAATAATTACTTCAGAGGTTCACAATAAATTAGACAACTTTAACGAGCCAATAGTTGTCTTTAACTCAGCTAACAGTTCATACTTCGACGACACACGTGATAATAGTCACGGCTTCGTCACACCAAATACCCTACAGAACCTAGTTAAATCTCGAAACCCTAAGAAGTCACCCGGTATCGACAATATGTCCTACCACTCGTTGCAAAAGCTTTCTGCCTTATTCTTTATAAAGCTCTCCATTCTGCTCAACCATGCCTACAACATGGGGTACTTTCCCCAAGCTTGAAGGCATGCTGTTGTCTGCCCAATAGCAAAAGCTGGGAAACCAAATTATCACCCCTCAAGCTTTCGTCCTATTTCGCTCCTCACCCGCATCAGCACAATATATGAACAGTTCATATACGAGAAGCTAAATAAATCTATCAGTGTCAGGAACCTAATACCTGACTTCCAATTTGGATTTAGAAGAGCGCACAGCACCACCATGGCTCTCAACATATTTTAAAACCACGTTTGCATGCGGCAAGAGGAACCCACCATTGCGGTGAGCCTGGACACTGAAAAGGCTTTTGACACAACCTGGATCGAAGGTCTCGTTTTTAAATTACTGAATACTGGCCTCTGTAAAACGCTGTGTAGTATCATCTACCAGTTCGTTTTAAACAGAACCTTCCAAGTTCGAGTGAATGGAAAGCTTTTCCCGAACCTTCAACGTCGCTGCGGGCGTACCACAGGGCTCCATTCTAGGCCCTACCTTATTTAATATCATCATCATCATCGGCACTACAACCGGGAACCGGTCTTGGCCTTATTTAGCAAGTCCTGAGGCTTGTTAAATTTTCCATAATGATTTATTTTTTCTGGGCAAGGTCATTAGTCTTGCGCCAGGGGCTCCCCGACGGGGAATCGAACCCCGGTCTCCCGGGTGACAGGCGGGTATACTAAGCACTATACTATCGAGGAGCCACTATTTAATATCTACTCCTCAGATATTCCTCGCACTGTGGATGGTAGAGTAAATCAGATATGCTATGCGGATGACGTCCTAGTGTACACGTCATCTAAAAGCCCAAAACTCGCAACAAACCGACTCAACCGTCATCTGGACGAACTGTATCAGTATTACAGTCGATGGAAAATTCGACTTAACCCATCCAAAGCAATAGCTATAATTCAAATAGGAGATACTACGATTAGACCACAGGACAGGATGAAATATCTTGGGGTCATCTATACCTCACAAATGAATTTCATCAAACATGCCCTGTAAGTAGGGCGTTAGAATATACTCACAGCTAGGCCAGCTTGTCGTAAGAGGCGACTAAAGGCCGAGTGGTAGCCGGGGTCCCAACGCCCTGTGCGCCCGGTGAAATACCACCCCATCAAGCTTTAGGCTCCGTGAAATGGTCGGGAGAAATCCCTGGTCATCTTTCGGAGGTTGGCTGATGGACCGGTTCGAGAAAAGGTTGGTTAGGTGGTAGTCGGTCCCAAGGTGAGATACCACCCCGTCACGCTGTACATTCCGTGATATCGCCGAGAGAAATCTTCGACGGTGTTTCGGATGTGTAGCTGATGGCCCGGACTGACACGGGGTAAGTCATGATGGTGTCTTCTGATATAAAGAATTCCGGAGGTAAACTAGTCTCCCATTCCGATCTCCCGGGGGGGGGGGGGACTATCTCAGGGGGAACATCATGCAGATATCATGATAAATAATTGAACTTTGAGAGGTTCGTCATCGCATAACCGGGCTAGCTCTCGAGGCTCGGCCCACGCTCGACTGGTGACGGCATTTTGTAACATCAGGGGCATCGGTTTCACCAATACTAATGTAAACGCCGTCCACCAATATTTGCAAACAACGAAACCTGATATCCTTGCCCTAACTGAGACCCAGGTCGATTCGTCAACTGATTCGACATATCTTCGTTGCTCAGGATACGACTTACATTCGAGATTCCGTTTTAAGGGCGGAGTCTGCGTCTTCGCGCGGTCTGATCTGGCTTGCCAGAGGATGGAGGCGTTGGAACCCAATAATATGGACATCATATGGTTGAGGGTCGTGCTGAGGAATTCTGTTAAATTTCTTTGTTGTCTTTACCGCTCCCCGAATGACGATCGACCGGCGACATTTTTCGAACATCTTTCATATACCGTCGACTGGATACAGATCAACCACCCAGCTTCTGAAATTATTGTTCTTGGCGATTTTAATGTGCACAATTCCGACTGGTTGTTACATTCTAACAGAACCGACGAGGCTGGGAGGCTGGCGGAGATGTTTGCTGTAAGCCACAACTTGACTCAACTCTTGTGGGAGCCAACGCGAGTACCGGATGCCCGAGGCGATTATGCGAACACCCTGGATCTGTTTTTGACATCCGAACCGAGTATTTATACCGTAGAGGTTTCTGCGCCACTGGGAAACTCAGATCACTGCTTGGTATCTGTCGCGCAAGCACTTGCATACCAAGCGAATAACCGGCCTAGGCAGCTTCGCCATGTATGGAAGTAGGGGGCTGCTAACTGGGACGATATGCGAGATTTCTTCGCATCCTTTCCATGGTCGGAGGTGTGCTTCGGAAATTCCGATGTTAACGCTTGCGCGGAGTCGGTGTCAGAGATTATTCTTCTGGGGATGGAGATGTATATTCCACATTCCATCAAACGATGTTCGTCTGATAAACCTTGGTTTGACAAAAAATGCGAGCTGATTACAGCGGCAAAAAATAGAGCTTTTAAGCAATGGCGCTCCAATCCCACCGATGTTAATAGAACGAATTTTGTTAGAACCAGAAACGCGTGCAACCAGGCGATTGATACCGCGAAGAAGGCTCACAACGACAGGGTGATCAATAAGCTCCTCCGGTGCCCAACTGGTTCGCGCTCCTTCTGGTCAATGGCAAAGGCTGTCAGCAGTAACTTTGCTTCCTCCTCTTTCCCCCCGTTGGTGACAGACAGCGGGACGTTAGTCACGAATCCAAAGGATAAAGCTAATGTGTTCGCGAATTTATTTTCCGCGAACTCAAACCTCGATCCCGGCCTTTTGGAGCCACCTGTGATCTCGCCGGTACAGTCTTCCATGCGGGATGTGAGATTTCGTCCGCGCACTATCCAACGCATTCTACGTGAACTGGATTGTAGGAAGGCAACCGGCCCGGACGGAATACCAGCAATAGTACTTAAGAACTGTGCTCCAGAACTATCGCCGGTTCTTGGCAGACTCTTCCGCTTATCTTATGCACGGAGGACCTTTCCCACCTGCTGGAAAATCGCTCGAGTTCAGCCAATCCCAAAGACGGGATAAAAGTGTCTCCCACAAAATTACCGTCCGATAGAATTACTGTCTATTTTATCTAAGGTAATGGAAAAAGTCATCAATACAGAGTTGGTTAAGTATTTGGAGTGCAACGGTCTTCTGAATGATCGTCAATACAGATTCCGTGGCAGGCGGTCCACAGGATACCTTTTGACACTTATAACCGATATATGGACATCTGCGATTGAACGGCATGGTGAGTCAAGGGCGGTCGCATTAGATATCTCCAAGGCTTTCGACTGCGTCTGGCACGGGGCATTGCTGAGCAAACTTCGTTAGGATCTAGATAAAGTCCTGCAGTGGGGAAAGGCCAATCTTATTGACTTCAACGCAACGAAGACCCAGTATACAACATTCACAAAGAAAACTGGATCATCGGTTCCACATCTGATGATGAGTGGCCCGGCCCTCGAGGCTGGGGAAAGTTTGAAATTGCTCGGCGTCACGATCTGTGGGAATGTATCATGGCATAAACACATATCGGGTATCGCCAGATCAGCCTCAGGAAAACTGAGTTATCTTTTTAGAGCCAAGAAATACTTTACTCCGGCCCAACTTCTTCTCCTATATAAATCTCAAATTAAACCCGCGCTCGAATATTGCTCTCATGTTTGGAGCTCGGCTCCTAAACATACCCGCGACCTACTTGAGAGCGTACAAAGACGAGCGATCCGCCTGATCGGGGACTCGGTGCTGACGTCGAGACTACAGTCGCTATCACATCGAAGGCGCGTGGCCGACCTCTGTCTGTTTTACAGATATTATCACGGGTGCTGTTCTTCGGAGATTCTTGGCATTGTTCCACGCAATTCGGTTTATATGCGCTCCACAAGACAATCCGACGGATCGCACCCGTTTGTGGTTCATCTCCCGACGGCGCGAACATCCCTGTATCAGAGCTCGTTCCGTTACAGAGCGGGGAAGCTGTGGAACTCCCTTCCCACGCGAGTGTTCCCGGAGCGTTACAACCTGCAACTGTTCAAAAAGAGCTGCAACAGTTATTTGATGGCATCTCGGGGCGCCCACTCGACGCTATAGGTTCGCCTTTCCCGAGAGAAGTCTAATAAAAAAAAAAAAAAAAAAAAAAAAAAATATGACCCACATTCTCCAAAGGAGCCTCGGTCGGTTTAAGCAACTGCACAACATCTTGAAGTGGAGCAACAAAGTTGGCACCAAAGTTAAGGGGGTATTCTGGTCTAGAAATTTGAAAAAATCGTTTTTTTTTTCGTATTCTCAAAACTTAACCCTCTAAGAATATGTCTTTAAGAGGATTTTAGAAAATTCAAATTATTTTCGGAGGTACGGCTGTTTCGCTGACGCGCCGCCTAAACCGACTCGGCCGGTACGAATCGAACAAAAGACATTAGGGACTTTTTGTCAACCCGAGACCCTGTTTCCTCGTAAAACCTTTTGTGCCTTTATATATATAGAAATACAATAACAGAAGGTAACCTTTATGTATTTTTAAATTATCTTTTATATTTAGTGTGAGCTTACATCCAGTGGCGAACAATTGAATTCTAACCTTCAAGCCAAGTGAACGCATGTGCTGTGAGTAAAATAAAAATATTTCAAGTGATAATTTTAATTTTATAACGTAAAATAGATCAAAAATCTTCAGCGAAAAGGATTACGCGTCGGGATCGAAGGAAAAAAAGGCGATTTCACGGTAATAGATTCACGGTAGAGGAAGATCAGTACATTACAGGATTTTGACCACGAAAATCCTCCTCTATGTGCGAAGGTATTGGATATTATGAAGCCGATTTACGAGAGTTTATCGTCGGAGGAGTTATTGACTCGATGTTTAGGCTCAGAAACTCAAAATAATAATGAGTCTCTAAACTCTTTAATTTGAACTTTCGCGCCGAAACATATTCATTCCGGAACTCACGTCATTGCTACGTTTATTGCTGTTTGCATATTCAATGAAGACTACATTCCTCTTTTAAATATAATAATAATTATGGGAGTCAAAATTGGTCCAGAAGCTTATTCATTCGCTGGGAAACGAGACAATGCCCGGATTAACCGCTCAGAGATAAGAGCGCCTAACGCATCAAAGGAGACCGGAACTGCTGGGTTGGAAGAGAGAAGCGCGAAAGATGCTTATTTCAAAGTCGAGGAAGGTCAAATGTATGCAGCAGGAATGGCAGATTGAATAAACGTAAGCCTAAAATATCATTTCATGACAGACCGCGAGAAACTTTACGTGAAACTTTAAACGCGTTTTTCTCGAAACTGTCTTTTTAAAACAATACCCACGATTTTTCAAGTTCTACTCAACCGATTTACTTCAAATTTAGTATATGTCTTCTTTATGGGCTTTTCTATTGCATGACCTATCCTCATCCCCAAATTTCAATGCTAACTATTTTTAAAAAATTCGAAAACCTAAAAAAAAAAAGTGGTACAAAAATAAATTTTTTTTCAAGCAGTCCTCATTTTTGTTTTTTTTCAACTTTGTTTAGTTCCAACGATAGAGGCATTTCTGTAAATTAATAATTTTTTTTTCAGATTGCTAGAAGGGTTGAATCGTGGGTATGGTCGCGTGCCAACTTTTTGAGATCCCCCACTTCATCAGCTGCTAACTTTTTGAATTTTGAAGTTTTTTACTTTCAATTTTTTTTTACTGTATTCTTGAAATATTAATAACCATTCTATAAAAAAAATGAATAGTAAAAATATTGATTGCTTTTTTTTACAGCACTTCAAAAATTGCGTTAGATTCGTGCGTCTAGACCAGAATACCCCCTTAAGCTTCTGTGGTAAATTTTGTTATCTACTCCTCCCTATCATTCGTAATGTACCTTCCAAGGTACGGTTTCACGAAACTGACTCCGTATATCAGTTCACAAACTATTACTACGCAACTACGCCACTAGCGAAAACAACACAAGAAGTGAAACGCACGGTCCAACTTAAATGCATTCGCTTTATTGTCATTAAAAGAATCCATGTAAACAAAACATGTATACAACTTAACACAAAACACTAATTGATAAACTGCTGTACAATTCTGGTAATTTATAAATAAAATTATGTTGACACTTCTTGTCTTTTACAATTCAAGTAAACTTAGAATCAAATAGGCTGACACTTCTTGTCTTTTAATTTATATCGGCACACGAAACATTACAACGACTAAATATTAATTTTCTGTACTATTTAAGTAAATTAATATTTAAATATATTGTCACTTCTTGTATTTTGATCTAATATCGACACACAAAGCATCAAAACGACTAAATATTAATTTTCTGTACAACTTAAGTGAATTTATCTGTTTTACCTCAGGACCCGACCGCACGTTAAGGCCACTAAAGCTCAACTCTTACACGGTGTATTTATTTAACGTGGGGGCCCGACTTGCCTCCACGGAATCCAGATCGCGATTAAGTATTACCACCGAAACGACAGAATACCAAAAATTCCATCTATCGCTTCAGTGACCATATATGGTATCATTCTTACATTTGGTCCAGCAAGAATGGGGTGAAACACACACACGATAATCGTCTCTACAGCTCATGGCGTGTGTGTGTCCACAAGCATGCGGGCCGTGGATCGATCAAATCTACAAGGTTGCAGTGGTGCACGTATCTCGACCTAGGGGTTGAAATGTTTGCACGATCGGCGACTGTGTAAAGTATTAGTGCTGACCGTGCGCATATTGATGGCATCTCCACATAATCGAATTCTCGATGGTGAATTTCGATTTTGAGAACTCGACTGGCTTGGGCGATCAGCCATATGCCTTCATGTATTTGTCGATCGGATGACTGATCGATGTAGGCATGTATGCAAAGGGGAAAAACTAAAGTATTTCCTGCATGTGTGCGGATGGCGCGTAAAGGAATATCTCATGGATATTGTTCGGGAAATGTTGGTTGCTAGATGGTGCAACCAAATTGCGCTTACGTGCGGAGGATGCCTGTCACGTGGTGGAAATCGAACCGAGACATGTACAATGGATTGGTTCGGTTCATGTTGGTTGCGTGGTGATGCAACCAAATTGCCCATAAGGAACGTGTCTGTTTTGTGCTGATGGACTTAGCATCAGCAATTACTATGTTTTTTACAGCGTTTCAAAGCTTTATGGTACAACCAGGAACAGGTAAGTACTTGCTGTCCAGGTTTCTGTATGCCCTAGGTGGGAGTTTCTACTTGTTAATGGGAAGATGATTGGTGGCGTTCTAAGGAACCGCCACCCTTCTCTGCTATAAGCAGCTAATCCGATCTGGAATAGCATACGCCTTTCCCATATGGTCCTGCATATCTTCGGCCCAAATGGAAAGACTTCGAGTTTGCGAACGAAAAAAGAAGATGCATCAACCAGTTTAGAAGGCCTGACAGTCGCCATTACCCAAACTCTCACCTATACGAAGGTGCCTCCATTATCCCTATCGACGAGTACTTGCTACAATTAGCACACAAGTAGCTCGAAAGCATTCAGAACAGCGAGAACCCACTTGTACGGTAGTCTTGCGTTCTTGACCCTTCTCCCTTTCGATCTCTTCGGATCAGACCACCACAATTTCTTCTTCGGTACAAAACTGAAGAAAGAACCCTTCCCAACAACATTCTCCTTTATAATAGAGGATTCCTGGACCCATCCCATAGGGTCCAGGAATCCTCTATTATGAAGGAATCCCCCATTTTTTCTTTTCTTTTCAGATATCTCGAGACCGAGCCCAACATCCTCACGGATGTGGGTGATTCTGATTATCGCAAGATGACCAGAAGCCAGAGACAAGATGAAGGACACATCTGTCCTTGTCTCGCTAAATTCGGCCCTCTCGCCAACCCATTTCTTTTTTGATTCGTGATTAGTTTTAAAATGGACAGATTAAGGTAGGAATCAGTCTTCAATAAGAAGAATCAATTAAATTATGGGATGAAACCAACCGCAACAACTCTTTTGCATTGAATCGCCCATACTGTACTAAGGATGATAATTTTTGTGTCATACTGTACTAAGGTACACCTGTACTAAATACTTTAAAATGCAAGGGCGCGGCGGGAGGAATTAATTTGCAAAAAAAGAAATGACAACAAGACTTTGTTATTCTGATTGACGATATATTGCGCCGATAGATACGAATATCTTTGATATACAATTTGTATTCAGTGCGTGAGAATAAATGTTTGAATCTACGAGGCAATAAAAAATCATCGTAATAAATACTCCCTGATTGCTTTCAAAATGTTGATAGAAACATCAATCTGGTGAATTACTAAGAAATCGAGAAAACATTTGAGAAAAACAACTCTATTGACGACAATAGTTTCGTTATCATTTGTTTCGAGGCAATTTGTCTGCTTTTGTAGTATTAACGACATCTTGATCGCCTTCTTACAAATAAAGTTGTTACGAACAGAAAGAAAAACAAATGACTCCTACAAAATCAATGGAACTCGTTGGACAGTTGATATTTCTTTCTGCTAGAAGTTTACTGGAAATTCGTTATTTTTGGTAATCACTTAAATACTTGAACGGGCAATTAGATATAAGTGGCTGTTGATTTGTTATAGCAAATATGTCTGAAAATAGCTACTGCGAAATTGATGACGCTCAAGGTTATTTGATTTGTTTCAAGTACGATATTTTGGTTTTATCAAGTGGCCGCGACGAATATAAATATTTTCTTTTTCGGCTTTGTTGAAAGAAATAAAGGTGAACAAAGTTACGCGACCGAGGATTTATACGTAACTGTTCGGATATGTGGAGGTGGTGAGGCGGCGTTCACAGGTCGAGCTGGCGATGAAGAATCCACAGGATGATGGTAACCGACGAAGAAGAATGCTCCCAGGAGAACGGCAACTGACGAAGAGTAATACTCCCAGGAGAACGCCAACTGAAGAAGAGGAATGTTCCGAGCAGAAAGGTAACTGATGAAGGAGAATATTCGGAGGAGAACGGTAACTGACGAAGATGAACGCTCCCAGGAGAACGGCAACTGAAGAAGACGAATGCTCCCAGGAGAACGCCAACTGAAGAAGAGGAATGTTCCGAGGAGAACGGTAATTGACGAAGAAGAATGGTCCCAGGAGAACGGCAACTGACGAAGACGAATGCTCCCAGGAGAACGGCAACTGAAGAAGAGGAATGTTCCGAGGAGAACGGTAATTGACGAAGAAGAATGCTCCCAGGAGAACGGTAACTGACGAAGAATGCTCCCAGGAGACGGCAACTGACGAAGAGGAATGCTTTCAGGAGAACGGTAACTGATGAAGAAGAATGCTCCGAGGAGAACGGTAACTGATGAAGATGAATACCCCCAGGAGAACGGCATTTGACGAAGAGGTGTGGTGGTTTCTCTATTCCATATGAGAAACAACCCACAATTCCAACCACAATTCCTACCTAATTTCGACGGCCTTACAGCGCGTGAAATCAACCCCAAAACAAAGCATGTTACCACCAAGGACACATAGCTAAACTCATTGTACCACACAGACAATGCATAAATGAGTTTAGCTTCCCTTTTTTGCCATACGGCAACTCGTGTCCATGTCGATTAGCGACAACCAAATCCAGCCGGACGAAGTTGTCGCATCATTGCCGAACCGCTGGGGAAATTTATCAAAACATTCGATTGAATCACGTTATAATATTTCCCTAGCGTTACTTCGGCTTTTCTCCAGACACTTCATTCGCTGGGGATCAATGCTCTCTTTTTGCAGGTGAATATCATCAGCTTAATTCTCCTCTCTTTCTCAGTTCTGCAAATGATGTATTAAGTAGTTAGAAACATTTTTTCCCTAAATTTAGTTTTATGTTTTTATTTTAACGTGTAAATCTAAGTAACAATGTATGACGTAGGATTATCAAACTCTCGTGCATAGTTTTTTTAAAGCCAGAAGCAGTTTTGTAGCGGTTCTTGCGAACGCCACTACTTACCTGCTTATCTACCACCAGGTAACCCCTTTTCATAAGCGTCCAGTTCTAATAAGGCGTGTACTTACCTGCATTGGTTATTCCTATAACCACGAAAAACCAGTAAAGCACAATGTCTGCTGATACGAAAATTATATCAGCAATAACAGACATTCCCTACACGGGCATATAGAAACCTGAAAAGCATGATTTACCTGCTGATAACGACCAACCACCGCTGCAATGCTTAACTGCGCTGAACTAAAACACCATCAGCAACACAAGCGTTTCTATAGGAAGGCTAAATTGGTCGCACATCTAGCAACCAACATTGCATTAGTTCATACCAACGAAATGTCTCCTAAGAAGTCGGCTACAATGCCACAAGAGATATTTCTTCCTTTTGGTTCTTCCAGGCAATGCCCACATCGGTCGCTAAATCAAGCCACACGAAATGGAAAGTCGCACCTGGCAGCAAAAAAGCATAGAGAACCCGCCGGTGTAAATACTCACACGACGGTTCGACCTCTGTGTATGCCAACAACAACATGCGCACGATCAGCAATCATACTACACGTAGTCGCTGATCGTGTAAACAAAATAACCCTTTTCAGAACGACTCGCCCCAGCTGCGAATGTGTTTATTTTTATTTTTATTCAAAGTCTATGGTTCGTATGCTGGGCGACACACGCGATGAGCACCAAAGGGGATCATCGTGTGTATGTTCAACTCTTCTATGGAAGGGAAAATGCGAAAAGGAAAATGACCAAAAATAGTCATCGAGGCGATGGATTGAATTTTGGTATTCTGTCGCTTCGGTGGCGATACTCAATCGTCTCTTGGATTCCGTGAGGGCGAGTCGTGCCCTCACGTTAATTAAACAAAGTAGCGTTGTGGATGCAAAAAGAACAGTACCTTTAAGCAAGCCTCCATTGAATCACCTCACACGGAATAGCCCGTTTCGTCAAAAAAAATGTATCGCGGTGATCGCAAGGCAAAAGGTCTGAAGTATATATGCCGATAGATAAAGAAAGTTCTCGGTGGAGTGCAAAATCTCAATTCACGAAACTAACGCGTGCCGTTCAGTGTGGCGTATCGATATAATTTTCGTCAATTTACAAATAATCGTTAATTACAGTGACATTAACATTACCATAGAAGAGAGTTTTGTTAATTTACAAATAATCGTTAATTACAGTGACATTATCAATACCAATAGTAAATAGGTTTGTCAATTAATACCATACAATATAGTTTTGTTAATTACTGTGACACTATTGATACCATATAATACAGTTTTGTTAATTACTGTGGCTCTATCAATACCATAGAAAATAGTTTTGTCGATTGATACCATAGAGTAGAGTTTTGTCAACTTACAAATAATTGTGATTACGGTGACACTATTAATACCATAGGATATAGTTGAGTTAACCTGCAAATAATTGTTAACCACAGTGACACTGTCAATACCATAGAACATAGTTTTGTTAATTATAGTGACGCTATCGACATTGTAGAGTAGAGTTTAATAACTAATGAATAATTGTAATTACAGTGACACTATTAATACCATAGGATATAGCTTTGTTAATTTACAAATAATTGTTAATTACAGTTATTATTATTTATTATTATTATTTATTATTTATTGGCCTGTAGGAACCCGGAAGTTCATGACCTCACCAACTCGGCTTCGCCATCGTCCCCAGTCCTGTGCACTCTCCTTCCACGCTTGACGATTCGATCCGATCTCCTCAAGGTCAAACCTAACATTGTCCTCCCATCTCCGTCGCGGCCGTCCTACCGGTCTCTTTCCCGTTGGTCTACCGTCAAGAATTCTATGCACGGTCCTATCGTTCCCCATTCGAGCCACGTGTCCGGCCCATCTTAATCTTCGCGACTTGATTACTCTCACTATTGTAGGTTTGCGATATAGCTCTTCCAATTCGTGGTTATGGAGTTTCCTCCATTGTCCTGCCTCCTCGTCATATTTACCTCCAAAGATGCTCCTCAAAACTTTATTCTCGAATACGCGGAATTTATTTTCTTCCCGTTTTGTGAGAGCCCATGTTTCGCATCCATATAGAACAATCGGCATGATTATGGTTCTATAGACACGGAGCTTTATGTTACGTGATAGCAGTCTGGATTTCAGCAGTTTACTGACTGCGTGCCAACTAGCGTTGCCGGAATGCAGTCTCTTGTTAATTTCCTTCGACATTTCGTTACTGGCCGTCAGTATCGTTCCCAGATATTTAAATTCTTTAACTTTTTCAAATATCATACCTGTGACGTTTATATGTGTTCTCTGAGGTCCACCTGCTCTCGCCGTAATCATATATTTTGTTTTGTCTTCATTTATTTCTAGGCCCACCTCTTCTGCCGCTTGCATGATGATTTCACAGTTTTTACTTACAATTTCTAGATTATCGCCCAGAACGGCGATCCGCATATGCGAGCACTTGTGTGACCCCGTTCAGGGATGCTCCGGCCATGTTGTCGTCCTATACCTTTCTGATGACATACTCGAGCACAAGGTTAAAAAGACATGGTGATAGACCATCTCCCTGCTTTAGTCCGTCCCGGATTTCAAATGGTTCTGAGATGTGGTTTTCTATTCTAACTCGCCCTTTGTTTTCGTTCATGCAAATTTGAGTGAGGGCGGCATATTTTTTTGGGACTCCCAGCTCAACTAGAATATGGTAGAGTCTCCCGGCATGCGACTGAGTCGTAGGCTTTTTTGAAGTCAACGAACAGTTGGTGAACCGTCTCTCCGTATTCCCACTTCTTTTCCAGCAGTTGTCTTATTCTGAACATTTGGTCGCTTGTTGACCAGTTCCTACGGAATCCACATTGGTAGTCTCCCAGTATATCTTCTGCGTACGGTGTGATTCTCGCCAGAATAACATTTGTTAATATTTTTTATGCGGTTGGGAGCAATGATATCCCTCTGTAGTTTTCGCAGTCAAATCTGTCGCCTTTTTTGAAAATGGGGATGACTATTGAGGTTTTCCATTCTTCCGGAGTGACTTCCTTATCCCATATTGTTTGGATGAGCTGGTGGATCTTTCGAGCGGTTGCCTCTCCTCCATGCTTCACAAGCTCTGCCGGAATGGAGTCGACTCCGGGAGCCTTGTTGTTTTTCAATCGCTTTATTGGGTCTACAACTTCGTTGAGAGACGGCTCTGGGATCTGAGGCTCGGTTGTATGTACGCTTGGTGCATTTATCTGTGGTTGATGGGTGCGTACATTGAGCAGGTTTTCAAAGTACTGCTTCCATCTTGTCACAATATTGTTTGTTTCTGTGACCAGACAGCCGCTTGCGTCTCGAATTATTTTTACTCTCCCTCGGTAGCCATTTCTAATTGAATTTATGCCGACATACACACATCTGATGTTCTTTGCCCTAGAATTTTCTAGAATTTTTTTCGATCCGAGTCTTCTCCCATTCGCGTTTTTTGCGTTTGAAGAGCCTCATTGTCTCTCTCCGAATTGTCGCGTATCTTTCTGCGTTGACGTAGGTAGGTAGGCGTAGGTGTGATGAGCCGACACTACCATAAGGGAAAAAATCATCAGGAAAACACCGACTCGGCAAAAAGAAGACGTGGGGAAAAACGTAAAATGCGGGGATATACGCGTCGGCACATGGAATGTTAATTACAGTGACACTATCAATACCATAGAACATAGTAGTGATTTATAAACAATTTAAAAGTACCATAACAAGCATTTAAGATTAATCATCAAAAAAAAAAACAAATAAAGATAATAGGCGTAAGAAAGCCGCTGTCTTTTATATGACGAAACACGACGACCCGGGTAAGCAGTTGGGACGTCTCGGTGAACCAGTGTAGGACGGGCACGCTACCGAGACCGCACCAGAAGGGGGCGCATACCCATAGTTTCGTTTATTATTATTATTATTATTATTGTTATTTTAATTCATTGAATCTTCTCTTTACAATTTAAGAATAAGTATCTCTACGCGATTTAGGTACTTAATGAACTTCTTGTAATTTACCGAAATTTTGTATGTAAGAAGAGGCTTTAAAGAATAGGCTTTAAAATCAATAAATAACACGAAACCAAACACTTTTCAAGTAGTCGTAAGCCTAGTCCAACATAATGTCGATTATATATTAAAATGTTATACAACCTAGTTAGTATAAGTTAGCACATAATAGCCAATAGCATGGCAAAATTTAATTTTAATTGAATTGCCTTAAATAACAAGGAATTTCTCACTGCTGACGAACTCAAGAGAGCAATAAAACAAATATTCTTCAAAAATGTGTCGTCTATGAAATGTTGTATCTAAGAGCAACACCAAAGCATATTACCATCGATATGTATAAAATTAATCTATAAGTAAAAAGACAAACAAAGACATTTTTGTAAAGTAAATGTAAGAAGAAAATTAAGAAAATTAATTTTAATTAAAAGAATTGATATCGAAAAACAAAATACACAATATAGATGTAAATAATTTTCATTATTAACTAAATCCTAGCAAATAGAAACGTTTTTAATATATAACGATAAACATTAAAGCATATAACTATCAATATGTATAAAATTACCCTATAAGTCAAAAGACATACAAAGTCATTCCTGTAAAATAAATATAAGAAGAAAATTAAAAGAATAGATATCGAAAAACAAAACAGACAATATATATATATATCTATATATATATATATATATATATATATATATATATATATATATATATATATATATATATATATATATACATATATATATATAAATTATTTTCATTATTAACTAAATCCTAACAAATAGAAGCGACTTTAATATATAACGATTAACATAAAAGCACATTCCTATCGATAAGTATAAAATTAATCGACAAGTCAAAGACGTCTCTGATTTTTGTTTTTTTTTTAATACTTAAAAAAGATTTTTACTTGAATATCATATATGCAAAACAAAAACATTTTCCGAGAATGAATTTCAGATTTACAAAAGTGAAAAACTAATCTATCAGAATCGCCATGAAATATTTAATATTAAGAAGATAGAACTAAGTTTTAAATAATATATAGACTAGAGCGTCTAAGATCATAGGCACTTGCTGACCCTATCTGTGAACATAACTTAATTTATTTTATTATCAAAGAAAATATTTTTGTTTAATAATAATTATTATATATAAGAGAACAGCGTATAAATTTATAAACCATTGTAAGCCCCTTCCGGGTATAACCCGCGCACAACACAACATTAGCACACCCCTTCGACATCGGCTCAATCTCACTCCATCAACTCAACTCCCTTCTCCTCCGCTCAATTTCACGCAACACTCCTCGAACTCCGCCCACTCTTTCAAACCGGCTTCTCTCTCATCCTCGGCACAACGATGCTCACCAGCCGACTCCACGCGACCCAGCTCGCCGTCCCTCAACCCTACGCAACCCTTTCGACATCGTTCGACACCGACCAAACCATTCGACACAGTTCGACCTACTGGCCCATAGTGGCATACTGACACGACGCCCCCATTCAACCCTCTCGGCTTCACGCCCTTTCACAACTTCGGCTCCTCACTGAACCACAGCTACTGCGTGTAGCAAACAACCAGCAGGATACCCGACTCCCAGGCCGGCTCCTTGTTATCCACCCGCTACTCCGAGTAGCAAACAATAGTCAGGACGCCCGCCTCTACCACCATTACTCCCACGCAAGAATTCTTCTTTCTAGGGACTCCCGCGGATGCGATCAACCCTGGCTCGAACCTCTTCCATCCCGATAGGCCCTGGCCTATTCGGACGACAAACCTGTTGGTCCAAGTGACCCATAACAGGTCAGTGGACCACACCGCACACCCCTTGCCCATATGGCATCAACGCGGTAACAACATGTCCACTCCTTATATCGACCCAGGCCCACCGACCCAAGAACTCGTCACTCAGGGCAGTTCCAATACCTCACCACCGCGCCTTCCGAAACGAGAAGACCTACCTTATCTTTCAAGCGTCTAGCCATCCCTCCAATCCATCACCAACCTCACTTCCTTCCGACACCTATCAAACTACTCCTTCCGACCTACCATTATTTCGTGACTACACACGTACAGATCAATGTACTCTGAACTCACCATACTACCGAATCAGGTCAATGGGTTCCGCTCAGAACTACATTGATTCATGCACATACAACCAAATCCACCCCAAGATAATCGTACAGCGTGTTTCTGTTCTCTCATTGTCCCGCTCTCTTCGATCATCAGTTTACCAATGTAACCTACCACACATCGAAGAACGTGGCAATGAGAGAGCAGAAGTATGTTCTCTTTTGGTTGTATCCAATTTCTTCCCTTTTCAACCAGACGATTAACGAGATTAACAAGAGGAGGTTGTGTCGCTAACCACCGCCGCGTGTGCATGCGACACAACCCGTAAAAATAAATTATTATGGAAAAACAAGCCTCGAGACTTACTAAATAAGGCTAAGACCGTATCCCGGTTGTAGTGCGGAAGATGATGATGATGACACTGGTTATGAGTTTGTGGGGTGAAGAAGATTTGTGCCAGGCATGGGCACTCGGTTCACTTCTTCCCCATCAATCGCAAGTTCAGCCAAAAGTCAATCATCAGGTAAACGAACGAAGCGCCGCCACGTTTGTTCACATCCGCCACTAAAACCTCAGACGAAAACTTCGCAACACACGGAGCAAGTCAAAGAAAACACACTCGCAACACCCGGGAACTGCAGCCGAAATATTAAGACACTCGTTTGATTTTTGTTTAGTTTTATTCTATCAATAAAAACCAATGGTGATGATGTGGATGTAAATGTTTTTTTATTTTATTTCACTTTCATTATTATCTTTGTTCTTAGCCATTATTAAATATGTTAGTATTTTGATACTTCACTCAAACTTATTATGACATTAACTTGGTTTTTATTAAATTTATTTTACTAGACACACGACTCCGGGTATTTTTGCGTCCTCTGCGCGCGACGAGGAGCGGGAGCGGCGACGACCGTGGTGGTCGGCGGATGGAATTGGACTCAAAGATTCAACCCTCGTTTGGGGTGAGTTTGTGGTGTGGTGGTACTGTGGGGGTTAAGGTATGGTGCCGACGTACGGCACGGATTCGCTTGAACACCAACACCCTTAGATTACGCTCGCAGATTGCTATGCCGAAAATTATTCCTCAAGACGAAAACAAGTAAAAGTAAAACGCTGATTTATTTTACGCCGCTTTGGCTTTACTTTATTCTTCCACATTCACTTGCAAGAGGTCCACTTATATTAACTGCGTACACAATCTCAAATTAGGGTTTCTTACTGTCTACATCAATCTAAAGGGGCACAACACACCCGCCTTGGCTACTGCTTCTACACAGGAGTTCTCAAGTATATTATCAACAGGATCGAAACATGTATTTAAAGTTCTTGCTCGCGCCGAATCGTCTTTCTTAATGTCTACGCTGATCTTGAGGGACACAACACATCCGCTTGGGTTACTATTTTTATACGCGAGCGCTTTTAGATATATTATCAATAGGACCGAAACATGTATTTAAAATTCTTGCTCGCGCCGAACTGTCTTTCCCAATGTCCATATTGGTGGACACTTGTAGACCCGATACTCCTTAAATCACCGGAAAGCACGTTAAGTTGCACTTCGAATGTACGATAAACTGAGTTGCTCGTTACTGACCGCTGGACTCGTGGGCGGCCAACCTCTGCTCGTCAAGGAAAAGGAAAACGTGTTGCGCGCTCCACAGCGGGTTGCGATTTGACTCTCTTCGTGGTGGCTGTTAAAACTCGACTTAGGACTCGGTGTGTGTGGTTTGGCGGTTGGACAACGACTGGGTATGAATGAAAATGATTCATTCATTGCACCGCGGCGGTGCGTCATAGTAAAACTAGGCTCGCTGCGAATTACGGGGAATTGTGGACGAGTTGCTATGCTCGCATAAGAACTCAGTTCCAACGAATTCTGGCCGTACAGGCTGGGTTGACTTCGTTGGTTGCGTGTACCGGGAAATTGGTTTGGGCGACGCGAGCGAGTATGGGCAAGCATTTTCTGGGGAAATTGGAATGGCTTGGGTGCAAGCAAGGGATATCGTTTAGATAGAAATGTTAACCGAAATAATTTCGGGGAAATGTGCGCGGTTTATTTGGTTGGTGATGTTCCGTTGAGGATTGAATATGCGTTTGCTATGGCATACGAATTTCGGGGAAATGTGGATTGCTTGCTTGCGTTGAGGAAATATGGATAATTGACTGACGCAATTTTGGGAAAATGCATGTGGTGGTGATTAGAATATATTCGGTTGAATTATATTCTCTTGGAGGTTTGGAAAATATTTTATTGCATATTTGGGAATATATGCAATTGCGGATTGATTTTTGCATGTTTGCAGGTTAGGGTTGTGGGTTGGTTCTCCGTGTGATGTAGAGAACCCCCACAGTACCACTAAGGATATGTATTTACTTACCACCAGAGAAACGTAAGGTCTCTCTTGGTAGAATATCTTGCGATAACCAGAATCACCCACGTCGGTGAGGATGTTGGGCTCGGTCTCGCGGCATCTGAAAAGAAAAGAAAAAAGGGGGGTATCCAAGGATAGTGTGGACAGTGTTAGTCCAAGTGTTCTCTAACTACTTTTATAGAGGGATGGTGGGAAAGAAATCATACAAGACCGGTGGGTCTTGGGTGCGGTAGTAAACGCAGATCACGTCTTTGGCGTCTGATAATCTGATCTTTGGTCGGTGTGTATGTTTGTGTTTGTGCTGTCTTGTACTGTGCGTTCGTGTGTTTGGTTTGTTAATAGTAGACCCTATGGGATGGGTCCAGGAATTCTCTATTATAGAGGGGAATGTTGTTGGGAAGGGTGCTTTCTTCAGTTTTGTACTGAAGAAGAAATTGTGGGGGTTTGATCCGAAGAGATCGAGAGAGAGAAGTGTCAAGAACTCAAGAGTCCCGTACAAGTAGGTTCTCGCTGTTCTGAATGTTTTCGAGGTACTTATATGCTAATTGAAGCAAGTACTCGTCGATAGGGGTAATGGAGGCGCCTTCGTATAGGTGAGAGTTGGGGTAATGACGACCGTCAGGCCTTCTAGAATGATTGGTGCATCTTCTGAGGAGTTTCCTTTCGAAAACCCGGTCTTTCCATTTGAGCCGAAGATATGCAGGACCATATGGGAAAGGCGTACGATATTCCAGATCGGATTAGCTGCTTATAGCAGAGAAGCTTAACTTTGGTGTCAACTTTGTTCCTCCACTTCAAGATGTTGTGCAGTGGCTTAGACCGACCGAGGCCCCTTTTGAGAATGTGGGTCACATGTTTGATGAAATTCATTTTTGGGGTATAAGTGACCCCGAGATATTTCATCTTGTCCTGTGGTCTAATCGTAGTATCTCCCATTTTTATTCGAATATTCTGTGAATATCGAGAAGCAGGTTGGAAGTGTTTACTACTCAGAATTATTGCTACTGCTTTGAATGGATTAAGTCGGATTTTCCATCGACTGTAATACTGATACAGTTCGTCCAAGTGACGGTTGAGTCGATTTGTTGCGAGGTTAGGGCCTTTGGTTGACGTGTACACCAGGACTTCATCCGCATAGCATATTTGGTTTACTCTCCCGTCCACAGGGCGGGGAATATCGGAGGTGTAAATATTGAATAAGATGGGGCCTAGAATAGTGGTACGCCTGCAGCGGCGTGAAAAGTTCGGGAAAGCTTTCCATTCATTCTAACTTGGAAGGTTCTGTTTCGAACGAACTGGTAGATGATGCTACATAGCGTTCTACTGAGGCCAGTATTTAGTAGTTTAAAAGCGAGACCTTCGATCCAAGTCGTATCAAAAGCTTTTTCAATGTCTAGGCTTACCGCAACGGTGGGTTCCTTATTAAAGAGCCGCACGCAGACGTGGTTTTGAAATAAATTGAGAGCCATAGTGGTGCTGTGCGCTCTTCGAAATCCGAATTGGATATCAGGTATTAGGTGCCTGGCACTGACAAAGTTATTTAGCTTCTCGTATATGAATTTTTCATATATTTTGCTGATGCAAGTGAGAAGCGAGATAGGGCGAAAGCTTGAGGGGTGATACGTTGGTTTCCCAACTTTTGCTATTGGACAAATAATAGCGTGCCTCCAAGCTTGGGGAAAGTACCCCATGTTGTAAGCATGGTTGAACAGAATGGAGAGCTTTATAAAGAATAAGGCAAAAAGCCTTCGCAACGAGTGGTATGACATGTTGTCGATACCAGGTTACTTCTTACGGTGTCGAGATTTAACCAGACTCTGTAGGGTATTTGGTGTGATGAAACCGTTACCATTATCACGCGTGTCGTCGAAGTATGCACTGTTAGTTGGGTTAAAGACAACAATTGGCACGTTGAAGTCGTCCAACTTACTGTGGACCTCTGAACTAACGATTGCATTAGTTTCCGGGTCGCCATCTTGGAGAGTGAGTTTGTGATTGTTTTCGAAGGTCTCTCCGATGATATTTGCTTTATTGGTGTCGTTATTGACAACAACACCATTGTGCATAATTGGCCCAGTGATGCGGGAAGTGCCACATATCTTTTTAACATTTTTATAAACGTTCTGGTCCATCTGAATACCCTTCAGCTTGTCTTCCAATTGTCGGGTACGATTGTTTTGGATTCTCTGTTTTATCAGTGTACCAATTTTGTGAATAATGGATCGCAATAATGGTTCCCTTTGCGTGAAGCGGTGACGATATCTCATTCTGCCGAGCTTTTTACGCTCCCGGATGAGACGAAGAGTGATGTCGTCATGGGGAATCTGATAGGTCTTTTCAAGTTTATACTTCGGGACATGAGTCTCCGAAGTTTCAACTAGAATCTCGTGAAGTCGGGTTGCAGCGTTATTTATCTCAACCGTCGTTAGGTTCCTGTCAGTGGGGAGAGAGAGTTGGTAAAGTTTTTCGTTCAATGTAATATTGAAGTTGTCCCAATTTGTGCGCCCATAATCGGGTATGTATCTGATATGAGCCCGGGATGCTCGATAGCCGCGAATGAATGTGGTCACAGCGTTGTGGTTAGATACACCCGCTGAAACTTGAGGAGGAGTGATTTGTGGAAGTAAGTCTTTGGACACAATAAATATGTCCAGAATTGAGTTGCCTCGAGTACCAACCGTAGGTGCGACTATTTCGAAGTTGAGGGCATACATGTTTGCGGTGTACCATTGGTACAGTTTTGTGCTATTTGGGCAAGAGACAGAGTTGTTCCAGTGGGGATGTCTGGAGTTAAAATCGCCGCCTATGATGAAGGGTGTATGCCCCGAGGTCCTTATTAGTTTGCCGATATCTTCGGGATTAATGGGGCCATTAATGGTTTTATGCGAGTGGTATACGGAGTATATATTCACTCTACCATTACTAACCAGATGCAGTTCAACTCCAGACACCTCTATGGACTCTAGGTGTGGGAGGTCAATAGCTTCATGGCGAAGTCCGCTATTAACCAGTATGCAAGTTCCACCTCCGTTGATGGTGGGACCGCCAGTGAGGGTTCGATCTCTTCGAATCATGGAGAAGTTTGGGAATACGGGACGGTGACATGGATGCAACCTAGTTTCGGTTACAAGTACCACGTCCGCCCGGTTATCCTTTATGAAGTCAGAGACTATCATACGCTTGGAATGCGAAACAAGGAAGTTGACATTTAAGAGGATAACTTTAATTTTGGAATCCATTGTGGAGGGTATGTCTTGCATATGCAGTGAAAAGGAGTGCCTCCCTCTCTGCCTCGGTTGATAGTTTCTCATATCGGGGTCGGATATCCTCAATTAAGCGGGAGAAACTAAGTAGTTTCTCGAGCATTGAAGATTGGGCCCTCGGAGGCTTTTGCACCGCCGCTTGAATTTGAGGCGTCGTGTTGGCCTTTACCGGGGCTCGCTTAGGGACTTGAATATGTTTTTGAGGGGGAGGAGTTGAAAGAGTTTTTGTATTCCTTGCCTGCTGACCCCTAAGCATGTCGGCAAATGTGAATCCATTTTGGATGAGGTTTTGTGTGACCTGTTTTCCAAAGTCTGACTTGGCTGTTTGCTTAGCTCGAGTCTCCTTGGATTTTTGTTTAATTTCCTTATATTAAGGACAATTTCTATAACTAGCCGGATGCCCTTTGTTGCCGCAGTTGCAGCAAGTTGGCAGTGTTATTTCATCCTGCACATTTGTTGGGGGATCGTATTTCGCTAGCGGTAGTTCGCACGGGCCAATATCGCGGGATTTTCCGCAACGAACGCAACGGCGGCTCATGTTGCAGTTTCGGGAGACATGCCCGAAACGTTGGCAACGTCTGCATTGAGGTATTTCTCTGTTATGAAATACCTCGAAGACAACTTGCTGATGCAAAGTTGGAAGCGACTTTGTCCGTATTATGGAATCTATGTCGGTTCCTGGGGCAAGGAGAAGCTGCCATATGTTCAGCTTGGTGTATCTTTGCGGTCTGATGTTCACAAACCGCTGTGGGGGAGAGCATTTTTTGACGTGAATGAATTTGACGTTAGGAAATGTTGCCTCAAGAGCAGTTACGATGTCGTCCTTTTCCCAAGAGGCAGCGACTCGTTTTAAGAGGATTGTCCTCGACTCTTCGTCGGCCGGAGTGAAGGTGTAATAATTCACCTCCTTGGCCTTGAGGTTGTCGTTAACCGTGCGATAGGTTTCCCTATCGTAGGCTATGATTTTATTTAGAGATGGGCTTAAGGTCTTTGCCTTGAAGTTAGAAATCCCTAGCCGGTTCATGTCACCGACGAAATTTTTTAAATTGAGGTCTCGTGCAAAGACCCCGGGTTGCTGTTTCTTCTTAGAAACAGGTGGGCGTTCCCCAACCTCTGGCTGAACAGTGTTGGGAACACAAGCAGCCTTTGGTTTTGGGTTAATTAATGGAGTTGGTCGTGGTGGGCAAGGCTCCTGCGGAGGTACGACCCTCACATGAATTGGAGTTATCGCGGGGTTCGACAACAGTTTGGGGTGCGGCGTTGGCGGGCAGCCGGTGGCCACACGCTTATTGGAGGGTCCTCCTTCGCAGTTTATTATTGGAAGTGGTGTTTTCCACTTAGGGGCTCTAGACCAGTTTGGGGTGGGGGTGCGCGAGTCACTGTCGTCCATTGATTCGTCGGAACTCTCAGTGAGACTTTCCAACTCGGGCTCGAGCTCCGATTCCTTATCAGAAGCCTCCGAACTGGCACTGGACGAGGATACGGGTGGTGCGGCTTCCAGTCGCGACAATTTATCTCTCAAGACAGCGTTCTCTGCCTTGAGAGCCTCGAGGTCCTCCCTTAATCTCTTTATGAGAGCCATCATGCCCTGATCGGGCTGATGGCCCACACCACGAGAAGAGCAGGTGTCCATCTATTTCGATTTTGCAAACATCGAGCACAAAAAACAAACAAGAAACGCGTGGGGCGCAAGGAAAAGAGAAGAGGAACAAACAAAAACCAAGAAGGGAAACAAGCAGGCCTAAAAAAATTCTTCTAAATTAAAACAAATATAAGTTTGAAAATATAGGTTAAATTAAAAATAAACGAACCTAAAGTTGTTTCCTGTACACTAAGAAAAATTTTTATTCCCAGTTTTTTTTTCTCCAAACTTTTTTTTTTTTTAATTTAAATTTTAAATTTTTTTTATTTAATTTTTTTTTCATTTATTTATTTTGTTTTAAATAAATTTTAAATTGTATGTGTCTTCTATCAGCTCACTGTCCAGGATGTGTCTTCTATCAGCTGAACTGATGGATAATGTGCAATGAATAATGTGAAGATTGTGTGAAGTGTATGAATAATAATGAATGAATAATGCGGAATGAAATGAAGTGGACTGCCGCGAAACCAAAATGTGCCGCCCTTTTATACTGTGGCAAATCGAGATTTGTCCACAAGTATTTATTAATTTGCGAAGCACAAACCCGATTGTTTGTGCTTTAAAAGAGAATTAGGGTTAAGGGATTGAATCAATATGCGGCAGATTAACTTTAGGTTTAACCTGTCGCACATATGGTTCACTATGGGAATGGATTATGTTTTAGCAAAGGTAAGTATGGATTTTATGCATAGGAATGGGATAGATTAGGGGGTTTTAGGTAAGTGGAAAGGTGTAGTAATTTAGAATCACTACACTGTGTTGTTTACTCATGCGCGAGGGCAATGGAAAAACAAAGCAGGTAGGCGGCAAGGACAAATGAATCGGGGCGATCATTGCCTATGAAGTGCATCGCGTCTAAATAAATAGACGACGATATGAAATTCGTTTGTGGCAAAGAAAGAAATTTGGGATTATTTATTCATCTAGGCGAGAGATCATGGTCGGGTATATGCCAGCTGAACAAACAAGCTGCCCGACGCTGCTTGGCAGTTGGACAATGAATTGCCAGCCGATGTGTATGTAAACAAGTTGTACACGTGTTAGGCTGGGAATAGCCAACTCAAGACTAAGATTCCCTGATTATGCGGTTACATTATATGTGAACCGATAAGTTTTCTTTTCAGGGATATGCTGTTTGGAACAGAATTATTAGGAGGAATTGAATTCGAATAAATGAATGTAGGTAAGAATTCTCTTCCAGGAGCTTTTAGGTAAATACATTTGGTGAATTTTGTTGTGTGAAGCATTTGCAGGTGCTTAATGCGATTGCATTAGCAGAATTTTGATACAGACTGAGTTGTAGGGATGGGGGTTCTTCAAGTAAGTAACAGTGGGGTTTGGCGGAACCGCCACAAGTTTTTTTATGTAGGACTGGGGTCCTCCAACATTGGGTAGCAGTTTTGTATGTATTTTTTTTTTTTTTTTATTTTTATTGGTTTCGGTAGGAAAGTGGAATTCTTAAAACGTTTTGTATCTGTGGATTTGTATATGTGTATTTTTTATTTATTTTTTTATTTGTATGTGTATTTTTCATTGGCATTTTTTCCCTATGAGTATGGGTTTGTGAAATAGAAGGAGGATGTAGATTTTATTGCTGCATTTTCCTTCTCGAAAGCAGCGAATCAGCCTACCACGTGGGGCCAAACAGAGGAGTTCACACACGAAAGCAAGAAAACAAGGAACTAAAAAAGGAAGAGTCCAAAAGAACATAAATTTTAACTTAACCAAATACTCGCCATATCGAGCATATAGCAGTAAGGAAAAATAATTGAACTCATAGTTTTGGATACATTCCTTTTAAAAAGGAAAACACATGTTTCGCGGCACTCACAAAGATCTAGATGAACTTGGGTTTACATGGTTAAAGGTAGGCATGTAGTCGAAGTTATGCCACCTTAAACGGTTTTTTACCGTTCTAAGAAAAAATACGAACTTCCATTTGTATTTATGGCCACACTTACTGATAATTCCCGAGATTTACTTGGATAAATTCAGCCAATATGCTACTCAGTATTTTAGTGGACCATTCACTTCCTCACTTATTCATTAACTCAGACAGCAAGGAAGGGATCAAATCTTAATAAATAAATCATTGTAAATTATAAAAAAAAAATACATAATCCTAATTGTGTGGAATCTGATTGAATTTTCTAGGGCTACTCGCCTTGGACCTTGTAAGACTTGTCAATTTTAATTAATAAAAATTATATATACAAAACAAAGTCCTGAAAACATTATATGTCCGGCTTTATCTAAACTTTGACCCATTCCCATAGATTCCATCTTGGCCGGAAACTACATGAAATGTTTTGTAAATTATATGGCTGAGATTTGCTTGTATAATTTAATTCATTGTCACTAAATGCTGCTTCATCCCGGAATAGATGTTTCGCATTGCTCAAGGATCGGACCGTTTGTCGATTACATTTCAAATATCAAAACAACGAAAGAGCGTCTAGCTGGCGCCGGTTTTTATTTTGCCTATTTTTTGGCAGCCATCCAAACGTATCAACAAGTCCCATTTGTATAATTAAAATATATTTACCATAATTTGCAAATTTCGCGAATGCTATAATACTCCCAATCAGTGTTCTCTTTTTAAACATAAACGAAGTATGCGACACAAAAAATAAATTCCACTCCTACAATGAGAAAAATCGGGGAAATATTGAGGCGATCAATTCGTTTAACATCTAGAATGGGAAAACATCTGTGTGAACTGTGTGAACGTAATATATTAACGTTTTAATGGTTTTTCTACTATAGAGTAAAAAAAACATATATTAAAATTTTAATGGTTTTTCCACTATAAAGTATATAAATTTATTTAATTTACTTGGTAAGAATATAGAAATTAATAAAAATAGGAAGGCAAATCAAGTATACCTTTGATCTTAAGATTACAAATTTAGCATTCTCCGAGGATCCTGAAGCTGACACTATCAAATTTTTACTAGCCTTGGTAAGATCAATTATATTCCAAATTTATTGCTTTAACTATAATTAGTTTTAGAGAAATAGGTGTTAGTGTAATAATGTAGGTCAGTAAATTGGAGGAAAATCCACACACGTCATAAAAAAATAACAAAATCTATATTCTTATTATTTCTTAAGGGGTAATATCATCTTGTGTTCACTAAATTTCACGTGATTTTCTGAGACGTGCCACGCACGATAGACAGAAGGAGATAGAGATATGAAGTGCCGGTTCTATAAGTTTGCCTCTCCTGAGAGAAGTATAATTAAAAAAAATGCAAGTACTAGTCTTTAACTAAAAAACAAACATGTTTTATTTTAATTTTACGATACAAAATGGCGGCGCCGCAGCGAACGCAAGAAAAAAAAATGTCAGGCGGTCGACATGGGCGTTCTGCCACAGGTCATAATTTATAATCTGAAGCAAAAGGCCAAAAAGTTTCTTAAAATATAGTCCAAAATCTAGTGAACGTCGGAAGTTTTTCTCGAAAAATTGATTTAATAAAAAGAGGCCTTAATTAAAATTTTGTTTCTTGTTTTTTCGAAAAAAACGACCGAAAATCGCCTATAAAATCTATAAAAATCAAAAAAATTCTTGGACGGTTACCAGAAAATAATGTTTTCATGTTGAAGTTAAAATTCCAAGCTAATCCAATAAAAATTGAGGGAGCTACTGGTACGCCCACTTTGAAAAACATGAAGCCGTGATACGAGGGTTGCCTCTTATGTTTCGGGATTTGGCAACCCTAGCGTTGCAATCCGGCAATTGACAGCTCTGTCGTAAAGTTGGACATATTTGAGGTTATACGCACTCAGAACGTTTTGACATACGAGCGCTATTTGTGTTGTTTACAGTAACTTAAAAGATTCATCTCGGCCCAAAAATGGAATTAAATCGTCAACATTTTCGTGCGATTATTTTTTACAACTTTCGGCGTGGATTAACTCAGCAACAGTGCATGGATGAACTTAATTCAATTTTTGGCGATGAAGCTCCATCAAGGACCAGTGTTTATCGATGGTATGGTGAATTCAATCGTGGTCGTAGTTCACTCCAAGATGGATTTCGTGAAGGTCGTCCAAAATCAGTTGTTGTTCCGAAAACCATTGATGCTGTGCGCGAACTGCTATTGGAAGATCGTCATGTGACTTATCGTGAGATTGAGACAACCTTAGGCGTTAGTGGGACCAGCATACATTCAATATTGCATAAACATTTGACTGCCAAAAAAATTTGTTCGCGTTGGATCCCACACAATTTGTCAATCGCCCAAAAAAAGGCTCGTGTCAATTGGTCGAAAGAAATGCTCAAAAAATACGGTCGCGGTGCTTCGAAACACGTCTATGACATCGTGACAGGTGATGAATTGTGGATTTACGCGTATGAGCCCGAAAGTAAACAGCAGTCGACTGTCTGGGTGTTTCAAGATGAGCCAAATCCAACAAAAGTTGTTCGCGCACGAAGCACTTCCAAGCAAATGGTCGCCTGTTTTTTCGGAAAACCTGGACATGTCGCAATCGTACCACTAGAACAACGCAGAACAGTCAATTCTGAGTGGTACACAACCATTTGTTTGCCAGTTGTTTTCCAAGAAATCAGGAAAACCAACCGCCGAAGACGAATCACTCTTCACCACGACAATGCGTGCCCTCACACATCGGCTGCGACAAGTGCATTTTTGAGCACCCAAAACATCGATTTGTTGGGTCATCCGCCGTATAGTCCTGACTTGGCACCGAATGACTTCTTTTTATTCCCGTACGTAAAAACCAAACTGAGAGGTCAACGTTTTTCGACACCTGAAGAAGCGGTTGCTGCATTCAGAATGCATGTGTTGGAGATACCTCAATCAGAGTGGCAAAAGTGCTTCGACAATTGGTTCAAACGCATGCAAAAGTGTATAGATCTTCATGGGGAATATTTTGAAAAACAATAAAGTGATTTTCGATGATCAATATTTGTTTTTGTTCTCTAATCCCGAAATATAAAAGGCAACCCTCGTATTTGAAGTTAAAGTTTTGAGTGGTGAAATTTTGCTATATATATAGCGGTAAAACGAAAAGTTCACCACTCAAAACTTTAACTTCAAATATCTCGGCTTCATGTTTTTCAAAGTGGGCGTACCAGTAGCTCCCTCAAATTTTATTCGTTTTACAGATCCATATAATAGGCCTTTTAGTTGAAGGTTTTCTTTCTTCCCATCCAGCAGTTTTAGCCTCTTCTGTGAGCGATCGCTCGGAAAGCGAGATGTGTGTGTGAGGGTTCTCTATACTATATGGAGAACCAACCCACAATTCCAACCATATTTTCCGCCTTATTTCGACCGCTTTCAGCGCGTCATATCAACCCCTATCCCACCGTTCGGTAATTCACCTGCAAAACATGTTTCTCAAAAGGGCGCATAGCTAAACTCAATATCCTATGCAGATAATGCATAATTGAGTTTAGCTATATTTTCGCCATACGGCAACTTCATTTCGCTAACCCATGAGATTTCCACTGAAAATCGCATTATGTCGGTTAGCAACGGCATATTCTGATCAAACGACGCGGTTGCATAATAATGCAATCGCTGGGGAAATTATTAAAGTATTTAATTTAGTTCCCATGATCAGATTTCCCTAGCCAAGTCGGCGTCCTACTCACTTTCCCAAGACACTACATTCGCTGGGGATCAATGATCCCTTTTCACGGGTGAATAACCACAGAACATTTTCCTCTCCTCCCCGTTTCTATCTTCCCCGGGTTCAATGCACTCTGGGATCACCACAGTCATCGCACTAGGGCAGTAGGTCATCCTCAGAGACTGCATTGATACAAGCGCACAAGCTAAGCCAACCCCGAAGTTATTGCGCTCTCTCTTTTGTTCTTTTCTTCCTTCCCATGCCCCAGCGACTGTCGAATGATGTGCAAGCATTATTCACCTCACTGAAACATGCAACTGAATAGATTCATGAGAGAGCGCGATGATGATTGGCTAATAGCCGTGCGAATGTAAAATGCAAATTTTCATCCCTAATTGGGATCAGTCGTTACACATACACCACCGGTGATAGTCACGCCGCACCGTGTCAAAATTATCCCGCGTCGCGTACATCTAATTCAATCAGTCGATAATCAACCTCTGAGGAGTATAGTCAACACGAAGTCGAATATTATTCAACCGCTGCCGGAGTCCGTCGAGTTTTTGGAGTCCCTGACCGGAATTAAAAACAAAAGGAATATTAACGTTGTGACGAAGTGATGCGTTTTGTTCGTAATTTAAGTGCCTAAAATCTAGAAAAACAAAAGTAAATATACGTATATAAAACCACAAAAATCCATATAAACTCAAGAGATATCAAATAATTAAATTTTCCCAAGCTATAGTCGCTAATGTCCAAAGACAATAAGAAAAATAAAAACCAAAAAAAAAAAAAACCTAGTTATGAGTTAGTGTAAAATAAAGAATAGAAAACAGTTACACAACAAAACCCCCAGTGCGTTTTATTTAACTTATTCTCCTCGGGTGAACAATTTACGACGCAACATTCGGTGAGTGCAGTGGGAAAGAAAGTGAACCGCGCGCCCGTGTCTGGTGTAATACTTTCGAACCCCCACATGTGTCTCATCGGTTTCGGTGCAAAAGTCATAGCAATTTTATCCAATTTTCAAGCCTAATATATCCATAACTTGTATTACTCCTGGCGCAAGGCTAATAACCTTGCCCGTAAAAATAAATTATTATGGAAAATTTAACAAGCGTCGAGACCGGATCCCGGTTGTGGTGCCGATGATGATGATGATGTATTACTCCGCTTTAACCATCTGTTGCACATTGCAATTGGTGGTCATGAGGGTGCTCATTATAATGCTTAAACCAACTCTCCGCACTTTCCACGTATCATTATGTGACACAACCTCTGAGCTGAATATGGATTACGTTTAGTTGTGACACAAGAAATACTGGACGGAATTCAAGAGAAGAGTACAAGAGTACTGCTCTTGTTCGGCAATAACAGGAAAAGTACTGGAGAGAAGAGGACCGATAATAACGTTGGGAATCGAATAAAAGATAGATTGAGTAGGACGGATTTTTAAACACGACGAAGTAATTATAATTGCGGTTTTACCAAAATTCGAATTTTATAGTTAATTTGCGGCCAGAACCTTGGGAAGAAAAAAAATTAAAGAATCCCAACCATTGTGAATGTACACATCCCATCATCATCATCATCGGCACTACAACCGGGATACGGTCTTGGCCTAATTTAACTAATCTCTCCACCGGTCCCGATTTCGAGCCGATGTCATCCAGTTTGGCACTCCCAGGCTCCGGGCGTCCTGGTCTATGCCATTCCTCCATCGCAGGCAAGGTCTCCCACACTACCTCCTTCCATACGTTCTGCCACAAAGGACTTTCCGGGCAGGCTCGTCTTCGCTCGAGCTAGGTGTTCCGCCCACCGGAGTCTACCGAGCTTGATTTTTCTTACTACTTTAGCTTCAAGGTAAATCGCGTACAACTCATGATTGTAGAGTCTCCGGAATCGTCCTCCCTCACATACGGGGCCAACAATTCTCCTTAAGACCTTCGTCTCGAACGCGGCTAAGAGTTCAGAGTGCCTTTTATTGAGCACCCAGGTCTCGGATCCATACATGAGTACTGGTAAGACGATCGTCTTGTACAGTAGTAGCTTGGATGTTCTAGATAAATTTCGGGATTTACAGAGCCTTGATAGACCATAGTAAGCTTTGTTGGAATTGAGTAGCCGTTCGCGTATTTCTTCTTCCATATTGCTATCGGCTGATACTATTGACCCAAGGTAGTTAAAGGTACTTCAAATTCGTGTTCCGCAACCCTGACAGTTTGACCAACGTTAGGTCTTCTCTTCGCAGATGTTGCCACCATGTACTTTGTTTTCTCCTCATTAATGTGCAGTCCCAGTTTTTGTGCCGCCTGCTCGATCTTGGTGAAGGAGTTCTGTACAGCCGAATCGGATCTACCGATGATGTCGATATCATCTGCGTAGGCAAGTATCTGGCTGGACTTGGTTATAATAGTCCCTCTAGTTGTAACGCCAGAGTAACCGATTGCTTTCTCCAACGCCAGGTTGAAGAGGAGGGAGGCCAGAACGACCCCTTGTCGGAGTCCATTAAAGATGTTTATTGATTTGGACAGCAATCCCGCTATTTTGACTTGACTAGTTACGTTGGTGATGGTCAACCTACAATTCGTTTAGAATGCCGAACTCTGTCATGGCCTTATATAGTTCTACCCTGGCTATGCTGTCGTAGGCGGCCTTAAAGTCTATAAATAGATGATTAATGGAATCTTAAATTCCTGACATTTTTCTATCGCCTGCCTAGAAGTGAATATATGATCAATCGCTGATTTGCCTGGGATGAAGCCACACTGATATTGACCAATGATGGCTTTAGCGTATGGGGCTTTCTGGTCTTGTAGGATAGGGGAGAGTATTTTATACGCGGTACTCAGCAATGTTATACCCCTATAGTTTCTGCACACTGTGATCTCTCCCTTCTTAGGTATAAGGCACATTATTCCACGACGCCAATCTTCCGGCATCTCCTCTTGCTCCCATATGTGCACCACGATCTCGTGAATTGCGTGACCTAACCCGTCCCTCCTTGTTTGATCAGCTAAGCTGGTATGTCATCAGCTCCAGGGGCTTTACGAGGGTTGCCTTTTATATTTCGGGATTAGAGAACAAAAACAAATATTGATCATCGAAAATCAGTTTATTGTTTTTCAAAATATTCCCCATGAAGATCTATACACTTTTGCATGCGTTTGAACCAATTGTCGAAGCACTTTTGCCACTCTGATTGAGGTATCTCTAACACATACATTCTGAATGCAGCAACCGCTTCTTCAGGTGTCGAAAAACGTTGGCCTCTCAGTTTGGTTTTTACGTACGGGAATAAAAAGAAGTCATTCCGTGCCAAGTCAGGACTATACGGCGGATGACCCATCAAATCGATGTTTTGGGTGCTCAAAAATGCACTTGTCGCAGCCGATGTGTGAGAGCTCGCATTGTCGTGGTGAAGAGTGATCCGCCTTCGGCGGTTGGTTTTCCTGATTTCTTGGAAAACAACTGGCAAACAAATGGTTGTGTACCACTCAGAATTGACTGTTCTGCGTTGTTCTAGTGGTACGATTGCGACATGTCCAGTTTTTCCGAAAAAACAGGCGACCATTTGCTTGGAAGTGCTTCGTGCGCGAACAACTTTTGTTGGATTTGGCTCATCTTGAAACACCCAGACAGTCGACTGCTGTTTACTTTCGGGCTCATACGCGTAAATCCACAATTCATCACCTGTCACGATGTCATAGACGTGTTTCGAAGCACCGCGACCGTATTTTTTGAGCATTTCTTTCGACCAATTGACGCGAGCCTTTTTTTGGGCGATTGACAAATTGTGTGGGATCCAACGCGAACAAATTTTTTTGACAGTCAAATGTTTATGCAATATTGAATGTATGCTGGTCCCACTAACGCCTAAGGTTGTCTCAATCTCACGATAAGTCACATGACGATCTTCCATTATCAGTTCGCGCACAGCATCAATGGTTTTCGGAACAACAACTGATTTTGGACGACCTTCACGAAATTCATCTTGGAGTGAACTACGACCACGATTGAATTCACCATACCATCGATAAACACTGGTCCTTGATGGAGCTTCATCGCCAAAAATTGAATTAAGTTCATCCATGCACTGTTGCTGAGTTAATCCACGCCGAAAGTTGTAAAAAATAATCGCACGAAAATGTTGACGATTTAATTCCATTTTTGGGCCGAGATGAATCTTTTAAGTTACTGTAAACAACACAAATAGCGCTCGTATGTCAAAACGTTCTGAGTGCGTATAACCTCAAAAATGTCCAACTTTACGACAGAGCTGTCAATTGCCGGATTGCAACGCTAGGGTTGCCAAATCCCGAAACATAAGAGGCAACCCTCGTATTTGATTTGAGCTGTCTAATGGCTTTTGTTGTTTCCTCAATGCTTGGTGGCGTCTGCGTTTGGTCTTGATCTTGCCTTGGTGGAGCCTCCAATTCTTTTGTGAGCTGACCATTTAGCAATTCATTGAAGTGCACTTCTCGTCGCTCCAGAATGCCTTCAGGATCGATGATCAGATTACCCTTTTTATCCTGGCAGTAAGTGCAGCGTGATGTGTACCGCTTCATACTGCGGATTATTTGGTGGAATTTCCGCGCATGGTGCGGACCTTCCTCCCTACTATTTCACAGATAAGGTTTTTTTCCCAGGCACTTTTCTTTTGCCTGTGAAGATATTCTGCGTTCTTTGTATTTCTCCTCGCGTACCCGCGTCCTATGAGACTGCTATATTGCCCGGTATGCAGCATTCTTACGTTCGGTCTCTAGTTTGCACTCATAATCAAACCAGTCGCTCCGATCTGTACGACTACTACCTCTTCTACGCCCGGCATCATGGCCCCAGGACTTTCTCCCCCTCCGTCGAGCTCTTCGAGGGCGAGTCTTAACACATGGCCAAAGGTGTCGTTGGTGTTCTCAATGCGTAAGGCAGCCGTGTTGATCCGAACCTAATCCGCGGATGCAATATGTCTCCGTAAGGCAATCCGCGCTCGGAAAACTATACCAACAAGTTAGTGATCCGAGTCGACGGTACCTCGGTATGTTCGTACCGTCATCAGGCTCGGGCAGTGGTGGCGATCTATCAACACGTAGTCAATTTGGTTGCGAGTGGCTCCATCAGGTGATACCCAGGGGGCTTTGTCGATGTCTTTACGCGGAAACCTGGTACATTGCATTGCCCGGTATGCAGCATTCTCACGTTCAGTCGCTAGTTTGCACTCATCATCAAACCAGTTCCTCCGATCTCTACGACTACTGCCTAAGATGGAGTCGACAGTACTAATGACACGTAACGCGTGTACATTTCGCTTGTTCTGGCCCCACGACTTACTCTCCTTCCATCGAGATCTTCGAGGGCTAGTCTTAACGCATGACCAAAGGTGTGTTGGTGTTCTCATTGCGTAAGGCAGCCGTGTTGATTCGAACCTGATCCGCGGATGCAATACGTCTCCGTAAGGTAATCCGCGCTTTGAAAACTATACCAACAAGATAGTGATCCGAGTCGACGTTGGCACCTCGGCACGTTCGTACCGTCATCAGGCTCGAGGAGTGGCAGCGATCTATCAACACGTGATCAATGTGGTTGCGAGTTGCTCCATCAGGTGATACCCAGGTGGCTTTGTGGATATCTTTAAGCGGAAACCTACTACTTGCAACCACCAAGTTTTTGATGCTGCCAGCTCGATGACTCGTAGTCCATTGTCATTAGTGTTCTCATGCAAACTATGGGAACCTGCGTAGTGTCTGAAAACCGGCTCCCGACCTATTTTCGCTTTCAAATCACGAAGAACGATTTTCACATCGTATCTTGGGCAGGCATTGAGGGCCCGTTCGACGTTCTCGTAGTATTCTTCTTTTTCGTCGTCAAGGGACTCCGCTGTAGGTCCGTGGACATTTATGAGGCTTATGTTCCTAAACTTGTCTCGCACGCGAAGATGCATAGCCTTTCGTCTATTGCATTAAAGCCGATAATGGTAGGCTTCAGTTTTTGGCTGACTAGAAAGCCTACCTCGATCACATGGTGTTTTGCATGACAGGTAAAATAAATGTCATACTCGTTTTTTTTTTTTTGAAAAACACCACTTCCTGTCAATCTTATTTCATGTAACCCTGTTATGACGGTTATAAAAACACTAGTTATTGTACGCTGAAAGGTATAAGTAAAATGATTATGTATAATTTAGAGTGCTTGCGAAGAGCCGGTAAGTTAATGTAAGAATGATATTTGCTCCTTGATAGTATAGTGGTTAGTATACCCGCCTGTCACCCGGGAGACCGGGGTTCGATTCCCCGTTGGGGAGCCCCTGGCGCAAGACTAATGACCTTGCCCAGAAAAAATAAATCATTATGGAAAATTTAACAAGCCTCAGGACTTGCTAAATAAGGCCAAGAGCAGTTCCCGGTTGTAGTGCCGATGATGATGATGATGATGATATTTGTAAAATAGAAGTTAACATTTAGTCTTAAGTAAAATCTGTAATTAAATTGTTAATAAATGTGGAGATAAAACAAAAAAAACATGCTGTTATGTCAGCCTTATATTCGGTCAGGGCATCGGCTAGTTGCTTCGCAACTCGAGCTCTGTATAGTGAGCGGGCGTTCCATGAGAAAATTCTTAAATCGTTTATCCGTTTTCGTTTCCGTGGTCGTCGTCGTATATCCGGTCCATATCCGAAGCTTGTTAAATTTGCCATAATAATTCGTTTTTACGGGCGTGGTTATTACCCTTGCGCCAACCTTTCTCAGGATGTCGCTGCATGCATTGGTTCACTACTTGGCGGGTGTCAAAGTAGCTATCCAGGGGTGTCACGCGGAGACTGCATATCAACTTGGGTTGAACAGGGACAAGGATCGCCTTGGCCTTCGCCGGATTAAAAGCAATTAGAGTCTTTGCCCTGTGTGTTCGCTCCCATCCCTCATAATTGACTTTTTTTTATCATCCTTATATATTTGAAGGAGTGTTTAATACAATAAAAAAAAAGACGTAAAAAAATCACAAAGTGATATTACCCCTTAAGAAAACATATTAGACAAACATGGATCTAAGAAGAAGAATTGTTCACATCCTACCCATTGTGAAACATCTCCTAAATAAGTACGTTCTTATATTTCTTAACAAGTAAGATTTAACTGTAATTTATTGACATTGTAATAAATAATAAATAAGATAAATATTTAACTAGAATAAGTTCGCGGAGTGTGTGGCGTTTGCGATGCGATGATAGTGAAGAGCGTGCGGTTCGAACCAACGGTATTACGGTTAGAACACTAAACGGTAGGACTAAAGCCTCAACACGTCAGACCACCCCTGTGTGTACGAATTCGAGCGTTATTCTTAAATGCACTCAACTGATATGGAATTGTTGTCATAGTAATTGCTATGCAATACGGCTCTAACGCTTTAATTGTTTGTTTCTTTCGGTATTGTTAATCTTCACTATTGTTTGCGGGTGTATCTGTGAGGAATGCCACAGGCGCATCATGCTACATAAATAACAATGTTAATGATCACCCTACCTTCCATTTAAATTAATATCGCAAAATTGTGCCTTTATCCCATAAAATACACATTATATCCAAAAACAACATTCTCCTACATTTCAATGCACATTTCAAATTACATATTCACCATCCATTACAACATCCCAAAAGTGATAATTCATGGTCAAAACTTTCCATCGTATATAACATACAAACATTTCCCACCCTTTTCATCCCCTATCTCGCATTTTTATCATTCTTAAATCAAAACGAATTAAAAAATTCTCTAAACGAGAGTTTTTTTGAAAATTTTTACACACCCAGCACAATGACCCTTTTCCAGCAATGTTACCGCTATCTTATGTATCGAACACCTGACGATTTTTTTAAAGGGGTCAGGTAGAAATTTGCAACAATCAGACGAAGAATTTTTGATCCAGTATGTGACAAAAGATGATTGCGCAGGTGGTAAAACTATAAGCACTACAACGGCATTGATGTCGTGAAGTGAATTAAGGTCAATAGTTTCCGGTGAGTAGAACTACTCAAGTGAGCGAAAAGGATCTATAGCTTTGGCGACCATAGTGAAGAACGTGTGATTCAAACCGACGCTATGACGGTTGAAATGATTGAAAGATTGAACCAATGCTCAACACAACAGACCACTGCCGCCGCATTCGATCGTTATTCTCAAGTGCACTCAGCTGATGTGGAATTGCTATATTATCGCTGTGGTATATGTACGGCTCTGATGCTGTGCTTATTTGAATTTCTTTCGGTGTCATTCACTATTTGCTTGTATATTCTGTGTGTATCTGTTAGAAACATCACAGATCCACCTCTGGAGGTTATTTGGGGTAGAATTTATAGTTATTAACGGATCACGTTGGCATTAAACACAATGCAAGAAGCAGTAGAACGTCAAACCGAATAGCAGCATGAGATCGAAAGCTATGCGTAAAATAACCACTGAGGAGAGGAGCTGGTTTTTGGTTTTAAACTCAAATAAATAGGTAAGATTATAGAAATATTAGTAATTAAATACTTTTGGAATAACCATCGACATCCAACTCAAATTAAATCATTAGTACAGCAGTCATTCACTCCGAAACAACTCTTGCGTTGTACATGTAGGGAATAACCTCTTGTATTTTCTTAATTGTAATATAAGCCGGCGAGTAACCTTAACAAATTAAAGTCATAGAATTAACTCTTTAGATTTATTTGAGAGCGATGTCATTTTTATACGTTAAGTGTCAAAAAAGGTTACACGTTATATACATACGTACGTTATATTTGTTCCAGAGTATTCTTCAAACGTAATAGAATCAATTTCCGTGTATTTTGGCGTCAACATTTAAAAATAAAATTTATTAAGCTCAGATAATAAAGTGAATGCAATAAGACAATCAATCAATTAATTTCAGCGTGCGATATTTTTCTACTTCTGACGACAAATCAATTTGAAACAATTAATATCGTACCATCAGAGAACCAATTGCGTTTTTTGCGAAGACGATCAAACGACCAACCATCACCTACAGGTCTTCGTTGAACAAGTCGAACAGGAAACACTGAAATCTCCCTCTTTAATAATCAGCAAGACAAAAGATGATGCCTCTTGGATATCCGTTATACAATGGGAGTAATTGAGGTTGCCTAACAAGGCTGCCGCCTGCAATTGGACCTAACGAGATGGTTTGTATGAATGGTGCGTTACGTACAATTTCATAAAGTGAAAATATATGTCTAGTATTTGCGCGTAATTTATAGGACTCGATGTTCCAATGACGCAGAAAATTGTGGAAAGTTGTTAATATAAAAAGCATGAATAATTTGTTTGATTGGAAATACCAAAGCGGCAATTGCCCACAAGATGATTACATTCCTTCTTGAATATAGGAACACACTAGCCGGAGGAATAAATAGATGGCGAATCCTGAGCTGCTGAAGTTTAATCGAAATGTAGCAATCAACAAGATAAATTTGTTTATACTTTATTTTTTGAAATACATACATTAATTATGTTTTAAATAAATAAAATTTAATATGAGAATAAGATATTTCGAACAACAATAAATTGTTGCTAAGGAAAGTTTTGCAAATTTGTTTTTTTAATAGCCAGAGTTCCTGGTTTAATACAAATTTCCATATGCAGTCGAGTCTCGTTAATTGGAACCTCTATAAATCGAAAATCTCTGTGAATGGGAGTACTTCCTTAATCCCTTGAGAAAATGTCTTAGCATCGAAGAAAACCAATGCAATTGAACGCCGCCCTTAATACGAATAAAATATTTCACAATATGATGAAATTCCCTCTATAAATCGAATTAGGGGAAAGCGATAGCTCTAGCAATGCTAAAGTGAGTGTGTGTCCATAACTCTCAGATGAAGAAATTTGATCCAGAATTAATCAGAACAGCAATCAGGAGGAATATGAGATGAAGAGCAGGGTCACGACGTTTGCAGTTCAAAAGAAGTAAGAGGGTAATTAAAAAAGTTATGAGAGTTTTTCATCAAGGATGATGTAAATGAGAATATTTTTCCGCTCCCATTCTTTAAAACAACACTTTTAACAGGACAGACAGACTCTTATAGGTCGAGTGAAATGTGCTTTTAGTTTTTTCTCTTACATGCATCGAAACTTTCCAAAGAATGCTTATTTAATTTTCCGTGCATTTTATCTCTCTGTTATATAAGAAAGTTATTCGTGTGTCAGATTTTTTTATAACATGTTAATCACTCGCCAACTCCCATTATTAATTTTAAATTGTTAATTGATCGTGCGTCAGATTTTTTTTTTTTGTGTCAGTTGCACAAACTCTATATGTTAAAACAATTGAACGAAGATCAATTACGGGCCTTTGAAGAAATTAAGAAGTCTTTTTCGGATGATACTGTAGGTGGTAATCTATTCTTCGTAGATGGACCTGCAGGCATCCACATCAAGTAATCGAAACCAACGGGTTTACACTGGCGTATGGAGGTACCGATACACATAACCTCGGGACTGGCTTCATCATAAGCAAGAAGATTTCGCCCTATGTAAAAGATGTGAAATTTCTTAATGAACGAATGTCGGTGCTAAAAATACAGGGACCATGGTACAATTATGTACTTATACGAGGGTTGCCTTTTCTATTTCGGGATTAGAGAACAAAAACAAATATTGATCATCGAAAATCACTTTATTGTTTTTCAAAATATTCCCCATGAAGATCTATACACTTTTGCATGCGTTTGAACCAATTGTCGAAGCACTTTTGCCACTCTGATTGAGGTATCTCCAACACACGCATTCTGAATGCAGCAACCGCTTCTTCAGGTGTCGAAAAACGTTGACCTCTCAGTTTGTTTTTTACGCACGGGAATAAAAAGAAGTCATTCGGTGCCAAGTCAGGACTATACGGCGGATGACCCATCAAATCGATGTTTTGGGTGCTCAAAAATGCAGTTGTCGCAGCCGATGTGTGAGAGGTCGCATTGTCGTGGTGAAGAGTGTTCCGTCTTCGGCGGTTGGTTTTCCTGATTTCTTGGAAGACAACTGGCAAACAAATGGTTGTGTACCACTCAGAATTGACTGTTCTGTGTTGTTCTAGTGGTACGGTTGCGACATGTCCAGTTTTTCCGAAAAAACAGGCGACCATTTGCTTGGAAGTGCTTCGTGCGCGAACAACTTTTGTTGGATTTGGCTCATCTTGAAACACCCAGACAGTCGACTGCTGTTTACTTTCGGGCTCATACGCGTAAATCCACGATTCATCACCTGTCACGATGTCATAGACGTGTTTCGAAGCACCGCAACCGTAGTTTTTGAGCATTTCTTTCGACCAATTGACGCGAGCCTTTTTTTGGGCGATTGACAAATTGTGTAGGACCCAACGCGAACAAATTTTTTTGACAGTCAAATGTTTATGCAATATTGAATGTATGCTGGTCCCACTAACGCCTAAGGTTGTCTCAATCTCACGATAGGTCACATGACGATCTTCCAATATCAGTTCGCGCACAGCATCTATGGTTTTCGGAACAATAACTGATTTTGGACGACCTTCACGAAATTCATCTTGGAGTGAACTACGACCACGATTGAATTCACCATACCATCGATAAACACTGGTCCTTGATGGAGCTTCATCGCCAAAAATTGAATTAAGTTCATCCATGCACTGTTGTTGAGTTAATCCACGCCGAAAGTTGTAAAAAATAATCGCACGAAAATGTTGACGATTTAATTCCATTTTTGGGCCGAGATGAATCTTTTAAGTTACTGTAAACAACACAAATAGCGCTCGTATGTCAAAACGTTCTGAGTGCGTAAAACCTCAAAAATGTCCAACTTTACGACAGAGCTGTCAATTGCCGGATTGTAACGCTAGGGTTGCCAAATCCCGAAACATAAGAGGCAACCCTCGTAAACGTACACGCACCAACAAAATCTACGGACGAAGAAACAAGGGACACATTCTACGAGACCCTAGAGGAAGTATTCGATGGGATCTCATCATTCGATGTTAAAATCCCCCTCGGGGAGCTTGTGCGGAGGAAGTATTGTGCCAAACACGGACACTCCGTTCAACTTCCTCCTCCATCATAAATTGTTCGCCGCGTAAAACACCGAACCAAAAGAACGAATAGGTAAACACATCAAGGACCGCTGAAGACACTGCAACACGGAAAATAAAACACACGAATTGAAAGGTGATCACCGACTTTTTATTACTTTACTTTGAACTTAATATTAAATTGACTTGATTTTTTATAATTGTAAACAAGGTGAAAACACTACTTCTTAACACGACTTCGAGTATTATGGCGTCCTCGGCGACAATGAGCGGGAGCTCGCGACGACCGATATTCATTCATTGTCCAAGGGAAATTTGGGTGCATTCGCTTTCACTGTGATGATAACCGGATCTCATAAAGGAGATCGTCATGGTACACATGTATATGTGTACATCGGTTCTTTTCATGGGTCGAAGCCATGATAACGAACCTGAAATACCAAGAAGGAGCATAATGTGCATCCAGGAGATGTGTGTTGATCAATAGTGGGTTTGTAGCGGTTCCGCCAAACCCTACGGTCCACTTACCTAAAAACCCCCATAATTACTACCCAACGTCCTTAAGTTCGCTAATGCAACGGTATTAGTACCCGTAAATGCTTCACGCATTATATAGATCACCATCTGTAATCATAAAATCCCTATAAAGAAAACTTACCTTCATGCATTCTCTTCGCATACCATTGCTCCTTAAGATTTCTTTATTAACTTACCAGGAATTTCCAATCAATTTCGGCATCTACGTCGCCAGTCAAATTCCCCCAGATGAATTCCTGTAAACAAAATAATTCGGATTGCATTCAATGTAACCGTCATGACAGAGACCATAAATATCGCGCCGTCTATTTTCTCAGCCGCGTCATATACCTTTTCATACACATGCCTGGCAACCTTTTTGGGTTGTCTTATCAATAAACAACCCAAGCAGCTGCATATAATTAGCGCAATAGACGCCGAAACCAAATTCTCCAGCATTTCCTAATGCAAATATGAACCCGGTTTCTACTGCTGCCAGAGATGCCATAAAAATCCAATTTGCTTTAGCACCTTTTTCTCCTAACGTCGAAAATAGCGACGAGGCATCGTGTAAACAATGACCCGCATTACCAACGGCGCATTTGGTCATTTTTCCCTATTGTCTTTGCCGCCTGCCTATTTCGTCGTTCCACTGCACGTGTGAATCGCATCTATCGGAACGATCCCACGCATACCACCATGACCTTTATTACGAGATCTGGTTTTCTTGTTCCCACAAGAGAGACTCTACGTTACACTTGTGGGAGACAAAACATATCCTTGGCAAGGATATATTCACACCCTTAAGAGAAGAGTTTTTCTCTCTCTTCCTTCTTTCTTAGCGAAATCATCTCTGCTTGAGATGACGATCGCTGAGTCCTTTTACATCCGCGGACCAGAATGGTCACTTTCACTCCCGCTCTCCGCCGGCAGTGGAGAAGCGTAAACACTTCCATACCCGAATATATCCGGAGTCGCGTATCAATAGTTTTCTCGTGCTAAGTGCCATATTTATCCGCTCTTCACCTCAAGTGTTATCTTTGTGTTCTTGTGTGTTCGATTGTTTGGTGTGCGGATTTAACGTTGGTCGACGAACTTATTTCAACAAAGGTGAACAGTAAAATAAAATCTTGTCAACTGGAAAACAGATTGTAACCCATCGTGCAATCGCAAGTGTACACTTCATGTTTAATAAATTTTAGTCACTTCGTTTAAAAACCAATAAATAGACCGATTAGTAATATTAAAACAGTGCATTTCATTTACCTTCCTTTCTGGTGTGTCTTGTGGCGGAGTTTTAATCCAGGGGTTGAGAACCATTGGTGAACAGATTTCTTCTAGTGAAGTGAGTACTCGGTTTGACGAAACCTTGATCGGACCGTGAAGTTTTATGATGGAGGAGGAAGTGAACAGAGTGTCCGTGTTAGGCACAATACTTCCTCACCACAGGTTTATGGCGTTTCTACGCCAGGAAGTGACGTAGGAGCCGCCATTTTGAAAGTTCTTTGTGTGGGGTGGGTGTGTTAGCTATGGTGGTATATATCCGGTGGGTGACTAAACTAGGAATATAACAGTGAGGGAGCAGTTAGATTTGAAATTAAATGTATTTTGTATGGGAATTGAGAGTTAAATTTGAATGTATATCTGTTTTGAATGGTGTCTCGAATATTGGGATTTTGTATTGTGTATAATTGTTTAATCTATATCCCAATAGATGTGCTTTATGAAATTAAATCTATTTTGAAAGCTCAGTGTGTGGGTAGATGTCTCGTTAAATCTATTTTGAAAGCTCTCTGTGTGGGGTGGGTGTATTTGCTATGGTAGTATATATCCGGTGGGTGACTAAACTGGGATTATAAGAGTGAGGCGGCAGTTAGATTTGAAATTTAATGTATTTTATATAAGAATTGAGAGTTAAATTTGAATGTAGATCTATTTTGAATGGTGTCTCGACTATTGGGCTTTTGGCGTATCAAAACTAGTATTTTGTAAACTTTTGTGTTTTTGTTGTTTCGGCGATCGAAGGCTTTTGATGCATCGACTATTTCAATTTTGCTGCTTCTTGCGATGAGTGTAAATAAATCTATTTTGAACTCGTTTGTGCTTTATGAAATTAAACCTATTTTGAATGCAGTCTCGGCTATTTGCCGTTTTATATGTATGACAGTGACGATTAAGTTTGAAAGTAGATCTATTTTGAAAGCTTATAAGAATGTTTGTATCCCATTATGAAATATGCTGAATCAACAGGAAGCACTTCCAATTGTTATTGCATATGAATGAATAAGTGAATGCGCGTTCTTGTTTCGTCGGCTCGATCTATGAAAATATGACGTCATCAGGGTTGCGTGCTTTACTTTGATGATTTTCAGTGAGGTGATTTAATAGTTTTTGTAAAATAAATCTATTTTTTTTTAAAGCGTTGCAGCTGATTGGAATGACTATCGAGGGCTTTTGTTATATATTAATTGTCGTTTAAGTGTATAACAGTTATATTAATTGGGGGATATATTATTAATTGCATATGTAAGAGAGTTTTTTTCGCATCATGCTGGTATATCGATGATATGTTTTTATTTTTTTTAATGTGTAGTATAGTTTTAGGGGATTTTACGTATTAACGGTTGCAAAAAAGCTTTGAAAGAACACATAAATACTGATATATTATTAGTCATTTTTTGTATCTTATTGCTACATTAATTATGTGTGTATGTATTAACAAGTGATTGTATGAATTTCACCATATTATGTAATTGGGGCGTCGTCAAAATAACTCAAATTATTAAGTGTATTAATGAGTGATTGTATGAATTTCACCATATTATGTAAGTGTGGCGTCATCACGATAACTCAATTTTTAAGTGTATTAATGAGTCAATGAGTGTTTTGTGTGAATTTCACCATATTATGTAATTGCGACATCAGCAAAAAATAACTCAAATTATTAAGTGTATTAATGAGTCAATGAGTGATTGTGTGTGAATGAATGAGGTAGCGTTAGTGTGGTTATAGGGCTTCTGGACCACTTTTTGTATGAAAAATGGCATGGCATTTCCAGGTGCGAATTCTCACCAGCAAAAACATGTTGGTGTGTATAACAGTTTGTTGGTGGTCGGTTTGTGTGTATGCCAGTTTGGTATTTTGAAATGGGTGGGTATTTTTGTTGATTCTTTGGTTTGGTGGATGTTTGAATATGTTATTATTAGTCATTGAGTTGGGCAATATATGGGATTTTTGTTGATGTTGTTGCTAGATGCGAATTCCCACCAGCAAAAGTGGGTGGGTGTTTGAGTCATTGAGTAGAGTAATATATGGGAATTTTGTCATGATGTTGCCAGATGCGGTTGATGTTTCAGTTTGTGTGTATGACAGTTGATATTTGTGAAGTGGGTGGATGTTTGAGTCATTGAGTAGAGTAATATATGGGAATTTTGTGTTGTTCGTGTATTTGTATGGAAATGGTTCATCATCGTCATGGGAATTTTTGGTGATTCTATTTTGAAATGGGTGGGTGTTTTTGTTGATTCTGTTTGAAAAGCACAGATTAATAGGGAATATATTAGTGTTTTATGCGTTGGCGAAGGCTCTGTGTGGGAGTGATTCATCATCAGCGTCGTCTTGTGTGTTCTTATCAGATGTAGTAATTGCTGTTGTTGGTTGTGTGTTCTTATCAGTTGTAGTAATTGCTGTTGTTTGTTGTGTGTGTTCTTATCAGTTGTAGTTGGGAGTGATTCATCATCAGCGTGGTCGTTGGTTGTTGTCGTAATCGAGTGTGTTCTTATCAGTTTTTGCAGGTGGTGGATGTTTTTGTTGAATATCGGGCTTTTTGGTAATGGTTTGTGCTTTTGATGTTTAAGTTATTATATATTTTTTCAATTATTAAAACCATTTTCATTAAGTCATATTTGTTATTTTCGCATAGTTTAGATATTTTGCAAGATTAAGAAAAAATTGCATCGCTAGATTTTCAACATCCAATTAGAAAAAAGGTAAGTTATCATATTTTCAATTATTATTATCATTTTTCATTGATTCATATTTGATATTCTTTGTATATATAGATATTCCCAAAATAAAAAAAGAAGACTTGATCGCTGAATATTCGAGGAGGGATTAACGCAAAATTTCAACAGGAAAAAAAATCATCGGATTCGAGTCGGTGAGCTCATGCACTTTCGGGTTCCAACAGGCCAGTAAATAGTAATAGTAAAAAAATAGTTAGTATCCGAGTCGCCATCCTCGAAAGTGATCCTGTGATTATTTTCAAAGGCCTCTCCGATGAAATTTGCTTTATTGGTGTCATTATTAACAACAACAGCGTTGTGGATTATTGGACCAGTGATACGAGAATAATTATTTTAATTTTACTATTTTTATGAACGTTCTGGTCCATCTGAATACCCTTCAGTTTGTCTTCCAATTTTTGGGTACGATCATTTTGGATTCTTTGTTTTATCAGTGTACCAATATTGTGAATGATGGATCCCAAGAACAAACGAAGTCCATATAGGTCGAAAGACTTTTATAAATTTCAATTTTCATAAAAGATAACACCGAAGGTGCTATCACTGCTGTACTAATAGAAAGTGTTGTGGCGTCTATGTAAAGGCTAATTTCATTTTTCCTAAATTACACTTTGGAAATACCTTTCACAAATCCAATACACACAACCTGATTCTTGTGACATCGCCTTTTCGCTTCACTACCGCTACACCTACCCCCTACGGTAGTTTTTTTTTTCACATCGGGTTGCTCCTCTGTGCTTCACTAACTTTTTGTATTTTTCGTGTACGTGCGCGAGCCGTATGAGTTTTTGCCCCGCTTTCTCATCCGTAAACCTCCTACAGACCTAAGATAATATCTTGTTAAGGAAGTGGTATTGCGTCAATTTTGCTTCGACTCACAGGAGTGGATAGATACTGCGTACCTTTATAATATCATCATCATCATCGGCACTACAACCGGGAACCGATCTTGGCCTTATTTAGCAAGTCCTGGGGCTTGTTAAATTTTCCATAATGATTTATTTTTTCTGGGCAAGGTCATTAGTCTTGCGCCGGGGGCTCCCCGACGGGGAAACGAACCCCGGTCTCCCGGGTGACAGGCGGGTATACCAACCACTATACTATCGAGGAGCCCAGGAGGAGGAGCCTTTATAATATACCAGCTAGGAAATGCAGGCGACCGTGTATTTAGCTCCCAGTGTGAATGTGATTGTTTCAAAAACTCAAATCAGGTCATTGAACGGCTCCGCATCAATTTACAGTACGTTTCAAGTGCACAAACCAATCGTCGGCTATTCCCTAAACCACTAGAATTCTTTCCCAAGTTACAATCGAAAAGCCTGTCAGTCGTAGGGCGTAATAAAAGACCAACCAGCTTCATTTGAGATTCTACCACGAGCAGTGGTTAAAACGTCAACCATGGCATAGTCATGGCATAAAAATCACAGACAGGGTCAAATAAGACTTGACATAACTCCTTCGATGATCGATCAACCATATCCATCGACGTTGAGTAGTCGCGAGAACCCACGAAATTGTTCCCACTAAAAATGAATGGAAATCCTTGTGTATGCCTCAGTTGTACGGCTGTTCTGTGCTGACCCATACTCTGGGCAAATGGCAATGGGACCGTCATCAGTGCCTCTTGTCACGACCACTGAATGTTGGATATTGGAGCGGGGTGGTGGATGAGAGAGCGGGGGGGACACCGGGCAAACTCTCTGATTGCTTTCAACCCGGCGAAGGCCAAGACGATCCTTCTCCCTGTTCAATCCAAGTTGACATGCAGTCTCCACGTGACACCCCTGGATAGCTACTTTGTCACCCTCCAAGTAGTAAACCAATGCATGTAGCGACATTCTGACAAAGGTTGGCGCAGGGCTAATAACTTTGCTCGTAAAAACAAATTATTATGGAAAATTTAACAAACCTCGGATATGGACCGGATACACGACGACGACCACGGAAACAAAAATGGCTTAACGATTTAAGAATTTTCTCATGGAACGTCCGCTTATTATACAGAGCTCGAGCTGCACAGCATCTACCGAATATAAGGCTGACATAAGAGCATTACAAGAAACGAGATGGATGGGGAGTGGTGTAATTCAAAGAAACGAGTGTGACATTTATTACAGCTGACGTGCAAAACACCATGTGCTTGGGGTTGGCTTTCAAGTCAGCCGAAAACTGAAGCCTGCAATTATCGGCTTTAATGTAATAAACGTAAGGCGATGCACTCTTCGCTTGCGAAGCAAGTTTAAGAACATAAGCCTCATAAACGTTCACATTTACAAAGAAATGTGGATCATCGGTTCCACAGCTGATGATGAATGGCCGGGCCCTGGAGGCTGGGGAAAGTTTGAGATTTCTCGGCCTCACGGTCTGTGGGAATATATCATGGCATAAACACGTGTCAAGTATCGCCAGGTCAGCCTCAGGAAAACGGAGCTATCTTTTTAGAGCCAAGAAATATCTTACTCCGGCCCAACCTATATATAAATCCCAAATCCTATATAAATCCCAATTTATACCCGCGCTCGAATATTGCTCTCATGTTTGGAGCTCGGCCCTAAACATACCCTTGACCTACTTGAGAGCATACAGAGACGAGTGATCCGCCTGATCGGTGACTTGGCGTTGACGTCGGGACTACAGTCGGTATCACGTGTGCAAGGCGCGTAGCCGACCTCTGTCTGTTTTACAGATATTATCACGGGTGCTGTTCTTCGTAGATTCTTGGTATTGTTCCACGCAATTCGGCGTATATGCGCTCCACAAGACAATCCGACAGATCGTACCCATTCGTGGTTCATCTCCTGACGGCGCGAACATCCCTGCATCAGAACTCGTTCCGTTATAGAGCGGGGAAGCTGTGGAACTCCTTTCCCGGAGCGTTACGACCTGCAACTGTTCAAAAAGAACTGCAACAGTTATTTGATGGCATCTCGGGGCCCCCACTCGGCGCTATAGGCTCACATCTCCCGAGAGAAGTCTAATAATAAAAAAAGGGGGAGTCCCCTGACGACGAAAAGGAGGAATACTACGAGAACGTCGAATGGGCCCTCAATGCCTGCCTAAGATACGATGTGAAAATCGTTCTTGGTGGTTTGAATACGAAAATAGGTCTGGAGCCGGTTTTCAGGCACTACGCAGGTTCCCATAGTTTGCATGAGAACACTAATGACAATGGACCACGAGTCATCGAACTGGCAGCATCAAAAAACTTGGTGCGAGCTGAGGGACCACAGGAATATAAAATAACCGCGGGTGTACCTCAGGGATCTGTATTAGGTCCGCTGTTATGGAATACCATGCATGATGGTGTGCTCAGGGTCAATGTACCAGAAGGGGTTAGAATCATTAGGTACGCAGATGTTTTGGCAATAGTGGTCGTAACTAAACATCTAGAGCAATCCAGAGCATTAAATGCTGGCTAGATATGGCCGGACTGAAACTAGCTGGACCTAAGACGGATGCAGTTTTAATAAGCAGCTGTAAGAAAGTTGAACACCTTGATTTGGAAATAGAAGGACAAATAATCAGATCCAGGCCCTATATTAAATATCTTGGTGTTATACTCGACAACAGGTTGACCTTCAAAGAATATCCAAGGAAAGGAGTGAAAAAACGGCAAGAGTATGCAAAGTTTCGGCGAGACTGCTAGCCAATGTTGGTGGACCCCGGCCCCACATAAGGAAACTCATAACCAGTGTCAACACCTTCATTATAATGTATGCAGCTCGCATATGGGCAGGAGCCGCACAGTGTAAGTCGTACATGAGGGGAGTGAACTGAGCACATAGGCTGGCATTACTAAGAGTATGCTGTGCATTCCGAACGGTATCCGAAGATGCCATAAATGTTTTGGCCGGGAGGAAACCACTTGACATTGCAGCTAAAGAAAACGCTGCATTGCATGAAGTCACCCAAGAGAATCGTCGGAGAATACGGTCACAATTAGAGCTCTCAAGCCTAAGATAATGGCAACGAAGGCAGGATTATTTCACCAAAGGAAGATGGACCCACACCATGATACCTGATGTAGAAACATGGGTGAAAAGAAAACATGGCGAGCTGAATAACCACTTGACACAGCTAATATAAGGGCATGGATGGTTTCGGTAATACTTGCACAAGTATAAGCATGTGAATCACCCATACTGCTTGTATTGCGAAGATAAAATAGAAAATGCGGAACATATACTCACACAGCTCGGACGGCACATTAATGAGGGGTAAACTAAGTACATGGTGACAACTTCTGCGAAGAGAAGACCTAACGTTCGCCAAACTATCAGGGTAGCGGAGCACGAATTTTAAGTAGTGCAATCCTTTAACTACCTTGCGTCAGTAGTATCAGCCGATAACAATATGGAAAAAGAAATACGTGGTCGGCTGATCACATCCAACGTAGACTTTGTTGGATTTGATCAGCCGACCAAGTATTTCTTCTTCCATATTGTTATCGGCTGATGCTATTGACCCAAGGTAGTTAAAGAATTGTACTACTTTAAATCTCGAAATTTATCCAGAACATCCAAGCTGCTACTGTACAAGACCATGGTCTTACCAGTACTCATATGAGGATCCCCGGGTGCTCAATAAAAGGCACTCTGAACTCTTAGCCGCGTTCGAGAGGAAGGTCTTAAGGAGAATTGTTGGCCCCGTATGTGAGGGAGGACGATTCCGGAGACGCTACAATCATGAGTTGTATGCGATCAACCTTGAAGCTAATATTGTAAGAAAAATCAAGCTCGGTAGACTCCGGTGGGCGGCGCACCTAACTCGAATGAGCGAAGTGAAGCCTGCCCTGGAAAGTCCTTTGTGGCTGGGTGTATGGAAGGGGACAGCGCAGCAGACTTTGTCTGCGATGGAGGGATGGCGTAGATCAGGAGGTCAAACCCTGGGAGGGCCAAACTGGATGACATCGGCTCGAAATCGAGACCGGTGGAGAGATTTGTTAAATAAGGCCAAAACCGGATCCCGGTAGATGATGATTGTAATGTCAAAATATAATGTGCTATGTGTTTAATGTTTAAATTGTTTAGTAGTTTTTATGTGTAGTTTAAAAATATGAAAATGCATGTTTTGTGTATTATGTATTTTAATTGTTTGTATTGTAAAATGAAAAATGCCTTAACGTTTTTACGCCGATGATGATGATGATGAAAGGTATAGACTCCAATATCAAGCACTTTTCCATCTCTCTCTACGCGGATGACGCTAAACTCTTCAAGACCATCTGCTCTCCTGTCGACTCCTCACTTCTCCAAACGGATCTCGATAGTTTTTCAAAACAACTGCCACGAACGAACCCCCCCCCCCCCCCCCCCCCCCCCAATGTCACTCAACCACCTACTCCCGCAAGCCCGCCCCCACCCCTTCCCCGCTGCGCTCCTATTTCTTACTCAATCAACAGTGATCACCAATACAGTCAATTCGTGACATAGGCATGTTATGTGATAGAGAGCTTAACTTCATCGCACATATTGACGATATATTCCCCAAGGACTCTGGTTTTTTGTGAAACGCTGTTCGAAGGAATTCTCTAATCCATACGTTACCCGATTGCTCTACATAGCCTTTCCCCGTTCTCTTCTTAAATATGATAGTCAGGCCTGGTGCCCTTATAATTCGACTCGCATTCCCGGGATCTAAAGCGCGCAACGTAGTTTCTTTCGTTTTTCCCCCGGGGATTTGTTATGGGTCTGTGGGGGAGGAAGTATTGTGCCAAGACACGGGCACTAGGCTCCCTTCATTCCACCACCTTAACCAAGACAAAGTCCCGCTGAAAGATAGTTCACCTGGTGAGTAAAAGTTCCAAACCGCAGCGCAAGACGTATACCGGGAAAGAAAGCCAAACGCACTGATTTAAGTTATTAATTAGATCGTCACTTTATTTGTTCCTTTAATGGCTGGCGCAATACAAACTACTTTAATGATAAGCACAATTAATGTCCCCGCTAAAGTAAGCATCACATTTTATCAGACTACACATCAAACTTATTACTGAAATAACACTTTGCTCATAATTGGGAGTTGTTTTACTTTATGCGATTTAAATTGTTTAACTGTATGCGATCTGAATGTCACATTCAACAGGCAGGACGGAGGATATTGGCGTTTGCCATTTTGCACACTCAGGACTCACAGGGGTGCGAGCTCCGATCGCACCCCTCGATGGTTAAAAGGCGGCCTGTGGGTAGTGTTGGGCTATGCACCAAGCACGGGCGCGGATTCAGCCAACACCCACCGATAGTTCTCCAATTGAAAAAAGAAAAACCGCACAAAGTTCTTCGAAGCGGAAAATAAATAAAACTCACGCACGTATCGTTTCAAATAAAGTTTTCTTTATTGCATTAATTTACACTGTTTCTGGTGTTATTATAACTTAGATTAACTCCTTTATTTATTGGCTTTAATTCAAACGAAAACGTTTTTCTACATAGCTTTCACCAACGCAAACCGATTTATTTAGCATCAACGCAAACTGATTTATTTAACAACAGTGCGAACTGGCACATCTGCAAAAACCACACAACACATCAGCCAAAGAGGGGGCGCCACGTTTCACAGCATTCGTCATTAGGCACCACCAACAACATCAAAATCCCGATAGTCTTATGAATTCGTTAATATTAAGGTAAAATATTATAAACGCACTAAATGACGAAAGGCAGCGGAAAACGGTTTTAATTGAATGATCCCATTGGATATAACTTAAGCGATAACGCAAGATTGGAAATAATAGAAAAACTAATGATTAAACTGCCGACGGAATAACATATCACGACTCACCACACGCCGTGGTCGACTCCCCGGAAAAGGCTGACTGGTGACTGGAGCTCACCAAAGAAACAGAAAACCTCAAAGAACTGCAAAGGGAGGAGGGGCTACACGATTAACTCGAGGGAGTTAATCGTGATTGGACCGGGTGAAATAGGCATACATTATGCATGTGTGCGTATACCTTGCATACGATCGTCCGGCGACCCTGGACGGATGCCGACATCGCTGCAGCATCTTACATGAATGTAAACAAAACATCTGGTCATCCTATGGGAGGCCATAAATCATCATTTCGGTTGACGATGATTAAACATTGCAACGAATATAGGGTGCAGCCATTGCCAGATGTTGAAAGTAAACATTTTCTGGCTGCATCCTGTTCGTTGCTTGCTTGCGGTCCCTGAACGTGGGGGCCGATAATAGGAAACCAGCGATTGCTGGTAATTAGAGAAATGTTTGGTTTGCGTCAGCCGAAACCTTGTCGGCGGTGGCAAAACAATGGGACCAAATAGCCGCATGTAAGAAGTGCCATGGGCAAACAATAAAACGAGTCAACAAGGAACTCTTTGTTGATGTTGTTTCCATAGCGTAAGGCTATGGGAACGAGATGCCCTGAATAGGATGTATGCCTAAAGATAGGATTTCAAATGCCACGGCAATGTGATGATTTTGCCGTGGACTTATGCTTTTTTTTAGGAAATAATGTACGCCTCGGGGGTGAATTTTCGATGCCACGGCAAGGTGATAAGCTTTGCCGTGGACTTAATGTTTTTTTAGGAATTAATGCCTGCCCGAGGGTGGGTTTTCGATGCCACGGCAAGGTGATAAGCTTTGCCGTGGATTTAATGTTTTTCGGGGGTGGTGTTGGAGAAAAGGGGGTTTGGAAGGAAAACCTCCCACAGAATAGGTAAGCTGCCTAACGGGTATTCAAAACAGTTATCCGATTGGGTAACCGTATTAATTCCAGCGATTTGGCTGGGGGTAAATGCCGTAGCAAGGTTACGCAACCTTGCTGAAGTTCGACCGAGAGGTAAGTCGTTCGCTTGGAATAGTGGGAATCGAGCGATGCATGGCTCTTCGGGCCCTGAAAAGCCCCACATCACTCCCTCCCCAGTGACGTAGTCACGAAACAGGTAAGGCAGGTTAGGGGGTGGTAAGTTGATTATGGGCGCGCGCTTGAGCGCGAGTACGGGGAGGTTGTGCCGGTGGTGTAGGAGTGGTATTTGAAGATGGGGGTGGTTCTGGAGCGGAAGCTTCCAGAAAACAGGGCTTAAGCCTTTCGACGCTGACCGTGGATCGTTTGCCTCTAATGTCGATCTCGAAGACGCGGTCACTGATGCGGCGGAAGACTTTGAATGGGCCATCATAAGGTGGGTCGAGGGGTTTTTTGACCTTATCCACCCTGACAAAGACGTGCGTGCAGCTGTGCAGTTCAGGGTGGACGAAAAGTTTTTTGGAGCCGTGCCTGGTTACAGGGGTTGCCCTAACCTTACGTAGCAGGTCACGGAGATGTCCCAATTCACGAAGTTGGTCACGCGGTGTTTCGCCATTCAGGAAAAGTTCTCCTGGAAGAAGGAGGTTGGTACCGTAGGTAAGCTCTGCTGCCGAAGCACCCAGGTCCTCCTTAATGCTTGTCCTCAGGCCGAGGAGGACGGTTGGAAGGGCGTCAAACCATTGTGTGTCATTATGACACATGAGTGAGGCTTTAAGAGATCTGTGCCAGCGCTCTATCATCCCATTTGATTGCGGGCGGTAGGCGGTGGTACGACTTCTTTGGCAGCCGAGAAGATTTGTTAGCTGCCTAAAAATTGTCGCCTCAAATTGTGGACCTCGGTCCGAAGTTATGGTGGTTGGTACACCGAAGCGTGTGACCCAAGTTGAATAAAAGGCCTTGGCGACTGATTCGGCAGTAACTGCCCGGAGAGGTGTCGCCTCTGGCCATCGCGTGCCGCGATCCATCATAGTGAGGATATAAGAAAATCCTCTTGATGGAGTAAGCGGCCCCACTATGTCTATGTGGACATGGGCGAAGCGTGCCGTGGGAAGCTTGAATTGTGCTGGCTCCAGTACATTATGTCGCGCTACCTTGCAGCGTTGGCACTGGAGACAAGCACGGGCCCAACCGGTGAGATCTTTGTTCATCCGGGGCCAAATGAATTTGCGACGGACAGCAGCGGCTGTTGCTCGGCCGCTGGGGTGGGCAGGGTTGTGGTAAACCTGGAACACGCCCTTACGAAGTTTCTCGGGAATGTAAGGTCTAGCGGTTCCAGTGGAGACATCACACCAGATTTCGCCCAAAGGGTCGCGAAGGGTAATTTTCTTAAGCTCTAATGCCGTATCGGCAGTTAGGAGGGACTTGAGCTGTTCGTCCTCCTCTTGAGCTAGGGCAAGGTCAGTGTTATTCAAGGCGGTACGCAAATGGATCGTATCGATTCGAGAAAGGGCGTCCGCCGTTACGTTCTGTTTACCGGAGATATGCTTGATCTCCGTAGAATATTGCCCAATGAGATCTAATTGACGCTCTTGTCGGGGGGAGGCATTTCCCGACTTCTTCCGGAACGCATAGACCAATGGCTTGTGGTCTGTTAAGATGGAGAGTGAGCGACCTTCTATCATGTGACGGAAGTATTTAACAGCGCTGTAGATCGCGAGTAATTCGCGGTCGTAGGCGCTGTAACGTCGCTCAGTGGGACTCAGCTTCCTTGAAAAGAAACCAAGTGGTTCCGGTCGGCCTTCAATGTCCTGTTCAAGGACAGCTCCGATTGCGGTATCCGATGCGTCGCATTGGATAGAAAGTGCAGCTCCCTCGAGGGGGTATCGGAGTAAGGTGGCATTTGCCAATTGTTCTTTGGACAGTTGGAATGCTCTATCAGAGACTTCTGTCCAATTAATGGGGCGCTTATCATTGCGCTTAGCTCCTTTCAAAAATTCATTTAAGGGAGCTTGAACTTGGGCAGCGTTCTTCAGTGTTGGACGATAGAAGTTAAGCATGCCCAGAAATCGACGAAGCTCACTCACGTTAGTAGGCCGGGGATACTTCATGAGGGCCTCCACACGGTCGGGTAGTGGGCGAATGCCCTGGTTGTCAACGACATAACCCAGGTAGGTGATTTGCTCCTTGGCGTATTGACACTTATCTGGGTTGATGACAAGACCGAATTCACGGAGGCGCTCTAGGACCTGACGTAAGTGGCGTTCATATTCGGCATGGTCTTTGGAGGCGATGAGAATATCATCAAGATATGCATGGCAGCAATTTAGACCACGTAAAGCCGTGTCGATATAACGTTGGAATGTCTGTGCGGCATTCCTGAGCCGAAAGTCATCACTTTGAACTCGAAGAGTCCGAAAGGTGTAATGACTGCGGTCTTGGGGATGTCTTCAGGTGCCACCGGAATTTGGTGGTATGCCCTGGTGAGATCCAGGGTAGTAAAGACATTGCACCCTCGTAACTTGTACGAAAAATCGTAGAGGTGTGCAATAGGGTATCTGTCCGGAACAGTTGCTGCGTTCAACAGCCTGTAATCGCCACATGGGCGCCACTCACCGGAACGTTTCTTCACTAAGTGAAGTGGGCTTGCCCAGGGACTGTCCGACGGTTGGCAGATACCTAATTCAATCATGTGCTCGAATTCCGCGCGCGCCGCACGTAATTTTTCGGGAGCCAGTCGACGTGGACGCTGGCTCACCGGGGGGCCACGTGTTTCTATGTGATGAAACACCGTGGCTTTGTATCGACGCTGGTTAGGTAGAGGAATTGTTGTGCTAACAAATTCCTGTACCATGGCTTGAAACGGGTCTGTGCACTCTGTGGCCCTTGAAGTTACCGCTGAGGATGCCGACATGGGCAAGGGGGGTGCGGTTGGAGCCACTAGTCTGTTATGGGTCGAATCGACCAACAGATTATGTGCGCCTAATAGGTCGGAACCTATCAGGGGTTCATTCACGTCCGCAATGACGAAACGCCAAGTGATCGGACGTCGAAGACCCAGCTGTAGTGTCAGCTTTTTACGTCCGTACGTAAGTATCGGCGTATTATTCGCAGCTGACAATTTAAGCGCGGCGGGCACGCGGTTACGCGGAGCAAACGATCGCGGGAGGACTGAAATATCGGCGCCGGTATCGACAGTAAAAGCGATATTCAGTTTCGAATCCCGGATGGTTAGGCGACTTATCGTATGGGTGCCGGCCGATTGCGCGAGGGTGTCGGTCGGCAAAATTAGTTTAAAGAGCGCCTTTGGTTGGTGGAAGGTTGCGTCCAACCACAAGGCGCCTTGCAGTTAAATGCGCGATCACCATATCGTTGGTGATTGGCGCACCAAGGCAGAGTAACGGCATTATCAGGTATATTCTGCCTGGTGCTATTGCCATTACGGAGAGGTCGAGCCGGAGCTCGCTGGGAGTTGGCCCGGTGAGGGCCATTTTGAGAGGAATTGGCCCTCTGTGGGGCATTTTGAGGGATATAGGCCCTCTGAGGGGCAGTTTGGGAGTAATTTTGCCGATTAATAGGACGGCTCGGCATGGCTCGATTCTGGGCGCTTCGAGGATTGTTCCTCACCTCCGCACGCAATTGAGTTATCTCGCGGAGGAGTGAGGTTTGGAGCGCCCGAAGGTCAGCAGGGGTTAATTGTGTGGGCGAATTTCTTTGGTTAAGGTTGGGGCCTGCCTCTGGATTCCCCTGAGGGAAATTGGTTGAGGCGGGCCTTCTATGAGGTAATTGGGTTTGAGGAGGATGGAGAGTTGGGACCAATTGAGGGGCTGAGAAAGGCAGACGAGGGTGCCGTGCAGGCTGGGCGGCGTGTTGGGAAACCGCCGCTACCTGGTACGCAGGAGGCTCAGAATACTGATCTGAGCTTTCCATAATTGCGTCCGCAATTTTGGATAAATAGCCCAAACTCTGGTTGGGTTGGGCTATAAGTGCCGAACGGGCATGTTGGGGAAGACACCTCAAAAAGTGAGGCTTTATTAGGTCGTCCCCAATCCTGGTCCCCGCTATAGGGCGTAAATGGGTCAGGAAAAGAGATGGTCGCATCCCAGAAAGGTTGGTTACAGCGGCTAAGCGTTGTTGCCGCACACTTCCAGGCTCGTCCAAAGCGTCGAGCAGAGCTTCACGCATGTTGCTATACGGGTTGCGGCCGGCCGACCTTATTATGTGGGCAACATGCGGTCGCTGAGTGCGGTCAAGCACTTTCAACAGCTCGACTGCACGAAGTTGTTCGTCGTGCAAGGCTGAGGCCTGGAAGATGCGGTCTGCCACTGCAAACCAAAGGTCTGGGTCCTCCTCATCGAAGGGGGGAAGTCCTATATTAGAATGACGAGTCCCATTCCCGAGGCTGGAAGCATCGTGGAATTCTTGGGACTCTGAAGGTCTATGGACTTGTTGTGAGGTGCCGGCACGAGATGAAGGCATTATAATGCCAGAATCCACCAATTGGCCGGCACCGGGGGTGTTAGAAGATTGGGGTCGGTTAACGACACTGGGGGCAACCGGTGGTGCCAGGGGGGCAGATTGTACTGGCAAGTCTAGGTCAGCATCGACTTGCTCAGTGGGGAAATCGACGCTGGAGGCGTCGTGAAATTCAAGGGGCTCGGGTTGTTCCTGGGCCTTTCTGGCCGTGGTGTTCCGCGTGTTGACCATCGTGGATAGTAACACGAAACTGAAATAAAAGGCGTAAGAGGACGCGAAGAAAGGTGAAGGGAGGCCAATGGGTCACAAGAGGACGCGAGGAGTTGGGGAAAAGCCGCCAAAGGATGCTGCGAATTTAAGAGAGTCGAATGTCACCTAAGGGAGTCGCTGAGAGTCGAGTGCAGTCGTTAACAAGGACAGGCAGGGCTGTAATGTTGCTTTAGTTAATTTAAAAATGATGAAAACTTTAATTTAATAATTAAAACAGAATTAAATTGGGAAGTGTTTAAGTTAGTTTGGCGTGTGTGTGTCCCAAGGCGTTGAGAAACGTTGAAGTCGTGTCTTAAGTACTGCCGAACGAGATTATATGTTATTCAGTACCCTGAAGGGGTTTACAAGTTTATTAAGGCAATACAATTATTAGCTGGCTAGCAAACTGATTAGTTTTAAGTTTTTATTATAATAAAATAAATGTACTGTTTAAATGGGTTGGATTAAGCTAGAAATGAAGGATTAATTTAAATTTAAATTCAAAAACGTAAAAAAAAAGAAAAAAAAAAGGAAGGCAAGATGTTTTTCTATGCTTGAGATGTTGCTGTTATAAAAAAAAATGCAATTACATGTGAGCGTAACGAAATTTGATTTTACTTGCTGTAATTATGGATATATAGGAAATTCGTTACAAGTTTAGCGGAAAAACACCCATCCATTCGATAACCGTTTGCAAAATTTAGGGATCACTGTAATTGTAGTTATTCGAATTGTATCGAGTTTTAATGGGACAGTTTCGAGCTATTTCAATTAGATTTGTATGAAAAATTCTTAAAAATTATGTAAAAATACAGTTATAGTTTGTTCGAGGGATTTCCTTCTTAATTTGGGTTGGATTTTAAATTAATTTTTACCTCATATAAATGTTTGTTAATTGTTTGGTGTGGCCTTCATTTGCTTACTTACAAGATAACTAATCATTCGTTTACAATGCGGCGGCAACTGTTTCAAAGAGCTATTTGATTATCTTAAGAAAAACATAAAAATCGTTCGGTTTATTGTAATTATAAATACCGCTGTCTTGTACAAGTAAATATGGTATGTAACTTATCACTGAATTGTTCACTTGCATAACCAGCGCATAAAACAAAACTAAGGAAAATATATGACAGCGTGACTGGTGAAAATGAACCCACTATAATTATGGATTAAACTTATTTGACATCTGGGGAATTCGCATATATAGAAGTTATAAATTGTCATTGATCTTAACATAAACACATAAACATCCCCTTGATTGGTATAAGTATTTAAAATTTGAACAATATAAAGGAAGTTCTGAGTGTGATATCCAATCCAGAACTTTTCTTATTTCAATGCTTTATTTATTTACTTGGTGGTGTGTATTGTGTGCTAAAAAAAAACTGAGTTGAACAAAAGAAAATTAGAAATCTGGAAAATCAACCAAAAAAAAAAAAAGGAAAATATACAAATTTACGGAGTCGTGTTCAAATATGAATTTGGTTTTTTTTTAAAATCTTATTCTAATTATTTTGAATGATGTCTTGTTTCTAAGTTTATGGAAAGTTGATTGCCGCGAAATTGCACTTCTATTGGGGTAATAAAACATTTACTTCAAAGCTAAAATGGTAATTTTCTTATTGCTACTTAAAGACATTTTAACGAGTGTGGGTAGTAACTTATCTCTTTTTCTATTCACTGAAGTCCAACGCTGGGAAGTGATGAGGTGGGCGGTATCAATTGCGTCGCCGTGATGCTTAGAGATGCGTTGGGGCGCTACTTGCCCTTTTAGATGATATAAATGACGGCGTTGCTCTGCTGATGGTAGGCAAAACGGAGTTGGGGTAGTAGGTACCCTTTATTGTCATTTGCTTTGGAAACAAATCCAGCACTCGTCATGGTCACTAACTGTTTTGATGGTTGGGTGAATGTTATGTGACAAAAAAGGGGTTAACACGGTAGCGCAAAAGTTCAAGAATCGCGTGTTCACGTTTTTATATGAAAGATATATATAAAAAAAAACCTCGCGTGTCACCAATGTGGGTAGTGTTGGGCTATGCACCAAGCACGGGCGCGGATTCAGCCAACACCCACCGATAGTTCTCCAATTGAAAAAAGAAAAACCGCACAAAGTTCTTCGAAGCGGAAAATAAATAAAACTCACGCACGTATCGTTTCAAATAAAGTTTTCTATATTGCATTAATTTACACTGTTTCTGGTGTTATTATAACGTAGATTAACTCCTTTATTTATTGGCTTTAATTCAAACGAAAACGTTTTTCTACATAGCTTTCACCAACGCAAATCGATTTATTTAGCATCAACGCAAACTGATTTATTTAACAACAGTGCGAACTGGCACATCTGCAAAAACCACACAACACATCAGCCAAAGAGGGGGCGCCACGTTTCACAGCATTCGTCATTAGGCACCACCAACAACATCAAAATCCCGATAGTCTTATGAATTCGTTAATATTAAGGTAAAATATTATAAACGCACTAAATGACGAAAGGCAGCGGAAAACGGTTTTAATTGAATGATCCCATTGGATATAACTTAAGCGATAACGCAAGATTGGAAATAATAGAAAAACTAATGATTAAACTGCCGACGGAATAACATATCACGACTCACCACACGCCGTGGTCGACTCCCCGGAAAAGGCTGACTGGTGACTGGAGCTCACCAAAGAAACAGAAAACCTCAAAGAACTGCAAAGGGAGGAGGGGCTACACGATTAACTCGAGGGAGTTAATCGTGATTGGACCGGGTGAAATAGGCATACATTATGCATGTGTGCGTATACCTTGCATACGATCGTCCGGCGACCCTGGACGGATGCCGACATCGCTGCAGCATCTTACATGAATGTAAACAAAACATCTGGTCATCCTATGGGAGGCCATAAATCATCATTTCGGTTGACGATAATTAAACATTGCAACGAATATAGGGTGCAGCCATTGCCAGATGTTGAAAGTAAACATTTTCTGGCTGCATCCTGTTCGTTGCTTGCTTGCGGTCCCTGAACGTGGGGACCGATAATAGGAAACCAGCGATTGCTGGTAATTAGAGAAATGTTTGGTTTGCGTCAGCCGAAACCTTGTCGGCGGTGGCAAAACAATGGGACCAAATAGCCGCATGTAAGAAGTGCCATGGGCAAACAATAAAACGAGTCAACAAGGAACTCTTTGTTGATGTTGTTTCCATAGCGTAAGGCTATGGGAACGAGATGCCCTGAATAGGATGTATGCCTAAAGATAGGATTTCAAATGCCACGGCAATGTGATGATTTTGCCGTGGACTTATGCTTTTTTTTAGGAAATAATGTACGCCTCGGGGGTGAATTTTCGATGCCACGGCAAGGTGATAATCTTTGCCGTGGACTTAATGTTTTTTTAGGAATTAATGCCTGCCCGAGGGTGGGCTTTCGATGCCACGGCAAGGTGATAAGCTTTGCCGTGGATTTAATGTTTTTCAGGGGTGGTGTTGGAGAAAAAGGGGTTTGGAAGGAAAACCCCCCACAGAATAGGTAAGCTGCCTAACGGATATTCAAAACAGTTATCCGATTGGGTAACCGTATTAATTCCAGCGATTTGGCTGGGGGTAAATGCCGTAGCAAGGTTACGCAACCTTGCTGAAGTTCGACCGAGAGGTAAGTCGTTCGCTTGGAATAGTGGGAATCGAGCGATGCATGGCTCTTCGGGCCCTGAAAAGCCCCACAGGCCCATCGTATTTACGCGTCCCGCGGCGCTACGGTGGCGTAGTGGAGACCCGACCGGCTTGGTCTGGTGATGGTAAAGGACTCCGCTGGTGATGGAAAAGGACTCCCCGAGGGAGAAAGTGTTCCTCCGTGGTGAAAACGAGGAAAGAGGATCTCACTGGCGAGGTCCTGTAGTGGTGTGCATGAAGTCGATCGTTGAGATCAGATTGTTTACTAACGCTCGCAGGTCAAAGAGAAACGAAACCTAGATAAGGGATGCACAACAAAGGAATAAGCGACCTAAGGCATCGTTCGGTAATGAGGGTCAGCTGAGTAAATAGCAGGCACTCATTAGATGCTAAAAGGGATTGCGATACTTTATACAATAGAGATCGTATATCGTATCTCTGCCGACTGGAAGAATCGGATTATTTTGTTTGCATATGTTTATGCTATTGAATCCAATCCGGCGGGTAAGCGCGACGTTGGTGATTGTTTGAAGATTCAAACAAAGAAGTATTTCCGAGAGAAGTGTGTGGTGATGATAGCCACATAGATTTATGTATTTAAAATTGAATGTGTTACCTGTTTTTCCTCTTTAGGTTCTTTTTCTGGTTCTTCCTCTTTTCGCGACCGGGGCGGCCGCCGTCAAATGGTGATTTTGTGGGAGAAGTCGACGTGTTTCTGCGAATTCAATCGCACCACAAACAATGGGATGCTCACTATCCAATTCCAAACACTTGCGTCGGGAAACGGCGCTCAAAGAAGAGAACGAGCTTTTGTTCTTTTTCTACACGTTTTATTTCAAAACTTTAACTATTACAAAACGTTTCAACATTTTTTTTTTTGTTCCATTTATAAACTTGTTACTTTTACTTTTTTCTTTTCCTTTTTCCGCTTCTTTCTTTTTTTTTTGTCAAAACGAACCGCACTCAACAGCCAACCGTTTTTCTTCCACCGTTCTCAAAAAAAACCGTCTTTCACATCAATCGTTCGTTTTCGAATCCACCGTATCGAGAAACAAAAAAAACCGAACTTTTACCACCTCCTGTCTCTCTCTCACTTCGCTCTCCACTCACGTCCACTTCGAAAAACAAATTCGAACTCGAAGAACTGCACGATCCACACCCGAATCAGGGTGGGTTCAGAAACTCACTTCAGGATCGTACAATTCTTCCACCACCTTACCATCATACTATGTTAAAACCAAAATTAAATGCAAATTATTAAATGATGGTGGTGGCCGACGTACGTAACACACCTCCCCCCTCCACAAGACTGCGTGGCATTCTTGGGAGAAGAATGTCACGCCGGAGAGTGGACGGCGGAGAGCAAACAAACAAACAATTAACAAACCAATCAACAAATAAATAAATAACTAAATAAATAAATTAGTCTACATGCTTAGAGGTTAATGTTAGTACGTTTTAGGCTACCTATATACTAGGGTTAGTAAAGATAAATAAATAAATAAATAAATTAACTAGTCTATATGCTTAAGTGCTAATGTTAGTAGGGATTATACTACTTTTATATGGGGGTTAGTACAAATACATAAATAAATAAATAAATAAATAAATTAACCAACACGTAGTTATTAATATAAGAGGGGGGGACAACAGACCAGCGCTCCACAAAACCAATGACAACACAAACGACCGCAGCGGGTCCGACACTTAAACCGATGGTTCGACCAAAAGCTCGACCGCCCACACGATCCGGTTAGGACTCCCCCGCCAAGGCGAGTTGGTCCCCTCTCGCTCAACCACTCCCAAAATGTCACCCGGCCGGCGAAAACGTCCCGCTCTTATATATTTACTTTAATCCTCGAGCTCACGACTCCCCTACTCCCAGTAGGGCTTCAGACGGTTGTTGTGCACAACCACCGTTCTCTTGCCTTGCCTCACCGCGCTGTTGACCGCACTTTTCACCTCCACCACGTCATAAGGACCTCTCCATAGGGGCGCCAATTTTCCTTTTTTGTTTTCTTCCCGCATCAAGACTTTATCGCCCACATGGAACGTGAACGGGCGTAACTGGCGGTCATGATACCCTTTGGACCTCCTTTTCGAGATCAACAGATTGCGCCTAGCTATTTCGTACGTTTTCTGAAGCTTGTACTTCAATAGCTTATGGAAGCTCTCGTGGTTGTAAACCGGTTCCGGAGGTAATTTGATGTTCGAGGGAACCTCCGGAGTAAAACCAAAGAGACAGTCCATCGGCGTCAATCGGGTACTCTCGTGCACGCTGGTGTTGTACACGAAAGTGGCCGCCCTCAGGTACTGATCCCAGGTTTGGGGATTTGTGCCCACAATGCTGCGTAGGTATTCTACCAGCGGTCGATGGGCTCGTTCCAAGGCACCATTCGATTGTGGGTGGTACGCTGAGGTTTGCAGTTTTTTGATGCGGAGCAGCCTGCACACGCTTTTAAACAGGCTGCTCAGGAAATTGCTGCCCTGATCGGTGACCAGTTGTGTAGGTACACCATACCTTGCAACTATTTGGTCGAAAAAGACCGAAGCCACCGTCTCAGCCTCTGCATTGGGCAGGGCATAGCAATCTATATACTTCGATAAATTATCTTGGAACGTAAGTATATATAGATTGCCTTCAGGAGTACGGTCCAGGGGGCCCACGATATCTAAATAAACCTTTTCGAAAGGCCTCTTGGCAATGTCGGTGATTACCATCGGCATTCGTAAATTTGGGGAAGACTTCATGCGCTGACAAATCTTGCATACTTTAATATATTGCTTGATATCGCGCATCATATTCTTCCACCAGTAGTGCCTGCGTATCTTCTTATACGTCTTGATCACCCCTTGGTGCCCACCTAAAGGGTGATCATGGTGATCCCGTAATAAGTGTTGGATCTCCTCGGGATTAGTTATTTCCATTCCTTTTTCCGTGCAGGGAGGAATGGCGTCCTCTTCAGAAGGTGACTCTTCGTCACTTGGACGTCCCGGGGATCCCTCGCTGTCCCGTTGGGCCTTTGCCTGGGCGCGAGTCACTACATTGCATCGCGGTGGTGAAGGGGTTTCGTCTACAGAATGGGGAATACGGCTTAGCGCATCCGCATTGGTGTTGTATTTACCGGGTTTGTACTCGATTGAGTAGTCAAACTCCGATAGTTTATGACGAAATCTGGTAAGGCGTGAGGTGGGTTCTTTCACGCCGAACACTCCCTTCAACGGTTTGTGGTCCGTGTACACGGTGAAACGTCTACCCAACAAATAGCACCGAAAATTCGTCGCCGCCCATACAATGGCCAACAACTCCTTCTCGATTGTGCTATATCTACGCTCGGCCCCATTCAGGGTGCGGCTGGCATAAGCAATAGGCTGGTCTTTGCCTATCTCACCTTGGGATAATACCGCTCCAAGTGCCTCATTACTCGCATCCGTGGTTAGATTAAAGGGTTTAGTGAAGTCGGGGTAAACCAATAGTGGTGGCGAAATTAACTTCCCCTTTATCTCTTCAAATGCCTGTTGACATTTGGACGACCACGTGAACTTCACGTCCTTCCTTAATAAGTTCGTTAAAGGGCGCACTATCCGGGAAAAGTCTGGCACAAATTTCCGGTAATAGTTCGCCAACCCTATGAATGACTGGACGTGACGTACCGTCTTCGGAATGGGGAAATCTCTGACACTAGCTGTCGTGTCAGGATTTGGCGAAGCCCCTTTTTCTGAACAAACATGTCCCAGGTAGACCACTTCCCTTTGCAGGAATCTACACTTTTCCGGCTGAAGTTTGAGGTTGTGGTATCTCAACCGGTCGAACACCCTCCGGAGCTTGTCATTATGGTCAGCCAGGTTCTTACCATATATGACGATGTCATCCAGATACACAAAGCATTCGACCCCTTGCAGACCAGTAAGGACATGGTTCATTAGTCTCTGAAACGTAGCCGGGGCTCCTTTTAACCCGAACGGCATACGTCGAAACTCATAATGCCCATAGTTGGTGCTAAAGGCGGTTTTATTCCGATCGTTTAGATCTACCAAAACTTGGTGATAGCCACTGGCCAAATCGAGCGTGGAGAAGTAACGCGAGCGACCGAGCTGGTCTAAAATGTCCTCTATACGGGGAATAGGATACGCGTCCCCGATGGTTTTTTCGTTTAGTTTACGAAAGTCCACCACAACTCTCCATCGGGCTTCTCCGTCGGGGCCCGCTTTCTTGGGAACCACTAGAAGGGGGGAATTCCACGGGCTTTTACTTGGTTGGATAATGTCGTTATCCAACATTTCCCGAATTTGCTCGTTTATAACCTGCCTTTTGCTTTCGGGCAATCGGTACATTCTTTGGTTAATGGGTGCCTGATCCCGTACCAAAGGTATTTCGTGCGAGATTGCACTGGTGTACGTCAGGTAGTCGCCCTGTAAATGAAATATGTCGTTGAACTCGCGACATAACTCCGTTATCGATTGGCACTCGGGTGTGTTCAGGGTATCCCCTAAACGAAGTTCCCCGTGCAATTGTGCCAACCTGGAGCTCAAATCGGGTTCATCAGGCGACTGACCATCCGAGAACAGGTGTCGAATGAAGTGGAGGGATCGTCCCTCCGAAGATTGGTTCTCGGGCACGGGCCTGCTTGACTCGTCGTCAGAGTCAGTTCCCGGCGACGTATCTTTACGCTTGACCAAGGGGATGGTGTTATAGTCCTTGGTAGGGTATACCTTCACCGTAAGCTGTTCGATCCTTTGAGGGCCACTCTGGGTATTAAGTGCCAATAACCTGGCACTCCTTGCCCTACCAGTAACGCAGTGCGAGAATAAAATGTTTCCTCGCGCGTCCTGCGGCACCAGAATGGCCTTTTCCCGGATGTCAATGGGGATAGCCACCTCCATCTGGGAGCGAGCCGGCACTTCCACCGGCCTACTCAGGGCTACTTCGATCCTCGGCGGCTCACGTTCATCCATCCACGATGTTTCCTCTCGCTGGGGTGACCTGGCTGAGCATTTTTTCGTATCCCTTCCCCGTGTGGGTGGGGTCTCCGGTGAAGTGTGGACCTCGGTATCGACCCTGACAGGTCCCCGTGTCCCAACTCCCCGTTTGGTTACCTTATGCTTCAGCCCCTTTGTCCCACCATTAACAAAACCAACGGAGAAGAATTCGGGGTTTATGGTTGTTCGGGGAAATTCCAAACATCCACCCGGTCCGTTGATGTTGCAATGTCTGGACAGGAAGTCATTACCCAACAAGCCATCTGCTTCCAACCCCGGCATGGAGTCTACTACGTGGAAACTGCAGGGAATCTCATGGTGCAACTTGAGAGTCCCATGGCAGGACCCACTCGACTTGCCGTTGCCAAATATGGTTTGCAATGGTGTGGATTGCCGAACGTCCACCGCCTGGCCCCGGTGAAGGGCCCTTCGCTTCAAAAGACTGACCTCAGCGCCAGTGTCCACCATGAGACGCGTAGTATTCCTACGGCCAATGTCCAAAGGAAGCTGGACCATGGGGACCTCTACTGGCAAAAGCTGAGGACAGTATTGGCCAAACAACGTGTTCAGTGCGGTCGGGTTACGGTCTCCCGACCCGACCTCCGGGAGTTTTCCGACCTCTGATTAGATGTCTCCCGCCGACGCACCGTCGCTGCATAAGTGCGTCGGCTGCAAGATTCGCACCGTGCCTTGTCCTTCCGTTCAGGACTATCCCGCTTGGAAGTCTCAATAGACTCCGAACCAGCGGGACTAGACTGGCCTTGGCCCAACCTGGGCTCACGGTGCTGAGGTCGCTCCCTCCTATTTCTTTTATCCCTTGGTGAGGTGCCACGCCTCGCACCCGCTTCTGAGGACTCCGAGTCCACGGAGTCGGCTCGTCTCTCGTCATCGACCGACGCGGGCGATCGTCGCCCATCAACTCCATCCACTTTCCGGTAAACCACACTCTCCGCGCGACTATTACCGGCTTTCCGATTTCGCCGACGCTGTCTGCGTCTATTATTCGCGCCTGCCCCACTCCTTACACGGGTGTCCTGCTCTCGACTCGCAGCAGGTGCTGTTCCGGCGCGCCGCTCGTGGGGAGAACCCTGGGAACCCCGTTGTTGTTCCCACCTTTGCCTGTATTCGCACCCGCGCAAGCTATGACCTTGTCGGCCACAAAACTCGCAACAGCACCGGACGCTGAATACTCTTGGGCCTGATGTCGCCGGCCCACCGCCCGTAGACGGGGGCTGCGGCTCTGGTAGGGCTCTCCGCTGAGCCTGCGGCCGCTGATGTTGTGGCCCATGCCGCGCGGTTCCGCTCTGCTGACCACCACCCCTGTATGGAGCCTGGGCTTGGCGCGTCTGTCTCGGACGATCCGGGCAGTCCACTATGTCGTGGCCATACCGCCAGCACTCGCGACAGAAAGGAGTGTTCCTTCTCCTCAGGCACTCGTCGTACACGTGACCCCTCACTTTGCAGAAACTGCATGTTGTCTGGGATTCCAGGGGGCGAGCCGATCGACCAACCGAATCCCGGACCGGATTGTCCCGACCCGATCGATCCTGTGGCACATACGTCCCCTGAGCCAAGCTCTGCGACTCTCCACTCTGGCTCGGCATGGTATTTGACCACGCTCCCTCGCCAGAGGAGGCCGGAGCATAGGCACCAGCATCCCGTCGATAATTGAGAGGCCCGTACGACCGCTCCCGAACGAAACTATCCTCCTCCCGTCGACGACTATCAGGCTCTTCGGCCGGCAACACGAATGACACCGCCCGGGGATCCAAATTCGATAACACCGGCGCCGGCGCCGCGGTACAATCCCTAAAAGTGGAGGATGAATTTTCCAAAAGGGTCGAGCAACTTCCCGGTCCTAACTCTCGTGTTTCCGACGCTCGCTCGGCGATTCCGTGCCGCGCATCCACAAACAGGTCGTCCTGCCTCAGCATTTCCCTTCGAGCTCGCTCGAATCCGGTTAGGTGGTCCACCAGGCTACGAAAAGGGACATTACCCAACGTGAGGAGGAAGTGCTTTAGTCCTTCCTCCCTCAGACCCCTTACCAACACCGGTTTGGCCATGCCCTCAAGCTGGCTGGCGAAGACGGACCTACCCTGGCGACCATAAAAGCGCTCAGCTGCCTCCTCGCACCGTACCACGGCCCGCTTCACTCGGGAAACAAAGCCTGTGGCATCCTCGGAAGGAAGTTGTCGCATTTTGGAAAGTTGTGCACACAACTCCTCATACGACACCCGGGGTTCGTAGGCCTCTCTAAGGCGCTGTTCCGCTTCAAGGAATGTCGTGGGTGGTCTCTCCTCGAACATCCGATAGGCCTCGCCGCTCAGCCTAGAGGGCAGCCACCGGAGGAAGGTATGTTCCTCCTCCACCGCCAGCCCATCCAAGGTCCTTCTACAGCCTTTGAGAAACGAAGAGAGTCTCTCGGCCGTATCCGGTCCCTCCTGTCCCGAAAACATGGGGACCGCCTTCGACACAAGGTCGAAAACCCTATCTGTGCCCAGCATGGTCCGTACAGGACATGGTTGTGGGCCCAGTTTAAAATACGAGGGCATCGGCGTGTCCTCCATGCTCCCGACAGGCTGCTTACCGACGGTGGGAGGGGGGCGCGTTGGCGATCGTTCGTCCACAAACTCGTCCCGCGAATCGTGGAATGCCTCCGGATCCACCTCGTCAACCGGCGGCTCGGGAAATGCCTCGGGTCGTGCCCGGGCAGGGGTGCCCTCTCGGACATCTCTTTGACGCTGCCTCGTCTGCATCTATAGGCCCTTTAACCAAACTCAAGATTTCTCGATACCAAACCCGGAACCCCGACAAGCCCTATGGCCAACAGCAAAACCGGGAAAAACAACAGTCCAACCCCGAGATCCAACAAGAAATATAGTAATAATTATAACACCTCCAACGAGAGAACCACCCCGAACGCGACAGAACCAATCCGCACACGAGCCGGCTGTATATCGGATACAAACCCACAACGTCTGAGCTGATTAGTGTCTTATTTCGAAATCTCCGATTGCCAAAGGCCGCACACGGACCGAGGGGGCGCGAAAAACAACAAGGAACACAACCCCCACAACAGACAAACAAACACTCTTAAAGGGGACAACCACTCTTCTCGCAGCCACACAATTATATACCGCGCGAAAGACCGCACAACACAAATGACCACTACACCGCCCGAGAGGAGAGAGAGAGAAAGGGTGAAGGAAAGAAAAAGACAGGAGAAAAAAAAATTTTCAAACGCGCCTCTTGTCGCGTATAAAAACAATAACCACTTTTTGGTCAATTTTGCAACACAGCAAAAAAAAACCAAACAAAATCTACCGCGCAGCTGAAAAAGGAAAGAAAGCAGAATCACAATTTCAAAAAACAAAAATTATTTTAGAGATCGATAAAGGCTTAAATATCACAGTAACCGAGAGAGAAAAAAAAAATTTTCCTATTGGCATCGGTTGAATAAGATGATGAATAAATAAGATGAACAAAAAAATCAGTTAACAATTAAATAGATAAGTTAAATAACAAGGAACCAAACGCAGTAATAAATAATCAATCACTAACATCAAAACAACAGCTTAAAACTAAAACCAAAACAAAGCTACTGTGATTGATATACAAATTCAAAGAGTGCAAATCTTAACAATGGCAAAAGAAAATATTACACAAATCAAAACACAAAAAAATCAATAGATAAATGCTGTCTTTCTTCTTCCTCTATACGCCGGTCTCCCTGCTCACGTTCCCATGGCCATCTCCAATGTCGCACAACTGCTGCCAATTTGCCAATGCTATGCGCCAGTGTATAGTATTATTTCAGTGTTCTACTCTGTTCATGCAATGCTCTTCAGTAACAAGCCGCAACTCGATGAACTTTATCAGGTTTCTGGATTCGGGCTTTTCAAGCGCTTACGAGTTTTTCAACCTCGGGCTTCCTCGAAATCCTGTCCGCAGCGCCAATTGTGGTGATGATAGCCACATAGATTTATGTATTTAAAATTGAATGTGTTACCTGTTTTTCCTCTTTAGGTTCTTTTTCTGGTTCTTCCTCTTTTCGCGACCGGGGCGGCCGCCGTCAAATGGTGATTTTGTGGGAGAAGTCGACGTGTTTCTGCGAATTCAATCGCACCACAAACAATGGGATGCTCACTATCCAATTCCAAACACTTGCGTCGGGAAACGGCGCTCAAAGAAGAGAACGAGCTTTTGTTCTTTTTCTACACGTTTTATTTCAAAACTTTAACTATTACAAAACGTTTCAACATTTTTTTTTTTGTTCCATTTATAAACTTGTTACTTTTACTTTTTTCTTTTCCTTTTTCCGCTTCTTTCTTTTTTTTTTGTCAAAACGAACCGCACTCAACAGCCAACCGTTTTTCTTCCACCGTTCTCAAAAAAAACCGTCTTTCACATCAATCGTTCGTTTTCGAATCCACCGTATCGAGAAACAAAAAAAACCGAACTTTTACCACCTCCTGTCTCTCTCTCACTTCGCTCTCCACTCACGTCCACTTCGAAAAACAAATTCGAACTCGAAGAACTGCACGATCCACACCCGAATCAGGGTGGGTTCAGAAACTCACTTCAGGATCGTACAATTCTTCCACCACCTTACCATCATACTATGTTAAAACCAAAATTAAATGCAAATTATTAAATGATGGTGGTGGCCGACGTACGTAACAAGTGCTTGCAGCTGAATCAATAGTTGCAAGTCTTTGGAGAGTAATTTAGATGGTTACACAATGACGGTTGTGTATACCATCTGTGTCAATTGTGCATGGCATCTATGGCGACGCCAGGGTCGAACTCTAGTGTGAATATCTACACTAATTGGGAGTTCGGTTCTTGGTCGCTAATGCAGAGATGCATTGATACATGTATGAATACCCTTGTAGGAAAAATTCTTTACAGGCATTTCCAGATAATGCACTGAAAGCATTAATTATCCTTGGGAAGGAAATGTTTTTGCTGCGGGGAGATTGCGGTGCAGGTGTGGGAAGGTTGGAATTTTCTTGGCACCCGAAGGTACCGAATAGGTTTTGGTTTTATCATCATCATCATCATCGGCACTACAACCGGGAACCGGCCTTGGCCTTATTTAGCAAGTCCTGAGGCTTGTTAAATTTTCCATAATGATTTATTTTTTCTGGACAAGGTCATTAGTCTTGCGCCAGAGGCTCCCCGACGGGGAATCGAACCCCGGTCTCCCGAATAACAGGCGGGTATACTAACCACTATACTATCGAGGAGCTCTTGGTTTTATGCTCCTGTATAATGGAAAGAATTCTTGTAGGGAATTTGTATGCGAAGAGATGCGTGAAAGGTAAGATTTCTTTTACAGGGACTTTTAGGTTATACCTTAGATAACCTAGATGTGTAAAGCATTTAAGGTGCTAATACGATTGCATTAGCGAAACTTATAAGGTTGGGTCGAAGTTATGGGGGTTCCTCAGGTAAGTGACAGTGGGGTTTGGAGGAACCGCAACAAGTCCTCCACCAGAACCCTCACCCATAGCCCCCCCCCCCCCCACCACCCCCAACCTTATATAATCGCGCTAAGTACTAAATTTGCATAAATTACTGTATGCACATTTAAATAAACTACTTGGCAATAATCAAATTAAAAAGTAGACGAGAAAATAAAAGACCAGAAAACTTGAGAAAAGTTTTCAATTTAATATAAACCCGCATAACGAACAGTCGCGCTAAAGAAAAGTTCCGCTTACGGTTTAAAATATAAGCTCGTATAACGAACGGTCGCGCGAAGGAAAAGTTCCGCCTACGTTTTTTAAAATAAAAACCCATATAACGAACGGTCGCGCCAAGGAATAGTTCCGCTTAGGTTTTTTAAAATAAAAACCGATATATCGAACAGTCGGAACGGATACTAGTGCAGCGTGTGTGCGCAATATATAAAACTATCGAGATCGGTCACCACCATGGGCGCTGGTACAAAACAATGGGACCACGAGAACCGAAACAAGATAATACTCATGGGGACCAAGAATCTGCACCCCCTGCGTCCGGGAAAGCTGCAACGTCAACCGAGAAACTGTCCGACGGCACTCACCAAGTATCTAGTATCTATAATTAAAATAGTTTAATTGTTAATAATTTGACCTATAACAGTTTGAAATGAGAAATACTTTGGTTTTATATTCATATACAGGCCGCCTTCACCTAATTAATCTTAACACACTTGAAGAGGGCAGAATTCATGCCGACATCCTCTTCATCCACCGTCTACTCTCAGGTTCAATCAACTGCCCAAGTCTGTTCTCCTCCATTACGTTTTACACTGTTACTGCAACGAAAAAAGGAAAAAACTAATCGCGAACGGCGCTTTCTTCAGCGACGTCCCAACAGTTTCGCCCTAGCGGACTGTATTTTTCCGGCACTGGCCGGCCAACGATGATTTCCTTGCTAATCGGTAGGATTGCACCTCCAGAGCCGGACTCTTCTCTGGATTAGCGGGCGTTGGAGTCTTGCCCAGTACAATTCACTACGACCTGCGAAACGAATAAGGAAGATGGAAAACAACACGACCAACCGCCCTTCTTCGACGAAGCAAACAATGATGAAACAGCACCACAACGCGCCAGTACGATTAGAACGAGACTTTGCTGATCCTTTATTTATTCTGAATAATGCTGTATATTTGTTGTTATTACAACTTCTGTGTCTCTTTAGAGCTGGTCTTGATCAAGACCGATTGGGTAGGAGTTCCGTCGACGACTCGTCCTGCTTCATCGACGTGCCCGCCTTATACAGGCCCGCAGTTGTCCCCTCCTTCGCTCGTTTCTTGGGATCTGCTTTTCTTAGTGGCTTCCTGGAATCGGTGCGCCGCTGATCGTCGTTTCCCTGGAAATGGTGTGCTGGCACTTGTCTTCCCTTTCCTGGGAATTCGTGATGAATCGCCAACATACACTAACCCCCGAAAACTGCGGAATCCTTGTGTCTTCTACTTGCCCGCCCATCGGACTTCGTACGGCTCTAATGAACCCATTTCGCGAATATTACGATGAGCAAACTCTTACTCCACCTCGTTTGACTTCAGCGTCACCTCTTCCGTTCATGAAGTTCGTTTCATTACCCCCCGCGCTCTCATTATACTCCCACACAAGCCGTACTCATTCGGTATTCGCAACCAGGCTTCCGGCCTAACCTCGCTCTACCCTACCTTTGTTAATTCTACATTTCTCAGTTTTAAGTTAAATTTAAGATAGTCCCTACAAGCTTCCCTACCGCCCCATCCTTTAGTTTTTTAAGTTAGTTCATAAGTATATTTTTATACCACTTCTACGAAGCGAAATAAGAGGGTTCGGCCCTCACATCATTCATTTATTCATTCATTCATTCTTTCATTCATTACTAGAAATAGCGAAAGATAAATTCGTTCTGTATTATAATTTTTATTTTACTTCTTATAAGCTAAAATACGTACTTTCCATTATTCAAATTATGAAAACTGTTCTCATGCATTTTTCGAGTGAAATGTATAACATGAAAAATATTCCTCAATTTATTCTAGGTCTTGTAATCGCAGATAATTACACTACACCTTACTCTTGATGTAAAAATGTACTAAATGCCTAGTCTTCAAGATTGTTGAGTTTAACTTGTAAACAAATTCATATGTTTTACCACCGACTCTACAACGATATGAAATAGGAGAAATTCATCATGACGACGGCAACCAGTGAAATCATTCTCCAATGTTGCCACTTGTCATTTTCGCCTTTGCAATCTGACATACATGTCAAAGTGCATAAAGAAAAAAAAGTTTTGCGTCTTTCAACTATCTGGTCGCGTGTTGACAATTTTCGGTAATTTCTTGCCATAAACAATTATTAAATACTACTATTTTTTAAATAGCGTCGAATGACTGTCAAATAAATTGGATATCGAATATGGATGTTAAGGAAGAGAGGTTTACGGTGAAAGAGGAAGTTGTACCCTTGGTATTGCATACAGGTACCTTTGGTTCTTACACAATTCAAACCTTTCCGGCCACTGTTGGTGATGCTACTACAGTGGCAACGCTGGATGGAAATCAATTACAACAAATCGCTGAAGCTGTTAATGGTCACACAGGCACCCTTACTGGGCAAATAATTCAATTATCTAACGGTGAATGTGTTGAATTAGCTACTGTCTCTTCAGATGTTACTACCGAAATACCAATTACCGAAACAGTGGTCACTAGCGAAATTTTGGAATCATATGAGCCCAACAATTCATCTAGAGAATATGGAGGTGTCCCGGAAATGGCACGAACAAAAACGTTCTACTGTCCGAATTGTGGTAATTGTTATAGCGCTGCCGGGAGCTTGAAATTACATATTCGCGCATGTACTCGAGAAAAAGAGGCTCCAAGTAACGATGGAAGAAAATGTGAAATATGCCAGAGGGTATTTAATTCTAGTACATACCTGAGAGAACATATGTTGCGCCACAGTGGAAAGGAACCAAAAAAATGTCCAAAGTGCTATCGAAAATTTATTGATGACGCCAAGTACAGTGCCCATTTAGAATCACATGAATTGGAAGAAAGAATTGCCAAGGAGACGGGAAATAAGTTGTCCGACAATAGCAGTGGCGAAAAGAAAGTTGTTAAAGAATACACCTGTTCATTCTGTTCGAAAGCCTTTACAGTAATCTTTGATTCACGTCATACTAAACGACGATATGCCTGTGATGAATGTCGAGAAAAGTACTCGGATGTAGAAACCTTGAAGCAGCACAAGGCGCAAATGGAAGAGAAACGCGAGTTCCGATGTGAAAAATGTGGAAGAAAATTTGTTTTTGAAGGATTTTTACAAAGGCACATACCTTCTTGCGATGGTACAATTCGTCGGCGACGGGATCGGCAATAATGGTGAATTTATTTTTATATTGTTTCAAATGTCATTTAGTTTTAAGTCTAAACCGTTTATAATCTACATTTTTTGTTTAAATATGGCAATAAAAAATATATCAGGATATCATACTGATTGTTCGCTCAAGTTGAAGGCAGTAGCAGAAGTGGTTTGAATAATACTGACTTAAACTATAAATTGGGAGACATATTCGTATTTTGCTTACCACGGTGTTAATGGAGTGAAAGCAGTTACGGGTTTTCTTGGGATTCGAACTACATTTAGTTGATTAATTCGGTCATGGCCTCTTCTTCGCGGAAGATCTGTTCTGCTTGTGGCATCAGAATCTTTCATATAGTTCATTTGTTAGTTCCTTTATAGATATATAGTTTTCTAAATATTGTAATATTAACTCCCTAGGAGTGCTGAAGGTACTAGCACATTTATAATAGCTCAAGCCGAACATGTAGCAACCACAACTTGAATATTAAAATTTACGTTTGACAGGTTTTCCTCATTTGCCGAGTAGAACTGACAAGAAAATTAGAGGGTAATCTATTCATTCACATTTTTATGTCACTTCGGCACAAAGTATGGAGAATGGTCCTAATGGGTCGAAAAACTTTGGAACAACACTCCCACAATTTAAATGAGCACAAACCACATTTTCATTTTCTAACCCGCTCCATACAATCTGAAAGCCGAAAAGAAGCAAAATTGACGCTTCTCTCCCATCGATTATAAAGCGCACTGATGATAGACGGTATTTTACCCTCGAGACTGAGGGATCATCATCATCATCGGCACTACAACTGAAGGATAGTCGTTCTTATATCAAAAATCGCTTCTACCTAAGATTCTTGACTAATAAGTTCAACTCTGCGTAGAAGGGAAAACTAAAACGTATTTCATGGTTTCAGTCGACTCCGGGAGCCTTGTTGTTTTTCAACCGATTTATTGCGTCTACAACTTCGTTGAAAGAGGGCTCTGGGATCTGACGCTCGGGCGTATGTACGTCTGTTGCGTTTATATGTGGTTGATGAGTGCGCACATTGAGCAGCTTTTCAAAGTACTGTTTCCATCTTGTCACAATATTGTTTGTTTCTGTGACCAGACAGACGTTTGCGTCTCGAATTATTTTGGCTCTCCCTCGGTAGCCATTTCTAATTGAGTTTATGCCGGCGTACATACCTTTGATATTCTTTGCTCTCGCATTTTGTGGGATTTTTTCGATCCGAGTTTTCTCCCATTCGCGTTTTTTGCGTTTAAAAAGGCTTGTTGTCTCTTTCCGAATTGTCACGTATCTTTCTGCGTTGACTTCATCATATCATTCTAAGTGGATCACTCTGAGGCGTCTACGTTGTTCGATCTTTGCCCTGCACTCATCGTCAAACCAAGGCTTGGACTTAATTGTTTTCTTAAATCCTAATACCTTTTGGGCTGTTTGATTGTGTCTCTGATCGATGCCCATTTAGTGCCCAGATTATTGGTTTCCTCTTCCTCACTACTCCCATTCTCTAAGATGCTAAACCTATTCGTTAGTTCCCCTTGATATTCAGCCATTTTGCGCAGATCTTTTAATTTATCAGTGTCGAACTTTTTGTTCCTCTCCCGTGACTGTCCATGTGGGATTGCTGCGAGCCGCGTCCTGATTTTTGCCATCACTAGAAGATGATCTTACGTCAAGGATATTCGAGTGGTGTGTTTTGTCTATGAGGAATTGGTCTATTTGGTTACGCGTTACGCCGTCGGGTGATATCCATGTGGCTTTATGGATTTGCTTGTGTTTGAACATCGTACTTTTCACTACCAAATCTTTTGACGCTGCGAACGTGATAATTCGAATTCCATTATCATTTGAAACGTCGTGTAGGCTCTCTTTGCCTATAGTTGGTTGGAAGATGTCTCCCTTTCCAATTTTCGCATTGAGGTCCCCGAGGAGGATTTTAACATCGAATGATGAGATCCCATCAAATACTTCCTCTAGGGTCTCATAGAACGTGTCCTTCGTTTCTTCGTCGGTAGATTCTGTTGGGGCGTGTACGTTTATAAATGCATAATTTTACCATGGGCCCTGTATTTTTAGCATCGATCGATCGATTGCATATCTTTTACATGATGCGTAATCTTCTTGCTTATGATGAAGCCAGTTCCGAAACCCATTGGTTTCGATTACTTGATGTGGGAGTCGAACTTCCTGAAGAGCGACGATGTCGATTTCATATTGTTTCGCGTTTTCTACGACCGTCTGTATCGCGCCTGGCTTGTATAACGTTCAAACATTCCACGTGCCGACTGGTATATCCCGATTTTTCCGTTTTTCCCTGCGTCTTCTTTTTGCCGAGTCGGTGTTTTCTTGATGATTTGTTCCCTTATGGTAGGGTCGGCTCATCAAACCTACGCCCACCGGGTTTTTCGTGAGATTGTTTTTTGTATATTGATTATTCGTTTTTTATCCTGTAGTGATTGGATTCCCATTACGGTATATATCGCATCACCACGTTGTTATAAAATAAATGAAAAGACACTGTAGAATATTTTAAAGATAACTTTATTGTTAATGATACAGCTCAGATGCCACATTGATCAAAAAACTTAGCACGTAACAGTTAAGGTCCAGAACAGCTAACAAATATGGTTGGCTTACTTCACTACTGATTATGAGATAACAGGCTACACATGTATAGTGCGTTTTATCCATTAGCAAATTTGAACTGAAAAGTCACACAAGTATAGTTCGCTTTAATCCTTTGATAAGTTTTAAATAAAAAGTTTCTGCTCCGCGCTCTTAAAACTATACCCAACTGTTTACCACTAGATCAATTCTTTATACAAGCTCCGTGTTCGGATAGTTATATTTAATTAATTACACTTAGATCAATTCTTAAACAGGCTCCGTGTTCGGATAGTTATATTTAATTATTTACTCGTCTCCAATAAACCCCATGCATCGACTGAACGCGACAGAAAACCAATCTCGAGTCGCTACTTTCTGCGTTTAACGTGGAGGGCCGATTTACCTCCACGGAATCTGATTTACGACTAATTATAAGGGAGAAAATTCGAATCCCTTTACTCGATCGGCAACCAATGGAAAAAAGATCTCCGACACTCATCCCAGTGATGTTGTGGACGCACACAGATGCGGTTACCTCGCACGCTCATGCTGTGTGTCCATGAGCATGGGAACCGTGGATATTGGAATTCCATAAAAGGGAATGTTAAATGACTTAGCTGCAGCTGGTGCAATTATCTCGTAGTAGAGATTTAGGGTGTTGACACGATCAGCAACTGCGTACAGCATTTATGCTGATCATGTACATCTCGGCGGCATCTCCAAGTAGTCGAACTCTCGCTGGTATTTTTCCATTTAGGAGAACTCGACTTCCTTGGGCGGTCGGCCGTATGCCATCACGCAGCTGTCGATCGGGTGACCGACCGAAGTGGACATAGGTAAAAAAGGAAAAGAAGAAATATCTCCTGCACGTGTGTGGCAGACACCTTAGGAGATATTTCATCGATATGGTTCGCGTTATGTCGGTTGCTTAGTGGTGCAAATGAACTGCTCTTAAGGAAGATGGTGCGTTTGGTGCGACCATGCCCTTGCGGAAAACACCTATTGCTGCTGATGGGGCCTTACATCAGCGAGAATTATTGATTTAAGGCCTTTCAGGTGATAGTCGTACAAACTATGGAAAGGCAAGTACATGCTTTCCAGGTTTTTGGTGCTCTAGGGAGCAATTTTTTGAATGATTGATGGGAAGGTAAGTAGTGGCGTTCAAAGGAAAGGCCACAATCCCACGAGTCTTGGGGTTTCAAATAGTCCGCCACATCAGGGCCCCTCTTTGATATGCTAAGGTCTGCTTACTGCTCTGATTCGACACGGCGTCAGAGAGGCGTCGTTATAATACAGCCGGTATACTGTAGCGATTCTAACAGACACACACAAATTCACAAGCAAAAATAGTGAAGAACACGAGCGAAAAAATCGAATAAGAAAAATACATCAGAATCGTATACCAAGCGATAAAATAAAAATAATTCACACCAGTGGAATATAGTCGAGTTTGGAAATCAAATTCAAAACACGGTCAGTAGCCTGGTGTGTAACGCTTAGGTAAAATTTTTTTCGTGATTCGAGCTGTCATAGCATCAGTTCGAATCACACGATCTTCTTCACTATTATTTCAAACGCTATAATACCCCTGGCTGCAAACCATCCAATGGGTACGGTGACGCGTAACACCCTGGATTAGGGGTGGTAGATCTTTGTGTGTTACTCCTTGCTAGCCTGCCTGACATGGGTGGCCCTACTGGAAGCTTATGCTTTCGTCAGCATAGCCTGAGTGATTCATTGTAGTTTAAGCCCCCATACCACGTCAAGGTTTCTACCAAGCGGGTAATATCAAGGCACTTGATTTTATTAGCAAGAATTTAAGCCATAGCGACATCTACAAAATGTAGTCCGAAATTCTAGACCCGTCAACCAACTCTACGTATATGAGATGGGCTCATACTCAGATGAAGATTTTGTTAGGAAGGTATTGAAGTCACCGAGTACGATAAACTGATCGTTGAGATTCACTTGTGAATGGTAAATCCACTACATTAAGAAGATAATGGTGAGCAGATTATGGGATGGAAGGGAGAATATAGCATGGATTGGGATTGAGTACAGTTTGAATACAGTTGCGATGACGAAGCCGTGTTTCTTTGTTTTTCTTTACTTCTTTTACGAAAAACGCACCCAAAGTGCTAAGCCGGCGTCCTTAGATGTTAATCAACCAAGCTCCGAAAAACAATCAATGTTTTCTCCCAACCGCATCCCGGAATCTTTAATTTACTGGGGTAGTATTTCACCAGCCGACTGGGCATTGGAACCCAATTGCCACAATAACAAGAGTTGTCAGTGGAACCTACGTATGACGCAGCCTCCTTACTAATTCAGCCATTGTACTCCAGCCTCTCGAAAGGTATTATACTCGGAGGAGAAAGGTTTGGTGTCGTTGAAGGAGGTGTTAAATGGTTGGGAACAAGATTTGCAGTCTCGTTTGTTTTTTTTTTTTTAATTATAGACGAATATGCGCTTATTATTGGCGTATGTTGCCTAATCAGAAAGGTCGACCTTAACTTTTTCTGGATCGTCGATTCATCGGGTGGAAAAATAATTCTTCGGAGAGTCATAATATCCCTAGGAAAACTTCCTAGCAAAGAATATCAAAGGTATGTACGCCGGCATAAACTCAATTAGAAATGGCTACCGATGGAGAGCCAAGATAATTCGAGACGCAAACGTCTGTCTGGTCACAGAAACAAACAATATCGTGACAAGATGGAAACAGTACTTTGAAAAGCTGCTCAACGTGCGCACTCTTCAACCACAAATAAACGCAACAGACGTACATACGCCTGAACCTCAGATCCCAGAGCTCTCTTTCAACGAAGTTGTAGACCCAATAAATCGATTGAAAAACAACAAGGCTCCCGGAGTCGACTGCATACCTGCAGAGCTTGTGAAGCATGGAGGAGAGGCAACCGCTCGAAAGATCCACCAACTGATTAAAACAATATGGGATAAGGAAATCATTCCACACCTGCCGTACGACACTGCCGGCGCCTTCAAAGGCAATTGGCATCCATTTAACGGATAGTCCGCCAAGGTGCTGAGAAAGGGCAGATATAACGATGAAACGCAAACCAATTAAACGATACGAGTGGCTTGAACGTGGGTATGCGTCACTGAACCTCACGTTGATATGGACTGTTATTATTTTTCTTCGCCAATTTGTTGCAGGCAATCTATGTCTTCCTCCTTTGGAGCACCAGCGGTCGCCAGTTGTTGCAAACTATATATACCTTCTCCGGTAGCTGATGTTCTTGCTGTTCATGTCGTGTCGTTGTGTACCGCAGCAGCGGTAAGTGATACGGGGACAAACTGTTCCGCCCGAACCAGTTATATCGCCTGCGCTGCAGCAAGAAACTATTTAATGATTTTAAGCAAGCTTACCGGTACTCTCCACTTTGATGCGTGCTGGATTCCCTCCAATTCCAGGTTACGACCCAAGTCCAGCAACATCCGCCAGGGCAACCGAATTTCTCGACGTCAGCGGCTTCAAATCAAACACGAAATCCAAAATCAAAACACAAAACAAATCAACTGACTCAACAACAGTCCTTCATGGCCGACTTTCAGTTTTATTAATAGTTGAAATCCACACTTAAACTAGTTTTACAAAACAAAATTAATTAAATTAGAGTATGTTCTCCATGCACGGGTTCTTCAATTGCTTCTTCATAGAACAAAGAACAGAAGTCGACTCCCAAAAGGAATAGAACAGACTCAAAAAGAAAGACTACTCTCTCTCTCCATCAATCACTCCGAAAGGAAACCCTACCTAACCGGCCCTTTGCAATCAATACGATGTCGGTGGGATCCAAGAATACAATCAATGATCAATATGAAGCATCAAGTTGAAACTGGAATTCATCCTCTTTACTCCTCCTCGGTGGGGCAATGGTAATGGGGAAGGCTATCCCGCAACAAAATACTAATTAATTATAAAACTCTAATAAAATAATATTAAATACTATAATAATTAATTGTAAAACTATAATAAAATAGTTATTAAATATCAAAATGAAAATATAAACAAAGGCTATTACGTAACATACCCCCCCCCCCCCCCCCCCCACACAGGGGTGCGCGTCATTCTTGGAAGAGGAATGAGGCGCCCTCAAGCGAATGAGAGGTACTCCACCCAACACCACAGCCGCTGTCGCTGTCGCCACCCCCACGATGGGGCTATGGGTAACAAACAGGGCGAGTGGGAAAACATGAATAAAGGGGTGATAACAAACTTAGACTATTAACTACAATGACAGTAGTACAAACACTAAAAAAACTTTTTTTTTTAATGGACTTTAATTGGTTCAGTCAAATGCGGAATTGCTTAAACGCCACTACACCTTAAGCGGGGCAATTAAGTGGCAATGGTAATCAAAAAATGCAGGCAATGGGTCAAATGTTCTGGGTCGAAGTCCAAACGGAATGGGATGCATCGTTTGCGTTTCTGCACCCGTAAATTGGGTATATAATTAATAAAAACAAATTAAAAGTAAAACACTTCTTCTTATTTTCAACTCTCCGGGAGCCAACTCTTCCCTTTAGCATAAAGGAATCACGGTTGGCCGTCGTTAACAATGCATGCATAAAAGAGTGATGGCATTAAGGCTGAGTTGGGCGAGACAAAGACAAGTATGTCCTTTATCGCGTCTCTGCCTTTTGACTGTCTTGCAACAACCAGAATCACCCACACCCATGAGAATACTAGGACGCCTCTTAGGAACGAGGAAGAGTTATACATAGTGAATATTTCTACCGGGTTCGTTTTTTTTTTTTTACACTACCGCGCCGCACAAACGGGGATTTAGAAGTACCCTTAAATGTCAGGCTACAGTGCGAGCAGGTGGAAAGGAAGTGGATAAGGAAAGGAGGTATCGATGTATCAGGTTGGCAACTAAATAATTGCCGATTTCACACATAGATCTCTTTGGCCATATTTTTTAATAGTTTTTATCAATGACATTCTTTTTTCCTGTTGATATTTGTTAGCTGTCAGTCTTACTTTGCTTTAGAAGCAAATTGCGGGTATTTTTGTGAAAAGGTATTATTTTGGCGTCAGTTTTAATATGGAGTGCAAAAACGAGCATTTTCGTCATATTTACTTTTTTATTCCCCTAAAGGAAAGTACGCAGTGCAAGCTGTTAAAAAAATACATGATGTATGTGGTGAAGAAGCCATAGAAGAAAGACAATGTGGGAATTGGGCAATTCAATCAATTCGGATGTGTACTGTCAACAACTGGAAAGGTTAAATACAACGAAAAACGGCCAGAGTTGGTCCCTCGAAGAGGTATCATTTTTCACCAGGAGAACGCTAAGCCACATATACCTTTGATCACTCGCCAAAAATTATTGGAGCTTAGTTGGGAATTGATGGTACATCCACCAGTAACCTTGCTTCATCAGATTACCACTTATTACGATCTTTGCAAAACTCTTCGGACGGTAAAACGTTCAATGATGATAACGCTGTGAAATCGCACTCTATTCAGTTTTTCCCGATAAAGATCAGAAGTTCTACGAACGTGGAGTAATGAAGTTGCCAGAAAGATGGCAAAAGGTCATCGAACAAAATAGAAAATATATGATTGATTAAAGTTGTATTTAAAAAAAAAAGTGTTTTATTTATCTGAAAAAAAAAAAACGGCAATTACTTAGTTGACAACCTTATATATTGGTCTTAAATCCCTGGACATTACAACGATGGGGAAACACACGATCAGGTAGAGTATTCCACATTCGTGTGGTTCGGGTAAAGAATTTGAAGTACACTTAAATGTCAGAGCACAGTGCGAGCGGATGGAGAGGAAGTGGATAAGGAAAGGAGGTGTCGATGTATATTGGTCTTGAATGTCTGGACATCACAACGGCCAGGAAACACATGATCAGGCAAAACATACCACATTCGTGTGGTTCGGCTAAAGAATGACTCTCTATGTTTATATGTGCAGCTGAAGTTCACTTTCAACGTGAACTGATGCGCATTCACAGATTGATGGGTATCGCGAAAAAATATTTGAAAGGGCGGAAGACATTCAGCAAGTTCAGTTGAGCAACGACCGTGGTAATACCTATAAAAAAGAGATAGGCATCATACGTTGCGCCTATGTTCTAACGACTTACGGCTGAGTTCCCAATAAGTTTCGCTGTTCGTTTTTGCATCCTGTCGGGCACGTGTAGTGCAGTTCTGGATGCGCGCCTTGTAAATAGTAGCCAGATTGGATGGAATGAAGTAACTATTGCATCTCTTAAGGCACCCCATACATTTGGCTGCACTTTTCGTAGCTTCAAATATGTGGTCATTCCAATTAAGAGTCGAATTAATTCGAGTGCCGAATGCAAATGCCGTTCATCGACAGTATATTTACTTTGGGGCTTACCTTTGACAACAGGAGGCAGCACTGAGTTTTTAAAGCATTGAATTCTACTCGGTTAGAAAATCCCCATAGATATATCCTGTTGAGGCCGGAATTTAATGTATCAAGCATAACCTGCTGATTGGTAAAGACATTCGAAGAGCTTGGTCGAGAATGCTCGTAGGAGTATGAGAAACTCAACGTGCTATCATCAGCAAACACGTGAATTAGGTAATTGACAAAAGATCATTTATAAAGATCAGGAAGAAAGTGGGTGAGAGTACCGAACCCTGGGGAACACCTGCATTAATTTAATGGGAGACATATTTGACACCCTGGCGCAAGAGTAATGACCTTGCCCAGACAAAATAAATCATTATGGAAAATTTAACAAGCATCAGGACTTGCTAAATAAGGCCAAGACCGGTTCCCGATTGTAGTGCCGATGATGATGGTGATGATATTTGACACCAACAAGAACCCTCAGCTTATTTCGCTTAGTACAAGTGGTATATACATATAAACGTATAAATAGACTTACGAACTAACTTAAAAACGGTGGTATGCGCGTTGGAGGTGGAGGACAAATTTTAAAGTAACTTAAAAACTGGAATGGGGAACAAAACAAAGATGGATAGAATAATAGTATAAGTGGTAGGACAGGGAAGGGCGAGGATGAGTCGGATGCTAGAGTGTGAGTATGAGTGCGGGGGGTTGTAGGCGGTGAGCGGGGTGTGGTCAGGGGGGGGGGGGGGGGGGTAAGAGGGGAGACGACGTTTGAGAGCGGGAGAGATGAGATTGAAGTCAAAGAACGCCGGGTGAGAGTTTGCCCACTCCTGCGTTCGCGAAATGGGTTCATTAGAACCTTAAGACGCGTGACGGGCGGGCAAACAGAAGAGACGAGGGATTGGTGGAAAATGGGATGGAGGAGGGCAGGCTTGGGCAGTTGATTGAACCTGAGACTAGACGGTGAATGAAGAGGATGTCGGCATGAATTCTGCGCTCTTCAAGTGTGTTAAGGTTAATTGGGTAAAGACGGCTCGTGTATGGGGGTAGAATCAGAGGATTTTCCCAATTCAGTCCTAGGAGAGCAAAACGCAAAAAACGACGTTGCACACTTTCGAGTCTGCGAATATGTGACGAGTAGTGAGGAGACCAAACCTGACTAGCATATTCAAGAAGGGGGCGGACAAATGCTATATAGAGCGATCTCGAAACATAGGGATTAGAGAATTCTTTCGACAAGCGTTTCATAAAACCAAGGACAGAGTTAGCCTTGAAAATAATTTCGTCAATATGTGGGATAAAGTTAAGCACCATATCACATAAGATACCAAGGTCACGAATCGTTTGTACAGGTGTTATCTCTTGGTTGAGTAAGACATAGGAACGCAGCGGGGTGGGGGGGGGGGGGGTCGTTTACGAGAGAAGGTAATTGATTGACATTTGGCAATATTTAGTTCAAGGCAGTTGTTTTGGCACCAAGTTGAAAAGCTGTCGAGATCCATTTGGAGAAGTGAGGAGTCAACAGAAGAGCGGATTGTCTTGAAGAGTTTAGTGTCGTCCGCGTCAAGAGGGGTGGAGGAGTGCCTGATACCTGCATCTATATCAATAATAGTAAGAATGAATACGAGGGGCCCAAGATAATGTCATCAGATCTCCCGTGGACCTGTTGCTACGAAAGCCATATTGGCAGTTATTGAGAAGGAAATTTTATTCCAGATATTTCGAAAGCTGACGGTTGACCTTCGAGAGAATAGAAGTTAGTGCTATGGGTCGATAAGAAGAGGGGGACGCTTTGTCGCCCTCTTTTAGAATTGGCTGACTGTTCGCTGACTTCCATCTATTTGGGAAACAACCAGTAGAATAACACAAATGGAAGAATTTCCGCAATAGTTTAGCGAGCGTAGGGGAACATTTCTTCAAGAGAATTGGGGGGATCACATCAGAACCAGCGAATTTGTGTGCGTTCAGCTCCTTGAGTGCCCGGGCAAAAGTACGTGTTCGGAAGCGAATCTGACTCATGGTGTGCTGCTTATGTTCAAGTTGAGGCGGAACTGATGTGGTATCAGGCAACGTTGAGTTTACTGCTATAGGCGCAGCTAGTAGATTCGCTTTCTCTATTGCACTGGTGACTGGTCTGTCATCGACTATTAGCGAAGTAGTGGATAAGGAGACCGAGTTTTGGATGTTCTTTACAAATGCCCAGAAGTTTCTACTACCTGTGGGAGAGTGTAGTATTTTTTGTCTCACTCTCTGGTCATGCAAGAACTTTGCGCGTTGAATATACACATTACAGTCATTTCAAGCTCTCTTAAATCTTTTTCGTTTTTCCTCAGTATTATTTGATTTATACAACCGGAAGCTCAACTCTTTAGCCCTAATGGCTTCTCTGCACCCGTGTGCCACAGAAAATTTAGTATAAATATAAGTTGGTTACCTGGTTATTCTGTTTTCCCAGCTCGCATTCAGGTCGGTGTGACAGTTCTCCCTCTGGCTGTGGCTTCTAATTCCTCGAGAACTCAGCTGGTGGTAAATTCTAATATTTTACACTGGTCCCGGACTGTGGTGCAGTGGATAGGATTCCACAAAGTGGCTCAAATCAGTGGCTATCTCCTCAGGAACAACAAACAAAAACAGCTCATCCACTCGTACTTTAATCTTTATTTTGCATACTTCGGTCAGCCACGGATTGCCGAATTTTAAGCCTTACAATAACTTATGACATATACACATTAACATTCCCGGACTCATACTGCTTTTCCTCCTTGTTGCGTCGTGCAACTTTTAAACTTTTTCTCTAGTATCGTTTGCTTTTCTTTTATTTTTCTCGCGACCGCGCGCACCAGTCCTATCTTTTACTTTTCTTTTCTTCTTTTTTTAACAAGACACGGGGCTTTTTCCTACTTCTCTTCCTTTTTCTTCCCTTTAACTGTCTCCAAAAAACAACTATCTCTTCAAAACTATTTGCAAAACTGTGTCAAAAAGAACAGTCAGCAACGGTATCAAAAAACCGAATTCAAATATCTTGCTGTTTCTCTCTCTCTCGCTCTCCCTCAACGTCCACTCCGAAAACAGAATTCGAACTTGCCCACGATCCACACTCGAATCGGGACGTGTTTGAACACTCACTTGTGGATCGCACAATTCTTCCACCACCTTACCATCAAACTACATTAAAACAAATTATATTAAATACAATTAATTGATGGGGTGGCGGAAACCGCACGTAACACCCGGAATCGAACCACATATTTCTCTTGGATTTGATACCCTTTACTCTGTGTGGAATAAAGGTCCGCATGCCAAGTAGAATCGTGCCCGTCAATGTGTCCGCTATACAGTCAACATCATTATTGAGGAAAAATAACAACCAATTTAACTTCCCAAAAAACTCGCTCAGATCTTCCCAGTTGGCTTTCTCATACAACCATACTATTCTTTTGGGAGTTTTCTCGTTAGGGTTGCTATTGGTTAGAGGAAATTTAGCTGACACGACACAGTGGTCTGAAGTGCTCAAGGGTGAGGAACTTCAATTGTGTGTTTGTGTGGGTGCGAGGTGAGAAACAGGTCCAGTGTGTTGGCGGAATGATCATCTGTATCTGGTACCCGTGTTGGCTCACTGACGAGTTGAGTTAAACTGTTTAACTCAGCAAAGAGCTGGACATACTCAGGGTTGTGTGTCTGGAGTGGGGAAGCCACTGAGCCTTGTCTTTCTGAATCTTCTTGTAACAATTCAAGTTACTCGCGTGTCCTCCTCTCGATGATTTCTAATTCTTATCTGGCGATTATGTTTTTTCGCTTCTGTCACTTCTTTTCATCATTGATATCTGTATTGCCGACGGTGCCCCGTTTGACAATGCAGGCCATGAGCTCTTCCTGCTAGTGTATCGAGTCCTCCATTTGCTAAGGGATGTGGGATGCTGAGAGTCTCATTCCCATCCCAGTTATTTATCATAATTTATCAGGAATGTGGGAATGGGATTCATCTTGTGATGGAGGTTCTTCGATGGATGTCTGCAAAATCTTTATTACAAGGGCAGGTCAATAAGTCTTTAGAAAATGAGGACGATTGATTTATGCACCCTACAGCGAGGTTGTAAGCACTATGCTCTTAGTACATTAAATTCGTTCGTCCACTATGAGCATGGTTTTTTTCACCCGCGGGTATCCGCCTAGACATTGCTGCCTCACACACTGAGTATACCTGTGGGGAGGAAGTCGTGGCACCGACAGGGGTGCGAGTTCTACTTCCTCCTCCAACATTATTTTTTAATGTTCCTCCGGGAAATTGTTCGCCGAGTAAAAGAACGAAACGCCGCCACGTTTGTCCACAACTTTGGGTAAAACACCAGGGAAACGACGATTAAGGAAACACATCCAGGAACCGCTGCCGGAAAATGAAACACACTGTCTATTGGTGATCACCCTATTTTATTACTTTAATTGTTTGTTTGTCGTTTTTGAACAATTTTCACTGTTGCATTTAAACAGGGAGTCACAAGAAAAGTTGCTTTTAATTGAATATTTTGTTATTTACTTAATCTGACTTAATTTGTGTTAATCACAATTTTCACACTTTTTTTCTAAGTAAGATATTGACACTTCACAGCGACTTAACGTAAATGCACCGTACCGTGCGCGGTACGGTGAGTGGCGGCGCGACCGCCTCCATCGGTGGTTGGTAAAAGACTCTTTAAATAACCCACCGTACCGGCACGGTACGGTGGATGGCAGGCGACCCGACCGCCACGGAGATTGAATTACGACTCCCAACTCACGCGATTATCGCTCCCGTGTGCGCACCAGGGTAGCGATGGAGACACGACCTGGTCAGGTCGAAGGATGGAATTTGACTCAGCGATCGTCATCTCATGCAGAGATGATTTCGCTACGGAAAAAAAAGGAAGAGAGAAAAACTTTTCTCTTAAGTGTGTGACCACTAAGAAAATTCGACCAGTGGTATATGTGCGCGATCGAACAGATTCAATGTAATTGCACGTGTTCGAAAGCAGTGGAACGACGAAACAGGCAGGCGGCAAAGACAAAAGGGAAAAATGACCAAATGCGCCGTTGGTAATGCGGGTCATTGTTTACGCGATGCCTCGTCGCTATTTTCGACGTCGGGAGAAAAAGGTGCCCAAAGGAAATTAGATGTTTATGGCATCTCTGGCTGCAGTAGAAACCGGTTTCATGTTTGCATTAGGAAATGCTGGAGAATTTGGTTTCAGCGTCTATTGCGCTAATTATATGCAGCTGCTTGGGTTGTTTGTTGATAAGACAAACAAAAAAGGTTGCCAGGCAATGTGTATGAAAAGATACATGACGCGGCTGGGAAAATAGACGGCGCAATGTCCCTGTCATGACGGTTACAATGAATGCAATCCGAATTATTTTGTTTACAGGAATTTGTCTAAGGAAATTTGACTGGCGACGTAGATGCCGAAATTGACTGGAAATTCCTGGTAAGTTAATAAAGAAATCTTAAGGAGCAATGGTATGCGAAGAGAATGCATGAAGGTAAGTTTTCTTTACAGGGACTTAAAGATCATAGATTTGATCTTTTAAATGCGTGCAGCATTTTTAGGTACTAATACTGTTGCATTAGCAAACTAAAGGGAGGGTAGTAGTTATGGGGGTTTTTCAGGTAAGTAGACCGTAGGGTTTGGCGGAACCGCTACACACCATCTCTATTAATTGATGGACCATTTGTGCCGGACTTCCTTCCATTTTGGGGATGCAGGGCCTCACAACGACTTCAAATGAACCATCGTCGAATGTGCTATCTTTCCAATTAGGACCTAATTGTATGTTAATGTGACTTACGTTACTTCCCCCAAGTTCCACTAATATGACTTGGTGATCATAGCGGGTATATTTTAGACTAAGATTTACCAGTCCTTATGAGTCGGTTGAGGATGAGAGTGGTGTCTATTACTGATTCTATTCTTGCTTTGTTTGCGACGGTGACTTCCAATGGTGTAAATGTTGCATTCAATTGATCGGCTATGACAATGGACTTTCTGCCTCTCTCTCTACAATGAGGGTGTCCAGCATAATTTGGTATTCGTTTGCGACCCCATTAGACCGTGTCTAACAATTATAGAAAATGACTCTATTAATTTTCGTTCTCATGAAGCTTCTCTGTTGTTTTAAAAGCCATGTCCTCAACATACCCATACAAATATGACTATGTTGACCTTTGCTAAAGAGGTATGACTCCAGTTGATTCGAGAGTTGACAGTTATTCAAATATGTCATAACCTTGGGTAGAACGAAAATTGGGATGCGTTGGCAGAAAGGAGCGGTAGATCACGTAGTTTGGGCACCGATTATACGAGGGCAGGTAAATAAGTCTTTAGAATATGAGGACGATTTTCTTTTATTTTCTCATTTAGCTGACCTAATAATGACGCATAATACTGTCCATTTATCGTCTGTCCCTTTTCCAAATCTTAAATGAAGATAATACCACAGCATCCCAAAACAGAGTAGACATAACCTTTCCTTTCGCCGGCTTTGCTTTCTTTGGAGCCCGTTCGCCTTTAACAATCCACTGTTTTGACTGTGCTTTCGTCTCGGGAGTGTAGTAGGTGCATCCATGTTTCATCTACAGTCACTAATCTGCGCAGAAACTTATCTGGGTTGCGACCCATATGCTCCAAAAGTTCTCAGCTGAGAGAAAATGTAGCACCCATCTCGTAGATATTTTTTTTTATACACAATTTATGATGCAAAATTGAAATATGAAACAAATTGAAAACTGGCATATACCTAGTGAGGAATGATGCTTACTAACAACAGACCATTGGCGATGCTACGAGGGCCATCGTAGGCGTTTCTAAGGACTTATTAACCTACCCTCGTAAGATGTCTTGTCATTCGCGTCTATAAAACTAAAATACGTTTTCATTCTTTCCTGTCCTTGTCTCCCACATTATTCAATGCCCGAAAAGTGTTATTAATTCTTTTAGCACATATGAATATTAACAATTTAATATTTTGGTCAAGTATGATATATTAGAAAATATTTGCCTGCGACGGAGTCGACAGCTTTTTTGAACAAATTAAAAAGCTGGGGAACTGTCTTTCCATATTCACACCTCTGTTCCAACAATTGCCTTAGTGTGAAGTAGGTTCTCGCCATCCTGGGTGCTTTCGAGGTACTTGTATATCAACTGTAACAACTGACCCACCACACAATACATACATCACACCTGTGATAGGTCTCCGTGCTATTGCTCATCGGGTGTATGTTTTGTTTTCGTCTTGCATAATTTTCACCGCTAACATTACCTTTCGGCACTGAGTAGTTTTCTATTATTGCGAGGGCGTCGATTCTGATTTTTCTGTCTGGCTTAAGGTGGACCATTTATATAGGGTTATACAATAGGGACTTGACAACTTTGAATTTAATTTGTGAACGCACCCTTTCACTAATCATCGAACTGTCACCGTCAATTTATTCAGTAAACTCAACATTTTCATCATGGTTAAGTACACGAACGAACAACGTCTGTAAATTATAAAAATTTACTACCGAAGAAAACTTGTCAAGTCCCTATTGGAAAACACTATACTTATACTCGTGTTTCGTGGTAGCGACATTTTAATTATAATGACTGACCCCGGCTTTTGGAACTGTGGTATCGGGCTCGTAGACTTTTCTTTTCAGCAATGCTGGCAGATATCTTTTTATATAGTGTAGTGTACCCATTGAAACTCAACCTCATTTTTCCATACTCTACACTCGACAATTGGATCATAATTCAATCACTCGAGGGTCATTGAAACGAAATACCAGACGGCATATGAAAAAAAAAGTATGTCATCTCAATGATCATTTCCCGGATGGTCCGATCGAACTATCGAATGTACAAGATGTCACGATGCATGACACTTATTAACGTGTCATCCGAGGACTGACTCATTGTGGATTTGCTATGCAATGTGGAATGTGTTTGAAATAACGACCGTAATTTTTGGGTCATGATTAAACGGCCGAAATATGTTTTCTGGCCTATTTGATATTGGTATGCCATGGAAATGTTGATGGGAAAAATAGTGTTTAAGGGGCCAGGTTTGAATTAATATATCAAATTCAAGTAGACCACAGCCGTGGCTGGTTTCTTCTCTTCGGCAGATTTTTCTGGCATTCGTGCACTGCCCAACATTAACTTTTGGCAGACAACTATGGCATACATGGCTTGCCCTTCTACTCCATTCTTGTTGGCAAATACTTATGGTATTCGTGCGTTGGCGGATGGTTTAAACGAAGATCTCTTTTCCAATACTCTCAACACTGATTGGGCCGGGTACAAGGTTACCTTACAGGAGCCAATAATAGGACTAGGTATCCTTTACGCGTTTGAACATTACATGGTCTAAATAGAAGAGGCTTGGTCAAACATCCGCTAACACCTTACGGTACATGGCCAGCTATGATTTCACTTCACTTATTACATTACAATAGCTTTTCCAATAGTAGTTTATAGTGTTTTGCGACGATAGTGAAGAACGTGATTCGAATTGACGCTTTGACCGTTAGAATCACTAAAAATTGAACCAATGCTCAACACATCAGGCCACTGCAGCGTGTACGAATTCGATTTCTAAACTCAAGTACACTCAGCTGATGTGGAATTGCAATGTTATTACTTGGTATACGGCTGATACTTTTTCTTATTCGATTTTCGTTCAGTGTTCTTCACTATTTGCTTGTGTATTGTGTGTGTATCTGTTAGAAACGCCACCCTACTCCCTCCTCGGTAACTTTGTTACGATCTACTTCGTGTGAAAACGACGGAGCGAGGACCGAGCGAGCTGAGAAAACGACGAATGCTAAACACATCAGGCCACTGCCGCGTGTACGAATTCGATTTCCAAACTCAAGTACACTCAACTGATGCGGAATTGCTGTTATTGCTTGGTATACGGCTGATGCATTGTCTTATTCGATTTTGTTTGTATTTGGTTGTATATCGTGTGTGTATCTGTTAGAAACGCCACAAGTTTGTGGCGGTTCCGCCAAAATCCCACGGTTCGCTTTCCTAAAAAAACCTGTAGCGGTTCTTTAATACATTCCCAAAGAACCGCCCATCCTCTTAAATGAACCACCTTCCAAACCCACCATACCTACCTGCAATTTTGGGCAGCGTAAGCTACCCTTCATTCTCTTTCACCTGAAAGTTAAATCTCATTAAGGCATGCATCACGTTGAATTTTTCCGTTTATGAACCGTACCATATCTCCATCGGCTCGGCTTGTCAGCAATTATAATAGATAAATACTAGCTGGCCAGCGTAATTGTTGACATAGCCGAAGCCGATGGTTTCTTGCTACGGTTCATATCCATTTATTGCCCCAGTCCCAAGGTTCGCAACACTTGCGACCAATTTCCTTTGTCGGTTATCTACCGATCATGGGATTTGGGCACTAATATGATTGACGTTAGACAATCATAACCCAAATCATGCTAACGATGCTCCGGCCTGTAAAACAAACAAAAGCTACCATAGCCTAGGTCATAGGCGAGCAAACCATCGGTTTACTTATCGCCACGAAAACTCTATAGCCTACAATGGCATTAGCATGAACGCCTAAGTAAACACGATGTGCATATCATCGTGACCCTTGAAATAGCGTTTTTGGGTATCTTGAAGCAAAAACCTATTTCGTTCTCAGGCGCAGGTCATCAAAGATTTATGGCCCTCGAAATAGCGTTTCTGTTTATTTAAGACACAGAAACCTATTTCTCCCTTCGGCGATTTTTCGCCATCGCTTATCTCTATAATACCCATTCATTGCACCAGCCCATGTTTATTTAGGTGCATTTTCGTCGTTGTCGCCATACAGACCTCAGTCCTCCGCGAACTAAATCAAATTCGCGCGGAGGCGAGAAGCAACCAACGAGGCGCTCAGAATCGTGCCGTATCTAATCGTCCCTTGGATCGGCAACAACCTTCCCAAAATGCCCCTCAGTGGGCCAACTTTCGCCGAGCACTACCTCGGCCTTCACAAAACGGCAACATTCAGAGGCAAAATACTCCCAACAACGCCGCCTCTCTCCCTTTGTGCACCAATCACCAACGATACGGTGATCGCACATTTAATTGCAAGGCGCCCTGTGGTTGGACGCAACCAGCCACCAATCAGGGACGACCTTTAGAAATAATTTTGCCGACCGATACCCTCGCGCAACCGGCCGGCGCCCCTGCTATAAATCGCCTAACCATCCGGGATTCTAAACTGAATATCGCTTTTACTGTCGATACCGGCGCCGATATTTCAGTCCTCCCGCGATCGTTTGCTCCGCGTAACCGCGTGCCCGCCGCGCTTAAATTGTCAGCTGCGAATAATACGCCGATACTTACGTACGGACGTAAAAAGCTGACACTACAACTGGGTCTTCGACGTCCGATCACTTGGCGTTTCGTCATTGCGGACGTGAATGAACCCCTGATAGGTTCCGACCTATTAGGCGCACATAATCTGTTGGTCGATTCGACCCATAACAGACTAGTGGCTCCAACCGCACACCCCTTGCCCATGTCGGCATCTCCAGCGGCAACTTCAAGGGCCACAGAGTGCACAGACCCGATTCAAGCCATGGTACAGGAATTTGTTAGCACAACAATTCCTCTACCTAACCAGCGTCGACACAAAGCCACGGTGTTTCATCACATAGAAACACGTGGCCCCCCGGTGAGCCAGCGTCCACGTCGACTGGCTCCCGAAAAATTACGTGCGGCGCGCGCGGAATTCGAGCACATGATTGAATTAGGTATCTGCCAACCGTCGGACAGTCCCTGGGCAAGCCCACTTCACTTAGTGAAGAAACGTTCTGGTGAGTGGCGCCCATGTGGCGATTACAGGCTGTTGAACGCAGCAACTGTCCCGGACAGATACCCTATCGCACACCTCTACGATTTTTCGTACAAGTTACGAGGGTGCAATGTCTTTACTACCCTGGATCTCACCAGGGCATACCACCAAATTCCGGTGGCACCTGAAGACATCCCCAAGACCGCAGTCATTACACCTTTCGGACTCTTCGAGTTCAAAGTGATGACTTTCGGCCTCAGGAATGCCGCACAGACATTCCAACGTTATATCGACACGGCTTTACGTGGTCTAAATTGCTGCCATGCATATCTTGATGATATTCTCATCGCCTCCAAAGACCATGCCGAACATGAACGCCACTTACGTCAGGTCCTAGAGCGCCTCCGTGAATTCGGTCTTGTCATCAACCCAGATAAGTGTCAATACGCCAAGGAGCAAATCACCTATCTGGGTTATGTCGTTGACAACCAGGGCATTCGCCCACTACCCGACCGTGTGGAGGCCCTCATGAAGTATCCCCGGCCTACTAACGTGAGTGAGCTTCGTCGATTTTTGGGCATGCTTAACTTCTACCGCCCAACACTAAAGAACGCTGCCCAAGTTCAAGCTCCCCTAAATGGGTTCTTAAAAGGAGCTAAGCGTAATGATAAGCGCCCCATTAATTGGACAGAAGTCTCTGATCGAGCATTCCAACTGTCCAAAGAACAATTGGCAAATGCCACCTTACTCCGATACCCCCTCGAGGGAGCGGCACTTTCTATCCAATGCGACGCATCGGATACCGCAATCGGAGCCGTCCTTGAACAGGACATTGAAGGCCGACCGGAACCACTCGGTTTCTTTTCAAGGAAACTGAGTCCCACAGAGCGACGTTACAGCGCCTATGATCGCGAATTACTTGCGATCTACAACGCTGTCAAATACTTCCGTCATATGATAGAAGGTCGCTCACTCTCCATCCTAACAGACCACAAGCCGCTAGTCTACGCGTTCCGGAAGAAGTCGGGAAATGCCTCCCCCCGACAAGAGCGGCAATTAGACCTCATAGGGCAATATACTACGGAGATCAAGCACATCTCCGGTAAACAGAACGTTACGGCGGACGCCCTTTCTCGAATCGATACGATTCACTTGCGTACCGCCTTAAACAATGCTGACCTTGCCCTAGCTCAAGAGGAGGACGAACAGCTCAAGTCCCTCCTAACTGCCGACACGGCACTTGAGTTTAAGAAAATCACTCTTCGCGACCCCTTGGGCGAAATCTGGTGTGATGTTTCAACTGGAACCGCTAGACCTTACATTCCCGAAAAACTGCGTAAGGGCGTGTTCCAGGTTTACCACAACCCAGCCCACCCCAGCGGCCGAGCGACAGCCGCTGCTGTCCGTCGCAAATTTGTTTGGCCCCGGATGAGCAAAGATCTCACCGGTTGGGCCCGTGCTTGTCTCCAGTGCCAACGCTGCAAGGTAGCGCGACATAATGTACTGGAGCCAGCACAATTCAAGCTTCCCACGGCACGCTTCGCCCATGTCCACATAGACATAGTGGGACCGCTTACTCCATCAAGAGGATTTTCTTATATCCTCACTATGATGGATCGCTGCACGCGATGGCCAGAGGCGACACCTCTCCGGGCTGTTACTGCCGAATCAGTCGCCAAGGCCTTTTACTCAACTTGGGTCACACGCTTCGGTGTACCAACCACCTTAACTTCGGACCGAGGTCCACAATTCGAGGCGACAATATTTAAGCAGCTAACAAACCTTCTCGGCTGCCAAAGAAGTCGTACCACCGCCTACCACCCGCAATCCAATGGGATGATAGAGCGCTGGCATAGATCCCTCAAGGCCTCACTCATGTGTCATAACGACACCCAATGGTTCGACGCCCTGCCCACTGTCCTCCTCGGCCTGAGGACAAGTATTAAGGAGGACCTGGGAGCTTCGGCAGCAGAGCTCACCTACGGCACTAACCTCCTTCTTCCAGGAGAACTCTTCCTGGATGGCGAAACACCGCGTGACCAACTTCGCGAATTGGGGCATCTCCGTGACCTGCTACGCAAGGTTAGGGCAACGCCAGTAGCCAGGCACGGCTCCAAAAAACTTTTCGTCCACCCTGAACTGCACAGCTGCACGCACGTCTTTGTCAGGATGGATAAGGTCAAAAAACCCCTCGACCCCCCTTATGATGGCCCATTCAAAGTCTTCCGCCGCATCAACGACCGCGTCTTCGAGATCGATCTCAAAGGCAAGCGATCCACGGTCAGCGTCGAAAGACTTAAGCCCTGCTTTCTGGAAGCTTCAGCTCCAGAACAGCCTCCTATCCAATACACAACTGCCGACCGACCTGCACAACCTCCCCGCACCCGCGCCCAAGCGCGCGCCCACAGACAACTACCCCCCTCTCAATCTTCCTTACCTGTTTCGTGACTACGTCACTGGGGGGGGAGTGATGTAGCGGTTCTTTAATACATTCCCAAAGAACCGCCCATCCTCTTAAATGAACCACCTTCCAAACCCACCATACCTACCTGCAATTTTGGGCAGCGTAAGCTACCCTTCATTCTCTTTCACCTGAAAGTTAAATCTCATTAAGGCATGCATCACGTTGAATTTTTCCGTTTATGAACCGTACCATATCTCCATCGGCTCGGCTTGTCAGCAATTATAATAGATAAATACTAGCTGGCCAGCGTAATTGTTGACATAGCCGAAGCCGATGGTTTCTTGCTACGGTTCATATCCATTTATTGCCCCAGTCCCAAGGTTCGCAACACTTGCGACCAATTTCCTTTGTCGGTTATCTACCGATCATGGGATTTGGGCACTAATATGATTGACGTTAGACAATCATAACCCAAATCATGCTAACGATGCTCCGGCCTGTAAAACAAACAAAAGCTACCATAGCCTAGGTCATAGGCGAGCAAACCATCGGTTTACTTATCGCCACGAAAACTCTATAGCCTACAATGGCATTAGCATGAACGCCTAAGTAAACACGATGTGCATATCATCGTGACCCTTGAAATAGCGTTTTTGGGTATCTTGAAGCAAAAACCTATTTCGTTCTCAGGCGCAGGTCATCAAAGATTTATGGCCCTCGAAATAGCGTTTCTGTTTATTTAAGACACAGAAACCTATTTCTCCCTTCGGCGATTTTTCGCCATCGCTTATCTCTATAATACCCATTCATTGCACCAGCCCATGTTTATTTAGGTGCATTTTCGTCGTTGTCGATATACAGACTGAAGGGCAACGTACATGTCCCATACGGACACATATAGAATCCTCCCACACCAATGTAATCCACACCGTGGATCTGGCAGATATGGATGGTTTCTGAGAGTCAGATTTTATCCGCCGAGGAGCGAACACATGAGTGTTTTAATTGGAGTGTGTCAAAGACTGAGTCGCCTTACGCGAGTTCAACGACTGTTAAGTTCGTAATGCCATTTAGATAGAGTTAGCGCAAATGTGCAAATAATTCGGTTGTGCCTTACGCGAGTTCAACGAATGTTAATTTTCCGATTCGGTAAGGAAGGAGTTAAAACCCAATGTTCAAACACTTTGTTGTATTCCGTGATCATGATATTTATGTTTAATAAATAAGCGCGTTTAACGTTCGCTTCGTATGTAACCCAGTGTAGATTACCACAAATGTGAATTGACGTTAAATAGCGAAATATAAATGGATTACCAAAAATAAATGAACACTCTTCAGAACGACAACACCCGCGTTTTAATTTGTCATCATCCCGCAGTGTACAGTGTCCTGGAACTCGAGTGTGGAGTTCAGTGTCGTCAGATCAATTCTCGTTGGTATTCTGTGTGTCCTTTATCCACTTATTTCTGCAGGTGATAATTGACTGTGAACAATCAGTGGTGATTTGATGGACCCCGCATCCTTGCTGATGCCATCACCAAAACAACCCACAAACCCCCATAATTTTCATCCAATCTCCTAATTTCACTAATGCAATCGCATTAGCACCTTGACTGCTTCACGCATTAAAGAGATCAAATCCTTAATCTAAAAAGCCCCCGGAAAAGAAAACTTACCTTTCGTGCATCCCTTCGCATACAATTCTCCGTAAGATTTCATTCGTAAGTTATCAGGCAGAACCCCATTATTAAAACCCAACTCCCATTGTTTTTCGCCAATGCAATCGCATTGGCGCCGGAAAACATTCCCTTCCCAAGGATAGTTAATGTTTTCAATCCATTACCTGGAAATGCTGCAAAGAATTTTTCCTACATGGGCATTCATACATTATCAATGCACCTCTCCATTAGTGACCCAAAAACCGAATTTCCAATTAGTGTAGATATTCACACTATAGTTCGATCCTGCCGTCGCCATAGATGCCATGCATAATTGACACAGATGGTATACACAATCGTCATTGTGTATCCGTCTAAATTACTTTCCGAAGACTTGCAACTATTGATTCAGTTGCAAGCACTTCTCACGGAAATATTTCTTTGTTTGAATCTTCAAACATGACCGACGTCACGCTTAAACATATGCAAACAAAAGAATCCGATTCTCCCGTCGACAGAGAGACGATATACGATCTCTATAGTATAAATTATCGCATTCCATTTTAGCATCTAATGAGTGGCTGCTATTTAGACAACTGATGCTCATTACCGAACGATGCCTTAGGGCGTTTCCCCTTTGTTCTTTTTCCCTCGTTGTAGTTTCCGTTTATCCTTGGCTAAACGCATCGATAAACACGGTGATGTGTACGAACACACACATACACCACCGCGTCCCAAAGATCGCCTTCCATTGGTCACTGGTCAAAGGAAATTTGATTTCCTTTTCACCACACCACCAAAAACTCACCCCAAACGATTGAATATCGTTGAGTCCTTTTCCATCCGCTGACCGCCACGGTCATGCCGCTCCCGCTGTCCGTGGCGCTGCGGACACGCGTGTTGTACCCCGAGTCGTGGCTAGTTTTGAGTCGAATACGGTAGTTTTAATTATAATCGATTAGTGTAATTCAAGTCCATTGCCTGTAATTGAGTGTACTTAGAATTGGTCTTCTAAATTCAATAAATAATAAACTAACTCGAGCGTTTCATTTAACTGTCTTGTGGCGGAGTTTTACTCCTTTTGTTGGTGAACAAACGTGGCGGCGTTTCGTTCCTTTGCTCGGCGGAACTTAGTGACAATCGGATGGGGATAGGAGTGAACCGAGTGTCCTTGTTTGGCACAATACTCCCAATCCCCATAAGTTCTTTTGCCGTTGTGCGGTCCTCCATTTCACCTTACCTTTGAGCTCTTGATTTTTTGTACTTTCTGTGATAGTTCCACATGACCGTTCCAGCAGAAAATGAATCGGCGTGTCTTTATTCGTCGTTCGGCAGCTGGCTCTTTTCTATATTGGTTGATAACATGTGCCCGGCCGCTTCTCAAGTGAATCTTGGAATACCAATTTTTACACTATCAGATTTTTGTTTGTTTTTCCATTTTTCGTGTTCTTCCTTTTTGGATTTCGTTTCCGGTTGAAATTCACTTTCAAATTCCTGCTTAATACAATTTGGTAGCTCAGCAACACATTTATCCGTGTCTATGAGCGAATCAAATGTGTTGTCTTCTTATACGAGGGTTGCCTCTTATGTTTCGGGATTTGGCAACCCTAGTGTTGCAATCCGGCAATTGACAGCTCTGTCGTAAAGTTGGACATTTTTGAGGTTATACGCACTCAGAACGTTTTGACATACGAGCGCTATTTGTGTTGTTTACAGTAACTTAAAAGATTCATCTCGGCCCAAAAATGGAATTAAATCGTCAACATTTTCGTGCGATTATTTTTTACAACTTTCGGCGTGGATTAACTCAGCAACAGTGCATGGATGAACTTAATTCAATTTTTTGCGATGAAGCTCCATCAAGGACCAGTGTTTATCGATGGTATGGTGAATTCAATCGTGGTCGTAGTTCACTCCAAGATGAATTTCGTGAAGGTCGTCCAAAATCAGTTGTTGTTCCGAAAACCATTGATGCTGTGGGCGAACTGATATTGGAAGATCGTCATGTGACCTATCGTGAGACTGAGACAACCTTAGGCGTTAGTGGGACCAGCATACATTCAATATTGCATAAACATTTGACTGTCAAAAAAAATTTGTTCGCGTTGGATCCCACACAATTTGTCAATCGCTCAAAAAAAGGCTCGTGTCAATTGGTCGAAAGAAATGCTCAAAAAATACGGTCGCGGTGCTTCGAAACACGTCTATGACATCGTGACAGGTGATGAATCGTGGATTTACGCGCATGAGCCCGAAAGTAAACAGCAGTCGACTGTCTGGGTGTTTCAAGATGAGCCAAATCCAACAAAATTTGTTCGCGCACGAAGCACTTCCAAGCAAATGGTCGCCTGTTTTTTCGGAAAAACTGGACATGTCGCAATCGTGCCACTAGAACAACGCAGAACAGTCAATTCTGAGTGGTACACAACCATTTGTTTGCCAGTTGTCTTCCAAGAAATCAGGAAAACCAACCGCCGAAGACGGATCACTCTTCACCACGACAATGCGAGCTCTCACACATCGGCTGCGACAACTGCATTTTTGAGCACCCAAAACATCGATTGGATGGGTCATCCGCCGTATAGTCCTGACTTGGCACCGAATGACTTCTTTTTATTCCCGTGCGTAAAAAACAAACTGAGAGATCAACGTTTTTCGACACCTGAAGAAGCGGTTGCTGCATTCAGAATGCATGTGTTGGAGATACCTCAATCAGAGTGGCAAAAGTGCTTCGACAATTGGTTCAAACGCATGCAAAAGTGTATAGATCTTCATGGGGAATATTTTGAAAAACAATAAAGTGATTTTCGATGATGAATATTTGTTTTTGTTCTCTAATCCCGAAATATAAAAGGGAACCCTCGTATCTTTTCTCATTTTGATTGTTTTTCACCGTCTTCTCATCTTCCAACGTCCTCTTGTCCGGGCGTCACGGCAGCACTTTAATAAACTTCAATTTCGATATGAAGGGAAACGAGCGCCTGTTTCTTCTTCTATCAGTTGACAAATTTCACTCAAACAGTAACCCTGAACAAGATGAGATTTGAGAATTTACCTTTCCTTAGTTTTCTTGTAATACAAGTCTCCAATTGTCTTAAGTAGTCGTGACTCACCAGCATAAATTAACTGGCCCCCAATTTGCAATAGCTGTTCGTATTTTCTAATTTCTTCCTATTTCCTCTTCGGAGTTTCAGGTTTGCAATTGTCCTTATTTTGGTCGACTTTCCGTCTTCTGTGGTCAACCTTATATTTTTATCTGGATTTGGTGCGATTTGTCCGTCGTTATGGTTTACCACACACTCTTTCTACAATTAGCGGCTCCAGGCCGCCTACCATACCTATCTTCTTGGTAACAGATGAATCCAGAAGTGATTTAGTGAATCCTTAATTGAGCAAGGCTAATATTTGGGTCAATTTCAGATACACTGGCACCATCTTCCGCTGCTGACGGTGCGCACCACCAGCTGACTTTCTCTTTCAGCTATTCATCAGGATCGTTCCTTGAGCAAAGTCTGTTGTGGCGTAGTTTTCTGTCTTCCGCATAAGTCATCCTTGATGGAGTGTCTCATTTAAATCTTTTCAAATTGCTTACGCACATAAACGGCACCGCAATTTGACAAAATCAGCATTTTTTACCTTTTCCTAAAAATATAAAAGTTAAAATATACTTAAAAGCAATTGGTCCCCTTCTGACTGAATCAATTTGAAAAGACCGCTCTAACAAAGACTGTTATGAAACCCAGCTGGCAGTTCCCCAATCTAAACCTCAGTCCATAAACATCAATACTTCAACTACGACTACACCACGATATTAAACCTCGTTCCTTACTGTTGGCCAAGGCTCTTGGCATTCTTTATTGTTGAGCCCAAATAAATTATAAACAAGAAATATTCTTACTTATGTCGATAATGGCTCACATAGCGAATAATTTTGGTTGTTTTCTTTTTTAACTGAAATCTAAGACCACAGCTTAATATGGGCTCGTTTAGCCATATCCTTGTAATCACTATGAATGTAGAATTCTTTGAAACTTGGTAGTACAAGTGTATCTTCTGGCAAAGTCTTGAAGACTGGTTCTCCGTACCAAGTGCCAACCTTAAACAGACACGTTCATAAATACATTATAAAAAACCATTAATTATGCATCTTAATGTTCATAGAATACCTCCCATCCTTCCACGTTAGCCATCAAAAGAGCTTCTTCTTTGCGATTTCTTCGAAGCTGTTTTAAAAATTCTCGATCGCGCTCAGCTATTAGAATAGGCAGAATAACATTCTGTGCCGAGCGCATCTCGATTTGCTCACGCTTTATCATCTTAGCTGTTATGGCATAAACTACAAATCCAATTGTTGTCATTGCTGCATACCCGAGGAACATTTGTACTCCTAAAATGTGCACATTAGATGATGTAAGTGGATAGTTGAGAAGAACTCGGTGGTTATGTACCGAGGATGTTTACCTGTGAAATAACTTTTCGGAGGTACTCGGGCAAATGGTATTTTCTTATAGCCACCGGGAGGTGGCATATCTTGCTTAACCGTGACTGCAGCCATATTTTAATTTTCTTTATGAAATATTATATGGCCACAATTTGTAAATCGCAGACCGTCGAAAAATAAGCTGTCAATTGACAATATTGCCTTTTACATAATACGTGATAAGTGACACTAGTTTCGAAAAGGAGAATGTCAAATTAACGAATTGTCATGTTAGTGGTGTTCGAAAATATTGGATTCCTGGTTTCAGACAAAGTCATATGTTTTATAAATTTGCCGAATGGGACAAAAACTGTTTCTCAAACAAAAGAAAACTAAGTAATCAACACTGATATACCAGAATTTAATTGCATTATAAAATATTGAATACTTTTTATATTAAAATATTATCATTGCGTTCTATTGCCATATCGTTTCAGAGTTCAGTTTCTGATACTTTTTTTTCAATTTGTTTTACAATGCATTTATTTAACAGATGGTTACAAAACTTAGGATTAGATTTTGGACCAGGATCATAATTAAGACTATCGCCAAATAAAAATTTAAATATAAGATCTCGCTTTAGGATTTTTATTAGGTAGATAATTACATTTATGGTATATTTTACAACTAGTATTTAAGAGTTTTAGGACAGCAATTCGTTTACAACTATAATCTTAAATCTATATAATGACAAAAGCACAATTTTAATGAATAATAAATAATAAATTATGGGAAAACTACAAGAAAAAACCTTTATTTGAATCTTAAGACTAATTCACAGGTTTCCGGTTATTTTATGTAATTGTGACACATATGACAATTAGTACTAGAATATTCGAGAAAGTCCGAAACAAAGTACTAGAAAGTACTGGAAAACTGGAGACTATGAACAATAGAACATTTATGGCTATGGAACGGACGGAACCGAAACACCGAATCAGAATGGGGAAAAACGGTATAAATACGTCGCACGCAGATCGGCAAGATGAATAGGAAGTAAGCAGTAAGCAGTGAAGTAAGCAATCAAAGACCCGATAAGTACGGAATCGATAAGTCAAGAAATCGTTAAGTGTGCGGTAAAAGTAACGGTTGTTATTAACGGACTAATAAAGTGTTACATTAATTTAAAATCGATTGAACGGCTCTTATTTATTAAAAATAATTAATCTAGCGAACCTTAAGCTCGCTACAATTGGTGTCAGAGGTGGGATTAATTATTGGCGAAGTAAATAAGTCTGTGAATGTAGGAAGAGGGTATTGACATCGACACACATGTTTTTACGATTGGGCCAGACTGTCCGGATGGAGAAGAAACAGCAAGTCAATATTGTGCCAATTTAATGGAGAAGAGTTCGCCACAGTTGGACATTTCGGAGATGCTCAGGATGACGATGACAAAATTGGACGCGCAAGCTATAGATATTAACTCAAAACTGGACGCGTAAGCTGCAGATGTTAATGCAAAGTTGGATGCCCAAACGCAGTGGATGAAATGTAATTTTCAACACTTTAAGGAAGAAATTCGAAACGAAGTAGAAAAACTAGACCTAAAAGTCACCGATGAAATAACGCGAATCGAAAAGAGACTTAAGTGTGTTGAGAGGAATAAGACATCGCCTAGCAATCAACATGACTACAAAGATACAAGGATGCAACCGCCAACCTTCGACGGAACGGGACCCTTCTCCGTATTTATACGTCAGTTTGACGGCGCGGCCAATTATAATAAGTGGTCGGATGAGCAAAAGTCAACATCACTAATCTTGTCACTCCGCGGGGCGGCTGCAGAACTGCTACAAACCATACCAGCAGAGAAGCAAACAGATTTCCAAGCGGTAAGAGACGGCCTTGAAACTAGGTATGGAGACAACCACATGCAGCAGGTCTACCGCATGCAACTGCGGAGCAGAACGCAGAAGCCTGGAGAAAATCTTCAACAGTTGCAGGTAGACATTGAGCGATTGGCAAACTTGTCTTATTCAAATATGACTAAGGAATTTCTGAACGAGGGAGCAATGGATGCATTTATAAACGCACTCCAAGATCGGGACTTACAACAGGCCGTTCGTTTAGCGGGAAAGAAGACGATTAATGAAATACTGGCGTTCGCGTGGGCATATTAATCTGCTAAACTGGCTACAAGTCCGGGAAATGTCCGTCCAGGAACGTTCCGGCCAAAGAATCGGGCGTGTACAACGGAGAACCCCGAGACCTGTTATGAAGTGCTGGACATGCGGCGGAGTCGGCCACATCTCTGTTGACTGTAGGACACGTCGACGAATGAATGAAACATCGAGTGAGAATTGTTGTCCATGCGCTTGTCATAAGAGGAGACCATCAACGGAACAACCTGAGGTGAAGAAACACATTGTACCTGTCAGAGTACTAAATGCGTCCGAAGAGCCGGTCGCAATAAGAAAAGGAGAGTTAACCGCAGAATGTGCACCCGTATCAATGATAAGCTCAATTCAGCAAGGGAAGGTGCATAATAACACTGATGCTCTATCAAGAAGACGATGTAAGCCAACTTGAAACAATATTTCCGACAAGAGTGGAACATTTAAGGCATAATGGGCACAATAGAATTCCTTGCTGGTGGAAGATGGTATTCTTAAGCGTAAATGGGAAGCCGCGGACGGAAAATCCCATCGAATGCAGATTCTAGTCCCACCATCAAAAGTGAAAGATGTTCTAACAGAAATGCACGATGGGGCCTCCGGTGGACATCTGGGAGTTAATAAGACACTTTCAAAATTACGATCTCTTTTCTACTGGCTTCACATGAGAGATGACGTCGAGTCTTGGTGTAGGAGGCGCACAACTTGCACAGCGACCAAAGGACCAACAGCAAAACCAAGGAGCGCTATGAAGCAGCACAACGTGGGTGCTCCTTTCGAGCGAATTGCGATTGATATCTCAGGACCATTTCCAAAAACCAACGACAACAACAAATACATGTTGGTCATCATGGATTACTTCAGCAAGTGGGTGGAAGTCCTTCCGATTCCAAACCAAGAAGCAACAACCGTCATTGAGCAGCTTATCAATAATTGGATCAGCAGATATGGAGACCCCTGTGAGCGTCACTCCGATCAGGGCCGAAACTTCGAATCACAGATATTTCAAGGCATCAGTGCGGCACTAGGCGTAAGGAAAACCAGGACCACACCCTTACATCCGCAGTCAGACGGTGTTGGCGATGCACTCAGCACAACGACCAACCAAAACCACTCAAGAGGGAGGAGCATGACAGTCAGCGGTATACCAGTCGCGATAAATCACTCAACAGGAAACGAGTGATTTATAGAAAACAAGCGGACGAGGAGACAGCTGCTGGCGAAAAAGGGGACCGTGGCGGTGAAGCAGTGGGATTCGTCGAAGGAACTCCCAACAAAAAGGTCTTGTTCAAGACCAGCTCCAAAGAGAAGCAGCTGAAAATACAGATTTGAATAATATATATTTAATAAATAAGACATAAGTCAATTTATTGCAACGCGTTGTTTTGCTGATTTTCTCTCCTTGTTCGTGTTTTGCTTTTGACGTTAGTCGGTTAAGGATCTGTACTGGGCAAGACTCAAACGCCCATTTCATCCAGAGAAGAGTCCGGCTCTGGAGGTACAATCCCTCTAAAGAAGAAATCATCGTTGGCCTGCCAGTGCCGGAAAATACAGTCCGCTAAGGCGAAATTGTTGGGACGTCGGTGAAGAAAGCGCCGTTCGCGATTTCGGTTTTACCTTTTTTCGTTTCAGCAACAGATGGAATGGTCGAAAGGCTCAACCGAACAATGAAAGAATATTTATCGAAGGTCCTTAGTGGTCACCAACGAGATTGGGACAAATATGTACAAACCTTTCTCATGAGCTATAGATCGGCTAATCACGATACGACAGGTCATTCTCCAGCAAGAATTATATTTGGACGAGAGATACGATTACCAGCCGATCTGCGATTCGGAATACCTCCAGACGCCATGGATAAGACTGAAGACCACGTAACCGAATGGAGAAATCGCCTCGACGAGATTCATCATTTGGTTCGAAAGCAAATCAAGGTATCAAGTGACAGGATGAAAACAAGGTACGACATTCGAGCCAACGCATCCGGATTTAATTCAGGCGATAACGTGCGGCTTTATAGCCCTCATCGGGAAAGAGGAAAATCCCCGAACTTGCAGCAACATTGGGAAGGACCGTATAAGGTTCTCACAAGAATTAAGGACGTTGTCTATAGGATTCAGCGGCGACCGAACACCGAGATGAAAGTGGTACATCGTGACCGGCTGGCGACTTTTATTAACGCAGAAAACCAGTGAATTTAGTTCGGGACGAACTAATCTAGGCGGAAGGTAGTGTGACGGCTATGACAATCAGTACTAGAATATTCTAGAAAGTCCAAAACAAAGTACTAGAATATTCTAGAAAGTACTGGAAAACTGGAGACTATGAACAGTAGAAAATTCGAGGTTATGGAACGGACGGAAACGAAACGCCGAATCAGAATGAGGAACGGTATAAATACGTCGCACGCAGTCGAAGAAGTAAGAAGTAAGCAGTAAAAGACGCGATAAGTACGGAAGCGACAAGTCAAGAAATCGTTAAGTGTACGGTAAAAGTAACGGTTGTTATTAACGGACTAATAAAGTGTTACAGTAATTCAAAATCGATTTAAGGGCTCTTATTTATTAAAAATAATTAATCCAGTGAACCCTAAGCTCGCAACAATATTATCATTGCGTTCTATTGCCGTATCGTTTCAGAGTTCAATTTCTGAAACTATCGCCCACTGCTTTTTGTCAATTTGTTTTACAATGCATTTATTTAACAGATGGCTACAAAACTTAGAATTAGAATTTGGACCAGGATTATAATAAAGACTCTCGCCAAATAAAAATTTAAATATAAGATCTCGCTTTAGGTTAAGCGTAGTTATGTTAGTTCTTATGTCCTTTAGTTTGTAAAGTTATATATACCTTAGCTTATAAGTACTTATATTGCTGGAATTAGTCCAATAAGTGGAGTGGTAGCCCCACACCCTTAAACTCACTCGAAGGTCGAAAATCTCCCTAAAATATAAAATATTACACCTCAGCTTAGTTTATAAATAAGCCAACACTGGCACTAGATATTGGTGGCTATTCAACGAAATTTCCACTAATCGGCAGTAGTGTTAATGGAAAAATGCTCAATCCCATTTCGACAGGTCAAATAACCTTTACAGAAACTTCCAGACGTTGACATGGATATTCAATCAATACTTTGGGGCAGTTCTTCATCTCACTAGTTTTACCGACATCTCTCCACTAACGTTTGTTCCAATCTTGTGACAACTGTGATCTATTTTGACCCTTAGCGCCATCTGCCAATTAGCAGCTAAAAACATTTATTTAAACACTTAGTTTAGTTTAGTTTAGTTTAGTGAAGGCAGAACCCTCATTTATTTAACTTAATGCAAGCTCAAAATTGAACTTAAATTAATTAATATAATAAGAACCTTAACGACTATCTTAAATCTAAAGTAAGGAGGAGAATAAAAAGAAAAAAAAACCAGGAGGTGAAAAAGACTGGGTGATAGGGGGGGGGGGGGGCAAATACGGCATTTGTGAGACAGCGGCAGTGAGGGGTGCGTCTACGTAGTGGTATGGGGCGTGGTTGGAGAGCTGGGGGGAGAGGTTTAAAATTGAGGTGGGGTGGGATTAGGATGGGTTTATTCTGAGACGTCGTTTGAGGGCAGGAGTGGAGTGGTTGAAATCAAAGGAGGTGGGGAAAGAGTTGGCATGTCGTAGCATACGCGAGATGGGCTCGTTAACGCCCTAAGACGTGTCATGAGCGGGCACGTAAAACAGACGATGGTTCCGCACATTACGGGGGTTTGTATAAAATGATAAAGTGGAGAGCAAGCTTGGGCAATTGATTGAGCCTGACAGAAGGCGATGGATAAAGATGATGTCAGCATGGATTCTCTGCTCCTCAAGTGTGTTAAGATTGATTAGAAGGAGCCGGCCTGTGTATGGTGGGAGAATGAGTGGGTTTTCCCAGTTCAGTCCACGGGGGGCGAAGCGCAAGAAACGATGTTGAACGTCCTCGATCCTACGAATGTGAGACTGTTGATACGGGGACCAGACCTGACTAGCATATTCGAGTAGTGGCCGGACAAAAGTTGTGCAGAGGGATCGGGTGACGTAGGGGTTTAGGACTTCCTTCGACCAGCGTTTTACAAAGCCAAGGGCGGCGTTGGCCTTTAGGATTGTGTTATCGATATGTGCGGTAAATCTAAGTTCCTTGTCGCATAGGACGCCCAGGTCGCGAATCGATTCAACCGATGTTATCGGTTGGTCTAGCAAGAGATAGGAACGTGGCTGGGAGGGGAGCGTTTCCGAGAGAAGGTGATTGTGTGACATTTGGCGATATTCAGTTCAAGGCAGTTATTTTGGCACCATATCAAAAAGCTGTCAAGATCCGATTGGAGAAGTGAGGACTCAAGGGGAGAGCGGATTGTCTTGGAGATTTTGGTATCATCCGCGTAAAGCGAGATGAGGGAGTGATTGATGCACGAGCATATGTCGATTATGGTTAGGATAAATAGTAGGGGGCCGAGATGACTACCCTGGGAGACACCTGAGGTTGGAGAGAAAGGATCGGAGAGGGTGGATCTAAATCGCACACGACAGGTTCGAGAGTTAAGATAGGATGTGATCCACTTAATCAACAGCGGTTCGAAACCAAGGGAAGATAATTTAAAGAGAATGAGGTTATGGGAAATCTTGTCGAAGGCCTTGCTAAAGTCGGTAGTGACTACATCAACCTCGTCGCCGTTTTCTAGGGCAAGGAGTGTGTGAGATGTGAATTCGAGAAGGTTGGTAGTAGTGGGCCTGCCGGAGAGGAAGCCGTGCTGGTTAGGAGAGATGATGGGGGTGCAGCGAAAACATAACGCTTCGTATAGAAGGCCTTCAAACAGTTTAGGAATGTGCGAAAGCTTAGCGATGGGACGATAATTGGATATATCGTTTTTTGGTCCCTTTTTATGTATGGGGGTTATGTAGGAGGATTTCCAAATGTCGGGAAATAGACCTTGTGCAAGGGAGAGATTGAAGATTGACGCGAGCGGGAGAGAGAGAGAAGAGGAGCATTTTTTAAAGAAGATAGCAGGGAGTCCGTCTGGGCCGGGACTGAAATCGTCTTTAAGTTGTTCAAGTTTTTCTTTAACTTGGTGTTGTTGTATGTGTATGTTTAGTTCTGGGCTTTCTGGTCTACGCCACCCTTCCATCGCAGACATGGTCTGCTGCGCTGTCTCCTTCCATACATCCTGCCACAAAGGTCTTTACGGGCAGGCTCCTCTTCGCTCATTCGACCTAGGTGTCCCGCCCACCGGAATCTACCGAGCTTGATTTTTCTCACAATTTTAGCTTCAAGGTAGATCGCGTACAACTCATGGTTGTAGCGTGTCCGGAATCATCAGGAATCGAAGCAACATTGATATTGACCAATGATGACTTTATAAGGCCGCCTACGACAGCATACCCAGGGTAGAACTATATTATGCCATGAGAGAGTTCGGCATTCCAAACAAATTGATACGATTTTGTTGGTTGACCATGACCAACGTAACTAGTCAAGTAAAAATAGCGGGATTGCTGCCCACACCAATAAACATCTTTAATGAACTCCGACAAAGGGGACGGTCTGGCCTGCTTGCTCTTCAACCTGGCATTGGAGAAAGCATTAGGTGACTCTGGCGTTACAACTAGAGGGACTATTGTCAGCAAGTCCTGCCAGATACTTGCCTATGCAGATGACATCGGCATCATCGGTAGATCCCATTCGGAGGTACAGGACTCCTTCACCTAGATTGAACAGGCGGCACATAAACTGGGACTGCACATTAATGAAAAACTAAGTATATTGTGGCAACTTCTGCGAAAAGAAGACCTAACCTTGGTCAAACTATCAGGGTAGCGGAGCACGAATTTGAAGTAGTGCAATTCTTTACCTACCTTGGGTCAGTAGTATCACTGTGGAAGTTCCCTTGAACGCCACCAATCATCTTCCCATTAACCATGTAAAAACTCCCATCTAGGGCATACAAAAACCCGGAAAGCAAGTACTTACCAGTATATAGTTGTACCATACAGCCTTGAAACGCTGTAAAATCACAATATTTTGCTGATTCTAAATCCATCAGCACCAAACAGGCATGTTCCTTATGGTCAATTTGGTTGCATCACCATGCAACCAACATGAACCGAACCAATCCATTGAACAAGTCTCGGATCAATTTCCATCATATAACAGGTGTCTTCCACACGTAAGAGCAATTTGATTGCACCATCTAGCAATCAACATTGCCCGAACAATATCCATGAGATATACCCTTACGCGCCAGCCGCACATATGCAGGAAATGTTTTATCTTTTCCTTTTGCATACATGCCCACATCAATCGGTCATCCGACCGACAAATACATGATGGCATACGGCTGACCGCCCAAGGAATTCGAGTTCTCCTAAATGGAAAATTTTCATCGAGAATTCGACTACGTGGAGATGCCACAAAGATGTGCACGATCAGCATAAATGCTTTACGCAGTCGCTGATCGTGTATGCAACAAAATCTATGTCGAGATATTGGCACCAGCTGCATCCATGCCAGCTTAGATTCCCCTTAGGAAAATATTGTATCCACGGTCCGCTTGCTCATGCACAACATGAGAGTGTGATGTAACCTCATCTGTGTGTGTGCACATCCTTTCGGTGATCATCCCTTATATGGCCGTCGAGGCAATGAATGAAAGTTTCGGTGTTCTGTCGTTTCAATGTATATCTTTAATCGCGCTCTGGATTCCGTGGAGGCAAGTCGGGCCTCCACGTTAAATAAATACACGGAGTCGAGTTTTAGTCGCCACAACGTACGGTTGTGCCATCGAAGTGGGAATAGCTAAAGTAAATGTTCTATGCTCTAGCCTGAATTAATAACAGGAAGTGTGGCAACATTTTTGTTGCGGATTGGCAGTTGAATGTGCTGGGATGTACTGGAGAAATCTAGTACATTCGCAGTGTATACCAGTTGCGCGGCAACTGTCGCGGATCAGCTGGCCGATTGTCACCAACAATGAGGTCAGCAGCGTCCCCTTTTGAATTGGCGGTTATTCGGTGTCATTTACCTAACCTCAGTCTGCAACCAACCTTCAACGGGCTCGTTACATCGGAGCAAGCATCGCCATCACGAGTAAAACGGAACAAGAAGTTATTCATTGTCGTTGTTGTTAACATATTTATTGAATATTCAATAAACTAACTCAATCTCTTTAAAAGGTAAATTCCTCGAGTCGTTTTCTTCTTCCATCTGCCTTGTTCGTGCAAAGACCAACCGAATTGAAATACGCAATCACTGGCGTAATTGAATTGCATCACACTCGGACAGTGGTTCGCGAGAATCACCATTATCACCCATCGGTGGACGCAGCCTTCATCCTAACGGTTGTATCCCGTTACATTTTCTGGTCCTTCGAGCCGGATCCAGACCTGTGGATCTACTCCATCGCCGCCCAGTTCGCGGCACAACACGGATAAAGAGCAACCAAAGAACACCACGTGCGTCTAGTGCTGAAAGACGAACCCCATTAAGGAAGGATACGAATCAACCCAAGGTTCAGAATTCTCGAGCTTCATCGCATAATACATCTTCTTCAGAAAAACTAAGAGATAAATCCAAAGACGTGATGACTAATCTCTGATTATTGATAATCCTAAAACAAAGACGAGAAGAATGCTTTAAATGTTGTGAAGACAGAAGAATTAACTGATATTCAACAATACACTACAGATAGTTCACCTTCAGATGTAGATACAGAAACTAAATCGACAATTGTCACCACTATTTCGAAACGAATTGATACGGATAGCACCGAAGAGAGAACTGATCAAGGAAGTGAAAAAGAATTAACACACGAACAACACGACAGCAGTAAAGATAGTTTAATGAAAATATTTTTGGAGAAACAGGAAGCGAACACAAACGAAATGCCGGCACCAATGACAGTTGAGTGGAAAGCAACAAAGGCTGCATTGGCCAAACGCCGAAGACTCGCCAAAGCAGAACGTCTGGCTGAACGCAAACATCAAGAAGCCGAAGAGGAACGTTTGCGCCAAGCCATTGAGGAAGTAAGCAGGCGCAACCAGGAAGAAAGACCTAAACGTAAGGAAGCTGAGGAAAAAGCAAAAAAAGTGGAAACGCCTGCTGTGCCACCGGGCCCACCGACTAACCTAGTCGATATGTCGGATCTGGACACCGATGCAGAAAATGATGAACCGCTACAACCAGCCAAAAGAGCGAATCGTCGACCAGATCACTCTGAAGTAAAGGAAGAAGAACAACTTACAAGTGAACAGGTGACCATGGTCGAGGAGCTTATCGCCGCCCAGTTCGCAGTACAGGCCACCATCGCTCGCACCTTCCTCAACATGCAGGACAAGGGACAACTAACGACTACCAGCATATAAACCACAAAACGAGACCTCCACACCGAAACGGAAGCCACCCGCAGGCGGCATAACCAAATCATTTAAATGGCGCCCCCTGAGTACCAACAGCATCAGTGCTTCGCGGAGGACTTCATCGGCGAGACCGAAGAAATATACCTCGAGGATCAGACGAAGCTCCTCGAAGCCCAGTACGCTCTCGATTCAGCCTCCCCAACCATGGCCAACAGCGCCAATCACCTCCACCCTAGTGAGCTGCCCCCAGTGCAGCTCCCAACGGTCGCCATCAAGCCAGCGGAAAAGGAACCGCGCCCTAGACCAGTGAGTAAGGAGCAGCAGGCCGCGGACCAAAGTGCCGTCTGCCCAAAGCTCAATCAGACCAAGGTCCCGATGATAGACCCAATGCCGAAGCCCCCACAGAAGGCGATGCGGCACACGCGTTGTGGGGCACAACATGACATGGTCGTTCCTCGTGGGTTGCGAACGTACAACTCCGACCCATAGGAACTGGTTCCCTTCACACCGCTTCCAGAGCAAGCAGTGGGCACGGCGCACTTAGGATCCGTGCCAGAACTAACGCCAATGCCTCCCACGAACATGCCTTCGACTGTTCCAGCAACAGCAGCCGGCCCAATGACCAACCAGCCCCGTGTATCAAGACACAGAACCCCACCGGCACCCCTAAGGCAACAGGTCCCTTGCATATTCTGCAGGGCCACACACACGATCTACGCTTGCGAGGGTTTCCGATCACTCACACCTGGCAGTCGGAAGTCCTTCGCACACCAAAGGGACTTATGCATCAACTGTTTGGGCCACTACCGCCTACGCGACTGCCACTCCAGCAAGGCGTGCCGTCGATGCCAGCGGAGACATCACACCTTGTTGCATGTCCGGGCAACCGCCATCGACGGGACAACCTGGCCGCCGCTCTGAGCCAAAGGATCCGCCCCCCGGATCGACCGTCATGAAGGGGCCTGCGCATACACAGTCAGAACCCCTTTACAGCATTCCGCGTTGCTACCAACAGCGAGTCATCGTGACGTCAGAGAACCAACGGAGGAATGAAGTCCGTGCTCTGCCGGACCCCTGCTCCAGCGGCACCTTCATTTCATCATCACTCGCCCGAAGGTTGCACCCCCGACGCCAAGCATCATCCGTCCCCACCTACGGTGTTGGGGCCACTCGTGGCCTTGCCACCAGGACTCAAGCCGCCATCAGCATCACTCCTCGCCTCCACGGCTCGAAACAATGAACACTGAGGCCCTTCATCCTGTCAGGGCTATCATTGTATGCACCACCATCACAATCGGCGGCGAAGGATCTCTCGTTCATGGGGGATCTGGAGCTTGCCGATCCAAACATCGCCTCCGCCGACAAGGTGGACATCATCCTTGGGGCAGACATGTACCTCAACATCATCCTCGAAGGTCTAAGGAAGGACCAACGTTCCGGCCCCGTCGCGCAGGCCACTGAACTGGGATGGGTGCTAACAGGCGCAGCACCCACCATATCATCCAGCCTAAAGGTGACAAGGACTGTCACCAACCATCATATGGCCATTCCTCGTGGGTTGCGAATTTACAACTCCGACCCAGAGGAACTGGTCGACCATACGACTGATGATCGCAGCTCCCATCAGAAAACCAAAAGGAGGTCTCGCCGGCATCGGCCCCAGGGGCCACCTACGAGGCCCATGCAACTACCAGCCACCGACCACTTGCGCGACCCGACTACCAGACGTACCCCCCGCCAGCTGAACCTCTGCAGGGGCAAGAGGCAATCGAGGAACCAGGAGCTTACCCACCCGAAGGTCTCAAGGTAGACCACCAAATCCCAAGGAAGCTCCAAGTCAACCTCTCAGGAAATTCACCAACGCACCTGCCCACCCCCAAAACGCAACATCGGTCACCAGTCGGGTCGCCACTCGAACACTTCAAGGCATCCCACCACACCCAGGACACCACGTGGTCAAGCTCCTGCCCAGGCCCAAAACTACCCAGGCGAACCGCTACCGCGTGTAGCCACCACAACAGGACCAGGAGCGCGCAATGCCCCGCTTGGCGGGCGGCGCTCCCCAGCAACCAGCGGTCACTCGAACTCCAACAAGAAAGCACGCCTCTCAGTGCATCAACAGAGGCTGCACTCCAACGACTCCGGGAGGTACTTGGCCCGTGACTGCCATTCCGTCAGGCCACGCGGACAGTGCCAGGGACGACATCGCACCACACTCCACGCGACAGCCTCACACGCCAGCGGCCGCATCCCGCTGGCTACTAACTTCGGACGGGCGCCAACGGGCGCATCACCTTTCACCACCACTGGCCTCGACACCAGTCATCACGTGGTCATTGATCGTGGGTTGCGACCTTACAAATCCGACCATGATTAATTGGCCGGTTCCGTGACCACAAAAGTTACCGGACGCCTTCAGTGGAAAAGATCACCCTTTCGCCATCTACCCTACGGGCCATCCCAGGCCGCCAAGCCTTCGGCGCTCCTCAGGGCGGGCGGCCCCGTCCCAACCGACCATCCACGTGAAAGTGGACAGCAACATCCGACCACCATAGACTCAACGACCAAGACCAACCGCCACCAACAGACCGCAAACTCTCGTCCCCTAGCCACCGTCCCCTGGAACAAAATGGCTCGCCAATGATTGGCAAAGGCGGGCGGAATGTTGCGGATTGGCAGTTGAATGTGCTGGGATGTACTGGAGAAATCTAGTACATTCGCAGTGTATACCAGTTGCGCGGCAACTGTCGCGGATCAGCTGGCCGATTGTCACCGACAATGAGGTCAGCAGCGTCCCCTTTTGAATTGGTGGTTATTCGGCGTCATTTACCTAACCTCAGTCTGCAACCAACTTTCAACGGGCTCGTTACATCGGAGCGAGCATCGTCATCACAAGTAAAAGGGAAAAGAAGTTAATTATTGTCATTGTTGTTAACATATTTATTGAATGTTCAATAAACTAACTCAATCTCTTTAAAAGGTAAATTCCTCGAGTCGTTTTCTTCTTCCATCTGCCTTGTTCGTGCAAAGACCTACCGAATTGAAATAGGCAATCACTGGCGTAATTGAATTGCATCACACTCAGGACAGTGGTTCGCGAGAATCAACATTATCACCCATCGGTGGACGCAGCCTTCATCCTAACGGTTGTATACCGTTACATTTTAATTACTCGTTTATGTTAACTTTACCTCAGAACAATAATTAAGCGTTTTGTGTTAACTAGTGTATACATTTTATAATCTAATACAGGTTAATGACAATAAGGAGCATCCATTTAATTTGGACCGTTGTGTTTCACTTCCTTTTTGTTTATTGTTAACCGGGAGTGGCGTAGTTTTGCAGTTAATTGTACTGTGAACTTGTATGCGAGGACATTTCGTGAAACAATACCATTGACGGTACATGACGAAAGACAGTGAAGAAAAAAACTACCCACATCACCCCATAACAATATGGAAGAAGAAATATGCGAACGGGTGATCAAATCCAACAAAGCCCACTATGGTCTATCGAGGCTCTTTAAAACCCGCAATTTATCCAGAACATCAAAGCTACTGCTATACAAGACCATGGTTTTACCACTGCTCAGGTATGGATCCGAGACCTGGGTGCTCAATAACTCTGAACTCTTAGCCGCGTTCGAGAGTAAGGTCGTAAGGAGAATTGTTGGCCCGTTGTTGAGGACGATTCTGGAAACGCTATAACCATGAGTTGTACGCGATGTACCTTGAAGCTAACGTTGTAAGAAAAATTAAGCTCGGTAGACTCCGGTGGGTGGGATACCTAGCTTGATTAAGCGAAGAGGAGCCTGCACGGAAAGGCCTTTGTGGCAGGATGTATGGAAGGAGACAGCGCAGGAGACCATGTTTGCGGTGGAAGGATGGCATGGACCAGGACGCCCGGAGTCTAGGAGTGCCAAACTGGATGACATTAGCTCGAATTCGGGACCGGTGGAGAAATTTGTTAAATAAGGCCAAGACCGGATCCCAGTTTTAGTGCCGATGATGATGATAAATCTACCAATGGGATCCCACGAATGTGAAGCTGTTAAATAATACGCACTTGTACACTAACTCACTTTGTACAAATACTGTGAATTGTAAACTTGAGAAACTTGCTAAATGAGGCCGAGACCGGATCCTGGTTGTAGTGTCGATGATGATGGTCAGGGCCATGTCCAGAAACGAATAGGAATTCGTCTCAGGGCTATAAAAAGAAAACAGAGGGCCTCGGAGGAAGGTACAGGTAAATTGACCGATTTCTGAGTTAACATGTTATGGATTGGCGATTCGAAGAAATATAGATTCGGCAGAGATAATGAAGGATGCCGTGTGGGCTGTCTTTTACCATAGCATCTCAACCGATAAACCCCCCCAGCACCAATATTGTCCGAATGGTAAGGATAGCTGGTTTAAAGGCGTGTTGCAGAAGCCAACAGTACTCTTGTTATTTCTGCACAAACCACCTCTTGCAGAGAATGTTCAAGATCCAATTAAGCCGATGTTTGAGTCTTTGTCATAGGATAATTTCATGGAGCGTTGCACTGGAGGAAACACGCAAAACTCGAACGAATCAATGAACGCTTGCCTCTGGAAGCTCGTTCCGAAGAGCCTGCACTGCGATGCAAGGGCTGTAGAAATTGCCGCTTATACTGTTACCAGTTTATTTAATGAAGGATATATAGCACTGTTAAAAATTATGGATGTCTTAAGAATTACACCTGGGCTTGAAGCCAATAAGTGGCGCAAGACTAATGACCTTGCCCGGAAAAAACAAATCATTATGGAAAATTTAACAAGCCTCAGGACTTGCTAAATAAGGCCAAGACCGGTTCCAGGTTGTAGTGCCGATGATGATGATGATGTTGAAGCCAATAAAATTGCGCAGTTAGCTGATACGAAACGCATTACTGCACTTTCGAAAAAGCTGACGAACGGACACTTCAAGAGCAATATGAACTTGAGGAAGGGCTGATGTATAATCGCTGTTGAGACACAAGGTATATTATATTAATGTTAACACAGCAAAATTGTTAATAAAATCTTTAATCGCGTTTTCTGAAAAATCATGTTTTTCAAACTGTTGGCCAAGATTTCTCAAAAACCATTTGATTCGTAGGATCGCTTTTTATTTTTTTATTTTAAAGTAGATTTAAGCCATTGGGGCTGCTACTACAATCAATTTAAAGAGAGACAATATAATATGGTGACAATCGTATTTAAAAATTCAAATGATGACTCTAGTGGGGGCTCCAACTACACTCATATAATTTATGAAAATTCTTCGATTATGGATTTTTGATAATTTTTGCAGGTGGTAGAGCGTTCGACAGTAAGGTAAATTTTTTGAGACGGCCACATTACAAGGCGTGTCAACAATTACTGTCACTATATTTAAAAAAAAAAAAATTGTTTGTCCTTTAGAACATATTGAACAAGTGACAACAAGTTTGAGGTCTTTATTTATTTCCCTTCTGGTGGATGTGGTCTATTAGGTCGTAAGTGTTCCGCCGAACACTGTCTGCACATAAGGAAGAACACACTGAGCGAAAACAGCACAAATAAAACACGGAGAGAATAGTTTTGACTTTTATTTTTTATTTTTAATTGTTTATTAAGTTCAGTTTGATTAATACAGGGATTCACGGATTTACACATTTGATCACCCGTGGCGATACTAGGGGCACTAGTGTGCGTACATGGGTTTATTGTTTATTATTAACGGCTATAAGAAAATTGAGTTAACTAATATCCCACTTAATTGTTCCGGAGCGCAAGGTAGTTAATCGTTACACAAAATGTTTATGATGTTTGCCTTAGGTGGCAGTTCCGCGAATGCAGTCGGTAAACTCGCGTATTTTATAAGGGAAGAGACTTCGGGTCGGGCAGTTTCTTTTTTCGATTTAATGCGCTGTGTGGATATCTCCGCGTCGGGGTTCTCTAACTGTCCTCTTCGTTTCGACTGTTCTCGAAGTAGACTGAAAAATTCTCATCCCCATTTCGAATTTTTCATCCCCTCATCTGTAAAAGAAAATTTCCCATCCAATCTGCAAAGAAAATTTCTCATCATAATGATCATTCTCCTTTCCGTCTTCTTTATCGGAATCTTGTTCCTTTGTTTGAACGATCGAGGGTACCGCCACTCATTTTCCGATCTTTTCGTGGGATTTGTCTGTGTTACACATCTGGCTTAAGATAACAATGTTCGTGTGCGCTTCAGATGGGTAATAAAGGAACCGTGGGATTGTTATTGGTTTCTAATTGCATTTCCAAATCATAAACATCTAGCGTGAGATCTACGTTAGGATGTTTATGATTGCATGGACTGTTGGTCGGCGGCGAATCGCTATCCTTTGTTTGCACAAGTGTGCCTTTTAGGTTTTGGGTCATGCCAGGAATTTAGGTGCTAATTGCTATTAGCTGCAAGAGGAGATATTCGTTGTTCTGTTTGTTTACCGAAGAACGCGTTTAATGGATGTATTGCATTGATGCCCTGAATTGGATGCGTTAGATTGGATGCGTTGAATTGGATGCGTTGAATTCAATATTAGAGACTTTTGAACGTTTAGTGCGATTGATTTTTGCTATTGAATTCAACGTTGGTGTCTGAAATGTTACCTTTTGTTTCAGGTGGGAGTAAGGACTTTTGGGACACGCGTCTGTGGGCACGTGTAATGGATAAAGGTGAGTACGTTCCTTGGCGGAAAGGACATCTCAACCTCTAGTGGGTTGTGTGGTTCGTAGAACCGCCACACCCTCTATGAGGAAAAACTTCGACAAAATGACGTTTTTTTGAGGCTCTCAGATGAGAACCTCCCCTTTATGCATTTGTTTCATTCAGAGAAATAATATGAAAAATTCTTCGACTTGGGTGTTTAGTTTTTATTTTTCTGACATTCGTTTTTGCTACATACATTTTCTCTATATAATCAAATTAAATTTAAGTACTGATAAACAAAATGTGCTATTTTCTATTTTATTAAAGTTTGTACAAAATTATTTATTTCTATGTAGATTCCAGTTCATATATGTATACCAAAAATAATAGAGTAAACATTACTTGTATTAATTCAAATTTATGATCCGAATTTTTTCTTTATTTACATTTAATTTAGCATTATTTCTTGTGTATTAATTTTTTTCAAAAGCTAATGATATTCAAAAACAAAACACTCCTTCCTTAATTAAATTACTTGGCCTCACACAACCTCACCTTTAATTACTTACATCTAAACAAATTGTACACATATATATTGTTATTAGAAATTTAGTACAAATTGTATATTTTACGGGAATGCACTCATATTATTATAACAGAGAATCCGATCAATACGATGCAGCTCATTAATATTCTCCACCAAATTATTTCATTATTATGAACGTCGTTATTATTAAACACAAAGGATTATAATAAAATTTAATACACTCACATAATTATTGCTTATTAAGATGGTAATCATTTTAAATGTTTCTTCCAGGTTCTGTGTAATAAATTATTTACTTACGTAAAGTAAAAAAAAAACCTTCCTTATAACCTGGAATTTCAAATAACATTTCAATATGTCTGTAATAAAAATAATTTTATTTATACATTGATTTAGAAGTTTTCAATCTAATCAGAATAAAACAAAATATCTCTTTTTGATTAAATAATATCTATTTAAAACTACATTCCAGCATTATTGTTACGTTGTTGTAAATGGTAATGAATCAATTCGATTTTTTATAGTTAACATTAAATCTAAATACGGTAACCAGACCGTTTATTTATGTAAATTACTTAGCAAACGCTTCAGCGGGGATCTGATTATCTTTATTGAGTTTATTAAAAACATATACAGCATGATTATAGTCCCAATTGGTTTGTTCGAGACATCTGGAAATAAAAAAAAAAGAAGTGATATTAATTATTATCATTATAACTTAGTTTACCATTAAAATTATAAGCTAAATACGATTAGGGACAGTAACTAATGCCTTCGGCTTTAATATAAAGGATTTTTTCAAGGATGATATGTTTTTAAATTAAATAATGGGTTTCATAATAGAGATTATACGCTTTTAAAACGTCATAATAGCCATACTTAAATTGGTAGAACTGTTATGGGCGTATAACGTATGTGTGCCGGCGTACGGCACGGGTTCACTATCACGCACTGTGTTACCCCAGAGATTCAATGGCGAGTAACGCACTTTCCGATTGTGGTCAGTCCAAAACTAGTCGAATGAGATTAAAACACACTTTTCATTCTCTTCAACCAAACACATCGTTTCAATACTTGTTTTATTCCAGGATAATTAACAGTCATTAAAATAAATTCACAATAAAAATAAAAACCATACACAGCGAACACGTTATCAAACGCACAACACTACGCGTCGCCACTCAACCCGACGTTTTACGTGGAGGACACGACCTGCCTCCACGGAATCTGTTTTAAGATTAATTAATTCATTCGAAATGACGGAATACCGAATTTCATACATCGTTTCGGCGACCAATAGGGGATGATCTTCAATACATTGGTCCCAGCGAAAGGGGCGCGAAACACATACACGATGATCGCTTCTGTTGCTCGTGGTGTGTGTCCACGAGTATGCGGACCGTGGATAAACAAAATCAATAGGGGGAACACAATGAGCAATGATTTGTAGCTGGGCAAAATTTTGTTTAGACAGGGGCGCATGCTCATTTTGCCGTATACGGGGCGACATATGCCATCAGTGAACAAGACTCTTGTGGCGGTTTCATCTAACGCCACCGCCCCGTTGCACCTATGGTTGGTAACACCCCAAAAAGAAAAGCATAACAAAGGGAACGGGCATGGTGGTTTATCAAGCATGCGGAAAAGGCACCTAAGAACATAGATTTCATGTCACCACCATGGCAACAAAAGCAAGCAAAAATCTGGCTTTTGCATTGCGTCGCATAACATGAGTCGCGATAGGGATTGCTCAACATGCAACGCACACCAAGGAATGTCACCGGCGACAAAAGCCAACAAAAATATCCCAACCATTAGGTTCCCACCAGCATGCACCATCTGCTCGTCTGGAAGAAATGGTCGCATCTTCGACCGGCCGAGCAAAATCAGAATATGCCAGACACCCATATCTTCGGGCCGGTACCGCCACCATATATACAAGCTGCGTCCTTTTACCGTCTCGCAGCAAATGAGCATTTCGGTTGCAGGACCAATCTACACACAATGCGAGGACTATGCTTGAGTACACAATGAAAAGCAGACCAAAGCACCACCATCTGCACCAATTACCCATAGAGCGATATACGATCAACGGTGATGCTGTGTGTGGCGACGATCGTATAAATATCCATCGTCTGTTTTGCCCCGTATAACCTACCCTTTCGGTTATCGGTTTCAGAAGAAAAAGTAAAGTAAGCACCCTCGGATATGGCGATCTACAGAAAATTGCAGACGGCGCAAATGAGTGCCGTGTATCTTGGTTTCCATGGTCGGGTGAATGATGGTGTGCGTGTTTCCGGTATCCGTGGTGTAGGGCCATGGATTTGTTGGACGACGTTTAGTTAGTCGAGTTAAAGTTGCCAAAATGCGCGGTCGGTTGTTCGAATTTGGAAATGTTTTGTGTGCCACAAAAAATTAATGAACATATTTGTTAAGTACATAGTACATAAATTGAAGTTTGAACGCCTTAATAGTTCGTGTGACGATATAAGTGAATTGTACGTTAAGATAAAGTTTAGACATCTTAATTTTTCGTTTAACCACAAAATTTCCGTCCGTTCCATAACCTCGAATTTTCTACTGTTCATAGTCTCCAGTTTTCCAGTACTTTCTAGAATATTCTAGTACTTTGTTTTGGACTTTCTAGAATATTCTAGTACTGATTGGCATAGGCGTCACACTACCCTCCGCCTAGATTAGTTCGTCCCGAACTAAATTCACTGGTCTTCTTATTACTCGTCTGCGTGCGACGTTTTTATACCGTTTCTCCTTCTGATTTGGCGTTTCGTTTCCGTCCGTTCCATAATCTCGACTTTTCTATTCCAGTTTTCCAGTACTTCCTGAAATAATCTAGTACTTTGTTTCGGACTTTCTCGAAGATTCCAGTATTGATTGTCATATGCGTCACACTACCCTCCGCCTAGATTAGTCCCGAACTAAGTCTACTAATCTCCTGGGTTAACAAAAGTCGCCAGTCGGTCACGATGTATCACTTTCATCTTGGCGTTCGGTCTTCGCTGAATCCTATAGACAACGTCGTTAATTCTTGTGAGAATCTTATACGATCCTTCCCAATGTTGCTGCAACTTCGGAGACCTTCCTTTTTGCCGATGAGGGTTATAAAGCCACACGTTATCGCCTGCATTAAATCCGGATGCGTTGGCTCGAACGTCGTACCTTGTTTTCATCCTGTCACTTGATACCTTGATTTGGTTCCGAACGAAATGATGAATCTCGTCGAGGCGATTTCTCCATTCGGCTACGTAGTCTTCGGTCTTATCTATGGCGTCTGGAGGTATTCCGAATCGCAGATCGGCTGGTAATCGTATCTCTCGTCCAAATATAATTCTGGAGAATGGCCCGTCGTATCGTGATTAGCCGATCTATAGCTCAGGAGAAAGGTTTGTACATATTTGTCCCAATCTCGTTGGTGATCACTAACGACCCTCGATAAGTGCTATTTTATTGTTCGGTTGAACCTTTCGACCATTCCGTCTGACTGCGGATGTAAGGGCGTGGTCCTGGTTTTCCTTACGCCAATGCCGCATAGATGCCTTGAAATATCTGTGATTCGAAATTTCGGCCTTGATCGGAATGCAGCTCACAGGGAACTCCATATCTGCTGATCCAATTATTGATAAGCTGCTCAATGACGGTTGTTGCTTCTTGGTTTGGAATCGGAAGGACTTCCACCCACTTGCTGAAGTAATCCATGATGACCAACATGTATTTGTTGTTGTCGTTTGTTTTTGGAAATGACCCTGAGATATCAATCGCAATTCGCTCGAAAGGAGCACCCACGTTGTACTGCTTCATAGCGCTCCTTGGTTTTGCTGTTGGTCCTTTGGTCGCTGTGCAAGTTGTGCACTTCCTACACCAAGACTCGACGTCATCTCTCATGTGAAGCCAGTAGAATCGAGATCGTAATTTTGAAAGTGTCTTATTAACTCCAAGATGTCCACCGGAGGCCCCGTCGTGCATTTTTGTTAGAACATCTTTCACTTTTGATGGTGGGACTAGAATCTGCATTCGATGCGATTTTCCGTCCGCGGCTTCTCATTTACGCTTAAGAATACCATCTTCCACCAGCAAGGAATTCCATTGTGCCCAATATGCCTTAAATGTCCCACTCGAGTCGGAAATATTGTTCCAAGTTGGCTTACATCGTTTTCTTGATAGAGCATCAGCGTTATTATGCACCTTCCCTTGCTGAATTGAGCTTATCATTGATACGGGTGCACATTCTGCGGTTAACTCTCCTTTTCTTATTGCGACCGGCTCTTCGGACGCATTTAGTACTCTGACAGGTACAATGTGTTTCTTCACCTCAGGTTGTTCCGTTGATGGTCTCCTCTTATGACAATCGCATGAACAACAATTCTCACTCGATGTTTCATTCATTCGTCGACGTTTCCTACAGTCAACAGAGATGTGGCCGACTCCGCCGCATGTCCAGCACTTCATAACAGGTCTCGGGGTTCTCCGTTGTACATGCCCGATTCTTTGGCAGGAACGTCCCTGGACGGACATTTCCCGGACTCTATATGTACTCCTTGTAGCCAGTTTAGCAGATTCATATGCCAATGCGAACGCCAGTATTTCATTAGTCGTCTTCTTTCCCGCCAAACGAACGGCCTGTTGTAAGTCCCGATCTTGGAGTGCGTTTATAAATGCATCCATTGCTACCTCGTTCAGAAATTCCTTAGTCATATTTGAATAAGACAAGTTTGCCAATCGTTCAATGTCTACCTGCAACTGTTGAAGATTTTCTCCAGGCTTCTGCGTTCTGCTCCGCAGTTGCATGCGGTAGACCTGCTGCATGTGGTTGTCTCCATACCTAGCTTCAAGGCCGTCTCTTACCGCTTGGAAATCTGTTTGCTTCTCTGCTGGTATGGTTTGTAGCAATTCTGCAGCCGCTCCACGGAGTGACAAGATTAGTGATGTTGACTTTTGCTCATCCGACCACTTATTATAATTGGCCGCGGCGTCAAACTGACGTATAAATACGGAGAAGGGTCCCGTTCCATCGAAGGTTGGCGGTTGCATCCTTGTATCTTTGTAGTCATGTTGATTGCTAGGCGATGTCTTATTTCTCTCAACACACTCAAGTCTCTTTTCGATTCGCGTTATTTCATCGGTGACCTTCTTAAATTCAGCTTCGTTTTTTAGATCTAGATTTTCCCCTTCGTTTCGAATTTTTGACTGAATTTCTTCCTTAAAGTGTTGAAAATTACATTTCATCTACTGCGTTTGGGCATCCAATTTTTCATTCAGATCTGCAGCTTGTGCGTCGAATTTTGAATTTTGGACACCCAACTTTGCATTAACATAGTCGCCTTAATTTTTCGTTTAACAACACAAAAATTAATGAACATATTTGGATAAGTGAATTGAACATTAAGATACAATTTAGTCATCTTAATTTTTCGTTTAACAACAAAAATTAATGAACATATTTGTTAAGTACATAGTACATAAATTGAAGTTTGGACACCTTAATAGTTCGTGTGACGATATAAGTGAATGAACACCTTTTGTAAGTGATTTGTTTAATAAATGGAGTCAACTGAATGACAATAAAGTTAAAGTACGTGATTGGACCGTGCGTTTCACTTTTCTTGGGGCGCATCCCCATAGTTGTGCGTTTAGTCGTTTGGGACTGGTTTCAGTAAAGAAAGAGTGGAGAGGTAAATCACCAGAGAGACAATTACCACACACTCGCACAACGATGATTGTGCCGTCGTATCGATGCCGGTGGCCAACCCAGAATTCTTGTGTGCATGTTTTAATGCCACAGAATTTGCTTCTCGACGTCTGGGCACACGATAGGCGGTACGTCGTCGGTGTTTGTACGACCCATTTTAAAGTCACTAAAGTTCCATTAAACTGTTACTCTCGAAGGAGCAGATGTGGGATAACATTTTTGCAACACTTGCAATGATTGTTTAGGAGGTTCTTCCATAAAAAAAACAATGTTTGACCACGATGCGATATTCTCGTATTTTAATCTTTTTTTTACGAAGGCAAAAGTAGCGTCACTCAAACGACTATAGCTTTTAAACGAATGGACAAAATGCCACGAAATTTCATACATAAACTAGTCAGATGAGCCCCTCGAAATGAGCCGTGTTCATTTTCTAGTGGCACCACTTATTGAAAAATCCCGAGACTTTTCAGTCCATGTAGTATTATGTTATATTTACCACAGAACACTAACCTACGTGTAACTACTCGTAATAAATTACAAACCAACTTACTTCTTGCTCCAATCCAAATTCATGGAACTGAATGTACTAATTGCTTGAATCATTTGCATCTTAACTGCGTCATCAGGTACGACTGGTTGTTGTTGTTGCTGGGGTAATTGAAGGGGGACTGCTTGTTGGGTTGTATCCTAGAAATATATAAAGAAGTCATTAATCGTAAATGGAAAATATAATCAAAATATGAAAAAACAATTTTTTTAAATTTACTTTTTACATTCTTTTTTGTGGACTCAATTTATAATTTCGTTTTTGATTGAGTTTTGTTTTAATACTTTTAATTATTATATTAACAGGTTGTAAAATATCATTTTTTATTTAGAGATAGAGGAATTACTAAGTTAATTATAGCAAAATATGCAGCGGACACAGGAAGCAGAGGATATATTCAAAACGTGAGGATAACAAAGAGTCGAAATAAACCTAGGGGAGTAATTGAAAAAAATATTTGGAAATATAGACAAGATTAAGTACTCACGAGGAATCGCAGAACAAACGACACAAACCATGGAGAAAAATTTCTTCTGTGAACTATAACAGGGGTCCGGTTCCGGAGTGACTCGACAAAATTTACAAACGTAGTCGAAAGATGAATAAAATGTTAAAAAAAAATTGTTGTTATATCTTTAATACTTTCTCTTAAAAAAAATCATGAAAATAACCTATTTTTTGACCCGACAAACCGGAATGTCCCCTTAAGCACCTCACCAGAGTTTTTTTTTATAATTTGCGCACACATGTAGGTACTCAGCACGAGCTACAAAAAACCTAAGAAACAATCTCGATGTCACACCGACAACTGATTTGGCTTATCCAACGACAAGGCTAAGATCGTGATAGCTGCAGAATTCTTGCGTTTGGGATTGGTAAGACTAGTACCCAAGGTTTCAGATGTTGGATATATGGGTATGTTCTGTAAACAATAGAGAGAGCTCGGAAAAAGATTCGGGCCTTGTGAGTAGGCCGTTAGAATATACTCACAGCTTGTCGTAAGAGGCGACTAAAGACCGAGTGGTGGGTGGAGTCCCAACGTCCTGTCGCGCGGTGAAATATCACCCCATCAAACTATGGGCTCCGTGAAATAGTCGGGAGAAATGTCTGGCCATCTTTCGGAGCTTAGCTGATGGACCGGTTCAAGAAAAGATTGATTAAGGTGGTAGTCGGGCCCAAGGTGAGATACCACCCCCTTACGCTGTACATTCCGCGATATCGTGGGGAGACATTATCGAATGTATGGATGATGCCCCGAACTGACACGGAGATAGGTCATGATGGTATCTTCTGAGATAAAGAATTCCGGGGGTAAACTAGTTTCCCATTGGGATCTCCGGCGGGGGACTATATCAGGGGGAACATCATGCAAATATTTTGATAAATAGCCGAGTTTTAAGAAATACGTCGTCGCGCAATCAAAATTCTGTCGACGAAAAAAAAAAAAAAAAAAAAAAAAAACTGGGGGGCTGGCGCGGAGATGTTCGCTGTTAGCCGCAATTTGCCTCAACTCGTGGAGGAACCCACGTGAGTGCCGGATGCCCGAGGTTATTATACGAACACCTTGGATATGTTTTTGCCACCCGAACCAAGCATTTATACTGTGGGGGTTGCTGTGCCACTGGGAAACTCAGATCACTGCTTGGTATCGGTCGCGCAACCATACATTTTAAACGAATTTACTATTTATTCGCCTGTAGGAACCCGGAAGTTCATGACCTCACCGACTCGACTCCGTCATCGTTCCCTGTCTTGTACACTGTCCTTCCACGCTTGACCAGCCGATCCGATTACCTCAAGGTTAAACCTAACATCTTCCTCCCATCTCCGACGCGGCCGTCCTGCCGGTCTCTTTCCCGTTGGTCTACCGTCAAGAATTCTACGCACGGTCCTATCGTTGCCCATTCACGCCACACTTTCGGCCCATCTTAAACGAATAACCGATCTAAACAGCCTCGTCATGTATCGAGGTATGGGGCTGGCAACTGGGACGATTTGTGAGATTTCTTCGAATCCTTTCCGCGGTGGGAGGTGTGCTTTGGAGTCTCCGATGTTAACGTATGTGCGGAGTCGGACACGGAGATTATTCTTCTCGGGATGGAGATTTACATTCCGCATTCCATCAAACGAAATTCATCTGGTAAACCTTGGTTTAATACTAAATGCGAGCAAATTACGGCGGTAAAAAAGGGGGGTTTTAAACAATGGCGCTCTAAGTCCACCGAGGTGAACAGAACGAATTTTGTTAGAATCAGAAACGCGTACAACCATGCCATTGATAGATACCACGAAGAAGGCCTACAACGACAGAGTGACCAATAAACTCCTTGAGTGCCCAACTGGTTCGCGTCGCTTTCTGGTCAATGGCAAGGGCTGTGAACAATAGCTTCGCTTCCTCCTCTTTTTCCCCCTTAGCGACGGACAACGGGACACTAGCCATCAATTCAAAAGATAAAGCTAATGAATTCGCGAATTTAAACCTTGATGCCGGTCTTTTGGAGTCGGTACGGTCTTCGATGTGGGATGTGAGGTTCCCCCGCGTACTATTCAACGCATTATACGTACACTGGACTGTAAGAGGGCAGCTGACCTCGACGGAATACCAGAAGTAGTCCTCAAGAACTGTCCTCCAGAGCTGTCAGCGGCTCTTCCGCTTATCTTATGCACGGAGGACATTTCCTACCTGCTGGAAGATGGCTCGAGTTCAGCCAATCCCAAACAAAGGGAACAAGTGGCTTCCACAAAATTACCGGCTGATAGCATTACTGTCTATCTAAGGGGATGGAAACAGTCGTCAATGCTGAGTTAATTAAGTATTTGGGGTGCAACGGACTTCTGAATGATCGTTAATACGGATTCCGTGACAGGCGGTCCACGAACGACCTTTTGACCCTTATAACCGATATATGGACATCTGCGATGGAGGGGCATGGTGAGTCAAGGGCGGTCGCATTGGATATCTCGAAGGCTTTTGACACCGTCTGGCATGGAGCATTGTTGAGCAAGCTTCGTTCATATGGACTTTCCCAGCAGGTTTACGACTGGACGAAGAGGTTTCTCGAAAATCGATCGATCCGGGTTGTTGTAGACGGCGAGTTTTCGAATCTATATCGTGTTAATTCCGAGGTGTTTCAAGGTTCCATTTTGTCTCCAACCTTGTTTTTGCTTCACATAAATGATTTGTTGGAGTCAACGGATAACAAAGTGTTCAGTTTGGCGGATGTACGCTTATTTTCTCTTTCTCGAGTGAATGGCCGATTAGTACATCAACGTTGCACTGGCTGAGATGTAGCCAGATCGACTTTCTGAATCGGGATCTGGATAAGGTCCTCGAGTGGAGAAAGGCCAATCTAGTCGACATCAATGGAACGAAGACACAATCTACAATATTCACAAGGAAAGGTGGATCATGGTGAGGGTAATTCAATTCAATTTTTTATTTGGTAGATAATTACATTTATGGTATATTTTACAACTAGTACTTAAGAGATTTAGGATAGCAATTCCTTTACAACTATAATCTTAAATCTATATAACGACAATGGTGTGGGTATTTTACTAGCGCGTCTAAAAGGACGCAGGTTCAGTAGAAATACAACCGTTGAACCACAAAAATTGCCCCGATGCACGCTGCTCTCCACATTAATGTTCACAAAAACTGTGCTCAACCGAAGACAAGAAAATGAAACTCAGTAGTTGATGTTTGATTCTTTATTCAATAATAACACAAATGATATCCGATGCTATACACTTGTCCGCAGTGTAAAAAAAAAACAAATCTGCATCATATGTACACTGGTAGTTCTTAGTGCGGCAAATATTACACGGGACACTTAATTCTCTATACTGTTTATGTTCCAAAATTCACAAGGTTGCAGTTTACGGAAAAGCAGAAAGCCTTGTACACATAGTTCTCACTTGTAGTGGTCATCCATAAAGTTAGTAAATAAAGGACACTTGATGTACCAAATAAATCGGCGCACAATGACACGGTGAACATTAACGACAGAAACACACAACGCTCGAAAGATTTTAATTTTTCCAATAATGAATTCCAGCAAGGGTATATTTGCGCACGCAACGATACGCAACTCTATAAATTCTCAAAACCACTGCAAGGCGACGACCTCAACTTGTCTGTTCCTCTCTTAAGATTTGACTCTCTGGTAATATTTAAAACACACTCCGCTGTTGAATTGATGTCCGTTGAGGACGATAGAAAGATTTTGACTCCTCGTGATGTTGCCGTCAACATCCAATAGCCGCCATGGAAATGAATTTCCCTCGATCTGGGAGGAGCAACTCCGATCTTTTAATTGGCGTCGGCCAATGGGCGATCGCTTTAAGTTTTGTTGGCAAGTTTCTATGGGGACCGTACCGGTCAGGATAAACACCCATTCGTTGGAAGTCATGGCAACGCAGACGCGAAGAGTGCATGAAAGAAAATCTAAATTGCCCGGCCGATCAAATAGATGATCGAATACGCAGGCTGGCTGCCTTGTTTGCTTTAAGGAACGCATCATAGGGCATGGGTATTGATATGATTGTTTAAACAACAACCATGGGTCGTGTGGTAACTCGATGATCGTTCGCCACTTGGCTGACCGGTCATGAGGAATTTAACTTGCAGATGTGCAAGCATACGACTTACCCAGGGTGGCTATGGACCAACAGATAGTAAATAAGATGAACACAGTGAGGTTACTGTGTGCCTGGTTTAGCCGTGGCGACATGGGAAGATTGTGGGGTTTACTTAATCGCTCACAATCATGCCGTTGTAGGCTATAGATTTTTCGGTGACGATAGGTCAACCGAAGATTTGTTAATCATGGCAGTGGCTAGGGTAGCTATTGATTACGCTAATGTAATGGTACATGGGTACGATCGTGAGGTATGATTGTTTAATTAACAATCATGTTCATGTCTAATCCTATAATCGGTTGATGGCCGATAAAGGGAAATTGGGTGCAACTGTTGCGAACCTAATGAATATGTGGGCAATATTTGGCAAAGAAATGGTAGGAAAAATATCGGCTGCAGCTGTGTCAACGAGTACGCTGCCCGACGTACCTTCCTGGACCAACGGATTGTTGGAATAAGAACACGTTGCTAGATTGGCGTGTTTTTACCAATCGAGATTGCTGACGAGCTGAGCCGATTGGGTTGGTATGGTTCATGTAATATGAACGAAATGATTTGATGATGTGCATGCTTGCTGGGGTTTTACTTTCAAGTGAACGCTAATGAAAGGTAGCTTACGCTGCTCGATCGCAGGTAAGTAAAGTGGCTTGTGGAGTGTGGGGAAGGCAGGTTGATTTACGGAAGTGGGTGGATCTTAGGGAACGCTATAAAGAACCCCCACAATGGTTCTACAGCTGATGATGAATAGAAGGGCCATCGAATCTGGGGAGAAGCTTGAGATTGTTCGGCGTTACGGTGTGTGGGAATGTATCGTGACATACAACCGGTGTTGAACATCACAAGGTCCGCTACGGGAATACTGGGTTTTCTTTTTAGAGCCAAGAGCCGCAGTTTGGCTTTTTTCTTCAACTTTTTCCCTTGTATAAATCCCAAATTAGACAGGCGCTCGAATATTGCTCTCATGTTTGGAGCTCTGCATCTAAGCATACCCTCAACCTACTTGAGAGCATACAAGACAAGCAATCCGCCTGATCGGGGAAACGGCGCTGACATCGGAACTACAGCCGCTATCACATCGAAGTCGCGTAGCTAACCTCTGTCTGCTTTACAGATATTATCACGTGTACTGTTCTTCGGAGATTTGTGGTATTGTTCAACGCAATTCAGTTTATATGCGCTCCATGAAACAATCCAACGGATCGCACCACTTTGCGGTTCATCTCTTGTACTACTACAAGAGGAGTGTATATGCTGATTTCAAAAGATAAATAGTCTGTAACAAGCGATGCGCTATGGATAAAATCCAACAGGGATGACAATAACACTACGAGGAGAAAATCTAAACGCAAGATTCAGTGGAAAACAATTGAAATACACATAGGTGGCACCGCATGACGGTAAAAATGTGCTACCTACTCGATTGGCCAAAAAAAAAAAAAATTATAATAATAGTAATAATAAATATAAAATAATAACAAAAAGAATAAAATAATAATAAAAAGAGGAATAACATAATAATGATAATAAAAGAAAATGATGATAATTAATTATGTAATGTTTATCTTTTACCACTTACGAAAATGTTATGAACTGTTATTACCTACTTTACACACCACACACACTTTACACACCACACACACTTTACACCCCACTTTAAATAAAACACTTTTTTGTCTTTATTTAAACTATTTATTTATTCACTCTTTCGTCTTTATTTAAGCTAGTCTTTATTTAAACTAAACTAATTTTATGGTTATTGGTCAGTTACACCCCTTCGGATAGGGATTATTTACAAAAAAACACTCTTCTTTATGTTTTGTATTTTCAAATTAATTTAATTCACCACTGTTTGCACAAACTATTATTTTATATATAGAAATAATAAGCACACACCGGAACGCACCTGAAGGTAGTTAAACACGAAGCAATACTCTTAGTTAAGACACTCAACAGATAACAACTAGAAACTCAGTCGATATATTAAAATAACCCGACACACGATTTTTCAACATCAGCACGTTACTTGCTTGTTGCCAACTCTCAACCAACAACTCTTGAACGCACCGTCCCGGTCGTAATTCCAAACACAACTCCCATATCTCACCATCTCGGTTGAGATTCAAAATCCAAACCCCTTAATGACCGTCTCCGCCAAAAATCCGAAAACCCACCGTGTGTAGTTTTTTTCTCATTTTTAATTTCCCATTGGATGGAAATCTTTCTCTTTCGGAAATTGGGATCGATGGATGAAACACAAAAGAAAAATCAATAGTGCATCGTGTTAATGCACATTTGTGATTCTCTATGTTGTTATTGTTTAGGCGAACGTGTAGTTCATTTTATGGTGCCTGTTGTTTTCTTTAGCCGAATCGGCAAGGATCCGTTTTGTGAGAAAACGATAGGGAATACAAAGAGAGAATTGTGCTAATGAACATTTCTGATTCTCTATGTTGTTTATTGTAGCCGAATGGGCAAGAATCTTTTCCATGGGAAATCGATACAAAGGCACGATCAAATACACCGAGGCGAATGTTTGCCTTTTGTTTGTTTTAACTTAATTTGGTTAAAACGAAAACTGGCGCTGATTGTTTTAATGGTTTCAGGTAACCATTTTTCTAAGGAGTCATAAAATTGCTGACGCGTATTTTTATGACTCTCTTGTTTGGACGACGGCATCTGGCCAGCACATTTGGCTCTTAGGGGTTTGTGTGGTGAACCCTTGGTTCAATGACTCTATTTTCGGATTTTATGTGAGTAAATTTAGCGTTCAGCTCAATTTACTTGGCATTTAATTGATTAGCGCAAATTGCTTGATTTGCTTGCTATCAATTTATGCGGGACGAGTGGGTGTATGGGGTAATGCTTTGATTTAGATAAATGTCACATCCTTTAAGTGGATGTTTTTGGCGTGTATCGCCGTTAGTGGTGGAGACTAGCTCCAAAAGGGTAATTTTTATGGGATGGGTGGTTGTGGCCGTAACAAGTATATAAAATAAAATAGAATAATAATAATAATAATAATAATAATAATAATAATAATAATAATAATAATAATAGTAATAATAAATATAAAATAATAATAATGATAAATATAAAATAATAATAAAAAGAGGATTAAAATAAAATAATTATAACAAAAAAAAAAAAAAAAATAGTTATAATTAAATATTTAAAACATAATCAAGGAAGGTTAAAATTAATCAAGTCAATGATTCAAATTACACATCTACATAGTTTAAACATCTCATTGTTTTTATTCGAATTTCTCACCTGATTAACCATTAATCGATTTTGAAGAGTGCCGACAGGTGGTACTGCCGGGATACCCGTAGGATTATTCACAACAAATGTTTGTGGAGGAGCAGGGGTGGGTTGCAGCTTGAACGCCTTTTTTATTTGAAGATATGTGGCACTTGTAACCAGTATTAACTCATTTCTTATGCACAACCCGCCATTAGCCGGAACTACTATTAAATGCCTTTGGAAATATCGAATTTCATCCCGAGTAACTGCTTTACTATTTTGGCTAGTACTGGGGCCTAGTTCAACATCGAATTCTTTGAAAAGGCCAGCTACTGTGAAACTCATCATTTTTGGCTGGCAAATAAAATAATAATAATAATAATATTAAATATTTTAAATGTCGTAATAAAAATACATTAATATAGGTCAATAATAGAAATAGGAGATTTATGAACTTACAGTGAATAGAGTCAAATCAACCGTAAATGATTGCATATCGTGTTGGGTTTTAGGCCATTCGACCAGAGCAGAGACAACGGGAAGTCGCCCAAATTTTAAAAATCGTGTAGCATCTGCCTCATTGTTATACCGCTTTAAATTTCGGTTGCATTTCGCAAAAGCCGTTAATCTGAAATGAGAGGAATCGTCGGAGAGACTTGCAATTAAAAGATTGGAATTAACCGAATAATAGAAAAGGAGAGCAATATTCTGAAGAGGGCACTTTTCATCAGAAACGTCTTAAAAAAAATCGTTGTATTTCAGTCCAAATTTATACCATTGACCAGAAGTTATATGAAACGAATGTATTGTTGAGCCTGATAAGAACCGGCGTCGGCGATGCGAGTGTTGGCACTGAATTCTACTCAATTAGATAGCTTCTATACTTGAATAAGCTAAAGCACACTTGTGGGGGTAGAAGTTTTGTTGCCAACGTATGACAATAAGTCCACTTCCTCCCCAACTATAGCTCACTGTAAATCCAAGTCTCCGAAGGAAGAGAGGCGAAATAAAATTTCCTTGGTTTGATTTAGTTGTTCGTTTTTTTAATACTTATTTTCACTAAACTATTCCGCGGCAATGCATTCACAATTCAACATATATTTGCTGCAACTGGAGTTGCTTACAAGGTATTCTAAAAACTATATTTACATTTTGTGATTAGCTTAGATGTTCGACATACTTGATTTAGTTGACAAATCACGAAATTATCCACGAACCACTACATTAACATCCGGCCGTATTGATTCGAACTCGACTATAGTGCGGACAGACACACTTGACTAACTATGCGGCGGCGTGGCCGACCGCGGTGATGATTGAATGGCGACTCGACTCCTTGTTTGGGCGCCGTCTGGCGGGCGGCTAGCGACTGACTATAGTGTACGTGTGCACCTTGGCGGATTTGACTCGACTATAGCGTATGTGTGCACCTTGGTGGCTGTGACTCGACTGATTGCGTGCGGACGCAGCGGCGGATGAATCTCGACTGACTGTGAAAAGGTAATCATTTTTTGTGTCGTGGCGGTTGTCATAGCGACGTAAGCACACTGCCGCTTACTGGGAACTCGAAAAGGGTTGCTATATGTGCATAGGGAATTTAGTTCCAGAGAATCATTGCCGTACAGGCTGAGTTAATGTCCTCTGGCGCTATGTATACGTGCAAATTGGTTCGGAAGTACGACTAAGTATGGGCATGAGTTGCCGGTTAGGCGAAGGAATGTGGGTCTGTGGGTAAGGTTTTAAGTAGGTGCCTAGTATGACACGGATTCACTTAACCTTCCAGCGTCTGCTGCATAAAGTGATTGACCACCAAGAGGCCAAACGAATAAAAGCACACCGGTAGTTCAATTTAAATTGTTCGCCGAGGAGGAATAAACCAGTAAAGACGCGGGAGATGAAACAAAACACTGATCACCTGTGAAAGTCAATCAATAAAACAAGTCGATTGGTTTTAGTTACATAACATTCTTTTAATTCAATTCCACATTACACCGTGTCTTTTACAATTAATAATTAATTCTGGTGAACTACAGTATAGGTTGATTTTACATTAACACTGTGTCTCTTTCAATCGATGACAAACATGTCGCTATATTAAAGGACTCGCGGACACTAGCTTGACATTGCTTAGAACATGTACAAGACAAAAACGTCACTTAACTCCGACTCAATTCCGTATGTCGGTGGAAAACGAAACTGGCTACTTAGTAGTGGGCTGGTAAAAAGGGGAACTCTAAGCGGGTGCGACTGTCCGCTGTGGTGATAGAAATCTGACTCGCCGATGCAATCTATATCTGTCAGATTCAACGGTAGTGGATTACATCGGTGTGGGAGGATTTTATGTGTCCGTATAGGACAAGTACGATGCCCTTCAGCCTGCATATCGGCAACGACGAAAATGCACCCGAATAAATATCGACTGGTGTAATGAATTGCAGGTACTATTGAGATACGCGATAGCGAAGATCACCGAAGGAAGAAATAGGTTTCTGTGTCTTAAATAAACAGAAACACTATTTCGAGGGCCATAAATCTTTGATGACCTGCGCCTGAGAACGAAATAGGTTTTTGCTTTAAGATACACAAAAACGCTATTTCAAGGGTCACGATGAGATGCACATCGTGTTTACTCAGGCGTTCATGATAATACCGTTGTAGGCTATACATCCTGGTTACGATAGGTCAGCCGAATATTTGGGTCTTGTTTACAAGACGGTGCCGGTACATGAGTATAATGGCGAGGAATTAGCCTTGCAGATGTGCAAGCGTACATCCCGCCCAGCGGTCGGTTAATAGGGTAAACACGGTGATACTACTGTGTGTTTGTTTGTTTAACAGGCAGGAGCATCGTTAGGCATGTATGACTGTCTAACGTCGATCATATTAGTGCCTGAATCCCATGATCGGTAGATAACCGATAAAGGAAATTGGTCGCAACTGTAGCGAACCTTGGGATTGGGGCAATATTCACTCATGAACCGTAGCAAGAATACCGGCTACAGCTGTGTCAACAATCACGCTGGCCAGCGAGTATTTATCTTTTATAATTGCTGACAAGCCGAGCCGATTTTCTGGCACGGTTCATGTAATATGAATGAAACCATTTGTTTGATGTATATGCCTGCTGGGGTTTTACTTTCAGGTAAAAGTTATTTGAAAGAAAGCTTACACTGCTCGAATGCAGGTAAGTACAGTGGTTTATGGAGTGAGGGAAAAGTAGGTTGTTTCAAAGAAATGGATCGTTCTTTAGGAAGGTTTTAAAGAACAGCCACAGGTCTTGGTCGTTGGTTGTTTCGCGGAAATGCAACGCATCGTGCTGGTGACTTGGCGGTAAGGAGAATTGGTATTGGGTAGGATGGGAGCCGAAATGATTTTCGGCGAAACTAAATGTTACTTAGTTACAAGCGAGGAAATAGTTTGAGCAAGCGAGGAATATAATTTAAATAGGGAATTAACCGAAGTGGTTTTTGGGAAAAATTATATGCGGTTTAATGTAGTTGGGGGAGATGATTACTATTCCGTTATAAATTTGAAAACGCATTTTATTACAGCTTGGGAAATGGATTCTTGGTAAGTTTGGGGATGTATGCAATTGTGGATTTGGGAACGGATGCTGTTGCATATTAGGAGGTGTGTGCTATTTCGGTTTCGGTTATGGTGACGCGCTGTTAGCGGTCAAAATTGGTTGGAATTGTGGGTTGGTTCTCCATATAGTATAGGGAACCCCCACACAGTTTTTCACGAAACGCTGATACAAAGAGGATGAATTAAAACTTCCATCTCTTAAGCAATCCCATAAATTTAAATGCTTTTTCTGCAACATCAAAAGTTTTGTCATTCCAACCAAAAGTCTAATTAATTCCAGTGCCAAGAATTGATGGTAATACTGTGTCCAAAAAGTAACCCCAGTTTTCAAGTTTAATTGAGTGGAAATACCGAATAACGGAAACATATGAAGGGTACAGGGAAAAACCAGGGAAGTCCTTTTTTTTTTATTTTAAATTTGTGCTAAATTAGATGGAAGTGTAGTTTATTTTTCAGTATATTAGATTGGTGAAAAAAACACGTTAGTCCCTATTAAATTGACATCATAAAATATGCATGCACGGGAATACCCACGGTAGTCCTTAATGGAGGGGAAGAACCACGTTAGTCCATGTCGGCAGAAAGGATACCTGTAGCCAATGTGATTTGTTTACTGCACAAGAATCGATCCTACAAGACGTTGTTAGGACTGCCATACCACCATCTTAGTATTACGCAAAAAGAACTGGAGCAGCAGAAACTTCAGAAGATACTTCATCTAAAAAAAGCCGAACAGTTTTATAGTTTAAAAAGAAGATTTAAGAAAGCATCTAGAGTGTGTAGAGCACGATTGCAGCCATAACTATGGACTTAGAGAAGAACTTGGCCACACCAAATATTACAACAAATGATGTTTATTATAGGCGTCAATTAACTTTTTATTCATTTAACATCCATGAACTTGGTACAAACGAAGTTTTTTTTTTACACGTATGATGAGAGCATTGGTAAGAAAGGTTCCGATGATTTTTGTTCAATGCTGGATCATTATATTAGTAACTATGTCAAAACAAAGGGGGGAATGGGAGCGAACACACAGGGCAAAGTCTCTGATTGCTTTCAACCCGGCGAAGGCCAGGATGATCCTTTTCCCTGTTCAATCCAAGTTGAGATGCAGTCGTCACGTGACACCCCCGGATGGCTACTTTGGCACCCGCCAAGTAGTGAAGTAATGCATGCAGCGACACCCCGAGAAAGGTTGGCGTAAGGCTAATAACCTTGCCTGGAAAAACAAACTATTATGGAAGATTCAACAAGCCTCGGATATGGACCGGATACACGACGACGAGCACGGAAACGAAAATGGCTATACGATTTGAGAATTTTCTCACGGAACATACACTCGCTATACGGAGCTCGAGCTGCACAGCAGCTAGCCGATGCCCTGTCCGAATATAAGCCTGACATAAAGCATTACAAAAAATAAGATGGACGGGGAGTGGTGTTATTCAAAGAAACGACTATGACATTTATTACAGCTGTCATAAACACCATGTGCTCGGGGTAGGCTTTCTAGTCAGCCAAAAACTGAAGCCTGCCATTATCGGCTTTAATGCAATAAACTAAAGGCTATGCACTCTTCGCGTACGAGGCAAGTTTAAGAACATAAGCCTCATAAACGTTCACGGACCTACAGAGGAGTCCCCTGACGACGAAAAAGAAGAATACCACGAGGTCTTCGAACGGCCCCTCAATGCTTGCCCAAGATACGATGTGAAAATCGTTCCTGATTATTTGAATGCGAAAATAGGTCGGGAGTCGGTTTTAAGGGAATACGCAGGTTCCCATAGTTTACATGAGAACACTAATGAGAATAGACTACGAGTCATCGAACTGACAGCATCAAAACACTTGGTCGTTGCGTATAACAGGTTTCCGCGTAAAGATATCCACAAAGCCACCTGGGTATCACCTGATGGAGCCACTCGCAACCAAACTGACCACGTGTTGATAGATCGCCTCGAGCTTGATGACGGTGCGAACGTGCCGAGGTGCCAACGAATACCAGTAACACATTTGGTCACGCGAAATGGACACGCCTTAAGAATACTGTCATTAGTATTCCCAACTCCATCTTAGGCAGTAGTCGTAGAGATCGGAGCGACTAGTTTGATGATGAGTGCAAACTAGCGACTGAACGTAAGAGTGCTACATACCAGGCAATGTAGCAGTCTCATAGGACGCGGGTACGCGAGAAGAAATACAAAGAGCTCAGAAGATCTGAAAAAAAAAAAAAAAAAAAAAAAAATACTTCACAGACAAAAGAAAAGTGTCCAATAAGAAAAAAACCTTGTCTCTGAAATAGAGAAAAGTCGAGAGCGATGTCCGCACCAGGGACAGAAGTTCTACCAAATAATCCGCAGTATGACGCGGTACGCACCACGCTGCACCTAGTGCAAGCTTAAAGAGGATAATCTGATCACCGATCCTGAAGGCATTCTGGAGCGATGGGAAGTACACTTCAATGAATTGCTAAATGGTCAGATCACAGAAGAATTGGATGCTCCACCAATGCAAAATCAAGACCAAATGCTGCCGCCACCAAGCATTGGGGAAACATTAACAACCACAAGACAGCTCAAATCAAATAAAGCCCCCGGAGCTGATGGCATACCAGCTGAGCTGACCAAACAAGGAAGGACAGCGTTACATCACGGAATTCATGACATCGTGGTACACGTATGGGAGCAAGAGTAGCTGCCGGAAGATTGGCGTCGTGGTATGATTTGCCCCATACATAAGAAGGGAGATGTCACATTGTGTAGCAACTGTAGGGGTATAACCTTGCTGAGTACTGGCTATAAGATACTCTTCACTATCCCACAAGATCGGATAGCCCCATACGCCAAAGTCATAACTGGTCAATATCAGTGTGGCTTCACCCCAGGGAAATCGGCGATTGATCAGATATTCACCTCTAGGCAGGCGATGGAAAAATGTCTGGAATTTAAGATTCCATTATATCATCTGTTTACAGACTTTAAGGCCGCCCACGACATGTTACGTCTCCAGCGGCGTTCCTGTTTTTATAGAACATTTTGTTCCAACTAACTGTGTCGTATAAAATGAACAAAACAATCTAGAAGTCTCTGTGACTTAAAATTTTGAATAAACTTTGAACGAAAATCAAAGTGGCTATGTTTTGAAATGAAAAATGTGCTTGTTATGAAAAGGGGCATGTAAGTGACTGGATATAGAATATTGTGTCTGTTTATTTATGAATTGTATTAAATGAGAATGTAAGATATGTGAGGATGTAGTTTTAAAGGTTGTGTTAGAAAGGACATGAGATTAGTGTTAAAGCGAATAAGGGTAGTATTCTGGAATACAACAGACAGCATAGGCAGGGTAGAACTATATAAAGCCATGAGAGAGTTCGGCATTCCAAACAGATTGATACGATTTTGTTGGTTGACCATGACCAACGTAACTAGACAAGTAAAAATAGCGGGATTGCTGTCCAAACCAATAAGCATCTTTAATTGACTCCGACAAGGGGACGGTCTGGCCTGCCTCCTCTTCAACCTGACGTTGGAGAAAGTAATCGGTTACTCTGGCGTTACAACTAGAGGGACTATTGTCACCAAGTCCTGCCAGATACTTGCCTACACAGATGACATCGACATCATCGGTAGATCCGATTCGGCTGTACAGGACTCCTTCACCCAGATGGAGCATACGGCACAAAAACTGGGACTGCACATTAATGAGGGGAAAACTAAGTACATGGTGGCAACTTCTGCTCAGAGAAGATCTAAATTTGGTCAAACTATCAGGGTAGCGGAGCACGAATTTAAAGTAGTGCAATCCTTTAACTGCCTTGGGTCAATAGTATTAAATAGTATCAGCCGATAACAATCGGAAGAAGAAATACGCGAACGGCTAATCAAATCCAACAAAGCCTACTATAGTCTAGCAAGGCTCTTTAAAACCCGAAATTTATCCAGACTACTTTACAAGACCATTGTCTTACCACTATTCATGTATGAATCTGAGGGTGCTCAATAAAAGGCACTCCGAACTCTTAGCCGCGTTCGAGAGGAAGGTCTTAAGGAGAATTGTTGGCGCCGTATGTGAGGGAAGACGATTCTGGAGACGCTACAATCCCGAGTGTACGCGATCTACCTTGAAGCTAATGTTGTAAGAAAATTCAAGCTCGGTAGACTGTGGTGGGTGCGACACCTAGCTCGAATGAGCGAAGAGGAGCCTGCCCGGAAAGTCCATTGTGGCAGGATGTATGGAAGGAGACAGTGCGGCAGACCTTGTCTGCAATAGAGGGTTGGCGTAGACCAGGACGATCAGAGCACGGGAGTGCCAAACTGGATAACATCGGCTCGAAATCGGGACCGGTTAAATAAGGCCAAGACCGGATACCGCTTGTAGTGCCGATGATTATTATTGGTACTCTTTATCCTATGTGGAATAAAGGTTCGCATGTTAAGTAGAATCGTGTCTGTCAATATGTCCGATATAGGGTCAACATCGTTATTGAGGAAAAATAACCACCAATTTAACTTCCCAAAAAAAGTCGTTCAGACCTTCCCAGTTGGCTTTCTCGTAGAACCACACTGTTCTTTTGGGAGCTTTCTCGTTAACGTTGCTGTTGGTTAAAGCAAACTTAGCTGATACGACACAGTGGTCTGAAGTGCCCAGGTTCGAACAAACTTCAACCGTGTATTTGTTCGGATGGGAGGTGAGAAATAGGTCCAGTGTGTTGGCGAAATGACCATCTATGTCTGGTATCCGTGTTGGCTCATTGACGAGTTGAGTTAAACTATCAATCAACTATGAATCAGCACAGAGCTGGGCATATTGTTCTTCAGGTGTTGTGTGCCCGGAGTGACGAAGCCACTGAGAGTTATGCTCATTAAAATCACCCACAACAACGATTTCAGTGTGCAGATATAGGGTCAGGATCCTATGTATAGAAACAGACAGAGCATCAAATTCGTTAAAGGATGCGTTCCTATCCAAGTTTGGACGTCTGTAAAGAAAGGAGTAATGTATGACGATAAGGTTACGAACGTGAAGTTTTAGCCAAGAGAAATTAAATTCTGGATTGGAGCAGAGCCTATATTGTGGCAGAACCTGATAAGCAATATCAATTCGTATGTATGTCGCTAGACCACGATGTGGAAAGAACAGAGGTACTGAGTGAGTAGGGCGTTAGAATGTACTCACAGCTAGGCCAGCTTGTCGTAAGAGGCGACTAAAGGCTGAGTCGTAGCCGGGGTCCCAACGCCCTGTGCGCCCGGTGAAATACCACCCCATCAAGCTATAGGCTCCGTGAAATGGTCGGGAGAAATCCCTGGCCATCTTTCGGAGCTTGGCTGATGGACCGGTTCGAAAAAAGGTTGGTTAGGTGGTAGTCGGTCCCAAGGTGAGATACCACCCCGTCACGCTGTACATTCCGCGATATCGCCGAGAGAACTCTTCGACGGTGTTTCGGATGTGTGGCTGAAGGCCCGGACTGACACGGGGATAAGTCATGATGGTGCGTTCTGATATAAAGAATTCCGGAGCTAAACTAGTCTCCCATTCGGATCTCCGGGGGGGACTATGTCAGGAGGAACATCATGCAGATATCATGATAAATAATGGAACTTTAAGAGGTTCGTCATCGCATAACCGGGCTCGCTCTCGAGGCTCGGCCCATGCTCGACTGGTGACGGCATTTTCTAACATCAGGGGCATCGGTTTCACCAATACGAATGTAAACGCCGTCCACCAATATTTGCAAACAACGAAACCTGATATCCTTGCCCTAACTGAGACCCAGGTCGATTCGTCAACTGATTCGACATATCTTCGTTGCTCAGGATACGACTTGCATTCGAGATTCCGTTTTAAGGGCGGAGTCTGCGTTTTGGCGCGGTCCAATCTGGCTTGCCAGCGGATGGAGGCGTTGAACCCAATAATATGGACATCATATGGTTGAGGGTCGTGCTGAGGAATTCCGTTAAATTTCTTGGTTGTCTTTACCGCTCCCCGAATGACGATCGACCGGCGACCTTCTTCGAACATCTTTCATATACCGTCGACTGGATACAGATCAACCACCCAGCTTCTGAAATTGTTGTCCTTGGCGATTTCAATGTGCACAATTCCGACTGGTTGTTACATTCTAACAGAACCGACGAGGCTGGGAGGCTGGCGGAGATGTTTGCTGTAAGCCACACCTTGACTCAACTCGTGGAGGAACCGACGCGAGTGCCGGATGCCCGAGGCGATTATGCGAACATCCTGGATCAGTTTTTGACATCCGAACTGAGTATTTATACCGTAGAGGTTTCTGCGCCACTGGGAAACTCAGATCACTGCTTGGTATCTGTCGCGCAAGCACTTGCATATCAAGCGAATAACCGGCCTAGGCAGATTCGCCATGTATGGAAGTATGGGGGTGCTAATTGGGACGATATGCGAGATTTCTTCGCATCCTTTCCATGGTCGGAGGTGTGCTTCGGAAACTCCGATGTTAACGCTTGCGCTGAGTCGGTATCAGAGATTATTCTTCTGGGGATGGAGATGTATATTCCACATTTCATCAAACGAAGTTCGTCTGATAAACCTTGGTTTGACAAAAAATTCGAGCTGATTACAGCGGCAAAAGATTGAGCTTTTAAGCAATGGCGCTCCAATCCCACCGATGTTAACAGGACGAACTTTGTTAGAATCAGAAACGCGTGCAACCAGGCGATTGATACCGCGAAGAAGGCTCACAACGACAGGGTGATCAATAAGCTTCTTCGGTGCCCAACTGGTTCGCGCTCCTTCTGGTCAATGGCGAGGGCTGTCAGCGGTAACTTCGCATCCTCCTCTTTCCCCCCGTTGGTGGCAGACAGCGGGACATTAGTCACGAATCCAAAGGATAAAGCTAATGTATTCGCGAATTTATTTTCCTCGAATTCAAACCTCGATCCCGGCCTTTTGGAGCCACCTGTGATCACGCCGGTACAGTCTTCCATGCCGGATGTGAGATTTCGTCCGCGCACTATTCAACGCATTCCACGTGATCTGCATTGTAGGAAGACAACCGGCCCGGACGGAATACCAGCAATAGTCCTTAAGAACTGTGCTCCAGAACTATCGCCGGTTCTTGGCAGACTCCTCCGCTTATCTTATGCACGGAGGACCTTTCCTGCCTGGAAAGTGCTCGGGTTCAGCCAATCCCAAAGACGGGAAAAAAGTGTCTCCCACAAAATTACCGTCCGATAGCATTACTGTCTATTTTATCTAAGGTAATGGAAAAAGTCATCAATACAGAGTTGGTTAAGTATTTGGAGTGCAACGGTCTTCTGAATGATCGTCAATACGGATTCCGTGGCAGGCGGTCCACGGGAGACCTTTTGACACTTATAACCGATATATGGACATCTGCGATTATATATATATGCGGATATCTCCAAGGCTTTTGACCGCGTCTGGCACGGGGCATTGCTGAGCAAACTTCGTTCATATGGACTTTCCCAACAGCTTTGCCACTGGACGAGGAGCTTCCTCGAGAATCGATCGATCCGGGTTGTTGTGGACGGCGAATGTTCGGATCTGTATTGTTAATTCGGGGGTGCCCCAAGGTTCTATTTTGGCTCCAACCACGTTCTTGCTTCACATAAACGATTTGTTGGAGACAACGCATAACAAAGTGTTCAGTTTTGCGGATGATAGTACGCTTGTTTCCTCCTTTTCGAGTGATCGGCCGATTGGTGCATCTACGTCGCATCAGCTGAGATGTAGACAGATTGACTCTCTGAATCGGGATCTGGATAAAGTCCTGCAGTGGGGAAAGGCCAATCTTGTCGACTTCAACGCAACGAAGACCCAGTACACAACATTCACAAAGAAAACTGGATCATCGGTTCCACAACTGATGATGAATGGTCGGGCCCTCCAGGCTGGGCAAAGTTTGAGATTGCTCGGCGTCACGGTCTGTGGGAATGTATCATGGCATAAACACGTATCGGGTATCACCAGATCAGCCTCAGGAAATCTGAGCTATCTTTTTAGAGCCAAGAAATATTTTACCCCGGCCCAACTTCGCCTCCTATATAAATCCCAAATTAGACCCGCGCTCGAATATTGCTCTCATGTTTGGAGCTCGGCTCCTAAACATACCCTCGACCTACTTGAGAGCATACAGAGACGAGCGATCCGCCTGATCGGGGACTCGGCACTGACGTCGGGACTACAGTCGCTATCACATCGAAGGCGCGTAGCCGACCTCTGTCTGCTTTACAGATATTATCACGGGTGCTGTTCTTCGGAGATTCTTGGCATTGTTCCACGCAATTCGGTTTATATGCACTCCACAAGACAATCCGACGGATCGCACCCGGTTCATCTCTAGACGGCGCGAACATCCCTGTATCAGAAATCGTTCCGTTACAGAGCGGGGAAGCTGTGGAACTGTCTTCCCACGCGAGTGTTCCCGGAGCGTTACAACCTGCAACTGTTTAAAAAGAACTGCAACAGTTATTTGATGGCATCTCGGGGCGCCCACTCGGCGCTATAGGTTCGCCTCTCCCGAGAGTCTAAAAAAAAAAAAAAAAAAAAAAAACCGCTATGGCGGCTAGAATCACTAAAAGATAGAACCAATGCTCAACACATCAGACCACTGCCGCGTTTTTGAATTCGATTGTTATTCTCAAGTACACTCAACCGATGTGAAATTGCTATGTTATCGCTCTGGTATACGACTCTGATGCTTTTGTTTATTCCAGTTTCTTTCGGTGTTCTTCACTATTTGCTTATATATTGTGTGTATTTGTTAGAAACACTACAAGTGCATTTACAAACAGAAACTTCCACGCTAGTTTAATACGGCTGAAGAAAAAGTCTCTGTATGTCTAAAATTGGGCTTTTCTGATCGTACTTTTTGTTTTTTTTTCGCAATTTGTAGCTATCAGTCTTTGTTCGGCAGTCATTATCAACCTTGAAAAACGTGGCCATGCTTCCTTTTCGTTTACTAACTTTTAGGTAGTATTTAATTGGTTTTGAGGTGTTTTTTCAGTTTATCAGCAGGTCTTAATGTAGAGTAACGTATGAAAATAAGTGAATTTTACCAAATAATTGATACTGAGTTTATTTAAAAGATGCTAATACTCACTTGCCCGCTTGGCTTATTGGTGGTATCGCTACACTCAACATTGCCTGTTCATGATATGCATCTAAAAGCGGTTGACGGTTTTCAGAGTCAAAGATGGTGAAGTACTGCTCCAGAAATTGACGAACCACCGTGGATCCATCTTGATGGCACAAAAATGATGCCCTGGTAGGTAATAACGTCGATGCTTCAGTGTCGAACTGAACCAGCGGTTCCAACTCTTTGTTGTCCTTTTTATAGTATTAATACAGATTAATGATATTAATAAATACAAATTCTATTTATTGCTGCAAGTATATGAAACCGAATCAATACTGGTTCACAAATTCACTCACCAGTTTTATTAACTTTGGAAACTTCTTACGGACTTCACTGTGGATCAAATCGAAATTTAGTGAAAACAGGCATTGAAAGATACTTAAGCTAATTATTAAATGATAACTGTTCCGGAAAGCATTTAACAACAAAAATTTAACAATCAAACAAAGGCCAAGACATGATGGTAAGTTATAAGTTCCCACTCAACATTAGATCGGAGGGAGCATGATTATATGAGTCAAATGGTTTTCGAATCACTGGATTTTTATTCAGAAAAACAATACGGATTATCAAAGGTTTGAAAACTGACCACAATCAAATTGACTATATAGCATTTTGTGAGACTATGCGAATTACCAGTTGAAAGTCTTTTTTGTAGAAGAGTGAATATTCAACCAGAAACAGTTATAATGAGCGTTCTCCGGGTTTCATACCCTATTTTGTTTTTAAAAGGCGATGCTAATGGTAACACTTTTACTTAGGTTATTATATTCGTTATATTGCTTAGGCATTTTCCTCATGTTACTTTATTTGCTAGAGATCACTCAAAGGTGAATCTCATCAAATACGTCGTAGTCTTATACTAATCCCTTGTGGCTAAGCGAATACATGTAATGTGTAATCCGTTGCCAGGGTTATAAAATCTCGATGTGGTTGAAATATAAATCATTTTAGTAACAGGTCCAAATACAGGTTTGTATGGACTCGTCATTGAGTTTTTTCTTTTTGTAACATATAAATTGACTTTATACTATTGTTTTGTTTTTTATTTTCTTATTTCATTTAAAGTGTCACTGAAAGCTTCATATTTGGGCAAGTTTTTTTTAAAATACAAAGCTCCCTTATTGCTGTTTCAGTTTTTAATTGTTTTCTACCGAAAGACCCGCAACGTACACGACTGGCAATTACCATTGTAGGGTAAATGTAATAAAAATTACTTTATGCATTTGATGGTGGTCCTTGATCTTACCTTTGTACACGAATATGCAACATTTATTATAAGTCCATTTGTAGTTATCTACCGCCTCTAGTTTTCACGTATTTGTAAACCTGATCATTGCCCTGGTCTTTGTTTCTACGGCACAATAGTGGAACTAGAAAATAAATTGAATACAAAATTCTGGAACAGTTATAATTTAAATAAAAATATAAAGGAAAAGGTTTTTCTTGATCTTGATTGAAGTACTCCGCCACACATGTCCTGTAGGATTAACAATCGCCTTGGTGGCGATTTGAATCGTTTGTCAGAAGATTGCATTTGCGTGTGTTTCTTTCAACCGGTTGCACATTCCATCAGATAAGAATAACCTAATTGATACCTGATATATGAGCTGTTTTCTTTAAGGCGAAACCTAAACGGATTATTAGCTATCGATAATTCGATTATATTGTGGTGTTGAAATCCCAGAAGGTTGGGTAACAAATGGAACTGAAATATAAGAAATTTATTTATTCATTATTAAATGGTATTATTATTGAACTTAGTATTTGCTTTCTAATATAGGATTTTCCAATAGGGACTTGACAACTTTGAATTTAATTTGCGAACGCACCCTTTCACTAATCATCGAACTGTTACTGTCAATTTATCCAGTAAACTCAACATTTTCATCATGGTTAAGTACACGAACGAACGTCTGCAATTTATAAAAAATTACTACCGAAAAAAAGACGGCAAGTCGCTATTGGATAACCCTATATATCATACTTGACAAAAACATTAAATTGTTATTATTCATATGTGCAAAAAGAATTAGTAACACTTTTCGGGCATTGAATAATGTGGGAGACAAGGACAGGAAAGATGAAGAAATAAGTTTGACGAAAACATATCTTAGTTTTAAAGGCTCGCGAATGACAAGACATTATACGAGGGTAGGTCAACGATGGCGCTCGTAGCATCGCCAATGGTCGGTTTTTAGTAAGCATCATTCCTCACTAGGTATCTGTCAATTTTCAATTTGTTTCATATTTCAATTTTGCATCATAAATTGGGTATGAAAAAAATATCTGCGAGATGGGTGCTGCATTTTCTGTGAGCTGAGAACTTTTGGAGCGTATGGGTCGCAAGCCAGATGAGTTTCTGCGCAGATTAGTGACTGTAGATTTTCTTTTTACACTAACGCGCACACAAAAGGGGATTTTGAAGTACACTTAAATGTCAGAGCACAGTGCGAGCAGATGTAGAGGAAGTGGATAAGGAAAGGAGGTGTCGATGTATATTGGTCTTGAATGTCTGGACATCACAAGGGCCAGGAAACACATGATCAGGCAAAACATACCACATTCGTGTGGTTCGGCTAAAGAATGACTCTCTATGTTTATTTGTGCGCCTAAAGTCCACTTTCAACGTGAACTGATGCATTCACAGATTGACGGGTATCACGGGATAATGTCTGAAGGGGCGGAACACATTCAGCAAGTTCAGTTGAGCAACGACCGTGGTAATACCTATAGAACAGAGATAAGCATGATACGTTGCGCCTGTGTTCTAACGACGGAATTGATCGATTTACGGCTGAGTCCCCAATAAATTTCACTGCTCGTTTTTGCATCCTGTCGAGCACGAGTAGTGTAGTTTTGGATGCGCCTGACCAAATATGGGAGTTGAACTCCATTTTTGCACGAATATACGCCTTGTAAATAGTGGCCAGGTTGAATGGAGTGAAGTATCTTTGGCATCTCTTAAGGAACCCCATACATTTGGCAGCACTTTTCGCAGCTTCAAATATGTGGTCATTCCAGTTAAGAGTCGAATTAATTCGAGTGCAGAGGATTAATAGTTCCTTGGCTTCGTCGAAGCAAGTGCCTTTCATAGACAATATATTTAACTTTGGGGCTCGCCTTTGACGACAAGAGACAGCACTGAGTTTTTTGGGCATTGAATTCTACTCGGTTAGATAATCCCCAATGATATATCTTGTTGAGGTCTGAATTCAATGTATCAAGCATAAGTTTCTGGTTGTAGTGACGTTCGAAGAGTTTGGACGGGAGTGTTCGTATGAGTATGAGAAACTCAACGTGCTATCATGAGCAAACGACTGTGTGGGGTACGAGTAATGTGCCAATGTATGGCACGCAGTTCTTTCGTATCCCCATCGATCCGTAGAAAGAAAATTGTTCACACCGAAAGTTATTTTAAGGTTTATCTTTTCTTTTATTTCACTTGTTAATTTTTTGTTTTTATAAATATAATCCCAGGATATAGATGATATGAAGCAGCAGAGTGTAAGGCACGCCAACGCACTAAGTGAATACGCCACGGTGGCCTTTCAACGAGATAAAGCGGTATGCATTATAAATTGAGCAATATAAACTTGCTGACCGAAAAGAATTGTAATGGATCTAATTTAAAATCAAACTCTTTAATGGGAATGGTTGTTGATACTCAAACGGCCGACAGACATTTTTTTAGCTGCGCGCGCGAGCGTTTATATCCACATGCGATCGTAGTGATGGTTACGGAATAACTAACTCGAAAAGGGATGAAATTGGATAATTTTAATTTTGCACTTGACAACCAAAAGAGAACATACTTCTGCTCTCTTATTGCTACGTCCGTCGATGTGTGGTAGGTTACATCGGTAAAATGATGATCGAAGAGGGCGAGAGAGTGAGAGAACAGAAACACAATGTATGACTATCTTGGGGTGGATTTGGTTGTATATGCATGAATCAATGTAGTTCTGAGCGGAACCCATTGTCCTAATTCGGTAATATGGTGAGTTCAGAGTACATTGATCTGTACGAAGACAGAACTGTGAAAGAGAGGAAAATTAAGCTGATGGTATTCACCTGCAAAAAGAGAGCATTGATCCCCAGCGAATGAAGTGTCTGGAGAAAAGCCGAAGTGACGCCAAATTGGCTAGGGTAATTTATCATGAAAACTAATTAGATATTTTGACAAATTCCCTAGCGGTTTCGCTGTGATGCGTTTGTGTTTGCTTCGACTTGTTGTTGCAACAAGTTATCGAACAGAACGGTGCACATTTGACCTAAATCGGATCATTTTAACTATGCTAAATAAAGCCTTCAATTTCATGGAAAATATAATGGATTTCTTTTTGCTACACCTATTATATTAAAATTAATACTTTACTAATTTCTTTTACGTACCTTGTTGTCATTCAGATGTAATATTTTTAAATTCGGTAACTTAGTTGCCAGTATTCTTAAGCTATCGGCTGATGATAAATTGTTGTTACTTAAATTTAACGCCACTAAATCAGGAATGTTCTCCACAATGATATCCGCAACACAAGCCATAATCGGGGGTCGGATTAAAGTGAAGAATACATTTTTGAAGTCAGGGTCCGCCCAAAATTTTGTTAAGTCCAAAGCCTTCGTTGTGGGATTGTAGCGTTTAGCCATTGCTACTTTGACCCTCTCTTTATATTCATCATCAATAATAATGTGGGGCGTACCAGTACGCACACGAATTGATAATTTGAAACCATCGCTCATCTTGACCGTGCGATTAAGGCCCTGGAGTATTACGGCAATACGATGATCATCAACGAAAAATACAACCGCTTGTTTTTCATGACGCCAATAGAGCGGGATAAATACTTCTGGAGACATAGCTGCCAAGATTTGACGAAGAATTTCCTCCTTGGTGTATTTTTGGGCCCAATTTATCTGAAAAAGATCAAAAAGGAAAATTTAAAAATTGCATGTGTCGTGTAAATTTTTTTTCGAAATATAAGCCCAGAGGTATTCTTAAATTAAAGCATAGCAGGCGGAAGAAGAAAAAAAAAAAGAAAGATGTGGATGCAGAGCGAGCGAGAGAGAGAGAGTGAGAGAGAGAGAGGCAGGGAGAGTGAGGGCGGGAGAGTGAGAGAGGGGGTGAAGTGAGGGAGGGAGAGTGAGCGTGAGAGAGAGAGGGAGGTAGAGCGAGAGACCGCGAGGGAGGGGGATAGAGACATTTTGTATATCTATGGGTAAGTTGTAGGCATGATACAATTTTGTGTAATGAATAAAATTATAATGAAAATTCGCCCACAGTTATTAAATGTTTTAACAGACACTTTAAAATACTCTTTGAGATAGTAATCGATTTTTTTCTTCATCTTTGGTGGTTAGGGGAGAAAAACCCTTTAGAAATTTCAAAAAATCGATTTGTTTTTTCATTTTTCAAAAATATAATATATTGAGAGTATAGGCAAGATGAAAAATCAAAATATTAAATATTTACAGTTAACAGACATATAATCGAGCGGGCCAGGGGACCGCATATTGTAAACCAGCGAGCCAGATAGTGAGAGCGCTTGGGGTAGAGCAACCTTTCTTTCACAGTACCTTTGTATAATTCTTTTGACCAATTAGTTTCGGCAGAACATTGAGTGTATTAAAACCGGGAATATCCTTAGATTATATAGTGGGTATATATTAGGTGTACAACTTTGCTTCCGCCGTTTTTTTTCCGAAATTCGAGGCTTTATTGTAAAAAACTGGTTATACATTTATGATTCAAAGTATTGTCCATCGCTGGCCACTACTTTCTCCCATCTTTCGGGCAGCATACGAATCCATTTCTTATATTAAAGCAGAAAATTAAAACCTCCCGCAAATGACGAGAATTTGGCTCGTAAGCTGACATGTTTAATCGAGAATAACTTTCTGACGCAGACACACATCGACTAATATTTCGATGGCGTTATGTTTACAAATACCTAAGCTTATTGTATGACATCTATGATCTATTTATTTCAACTCCCACTTACCGCTACAGCCATCTATTGCAAAACGGCGGAAGCAAAGTTGTACACCTAATATATTTATGGCCACACCCAAAACGTTAATGAAAGTTTTAATGCAACAGTTGATTGCAGGGTTGTCTCCAAAACACCTGCATTCTGGTTTGAAATTGTTGAAATCTCCACATACATCGCTATCGGGATATTCAATGAGGGATTCACATCCGTTCTTAGAGTTATCGATAAACTCGATATAATTATTGGCATATATGTCATTGACTTCGCCGAAATCACCGATGAGGCGCGAATAACTCGACAAAATCGGAGGAGTCCTCCCGAAACAGAAGCAGATCGCACAGCCCGAAAACAGCAACAGCTTGAAGAAAACCAGCTTTTCGAGTAAGCAGAAGGTCTATTATATGCACCCGGGAATACTGATTGATCGGTAAGTCACTAAAACTAATCGTTTTATCGTACTGAAAGTTTAAACGCGATTATCTCGAAACGGTATTTTCAAAATCTGCTTCTCCTGTGATTCAAAAACTTATTAATCGATTTGGCTGTGCGTGAGACTTTTCTCTACGGTGTACCGGCGTGAAGTGAGCTTTAAGATACAAATGTATCGATAGGGAACGTTTGTTTTGAACGAGCCCTTATATATTTTTATTTGGTTGCTATGACATCTGTCAAACATATTTAGTATGCATCAAATCATTGTACAAACATCTTTTTTTTTTCATCATGTTAAAAATGTCGGATTTTGTACCAGAAAATCATGATTTGCGGAAAGCATTAATTTTTTGCTTTCATTTGAAGAAGAGTGCTGCAGAGTCGCATCGAATGCTTGTCGAGGCTTATGGTGATCATGCTCTATCGGAAGCAACATGCAAAAGATGGTTTAAGCGGTTCAGACATAATGGTTTTGATGAGCGAAATGAAGAACGTGGAAGACCACCAAGAAAGTTTGAAGACGCCGAATTGCAAGCAATATTGGATCAAGATGACACTTTAAGTCAAAAACAAATGGCACAAATGTTAAATGTTGCACAACAAACAATTTCTGACCGTTTAAAAGCTATGGGAAAGATCCAAAAGTGTGGAAACTGGGTGCCACGTGAATTGAATGACAGGCAGATGGAAAAGCAAAACACCACATGTGAAACGTTGCTTCTACGACACGAAAGGAAGTCTGTATTGCATCGAATTGTGACTGGTGATGAAAAATGGTTTTATTTTAAAAATCCTAAACGCAAAAAATCATGGGTACATCCAGGAGAAGCGTCAACATCGACTGCAAAGCCTGATCGGTTCGGAAAAAAGACAGTGCTTTGTGTTTGGTGGGACTAGAACGGGGTGGTGTATCATGAACTTCTAAAATCTGGCGAAACTGTTGATGCGCAACTCTACCGACAACAAATGATCAATTTGAACCATGTATTGATCGAAAAACGACCAGAACAGGCCACAAGACACAGAAAGGTAATCTTGTTGCATGATAATGCTCCCGGTCATACAGCAAAACCCATCAAAGAAACAATAAAAGCTCTCGGCTGGGAAGTGTTACCCCGCCCGGCGTATTCAACAGACTTGGCTCCTTCCGACTACCATTTGTTTTCATCGATGGGACACGCATTCGCTGAGCAGCATTTCAACTCCTACGAAGAAGTCGAAAATTGGGTCTCCGAATGGTTTGCCTCAAAAGACGACCGGTTTTATTGGTGTGGTATCCACAAATTGCCAGAAAGGTGGTCAAAATGTGTAAAAAGCAATGGCCAATACTTCGAATAAAATATTTTTTACTTTCCTATTTAAAATTAGTGTTTTATTTAAAAAAGGGCGCTCACTTCATACTGGTGCACCTGGTATATCATAATCGGAAGGATGTACCGAAAAATAAACCCCTTTTTGGGATGAAAAATGTCGAAAAAATGGTACAAAAATTGGACATTTTATTAAAGAGCATACTTAGTTTTTAATTTTAAACTTTTTTATAATCTTATAGGTTTATCCTTCCCGTGCAATATGTTATATGTAGAAATAGGGCGCAATTTTATTTTTTTGTTTCAGATCAATAGAAAAAGTGAAAAATGCAGCACTTTTGGACATCGCACCAGAGATGCCTGAGGAAAAATTCGAATGAGCCGCCATTTTGTATTTATATCATAGAAAAAAAAATTAAAAAAAAAAGAATAAATAAATAAATAAATAAATAATAATAATAATAATAATAATAATAATAAATAAATAAATTAGATGTTTTAGCACTCTTGAAAGTTCAAATAAAATGATGTTGAAAGCCCAAAATGATACGATTATTTTATCATCTTTAAAAACCCTGAAAAAAAATTACTAATTTTGGGGCGTTTAAATGCTTTAAGTTATCACAACGCTATAATATCTAAAAAAATTTATAGCAGTCACAAAACCCTCTATATAATAGTTTGCCTTAAGCCTGCACCTTGTCTCATACAAGTTATCTTATAGAACCAACCAGAGTTAATGATAGACTATAATTAGTTTTACGATAACCTATATTGTTGCTTGTGTCGTGAAAATTGTAAATGAAATTTACATCACCGTCTGATATCTGTTGACAGAAGACAAACTGATGCTTGATACCAAAGATTGCGCTCATAAACAGTTCAGTGGGAACACATAGGAGCACAATAAAACGATTACTCAAACATCCTGTCCCGATTTTTGTTCTTATATGTCCCACATACCATAAAAGCTGAGACAAGAGACGTTCTCTTGATACCTGTAAATGCCGGAGCATAGAGCAGGTGAAAAAAGTAGGGTAAGAAACAAAAGTGATATCGATTTAGATTGGTCTTGAATGACTGAAGATTATAATCGCGACGAAATAGAAATACATACCGAGACAGTCCATTTTACATTAGTCTGTGTTTATCTTAGAAAGGTAGGTTTGCAATTGGTATTGAGTGTGACCTAGCATGCATACTCGAATCGTCTATTGGCGTATGGAAAGAGTCTATTGGGTTGTACCACATGAAATGTCCGATTTATAGTAAAAATTCAAAAGCCAATATTATTTTTCCGTAAATTTTTAATCAATCAAAATAGGATCCGTTGGCATCTGTGACATTCTTCCGCAATGGTTTAGCGAGTGAAGAGGCACATTTCTTCAAGAGAATTGGAGGAATTCCACCAGGACCAGCGGATTTGTTTGAATATAGCTCCTTGAGTGCCCGGGCAACAGTACGCGTTCGGAAGTAAATCTGTCTCATGGTGTGCTGCTTATGTTCAAGTTGAGGCGGCACTGATACGGTATCAGGCAGCGTCGAGTTCGCTGCAAAATGTGTAGCAAGTAGATTTGCCTTTTCTATTGCACTGGTGACTGGTCTGTCATCAACTATAAGCGATGGAATGGAAGAGAACGAGTTTTGAATGTTCTTCACAAATGCCTAGAAGTTTCTACTACCTGTGGGAGTGTGTAGTATTTTTCGTCTCACTCTCTGCTCATCCAAGAACTTTGTTGAATATACGCATCGCAGTCATTTCTAGCTCTCTCAAATCTTTTTCGGTTTTCTTCAGTATTGTTTGATTTGCGTTGTATCACATGAAATGTCCGATTTGATAGTAAAAATATAAAAGCCAATATTATTTTGCCGTACATTTTTATTCAATCAAAAAAGGGACCCGTTGGCATCTATAGGGTTTTCCTATAGGGACATGACAACTTTTTTTCGGTAGTAAATTTTTATAATTTGCCGAAGTTGTTCGTTCGTGTACTTAACCATGATGAAAATGTTGGGTTTGCTGAATAAACTGACAGTGACAGTTCGATAATTAGTGAAAGGGTGCGTTCACAAATTAAATTCAAAGTTGTCAAGTCCCTATTGTATAACCCTAGGGTTTTCCAATAGGGACATGACTTTTTTTCGGTAGTAATTTTTTATAATTTGCAGACGTTCGTTCGTGTACTTAACCATGATGAAAACGTTGAGTTTACTGAATAAACTGACAGTGACGGTTCGATGATTAGTGAAAGGGTGCGTTCACAAATTAAGTTCAAAGTTGTCAAGTCCCTATTGGAAAACCCGATATTATTATTTTATTATTTATTGGCCTGTAGCAACCCGAAAGTTCATGACCTCACCGACTCGACACCGCCATCGTTCCCTGTCCTGTGCACTCTCCTTCCACGCTTGACCATCTCATCCGATCTCCTCAAGGTCAAACTTAACGCTGGCCTCCCATCTCCGTCGCGGCCGTCCTACTGGTCTCTTTCCCGTTGGTCTACCGTCAAGAATTCTACGCACTATCGTTGTCCATTCGCGCCACATGTCCGGTCCATCTTAATCTTCGCGACTTGATTACTCTCACTATTGTAGGTTTGCGGTATAGCTCTTCCCATTCGTGGTTGTGGAGTTTCCGCCATTGTCCTGCCTCCTCCTCATATTTACCTCCAAAAATACCCCTTTAAACTTTTTTGCTCGAATACGCGGAATTTGTTTTCTTCTCGTTTTGAGAGCCCCTTGTTTCGCATCCGTATAGAACAATCGGCATGATTATGGTTCTTTGGTGGATTTTTGTCTATGTTCGTTATTGAAGTGTTCCCACACACTGGAACGAATACCGTCACCAATTAAACACAACGAATTTTATTTTTTTGTATAATTTTGTTTTATTTTCCTCCTGTCTTTTAACGTTACACTGTTACACTGGACTGGGTGTTTTAGTACATCTACACAAAAACAAGGATGAATTAATTTGCACACTTTAGGAGTCACACGAAAGTGTCACGACGAGGATAACTGTGTCCGTCTCCGTATTGGCTGTCGATCACATGTCTGCGCGCGTTGAATTGCGGTGCGTTGAACGTCGAATGAATATGTTTTACGGTGTTTACCTTTGGTGGCAGTTCCGCGAATGTATTCGAGTTAACCCCCGTACTTGGAAAAATCGAGTATTTTACAAGTTACAATTTCGGATCGACGTTACTTTCTCGGGTCGCGCGGATCGACCTCCTCGTCGGGGTTCTCTATCTAGACTGCGGTAACTTCTCTGGGGATGATCCTATTCACCCCATAGTTTTCTTTTTCCTTTCGCTGGTGGTGACTTTCTCTCAATCGAGAATCTCTCCACCAGGGACGATCGTGCTCACACATACCGACGCGGAGGTTATTGCTTGGCTGCTGTGGATCGTTCTGTGATCGTCAGAATTTCACACCTCTGATGCATCGGTTATGCACACAATCGAATGTGTAATTTACATTAGGCGATCGTGGGATAATGTTTACTTTGCCCTATGGGAACAGGATTTTCGTTTATTGCTGTTGCTCCGCAATGGCCTTTGTTTAGACTAAGTACATTGCGGCAGGGACAAAGGTTTTGTCGACGGATTGGTTTTCCGGCAATTCGCTTATCGCCGGAGATGTGATGTTTGTCGATATCTGGCGCAGCTGTGCCAACCGTTTGTGTATATCCAGTTAACGGATCGATACACAATTTCTGTGCTGGTTCATGTCCTTCGATCGCCGTGCAGGCGTAAGAAAAATTGTTCGGGGCTTGTGGCCCACGTATCTGTGGATACGTGGGGTTGTTGACTCCAGGATGAATGTTACCTTTTGTTTCAGGTGGAAATGAGCACTTTGGGGACACGTGTAGCTTGGCTATAGGTGAGTAGGTTCGTTGGTGGAACGATGACATCTCGACCTATAGTGGTTTGTGTGGTTCGTAGAACCGCCACAGTTCTATAGACACGGAGCTTTATGTTATGTGATAGCAGTTTTGATTTCAGCAGTTTACTGACTGCGTGTCAACTAGCGTTGTCGGAATGCAGTCTTTTGTTAATTTCCTTTGACATTTCGTTATTGGCCGTCAGTATCGTTCCCAGATATTTGAATTCTTTAACTTTTTAAAATATCTTGCCTCTGACGTTTATATGTGTTCGCCGAGTTCCACCTGCTCTCGCCGTAATCATGTATTTTGTTTTGTCTTCATTTATTGGTTGGAAACGCTTGAGTTCTGTTTTGGAACTCAAGGATCACGTAGACACTTTCTTAATTTCTTAATTGTAAACACATATGTATACACAATACAGGGAGACTTGTTTCATTTTAAACGGAAGTCGCTTCCAATCCTTTTTTTGTTTTTTCAGGTTCCCCAGAAAGCTTCCCACCACCAGTGGTAAGGTATGCTCGAAATTGATGAATTTATATTCAAAACGCTAGTTAAATATGATGTATGTGAAGGCTGATGGACTTCAATGGACAAGACCAAGTAAAATGAAAATCCACTCACAACGATATGAATATCAGTATGAGAGTGGCCTGAAAAGTTTCCGACCTCAACGTGAAGATAGCAGCATTCGTCAATAAAGGCTAGTGAATGTGGTTGTGCATCTTTTGACAGTTACTCACCATTTGGACGCGTACTTTTTATTTGACAGTCGTTTGAGTGAGTCGCCAGAAGTGGCAGTTTTGTCCAATAAGAGAGGAATTGCGTTCCATCAGGACAACGCCAGGCCATACACATCAATAGTGACTCGCCAGAAGCTCCGGGAATTGGGAGGTTTTTATGCATCTACCTTATAGTCCAGACCTAGCACCAACCCATTACCACCTGTTCCTGTCTATGGCGAATGATTTTGCTGGAGAAAAATTCGCATCAAGAGGAGTTTGTGAAAATCGACTGTCCCAGTTTTTGCCATTTTGGACGCGTAGTTTTTATTAGACAGTCGTTTGAGTGAGTCGATGTGAGTATTTTTGTGAAAATGGACATAGTTGAGTATCGAGCTGTCATTAAATTTTTGTTTTTGAAAGGCAATACGCCTACGCAAATCAAGGATGAGTTGGATTCTGTGTATGAGGACTCTGCGCCATCATTTACCACAGTGAAATTTTGGGCTGCTGAATTTACACGTGGCCGTGAGAGCTTGGGAGATGATGAACGTTCGGGACGTCCAAAAACTGCAACAAAAAGCAAAAACTGTTTTTTTTTTTCGGCTGGGAAAGTGATGGCAACTGTTTTTTGAGATAGTTATGGAGTTATTTTAATCGATTATCTTCAAAAAGGAAAAACTATTACAGGAGCATAGTACGCATCATTACTTGACCAACTGACGGCAGAAATTGCGCAGAAACGGCCACATTTTAGGAAAAAGAATATCCTGTTTCACCAAGACAACGCACCGTCTCACACCTCAGCGGTTGCCATGGCGAAAATCCACGAATTACGGTTTGAACTGCTTGACTATCCGCCTTATCCACCAGATCTAGCCCCAAGCGATTTCTTTTTGTTCCCTAATCTAAAAATTACGCTCGGAGGACAGAGATTTTCGTTAAATAAGGAGGCAACCACCTTCGTGAACAGTTATTTTGTAGAGAAAAACGCCGAGTACTATTTGGACGGGTAGGAGAGATGGGAGTATCGCTGGGAGAAGTGTGTAGAGTTACAATGTCTTGTATCTTTGTTAGGTCGGAAACTTTTCAGGCCACCTTCGTAAGACTTGGGAAGTGTCAATCGTTGAAATTACCCTCCACCTAATACTAAGTTATCTCCCAACAGTATTTATAATTTCTTTGAAATTCCACCCTCGAACTAATTATTGCGATGCCGCTAAATATATTGCAATTAACCCATTAAATTGATATTATCAATGGCAGTCTCGTAATTGTAATTGCAGCTAATAAAAGCGATTCGTTTGCATCCATTGATGTCTGATTGTCCTGCGCAAATTGTCGCCCCAACAATCTTCATACTCCCAGCACGTTATGTGTAGTACTTGCTATCAATTAAGTGATCTTCCATTCCCAAATCAAATGGGTCGGCAGTTGGAAGCATCTTGACTCTGAATTGGCTGTTATCTCACAGATTATATAAAATTGGACCGCATCTCTTGTTCAGTCAGTGATCACCCTTTGTTTGACCAGTTCTAAAACATTTGTCGTCGCGTGAATTTCTATTTTGAATACAATGCAGTACAAGTTGTTGATTTGTTGTACTTTTGTTTTAGTGCAACTCGTGAATCCCATTTTCTCATATGTGGTCGATAAAAACAATATTGCAACTCAGAGCAGCGAGGAAATCCCAGACCCAGCTCCAACCAAGCAACATATTTCAAGGATACCTCGTCCTGGAGAATTTGTACCACCACAGTTGTCTGATTTGATACAATTTTATGAAACTGAGTACGGGAGCCGAGCAAACGAAACAGGGAAAACAAATTCTACCGAAAACCAACAAACATTAAGCTTCAAAGATTTGCTTACATTGATCGCGGTCTGGCAATTGACCAATGAGTTCAACAGTTATAACGTCAGGAGGGAACATGGCACCGAGTCGTTGCCCCGACAACCAGTCAGTGATGCGCATAAATAACCCTTGCCGTTCCACTACAAAGCATATGATTTGATCTTCACAAAGTAGAAATAGGAAGTGAGTGGCTAGTTATCAGTTTGCGCCATGAAAGGTATCAGTGTAAGCATTTTGGGTTTTATGTAGAAGCATGCGTTTGGAATAAAGGCTCTTTCGTTTTACTGAGTTTTTTTTTAGGGTGAATATCGTATATCCAGTTTAAAGACGAAATCCACTTATTTGTGGTATATATGTTACAGCAAGGGACTTGAGATAAAGTAGAAGTAAATTGATAGACTATCAATATCAAACGACATTGGGCAACTGAATTTTTCGGTTAAGCAAATAATCGTCCAGAAATTGTATATCCACTGGAAATTATAAAATTGAAGGGTTTAATGCGGGTTTTCCAGCGAAAAATATTCAAGGCAAGCCAGTGAGCCTGAGCAAGAAAACGAAGCAACTATGGCCTTCTTGCTTTTAGTGCAAGAAAGTCTTCGTGCCTACATCACTGCCGCTACGGCGAGTCGACTAGTCTATGAACGCCCACAGAAAAGCTCAGAAAACTTGTTCGACAAAAGGCACCATGCAACTATGCATCCTTGTGAAACGTGGGCGATATTCTCCACGTGTCCCACATATTCACGGTAATCTCGGAACGGACACTGGTTGCAGAACAAAAACTGATTGGCGACTTATTTGCTAGATATACAAAATGGCTAAGCGCAGCACCACCAGATACTAGTAGTCTTTAAAATCCCTTGTGCTAAATAGAAAACGCATCACACATAAACACATTTTATGATCCTCTTTGAGCCAGCGCCGACTGGTGTGGGGGATGTAGAGAAGGCGGGGTTTTCGTATGTTTCGAGGGTTTGTATTGAGAAGATATGCACAGTCAATCGAGCCGGAGAAAAGCTGAAGAATGAAGAGAATGTCGGCTAGGAGTATACGCTCCTCAAGGATTTGATATGGTTAATGTGAGGGGTGAACACGCTTACAAGAAAAGGTTATAGATTGTCATTTGGCGATATTAAGCACGAAGCAGTTTTTACTACATCAAGCAGAGAAGTTGTCGATGTCAATTTGCAGCAGTATACAATCCAGTGGTGACGCAATGATCTTAGAGAACTTAGTGTCATCCACGTATATATTCTTACACGAATGCTTGATGAGCTAATGAACGCTATTAATGATTAATATTAATAGGAGAGGACCCAAGTGGCTTCCTTGAGGGACTCCAGAGACAGCCTGGAAGGGGTTAGATATCACAGATCTAAACAAAACGGAATAGAGTCTATCCTTACGACAGTCAGAAATCCATTTCAGCACACCCGTTTCGGGTGGGCGGAAAATTTGAGGAGGATGAGATGTGGTTGAGGCCACGTCGACCTCCAAGCCATGGACTGGTGCTGAGAGTGTAAATGAAGTGAAGTCAACAAGGTTGTTCTGCCAGTGAGAAAACCATTTTGTCTTAGACAAATAAGAGATTTGCAACGATAACTGAAAGTTTCGTATAGAATGCCTTGGAAAATGTTGCGTAAGTGGGAAAGTTTGGTAATGGGGCGGGAGTTCAAGACATTATCTTTGGGTGGCTTTGTGTGATAAAGAAGGTTTTGCAAATGTGAAGGAATGTATCTTGTAAAAGGCGATGGAATATCTAAAAGAAAGTTCCGCGGGGATCAACGAGAATATGTGCCTGACGGGAGGTGGTTTTAGTCGGTAAAAATCCAGCATGTCCCTGGATCGGTCCACAGGTGTCTTTTGAAGATTTCCAACTACCTACGAAAAAAAAAAAAAAAAAAAAAAAAAAAAAAAAAAAACGAGATACTTGAGAGGGGCACAGAGAGAATGGATGAATATTTTTTGAGGAGAACCGCTGGGATACCACCTGGACCCGGAGTAAACTCGTCTTTGACTTCGAGTAATTTAGATTTAATTAAGAGCGAAGTGGGAAAGAAAAGGCTCAAGAGCGAAGTTAGAGTAGTTTGTGAATCATTATTTGAAATGAGTGGCAAAAAGATTAGCAATAGTAAGAAAATCAAGCGAGGTTTAGAGTTAAAGGTAACCGATGTGAAGCAACCATAGAATTCGAAGGGAAGTAGGAGTTCAGGAACGAAAAAAAATTGTTTAGGTCACTCTTACTAAGTTGAACATGTAATAACCTTTTGGATTGAACGTAATGACCAAGAGATGCAACATCGATCGACGCTTTATGAGAGGATCAATTGAAAATTTCGTGGAACTCAAGTTTGTGGAGACTGGAAAGTTCGGTGGCTAAACCTTTTTGTTGAATAAAGAGTTTATTACTGGTTTTGATTTTACCTTCGTAGCGGATATAATTTGATTTGTCGTGAAGATACGTCAAAAAGATACGAATATGTCATTCAATCTCTGAGTTTGGACGGTGCGTTATAGTAATCCGTGGATTCTGAAGTTTACTGCATAATCTTTTCTCAAAGAGTCAAGAGGGTGTCGCAAATGGGTGGAGGAGTGAAAAGTGCGCGGGGGGGGGGGGGGGGGGGGGGCTGCTGCCCAAACCAATAAACATCTTTAATGGATTCCGAAAGAGGACGGTTTGGCATGCCTTCACTTCAACTTGGCGTTGGAGAAAGCAATCCATGACTCTGGGATTACAACTAGACGGACTATTGCCAGATACTTGTCTACGCAGATGACATCGACATCATCGGTAGATCCGTTTCGGCTGTACAGAACTCCTTCACCCAGATGGAGCAGGCAAAACCTGGGACTGCACATTAATGAGAGAAAAACTAAGTACATATTGGCAACTCCTGTGAAGAGAAGACCTAACCTTGGTCAAACTATTAGCGTGGCGGAGTCAAGTAAAAATAGCGGGATTGCTGTCCAAACCAATAAACATCTTTAATGGACTCCGACAAGGGGATGGTCTGACCTGCCTCCTCTTCAACCTGACGTTGAAGAAAGCAATCCGTGACTCTGGTGTCACAACTAGAGGGACTATTATCACCAAGTCCTGCCAGATACTTGCCTACGCAGATAATATTGAATATCATCGGTAGATCCGATTCGGCTGTACAGGACTCTTTCACCCAGATGGAGCATACGGCACAAAAACTGGGACTGCACATTAATGAGGGTAAAGCTAAGTACATGGTGGCAACTTCTGCGAAGAGAAGACCTAACGTTGGTCAAACTATCAGGGTAGTGGAGCACGAATTTGAAGTAGTGCAATCCTTTAACTACCTTGGGTTAATAGTATCTGCCGATAACAATATGGAAGTAGAAATTGGCGAACGGCTGATCAAATCCAACAAAGCCTACTATGGTCTATCAAGGCTCTTTAAGTCTTATCAGTACTCATGTATGCATCCGAGACCTGGGTGCTCAATAAAAGGCACTCTGAACTCTAAGCCCGGCTCCTCGATAGTATAGTGGTTAGTAAACCCACCTGTCACGCGGGAGACCGGGGTTCGATTCCCCATCGGGGAGCCTCTGGCGCAAGACTAATGACCTTGCCCGGAAAAAAATCATTATGGAATATTTAACAAGCCTCAGAGCTTGCTAAATAAGGCCAAGACCGGTTCCCGGTTGTAGTGCCGAAGGTGATGAAAATGATGAACTCTTAGCCGCGTTCGAGAGGAAGGTCTTAAGGAGAATTGTTGGCCCCGTATGTGAGGGAGGGCGATTCCGGAGACGCTACAACAATCAGTTGTACGCGATCTACCTTGAAGCTAATATTATAAGAAAAATCAAGCTCGGTACACTCTGGTGGGTGGGACACCTAGTTCGAATGAGCGAAGAGGAGCCTGCCCGGAAAGTCAATTGTGGCAGGATGTATGGAGGAGACAGCGCGGCAGACCTTGTCTGCGATGGAAGGATTGCGTCGACCAGGACGCCCAGAGCCTGGGAGTGCCAAACTGGATGACATCGGCTCGAAATCGGGACCGGTGTAGAGATTTTTTAAATAAGGCCAAGACCGGATCCCGGTTGTAGTGTCGATGATGGTGATGAGGCGATTGGTAGTCGAGAGCCAGCTAAAAGACAGAGGTGAAGATAAAGGACATACTCATCGCTGTCTCCAAAGTCGACTTGCACACCATTACTTGGCGTTTTTATTTTATTTTAAACGAATTATCAAAGAAATCAAGCATCTGCATTTTTGACGATTTCCAAGAACTATTTTTAATCTACCAGATTAGAGTTACCCGAACATTCCCCACAAAATTCTGTTTGTCAAGTCCGTGCTTTAATCGGCTTCTATCAGTTCGTTTGTATTGCTGGAAAGTGAAATAATCCATCATTGATAGTTAAAAAGGTACTCCAAGAATTAATTTATTGATAGTCTGGCAATCGAGATCGTTGGAGTTGATTTGTAGAATTTAAGGCTCAACTTCTTGATATTTATAAGGTTCCCACACGAGTGTAAGTCTCCAGCTGTCAGAGAAATTTGATTGGAGTTTTAAGGATGTCCAATGTATTGTGTTGTACAAATATCAGATAACGCACTAAAACAAAATTTCATTTTGATTTATAATATTGATTTGCAATTTATTATGAGTTACCGTTATTAAAGAAATCGGATTGTTTATCAAATCGCATATTAATGTCCAAAAACTGATAAAGTGGGAAGCATCTGAATGGATTTTGAAGGCGTGCACACTATTGGCACATCGACAAATCGATTTAAAAACAGATGCGGGCACGCAATAAGAAATGCTCAAACTCACCAGCATTTCCGAAGTGTCGCATTTGAAATACAATAAACTTATCTTTTTACGGCGTATCAAAGCGAATTTATGTTGTTTACTTAAATTTATTTGTTGGTTAGATGACTGTCGTTTACTCTCACTAAGTATTTGTCGCTCGCTGAATGGGCCTTGCTGTACAGGTGCAAAAGTGTAACTAGGTGACTCGTCTCATTTGAGTTCCATAGAAAATGAAGGTCTGGAGCTGGAAATTTTGTAATGGTACACACTGAATGTTTCGAACGTTGTCCTAGTCCAACAGATACAATGTAGTATCGTCGGGCGCCAAGTTTACTTTGCATAAACAAATATCGGAATCTGGCATGTGGTGTCGCTCAGATTTTTTTACAATACAATGTGTGCAATCAAATTCCAATTTATCATTAACATTTTATTTTTATCTTTAAGGAGCGAAAGCTGTTCGCAGAGAGTTTACAGAACAAGGTGTGGGAAGTGTCTTAAATATTATAGCTGGTCAAGGTGCATCTTCGGTTAGTCAATGGTCTTTGCGAATGGACAAACCATAAACTCTATTTTAAGGTTGCAATTTTAGCCGCTTGCACAGCCATGCGAGCGGTTACGTTGTATTGTATCGCCAATCGCATGTGTGTGAGGTTGGGGAGAGGCGACTGAATTCTACTCACGCGTTTAGTTTGACGCGATCTAGTGCGGTTGGCGAGTGGGTCTAGGGCTCGTCTCGATCAGCTTCGATAACTTGTGAAAAAAGGCGAGATAATTGGAAATGAAAGTGCTTATAGTGGTTTGACGTCTAGAGTGAACACGTGACGGGTGTCTTGGTCTTGTAGGTTGGCGCCGTTCGTGCAATTTCGAAATTAGTTGTAATACATTGAAACAGGGATGCCAGCCCTTTCGGAATGGGATTATTGCGTTTTAGCGGTGGTCATGGTGATTTCTGCTGGGATTGGATTATATTACCGATTCACTGGTGGAAAGCAGCGGACGGCAAAGGAGTACCTTTTAGCTGACAGGAATATGAGTGTTTTACCAGTAGCATTTAGTTTAATGGCGAGTTTCATGTCGGCGATCACCCTGTTGGGGGTTTCTATGGAGAACTATCAATACGGGACCATGTTTGTGATAATTAATTTATCCTATGTGCTGTGCACTCCTATAGCTGCATATTGGATTTTACCGGTTTTCTATAAACTTCATACGTCCAGCGTTTATGAATATCTGGAGCGACGGTTCGGGTATGCGGCGAGGTTAGTGGCGTCGTTGGCGTTTTCTTTGCAAATGATTCTTTATATGGGAATTGTTTTATATGCGCCAGCTTTGGCTTTAGAAGCAGTTACAGGACTGGATCGAATTTTTGCGATTCTCGTCATTGGTTTTGTGTGCACATTTTATTCGACCATCGGCGGAATGAAAGCTGTTTTGATGACAGATGTTTTTCAATCGTTATTAATGTTTGCGGGAATCTTTAGTGTTGTGATTTGTGCTACAATTAAGGCTGGAAGTTGGGCTACTATATGGAGAACAGCCCAAGAAGGCGGGAGGATCAATTTTACAGACTTTAGTGTGGATCCAACGAGACGACATACTTGGTGGACACAACTCATTGGCGGCGGATTTACGTTTCTCACTGTGTATGGAGTTAATCAAGCCCAGGTGCAGCGATTATTATCTGTGAAGAATTTGAGAGCGTCCCAGCTATCGTTATGGTGGAATTTACCCATACTCTGCTTGCTTAGCATGAGCACATCATTTGCGGGATTGTGTCTATATTATTTCTACAGGAACTGCGATCCGCTTCTTGAGGGTCGAATTAATTCCCGTGATCAGATAATGCCTCTGTTTGCTGTAGATACAATGGGTCATTTACCTGGAGTTGCTGGACTTTTCGTATCCGGAATCTTCGCCGGCAGCCTTTCCACAATCTCTTCAGCGATTAATTCATTAGCTGCAGTTACCTTGGAAGATTACATTAAACCACTGTTTGTGTGCCTAGACAAACCTCTTCTAGGCGATCAACGTCACACTTTATTCTCAAAAATCCTTGCATTATTTTACGGATTGGTGTGTATTGGTCTTGCATTTGCTGCCGAGGCCTTGGGTGGTGTACTTCAAGCGGCTCTAACCGTTTTTGGTGTCGTCGGAGGTCCCCTGCTTGGTTTATTTATTTTAGGAATGTTTACAACGCGAGCGAATCAAAAAGGGTCCGTAGCTGGACTGTTGCTAGGCTTAGCATTTGCACTATGGATCGGATTTGGACAACCGAAACCAGCACCACCACAACTGCCAATGTCTATCGATGGTTGCCCAGTTAATACTACAGCAATCTATAAAGTTAATAGCAATAATCTGGAGGAAAGTCACTATTTTTATCTCTATCGTTTATCATACATGTGGTATGCAGTCCTCGGATTCCTGAGCACATTTGTTTGTGGATATGTTTTGAGCTGGATTTTTGAACTAATCAAGTTGGATAACAATTATGTAATATATACGAATGTAAATCGCAAGCAATATAATTGTGATTTGTTTGCACCACCAATAGCAAAACGTTTGACATCGAGGAACGAAGTGCACGATAAAGAAATCCCTACAAATGGAACTGGTTTGGAAGAGACAACGAGTAGAATAGTGCAGACAGTCGAAACTATTTCCTTAGATGTAAAATAAAGTGTGACGCCTGCATATAAAATATTTGTGTTGTATAAATAAAAAGAATGCAATTTTATTAATTTTTATTTTCTTAGTCTCCACGTTCGAAAATAATAATACAGGATGTGTGTTCTAGTGACTGTTTTTTTTTCTATCTGGGAAACGAGGAAGAGCGAAAAAACAAAAAGGCGGGGAAATAAGATGTGAAATGGTCTTGAATGCCTGAAAATTGTAATGACAAGAAATCAAAAAGTTTTTTTTTAAGATCATATGCGCTCGGAAGGAATTTTGTTTTTGATACCCTAACTGTATAAGTGCACTATAGAGGAAGAAGAGGTAGATGATATGAATAGTAGATATCGATGTACCAATGATCCCTAATGCGCCAGGATTGTAAAGTCACGGAAATACATGATAAGGCGAAATGTGGTTATGACTTTTACCGGCATGAAAGGATTTTTTGTTTTGATATCCCAAGCGTCAAAAGACAGCGGAGGCTGAAGCAGATGTAGAGGAAAAAAAGGTATTCATGTAATTTTTTTTTATTTTTTTTTTTTTTTATTAGACTTCTTTCGGGTGAAGCGAACCCACAGCGCCGAGGAGGGAACATGGCACAGAGTCGTTGCCTCGACAACCAGTCAGTGATGCTTTTTTTTTTTATTAGACTTCTTTCGGGTGAAGCGAACCCACAGCGCCGAGGAGGGAACATGGCACAGAGTCGTTGCCTCGACAACCAGTCAGTGATGCACATAAATAACCCTTGCCGTTCCACTACAAGGCATATTTGATCTTCACAAAGTAGAAATAGGAAGTGAGTGGCTAGTTATCAGTTTGCGTCATGAAAGGTGTCAGTGTAAGCATTTTGGGTTTTATGTAGAAGCATCATCATCATCATCATCGGCACTACAACCGGGAACCGGTCTTGGCCTTATTTGGCAAGTCCTGAGGCTTGTTAAATTTTCCATAACGATTTGTTTTTTCCGGGCAAGGTCATTAGTCTTGCGCCAAAGACTCCCCGACGGGGAATCGACCCCCGGTCTCCCGCGTGACAGGCGGGTATACTAACTATACTATCGCGGAGCCTCTTCTCCTATATAAATCCCAAATTAGACCCGCGCTCGGGTATTGCTCTCATGTTTGGAGCTCGGCATGTAGAAGCATGCGTTTGGAATAAAGGCTCTTTCGTTTTACTGAGTTTTTTTTAAGGGTGAATATCGGTTCCAATTTAAAGACGAAATTCACTTAAAGATGAATAGCACGCACATCGGTCGGCTACGCGCCTTCGATGTGATAGCGACTGTAGTCTCGACGTCAGCGCCGAGACCCCGATCAGGCGGATCGCTCGTCTCTGTATGCTCTCAAGTAGGTCGAGGGTATGTTTAGGAGCCGAGCTCCAAACATGAGAGCAATATCCGAGCGCGGGTCTAATTTGGGATTTATATAGGAGAAGAGGCTCCGCGATAGTATAGTGGTTAGTATACCCGCCTGTCACGTGGGAGACTGGGGTTCGATTCCCCGTCGGGGAGCCTCTGGCGCAAGACTAATGACCTGGCCCGAAAAAAAACAATCATTATGGAAAATTTAACAAGCCTCAGGACTTGCTAAATAAGGCCAAGACCGGTTCCCGGTTGTAGTGCCGATGATGATGATGATAGAAGAAGTTGGGTCGGAGTAAAATATTTCTTGGCCCTAAAAAGATAGTTCAGTTTTCCTGAGGCTGACCTGGCGATATTCGACACGTGGTTATGCCATTATACATTCTCCCAGGCCGTGACGTCGAGCAATTTCAAACTTTTCCCAGCCTCGAGGGCCCGGCCATTCATCATCAGCTGTGGAACCGATGATTCACTTTTCTTTGTGAATGTTGTATATTGCGTCTTCGCTGCATTGAAGTCGACGAGATTGGCGCTTCCCCACTGCAGGACCTTATCTAGATCCTGATTCAGAGAGTCAATCTGTCTACATCTCAGCTGATGCGACGCAGATGCACCAATCGGCCGAACACTTGAAAAGGAGGAAACAAGCGTACTATCATCCGCAAAACTGAACACTTTGTTATCCGTTGTCTCCAACAAATCATTTATGTGAAGCAAGAACAAGGTTGGAGCCAAAATAGAACCTTTGGGCACCCCCGAATTAACAGGATACAGATCCGAACACTCGCTGTCCACAACAACCCGGATCGATCGATTCTCGAGGAAGCTCCTCGTCCAGTCCCAAAGCTGTTAGGAAAGTCCATATGAACGAAGTTTGCTCAGCAATGCCCCGTGCCAGACGCGGTCAAAAGCCTTAGAGATATCCAATGCGACCGCCCTTGACTCACCATACCGTTCAATCGCAGATGTCCATATATCTGTTATAAGTGTCAAAAGGTCTCCCGTGGACCGGCTGCCACGGAATCCGTATTGACGATCATTTAGAAGTCCGTTGCACTCCAAATACTTAACCAACTCTGTATTGATGACTTTTTCCATTACCTTAGATAAAATAGACAGTAATGCTATCGGACGATAATTTTGTGGGAGACACTTTTTTCCCGTCTTTGGGATTGGCTGAACTCGAGCGATTTTCCAGCAGGCAGGAAAGGTCCTCCGTGCATAAGATAAGCGGAAGAGTCTGCCAAGAACCGGCGATAGTTCTGGAGCACAGTTCTTAAGGACAATTGCTGGTATTCCGTCCGGGCCGGTTGCCTTCCTACAATCCAGTTCACGTAGAATGCGTTGAATAATGCGCGGACGAAATCTCACATCCCGCGTGGAAGACTGTACCGGCGAGATCACAGGTGGTTCCAAAAGGCCGGGATCGAGGTTTGAATTCGCGGAAAATAAATTCGCGAACACATTAGCTTTATCCTTTGAATTCGTGACTAACGTTCCGCTGTCTGTCATCAACGGAGGGAAAGAGGAGGATGCGAAGTTACCACTGACAGCTTTTGCCATTGACCAGAAGGAGCGCGAACCAGTTGGACACCGAAGGAGCTTATCGATCATCCTGTCGTTGTGAGCTTTCTTCGCGGTATCAATCGCCTGGTTGCACGCGTTTCTGATTCTAACAAAATTCGGTCTTGCTAACATCGGTGGGCTTGGAGCGCCATTTCTTAAAAGCTCTATTTTTTTGCCGCTGTAATCAGCTCGCATTTTTTATCAAACCAAGACGAACTTCGTTTGATGGAATGTGGAATATACATCTCCATCCCCAGAAGAATAATCTCTGATACCGACTCCGCACAAGCGTTAACATCGGAGTTTCCGAAGCACACCTCGGATCATGGAAAGGATGCGAAGAACTCTCGCAAATCGTCCCAGTTAGCAGCCCCACACTTCCATACATGGCGAAGCTGCCTAGGCCGGTTATTCGCTTGATATGCAATTGCTTGCGTGACTGATCTGAGTTTCCCAGTGGCGCAGAAACCTCTACGGTATATATATTAGGTTTGGATTTCAAAAACAGACCCAGGGTGTTCGCATAATAGCCTCGGGCATCCGGTACTCGCGTTGGCTCCCCCACGAGTTGAGTCAAGTTGTGGCTTACAGCAAACATCTCCGCCAGCCTTCCAGCCTCGTCGGTTCTGTTAGAATGTAACAACCAGCCGGAATTGTGCACATTAAAATCGCCAAGGACAACCATTTCAGAAGCTGGGTAGTTGATCTGTATCCAGTCGACGGTATGTGAAAGATGTTCGAAAAATGTCGCCGGTCGATTGTCATTCGGGGGCGGTAAAGACAACAAAGAAATTTAAGGGAATTCCTCAACACGACCCTCAACCATATGATGTCCATATTATTGGGATATCTTCAATATCCGAAGATTGTAATAATGATAAAACTCATGACTAACGAGGATGTGCTTTTGTCTTTATATCACACGCACACAAAAGAAATTGTTTTGATACCAAGGACAGAAGAACTGTAGAGGGTACGGAGAATAATATATCAGGGTACATGGGTATTAAAAGCCCGAATATTGTAAAGACGTTACTTTTTAATGTGAACTGATATACACATTCTTCGATTCGCTGGAATGGTAGAGAAGTATTTGAAGAGGTGAAATGAATTCACCGTGTTCATTTGAACAGCGACTGCGATAATATTTACAGAAAACACAGGCAAGATACAGTGGTGGAAAAAATAATAGGAGCAAGCTTGTTCTTCGACATTAATCGTTAAGAAAAAATGTATTTGGGAAAAAATAAGAATTAAAAATAAACTAATAAATTTGGTGCACTGTAATACATAAAAGTGGCGCAAGACTAATGACCTTGCCCGGGCCTCAGGATTGTTAAATAAGGCCAAGACCGGTTCTCGGTTGTAGTGCCGATGATGATGATGAATACATAAAAGAAATACTAAATTTTTAATAACAAAAAAAGCGAGAAATAGTGAAAAAAAAAATATTGATTCCGGTTTTCCTTGGATTTGCCTGGAAAAAATAATAGAAACAAATTAGTTTTTTGTTTGTGTTTTGTGAAGAATTAATTTACGGTAAAAGTGTTTCATATCTTTTAATACTTAGTTGTTACACCTTTGTTTTTAATGACTGCCTCGCATCTTCGTCCCATGGAATTGACTAGTTTGGTACAAGTCGCGGTTGGTATAGAGTACCATTTATCTTTTATTTTGGACCAAAGTTCTTCCTTATTTTTGGCTTTGCAGTTTCCGATCTCACGCTTAAGAATGCCCCATAGGTGTTCTATTGGGTTAAGATCAGGGGACTGCGATGGCCGCTCCATAACATCGACTTTATTTTGAAGAAATCATTCTTTAGCCAATTTTTAGGTGTGCTTGGGGTCATTATCCTGCATAAACTCCCATTTAATAGGCATGTCCTCTTCAGAAAATGGTAGCATAATTGTGTTTAAGATTTCTATATAATCTTTAACACACATTTTGTGCTTTATAAGAAAAACTGGACCAACACCAGATGCTGAAACTACTATTTTACTATTTATTGGCCTGTAGGAACCCGAAAGTTTATGACCTCACCGACTCGACTCCGCCATTGTTCCCTGTCCCGTGCGCTCGCCTTCCACGTTCGACCATCCGATCCGATCTCCTCGAGGTCCAACCTAACATTGTCCTCCCATCTCCGTCGCGGCCGTCCTATCGGTCTCTTTCCCGTTGGCTTACCGTTAAGAATTCTATGCACGGTCCTATCGTTGCTCATTCGCTCCATGTGTCCGGCCCATCTTAATCTTCGCGACTTGATTACTCTCACCATTGTAGATTTGCAGTATAGCTCTTCCAATTCGTGGTTGTGGAGTTTCCTCCTCGCCATATTTTCTGCCAAGGATACCTCTTAAGACTTTATTCTCGAATACGCGGAATTTGTTTTCTTTCCGTTTTGTGAGAGCCCATGTTTCGCATCCGTATAGAACAATCGGCATGATTATGGTTCTATAGACACGGAGCTTTATATTCTGTGATAGCAGTTTGGATCTCAGCAGTTTACTGACTGCATGCCAACTAGCGTTGCCGAAGTCTAGTCTTTTGTTAATTTCCTTCGACATTTCGTTACTGGCCATCAGTATTGTTCCCAGGTATTTAAATTCTTTGACATTTTCAAATATCTTGCCCCTGATGTTTATGTGTGTTCTCTGAGGTCCACCTGCTCTCGCCATAATCATGTATTTTGTTTTGTCTTCATTTATTTCTAGGCCCACCTCATCTGCCGCTTGCATGATGATTTCACTGTTTTTACTTACAGTTTCTAGATTATCACCCAAAACGGCGATGTCATCCGCATATGCGAGCACTTGTGTGACCCCGTTCAGGGATGATCCGGCCATGTTGTCGTCTTGTTCCTTTCTGATGACATATTCGAGGACAAGGTTAAAGAGACATGGTGAGAGGCCATCACCCTCCCGGATCTCAAACGATTCTAACTCGCCCTTTGTTTTCGTTCATGCAGATTTGAATGTGGGCGGCATATTATTTCGGGATTCCCAGCTCAACTACAATATGGTAGATCTTTGCCTTGCGACTGAGTCGTAGGCTTTTTTGAAGTCAACGAACAGTTGGTGAACCGTCTCTCCGTATTCCCAGATGCTGAAAAGCACCCCCAAATCATTAAATTGCCTCCACCATGTTTCACAGTCTTTTTCGAATGCATTGGATCGAATTCTGAGTTCATTGGTCGTCTGACGTACATTTTTCCATCGGAACCAAACAAATTAATCTTGGTTTCATCCGACCATAAGATGTTATTCCAATTCGTCTGTTTATTATTAGTCTATTTCTAATTGTACGATTCGTATAGGGTGCGTTTGTCATTTTTTAATTCCGTTGAAGAAAAAAATCGGCTTGTTCTTGGATAGTCGGATTAGCAGTTTGTCGAATGGTGAGGTTGTTTTTCTTTTTCTGCCTCTGATTTCCATTTTAGGACCTGAATGAAGAGCTGTGAATATTTTTTTCTTAGAGCACTTAGCTATTTCATCAATTGTTTTCCCGTCATTTCTTAATTTTTTTATCAATTCACGATCGGAACTAGTGCAATGTACTCCACGACCCATTTTCACAAATTTTTTTTTTTTTTCTAACAAACACTAAAACACAAGTTTAACAAGTTTACGAAGATTTCAATAAAGACGAACCAGTAGTTTACTTCACAATCATGATTGAAGACTGTGGTGATGGTGTGTTTCTATTATTTTTTCCAGGCAAAATATCCCTTTCGCTTGCATTTTTTACTACTAGGTAAAAACAAAAAACTGATAAGAGCAAATTGATGCTCCACATCAAAGTATTGTTAGGTACGGTTCGGGTATAGAATTGGTGTCGAAGAAAAACCAAATTGTACGCAGTTACTGATTGTTGATCGTTATCTAAACCTTTGTTTCTATTATGTTTTCCGCCACTGTATGTTGCATTTATGTTCTATCGACGGTATAGAAAGATTTATGCTTGGGTTCCCAATCAGATTCACCATAAGACAAAAGGTGCTTGTTTCTGTGGCGTGCTGCTCTTTATCTGTATTAATTTGATGGAGTCAAACTTCCGATGCGATAAATGAAAGCCGGGTTAATATTATTGGTAGAATTCACTTATTTTATTTGTTATCTATATTTCAATGAGTATAATGAACCTACTCACGGTTATTTTGTGTTGGGGTTGTACTAATTAATTTTTCGGAAGCAAATGCTACGATAAGAGGACCAGACCTGCTTGGCATATTTAGGCGATCAGTCGGTCTCCTCATTATGATGTTTGTTCAATGCTGGATCATTATATTAGTAACTATGTTAAAACAAAGGGGCGCAATGGAAGCGAACACACAGGGCAAAGTCTCTGATTGCTCTCAACTCGGCGAAGGCCAGGACGATTCTTGTCCCTGTTCAATCCAAGTTGGCATGCAGTCTCCACGTGACACCCCTGGATAGCTACTTTGACACCCGCCAAGTAGTGAACCAATGCATGCAGCGACGGTCTGAGAAATGTTGGCGAAAGGCTAATAATCTTGCCCAGAAAAACAAAATATTATGGAAAATTTAACAAGCCTCAGATATGGACCGGATACACGACGACGAGCACGGAAACGAAAATGGCTATACGATTTGCGAATATTCTCATGGAACGTCCGCTCACTATACAGAGCTCGAGCTGCACAGCAGCTAGCCGATGCCCTATCCGAATATAAGACTGACATAACAGCATTACAAGAAATAAGATGGACGGGGAGTGGTGTTATTCAAAGAAACGAGTATGAATTTATTATAGCTGTCATGCAAGAGACCATGTGCTCGGGATGGCTTTCTATTCAGCCAAAAACTGAAGCCTGCCATTATCGGCTTTAATGCAATAGACGAAAGGCTATGCAATCTTCGCGTACGAGGCAAGTTTAAGAACGTACGCCTCATAAACGTTCACGGTCCTACAGAGGAGTCACCGGACGACGAAATAGAAAAATACTACGAGAGCCTGCTGAAGATACGATGTGAAAATCGTTCTTGGTGTTTTGAACGCTAAAATAGGCCGGGAGCCGGTTGTCTTATTCAAAAAAAAAAAAACGAGTATGACATTTATTAGAGCTGTCATGCAAAACACCACGTGCTCGGGGTGGCTTTCTAGTCAGCCAAAAACTCAAGCCTGTCATTACCGGCTTTAATGCAATAGATGCTATGCACTCTTCGCGTGGGAGGCAAGTTTAAGAACACACGCCTTATAACCGCTCATGGACCTACAGAGGAGTCACCTGACGATGAAAAAGAAGAATTCTACGAGAACGTCGAACGGGTCCTCAATGCCTGCCCAAGATATAATAAAAATGTGAAAATCGTTCTTGATGATTTGAATGCGAAAGTAGGTCGGGAGCAGGTTTTTAGGTAGTACGCAGATTCCCATAGTTTGCATGAGAACGCTAATGAAAATGGACTACGGGTCATTGAACTGGCAGCATCAAAGAATTTGGTCATTGCAACAGGCTTCCGCGTAAAGATATCCCCAAAGCTACTTGGGTATCACCTGATGGAGCCACTCGCGACCAAATTCACCACGTGTTGATAGATCGTCGCCACTTCTCGAGCCTGATGACGGTGCGAACGTATCATGGTGCCAACATCGACTCGGATCATTATCTTGTTGGGACTGTTTTCCGAGCGCGGATTGCCTTACGGAGACCTATTGCATACAGGGCTGCTTTACGCAATGAGAATACCAGTAACACCTTTGGTCGCGTGTTGTAACTTGCCCACGAAGAACTCAATGGAGGGAGAGTAAGTCCTGGGGCCAGACTGCCGGGCGTAGAAGAGAAATGGACACACCTCAAGAATACTGTGGCGACTCTAACAGATACACACACAATTCACAAGCAAAATAGTGAAGAGCACCGAACGAAAAATCGAACAAGAAAATACATCAGAGCCATATACCACAGCGATAACAAAAATAATTCACATCAGTGGAGTATAGTCGAGTTAAAAAAATCAAATTCTAAACACGGTCAGTAGCCTGATGGGTAACGCTTAGGTAAAAATTGTTGGTGATTCAAACTGTCATAGCGTCAGTTCGAACACACGTTCTTCTTCACTATTATTTCAAACGCTATAATACTGTCATTAGTACTGCCATCTGCATCTTAGGCAGTAGTAATAGAGATCGGAGCGGCTGGTTTGATGATGTGTACAAACTAACAACTGAACGTAAGAATGCTGTATACCGGGCAATGCAGCAGTTTCGTAGGACTCGGGTACCTGAGGAGAAATACAAAGAGCTCAGAAGATCTGAAAAAAAAGACTTCACAGACAAAAGAAAAGTGCCTGATTAAAAAACCTTGTCTGTGAAATAGAGAAAAGTAGAGAGCGAGGTCCGCACCAGGGACAGAAGTTCTACCAAATAATCCGCAGTATGACGCGGTACACACCACGCTACACTTACTGCAAGGATAAAGATCACCGATCCTGAAGACATTTTGGAGCGATGGGAAGTGTACTTCAAAGAATTGCTAAATGGTCAGATCACAGAAGAATTGGAGGTTCCACCAATGCAAGATCAAGGCCAAATGCTGCCGCCACCGAGCATCGAGGAAACATTAAAAGCCATAAGACAGCTCAAATCAAATAAAGCCCCCGGAGCTGATGGCATACCAGTTGAGCTGATCAACAAGGAAGGACAGCGTTACATCACGCAGTTCATGAGATCGTGGTGCACGTTTGGGAGCAAGAGGAGATGCCGGAAGATTGGAGATATCACACTGTGCAGCAACTATAGGGGCATAACAGTGCTGAGTACCGCCTATAAGATACTCTCCAGTATCCTACAAGATAGAATAGCCCCATACGCTAAAGCCATCATTGGTCAATATCAGTGTGGCTTCATCCCAGGCAAATCAGCAATTGATCATTCACCTTTAGGCAAGCGATGGAAAAATGTCTGGAACTTAAGATTCCATTATATCATCTATTTATAGAGTTTAAGGCCGCCTACGACAGCATAGCCAGGGTAGAAGTATATAATGCGATGCGAGAGTTCGGCATTCCAAAAAAATTGATACGAGTTTGTAGGTTGACCATGACCAACGTAACTAGTCAAGTAAAAATAGCGGGATTGCTGGCCAAACCAATAATTATCTTTAATCGGCTCAGACAAGGGGGTGGTCTGGCCTGCCTCGTCTTGAATCTGGCGTTAGAGAAAGCAATCGGTTACTCTGGCGTTGCAACTAGAGGGACTATTGTCACTAAGTCCAGCCAGATACTTGCCTACGTAGATGACATCGAACATCATCGGTAGATACGATTCGGCGGTACAGGACTCCTTCACCCAGATCAAACAGGGGGCACAAAAACTGGGACTGCACATTAATGGAAGAAAAACTAAGTACATGGTGGCAACTTCTGAGAAGAAAAGACCTAACCTTGGTCAAACTATCAGGGTGGTGGAGCACGAATTTGAAGTAATGCAATCCTTTAACTACCATGTGTCAATAGTATCAACCGATAACAATATGGAAGAAATACACGATACGGCTGATCAAATCGAACAAAGCCTACTGTGGTCTATTAAGGCTCTTTAAATACCTAAATTTATCCACAACATCCAAGCTACTACTGTACTCATATCTGGATCCGAGACTTGGGTGCTCAATAAAAGGCACTCTGAACTCTTAGCCGCGTTCGAGACTAATGTCTTAAGGAGAGTTGGCCCCGTATGTGAGGGAAGACGATTCCGCAGATGCTACAACCATGAATTGTACGCGATCTTCCTTGAAGCTAATGATGTAAGAAAACCGGTGGTTGGGACGCCTAGCTCGAATGAGGGAAGAGGAGCCTGCCCGGAAAGCCGTTTGTGGCAGGATTTATGGAAGGAGGCAGCGCAACAGACCTTGTCTGCGATGGAGAGTTGGCGTGGACCAAGACGCCCAAAGCCTGGTAGTGCCAAACTGGATGACATCGCCTCGAAATTGGGACCGGTGGAGAGACTTGCTAAATAAGGCCTAGACCTAGTTTAATATTTTAAATTGTTTAAATGTTTTATAGGTTATATGTGTAAATGAATGGTTTTCTGAATAGGATAACGGTGGTTGGGGAGGTTAAAATGTAACAACAACCATAAAAAAGAAAAATAATGAAAAAGCCAAGATTGTAAATAGGTTAATTTAAGTATGTAAAAAAACAAAAAAAAAAAACCCAAGAAGGAATTGTAAAACACCATCGACAACACACGTACGCTATTCAGGGAGTTTTTTCGTCTTCTAAGAATGAAACTCCATTTCTAATAAGGGTGGGGTCGTTACACGATTAACATTAATAAGTTCCCCCCCCCCCCCCCCCCCCCGCAATTATTAACGCAAATTCGCCCCCTTAGTCCCCTAATTACCCTCACCATCATAGGCATTACAACCGGGATCCGGTCTTGGCCTTATTTAGCAAGTCTCGAGGCTTGTTAAATTTTCCATAATAATTTATTTTAACGGGCAAGCCAATTACCCGCATATCATACCAAACACATTTTCCAACTTCATAATCATATTTTTCATTTTCTATTCCAAAGTTTTCCTAACTAAACACAATCATAATCCGCACTACAACCGGGAGTCTCCTTAGCGAGTCTCTCCACCGGTATCCGCTCCATATCCGAGACTTGTTAAATTGTCCATAATAATTCGTTTTTCCGGGCAAGGTTATTAGCCTTGGGCCATTAACTAAACATAATCCCATCCTAAAACGATGTCAAGGTTAAATTTTCCATTGTAGTTAGAAGATACAGACTATTCAATTTTAAATAGTCATGATTTCAAGGGAAAATGTACATACACATATTTCCCACCCCTTTCATCCCCTATCTGGCAACATGTTGTAATTCTTAAACCGAAAGAATTGCCAAATTCTCTAAACGACGGCTACTACAGGTATACCAACACATATTAATACACATCACCCTTCCCAGCAATTTACGGTTACTCCCCATGCACCAGACATAAAAGTTTTTTTTTTGATTAACGAGAATCAAAGAAAGACATGCAGTAAAACAGAAAAGTGGGGGTAAATTTGTGTCCACATATAAAAGGACGTGAAGGAGCGACTCTCGCTCTCGTTTGAAAAAATTCACACTCGTGTTTTGAAAATTTGTGAATGGTGTTTCCAACAATCGTTGTGCTACGCCTCACAAAGAGGAAAAACTTGTAATAAATAAATGTGTACCGACAATTTTAAAATAAATAATTAACATAAAGTTGTGCAATATAAAAATCTTGTCAACGTTTTTCATTAAAAACTTGGAAGGAAGTTTTCGGAAAAATATCCAATATTGGACAGAAATTCGTCGTGGCCATTGTCATCAACGTGATTTCCGTTGTTTTAATGTGAATTTGTGGCCTCTCTTTCGCACCATCACCGTCACCACCGATTGACCCATCCAGAGGAGCGAAATTGCACCACCCCCAAGTGACTGGTAGGATTGAAACATCACAAATCGAAGAAAGCCCACCAACAACACCAGCCGCCGAAGTCAAGCAACAACATCCATTGCCGCAATAAACTTGCAAGTAAGAATCGCATCTCCAGTTATCGATGAAACAGCTTGGAGAGCAGCGCCGGCATTTAGAACGAGGACTACTCCTAATTATATTATTTTTGTGTGCACAAATATTGCAACATCAACTACCCAAAAAAAAAAAGCCCTATATACAAATAATCATAAACTTCCAATCACAAAAATAATTTTTGGTCACGAAATCGTGAAAAGAAAACACACGACAGATATGGTAAATACTTTTGTCCTTGTTATCCCATGGTGTTTTATATTATAAAGATATTAGCATTAACATTAGCGCACGCAAGTTTTAAAAGTGCTTGACAAGAAATAACTTACATTACCGCTCATTGGCTACCTAAGGAGACAACGATCAATTGAACCCACACAAATAGTTTCAAAATGAAATAAAGTCAGTCTTCCAGTATACATCCTTGCCGACAGTATATGATACTTATTTGTTACTCTTCTTCTTTCCCCAATCTCCCACCTGTGTTATGCGTGTTTCATATCATAAAGATGTTAATATTCAGGTAACACGTGCAAATTATAAAAGAGCTCTACCAGTAATAACTTGACGTTTCTGCTTACTATTTATCCGGGGATGCAATAGTGAATTACATCAAATCCTTGTTGTACGAGTAGCTGAGCACATAGAAACATTTCTCAGATAGGTTTTTAGTTTACGTCTTTATCGACAGCACAAGTCAATTTATTTACCAGGTTCACAATGGATGCGAAACGTTCGGCCAATAAATGCTTTGTTAAAGTATTGTCGGTTTACAAATTTTTAACACTGGGTCTTGTAATAATGAAGAGATTTAATGTTTTCACTTACCGTAACTTGATACCATCCAAGCATATTGGGGCGAAGCCGCATGTCACCAAACCTTACATTACCGGGAATTGGTGAACCCTTTCGCCTACGAATATCACCGCGATCATTTTCAAACTAGATTTAGGAAATACAAAATGTAGTAAACCGTACATAATCGTAGCGCGAAGAACTTACCCGCCCACCCATATCATCATCGTCCTCAAGACGCGCCCGAAGAGCCAATTCGGCTGTTCGAGATTTCAGAGCACCTTTAGGCTGATTGACTGATGTTTTGAAGGTAACATGTCGAATGGTTCTCCTGTCTCTAACGCGATCATCATGTTCTAAAACAACATTGCGAAATTAAATGCCAGGAACACGAGTACAATATATCTGATCAAGTTCTCTAATTATTTACAGTGAATCTTACCATCATAATTCGCTTGTGGTTGTTTATTGCCGTTGTTAGGCGTATAACGTCTCCCACGTTTTGGCATTCTCTAATATTATTATTAATTTCTATTATTTTAACTATTGTTTTTAGATGTATTTTGTAGAAAGCTCACAGATTTTTCACTTCGATATAGTATTACTACGATGTGACCGAAATCCTAATGTCAGATTTTGACGTGTGCGAAAAGATGCTTTGCATGGAAAACGTTATGAACCGCTGTATTGAAGCCTATGGAGCGGTGTATTATATACTCTTAACCGTTGCATTGGATGATATGACCCGCTGAATTGAACGACCAGAACCGCTGTATTGTTTATTGCAGTTTGTCAGCAAAAGGAGAAATCGGTTCTTCTCATATTTCGTTTCATCATTTCTTTATTTATAAAATAAAAATGTTCCTGGTAATACCTTTATATATACCAGGTAAATAAACATAATTTTCAGCTGCGTAGAAGTGTTACATCAGTTATTTAACTGATTTATATGACAAGCCTGGTGTATGATATGCTTAATATGATAAACCAGATACAGGGTGTATTTTGGCTCTACACTCATTTAGTGTACTTTTGCGCTTCCTGTAGAAGGCGTAAAGGCGCTTTCGAACTCAACTTAAAGTATTATTTATTTATTTACTCAATATTTTCATTGCCATTAAATATTGTTTCGTATTTATCACTCCGTTTCACATCACACTGTTTTGAATTATTTTACAGATTTTCATTATTTATGGAATACATTTTGAATTCCTCTTACAATATTTTAGTAACAAAGAATTTTAACACTAAACCTACCACGGACGGGTCAAATGACCCGTGCGGTGAACGTACATAAGCTATGTATGTTATTTATTTCCAAATTGAAGATTTTTATGTATCTTTCAATTGAATAAATAAATACGATGGAATTGAAAAATATTTTATTCATACTGTAGCGAGCTTAGGGTTCGCTGGATTAATTATTTTGAATGAATAAGAGCCGTTAAATCGATTTTGAATTAATATAACACTTTATTAGTCCGTTAATCACAACCGTTACTTTTACCGTACACTTAACGATTTCTTGACTTAACTTCCTTACTTATCGCTTGCTTACTCTGCTTCACTTCACTTTCTACTTCTTCTCTTACTACTGGACTTATCGCTTGCTTCACTTTCTACTTCTTCCTCCTCTTGATCTGTGTGCGACGTATTTATACCGTTTCGTCATTCTGATTCAGCGTTTCGTTTCCGCCCGTTCCATAGTCTTGAATGTTCTATTCCAGTTTTCCAGTACTTCCTAAAATAATCTAGTACTTTATTTCGGACTTTCTCGAAGATTCCAGTACTGATTGTCATATGCGTCACAATACGCTAAATTGGACTAAGAGTTATTATATGCTATTGTCACAAATTCAAAACCGACACACTTGTCAACCGTTAGCGTGACCTCATGGCGTCGCACCGAGCCTTAAGCCAACTAATATGACATCAACACACCGATTCTGGAGCCATCTGGAGGAATACTAGAGAATACACGAAACTGGCAAAAACGTCAGAAGCAGACGGATCCACCAGAGAACACGTGCAAGAAGATTCAAAAAGAGAGCTAGAGGAGACGAGGAATTGAGGAATTTTAACGGAGCAAAAGAGGTTGCCCTTGAACATTGAAGCGCTCTTGCGATCCAGTGGTCGAACTCGCGCAAAAGAATGGATTGTTTTAAACTGGACATAGTTTAACCGTCGCGTGCGAAGTAAAAACGTAACACTATAAGTCTTTGTATATATCATTTTTAAAACACGGGTCGTTTGTGTTAGAAATAGATATACATGCAGTTTCGGTGGATTTAGTGTTAAGCAACATTCACATTCGTATTATTGTAGCATCCGTCAACTTTTTAGTTGTATTATAATTTATAATCAGTGCGCAGAGAATTTTTGGAGTTGTCCACTGTTCCCTTGTAGAGAGGAACCCGATGAAACTGGCAGCGAAACGGAAGCACAAGAAAACCAAAACTGAACTCGAGGTGGATCTTTAGGTTTTTATTGTTTAAGTCGGATGCGACTTGGTTTACAATTTATTAACAACGCACAACAATTCAATTTCTCTACATGAGATTGATTTAATTTATTTCATAATTTATGTTGGATCAGCAACAATGACTCGGAAGGAGTGCGCGCGATAATAGCTGGTAGCAGACTGACTGGTGGGCATAACTGCCAATTAAAAAAAGGACGCTGCTGACCTCATAGTTGGTGACAATCGGCCAGCTGATCCGCGACAGCTGCCGCGCAACTGGTATACACTGCGAATGTGCTAGATTTCTCTAGTACACCCCAGCACATTCAACTGCCAATCCGCAACAAGCATTAAGAACACAAACGAAATGCCGGCACCAATGACAGTTGAGTGGAAAGCAACAAAGGCTGCATTGGCCAAGCGCCGAAAACTCGCCAAAGCAGAACGTCTGGCTGAACGCAAACATCAAGAAGCCGAAGAGGAACGTTTGCGCCAAGCCATTGAGGAAGTAAGCAGGCGCAACCAGGAAGAAAGATCTAAACGCAAGGAAGCTGAGGAAAAAGCAAAGAAAGTGGAAACGCCTGCTGTGCCACCGGCCCCACCGACTAACCTAGTCGATATGTCGGATCAGTACGCTCTCGATTCAGCCTCCCCAACCATGGCCAACAGCGCCAATTACCTCCACCCTAGCGAGCTGCCCCCAGTGCAGCTCCCAACGGTCGCCATCAAGCCAGCGGAAAAGGAACCGGGCCTCAGACCAGTGAGTAAGGATCAGCAGGCCGCCGACCAAAGTGCCGTCTGCCCGAAGCTCAATCCGACCAAGGTCCCGATGATCGACCCAATGCCGAAGCCCCCACAGAAGCCAATGCCGCGCACGCGTTGTGGGGCACAGCATGACATGGCCGTTCCTCGTGGATTGCGAACTTACAACTCCGACCCAGGGGAACTGGTTCCCTTCACACCGCTTCCCTAGCAAGCAGTGGGCACGGCGCACTTAGGATCCGTGCCAGAACTAACGCCAATGCCTCCACGAACACGCCTTCGACTGTTCCAGCAACAGCAGCCGGCCCAATGACCAACCAGCCCCGTGTACCGAGACACAGAACCCCGCCGGCACCCCCAAGGCAACAGGCCCCCTGCACATTCTGCAGGGCCCCACACACGATCTACGCTTGCGAGGGTTTCCGATCACTCACACCTGGCAGCCCGAAGTCCTCCACACACCAAAGGAACTTGTGCGTCAATTGCTTGGGTCGCCACCGCCTACGCGACTGCCACTCCAGCAAGGCGTGCCGTCGATGCGAGCGGAGACATCACACTTGGCTGCATGTCCGGACTACCGCCATCGTCGGGATAATCTCTCCGCCGCACCGGGCCAAAGGATCCGCCCCCCGGATCGACCGTCATGAAAGGGCCCGCGCACACACAGTCAGCGCCCCTTCACAGCATTCGGCGTTGCTACCAACAGCGAAAGTCATCGTGACGTCGGAGAAACAACAGAGGATGGAAGTCCGTGCTCTGCTGGACCCCTGCTCCAGTGGCACCTTCATTTCGTCGTCACTCGCCCGAAGGTTGCACCTCCGACGTCAAGCATCATCTGTCCCCACCTACGGTGTTAGGGGCACTCGTGGCCTTGACACCAGAGCTCAAGCTACCATCAACATCACTTTTCGCCTCCACGGCTCGAGACAATGGACACTGAGGCCCTTCATCCTCTGTCAGGGCTATCAGTGTATGCACCACCAGCACAATCAGCGACGAGGGATCTCTCGTTCATAGCGGATCTGGAGCTTGCCGTTCCGAAGATCGCCTCCACCGATAAGGTGGACATCATCCTTGGGGCAGACATGTACCCCAACATCATCCTCGAAGGTCTAAGGAAGGACCAACGTTCCGGCCTCGTCGCGCAGGCCACTGAATTGGGATGGGTGCTAACAGACGCAGCACCCACCACGGCATCCAGCGTAAAGGTGACAAGGACTGTCACCAGTCATCACATGGCCATTTCATGGGTTGCGAATTTACAACTCCGACCCAGAGGATATGGCCGAACTTTCGACTGATGATCGCAGCTCCCATCAGAGAACCAAAAGGAGGTCTCGTCGGCATCGGCCCCAGGGGCCACCTACGAGGCCCATGCAACTACCAGCCACCGACCACTTGCGCGACCAGACTGACAGACATACCCCCCGCCCGCCGAACCACCGCAAGGGCGAGAGGCAAGCGAAGAACCAGCAGCCTGCCCACCCAAGGGATTCAAGGCACCACATCAGAATAGAGATAGGAGCGTGTAATGCCCCGCCTGGCGGGCGACGCTTCCCAGCACCCACGGATCAACCAAATCCCAGGGAGCCAGCACGCCTCTCAGCGCATCCACAGAGGTTGCACTCCAACGACTCCGGGAGGTACTTGGCCCGTGACTGCCATTCCGCCAGGCTACGCGGAGAGTGCCAGGGACGACATCGTACCACACTCCACGCGATAGCCTCACACGCCAGCGGCCGCATCCCACCGGCTACTAACTTCGGGCGGGCGCCAACGGGCGCATCACTTTTCACCACCACTGGCCTCGACATAGCGGGACCCATCACCAGTCATCACGTGGTCATTGATCGGGGGTTGCGACCTTACAACTCTAACCCAGATCAACTGGCCGGTCCCGCAACCACAAAAGGCAACGGACATCAGCGATGGGAAAGAGGTTCCTGTCGCCATCGATCATACGGGCCATCCCAGACCCTCAAGCCTCCAACGCCCCTCAGCGCGGGCGATCCCCGTCCCAACCGACCATCCACGTGAAATTGGACAGCAACATCCGACCACCATAGACTCAACGACCAAGTCCAACCGCCACCAGCAGACCGCACACTCCCGGTCTCAGCCACCGTCCCCTGGAACAAAATGGTTCGCCAATGATTGGCGAAGGCGGGCGGAATGTTGCGGATCGGCAGTTGAATGTGCTGGGATGTACTGGAGAAATCTAGTACATTCGCAGTGTATGCCAGTTGCGCGGCAGCTGTCGCGGATCAGCTGGCCGATTGTCACCAACAATGAGGTCAGCAGCGTCCCCTTTTGAATTGGCGGTTATTCGGCGTCATTTACCTAACCTCAGTCTGCAAGTATCGTCATCACGAGACAAAACGTCAAAAGGTCAAAACGGAACAAGAAGTCATTCATTGTCGTTGTTGTTAACATATTTATTGAATGTTCAATAAACTAACTCAATCTCTTTAAAAGGTAAATTCCTCGAGTCGTTTTCTTCTTCCATCTGCCTTGTTCGTGCAAAGAGTAACCGAATTGAAATACGCAATCATGGCGTAATTGAATTGCACCACACCCAGGACAGTGGTTCGCGAGAATCACCGTTGTCACCTATCGGTGGACGCAGCCTTCATCCTAACTGTTGTATCCCCAACATGCTATTTACAAATTTATTTACAATTTCTATGTTGTCGGTGGTGGGATCTGCTAGAATTGTATACATATCTGTATTGCAAAATAGTGTGACGCATATGACAATCATCATCATAATCATTGGCACTACAACCGGGAACCGGTCTTGGCCTTATTTAGCAAGTCCTGAGGTTTGTTAAATTTTCCATAATGATTTGTTTTTTCCGGGCAAGGTCATTAGTCTTGCGCCAGAGGCTCCCCGACGGGGAATCGAACCCCGATCTCCCGCGTGACAGGCGAGAAAGTCCGAAACAAAGTACTAGAATATTCTATAAAGTACTGGAAAACTGGAGACTATGAACAGTAGAACATTCAAGGCTATGGAACGGACGGAAACGAAACGCTGAATCAGAATGAGGAAACGGTATAAATACGTCGCACACAGAGATCATGGGAATGAGTAAGAAGTAGAAAGTGAAGCAAGCGATGAGTAAGAAGTAAGCAGTAAAACACGCGGTAAGTCAAGAAACCGTTAAGTGTACGCTTGTTACTAACGGAATAATAACGTGTTATATTAATTCAAAATCGATTTACCGGCTCTTATTTATTAAAAATAATTAATCCAGCGAACCCTAAGCTCGCTACAATTCGTGTCAGAAGTGGGATTAATTATTGGTGAAGTAAATAAGTCTGTGAAAATGTGTTGTGACAATGTCAGATCGACATTTGGAGGACCTTCGCGTTCCTGAGTTTAAGATGGAACTTGAGGACCGGAATCTGGATACCAGAGGACAGAAGCAAATTCTTCGACAGCGTCTGCAAGCAGCAATGGAGGAAGAGGGTATTGAAGTCGACACATATGTTTTTACGATTGGGCCAGACTGTCCGGATGGAGTAGAAACAGCGAATTAAGATGGTGCCAATGTGACGGAGAAGAGTTCGCCACCGTTGGACATTTCGGAGATGTTCAGGATGATTATGGCAAAATTGGACGCGCGAGCTGCAGAGTTTAAGGCAAAATTAGATGCGCGAGCTGCAGAATTGGATGCGCGAGCTGCAAAATTGGATGCGCTAGCTGCAGAGGTTAATGCAAAATTGGATGCTCAAAGGCTGTGTATGAAAGAATTTTGGAACTCGGAAGCGGAAGAATCCGAGGATGAGGAGGAATTGGAGCCACATGAAAGGAAGAAACTCAGGAAGAGCAAAGCTATGGCCGACAGCAGTGAAGAAGAGGAGGAAGATGGCGATGATGTGTTACGTGAAGAACTGAAGGATCTCATCGATGATAACCCGATTGAAGAGGACGGCAGTGATGGTAAAGACACTGATGCTTCAGGCCGGTCCCCGAAACGGATTTTCAATGATGATGACGAGTTGGACGACCGACTGGAAGACGACGACTGTGACCTTATTGAAGAGAATCTTGGTTTGAAAGTCGAACGCAGAAAGCGTTCCAAGCGCCTGCGTCGTACACAGGACGTAGAAAGTGATGGAGAGGAACAGCACGTCGATGAAGGTTCAGCACGTGAGGCTATACCCGAACAGCTATTCGACGAAGAAGACGATGTTGAACGCCGCTCTGAACGTAGTCACAGGGAAACTGGGACGGCAAAACATTTCAATGCTGATGAGGAATCGGAGTCTGATGCTGAGGATTTTATTGTAGACGACGAAGGAAGGCCAATTGCTGAGAAGAAGAGGAAAAGACGACTTTCAGTCACTGACGCATCATTGCGAGAAGGTCAGGACAGTTTCGGTGTAGATTTCGACTATGAGGATTTCACTAATTATGACGAGGACGGATATGAACCCGAATACGAACCTAGTGAATTGGAAAGGGGCCACTTTACTGATTTGGACAATGAAATCCGCAAAACGGATATTCCTGAGCGAATTCAATTGCACGAAGTTCCGGTTACGCCTGTTCCAGAGGGACCCAATGAACTACAAGATGAAGCTGAATGGATTTACAAACAGGCGTTTTGTAAATCAACTGTTTCCGAACAAGAGAGATCAACGGATGTTGGAGGTCGAGACTGCTATTGTAAGCCAACACATACGGGGGAAAGATCAAGCAAGCCCTAGATTGTAGGCGTAATCAACGGCTAGAGGTGCCGTTCATTGCGTTCTATGGAGAATAACACGTGAAACCAGATTTAACGTGCGACGATCTATGGAAAGTTTATTACTACGACGCATGCTGGTGTTTACTGTCAGCTCCAAAGAACAAACCGCTCCAGTTATTTGAAAAGATGCGGAACTACCAGATGGATACGGTTATGAAATCGACAGATGCTCCAATACCAGATGATATGCGTGTAATTAAAGATGAAGATCTAGATCGGTTACGTGATGTGCAAACTCCAGAAGAGCTTAAGGGTGTGCACATGCATTTTCTCTTATACTATTCCCATGAGATCCCTAAAATGCAAGAGGAATTCCGTCGTCAGGAAAAGGAAGAATTGCGGCAGTTTAGAGCTGACGTGAAAAGGAGAACAGTAGAAAATTTGGAAGAAGGTCAAGAACTTCCACCGCCGAACGCCAAGATGAAAGTGGTACATCGTGACCGACTGGCAACTTTGGTTAACCCAGAGGACCAGTGAACATAGTTCGGGACGAACTAATCTAGGCGGAGGGTAGTGTGACGCATATGACAATCAGTACAAGAATATTCGAGAAAGTCCGAAGCAAAGTACTAGAATATTCTAGCAAGTACTGGAAAACTGGAGACTATGAACAGTAGAACATTCAAGGCTATGGGACGGACGGAAACGAAATGCCGAATCAGAATCAGGAAACGGTATAAATACGTCGCACACAGAGATCATGGGAATGAGTAAGAAGTAAGAAGTAAGAAGTAAGCAGTAAAAGACGCGATATGTACGGAAGCGATAGGTCAAGAAATCGTTAAGTGTACGGTAAAAGTAATGGTTGTTATTAACGGACTAATAAAGTGTTATATTAATTCAATATCGATTTAACGGCTCTTATTTATTAAAAATAATTAATCCAGCGAACCCTAAGCTCGCTACAATAGTTTATCTTTCAAAGGGTTTAGGTGAAGACTGTCTTTCAAAATGTGAGTGATTGTAAGTGTTGTGATGCATGTTGGGCAGATTGGGGCTGTAGCTCGGCGGGGCAGGTGGAGGCGGGTAGCTGTATGGCCTAATCGCAGCCTCACAAAGTTTGTGATTTTGGATTTGGTGAAGTTGGTTGGGTAAGAAGGGCGAGTTTTGAATGGGTTTATCATTTTATTGTTATAATTTTTTTTCGTGGAAAATATATCTTGCAGGACCTTTTAAGAAAAGCCAAAGGTTATAATAATGCACTAGTCCGTATTGAATCAGAATTAATTCATAATCTCTGTTACGGCCACAATCACCCAGCCCAATAAAAAACTTACCTCTTTGGAGCCAACCTCCACCACTAACGGCGATACACGCCAAGAACATCCACATAAAGGAAAAATGAGACCGGTTGTTCGGGCCATTGTAGGAAGAGAGTTGGGTTTTAAGAGTTGGTTGGGAACCAGTAACCGATACGGTCAAAAACTAAATAAATGAATAAAATAGTACAGTGCACAGTTCGTGTTTGCTTCGATTAATAATAAATAGTACTAAATGTTTAAATAGAATTGTACAGCGCACAGTTCGTGTTTGCTTCCATTAATAATAAATACTACTAAATGTTTAAATAAAATTGTACAGTGCACAATTCGTGTTTGCTTCTATTAATTATAATTATTACTAAATGGTTATATGAAATAGTTAGTGCACAATTAGTATTTGCGGCCATCGATAATAAGGATTATTTTGCAACAAAAACAAAAGTGTGTGACTCCAAATGAATATAAATATATTCTTTAATAACTAAAGTACAAAAACAATAAAACAGTGTTTTATTTTAAAACGGTATTTCAATTCACATAAAGTGTGTGTGTGGTGTGCAAAGTAAATGGTAAAAGTATTTATATTACAAATCGCGCAGCCGCTAGGATTCGAGGAAGCCTGAGTATCGTAAACTCGTAAGCGCTTGAAAAGCCCGAATCGGAAAAGAACTTACAAAAATAAATAAAAGTGACAAAACAAAAAGTCCACATAATAATAAAATAATAAAATATATTTCCAAAACAAAATAAAAAAGTAATTTTAAAATGAGAAAGGACAGAAATTAAATCAAACACAAATAAAGCACCACAATAAAAAACAGATACCAAGGGACAGGAGATAAAACAACAGCAGCGGACCACCAAAGGACATCAGCAATTACAACAGCAGCAGTCTCAATATGAAGATACCAACATAAGATAAGTAACCATTGTTTTTTCCTCTTCTTTTATTTTGTTTTGTTAGCCATGAAGAAATGAATGGCTATTTCCACAATTTCATTGTAATATATGTGAAAAAAAAAAATGTTTTCTTGTATTTTATAAATGTAACGTAATAAATTAATTATCAACATAATTCAAAACAATACAATACAATTAAAATAATGAATGCAGTTTATCAAAATATACATGTGTATATATTATATAATGGTCTTTTATGCATTTTTAACCGGTGAAAGCAAAAGGTCTTAATTTAGTAGTGGTTGTGAACTCGTTGTCTTTCTGGTTTTAATTTTGTGGTAAAATCGTTTTAAACTGGTTATTACCTTTTAGCAATCGTCTCTCTATATTTGTCCATATCCTCCGGTCGTACAACTAAACAGAGTAGATTTATTATTGGGACGTATTTCCGCCTATATATATATATATATAAATGTAATAAGCCCACCAACCAATTTTGAATTAAAAGTTAATAAAATTATTAAAATTTGCAGACACCTCCAAAAGAACTTTCCAAAAGGAATACCCTTAACTTTTTTCTCCATTTATATACCCAACCCCACTCCTGTCCGTTTATGGAAAGCGAAGAAAATTCTAATTCTAAATACGTCTCACCTAACTCGCCAAGGCGACTCCGAAGCGGAACCGAACGATTAGGGAAAATAGACAAAGTTAGTAGGAGGAAATTGGAGTTTACCGATCCTGACTCAACCCTTACACCTCTCACAGGCCAAACTCTTAAACCTCTCACGGAATCAACCCCTACAACTCCCACGGAACAAACCCGTAACCCCCCCGCGGAACAACAAGCTATAACGGATTCGCGGACGCATGAGTTAAAACTCGAAATTATGTCGGTCGACTACACCAAGGTTGTGAAGTTTTCAACACAACTAATCCCCATCTTCTCAGGGGAACGCAATCCACATTTAGGTGCCGAACTCCATACATTTTTAGATTGTAGTAGGAGGGTTTTGAATTGTCTCCCAGTGGAAGAGCACAATGTTTTCCTGCAAATATTCCCTACTAGGTTGCGAGGAGAAGCATCTGCATTGTTCACGTCCACTCCGTTTTCATCTTTTGAAGAAGCAGAGGATCTACTGAGGAAAGTTTACCAGCCAGTAGAAAGCTACCAAGATTTGGCCAATAAACTACTGGCAACCAAACAGAACCCAGCGGAAGCAGTCATCTTGTTCCAAATACGTTTGAAGCAAACTTTGGAAAGATGCTCATTGGCAGCGGAGAAGAGATATGGCTCCGCGTCCGCCGAGGGTATAAAAATACAGTTAGACGACTTTGCCAGGAGTGTGTATAGAAGGGGATTTTTAAATCCATACTACCGTCAATTTCTATTATTAATGGACGGAGAACCACTTGACACTCTAATGCAAAGGACGTTCGATTTGGAAGAACTTGACAAACCTCAGTCGAACTCACTCTTTTCTGCGCAATCTTCACCAGTATACCATTCTTCTCCACAGATATTTAACCCAATTACAGGTACAGTGGTGGATCCTCCAGTTATAGAGCATAAACCTAATTCCCCTGAACCCAAAGTAGTTCTCTACACAAAACCCATTACACAGGATGCCCCTATCATTAAAATAACTTGTAGCTACTGCCAGAAACGGGGACATACCTATGAACAGTGTGTAAAACGGAAAAACACACCCTTTTGTACACAATGTCAGCGAATAAATCACGATATCCGTGATTGCTGGCGATTAAAGGAGGGAAAAAAGATTCTTCATATAAGGCAGATTTGCGACTTCTGTGGTCAGCAGGGCCACAACCTAGGTTCCTGTCAGCAAAAGCTGAAATGGGAATCGCGAATTCCCCCTTCAAAACAAGAGAGGAGTAGGCCAAAACACTCCGTGGCAAAAAGAAGCTACTACATTAGAACTCCAGGCTCGCCAATAACCAGCGTTCCAACTGTCCAACTACCAATAGATGTAGGTGTAAATAAAAACACGACTCTAGTAGTGGACACTGGCACTGAGATCAGTCTGATTACCAAAAGTAGTCTCAAGGAATCAGACGTTAAGATTAATCGGCGAGAAGCTTGCACCTTACAGATGCCGTTTGGAAGTATCCGAACCTTGGGAAGCTGCAAGGTGAACTTCCAACTAAATGATAGGTCTAAACTCCCATGCAAGTTTCAAGTAGTGAGCAGTATGCCCGATCTGCCGGAAGACGGACTACTTGGAAACGACTTTCTGTCGAAGAATTGCAATGTGGAAGGCCCCAAACAATGCATCACATTTCCTCGAACGGAACTGAATCCAACGGTATTTAGTGTGCCGATCAAATTCTCAACAGTTGAGAAAAGGGTACCTGAAAATAAATACTATAAAGGAAAACAAAAGCAAGCCCAATATAAGTGGAAATCTTTCAGGTTAAATTGTAACTATAAAAAGACGAACACCAAAGAGTCAAGTGGTCATAATACATATGTTGATCGAATCACAGACACTCTACCAGCAAATCCATCAAACTCGCTTCCCCACTCGCAAAATAAACAAAACAAAAAGTTATTGCAGAAGCCCACAACACCCGAAAAAATTACGAACCCCAATGAGATTGCAACTTTACTCAGGGTTTATCACAATTCCCCTTCCGGTGGACATCAGAGCATCACCAAATCGTATAATAAAATACGACAAAGGTACTGGTGGCCAGCTATGCTATCCGATATTAGGAGACATAAAAAGCAGTGTGAGGAATGTCGTACATTAAAGGCGACCACCTGCTCCGGAAGTGAAACGAAACCACAATCGTTTCATGTGGGAAACAAGGTGTTGATGAAAAACGAAAATAGTAAGGGCAAAATGACATCTATTTCGAAGGGACCCTTCCCAGTCAATACGGCCATTAAAATGGGCCGAAGATCAGTGGTAGTTCACAATAATAGGCTACAACCGTATTTTTAAAACCCCACTCCCAGCAATCCCAACTTCCTGCCCTCTATCAATCCGAAACAATTCCTACCCCCAAAGAGGTATTGCAAATTTAAAATATTCGAATTACTTACTCGAAATCAAAAACAATAAATACACTTGTAAGGAAGTTTATTTCCACCCTTTTAAATAAAACACTGTCTCGGTTTTTAATTCTTAAACAATATATATGTAATGTTATGTTTATTTGGGGTCAAACTCTTTTAAAGTCACAAATTATTCCGTATTGTGGTTATATTTGTTTAATACCACACACTTAGCACACATTTTGATACACATTTGAACACATTTCTTTGTTTCATTAATACACTAGTTTTTATTGCTAATCCACTTAGATGATCAATCCAAAAGATACTTAAATTAGTTCCTAGTCTCCGTCACACACATTCCTCGGACCTTTTCCAGAGAACACAATTTTCGTCAACCAACCCTGAACGCACCGTCCCGGTCGTAATTCCAAACGCAACTCACGTCCGTTCTGGACTAATTCAAAACACCAACCCCCTTAATGGCCGTCTCCGCCAAAAACTCGAAAAACCACCGTGTCTAGTTTTTTCTGCTTTTTCATTTCTTTTTTCGGAATCTGGTTCTTTTCGCCAGATCAAAGGATACTTCCTTTTTCCCGCCTGAACCTTTTTTCGGTATTAAAAACAAAGAAAAATCAATAGTGTGTTTATTGCGCCTGTTGTTATCTTTAACCGAATGGGCAAAGATTTTTCCATGGGAAATCGATTGAAAGAAAAGATCACTAGCGCCCAGGCGAACGTTCATTATGTGTTATTGCCTGTTGTTTGTTTTAACTTAGTTTTGTTAAAACGGAAACTGGCGCTGGTGGTTTTAATGGTTTTAGATAACCATTGTGCTGGCGCGAATTAAGTCACAATTCACGGAATTTAACTTTTTAAAAACTTTATTTGTGAATTTCACTTATATTAATTTTATTTACAAATTCTAATTGTTATTAATCTTTGTTACAAGTTTTACTTAGTTCTCGGCTATGCCGGCTGGTGTCCAAATCAGAATCCCCCCTTCGTCTGGTCATCATGTAGCATTTATAGTCTTTGCTTCGGACGTCTTATCATCTTAGCTCATATGATGATTGTTGGGTCTTTAGGTCGTGTGAATCTTTGTCTTGTTGTGTTGACTTATGATGCTTGTTGGGTACTCGGGTCGTGTGCATCTTTGTCTTGTTGTGTTGACTTATGATGCTTGTTGGGTACTCGGGTCGTGTGTATCTTTGTTGGCTTATGATGATTGTTGGGTTTTGCTTGACATGAATATTAGCTTAAAGTAATTGCAATGGTTTTTTATCTTAGTTTGATAACAATGGTTATTTTCGTCTTATTATGTTGACTTATGATGATTGCTGGTTTTGCTGGCCATGATTATTTAATATGTTTATTATAATAATAGATTAAAGTGATTACAATGGTTTTAACCCTAAATTACCATTAACTCCCTTAACTCCCCCCTCTGTTAAGATAAAGCGTCCTCGCTTTTGAGTTTTTCCAGAGCATTGGTGTATTGTACTATGTATTTGTGTTTTTTCTTAATATTAATAATTTTTACAATGGTTTTTATTACACATATGCTCATGCTAATTATTACAATTATTATAAGTGTTACAAAAAGTGTAAGTATAGGATGTTCTTCGATTGGTATGAGTATCGTGGATAATTCTTGTAAGTTTGTAAATTTAGTTTCTTTGTTGGAGGTCATATACTCTAGTATTGTTACATCATTATTATGGTTTTGTACAATTAATTTTTTCATCAACCTTTTTCTGTTCGTATATGTTTTATTATTTATTGTTACAGTATTTTCAAAATGAATGAGTTTCGGGCCTGTCATTGTTACATTATTCACTATTTGTTCTTGATTAAAAAATATGTACCCATCTTCTAACTCTTTTATATCTTTATTGTTTTCCTTTATAGACTTACAATGTACTGGTTCGTTTTTTAGTAGGGGTATGGTGCAACTATCTTTGCTGTAATCTATTTTACAAATGTAGTCCCCAATATAATTTTTACAATCATTAACATTTACATAATTTTGATTACATAGACTTATTTTTTCTTTTAATTTTAGTTTGCCAATTCTACTGGATAGGGAATATAGTTTGTACAAATGACATTGTTTGATTATTACTGGATATTTGTATGTAATTACAATAGAATCTTTATAATAACAGATAAATTGTTTAGAGTACTCTAGAACATGTATGATAGGGATACCAGTATTTTCATGTTTGATTATTTCTTCTACGTCATACGTATCAATAGCTTTGGAGTAAAAGTTCCCATTTTTTGCTAAATTTATGGTGGTTGTAATTGTTTCGAGTTCGTAATAAACTTCTTGTAGGATGGTTTCTGAGCTGTGCTCTTTATTATCTACTTTCTCTAGTAGTTTCTCGAATCTCGAGTTAATCGCTTTTTGTTCGTTGTTGTTTTTTACTAGCGTATTCAAGCGGGTTTCAATTTCGACTATGTCGTTGTGGTCTGGTGTACCCGTTATCAGTTTTAATACTGACCCTAAAAGGTTTATTTGTCTCCTTGGCCTGACTTCATGCGGAGTGATTTGCGCCATTAGCGAATCTATACGATGGAGAATTGCTTTCATCTGTAATGATGTTTCTTCATGTCCCGCTGTTTCTTTTGCCATGTGTATGGGTGCGAGTATCTTCGTTAAGTTAAAAATATGAAGGAGGTATTCGGTCTCGTTGTACAGGTGAACTGGTGCGGTTTCGATGGATATGTATTTTTGGCCAGTTAGGTCTTTTATTTCAAGAGTTTTCGCTTGAGGTATTAGTAGGAGAGCAATTATGATGTACATTTTGTGTTCCTAATGTTGTCTTTATGGATTTTCTTGCCTTGAGTTGTGATTATATAATTCCCTTTATCCTCTTTTACTTTTGTCTCAATGAAACGGTCTGTATTCTTGTTCCGTCGCTTTGATCTGTGAAATATTATGTCATTAGGGTTGTATGTTTTCGCTTCTCGATTTTTATTAAAGTGGTTTAATATTTTTTGTTGGTTGAGTTTCAGAACATTTTCGAGTGGTGGTATTTGTTCTCGATTAAAAAATATGTCTTCGGGTTTAAAATTAGTGACGGAGTGTATAGTGGCGTTATATTGTTTCACAGCTTCAAAAATTTCCTCTTCGCAATCTGTGCTGTTTTGTTTTGCAAGAGCTCGTACTATTTCAAGAATGGTCGAGTGTGCTCTTTCGACCTGGCTGTTAGATGTTGAGTGATCAATAGGTGTTTTTACGTGTATTGTTTTGTGTCGGTTGAACATTGATTCTGCCTGATGACTTGTAAAAATTGATTCATTGTCAGTCATTACGTACTGTTGATCGTTGTACTTGAATATTTGCGAAAGTATTTCGTTTATAACCGTCGGTATGTTTAGTTTGTTTGGTATGTGCCTTAGGTGTAGGTACTTTGAGTAACGGTCGATTGTGCTGATGTACATTTGGTCGTTTAAGTGGAAGACATCCATTTGTAGGTATTGTCCGATTTTGGTTGGTACTGGTGTTTCTCCTATGGGGTGCTTATTGGGTTTCCTGTCGTATTTGGCTTTGAGGCATGTTTTGCACTTTGTAGCGTAATTTTTACATGCGTTAGCTATTTTCGGCCAGTAGTATTGTAATAGGATTTCCTTGGTATTATTTCGATATCCTCTGTGTGCCCTATTATGCACTTCTTCTGTTATTTTTATTTGTTCATTTCTGTCTTCTATATCTTTTAATAGTGTTTGAGTTATAATTAGTTTATAATGTTTGAATGTTTCTTTAATTGTTCTTTCATGTTTATGTAATAGTTCTTCTGGTATTTTTATTGCATTAATGACGTTGGGGTTAAGTATTTTCTTTAGTTTTTTCTTTAAATCTTCTTCATTTATGATGCATACGTCATGCCTGAAGTTATTAAAAACATTTTTTGTTTTTATAGGTTGGTTTTTGTTTGATTCGTTAATCGTTATTTGATTTTTATAATTATTGAGAGGTTGGCTTACTCGTGAGATTTGTGTTCGTGGAGAGCTTATTGCGGAATGTTCAGAGCAAGTGGAGGTGTTTACCTGTTGTCTTGACAATGCATCTGCGACTACATTATCTTTACCGGGTTTATACCTGATTTCTGCTCCGTATTCCTCTATGAAGTTTTTCCATCGTTTTAGTTTGGTATTAGGATTTCTTTCTGATACGGCGAATGTTAATGATTGATGATCCGTATATATGATCAGGTTTGTTATACCATACAGCAGATTCCTTAGTTTTTGTAGCGTCCAAACTATCGCTAACAGTTCTTTCTCATTAGTGGAGTAGTTTTCTTCTGTTTTGCTAAGTGTTCGTGATACGAAGGTTATTGGATTATTTCCTTGACTTAAGACCGCACCTATGGCGAAGTTACTCGCATCGGTCGTAAGTTCGAAGGGTTTGCTGAAATCTGGTTGGAATAGCTCTATCCTTGCTCGTAGTTCCTCTTTGATCATTTCAAATGCTTTTCTGGCTCGTTCGTCGAATTGGATTTCAACCTTTTTACTTTTATTCTTAGACACTTGTTCTTCTGTTTGTAAGAATATGGACATTGGTTTTGTGATGTTCGCATAATTTTGTATGAATCGTCGGTAGTATCCAGCTAGTCCTAAAAATGACCTTAATTCTTTCAGGTTAGTCGGTTCTGGGTAATTTTTTATTGTTTCAATCTTCTCCGGATCGACGGTAATTGTGTTGTGTTTTATTATATGTCCCAGGTATTTTATTGATTCCTTAAAGAAGTGCGATTTTTCGTTTGAAATTTTCATGTTGGCTCTTCTTAATGTATCTGTAATTATTTTTACGTGTTCTGAGTGTTCCTCTTTGCTATGAGAGTATATTAACACGTCGTCGATATAGACGTAGGCGAATTTCCCGATGTATGGTCGAAGTATATCGTCAACTGCTCTTTGGAATATACTGGGCGCGTTCCTGAGTCCAAACGGCATTCGTGCGAATTCATATTTCGCTCCATTAATAGAGAAGGCAGTTTTCTGTTGATCCTCTTTTTTTATTTTTATTTGGTGGAAACCTGATTCTAAGTCCAATGTTGAAAATATATTGGCTTTCCCTAGATTTTGTATTGTTAAATTTACGTCAGGGATAGGGTATCGATCCGTAATTGTTTCTGCATTGAGTTTCTGGTAGTCTATTACCATACGTCTCTTAGGGGTTCCATCTTCGTTGTATCCTTTCTTCGGTACAACCCATACAGGTGAGTTGTATGGGCTAAAACTCTTTTGGATTATTCCTTCCTTCAGTAGTCGAGCGATTTCCTCATTTACAAACTTGTTGTCGGACATGGGGTAAGGGTATTGTCGCGAGTAAATAGGATCTTCATGTTTAGTACGTATTGAGGCTTCTACTTGGGTAATGAAGGGGAGGGTGGGAATGAATTTATTGTTTTGTTCCATAATTGCATCTACCTCCTTAGAATAGTATTCGTCATCAAGAGAATAATTTATTTGCATTTTGGGGGTTTTGTAAGTAATTGAATAAGTTTCTAAGTCTATCTTGGCATTTAATTGAACTAAGCCTGCTTCTCCTAGTATCATTGTAAAATTTCTTAAAGTAGGTATGACATAAAATATTAGATTCGTATTAAACATATTGACTTGTTTTTTTGCATGAGTTAATGTCGTACCATGCATTGTATTAACTTCAATGGGTTCTATTGGTATGGGTGCTCCATAGGGGTAGTTTGAGGAAACGTAATTATTGGTGGCTCCAGTATCTATAAGAATAGTCACTCGGAGCTCGGGTCTTCCTTTATCCTTGGTTCTTAGGGTCAAACACGGAAGACCATTTATTCGGCTAAAAAAGTCGTCTTAGCTTCATGGTCATTGTCTTCGCTACCTATCTGTGGGCTGTTAGAAATGTTATCGTTATGATGTATTTTGTTCATTTCTTGGGGCCCATTTCTATGGTATTGTGTTGAAGTTGTTCTGAAGGGGTTATTCCACTGTCTCTGTTGTTGGTTATTGTGTGATCTCCTGTCTCGGATAGATTCATCCACTTCCATTGGTTCAGGCTTCGGCTTCACATATGTTTGTACGTTGGGTTTGTAATAACGTTGCTCCTTGTAGCCTTGTGGTGGTTCGACTTTCCTTTCGTATTTTTCGTATCTCTTCTGGTGTCTCTGATCATATGAGTTCCGAGGTCTATAGTGATACCTTTCGCTTAATCCGTATGCTTCTTTGTTGTGTAAGATAGTTCTAGCGATTGCATACGCTTCTTCCAGAGTTTTCGGATTTTGGGAAAAAAGTACTCCTCTTGTGTATTCACAATTTAATCCTTGAGCAAAGGCTCTAACGCCTGATTCCATAGCGTTGGTGTATGAGGCTTCACTTTTATTCGTACCTTGCATCTCGATTTTAGTTAGTACTAGATTTAAGGCTTTATTGATGTTATTGAAATACTCCGTAACTTCTAATTTTTCCTGTTTAATTTTCAATAAGTTTTCTTGTAACACATAAAGTGGCCTTTGGTCGGCGTAAGTATAATCTAACCTATTGATTATAGCGTAGAAATTAAGTATGGTATTGTGGTTCACCAATATGTCCGCTGCGTCGCCTTGTATTTTTGTTCTGAGGATTTGTAGGCATTTAAAATATTCATTTGTCTGTTGGAATCTTTTTATTTCCTCCATTAGGTTCCAGATCAGACTCCGCCATGCTCTATACTCCTCTGGTTTGCCGTTGAAAACAGGTATGTTTTTAAATATACTGGTGTCGATTTGGCTAGGATCTTCTAGCTTCCAAGTTACGGGGGTTAGCTTTTCTATCGTAACTATTTCCTTGTTTAATCCTTGCTGTTGTATCCGTATGACGGCTTCCCTGGTTTCCTTATTCTCGGTTATTAATGCCGATAGGGTACTTGTTAGGTGAGCGATCTGCGCTTGTAGTTCTGCTGCTGAGGCCATTTCTTCACTTTCACTTTCTGATTCGGTTGGGGCGGATGGTCTCTCGAATGGTCTCGACGACTTATTCCGTATTTTAGGAATTTTCATAAAGGAGATGTGGGTCTAATCCCGGGGTTTTATCGTGAGTGTGTTTTTTTCTCACTTTCCTTTTTTATCTGCTATGCAGTCAAAACTTGTTGTGTCCGTACTTATGCGGATGTTGTCCTTTATTGCTAGGGAATCACTGACACTTTAAGAAAATTTAATTTTTACTCACGGTTTTTCCTATGCAACTCTTAGTGTGGTTTCCAGTGTGTTTTTCGCCTAGTAATGTCCGGATGAGTTCCTGGTCAGGTCTGGATATGGTCCTTGTCAGGTACAGCTATGGTCCTAGTTAGGTCCAGATATGGTCCTCGTCTCGTCCGGGTATGGTCCACAGGTTGTGATGGAGTTATAATCCAAAACACTCCTGGCAGGATCGCCAATTAAGTCACAATTCACGGAATTTAACTTTTTAAAAACTTTATTTGTGAATTTCACTTATATTAATTTTATTTACAAATTCTAATTGTTATTAATCTTTGTTACAAGTTTTACTTAGTTCTCGGCTATGCCGGCTGGTGTCCAAATCAGAATCCCCCCTTCGTCTGGTCATCATGTAGCATTTATAGTCTTTGCTTCGGACGTCTTATCATCTTAGCTCATATGATGATTGTTGGGTCTTTAGGTCGTGTGAATCTTTGTCTTGTTGTGTTGACTTATGATGCTTGTTGGGTACTCGGGTCGTGTGCATCTTTGTCTTGTTGTGTTGACTTATGATGCTTGTTGGGTACTCGGGTCGTGTGTATCTTTGTTGGCTTATGATGATTGTTGGGTTTTGCTTGACATGAATATTAGCTTAAAGTAATTGCAATGGTTTTTTATCTTAGTTTGATAACAATGGTTATTTTCGTCTTATTATGTTGACTTATGATGATTGCTGGTTTTGCTGGCCATGATTATTTAATATGTTTATTATAATAATAGATTAAAGTGATTACAATGGTTTTAACCCTAAATTACCATTAACTCCCTTAACTCGCGCAATTTTTATGATACTCAGTGGTTTTGTTTGAAGGACGGCATCTGGCCTGCACATTTGGCTCTTAGGGGTTGTTGTGGTGAACCCTTGGTTCAATGATTATATTTCCAAGTTTTTTATGTGAGCAAATTGAACGTTTAGTTCAATTTGCTTGGAGTTTAATTGATTAGCGCAAATCGAACGTTTAGTTGGTCTCCAAACGAAGAGAAACTGCTCGCCACATCCAGCACAGGAAATAAAACACACGAATTGATTGGTTATCACCCTTTTTTTACTTTTATTGTTTCTTGCAACTATCGGTCTTTTATTTAATTTACACTATTATGGCAAAGTACACGGTCGTATGATTTATTGATTGATAACGAAAGTTACATTTTTGATTAACTAAGTGAAAAAAATCATGAATTAAAAGTCGCTTCGAACCTTACAAATATCTTAATTTAAGCATTCTCATTGCATCGTTCAAACGTACACAATAGACGAACTATCTAAGCACTCCGCACTGGTGATCCCAACTATTACTATTGACTGAGCGCAACTCCTGGATGTACGCGTCCCCGTGCCCACCGGGGAGCGAAGGAAGAAACGACCGGCTCAGTCGGGTGATGGATAACGACTCAGCGATGTGTATTCGTTGGTGGTGGAAATTCGACCCGAGGTGAACACTCTCTCGATTAAGGGTGCGATTTTCTTACCACAAGAGAAACGTGAAGTCTCTCTTTGTGGAATAGGGAACCATATATCTTAGTAAAGATCTTTGTGGTATGCGTGATCGTGTAGATACTTGTTGTTTACTCATGCGAGAAGATCAATGGGAAAACAAAGCTGAAAAATTGAAGAGACCAAGGGCATCGAGTGCAATGAGGATCGGCTAAGTAAATAGCTGCATTGCTATTGAGAAAACAAATGTGCTGAAAGGTTTGGGATACATCATACAATTTGTATATCGTATCTTTGGTCGTTGTAAGAAACGGATTCTTTATTTGCATTTGTTTATGCTATTGAATTCGAATCCGGCGGCTAAGCGCGAAATTGGCGATTGTTTGGAGAATCAAACAAAGGAGCATTACTGGGAGAAGTGCTTGCAGCTGAATCAATAGTTGCAAGTCATTATGAAGCAATTTAGATCGTTACACAATGACGGTTGTGTATAACATCTATACCGATTGTAAATGGCATTTATGGCAACTCAAGGGTGGAATTCCAGTGCGAATATTTACACCAATATAGAATTCGGTTCTTGGTTGCTATTGCTGAGGTGGATTGATGCATGTGGGAATGCTCTTGTGGGAGAAATTCTTTTCAGATATTTTAAATGTGGATTAAGGAATTATTTTAGGGAATTTGAATAACGCATTAAATGCGTGAATTTTGTATATTGTAAAGTTAAAATCGTCTGTTATTATATAAGTTTAAAACGGAGGAAGTTAAAGTCGCCAATACGTCTGTATTGGCGACTTTAACTTCCTCCGTTTTAAATGCGTGAATGCTGTGAGTATACTTTTTAGAGATTTTTAGATAATGCGTTGAATGCATTAAATGTCCTTGAGAAAGGAAATGTTTCAGGTATGCTGGTGATTGAGATGCAAATATGGGTTGCGAATATGGGGGGTTCTTCAGGTGAGCTTAAAAGAACCCCTACAGTCCGATTTTATTTACTGCACTTTCTTCGGATGTGACCGCAAAGGAAGTATAGTTGGTTGTTTTGGATCCATCTGTGTACAATAGCGCTACCCGTTGGCTTTATATTTTGAAGCGACTGACCAGAATAGTGCACCGTATATTTCTTTGTTTGTGTTTGGTTTTATAAATGTTGAGACTGTTGTTATGATGTTATTATTATTGAGAAACCATGGCGGGTAGGTTGCGGAGGATTTCAAAGTTTGTTTAATATCCAATTCCAATTGCTTGGCTTTATCTAAAATGCGGCTGATTGCAAATGGGATTCGGTTGGTTTTTTGTATCCTATTGTTAGCTTGATGTCTTTGTCGATTATGGAATTTCGCGAAAATGCCAATTTAGCTATTAGTTTTATTGATATGATTTCCATCCGGTCCTCGATTGTTGGGAGCTCAGCTTCAGCCAGTATATTTTTTTGGTGTCGTTCTGATTGGAAAGGTGCTTCTTCTAGGCGGGTTTTATTATATTTAGAGTAGTTTTTGGACTATCGCCATAGATATAGATTTCTTAGTCCATTTTACATAAAATTATAGGTTTTTTAATTTTACATAGAGTGTTAATGTGTACGGGGGGATGGGTGCGAACATACAGGGCAAAGTTACTGATTGCTTTCAACCTGGCGAAGTCCAGGACGGTCCTTGTTCCTGTTCAATCTAAGTTGACATGCAGTCTGTACGTGACACCCCTGGCACCCGCCAAGTAGTGAACCAATCCATGTAGCGACATCCCGAGAAAGGTTGACGCAAGGCTAATAACCAGCCCGTAAAAATGAATTATTATGGCAAATTTAACAAGCCTCGGATATGGACTGGATACACGACGACGACCACGGAAACCAAAATGACTAAACGATTTGAGAATTTTCTCATGGAACGTCCGCTCACTATACAGAGCTCGAGTTGCACAGCAGCTAGCCGATGCCCTGTCCGAAGAACAGTTCTACTAGAACGTCGAACGGGCCCTCAATGGCTCCCCAAGATGAAAATCGTTCTTGGTGATTTGAATCCCAAATAGGTCGGGCTCCGATTTTCAGGCATTACACAGCTTCCCATAGTTTGCATGAGAACACTAATGACGATCGAACTGGCAGCATCGAAAAACTTGGTCGTTGCAAGTACCAGGTTTCCGCGTAAAGATATCCACAAAGCCACCTGGGTATCACCTGATGGAGCCACTCGCAACCAAATTGACCACGTGTTGATAGATCGCCGCCACTCCTTGAGCCTGATGTCAGTACGAACGTACCGATGTGCTAATGTCGGCTCGGATCATTATCTTGTTGGTACAGTTTTCCGAGCGCAGATTGCCTTACGGAGACGTATTGCAAAACCAAATGCTGCTCCCACTAAGCATTGAGGAAACATTAAAAGCCATAAGACAGCTCAAATCAAATAAAGCCCCCGGAGCAGATGGCATACCAGCTGAGCTGATCACACAAGGAGGGACAGCGTAACATCACGCAATTCATGAGATCGTGGTGCACGTTTGGGAGTAAGAGGAGATGCCGGAAAATTTGCGTCGTGGAATAATTTGCCCCATACATAAGATATCATACTCTGCAGCAACTGTAGAGGTATAACATTGCTGAGTACCGCCTAAAAGATACTCTCCAATCTCGTACAAGATCGGATAGCCCCATACGCTAAAGCCATCATTGGTCATTATCAGTGTGGCTTCATCCCAGGCAAATCAGCAATTGATCATTCACGCTTAGGCCGGCGATGGAAAAATGTTTGGAACTTAAGATTCCATTATATCATCTATTTATAGAGTTTAAGGCCGCCTACGACAGCATAGCCAGGGTAGAACTATATAATGCGATGCGAGAGTTCGGCATTCCAAAAAAATAGTGCGACTTTGTAGTTTGACCATGACCAACGTAACTAATCAAGTAAAAATAGAGGGATTGTTGTCCAAACCAGTAATTATTTTTAATCGACTCCGACAAAGGGACTCTCTGGGCTGCCTCTCCTTCAACCTGGCGTTAGAGAAAGCAACCCGTGACCCTGGCATTACAACAAGACTGACTATTGTCACCAAGTCCAGCCAGATACTTGCCTACGCAGATGACATCGACATCATCGGTAGAACCGAATCGGCTGTACAGGAATCCTTCACCCAGATCGAGCAGGTGGCACATAAACTGGGACTGTACATTAATGAGGGAAAAACTAAGTACATGGTGGCAACTTCTGCGAAGAGAAGACCTAACGTTGGTCAAACTATCAGGGTAGTGGAGCACGAATTTGAAGTACTGCAATCCTTTAACTACCTTGGATCAATAGTATCAGCCGATAATAATATGGAAGAGGAAATACGCGAACGGCTGATCAAATCCAACAAAGCCTACTATGGTATATCAAGGCTTTTTAAATCCCGAAATTTATCCAGAACATCCAAGCTACTACTGTACAAGACCATGGTCTTACCAGTACTCATGTATGGATTCGAGACCTGGGTGCTCAATAAAAGGCACTCTGAACTCTTAGCCGCGTTCGAGAGGAAGGTCTTAAGGAGAGTTGTTGGCCCCGTTTGTGAGCGAGGACGATTCTGGAGACGCTACAACAATGAGTTGTACGCAATCTACTTCGAAGCTAATGTTGTAAGAAAAATCAAGCTCGGTAGACTCCGATGGGCGCGACACCTAGCTCGAATGAGCGAAGAGGAACCTGCCCGGAAAGCCCTTTGTGGCAGGATGTATGGAAGGAGACAGCACAGGAGACCTTGTCTGCGGTGGAAGGATGGCATTGACCAGGACGCCCGGAGTCTGGGAGTGCCAAACTGGATGACATTAGCTCGAATTCGGGACCGGTGGAGAAATTTGTTAAATAAGGCCAAGACCGGATTCCGGTTTTAATAATTCCATTGAACGCTACTAGTTACCTTTCTATTATTTACTCAAAGACTTTCTCCTGAAACACGTAAAACCATCATCATTCGCTAATGCAATTGCATTATCATCTCCAAACATTTCCCTCAGGGGCATAGTTGTATTCAACGCACCATGTTCCTGAAAAGCAATTCGGTTACATCATGTAACCGACATGAAACCTGAAACGTCAATGCACATACCTCCCAATGTATTTTGCCGCACACGTGCATGGCATATTCCCCTTTTTTATCTGCATACACGTCGGCCGGTCGTCCGACCAACGAGCATAACATAGCTCGCGACTGGCCCCCAAAGGAAATCGAATTCTCTATATTGTAAATATACACACGAGAGTTCGACCCTTGGAGCCGCCAGTTGCCGTCTTATGTAAATCAGAATTCCTGTCGGCATGATGGTTTGCCCAGCTGCAACCACTTCTCTTAGTTATCCCGTTGTTGGATTGGTTATCCCTTTGTTGGATTGGTTTATCTGCGGTTCACGTACTAATGGACACACAGCATGAGCGACCGAGATGATCTTGGCGCGTGTGTGTGCACCCTCGCTGGGACCAATGTGTCGGAAAGCTTCTCCCATTGGTCGCCGAGAGAGGGAAGAATTCAATTTACTCCCTTACTGGGAGAGTCGATTTTTAACTACTGTGGTATGCGGACGTGATCGTCAAGTGATACGCTGTGTAGTGCGTGCAACATTAAACTCATCATTTGTATATTCAATGTGCTGTTTGCTTTGACTTTAAGTGACTATTTCAAATAACAGATTCAACTCATCATTTGTACTTTCAATACTTTAAGTGATTATTTCAAATAACAAATTAAACTCATTATTTGTATGTTCGATGTCCTGTTTGTTTTAATTAGGATAACCGTTTCATGTAAGTAATGTTTAGACTTTAAGTGATTATTTCGAATAAAAAGTAGAACTCATCATTTGCATTTTCAATGAGCTGTTTGTTTTGATTTGGATAACAGTTTGGATAAATTTGATAATAAAAAGACGAGTTGAACTACCAAACAAGCCAACTACCGTGTTTATTTTCTGCGCTTGTGAACAGTGACTATTAAGTTAGGAAATCTTTGTGAACCTGTGCCAATGCCGGCACCCAACGAAAAACTGCCCATACAAGACAGCGCGGCAGACCTTGTCTGCGATGGAGGGATGGTGTAGACCAGGACGCCCAGAGCCTGGGAGTGCCAAACTGGATGACATCGGCTCGACATCGAGACCGGCGGAGAGATTTGTTAAATAAGGCCTAGACCGGATCCCGGTTGTAGTGGCGATGATGATGATGTTAATGTGTACGTTACTTTTTTTGTTGCTTAAGTATTTAATAATATTGAGCCTCGCTGCTAAAGATACTTTGAGTTCTAAGCAATGTTGTTTCAAGGTATACTTATTGTTAAATGTTATTCCTAGGATTTTCAGGTTGGGGACATTTTGGATTATTTTGTTTTTTATGTTGAGGTGTATTTGGGGAAAAAGTCGTCGCCGGCACACATTTGTCTACTGAGAGTCTGGCACCTGAGGAATTTGACCATTCTAAGATATCTTTCATTGTGCTAATAACCTTGCCCGTAAAAATAAATTATTATGGGAAATTTAACAGAGACCTCGAGACTAGCTAAATAACGTCAAGACCGGATCCCGGTTGTAGTGCCGACGATGAAGATATCTTTCACCGTTTCAGTAAAACCGTTTTTGCAGAAAGTTAGATCACTGGATTTACTTAAGATGTATATATCGTCGGCGCCAATGCCATGACCTAGATGTTTCTGTTTGTGTATTATTGTACTTATGTCGTCAAAGGCGATCATAAATAGTACAGCTGACAATGGGGGTCCTTGAGGGATTCCGTTGTGTAATGGAAATATGTTGGAGTAAACGTGGTTGGCTTTACATTGGAATTTTCTATTGCTTAGAAATGATTTAACGTACCTATATATATTGTTGCCAATTCTCCATTTTAACATTTTATTAAGTACGGTGTGAGCGCCTATTCTGTCGAATGCTTTCTCAAAATCAAGAGAGAGTATTGTGACGTGATTTGTGGCGGATAGAGCCTTTGAGGTGTAGTGGTCAATGTGGAGTAAGGCGTCTGTGCAACCTCTGTTGGATTTGAAAGCTACTTGGTTGATGGATGTCAATTTCTTTGTTTCCATAAACCAGAGTAGACGTCAAGCTACGATTTTTTCTAATACCTTTGCGGGACAAGGAATTAAGGATATGGGGCGGTAGCCTTCCCCCGTATCTTTATCTTTGCTCGGTTTGGGAATAGGTTTAGGACCGCGGTTTTCCATATTTGTGGGATGCGTGATGCTTCAAGTATTTTATTGTATAACTTTATAATTCTTTGTTTTGAATAATGTGAACGGTTTTTCAACATTGGGTAGGATATTCAATCTTTCTCTGGAGTTTTGCCCTTAGTTACACTAAGTGCTGACTCGAATTCGATAAATGAGACGGGTTGTTCAATGTGCAGAGCTGCAGAGTTAGGAGTTTGCAAAGATAGTGGATTGTTGAAGGATTCAGTTTTTCTGCGATTGAATTCGGGGTGAAAATTATTGTTGCCTGAGAATTGCGACCAGGTTTTGGCGAAGAGTTGGCTTATTTCCACTGTGTCTGAGATTGTAGTATTTTCGAAATTAAGGGATGAGATAATTGTCGGCTACCACTTAAGCTGCGTATTTTATACCATATTGTGGTTGTGAAGGATGTTGGATTGATTGAGGAAGTGAATTGAAGGAAGCTTTTTGCTTTGCTTTCTTTCATCTTCCTACGAAATAGTGCATTCGCTTTTTTGTATGTAACAAAATTAACCTGCGTAGGTCTTTTTTTAAATTCAGAGAGGGCTGACATTTTGCTTTTCCTGAGAAGCGTTAGATCGGAATTCCATCAAGGTACGTATTGCCTGGTTTCTGATTTGGTTGTGATATTTGTTTGGGGTATTGAGAGATTGGCAGCGGATCTAATTGCTTTACTGATTAACGTCGCTTCGTGATTCGTGTCAGGTGTGGGGGAATTGCTTGAAAGAAATTCGTCAACTTTTCTTTCAAAAAGTGCCCAGTTGGCAGAATCGGTTTTGTATTTTGGAGATCTGTTGTGATGGGTTATCGGTTGTCGATTATTTATTATGCTTAAAACGGGGAAATGGTCACTATTGTAGAGGTTGTGGGTATTTTACCACTCGTGCGCCAACACGGACGCGGATTCAGTAGTAACACCACGGATAGTTCGATGAAACAATCGCCCACAAAAGAAAAGTCACCAATTGCAAAGATAAATAAAACGGCACTGGAGAATTTTTGTTTAACAGTTTTCTTTATTAATTAGTGTGACGTTTTCCCCCACAGAAATTTATATATTTATCAAATAGGTTACCTGCCGTTTTTCCTGCGCGGGGCATCCAGTATTTCTATTGTTATTCCCGCCTAGAAGCATTACGGTCTCTCCACGAAACTAAAACAACTCCTCTGGGGATGTCTCCAAATTCGTTTCCAACATGAATCCTCTCGATGGTCCGGTGTAAAACCAAGTTGGTAAATTGATCTACAGATCTTAGGAAACCCTCGATAATGTTCGGGTTCTCCGGACAAATTGTTAAACACACATCGTTCAGGAAAGTTTCAATGATAATCTCAATTTATTGTCTCTCCTTGTCCAATCAACTTTTACTTTTGCAATTTTGCTTTTTAACTTTTACAATTTTATTCCTTTACTTGTTACAATTTTTATTTTTTACTTTGTCACAATTTCAACCTTTTTACTTTCTTTGTTCATCGAACAACCGGCGCCCTTCTTCTTCTTTTTTCAACTCTTTTCTCTTTTCTCCTTTCTTCACTTACTAAACCTTTCTCTCTTTCCATCTCCATCCACTCCGAAAAGGGATCCAGCTTCCACACGAACCACAATCGAACAAAAGTACGTTCGTACATTCAACATGTGGATCGTGTGTTTTTTCACCACCTTACCATCTATTATTATATTATATTTAAAACGAAACAAACGACGGGGATGGCGGAAGCCGCACGTAACATTAGTTCACTAACAACGTTTTCTTTATTAATAGTTCACAACAATGTTTCCTTTATCAATTAGTTCGCCAGCAATGTTTCCTTTTGTTTTTAATTGTATATTGGTTTCGTACTTAACGGGTCAGACAAATTTACTTTTGTTTTTCTAAGATTTACAGACATGAAGTTCGAGCAGAACACATCACGTCAACACAACATTAATGTTCCTATTGTTCTCCTGGCACCATTGGCTGCGTATAGAATCGTTAAAACCTATTCACGCACATGGATCCTTTTAGCAATGGATATCAACCCGGTAAACATGAACTAAAGAACACTGAACTTCCGACTTGGCAATAAAACGTATGTGCGCTGCTGAATAGATATTCGTGTAAAACAGACTGACGGACTTGACTTAATAAATTGGATGTATTATTGACCGACTCGCCTAGAGACGGTGTTGGACTTTTGCACTGAATATGCGCGCACCTCGGGGGTAGAAATCTGACTCCATGAGCTGGGCGACGTTGACCCAGCCTCTGGTGATTGTGCTGAGTTTCCACGCATGTCATCGCAGGGGAAAATTAATCCTTCCTTTTCAAGAAAGACACCCAAACAAGCGCTGGGCGCAGGAAAGGAAAAACAAACATGCAGCTGGTCAAATATGATGGTCGCAACTGTAGCGAACCTTGGGATTGGAGCTATATTTACTCATGAGCCGTAGCAAGAATATCGGCTACAGCTGTGTCAACAATTACGTTGGCCAGCGAGTGTTTATCGTTTATAATTGCTGACAAGCCGAGCCGATTGGTCTGGCACGGTTCATGTAATATGAATGAAATAATTTGTTTGATGTGTATGCTTGCTGGGGTTTTACTTTCAGGTGAAAGAGAATGAAGGGTAGCTTACGCTGCCCAAAATTGCAGGTAGGTATGGTGTCTTGTGGGTGAGGGAAAAGCAGGTTGATTAAAGAAATGGATGGTTCTTGGGGAAAGCTTTAAAGAACCGCCACAAAGTCGTTTAGAACTTGCCATGAAGTTTTCGGAACCAATTCTGGAGAGCAACAAGTGATGTCTATATGAGTGAGGATATTGTGGGTAGAAAGGTGAGTAGGCGAACCTTCATTCAGTAGGATCAGATTGGAGGTGACGAGGAGGTTTTCAATTACTTCCCCTCTTTTGTTTGTGGAAGGTGAACCCCAGGGTGTACTCCAAGCATTTATGTCACCTCCAAGTATTCTGGGCTCGTTTGTTTCGTTGAGTATAGCCTGAAGATTATTTTTATTTAATGGCTGATTTGGGGGGAGATATAAGGCAATGTAGTTGAAATTTAAAGGGTGTTGTATTTCTACAACGAGAGTTTGGATATTTGTAATGATGGGGAGGATTTTGTGGGAAGTACTTTTCTTGATTAGTAATCCTACACCTTGCTTGTGTGATGTGTTTGCAGGTGAATTGTAGAGGTAGCCTAAATAGGATTTAGGGATGAATGGTGTGGTGTTGACTGGACAATACGTTTCATGCAGTGATATTATATGTGGGTTATACTCTTTAATTGGAATGTTTAGTTCGTCAAAGTTATTGGTATAACCGTTCATGTTCTATTGTAGAATGGTGAATGGTTTTTGTTTTGGAGTGACTTTTGGGCGTTCAACCCTGCTAATGTGCTTGGGACTTGATTTTGTTGAGGGATGGGGTTGTATATTCTTAAATTTATTAAGAGAGTATGGTGGGTGGGATGCATGTTGTTAGGATCTACACTCCGCTGTTCGAGATGTGGCGCACTTGGAGTTCGAGTATCCAACCTCAGGAACAGCAGAGAACAGAGGGTGGTTGTTAATTTTATAGTTGCATTGTAATATCATTGTTATGTGTTGTTGACTTTTTTGGCTTGTGGGGCGATGCAATATGAAGATTGTTGATTGTAGCAGATGAGGAAGAGCTGGTTGGAAGGGATTTATTGAGTGTAGTTTTTTATTTGTTTTTTTCCATCGAGGGTCCTTGTAATTGGCTGGATTTTAGAGTATCTTCTTAGAGTAGCTTCCCGAAAATTGATCAGGTTTGTGGATATTTGTTTCCTTATAAATTCATTTGGCTTCGCCCATTGAGCATTTGTTTGTGGTTTTTATTGTTAACATTTCTTTCGCTTGGATATACGAGGAACAGGTTTTATCCACGGCCGAGTGAGGGTGCGAGCAGCTGGCGCACATAGTGCGACTGCATTTTACGGGGCTATGAGGTGGCAGATTACACTTTTCGCACATTGTGGTATTGGTGCAGCGTTTTGTGGTATGGCCGAGTCGTTGGCAGTTGCGGCATCTCATGGGGTTGGGGATATATTCGTTGACCTTAGCTTTGTAAAAACCGATGTCTACGGACTTCGGTGGTTGGAATAGGTTAAAAGTAAATAACATAAGTCTGGAGGGTCTTCGCACTATACAGTCATCTACTTTAGTAAATTTGTACACATCTGTGAGTTTTTGTTGACCCATTTCGGCTATTACCATATTTCCGCTTCCGAGATGTTTATGAGACAACTATGCCTTTACATCCATTTAGTTTTTCGTGTTTTACAGAAACGGGAAACACGTTGCCAAAGTTTGTTATTTTAAGAAAACGGTCTGCGATTTTTTGAGAATTAGCTTTCACTAATAATTGTTCGTCTGTACAGTGAATTTTTCATACTCTTGTCTAACATAGTCTATCACTTTTTTAATTAAAAATAGTCTTAGTGATGAAATAGGCTTACCACTCTCCTTGGATGATATAATTAGAAATTTTGGATTTATTGTATTGTTCATTGTTCGTAAACTAGGAAAAAATTCCTCTGTTTTTGTAAGTGTTCTTTTCATTTTGTTTGGTCGAATATCGCTATTTGTATCTTCCGTAAGATCGCTAAACCGGTTACTATTCACAATTGGCCAGCAGGCCATTTCGTTGCAATTGTTTTACACTACTTTATTGTATTATATACACAGTACACTGCACAACAAGGGTCTGGTCTGGTTTTTTTTTGCTTTTTTCACTGCACTATTACACAATGGGGATGTAATATAATTTTATAACGTAGAACTGATGTTACACGTACTGAACACAATTCGCGACGATCTAAACTCTACGACGGTTGTAAGGGGAATGTACAATATATAACTTCTGTTCTGTGGTTGAACTAAGGTCAGTATTTTGTACAACTTAACATAGTAGCAGTCGTGATAATAATAGCACATAATTGAGATTTTTGTACTGTTTGTGCTTAAAAAAGATAGCATTTTCGTTTTTACACAAATCTACAGATTATAATGTGCTTAACACTGTTAAGAACCAGCTTTAATTTGTCGGTGTTTTTTTTTTACATTTTGTTTGTTTTTGAAGCATTTTATTGTTAATATCTGGCACAAGACTAACGACCTTGCCCGGAAAAAACAAATCATTATGGAAAATTTAACAAGCCTCAGGACTTGCTAAATAGGGCCAAGACCGGTCCCGGTTGTAGTGCCGATGATGATGATGATATTGTTATTATATTTTTTTGTTGATGTATTTTTAGTGACTTAAAACCTATTGAAGTTGCCCGATACTTTGGAGGGAGCATTTTTGACGAAGACTACGAGAGTATGATTCACTTAATTTTTTCTTACACTAACGGGTGTACAAAAGGGGGTTTTGGAGTACCCTTACATGTCAGAACACAGTGCGAGCGGAAGGAGAGGAAGTAGATAATGAAAGGAGGTATCGATGTACATACGTCTTAAATACTTGGACAGTACAACGATGAGGAAACATACGATCAGGTAGAGCATCCCATATTCGTGTGGTTCGGCTAAATAATGTGATAGAAAACTAAATGACAGAAAACCTTAGCTCATCTGGAGATTGTAGATGAGCTCGGTGTTGGGAAGGGCGACAGATAGTCAAGTGAAGAGATTGCACTCGATGTGCCATAATAGCAAATGAAACAGCCGCACCAGAGATCAGTGTCGTATTGGATGGTGGCAAAGTAAGAAAAAGGCAAGTGTTGACCTTGTCGAAAATTGGCATGGAAATACCTGAATATCGTCTAGAGTTGAATCGAGTCTATGGGTGGAATCTACGTTGGAATAAGCAATCATGGTAACTGGTCTATGTGGGTCCACCAGATATTTCGAATCTTCTTAAGACTTCCACGAAGAGATGTTGATGGAAGTCTTCATTCGTATAGCAAGTTGGTGTGTTCGTTGACATCCTGTATTTTAAAATAGTTGAGTATTTCATAGAACAATTGTGGGTTTGCATCTAAAGTAGTCGCTAAACTCCTCCATAAGTTGCGTGCTCATCCACAAAGTTGGAGTCCTGCTGTTCTAAGGGTGGTGAGAAAGTAACTGCTTCGTAGCATATGAGGGTAAGAATACACGATCTCATAAGCACATAAGTTAACATCATGAGTCCAAATTACTACAAGGTAATTCGCTCTCTTAATTGCTTACACCAAAAAATCTTACGAGGACAGGTGTTCCAAAACTCACGATTCCAAATACGAAGGACTAACAACCAATAAGTATTTTATTTCGATGTAATAAATGATAGGTGACAGTTGACAAGAATGACATCTTTACACAGCTTCATACAACGACGGCTTCAAGAATACTTTCGTAAGGCCTAGAGAAACAACGCAACTGAACATAATTTTCGATGGGTCATAACTGGGGATCCATCGTGCTATGGTCGAAGATGCATACATTAGGGGAGCGGATTAACGCGTACTATGTCTGCAGGTGGTCAATGGCGACCGATTGATGTGGGTCCCATCCGGCTGTCTATATCTCGAAGTAAATGAATTATTGGGAGTTTAGTTGGTGTTTGTTTATTTTAATGACTTTGATCATTCGTATGTGGTCATTATAGTGCTGTGATGTTGTTGCTGTGTGGAGCTAAGTACGGTGTTTGTGTGGCTCTGATGGCGGAGGATATGACTGGCTCTGCAGTGATTTACGTTGAATGTATTTATGTAGTGGGTTGGAATTTTACTCTGCTTAGGGAGATCTATGAATAAATAAGAAACATATGTGTTGTTGTTGGCGACAACCGATGTTTTCACGGGTTTCTTGGGTCTGAGGTGGAAACTGGCATTGAGGACGCAACCTTGCATGGGTTTTCAACAGAATGACTCCATGTTTATTTGCCTTTAAATGTGCATTGATGCGCATTCTCACATTAACAGGTATCATGAAAAACTCTCAAGCCTAAGAGAATGGCAACGAAGGTGGGATTCTTCCACCAAAGAAACACGATGATACCCGATGTAGAAATCTGGGTGAAAAGAAAAAATGACGAGCTGAACTATCACTTGACTCAGCTAATATCAGGGCATGGAAGTTTTCGGTAATACATACACAAGTATAAGCATGTGAATCAACTATACTGCTTGTATTGTGAAGGCAAAATATTATGTGTACAAATAAAACAAAATTCTGTCGTTTTCTATAAAAAGTTTGGAATTTATTGTGAAAGAACGGTACATTACCTTTTATTCAAAGTATTGCCCATTACTAGGCACTACTTTTTCCTATCTTTCTGACAGCATAAGGATACAACGTCGGAAGAACTCTTCATCTTTTGAGGATATCCACGAATTTACCCATTTTTTGGTATCTTCATATGTTGTAAAGTGCTGCTCGGATAGACCATGTGCCATGTATTGAAATAAGTAATAAACAAAAGGGCAAGGTCTGGTAAATACGGCGGGTGTGGTAGGACTTCCCAATAAAGCGTTTCCAAATAGTTTTTCACCGGCACCGCAACATGCGGACGAGCATTATCATGAACACTAATTTTGTCATGTCTTGAGTAGTAATGGGCGCGTTTTTCTTTGAGTACTCGGGTCAATCTCATTAATTGTGTTCGGGAGAGAACTCCAGTGATGGTTTTGTGGGGTTTCTTCAAGGCGTCGAAGAAGCACCCATCGCTTTAACCCCATTAAACCTCCCTCTTTCCACTCTACCCCATGGTACTTACCTGCAATTAGGCAGCATTAAGCTACCCTACAAAAATCTTAAGTCCTGTGAAACATCCCATGGCAAGATCATCACCTTGCCACAGCATCACAGCAATCTAGCTGTGTTTACTTTTACCAAGCGACCTCTGATCCCACGATCATCCCATACAAACCCATGGCTAATGCAGCTGCAATCAATTACCTAGGATCGATCGCATAAGCGATAAACCAGCGATCCTAACGTATTTACATTGGCCAATTCAAACAAATGCGCATTTTTAGCGCATGCCCTTTTCAGATACCATTTCGGTATATACAAATACAAAATACTTTCCATTGTTATGATAAGAAATGTTAGGGCTACCAATGCTAATGTGTGAACGGCTGCATATCTCCCTTCTATTCGTTTTTCAATGCGCGTTCGTTTGTCCTTCCTTCTAATAGGAAGACATTCGTTCCAATAGAAACGATATTGTGCATGAACTTTCCAATGGGATGCTGATCGGCTCCCATTGGTCACTGCATGCCGGAAGGGATGTTTCTCCTGCGATGATGTGCGGTGGAAACTCATCGCAATCACCAGAGGCTGGGTCAGCATCACACGGGAGTCTAGTCGAGGTCATCGTGTTGTGAGCGTCGGATTTAAGTAATCCCCGTCGAGTGCAAGTTTTTTTAATCAATTTCGGGAAACGTCTTTTTGAAATTCGTATCCGTCCGTTTTATTGACAGTAAAAAAACACGTTGTAGTGAACCATGTGCTACATATACGCTGTACAACGGTTGTTACTTAAAAAAAATTTTTTTTTAAGGAGGTGGATCAAACAGTGCTTGTAATTTAAAATAATAATAAACTAATGAAACATTAATATCTAAATTACTGACTTGTGTTTTATTTTGGTTTTCGTGGTGTTCGGTCTCCTTTGTGAACAATTTTTGGAGAACTATCAGTGGGTGTTAGCTGAATCCGAACCCGTGCTTGGTGCATAGCTAAACACTACCACAGTTTCACTTGGTTTCACCAATTCATAATACACGACACCAATCTGATCCCACCAAATAGACAGCATCAGTTTTTTCCTAAGAATATTCGGTTTTGCTGTCGAAGTTGAAGCATGGCCAGGTGGTCCTATGGGTTTTATCTGTCTTTATCGTGGTGTCTCCTTGGGTTTGTCGATAAAAACACACCTCATGTTCGTTTCTTAGTTTATTTACATTACTTAGTTTAATTCGAAATTCTTACACACTTAGTTAATTACAAAACATAGGTTGCAGTACATTACTGAAGTTCCTTCACACTCAATTCAATTATAAAACATAGGTTGCAATAAATTCTTGAAGTTCCTTTTCACTTAATTCAATTATAAAACACAGGTTGCAATAATTCTTGAAGTTCCTTTTCACTTAATTCAATTATAAAACACAGGTTGCAATAATTCTTGAAGTTCCTTTTCACTTAATTCAAATATAAAACATAGGCCGCAGTATATTACTGATGGTACACAATAGACGGATACTAAATACTCCTTGCCGGACTCGCAATTTCAGACTAACTCTTTAAATGAATCCCTTGGGACGCCCCACGAAGGATGTAAATTAACGTGAGGGTGTAACCTGCCCTCACGGAATCCGAATCAAGATTAATTTAAGTTCATCGAAGCGATAGAATACCACACATTCGATCATCGCTTCGATGACCATATATGGTAAGGTATCCCTTTTGCGTTTTGTTCAACACAAAAAGGGGTTGAAATGCACACACGATGATTGCTTTTGCTGTTCATCGCGTGTATCAGCAAATATGCAGACACAGCATACATCCCGTTTAAAGTTCGCAGCAGGTGCGAGTATCTCAGGTAAAAAAAGGGGTTGAAATGTTTACACGATCAACGACTGCGTAAAGCATTATTGCTGATCGCGTACATTTCGCTGATATATCCTCGCAATCGAATTCTAATGGTAAATTTCCATTTGCGAACTCGACTGCTTGGGCGCCAGCCGGATGCCCTCATGTATCGGTCGGTCGGGTGATCGAGAATAGAGAATATAGTGTAGATATTGCACGGGCAATATTGGTTGCTTGGTTGTTAAACCAAATTGCTTTGAAAATATTGCATTTGTTGCCGCTGGAATTTCATATCAGCGAGAATTAATGTTTCATCGGTTTCTCTAATGTTACAGGTACGGCATAGAAGGTAAGTACACGCTTTTAGTGTATTTTAGGAAACTGTTACCTTTTGTACCTGTAAGGTAAGTAGTGGCGTTCAATGGAACTGCCACGGTACATGTTTTTATTTTTGGTTGTATGCCTATATGGGGTTTTTACTTAGGTTATGGGAAGATGGTTGGTGGAGTTCAAGGGACCCGCCACAGTCCCCATGATTTTCTTTTCTTTGGGTTATCGTAGTGGATCCATTATTTATCCCCAGTGACTATACGACGCAAAAAACTTCTTTTTTTACCTTGCAAACAGCATTTCACTTATGCAAAGTCGGCGTTCAACGTCTCTCGGCTTGGCTTTAGTTCGCTTGGAACCTAATATCTTTATTTTTGAATCATCCCCAATGATTTTAAACGATGTGAAATTGCTTGTTGAGTTACATCTAATATATATGTAAGTTCTTTTTGCGTTTGGGATGGATCTTCCTCCAATATTCCCTACAATTCCTTGTCTTCGTACACTTTCGGCCTTCCACTTCGTTCTTTATCTTCTACGTCAAACTCAACGTTTTTAAACATATTTGGCACAAAACTAGACATTTTTCCACGAAAAAAATTATGTAAAGCTGATACAAAATCACAAATATTTTGAGGTTATGTTGTTACCACGTATTTAAGCTCACAATATTACGTTTGACATCTAACAATTTCTACATCATTTTCTGGTGGGGCCATCTTTTGCCAAACAGCGGAAACTTATTTGTACATCTACTAGAAAATGTGGAACACGTACTCACAGAGTGCGTGATATTCGAGACCGCACGGACGATTTTGGAGAGACATATGCGGCCTGTGAGTAGGGCGTTAGAATATACTCGCAGATAGGACGGTTTGTCGTAAGAGGCGACTAAAGGCCGAGTAGTAGGTGGGGTCCCAACGCCCCGTCACCAAGTGAAATACCACCCCATCAAGCTATAGGTTCCGTGAATTGGTCGGGAGAAATCCCTGGCCATCTTTCGGAGCTTAGCTGATGGATCGGTTCGAGAAAATGTTGGTTTAGGTGGTAGTCAGTACCAAGGTGAGATGCCACCCTATCACGCTGTACATTCCGCGATATCGTCGGGAGAAATCGTTGACTATGTTTCAGATGTATGGCTGATGGCCCAGACCGACAAGGAAATAATCCATGATGGTACCTTGTGAGATAAAGAAAACTAGTTTTCCATTCTCCAGGAGGGACTATGTCAATGGGAACATCATGCAAATATTGTGATAAATAAAGGAACTTTAAGAAATTCGTCATCGCATAATCGGCCTCACGCTCGAGGCTTTGTTGACGCACGACTGGTAACTGGATTTTGTACCATCAGGGGTATCGGTCTTAACAATACGAATGTAAACGCCGTCCACCAATATTTGCAAACAGCGAAACCTGATATCCTTGCTCTAACTGAGACCCAGGTCAACACATCAACTGATTCGATATACCTTCGTTGCTCAGACTTACATTCGAGATTCCGCTTTAAGACATTAGTAGTACAATATCAACCTGAATGTTGGGAAGAACTCCAGGCAATAAAGTACGGAAAACGTTACTCGAGCGCGGACGAAGGGGAGTGCGGTAAAACGAAAAACGAGTTTAGTAAAGAAACAAATGTTGTAAAAAAAAACGAGAATAAGTAAAAATAAAAAAAAAATCGAGTACAAGTATAAACGTTCTTTATTTCTTTTGTGTGTGGACTATGCTCGGCGGAACATAAACGTTCAGCCTCATAAACGTTCACTGACCTACAGAGAAGTCCTCTGACGACGAAAAAGAACAGTTCTACGAGAACATCGAACGGCGCATCAATGCCTGCCCAAGATACGATGTGAAAATCGTTCTTGGTGATTTGAATGCGAAAATAGGTCGGGAGCCGGTTTTTAGGTACTACGCATGTTCCCATAGTTTGCAAGAGAACACTAATGACAATGGACTACGAGTCATCGAACTGGCAGCATCAAAAAACTTGGTCGTTGCGAGTACCAGCTGTTCGCGTAAAGATATCCACAAACCCACCTGGGTATCACCTGATGAAGCCACTCGCAACCAAATTGACTACGTATTGATAGATCGCCGCAACTCCTCGAGCCTGATGACGGTACGAACGTACCGAGGTGCCAACGTCGACTCGAATCAATATCTTGTTGGTATAGTTTTCCGAGCACGGATTGCCTTACGGCGATGTATTCCATCCGTGGATAAGGTTCGGATCAACAGGGCTACCTTACGCAATGAGAACACCAGTAACACCTTTTGTCGTGCGTTGAGACTCACCCTCGAAGAGCTCGATGGAGGGACAGTAATTCCTGGGGCCAGAATGCCGGAAGAGAAATGGACACGGCTTAAGAATACTGTCATTAGTACTGCCAACTCCATCTTAGGCAGTAGTTGTAGAGATCGGAGCGACTGGTTTGATGATGAGTGCAAACTAGCGACTGAACGTAAGAATGCTGCATACTGGGTAAAGTAGCAATCTCATCGGACGCGGGTACCTGAGGAGAAATACAAAGAGCTCAGAAGATCTAAAAAATGACTTCACAGACAAAAGAAAAGTGCCTGATTAAAATACCTTGTCTGTGAAATAGGTGATTCGAACCGACGCTATGGCAGTTAGATTCACTAAAAAATTGGCCCAATGCTCAACACATTAGGCCCCTGCGCGTGTAGGAATTCGATTGTTATTCTCATGTACATCCAACTGATGTGGAATTGCTATGTTATTGCTTGGTATATGGCTGATGCTTTTGCTTATTTGATTTTCTTCCTGTGTTGTTCTTCACTATTTGTACAGTGTGTGCATTCGTTAGAAACGCCACAGAAGCATCTCATGTTTTTGCCTATCATCATCAGCATCGGCACTACAACCGGGAGCCGGTCTTGTCCTTATTTAGCAAGTCCTGAGGCTTGTTAAATTTTCCATGATAATTTGTTTTTCCGGGCAAGGTCATTAGTCTTGCGCCAGAAGCTCTCCGACACGGAATCGAACCCCGGTCTCCCACGTGACAGGCGGGGATACTAACCACTATACTATTGAGGAGCCCGTTTTTGCCAATCACTTGATTATTTTTCTAGCTTTTTGTTTGTATTGAGTTTTACCTCAAGTCGTTTGATCGGTTTTTATCTTAACATGTTCTCGGTCAACATGTCGGTGAAGTCCTTTTAAAAGTTTGACGAACTCCGTGTATGGTTTTGCTTGATACATCAAGGCTTGGTGAATTTATATGCTCAAAACTTAGCATTCCATATTTTTTCGCAATATTGTGCGGACAAAAGTGATGTCCGTTTTAGATGGGTTTGTTCCGTTATAAAGTTATCCTGTGTATCGACATTCGGGATTGTGATAGTTTCACCATTGTTGTTTGCCCTAGAGTTTACTTATTCTACGAGTACCGCCCACGCATTAAAGCGTCAGATGTGATTAGGAGACGATCCTCTGACATATCTAGAAGGTGATTGATTTCTTCTATTTTCAACCCTTCTGAAATGTTGTGGACGTAGCGCCTTTATACGAGGTGCTACAAAACCAATAACTCTTCACCATACTGATCTCTTTCAGAAACACCTTAAAGCGGGTTTCATATAATTAAATGGAATATTTCTCTGATTGACTTGTCAAAGATTGAACTCCCCTGAAGCTGAAGCGGCAACATGATTCAGACACGAGCTAACATTCACTTCGAAATTTAAGATTTAAGATGTCAACAAGTTTTAAGGTACACTGTGTTGGCAACCTAATTAAAATTCGAGGGATTTGGATTTCAATTTGGAATAAAGAAGTATATCATTTAAAAGCCAATTAACATTTTTGCTATGCATGATCGACGATCGTGCGCGATCAACAAGATTGAAAGACCTTCAAGATGTCCACTGCCGTTCTTGGGACCTTCTCGTCAACAAAGAGGGATCATGTCAAGCTGCAGAGACCTCAATTATCTTCCGAGTAGGGCACCTCTGACTTTAAGATTAGTCCGGCACGCAGTGATCGTGGGTAGGCTAGCTGATTTGTTCTCCCTCGTAATGATATGGTTCTTCTTCCTGTCTGTAGGTTCCCAGATGTGGAACAGATGCCCGCCAACGCCGGCCGACCTTATAGGAGTTTTAAAGTGATTACTGGGTTTGATTTGGTTGGGGCGGTTCAGAGCAAGAACGATCAGTGCCGAAGTACTTTGTCAGATGCCAGTGTGTTTGTTTGTTACTTCATGTTTCGTCGCAGTGTGAGATGACGTCGCGCGGGAGTGTAGTGTTGTTGTTTGGGGAGAGAGAGACCAGTGCTAAGCCATGCCAGCTGTGCTAGTAGCTGCGGCAGCAACATAGCTGCGCTTGTCTCAGATACTTTTCGCAAACAGACTGGATTACCAGTTGAGTTCGTTCATTGATTCGCAAGGTGCTTAGCGCGACTTAATTAGATTTTGTTGTTTGTTTTACACAGAACCAAATAAATAAAAACGAAAAAAAAAGAAAAAGACGGAACGCCTTTCTTCGGGAAACTAAAAGCAAAATTTTCATATTTAGTTGGTGCTCTTCGTCGGTCTCAAGATATGTTACTCCGGTATGACGGTGATTTCGATGTCTGAAACCTATGCAAAGGTCACTTATCGCTAGTGTGAGATAATGATCGTGGTAACCTCGCGATCGCGCCTGTTTTAGATCCACTCGGATCATAGTAGCGATCAGATAGGTACTTTGGTGATTTATTGAGATCACGCAATTGCTATCACAACGCGGGTATTGATGACGCCGCATCTACCGTTTGGCGGGCGAAGTTCCTCCTCTTTCATGAATACGGTTGTTAGTTGTTTATCTGCGTTTTAGTGTCGCTTCTGTTGGAGATGCAAGGAATGCACAAGTGTTCGGGAGATATGAAGTAATGGAAATAATTATTTCATGATTACGGGTATTTTCTATCGGCGTGCTGTGGTGGTTCAATATTTGATTGAGCCTACCAACTAAAGCGAGCATCCACAGAGGAGGCTTTTCGGTGTGATGTAGATGTGAGAGTGGTGAACAAGTGTTAGGTGACGAACAAGTGTTAGTTACTAGGTCAGCACCTTGCTGATCGAGTATTTCCAATTACGTCACCAACGTGAGATACCTGCCCTTAAATACTTTTAGTTTCATTCATCGGATTGGAAAACAATCATCAGACTATCAGGTAGGCTATAGAATTGCATTACATTCTCTATTACTTGCGGTGTATGTTTTCTTATTCCCTATACAAGCACAAGTCTTGCTTGTAAAATTGAATCCTACATTGTGTTGGAGTTTGCATTGGCGCGCGTTTACTAATCTGACCTAAAAAGTCCAACAGTGGAAGGTAAAGTAGGCTATCACTGATCTCGAGTGTTAAAGAGTTGACTATTTATTAGTTGACCAACGGTTTTGAATTTAAAACGTTCTTACAGAAACGAAAGGAATGCACGTGAATTGATGAGTAGTAAAGAAAGTGCCATATGGGGAGGAATGACTTACGCAGATGTTTTCGAAAGATAGAGGGACTAACTCATTGATTGAGCTTTTTTGCAGAAGACTTAATCTATGATGGGCATATTAGAAAGGTCTGAGTTAAAAGTATCATGTACATCACGATTCGAATATTCTTTCCCAAATGAGATGAGTTGAGATTATTCTGGTGGGAGATGAGTTTTTTCAATCAATTTACGTGATGCGTTTTTAGGCTACCGAAATATGTGGCTTAGGTCAATAAACTACGATCTCTTGTCAATGTATGGATATTTATGGAGCCGGTTCGTGATTGTATGAGTTGTTTTTCTACTTTTTGTTCATTTACTTTGTAACCGGAAGATCTGCAAATACATTTTTCATTCAATTCACAGACCTAGATTTTGCATTTAGATTCTACATCTAGACTTTGCACCTGGATCCTGTATCTGGATATTGCTTCTAAAACTTGTATCTAGATTTATTAACCAAATCTTGCTTTTGTGCCATTGAACGATACGCTTGTTACTTATGTTTGCCGAATTGGCGAATTAAGAAACCTGAAGTGAATTGCGGGAGATTCTAGAACCTTGGAACCACGTATGTCGCAATGCCTTTGGTTATGTTGTATATACATTTAACACAACACTTACTGGCTTCCGACTTGTGGAGTCCGTAGACTGTTAGTGCGGCTTCCGGCTGTTAGGGCTACTCTAGCCCGTGGGTGAACTTTGGTGGGAGTTGATCGGTCAGTGTCCACTTCTGGTCCAGGTTGCATTTTTTCTGCAGTGAATCGTCCCCAGGTGGTAATCTTACGTCCACTCTGACTGCAGTTCCATCCCAAGGCCATGGGAAAATTTCGATTCACACTGACCCGAATCTAATTGGCCCATAGCGAATAGCATGCTTGTGCCCGGGTAAAATTACCTTGAAGGTGATTGGGCGTTGGGTGTGATCATCAAGGTGATGACAATGTTGGGTGTGGGAATTGCAGAATTGCAATTTTAGGTATGGCAATGGGAAATGCATTGGGCTCCTCGATAGTATAGTGGTTAGTATACCCGCCTGTCACCCGGGAGACCGGGGTTCGATTCCCCGTCGGGGAGCCCCTGGCGCAAGACTAATGACCTTGCCCAGAAAAAATAAATCATTATGGAAAATTTAACAGGCCTCAGGATTTGCTAAATAAGGCCAAGACCGGTTCCCGGTTGCAGTGCCGATGATGATGATGAATGGGAAATGCATGCATTTCAAGGTGATGGGGATTTGGTTTGCTTGTAGGGCTGTGGGGAGGAAGTGTATTGTGCCAGGCATGGGCACCCGGTTCACATTCCTCCTCCATCATACACTAAACAGCTGCGTCGCGAATTGTCCATCAACGAAAGAAATAAATACCGACAAAAGAACGAAACGCCGCCACGTTTGTCCACAATTTTGCGTAAAACACCAGGGGTATCCGATAAGGCCACGAGAGTCAAAACACTGGTTATTTTTAGTCGGCAAAATGTTATCGTTATTTAATTGACGGATAGTTATTTTGCACTTAATCAACTGAACACGGATTAAAAGTTACTTACAAATATCTTAATTTAAGTATCCTCGTTCGAACGACGGACGTACACAATACACCCTAAGCAAACTCTTCGCACTAACTATTACGAAGGTAACATTATAAGATTATAGTCCAAACGAAAACGCGACTCCGGTTTAATTAAAACTCCGGCTATGTATGCGCCCCCGTGGCATGAAACGGGGAGGGGCAGACGAACCGTCCGGATCGGCGGTTGAAATACGACTTAAAGATTCAACCCTCGTTTGAGGTGAGTTTGGTGGTGTGATGGTAGATATCCTCTCCACTAAGGACATGTTTTTACTTACCACCAGAGAAACGTAAAGTCTCTCTTGGTGGATTAGAAAACCAGATCTCGTAATGGAAATCATGGTGGGATGTGTGTGATCGTTCAGATCTGTGCTGTTTACTCATGCGCGAAGGCAATGGAAAAACAAAGCAGATAGGCGGCAAGGACAAAGGAATCGGGGCGATCATGGTTTATGATGTGCATCGCGGCTAAAATAGTCGACGATGCATCGAAGAGATGTGCTAAAAGCAAATATGGAACGAGGGCATCATCAAAGTCTTAGATGGGTGATGCCCCTGTGTAAATAGGCGAATAGCCATTGGGAAAAGGTGCTAATGGGTTGGTGGACGAAACGAATCCCATGCTTGCATTTGTATATGCAGGGAAATTCGTTTGTGGGAAACGGCTTCTATATTTGCATTGTTTATGCTTTGAATTCAATCCGGCGGCTATGCGCGAAGTCGATGATTGTTTAGAGATTCAAACAAAGGAGCATTTCTAGATATCATGCTTGCAGTTGTATCGATAGTTGCAAGTCATTGCAAAGCAGATTAGATGGTTATACACTGACGGTTTGTATATACCATCTGTGTCAATTGTATGTGGCATCTATGAGGACGCAAGTTTCAAACTCTAGTGTGAAAATCTACGCTAATTGGGAATTCGGTTTTTGGTCGCTTATGCCGAGATACATTGATACATGTATGAATGCCCTTTTAGGAAAATTCTTTGCAGGCATTTCCAGGTAATGCATTGAAAGCATTAATTATCCTTGGGAAGGAAATGTTTTTGCTGTGGGGAGGTTGCGGTGCAAGTGTGGTAAGGTTGGAATTTGCCTGGCAACCGAAGGTACCGAATAGGTTTTGTTTTATGCTCCCGTATAATGGAAAGAATTCTTGTAGGGAATTTGTATGCGAAGAAATGCATGAAAGGTAAGAATTCTTTTACAGGGACTTTTAGGTTATATAAATTTAATCTATAATATTTGATAGCATGTGTGCATAGGTGCTAATGCGATTGTGTGGGGAGGAAGTATGTAGCAGCATGGGTACTTGGTTCACTTCCCCCTCCATCATATGTATGTTCCACCGACACAATACGAAAACGCCAAACGATCACCAGACGGGAATGGAAAAATAGATGTTGTATTCCAAAATACTACCCTTATTAAATTTAACACTGAATCTCCTTACACATCCTTAAAAACTTCCTTTAACATATATTACATTCTCACTTAATACATACCATTCATAAACATTCACAATATTGCCAGTTACAGCACATTTAATAACTTGCCGCTTTTTATTTCAAAACAGAGCACTTTGATTTTCGTTCAAATTTTATTCAATTTAAAAGTCACAGAAACTAAAGGAATACTTTGAGAAAATTTGTTTTGTTCATATTATAATTTACAGTAAATTAGAACACAATGTTCTATAAGTAGAGAAAAAATTCAATAGTAAAATAAGTTTGAGTTTGGAGTTGAGTTAGAGAACAGAGTTAGTTGAATTGCTTACAGTCTCAAGTAAATTTATGTTTTGAGTTGAGAATAAGTTTTCTTTGAGTGAAGAAGATGATACACAAAATAAACAATATTACGGAGACGGAATTCGTTTTTTTTCTTAATTAATTAATTATCAATTGCAACAAATTTCCGCTCAAACGTACTTTCTATCGGAGCGGAATAATAAATAAAAGGAAAAATAAAAGGAATAATAACTAAAAGAAAAACAAAAGGTCCCCGCTCTTCCCTCAACCGAGGAAGCACGGCGCCGGACGTCAACTTAGACAAGATTTATTATAGTTGAAGCAAATATTTTATTTTATTAGTCAGCCGCAACGTAAACACAAATTAATAGATGTACATCATTAGAGTAAACACAAAATTGATAGATGTACATCATCAGCATCTAGTTCCAAAAAAAAAAAAAAAATGGTTCGTGATATGCGCACTTGTTAAATTTAACTTAAAATTTAACAAGCCTCAGGACTTGCTAAATAAGGCCAAGACCGGTTCCCGGTTGTAGTGCCGATGATGATGATGATAATGATGATGATGATGATATGCGCACTACACTTTAATTGTTAATTGCATATATGCATTATTCGAAATCTTCGTTGACGATCTACACTCCGAGGTGAAAACCCGCGATTCTTTCAATTCGATGCACTCGACTCGGGTGTGTATTATCTTCGCGTCTCCGCAGCCGACGGAGAGCGGGAGTGACGCGTGACCTTTCTGGTCCGCGGATGTAAGAGGACTCCGCGATAATCATCTCGTGCGGAGATGATTCGCTTATTGGGGTGAGTTTATGGTGTCGTGGTATATATCCTCTCCAATAAGGATATCGTTTTTACCTACCACCAGAGAAACGTAAAGTCTCTCTTAGTGGTATGGAAACTAGATCTTGTAATGAAGGTCATGGTGGTATGTGTGCGGTCGTTCAGATCTGTGTGTTTACACGTGCTCGAGGGCAATGGGTAAACGAAGCAGACAGGCGGTAAAGACAAAAGGATCGAAAAGATCGTCGTCTATGGAGTGCATCGCTTCTAAATAAATAGAAATGTGGTAAAAGAAAATATGAGACGAGGGCACCATAAAAGTCTTAGATGAATGCTGCCCTTGTGCAAATATACGAATAGACATTGGGAACGGTGCTAATGGGTTGGTGGACGAAACAAATCCCTTTCTAGCATTTGTATATGCAGGGAAATCCGTTTGTGGGAAACGGATTCTATATTTGCACTGTTTATGCTTTGAATTCAATTGATGCCAAGAGACGCGGAATGCGTATTTGCTTTGGTTTGCACATTGTGCGAGTCAGAGAATTTTATTGCGGGGAGAAAAAGGTCGCCGGCCAATGTGTACGTAAAGAAATTTATCGTGCACATGGCGAAGTTGGAAAAAAGACGGCGCAATATTTATGATCCCTGGTGAAGGTCACATAATATGTGAACCGAGGTTTTCTTTTCAGGGTTATGCTGTTTGGAACAGAATTGTTAAGAGGAATTTTGAATTCAAATAAATGAATGCAGGTAAGAATTCTCTTACAGGTACTTTTAGGTTATATGAATTGGATCTATTTGATGTGTGAAGCAGTTAAGATGCTATGCGAATTGCGTTAGCGAAAGCTTATGCAGACTGGGTTGTGGTTATGGGGGTTTTTAATGTAAGTGTACCGTGGGGTTTGGCGGCACTGCCTCAATTGCATTAGCGAAACTTATAAGGTTGGGTCGAAGTTATGGGGGTTCTTCAGGTAAGTAACAGTGGGGTTTGCCGGAACCGCCACAGTGCATAGGTGGAATGTGGGAAATGCTAGATTGCAATTCTGAGCATGAGAACTGGAAATGCGTTTAGCAACAGGTAGACATGTGATAAGGTTTCAGAGCTACACCGCAAGGATTCCATTGGTTGTAGCAGGAATTATATTTGATGCTCCACTGAAAAAATTCTTTCGGTTTTAACGTTAATAAAAGATGCCTCATATACATGCAGCATTATTGTTTTTACAGAATTTTGCGTATAGCAAAGTGCAATATTTATGTTACAGGTAAACATATGGTACATTATTTCTGCGTGTAACAGTTTCTTCCCTTGACCCACAATTAGGGCATTTATGTTCCTATAAAATAAAAAGCAAAATACCCATAAAATCAAGATTCATTGGCTCGGATATGACTTACACTTACACAGATTCCATTTCAAAATGACATTTGCATCTTCATCCGGTTAGATTCACCTTGCCCATGGGAACAAGTATTCAAGCCTAACAACTTGACCATTATTTTTCTGAAAATCACTTTACGTAGCTCGTAATTTTTTTTCCTCACCGCACTCAAAACAAGGAGGAGCTGCGACATTCTTTGACCATCTCACATACATTGTCGATTATATGAGAATCAATCACCCAGCATCTATAATTAAATTTCTTAGCGACTTTAATGTACACAATGTCAATTGGCTACATTTTAATAGCAAGTTGAAGAAAAAGAAATCCATTATTTTTTCGTTACATGGTTGTAGTGAAATAAATACATTGTGCAATGCATTGGCTAAACAAATTCCGATTTATGCTCTAGGAAAAGCAACATTCCATATTAAAAAAATTATTTGACAGTTCTTTTAAAGCTCGATTCAGTTGTCAGTTATAGGGTGTAAAATATGAAACTTAAGATGAAGATAAAATTTGGTATATTTTACAATTTTGTTTTGGTAAAAACGAAAATTCAAACCAGGCGGCTGAAATTATAATCAGTGTTTACGATCCCGATAATGTCACACTTTATTACAGGTAATTTTGGCGCCATGGACTACGATATGGTATTTGCGAACTTAAGAAGCATCGTGGGCGGCCTTGGAAACGTCGATAAAATCATAGAAATGATTAAAGTAGATGGGCACGTTAGTAGTCATGGGTGTGCCTTAAAAGTTAAAGATCAACCACAAAGCAGTTTTAAACCATCTGCATAGAAGTGGATTGAAACCTAACCTTGATGTTTGCATGCTACGCCAATTGATGCAATAAAACATCATGGGTGGAATTTACATTTGCGAAGTCTCCACTAAAGGGAACGGAATGAATCTATTTCTTAAACGGATAATGGTTGAGGATGAGAGGTGGGTCACATACGACTATATTGTACCATTCCCTCCATGTAAGTAGGGATTTAGAATATAGAATATATCCCTACCTAGGTCGGCTTATCGGAAAACGCGTTTGAAGTCCGAGTGGTAGGTAGGGTGCCAACGCCCTGCCGAGCAGTGTAATACCGCTTCATGAAGCTATAGTCTGCGTGAAATGGCGGGAACTCCATGGCCATCTTCCGGAGCTTTGCTAATGGACCTATAGCGTTTGCGATGAAAGTGAAGAACGTGCGGTTCAAACCCACGCGATCGTGGTAAGAATCATTAAAAATTGAACCAATGACTCAACATATCAAGCCACTACCGTGTGTACGAATTCGATTTCTAAACTCAAGTACACTCAACTGATATGGAATTGTTATGTTATTCGTTATGGTATATGGCTCTGATGCTTTGCTTATTCGAATTTCTTTCGGTGGTATTCACTATTGGCTTATCTGTTAGAAACGCCACCCTACTCCCCCCTCAGTAACTTTGTCAGGATAAAGTTCGAGTGCGAACGACGGAACGAGGAGCGAGCGAGCGAGAGGGCCTCGGAGCAGGCGAGTTGCCGATGCTCTGCGCGGAAGTCGTGATTGAGGTAATAAAGTCCTGTTTACTATAGGAGAGTGTGGGCTGTGTGTACTGATTGTAGCGTTTAGCAACTACATAGTGTAGAGGATAATTCGAACACCCAATGAAACGGGTGAGAAGCGACGCATTGAAGCATCAGACTAATGGCAGTGTGTACGAATTCGATTTCTAAACTTAAGTACACTCAACTGATGTGGAATTGTTATCTTATCGTTATAGTATACGGCTCTGATGCTTTGCTTATTTGAATTTCTTTCGGTGTTCCTCACTATTATATAGTGCGCGCATCTGTTAGAAACGCCACAGCCCAGACTGAAAAAAATGATTTAGGTTGAAAATCGTTCCCAAAGTTTTGATACCATCCCTCTACATTCCACGATATCATCCCGTGAAATCTTCAACTCTGTTCTGGACGTTTGGCCGTTGGGCCGAACTTAAGTTGAAATAGATCGTGTTGGTTATTTAGCTTATTCCCTAAGATGAAGAATTCCGGAGGTAAACTAGATTCCCATTCGGATCTCTTGGGCGGACTATGTCAGGGGGAACATCATGCAAAAGTCGTCATAAAAAATCGAACTCAAAACAACTCTTATCGGGTTCGTCAGCGAAACACTATCAACGTTCAAGTAGTAGCGCCATTTTGCAACATCGGAGGCATGAGATTCACCAATACGTATGTAAACGCCGTCCACCAATATTTGCACAGAGCGAAACCTGATATCTTGGCCTTAACCAAAACCTAGGTCAATTCGTTAATTGACTCGACATATCTTCGTTGCCCAGGATACGACTTACACTTGAGAATTCGTTTTAAGTGTGGAGTCTGCATCGATCCAATTTAACTTACCAATGGGCGGAAGTATTAGGATCCAATAACTTGTACACTTAGGCCAAGGGCGGGTGAACCTCAGAGAACGCACATACATATTAGGAGAAATTTATTTGAAAAAGTTAAAGAGTTTAAATATTAGGGAACAATACTGACGGTAAGTAACGTCAAAGGAAATTGCTAAAATACTACATTCTGGTAACGCCAGTTGGTACGGGGTCAACAAACAGCTAAAATCAAAACTGCTGTCATGTAATCGAAAGCTCCGTATTTAAAGAACCATAATCATGCCGATTGTTTTATATGGATGCGAGACATGAGCCTTTACAAAGTGAGACAAGAACAGTAGACGCGTATGCGAGAATAAAGTTTTAAGGAGTATCTCTTCACAACGACGAATTGGAAGAGCTATACTCCAAATCTACAATACTGAGAATAATCGGTTCACGAAGATTGAGATGGACCAGGCATGTAGCGGAAACGGGCAACGACAGAACTGTACGTAGAATTCTTGACGGGAGACCAACGGGAAAGAGACTGGTAGGACGACCACCACGGAGACGGGAGGACAATGTTAGGTTTGACCTTGAGGAGATCGGATCAGATGGTCAAGCGTGGAAGGAGAGCGCATAGGACAGGGAACGATGGCGAAGTCGAGTCCGAGAGGTCATGAACGTCCGGGCTCCTACAGGTCAATAAATAAATAATAAAATATAATAACTTGCACATCATTTGGATGAAAATCGTGCTGAAAAGTTCTGTCAAATTTCTTTGCTATGTCTACTTGGGTGAAAGACGATTGATCGCGACACTTCGAACATCTGTGACACACCGTTTTAGGGACTTTAAAGTACACAAAGGATACTATACTCTAACACAATTGACCAGGCTGGAAGGCTATCTGAAGCATCTCTGTTAGCCACAATTTAACTTAACCCATGGAGGAAGCGATAGCGTTGCGACGATAGTGATACAAACGCCTCAATCCTACGAGAGTTCCGGACAACCGAAGTGATTTGCAAATACCCTTGATATAACTCTATCATCAGTTCACTTACATCTCAAATGAATAACAAACATAAGCGGCCTTGAAAATTATGAAGATATGAGGCTGCTATCTGGGACGGTTTCCGAGATTTCTTCACATTCTTTCTGTGATCGGAGGTGTGCTTTGGAAATTCCGATGTGGCCGTACATACCATTAATGGAAAGTCATCCGATAAACCTTGGTTTGTTACAAAAAAGTGAACAAATTACGGCGGCAAAAAATTGAGCTTTTAAACACCACCATCATCATCATCGGCACTACAACCGGGATCTGGTCTTGGCTTCATTTAACAAATCTCTCCACCAGTCCCGATTTCGAGCCGATGTCATCCAGTTTGGCACTCCCAGGCTCTGAGCGTCCTGGTCTACGCCATCACTCCGTCGCAGACAAGGTCTGTCGCGCTGTCTCCTTCCATACATCCTGCCACAAATGTATTTCCGGGGAGACTCCTCTTCGCTCATTCGAGCTAGGTGTCCCGTCCACCGGTGTTTACCGAGCTTGATATTTCTTACAACATTAGCTTCAAGGGAGAATGCGTACAACTCATGTTGTAGCGTTTCCGGAATCGTCCTCCCTCACATACAGGGCAAACAATTCTCCTTAAGACCTTCCTCTGGAAGGCGGCTAAGAGTTCAGAATGCCTTTTATTTACCACCCAGGTCTCGGATCCATACATGAGTACTGGTAAGACCATGGTCTTGTACAGTAGTAGCTTGGTAGTTCTTGATAAATTTCGGGATTTAAAGAGCCTTGATTGACCATAGTAGGTTTTGTTGGATTTGATCTGTCTTTCGCGTATTTCTTCTTCGATATTGTTATCGGCTGATACTATTGACCCAAGGTAGTTAAAGGATTGCACTATTTCAAATTCGTGCTCCACTACCCTGATAGTTTGACCAACGTTAGGTCTTCTCTTCGCGGAAGTTGCCACCATGTACTGCTTTTAAACAATGGCCCTCAAATTCCACGGTGGTCAACAGAACGAATTTTGTAAGGATCGTAAACGAGTGCCACCAGGTGATTAATGCCGCGAAGTTGGTCCACCATGGCAAAGTAGTCAACAAATTGCTCGGATTCGTTCTAGTCAATGGCATAAGCTGTCAGCAATAACTTCGCTTCCTCTCCTTTTCTTCCGTTAATAACGAGCAGCGGGGCACTAGGCACGAATTCAAAAGATGCAAATGCGCGAATTTAACACTCGATGTCGAACTTTTAACATCGCCTGCAATCGCGCCGGTGCAGTATGCAATGTCGGATTTGAAGTTGCGCCTACGATATATTCAATGTATTGCGATCGCACCGCTGCGGTTTTCACGATTAATACCACGAAGAAGGCTTACACCGACAGAGTGACCAATGAACTCTCTGAGTGCCCAACTGGTTCGCGCCCCTTCTAGTCCATGGCAAGGGCTGCAATCAGCAAACTTCGCTTGCCCTCTTTTCCCCCGTTAGTGACGGGTAGCGGGACACTAGTCGCAAATTCAAAAGGTAGATCTAATGTGTTCGCCAATTTATTTTCTGGGACCTCAAAACTCGCTCCCGGTCTTTTAGAGCCATCTGTGATCGCGCCGGTACGGTCATCGATGCGGGATGTGAAGTTCCGCCCACGTGCTAGTCAACGCGTTCTCCGTGGACTGGACTGCACGAAAGCAACCGGTCCAGATGGAATACCAGCAATAGTCCTAAAAAACTGTGCTCCAGAACTATCAACGGTTCTTAGCAAATCCTTTCGCTTGTCTTATGCACAGAGGAAGTTTCCTGCCTGTTGTAAACTCGCTCGAGTTCACCCAATCTCAAAGAAGGGAAATGGTGTCTCCACCAAAATTACTGTTCGATAGCACTACTGTTTATGTTTTCCAAGGTGATGGAAAAGGTCAATAATGCTGAGTTGTTTGAATACTTGGAATGCAACGGGCTTCTAAATTATCGTCAATACGATGTCCATAGCAGGCACTGCACGGAGACCTTTTGATCCTTGTAACTGACATCTCGATATCTGTAATAGACAAATATGATATATTAAGGGCGATCGAATTGGTTATCTCCAAGGCTTTTGACCGCATATGGGACGGGGCGTTGCTAACCAAGCTTTGTTTATACGGAGTTTATCAACAACGTTGCGACTGGACGAAGTGTTTCCTTGAGAATTGATCGATCCGGGTTGTTGTAGACAGCGTGTATTCGAATTTGTGTTCCATTAATATCGGGGTGCTTTAGGGTTTTTGTTATATATTAATGATTTATTATAATCAACGAGTCACAAAATATTCAGCTTTGTGGATGATAGTGCACTCATTTCCTCACTTTCGATTGATCGGCCGATTAATGCATCATACACGGCTACATCGATCGACTCTCAGAACCGAGATTTGGGTAAAATCCTATAATGGGGAAAGGCCAACTTCAATGCAATGAAGACGCATACATCGTTTGCAAGGAAAAATTGATCGTCGGTTACACAGTTGATGACGAATGGCCAAGCCCTTGAACCTAGGGAAAGCTTAGTTTTGCTCGGTATAACGATCTGTGAGAATGTGTCGTTGGTTCGCCTCGAGAAAATTGAGTTATCTTTTTGGAACCAAATGATATTTTACTCAGCCCCAACTTCTTCTTTTCTATAAATATCAAATTAGATCCGCAGTTGAATCATCATCATCGGCGCTACAACCGGGAACCGGTCTTGGCCTTATTTAGCAAGTCCTGAGGCTTGTTCGATTTTCCATAATGATTTGTTTTTTTTACGGGCAAGGCCATTAGTCTTGCGCCGGAGGCACCCCGACGGGGAAACGAACCCCGGTCTCCCGCGTGACAGGTGGGTATACTAACCACTATACTATCGAGGAGCCACTTGAATATTGTTTTCATATTAGGGTTCTGCTCCTAAGCATGCCCACGAGCTACTGGAGACTATACAGAGATAGGTGATCCGTTTAATCGAAGACACAGCGCTGATATTGGGACTGTAGCCTCAGATCGAAGGCGCGTAGCTTATTTCTAAAATGTTACCTCAAGTTTTAATTTAATTTAATTTTGCTGGGGCTAACACCCCATTTGTTTGCTTAGTTCAATATTACTAATATTGCAAAAATTGCAATTGTGGGAAATATGATAAAGAAAGCAGACCTGACTGGCATATTCTAGGAGGGGGTGAACAAAGGTAACGTGGAGCTTTCGGTAGATTCGATTATTTAGGTTGGTCTGTGGGGAGGAAGTGTATTGTACCAGGCATGGGCACTCGGTTCACCTTCCTCCTCCATCATAATTCCGCTGGAAATAGTTCATCGACACAACGACAGGATAAAAAAAATGCACCGCGGGTACCAGGATAGCATTCCTATGGCGAGCACACACTTGATTAATGGACTCGAATTGTTTTTAACTATTGAGTTATATGAATGTGAACAGTGCACGGCAAACCACAATCTTTATATAAAGCGAAAACACATCGTCGCGATTCGAAGTCCTCCACTTATTGACACACTAGATAATCCTTACCAACGCATTCCGTAGTACTGCGCTTACAGCGACTATCCACCGAGGAGAGGAAAATAAAACACTTAGATTCACTTGTTTGGTTGTTTATTAAGTAAAAGGTTACTTCGTTGACGGTAAACGATAGTTACTTTTGGATTTATTAAATGATAAAAAGTGGATTAAAAGTCACTTGACCTTTCAAATAAGATAATTTAAGCATTCTCACTAAACATGACTCGGGATATATTATATTCGCGTCCCCGTGCGCAACGGGAGCGGGAGCGGCACGAGCGTGGTGGTCGGCGGATGTAATTGGACTCCCCGAGGATAGAACTCTGACTTGAATTCCACCCTCGGTTAGGGTTAAGGAACAGAAGAGAGAGAGAGAGAAAATTTTTCTCTTAAGGGTGTGGCCACCAAGGAAATGCTATCTTTTGGTGCAGTGGTGTGTTTGTGTGTTCGTACGCATCACCATGTTTATCGATGCATTTCAACAAGGATAAACAAAACCTACAGCGAGGGAAAAAGAACAAAGGAGAAGCGACCTAATGCACCGGTCTGTGATTAGGGTCAGCTAAATAAATAAGCTGGAACTCATTAAATGTGAAATGCATTTGGCATACCACAAACGATGTGGATTGTTTATGGTATCGCCAGAAGGCCTTTGAAGGACAGCGTTCATTTGTTTGCACATGGTGCGAGTTAGGGAATTAGTCTCAACGTCTATTGCGCTAATTACATGCAGCTGCGTTGAACTGTTTATCGTTGGGTAAAATGTTCGCTAGCCGATGTGTATGTAGGTAGTTTTTATTGTACAAATGTTGAGGCTGGGATTAGCCAACTCAAGGGTAAGATTCCCTTATTATGCGCTTGTATTATATGTGAACCGATGAATTTTCTTTCAGGAAATTTACGATAAGTTTGGCGAGAATTCTTATAGGGAATTTTAAATGCGAAGTTATGCATGCTGGTAAGAATTCTCTTCTAGGGGCTTTTAGCTAAATAAACTTGATCAATTTGATGCGTGAAGCATTTAAGGTGCTAATGCGATTGCATTAGCGAGTTTATAAGATTGGGTCGTAGTGATGGGGGTTCTTTAGGCAAGTAGTCAGTGGAGTTTGGCAGAACCGCTACAGGTCCACTTAATCGCAGTGAAAGGAAAATAATTTAAAGACTATGAGTTTGTGGGAGATTTTGTCGAAGACTTTATTTAAATCGGCTGTGATAATAATATGTGCGGGATGAGAATTCTACTAGATTGGTGGCTGTAGACCCACCAGTAAGGAAGCCGTGTTGATTGGGGTTTTTTGGTTTCGGTAGGAAGGTAGAAATTTTCAAAAGATACCTCTGGACGGACCCAGAGGCATGTCGGATTTTTACTGACTAGAACCATCTCCCGCCAGAATATGTTCTCGTTGGTCCCCGCGGAATTTCTTTGAGATATTCCATAGCGGAGCGAGACGAATTTTACCTGTGACTCCGCTCGCCGCATCGCAACTACTGTATTATGTCATATAGAATATCATTTGTTACGGACCATGCTTGTTTGGAATTTAGCATGTATTCTGTTACTCCTATTGGAGTAACGGCTCGTCTCACATGTCTCTCTAAAATCATTCGTGTGGTGTCGAATCTCACGCACTCTGTGAGTACGTGTTCGCATTTTCGATTTTGCCTTCGCATACTACAGGAACTGTATCTCGGTATTTTTACAGAAAACAAGCGTTTTTTGAGCAAAGTTATATTATTTTATTATACTGAACATAGTTGCCTTCGAGAGTGATACATTTGGTATAGCGATTTACCAACAACCCTTCGAAATATGCCTCGATTTCCATCATAACTCCCTGATTCCATCTGAATCTCTTTCCGTGGGGCCACTGCTTGAGGTTTGGGAACAGATAATAGTCGCTGGGAGCCAAGTCTGGAAAATACGGTGGATGAGCGAACAATCCAAAGCGTAATTGGTATAATTTGGCCATCGCTTTCAGGGACGTGTGTGACGGTGCATTATTGTGATGGTGTGGGGGTAGAAGTTATGTGCCGGTACGACACTGATTCACTTTCTCTCCACTCTCTTGTTCCGCCGAAAATTGTTCACCAAGAAGAATAAAAATAAAATAAAACACTAGGAAGGTATGTTGTTTGGTGTTTAATGTTTTTATTTTTTTATTGTTCCTTTAATTGTTTTAGACCAAAATTGTTCCACAAGAATGTTTCTGATTTTCTCCTTATTTAGTGAATTCCACTTTAATGCACATTTAAATATATATGAATCGCCGCGAATCCAATCTTGTATACAATTTACAACGCGTTTTCTCGACTACACTTTGTTTTTTACGTAACACCGATTTTCTATTGAGTTTAGGGTTTTATTTGAAGTACTCTATTTGTTAACATTTTATTGTAATATGTCAAGCCATATTTAACGTGCAACTAAATATTATCCTATGTAATTATCTACTGACACCGAATTTTTGTTATTTGTTAAAATCAAATTCACCAGACTCACGGACGACCACGCCGGCGCGTTAAACTCTGTTTTGGGGGTTGAAATTCCACTATTTGGTCTACACTCCACGGATTATGAAATCTGACTCTCTTTTACGGGGGATAAAAACAGACGGTTTGTGTACGCACCTCTGCTCACGGCGGTTAAATCTCGACTGATTCCAATGAGGGATGAAAATTGACTTCCTGGCTATGCACAATGATCAAGCAATCGAGATCATTGTCTCATCTGTGCTCTCTCACTTTCCCCGCCCATCGAGGTGAATAAACCTTTGGTAAATTCAATAGTCGATGGACTATACTATATAAATTTGGTGCACCACCGTGCTTCCGGTTCCCCGGGAAGCGTGGGCTACCGTAGTTGTTCTTCATGGATATGTCGAACTCGTGTATATTTGTTTTTCCAAACAAAATACCGAAGGAGTTACCGCTCGATTATATTGAGCCACTACCGACGTAAATGTCTTTACACACGCGAGAAAAAGACTGTTTGCTAAAAGTCAATTGGAACAGACATTTAAAATTTAAACACAATTGTTGCTTTGGCAAAAATGACATTTAATTCTGGGATTTAATGCATGTACAAACAACTTTTGAGGAGCTCATCTCCTTCCGTACGTTACTTACTAACTCTCCTGCTCGACTCCAGTCAAGTCACTTTTCCAACTGTTTACCTTCTCGCTTCAAAATCCTAATCCTCAAATATCTTTATCTTCTTTCGAAGGTCAAGACGCATCGCCACTTATCGTTTGATCCTTTGTTGGGGTTTTTCTTTGTGTTAGCCATCTGGCCAATGCAAACAAGAATTTTCGTACATTCCAAATGGGTAGCACAAGATCCGTGGAAATTGGTTGTTAGTTTAGGATCTGGGAATCCGTGTCTATTAGCAAATCATAAAATATCTGGTATGCGTTTGGATGTTTATGATTGCAAGAATTGTGTGCCGGCGTATCGAATAGATATACCTTTGTGCACTTTTAGGTTTTGGATCTTGTAGGTTTTTTAGGTGCTAATTGCTTTTAGCATACATGGGAAAATAATGCATTATGCTGTTTGATTTTAGGAAATAGAATCGAACAAATGCATTGGATTGAATAAATGAATTTGAATTCAATAAATGAGAATTTGAACGTTTAGTTCGATTTGGTTTGACAATGTTATGTTGGGGATATGAAATGGATTTTCTTATAAGTGGGAGGAAAATGTAATGTGGGAGGAAATGGTAGGGCTTCTTGGAGCACTACAACTAGAGAGAATGAGAGAACCGAAACGAAGAGCGCAATGATCCCGGGGATGATTTTGCTTTTTACATGCACGAACGCAAAATCAATGGTGACCGAGTGACCAAGTTTGGAGATTGGATTGATCTCAGAGTGCAATGTACTCTGAGAAGGGGAAAATGGAATGGGATGAAAAGTATTTTGTGCTATTCACCTGACTAAAGAGTTTATTGATCCCCAGCGAATAGCGTGTCTGCGGGAAGTCGAAAGGACACTGCAACGGCTTGGGAAATATTAGCGTGAGAACAAACTAAAAGAATTCGATAACCCAAGCCGTTGCGCGATGACGTAACTGCGTCATTTGGTTAGACTTTGCTGTTGCTAACCAACATGAAATTGTGATTTCCGGTGGAAATCTCATGGGGTTAATGCAATGGAGTTGCCGTATGGCAAGAAAGAGCTGAATTCAATTATGCATTATCTGCATAGAATAATGAATTCAGCTATGCGTCCTTTTGGGGTATATCCTTTTCAGGTGCAATAGCCGACGGACGGAATTAGGGTTAATGTGGTGCGTTGTTAGCGGGCGAAATCAGGTTGAAATTGTGGGTTGGTTCTCCGTGTAATATAGAGAACCCCCACAATGGCACGGATCTTTTTTCTTCGCCATATTAGGGCGTTTTTACTCAATTTCACCGCTGCATAATACTCCCCTCTGACTGTGTGGCGGTTCCATTGAATGTCACTATTTACCTTCCCATCAATTAGTAAGAAAGTTCTTCCTAGAGCACTTAACAACTATCGAAACAAGTACTATGCGGTTCCATTCGAACGCCATTACTTACTTTGCAATAAAGCATGCCTCACCACACTGCAACCACCTGCAGGCGTTCTCCGTTTACAGGTTTCCCCCCCTATAATATGCATTCAATGCATCTGCGAAACCTACCTGGAGGAGAAATCTATTTATGCACTTACGGCAGCGTCGTAAGGCACTATTAATTTCTTAAGCCTTTGGGTTCATCAATAAGAAACCGACATAACACTAACTACCACAGTGCGCCGTCAATATCATTGTTGGCAAGAAGCATATGAAACATCCACCATCCATAAAGGCAATTTGGTTGCATCACCTAGCAACCAACATTGCCCGAACTATATCAATGAGATATACCCTTACGTGCCAGCCGCACACATGCAGGAGGTGTTTTATCTTTTCCTTTTGCATAGATGCCTACATCGATCGGTCATCCGACCGACATATACATGATGGCATACGGCTGACCGCCCAAGGAAGTCGAGTTCTCCTAAATAGAAAATTTCCATTGAGAATTCGACTGAGTGGAGATGCCACCAAAATGTACACGAACAGCATAAATGCTTTACTCAGTCGCTGATCGTGTAAACACAAAATATTCGTCGGGATATTAGCTCCAGCTGCAACCATGCCAGCTAATGTTCGCCTTGTGGATTCGGTGAATTCACGGCCCGCATACTTGTGGACACACGCCATGAGCAGCAGAAGCGATCATCGTGTGTGTGTTTCGCGCCCTTGTGCTGGGACCGATGCAAGGAGAATCATCCCCTTGTGTCGACAAGCCAAAGAGGAAATTATCTTTCGAAATGAATTAATCGTGTTCTGGATTCCGTGAAGGCAGGTCGGGCCTCCACGTTAAATAAACCAATAGAGGAGTCAGGTGTTAGTCGTCATAGTGTACGGTCGCGCTATAGAAAGGAAGAGAGTAAAGAGTACCGGTTCGCGTCCCAGTGAGGTACATTTATATTCAACCTCATGTGTGCATCATATTAATTTGTAAATATCCAAAGTGTTTCCGAACAGCGAACTAATTTTATGTGTTATTTGTACGCTAAGGTACATTTATATTCAACCTCATGTGTGCATCATATTAATTTGTAAATATCCAAAGTGTTGCCGAACAGCGAACTCATTTTATGTGTTATCTGTAAACGAAGCTTACATTTTATTTAATATAAAGTTGGATTGTGATTTATTTTACGACCGAATAAAGCTAAGAAGAAAGCGAGTTGTTTGTTTATTTATTTTAAGAACGGCGTTCGGAGATCAGCCTCAAATTTATGTCGGCGTCGTGACCACCGACTATTATTCCAGTAAGCTAGTGAACCGGTGTCCGCGTGGCACATAACTAGGTGTCGGGTAGTGGAAAGAAGACAAGAATTACCCACAACTGTTCTTCACTTCTGCAGATAATTGATTAAGATTATGCCATGTGCATCCCAAAAAACGGAGACCATAATCTTTCCGGCCGAGCGCTGGTCTTTTGACCGCTTTGGGTCGGCTTTCGTGGCTTTCCAGCCCCCTCGCAGACTGCCTATTGGACTCAGGTGTATGGTAATGGATACACGTTTCATCCTTCGTCACAAAACATCGAAAAAGGCTCGCCCGATTAATGTGCAACAACGCTAAACCGGCCGTTGAATCCTCAATACGCTGCTGTTTTGGATCGACGGTTAGGACCCATAGCGCCGTTAGGTTGTTCATCTCCAATAGATTGGGTAAAATGTATCCCGCCTGTTCTTTTGACACGTCCAAGGCTTCAGCTAACTCGCGCAACTTCACTTCATGATCACTCAAAACGATTCGATGCACTTGTTTTAAGATTTCCGCATTCCTAGCCGCCTTTGGCCTTCCAGAGCGAGGTGCATCTTCGGCTTTTACTAAGGCGAAAGTAGCGTCACTCAAATGACTAATTTGTGACGAATGACGAAATGTCACGAAAGTTCATACATAGACTAGTGACAGATGAGCCCCTCGAAATGAGTCATGTTCATTTTCTAGTGGCGCCACCTATTGAAAAATTCCGAGATTTTTCAACCCATGTAGTATGTAAATAAAAAAAATACAATTCAAGTAAACATAAAATAAAAATTGTACTTTTTCATATCGTGTACTCTCCCTCCTCATTCCTCATTTCGAGGAAGTTGTAGAATTCATGTAACGTTCATGATAAATTGTATCTACAAAAGTAGCGGCAGACATTTTAATAACTTCAAGCCTTCACCGTAAATGTAGAACTGGTTATCATTTTGTCTACGAGAAAATCACAATTGACGTCAGAGCTGTTTAGTGTCACCTTAATTTAGTTGATAAGGCGTGTGTCTGCTTTCTAGGGTAACAATGTTGTGTAATATATTCTTTTGTATGAACCTAATTAGAACACCACTTTTAGTGCTTTTCTGTTTATCTTACTTTCACAAAGTTGAAATTAAATTAACAGAATGGATTGGGCATTTGTTTGTTACTAATCTCCATTTCTGAGAGACTTCAGAAAAAAGTTGTGAAATTATGATAAGTTAGTTTGTATCTGTGAGAAAACAAGGGCAAAACTAGATTTTAAAGAAAGTTTATTTATCTATTTAGTTAAGATGCTATTAATGAAGCAACGGTATAAATACTGGTCAATTTGTTGATAAAGTAAAACCAGAGATAAATTTAGTGAAGTGGTGAGGTTTAGAAAGGGTTTCCAAGTTGTTGAAATAAACGGGACAATTGATATTGCGAACTATTCAATTAAAACTGCTCAAAAATTAATAATGAAAATGACCAGTACCATACCTGATAATCAATGTAAACATACCCTGACGAAAGTACATCACCTCAATACTTCAAAAACGCACTGACTTCCATTATCTAATGAAGATTCGTTGCCCATAAATTGCTTTTTGATTGTAAATTTTTCTCTCTAAACAACACCACTTTCGTACTTTCGTAATAACATTCGAAATTTAATAACTAAATTTTGCAAATGAGAAAGAGAGAGAAAACAAAGTCGTTTCCTTTCTTTCTTTTGTGTCGAGAACGTCTTGGCGAAATCGAGATAAAAAAAAAGCGGTTAAAGCTATGTCCGCTTTGGTTTGGTTATTTGGAAATTGGTATTTTTTAAAAAAAGTTTTCGTCACTAATTGATTGATAAAAAGAATTATTTGAAAGAAAAACAAGAGTTGTGTGACAAAAATTGTGCAGTAAGTCAAGAAATTCGTTAAAGCATTGTCATGTTATTCATTTTTACAACATGTTTTTATTTTCTTTATATCTTCTTAGTTTCTAAATTACATGCTAGACAAAAATGCTTAAATTCTAGCTTAATTATCTTATATTATAACTTACTGATCCTTCGCAGACGCTCTAAGCTAAACATTATACATGTTTCGGATTCATAATTATATGCTCGGGGAGAATCTAGTACATCGTCTAGTACTTTCCCCGACAAATATTCACCACACCTGCCGGCAACACGACGACAGTGCACAAACAACTGTCTATCAACATTCAACTATACTAACGTATTGTTTACTGTTTTTTGGTGCATGATCGGCAATTTTCTGCAACTGTCACGACATATACAGCTTTTTTGGTGCTCAATTTAATATTATGAACATTTTATAAGACCTTTAATTGATGTATCGCACGCCACCATGTGGCTTTTTAGTGGTTAATAAATAAAGTTGTCTCCATCGAGAACTCAGTCGAACTTTAACTATATTCGTCTAAAGGCATTCGCCAGTTGCATTGGCTTTGCTTCAAATTTAGTTAATGAAGTTTTAATTTTCCTACTTTAACACAAATTCCAACAAATTATCGATACATTCAGTGTGAGAAGGAGAATTGATAAAACTCAACCTCGTGATCATCAACATACGGAGGGACAAGCAATTTAATCAAACATCGATTCAGCGGGGGAACTTCAAGCTGAAAGATCATCAACAGGTATTGCTGTTCCTTAAACTTATAACACATTTGGTTTCAGTTTACTTTGATCAGTTCATCCCCAAAGTGCACCATCGTTCGCTATTCCCCAACGACATTCCTGGTTCGGCGGAACATCAGCAACGATCTCGGCCGACGACATTCCTCGTGCGGCATCGAGACATCGCACATATAACAATTGTATAATTTGCCTTTCGGCGACAGAACTTTGTTTGTGGAAGTACTTATGATTATTTAAATGACAAAGAAAAATTTGGAAAACTTTGTGTCGAATTTTGTTGTTGTTTTTTTCTTAAAATTTAGCCTACATAATTTTTTTTTAAATTTATTTAAAAGAACTTAACTTAACTTAACTTAAATCTTATACTACCATAATTCTAGAAAAGCTAAGTCTATGTAAGCTGGCTGATGATACTGTTATTCTATACCGACATTGGTATCCGGGTCTTTATATGCCATTCAACCACCAGAACTGTTGACGCTGTCCAATACTATCGTCCCGGTCTCTGTGGGAGATAGGCTTACTGAAGTGCAAGAGCTCTTCTTCGGTGCGCGTTACCTCCCGATCGTAGCACAATCGCCCGTCTACGGATGATTTACTTACGTGATAGATCAGCGGAATTCCGGATCTATTCTGTATAAGCCCTTTCATGTCCAAATCAAGGAACGCCTCTGGTGGAACAAAACCGTTGCGACGCACGTTCTCATAGTACAGGGTATTTGGATAATAAGCCCCGAAAATTAGGTCATTGGACGAGCTTATTGCTCTCGCAATATGTCCTCTGATTAATTTAATCAAAATTATCCACCCTATTTATGCAAGCTTCATTATATAAAGTCTCATTTGAGTAGTACTTTTTGTATTCGGATTTCGGTGTTCGATATAATCTGAGACAGGTTCTCAGACACTTCCTTTCGAACACCCGAATTTTTTCCATCAAATTTGGAACTATGTTAAACCATACTGGACAGCCATATATGAGCATTGGCCTGATTAGCGTCATGTAGCATATGACTTTTACCCTGCTGTCAAGTTGGCTACTGTGAAATAGCCTCCTTGTCATAGCAAACGTTTTTCTAGCCTTGACCAGAGCTGCCTCTACATGTCTGTTGAAATACAGATATTGGTCTAGCCAGATGCCCAAGTATTTAACTAAATTCTTGGTTTCCAGTTTATCTCCATGCGGTCCCACGATAACTAGCTTTCGCAATAGCGCTGCACGTTGTTGAAATCTCGCTGTATTAAACTATTTATGATCTCAACTTTCGGAGCTGTTCTGTAAATTATGAGATCGTCTGCGTACACAATAGCCTGCGGAAGTGCATCTAATAAGTCGCTAATGTAAATGTTAAAAAGAATCGGAGAAAGTACCGATGTTGCAAGCCATTCTTGATATTGTACGTTTTATTAGAAGTCACATTACCATTTTTGACCACGAACCTCCTGTCCTTTAACATATCGTAAAGTACATATAGTAGAGGCTTATGTATGCCGCGTCTGACCAGCTTGTAATATAACCCTTCGATCCAAACGGTATCAAAGGCTTTTTCCAAGTCGGTCAGACAGGCACCTGTGTATCGGTTCCTACATTTATTCCATTGTATGTCGGAGACCAGTTTAGCTCCGGCGTGTGTGGTTTCATGACCAGCCTTAAAGCCAAACTGGTTATTTGGAATAATGTTGTTGTCGTCTACCCATTTTAACAGAGCTTTGTTAATAGTCTTTTCAAATGCTTTACTGATGCTTGGGAGTAAACTTATCGAACGCATGTTCATTGGGTTTGTATAGTCTTTGTCTTTTTTGGGATGGGCTGAATGATAGCCGTTTTCCAACGCGCGGGATAATATGCATTATTCAGCGCGTTGTTAAACAGGACCGTGTATTATTTATTGGCATTGGGGGCAAGTCCTTGAGTACGATGTTAGGTACTCCATCTATCCCCTCTGAGTTTTTGCTTCTTAATGAGTTGAAGATACTCTGGATTCCTGCCCTTGTAATTAAAAGGCTATTAGCCCCACCATTGGCATTAATGTCAATTGACAGAGTATCGTCACTGAATTCGTTAAAACTGGGATTCTCCGATTGCCAAATTCCATTTCAGAGGTGCAAGTGATTCAGTACAACTCTGTCCTCCAATTCGTGATTTCGGTGAATGCTTTCATTCACCTTGTACATTTCCTTAAAGACAGCTCCCACAGCGTTTACCTTTTCGAAAGGATCTTCGATCACGAAAAGCTCACTATTGAGGATAGCGTTCTCTGTATCTATACCAATGTTGATTAGCAGCTGCTTGTTTACATCAGTACGTGGAATTTGGAGACACTGAATCTCGTTTTGATTATTTCTCCTGAATATTTTATTTATTTGTGGGAACATATTCGGGTTATTAGTTTTTATAGCTCGCATTCTGTTGTTCCAATACAAATTTGTTGCTAATCTATAGTTAGCTTTAAATAATTGTTGGAGGTTTTTTAATCGGGATTTCAGTGATATTATCTCCTGGTCTTGTCTGTCTGTAAACAGTCTGTGAAGTTGTTTTAGTGTCGATAGCAATCTGCTCTTTTTCTTGTGGAGTGCGTTTATTGTTATGTTTCTGTATATGTTTATGTGATCTGTAACTGTTGTTTTGGGAATTGTTTTGTCCATTGTTCGTTTTACGGTTTCACCCATTTGTTGGATGTATTTGTAGATTTCGTCATTTGTCAGATTTCTATTTACTGAGAGATTAAAGTCGTCCGAACGAAGTTCTCTTGTTAATGATCTGGTGAGCCGCGGCCATCCCATTGCCCCGTAGTTGTAGGGTTGCGGGATTACGAATTCCTCCAGATCTGCGAGATCGCTCGGAAGCTCTATTACTGTCGTGAATGGACAGTGATCACTGTCGTATTCAATTGTCCGTAAACAGTTTCTGTTTCATCTGTTGGTGTTAAGTAGTCTCAGTCGTGAGTCAATTAGCATATTAATATTGGTAATAGTTTGGGGCTCGGTTGAATTAATCGTGTCACAGGAAAGGAGGTTGGGATCGGTGTTAGATTTAAGTTTATAATTAATAAAGAGGAAACAGATTTGGTCATTGATCAGGTTGTTTTGTGTTTTTGAGAGATAATCGTAGTAGAGGGAGTTGTAAAGCTCGGTGTATTTATAAAAGGAACCGAGATAGTTGGAGTAGTCCAGGGAGGAACGTGTTCTTAAGAAAATGTTCCGCAAATTATTTCTCTTGTTCCGAAGAGTGCGTAGTTTGCGGTTCTACAATGGAGGCCATGAAACTGATATCCCATGTCGAGAAAAAGAGACATTAGGGAAATGGCATTGTCGATTTCCTTATAGAGAGTGACAGTAGTTGCTTCTACATTTAGATGCTCAAAGCGAAGTACGTTTCTGCAAAGATTTAATAGGCGAACGTTTGCTTTGCGGAAGTTGTAGGAAAAGTTTACGTGGGTTGGTGAGGGTCGGGCTAAGCAGTCATGATAAAGGGATACGAGAAGCGGGGGTAGTAACTGTCGATGGTTGAGAGGGCGTGAGGACTAAGGGCAACTGAGGAATTATAGGGGTCCGTTGTAAACACAGGGTCAAGTTGCCTTTTCATACAATTTGGGACATTATTTGACGGAGGCTTGAGACGGTAAGACCGTCTATAAAAGGACGTTCCTTGATACTAGTGGGGTTTAAGATGTAAAAGGACTGATCACCTGACAACGTCCATTGAAGATGTGGGAGGTTGAAATCGCCAATAACAACGACATCGTCCAGGGAAGTACTTAACTCGGTTATGTGATCAACTGCTGCTATTGCGTGTTCGTATGACACGATAGGTTGGGAAGGAGGTGTGTAGAAAGAAATGACATATAAAGACTGGTTTGTAAATTTTTATTGCGACATAGTCTAGATTGGGAGAAGAAGAGATAGCAATAAGAGATGAGGCGAGACTGTTTTGCATGGCAAGCAGCACACAATGGCAAGGTGAATCCGGACATATACCATCGTCATCAGGAAAAACGTTAAAGGTGGAAGGGAATCGTTTTTCACTGTGAATATTGGGGATAAGGTTGGTTTCTGTCAATGCAAATATATCGAAAGGGAGGCTATGTGCATTTTGCAGAATCGGTTGTATTTTAGAGCGGATACCTCTGACATTCTGAGGGTAGATGGTTAGGAGGAGAGTGTTGTGCGTCTTAGAGGGTCGTGGGGAGGGCGGTTGATTAAGGTCAAACAGATTTTCATTGTTGGAAGAGGTCATTTTCTTGTGAATATGTTATCGAAAAGCCGAGAGATCTTTCGACACTTCCATAATTCCGTCGGGGAGCCTCTGGCGCAAGACTAAATGACCTTTCCCGGAAAAAACAAATCATTATGGAAAATTTAACCTCAGGACTTGCTAAATAAAGCCAAGACCGGTCCCCGGTTGTAGTGCCGATGATGATGATAGATAAGGCGTAACGACATCCAGTGAATTGATGATTGCTGTGTAATTTTAGCAGTTGGAGGTAAGAGGGGATTAATAATTGGCTGGGGAAGGGGTGCTGGACAGAGGCGAGATGTGGACGTGGGATGGGCGATGCGAAATTCGCTCTTGAGTTGGGTTCGTTGGACGAGTGGGATGTTTCTTGGGGGCGGTGGGGTTGGGGGGGGGGGGGGGGGTGGTAAAGTAGGATAGGGCGGGGATGCGAACACATTGTGTAGTTGTGCCAGAGAGATACCTTACATTAAAATTACGAAAAGAATCTTAAATTGATAAATCAAATCTTTTTAAAAGAAATAGAAAAATATTTAGGAGAAAAATTAAAATGAATAAGGAGGAACAATCAAGCAGAAGGAAAACAAGATAGAAAGTGAAGTAACAAAAAGGAAGTAAAAGAAAAGAAACCAAACGAAACTAAAATTATTAAAAAAAAAATGGTTGTCGCTCGGACATTATATTCCTGACAACGTATCCTAAATATGTAACATGGAATATACAAGTTATTAAATCAAAATTAAAGTGTTTTTTTCCGAATGCCTCCAAGTGTAGGCATTAATTTTGGTTTGCTTAACGAAATTTTACAAGTATTGCAAACTACTGTGTATTCGTCAGGACACAGTTGTCGATTTTCTTTTGTGTGCCAGTCCGAAATTACGTTCATCTGTTGCACTGTGATCGGTTTTAAATCGCGTTCAAACCAAAGTCTATCGCAAACAGAGCAAGCATACCGAAAGTCATTGTCAAGAAACATCAATTTAAATCTTGATATCGATTTGTTCCATTTCATGTCCCATACCTCTTAACTGGTTGTATTGTAAAATATTTTTCTGCTGCTGAAGGCTGTTGTAGGTTTACAACCTGTAGTTCTTGAACGTTGTTTGAACTTGCCGCTGCGAAACCGCTATGAACAGACAATTTTCTCTTAGCTATATCCGATTTATTTAATGCTGCAACGCGCTGACTGTATTCGCGTTGTCTCTGTGTATTTTTTGTCTTTACACTTTCAACCTGTACAGCTGTTCTCGACAGTGCAAGGCGCTGTCTGTATTCCCGTTGTCTCTCTGCATTTGACTTAGGAGCAATTAAGAAAGTCTCGCTCTCGCTCACTGCGGCTCGTGCGTTATCGGTTATCGTTATCGTAACGCTACAAACTTTTTTCCAAGATATAGCGATTTATAAGACGTTGTCACGTCAAAAAAATGATTGTTAGAAACGCCACAATACAAATCAAAGATATTGAAATAAATTACAAAAATAAAGTTTTCACTATTCATTATTTACCCATAACAAAGTCTTCCTTTTCAAAATGAACTTTGAAAATGGAAATGAATGGGAAAAATTATACCACACATGTGTATCTGATCTGGCGCCATTTGAAGACCCTATTTTATGAAAAAAATTTCAAATTAATTTTAAAATTTTATAGAACGATCCATCAGATGATTTCTTTCGTTTCTATTCCTGTACATTTCTCGGTAAGAAAATATATTGTTTATTGTGATTATTTCAATAGTATACCTATTTCTGTTATGTGTTTAACTACCCACTCAAGATTTGATTCCACGCATCATGTGGGAATGCTCCTTAAAGGTGCGATTTTCAGAAGGTCACCCCTAAATAGACAATAGAACTGTTTATCTAATAAAAAGAGGCAAATTCTATTTTCTAAGCTTCACATTTTAGCCTTGTCATCTGTAAGGAATTTCGAACTTCAAAGATGTTATTGCACACTCGTTGCATTCAAATCAAACATGTTGACTGTTTTCGTGGGAATAAATGATGCCTATGTTTGAGCCCTGTGCGAATATTCCAAATTACGTTGTTTCTACTGTAGGATCTACGTGCTTGGAGTTTGAATTGCGTGCTTTCAGTTACTTGAATCAATAGCTTCATTAAATATTATCTTTAGAGAATTGTAATAAATTGTCGGTAAATATACGGGTGCGGAGATGTCTGTTTAAATATATGTTCAGCTAGAAGTGGAATGAGGTGATGGTTAGTTGGTTGCAAATGAATTGGCAAACATGTGCTTTAATTATCTACAATATTTTAAAATTCACTACTATGAGTTGTTTCTGACATTTAGTACTTTTTTGTTTTAATTATCTGTTCTTCATGTTAACAGTTGTTGGAATAATTAGTATTCAGTATGCGTCATCGTATTTTTTAAGCTTCCTAACAGATGCGTCATTAGGAAGATTGGGTCTGTGTGGGCTCACCTGTTGTATTGAAACTTGTACCAATTTAGCATTCGTCAATGAAGTATACCACATATTGTATATTGTTGAAATAAATAAACTAATTTTGAAAGAAGTACAAGCCTGATGTTTTAAAATTGCTTGCATCACTCATTAGTTAGTGTGGGGAAAAGAAACACGGTATATATCGATTTTTAAATTTTCATAAATTTACTTCATGTTGGATAGTAACAAAAGGGTTGGGTATAAAATTTTGTCCGCGCTTTCGAGATATTAAGTACGATTAAATTGATTTTACCAAAGTTGTGCATCGAGAAACTCCACTTTTCGATAAGGTATAGTATGTTAACTCCTGTGGACGTTACTCACATTTACCATGGGCAAAAAGCTTGTTTACTTCCAGAAATTTTAAAAGTTAACTGTCCTATACCACAGAGTAGAAGTTAGGGTAATGAGTCTGTCGCGTTTTCAGTAGATATAAACGGCATGCTAACCATAGTGAAGAACAGAACGGACAAAAAATTGAAGAAATAAACCATCAGAGCCATATACCACAGCAGTTAACATGATATTTTCACTTCAGTAAAGACTAGTTCAGAAAACGCTACAAGTCTATAGCAAAAGTAGGGATAATGAATTACACTTTTTGGAAGTCGGTTGGATATACAGCGATTTCCACCTATTTAAGAATTGACTACCAGAATAACATACAGATAGCCCACCAATACCTCTTCATCCTATAACACGGTTTTTCTCTAACACGATAAATACATTGGGGCACCCATTCCATGACATCGTTTCGTGAAGATCTTTGTTCACACTCTAAGTTTTATTACCTTCAAATTATGATGGAAGGAATAATGAACCATAGTCCTTTCATATGAAAGTATATTAATAAATAAATAATTTATTAGTAAATAATTGTATTCTTAATTGTAAATAACTTTACGTGATAGCGAAAACCGTCATGCACTTTTACATGCCATCGACTTGTTGTCTAAGAGATGTGGTGTATGTTGTAGAAAGGGCCACCACATGGTAAATGTAATGTAACATATCAATGTAGTGTAGCGATCTGTTGTGAAACGGAATCGCTGCCAAGGAATCACGAATGGCAAGCAAGAATGTTGTGTATCTTTTTGTTTCCATGAAGTGGACACAAATTGTCTTAAGTGACAGATTAAGAGTGATTTTTCCGTGTTTAAGATCCGATGTATTTTTGGGCATCAAGCTTCAGTCTGGAGCTATGTCTGATAAAGAAACGAAAACCAACGCTTATAAGAAAAATTATTTCATTAGACGTAAAGATACAAATCTTGGATCGTCTTTTAAGAGGAGAAATAGTCTTGCGAAATTTGAGAGTGTATCTCCTTGATCTGAAAAGGACAAGGTCTGTTTTGAGATTGGTCTATATCGCTCGTGCTTCCTCTTTTTGGAGGGAATAGGTGGGGCCAATGTCGTGTGCTCAAGAAAAATAAGGTGTTTACTCACTTTACTTTATTTACTCAATTTGAAAATTACAGCTTTATTAATACTTTGAGTCTTCCCGGTTGGGACTGAGCTGGAGACTCATCCTCGAAAAAAAAGCGTTGGTGAGATGGCCGACTTTAGCGAGACAAGGACAGATGTGTCTTTCATCTTGTCTCTGGCTTCTGGTTATCTTGCGATAACCAGAATCACCCACATCCATGAGGATGTTGGGCTCGATCTCGCGATATCTGAAAAGAAAAGAAAAAAAAAGGGGGGGGGGGGGGGTATCCAAGGATAACTACTTGTATGGAGGGATGGTGGGAAAGAAATCATACAAGACCGGTAGGTCTTGAGTGCGGTAGTAAACGTAGATCACGTCTTTGGCGTCTGATGATCTGCGCTTTGGTCGGTGTGTGTATGTTTGTGCCGTCTTGCACTGTGCGTCCGTGTGTGTGTGGTTTGTTAACAGTAGACCCTATGGGATGGGTCCAGGAATCCTCTATTATAGAGGGGAGTGTTGTTGGGAAGGGTGCTTTCTTCAGTTTTGTACTGAAGAAGAAATTGTGGTGGTCTGATCCGAAGAGATCGGGAGAGAGAGAAGGGTCAAGAACGCAAGAGTCCCGTACAAGTAGGTTCTCGCTGTTTTGAATGCTTTCGAGGTACTTGTATGCTAATTGTAGAAAGTACTCGTCGATAGGGGTAATGGAGGCGCCTTCGTATAGGTGAGACCTGGGGTAATGACGACCGTCAGGTCTTCTAGAGTGATTGGTGCATCTTCTGAGGAGTTTCCTTTCGAAAACTCGAAGTCTTTCCATTTGAGTCGAAGATATGCAGGACCATATGGGAAAGGCGTACGATATTCCAGATCGGATTAGCTGCTTATAGCAGAGAAGCATAAGTTTGGTGTCAACTTTGTTGCTCCACTTCAAGATGTTGTGCAGTTGCTTAGACCGACTGAGACCCCTTTGGAGAATGTGGGTCACATGTTTGATGAAATTCATTTTTGGGGTATAAATGACCCCACGATATTTCATCTTGTCCTGTGGTCTAATCGTAGTATCTCCCATTTTTATTCGAATATTCTGTGAATATCGAGAAGTAGGTTGGAAATGTTTACTACTCAGAATTATAACTACTGCTTTGGACGGGTTAAGTCGAATTTTCCATCGGCTGTAATACTGATACAACTCGTCCAAGTGACGGTTGAGTCGATTTGTTGCGAGTTTAAGGCCTTTGGATGACGTATACACTAGGACGTCATCCGCATAGCATATCTGGTTTACTCTCCCGTCCACAGGGCGAGGAATATCGGGGGTGTAAATATTGAATAAGATGAAGCCTAGAATGGAGCCCTGTGGTACGCCTGCAGCGGCGTGAAAAGTTCGGGAAGCTTTCCATTCGCTCTAACTTGGAATGTTCTGTTTCGAACGAACTGGTAGATGATACTATATAGCGGTCTACTGAGGCCAGTATTCAATAATTTAAAAACGAGACCTTCGATCCAAGTCGTGTCAAAAGCTTTTTCAATGTCCAGACTCATCGCAACGGTGGGTTCCTTATTAAAGAGCCGCACGTAGACGTGGTTTTGAAATAAACTTAGAGCCATAGTGCTGCTGTGCGCTCTTCGAAATCCAAATTGGAAATCAGGTATTATATTCCTGGCACTGATAAAGTTATTTAGTTTCTTGTATATGCATTTTTCATATATTTTGCTGATGCAAGTGAGAAGCGAGATAGGGCGAAAGCTTGAGGGGTGATACGTTGGTTTCTCAACTTTTGCTATTGGACAAATAATAGCGTGCCTCCAAGCTTCGGGAAAGTACCCCACGTTGTAGGTATGGTTGAACAGAATGAAGAGCTTTATAAAGAATAAGGCAGAAAGCCATCGCAACGAGTGGTATGACATGTTGTCGATACCGGGTGACTTCTTGGAGTTATTACTGCATTAGTGCCCGGGTCGCCATCCTCGAGAGTGAGCTTGTGATTATTTTCAAAGTTCTCGCCGATGATGTTTGCTTTATTGGCGTCATTATTGACAACAAGACCGTTGTGCATGATTGGTCCAGTGGTACGAGAAGTCCCACACATATTTTTTTAACATTTTTATAAACGTTCTGGTCCATCTGAATACCCTTCAGTTTGTCTTCCAATTGTCGGGTGCGATTGTTTTGGATTCTTTGGTTTATCAGTGTACCAATATTGTGAATAATGGATCGCAATCATGGCTCTCTTTGCGTAAAGCGGTGACGATATCTCATTCTGTAGAGGTTTTTACGCTCCCGGATGAGACGAAGAGTGAACTCGTCATGGGGAATGTGATAAGTCTTTTCAAGTTTGTACTTCGGGACATGAGTCTCCGAAGTTTCAACTAGAATCTCGTGAGGTCGTTTTGCAGCGTTGTTTATCTCAACCCTCTTTAGGATCCTGTCAGCGGGAAGAGAGAATTAGTGGAGTTTGTTGTATTCCAGAATACTACCCATATTAAATTTTTAACACAGTAAGTCTTTGGACACAAAGAATATGTCCAGAATTGAGTCACCTAGAGTACCAACCGTAGGTGCGACTATTTCGAAGTTGAGGGCATAAGTGTTTTCGGTGTACCATTGGTACAGTTTTGTGCCATTTGGGCAAGAGACAGAGTTGTTCCAGTGGGGATGTCTGGAGTTAAAATAGCCGCCTATGATGAAGGGTGTATGCCCCGAGGACCTTATTAGCTTGCCCATATCTTCGAGATTAATGGGGCCATTATTGGTTTTATGCGAGTGGTGTGCGGAGTATATATTCACTCTACCATTATTAGCCAGATGCAGTTCAACCCCAGACACCTCTATGGGCTCAAAGTGTGGGAGGTCAATAGCTTCATGGCGAAGTCCGCTATTAACCAGTATACAAGTGCTTCCTCCGTTGATGGTGGGACCGCCAGTGAGGGTTCGATCTCTTCGAATCATGGAGAAGCTTGGGAATACGGGACGGCGACATGGATGCAACCTAATTTCGGTTACAAGTACCACGTCCGCCCGGGTATCATTTATGAAGTCAGAGACTATCATACGCTTGGAAAGTGAAACAAGGGAGTTGACAGTTATAAGAATAACTTTAATTTTGGAATCCATTGTGGAGGGTATGTTTTGCATATGCAGTAAAAAGGAGTGCCTCCCTCTCAGCCTCGGTTGTTAGTTTTTCATATCGGGGTCGAATATCTTCAATCAAGCGGGAGAAACTAAGTCGTTTCTCGAGCATTGAAGATTGCCCCCTCGGGGGCTTTTGCCCTGTCGCTTGAATTTGTGGCGTCGTGTTGGCCTTTATCGGGGCTCGCATAGGGACTTGAGGGGGAGGAGTTGGGAGAGTTTTTATATTCTTTGTTAGTTGTCCTTTAAGCATGTCGGCAAATGTAAATCCATTTTGGATGAAGTGTCGTGTGGCCTGTTTTCCGAAGTCTGACTTAGCTGTTTGCTTAGCTCGAGTCTCCCTGGATCTTTGAATAATTTCTTTATATTTAGGACAATTCTTGTAACTATCCGGATGTCCTTTGTTGCCGCAGTTGCAGCAAGCTGGCAGTGTTATTTCATCCTGCACATTTGTTGCGGGATCGTATTTTGCTAGCGGTAGTTCGCACTTGCCAATATCGTGGGATTTTTCGCAACGAACGCAACGGCGACTCATGTTGCAGTTTCGGGAAACATACCCGAAACGTTGGCAACGTCTGCATTGAGGCATTTCACTGTTATGAAATACCCCGAAGACAACTTGCTGATGCAAGATTGGAAGCGACTTGTCCGTATTATGGAATCTATGTCGGTCCCTGGGGCAAGGTGAAGCTCCCATATGTTCACCTTGCTGTATTTTTCCGGTCTGATTTTCACAAACCGTTGTGGGGGACACAATTTTTTGACGTCCGTGAAGTTGACGTTAGGAAATGTTGCCTCGAGGGCAATTACGATGTCGTTCTTTTCCCAACAAGAAGCGACTCGTTTTAGAAGGATGGTCCTCGACTTTTCATCTGCCGGTGTAAATGTGTAATAATTCACCTCCTTGGCCCCGAGGTTGTCGTTAACCTTGCGGTAGGTTTCCCTATCGTATGTTATGATTTTGTTTAGGGATGGGCTTAAGATCTTTGCCTTGAAGTTGGAAATCCCTAGTCGGTTCATGTCACCGACGAAATTTTTTAAATTGCGGTCTCGTGCAAAGACCCCGGGTCGCTGTTTCCTCTTAGAAGCAGGCGGGCGGATCCCGACCTCTGGCTGAACAGTGTTGGGAACACAAGCGGCCTTTGGTTTTGGGTTAACCACCGGAGTTGGTCTCGGTGGGCAAGGCTCCTGCGGAGGCACGATTTTCGGATAATTTTGAATTATCGTGGGGTTCGACAACTTTTTGGGGACAGCTGATGATGATGATGGGCGCGGTGTTGGTGGGCAGCCTGTGGCGACACGCTTATTGGAGGGTCCTCCCTCGCAGCTTATTGTTGGGAGTTGTGTGTTCCGCTTTGGGGCCCTAGATGAGTTTGGGGTGGGGATGCGCAAGTCACCGTCGTCCATTGAGTCATCAGAATTGTCAGTGACATTCTCTAACTCGGGCTCGAGCTCTGATTCCGATTCAGTAGCTTCCGAACCGGCACCGAACGGGGACGTGGATGGGGTGGCCTTCAGTCGCGACAATCTATTTTTTAGGACCGCGTTCTCAGCCCTGAGAGCCTCGAAGTCCTCCTTCAATCTCTTTATGATAGTCATCACGCCCTGATCCGGCTGATGGCCCACACTACGAGAAGAGCAGGTGTCCATGTTGCATCAGCCACAAAACATGTAAACAGATAAGCGACAAAAGACAAGAAACGCGCGGAAACAAGGAAAAGAAAAAGGGGAAGTAACAAAAACCAACAAACAAAACCAACAAACAAAAACCAGGAAAAGAAACAAAGAAACCTAATCAGTAAGGTTTTTCTTTTTTCTTTTTTTTTTTAAATTTTAAAATATTAATTAATTAGTATGTATCTTATGTATCTTATGTATCTTATGTATATCTTATGTATCAGCTCTCACTGTGGAAATGATGTCTTGATCAGTATCTGATGATGAGTGATGAGTCTTGATGATCTTGAGTCTTTGGGTATGGTATGTCTTGAGTGTCTTGAGTCAGTATGATGATGTCTTGGGTCTTCAGTATGATGATCCTCGAAACTGATATGCATCGCCCTTTTATACAAAATCTAGTCGAGGTTTATATTTGAAAAAATGTGTGATGCCCATCTGAATTGTTGACGAAACTTCGTTAAACCATTCAGAGAATCAGAATTCGTTTTCAGAAAAATTGTGAATGTTATATAGAGAACACGTGTATACATGCAGTGCTCCATGAAGCCCTACCATTTCCCTCCCACGAACATACTACCCCCTAATTAATATCCCCATCCTCTTTCATATACGATACCATACATATCCTTGTGGCACAAGGGTAATAATCTTGCCCGTAAAAATAAATTATTATGGAAAACTTAACAAGCCTCGAGACTTGCTTAAATTAGGCCAATGCGCATTTGGTTCGCATACACGCAAAATTCCCAAAACCAAAAATCAAACTAAATGTGTGCACCAGATGTCCCATCTTCGAACAAATATTTTTGAGAATCATAAAATGCGCGTCTGTAATTTCCTCTAAGAATTTGTGCACAAATTCGTTCCCACAAACACAACATCCATTTACACCTATTTCAACAAACCAAATTCAAGTACCAACACATCGCACCATAAAACGAACCACATGTTCATTTTGTTGCGCAAAGACTTCTAGGAAATAAAATTATTTAAAACGGAAAATTTAAGCTTCAATGTGCTCTTACTACGAAGGTAAACTGAAAAGTAATGCACCCCTGCTTGCTGAACGCGAATGAAATCACCTTCGAAAGTGCTCCTGCCAGTAAATCGAAGTAACATTGCCTCTTAATACGCCTACGCAGGACCGAGATCGAGCAGTCATCTAGTGTCTTTCGAGAGAGGGAAGTATGGCAACGTGTTCTAGTGCTATACCAACGCGATTTAAACAGCAGGCTGTTATCAAATTTTTAACTGTTGAAAAAGTAGCTCCCACGGAAGTTCATCATCATTTAAAGGCTGTTTCTGATACCGACGCTGTTGATAGGTCTACTGTAAACCGATGGACAATAAAATTTCATGGTTGCGAGCCTGTAAAAGCTATAAGTGTTGATGGAACATGCAGTGGATGTCCGATCATTGCCACAGACAACAATCATCGAAACTCGTCAATGATTTGGTTCAAAATGACGGGCGAATCATTCACAGAGTGCGTGAGATTCGACACCGCACGAACGATTTTGGAGGACATATGAGACGGTCAGTTACTCCCGGAGGAGTAATAGAATACATGCTGAGTTCAAAACAGGCATAGTCCCTAGCAAATGATGTTCTATGTGTGTTACGTCCAAAACCACCCACCCATAAATATATACCTCTTTGGAGCCAGTCTGCACCAATGAATTGCACTACACGCAAAATCATCCACGAAAAGGATGAAACACTCCCCAAGCCCTAGCATTGCCCCATACACTAAACGGGCCAATACAAAATATAATATCAAACAAATTGAACTAAACGGTTCAATTTTCCCATATTAAATTCAATATCAAAGAAATTGAACTAAACGTTCAATTTGTCCATATTGAATTCCATATAAAACCAAAACGTGATATAAGAACCAGATGTTCTGCACGTAAATACCCGTGGTTCCAAATCTGCGGACCAGATGACCAACTCTTAAGTAAAGTTGGTAAAAAGCATAAAATGTACGGCGACACCGTCCCCTTAAATCCTATTCAAGGAAACATTTCCTATACGGAAAAAAGGACGGCGATCGTAAAAACACTCGTTGAACAACAATACCCATAAGATACAAAATATCTTTGGCTCCGATGTTCACTAAAAAAGAAATTGTCGAGTCTGGGCACTGTGAGAAATCCCAGGTACTCGTAATACATAAGGGATTCCAGACGGCTGCCGATCCAAGGTATAATACCTTGGGATCAGAAAAAGCATGTGGGGGCTCACAAAAGAGATCCTAATACAAAGGATCTCGAGTGCGATCATCGCAACACGTTGCCTTGTGTTAGGGAACACAAAAAAAAAGGTTTTCCTGCGAACAAACGACCGGAAAAGGATTTGTTGGTTTGTAATACTTGACCGAGGTCATTTGAAATAGTGATAAGTGAAAAAATTATTCGTGGTGTCGTCTCGCTTAGTGGTCCGCAGTACAAATTCTCTCCGTTCACATAAAAAATAAATAGAGTTTACTTTAATAAGTGTAAAGTCAAGTGCTATATTAGTGACACAATATAACATATGAGAGATCGGTGGTTTAGATTTTAATACCGGAATGACATCAATTTCAAATAGTAACTCATAATAAGAAAAATGCGTGTCGGTGAATAAATGAACAAAAATAATAGACATAAAAACCAGAGTGTTTTATTGACAACTATGTTTTAAGTGAGTGGAGGAAAATAAAGAACGCATTCTTCTACGCCGCCAACTGGACCCCTGACCCCTGACCCGCCCACAGCGTGCGACGTGCAAAAGTGAAATACCACGGACGGGGCAGTGAATAGTGAGTTCATCAATAAAAAGGGCTAGCTGGCAACGACATAGGAACGCCCAAATGAAGGAGCAGTGGACATCCTTGTCCAGAGAATCACGTAAGTGCAAGATCATTAATAAATTATATAACATGTGACATGATGCAGCAGTTGCGACGCGACGAGCGGAGTAACAGATAAACTCCGTGTCGCCCTGCGATGGAATACCTAAAAGAAAGTTCCGCGTGGATCAACGGGAATATGTGCCAGGCGGGAGGTGGTTGGAGTCGGTAAAAGTCCGGCATACCTCTGGATCGGTCAGAGGTATCTTTTGAAGATTTCGTCCTTCCTACCGAAAAAAAAAAAAAAAAAAAAAAAAAAAACCCTTGTGTTATTATACCTTAGTTTTTAACTTAGTAGTTAAGTTTATATCTTTTTTTTCATATTTTGTTTTCAATATCGCTTGTATTAAGCTAAATAAGTGAGGATTCTGCCCTCACCAAAATAAAATTAAATTTTCCAAAACAAATGCTGATTTACCTTCGTCATAAGTTTCGTAAATACTTTCACACATCTGTGCCGCATTTTTCCTTTTATATCGGGTTTTCCAATAGGGACTTGACAACTTTTTTTTTTAAATAAAACGCAAACGCGAAAATTGGGTCCAATGATTCGACCGCTGCAAACGTGCCCGCGGTGGCCATATGAACGAAGTCGAGTTCCCTTCATAAATGTGTTCATTGTACTTCAAACCGATAATAAAGTTTGTGAAATATCTCAAATGGTCGTCGACGAAAAAATATGGCCGAATGATGTCGCCGGCATGCAAACCGCACCAAACAGTCATTTTTTGTGGATGAAGTGGTGATTCATGAAGCACATGTGGATTTTCACCCGACTAATAACTCATGTTTTGCTTATTGACGAACCCATTGAGCCAAAAATGAGCTTCGTCACTGAAGATGATTTTGCGATGAAATTTATCATCTTGACGCATCTTTTCCAGAGCCCAATCGGAGAACGTCATCATCATCATCGGCACTACGACCGGGATCCAGTCTTGGCCTTATTTAGCAAGTCTCTCCACCGGTATCCGGTCCTTATCCGAAACTTGTTAAATTATCCATAATAATTTGTTTTTCCGGGCAAGGTTATTAGCCTTGCGCCGGATAATCGGAGAACGTACGTCGCTTCAAATGGTCCATCGACTTCAATTCTTGAGTCAGCTTGATCCTGTATGGGTGTAAACCAAGATCCTTACGCAAAATTCGCCATAAAGTGGTCTGGTCGATGCCCAATTCTTGAGAACGGCGTGGAAATGACTGATTTGGATCGTTTGCAACGGACGCCTGAACGGCAGCGATGTTTTCGACACTTTGAACAACCCGTTGTCTCATTGGCACGACAACATCACACAACGAATATGTAGACTCAAAGTTTTGCACTAAACTTGTTATTGCCTGTCTACTAGGGCTAGAATTACTATCGAAAATTGGATTTAACGCTCGTAAAGTTGCGGTCACTGACTCCAAATTTCGGTAGTAAATTTTTATAATTTGCAGACGTTGTTCGTTCGTGTACTTAACCATGAACATGTTGAGTTTACTGAATAAATTGACAGTGACAGTTCGGTGATTAGTAAAAGGGTGCGTTCAAAATTTAAATTCAAAGTTGTCAAGTCCCTATTGGAAAATCCGATAGTAGCAAAGTTATAAAAATATAGCGAATTTCCTCCGGAATTTCGTCTTTGCATTATAATAACTTTTAATACGGTACATCAGCTTCAATAAAGTCTCGACCAATAATCAACTAACTTGTTATTGGTTAAACAAAAAAAAAGAAAAAGAGTTTTCAGAGAAAGAAAATAGTTTAAATGTTAGGACACTTAAAAATTCAGCAAACAGGTAAACGCCGAATAATTTTCCTTCAACTTAATATTCTCATCGTATTTTTCTATAGCCTCCCCCCACCTCGCGATTGTACCTAGTCACCTGTTATAATTGCTTTAAAGTACACGTCTCTAGGGTAATAATAATGTGTCATTGTCACCGGTGATAAGTGGCTTGCATTTGTTGCTTTTGTCTAACGTCTTTTTCGTGACCTTACTCTATATTTGGGATAGGAAATATGAGAACACGACTATTTCATAGTAGACGAGGAAACGACAATTAGCTGAATAAATTCTTAGTACATTTGTACAAGTGTCACAATGTTTTTCAATCAATTAACAAAAAAAAAAAAACATTCATAACTATTTAATTATGAGATACCTGAGATATTTAAGAAAAAATAATTAAAAAGTAAACACAACAAGAAAAGACTGGTCTAACAAAGATGTCGTAAACGTTCAAAGGCTCAGTATAAACATGTTTAAGGCCGTTCTCAGCTTGTAAATATTGTGTGGGATACGCATACTACGAGGATTGCCTTTTATATTTCGGGATTAGAGAACAAAAACAAATATTGATCATCGAAAATCACTTTATTGTTTTTCAAAATATTCCCCATGAAGATCTATACACTTTTGCATGCGTTTGAACCAATTGTCGAAGCACTTTTGCCACTCTGATTGAGGTATCTCCAACACATGCATGCTGAATGCAGCAACCGCTTCTTCAGGTGTCGAAAAACGTTGACCTCTCAGTTTGTTTTTTACGTACGGGAATAAAAAGAAGTCATTCGGTGCCAAGTCAGGACTATACGGCGGATGACCTATCAAATCGATGTTTTGGGTGCTCAAAAATGCACTTGTCGCCGCCGATGTGTGAGAGCTCGCATTGTCGTGGTGAAGAGTGATCCGTCTTCGGCGGTTGGTTTTCCTGATTTCTTGGAAGACAACTGGCAAACAAATGGTTGTGTACCACTCAGAATTGACTGTTCTGCATTGTTCTAGTGGTACGGTTGCGACATGTCCGGTTTTTCCGAAAAAACAGGCGACCATTTGCTTGGAAGTGCTTCGTGCGCGAACAACTTTTGTTGGATTTGGCTCATCTTGAAACGCCCAGACAGTCGACTGCTGTTTACTTTCGGGCTCATACGCGTAAATCCACGATTCATCACCTGTCACGATATCATAGACGTGTTTCGAAGCACCGCGACCGTATTTTTTGAGCATTTCTTTCGACCAATTGACACGAGCCTTTTTTTGGGGGATTGACAAATTGTGTGGGATCCAACGGGAACAAATTTGTTTGACAGTCAAATGTTTATGCAATATTGAATGTATGCTGGTCCCACTAACGCCTAAGGTTGTCTCAGTCTCACGATAGGTCACATGACGATCTTCCAATATCAGTTCGCCCACAGCATCAATGGTTTTCGGAACAACAACTGATTTTGGACGACCTTCACGAAATTCATCTTGGAGTGAACTACGACCACGATTGAATTCACCATACCATCGATAAACACTGGTCCTTGATGGAGCTTCATCGCCAAAAATTGAATTAAGTTCATCCATGCACTGTTGCTGAGTTAATCCACGCCGAAAGTTGTAAAAGATAATCGCACGAAAATGTTGACAATTTCATTCCATTTTTGGGCCGAGATGAATCTTTTAAGTTACTGTAAACAACACAAATAGCGCTCGTGTGTCAAAACGTTCTGAGTGCGTATAACCTCAAAAATGTCCAACTTTACGACAGAGCTGTCAATTGCCGGATTGCAACACTAGGGTTGCCAAATCCCGAAACATAAGAGGCAACCCTCGTATCAATGATGAAATAATTTGCTCATAATTTTATAATAAACATTGATCTCCGAGTTTAGCCATTCAATCAAATACACTTTAATAACTGGAAATTGGATAAGGAACATTGGAAACAGAGTAAAAGTGAAAAAATATTATGACTCAGGTTTTTGGAATCTTATCAAGGGCAATCGCAAACAATTTCATTCTAGTTTAAATATGAGTAGTAGTTAGTTTGAAATAAAAAAGTATTTTAGTAATATAAGTAAAAGAAATAAATTTGTGTTTCGGACATTTTTCAACGACACTTTTATTTAAAAATCTTATAACAAATTCTAAGAATGAACGAGAGTACAGGAAAAGAAAAATTGATGGGAATCTGATTCTAAGAGAATGTCATACGCAGAAAAGTGACTTAAGCGTATTTTTTTTAATTCATTGTATTTTAAATTCGCTTTTATTTTACCAAAAAGTAATTTGATTTTTCACTTAAGACTAAATGCTGTCCTATTTACAGTAATTTTTTTTTCTTAATTAACCTCTGGCTCTTTGCAAACACTCTAAATTATACAGTCTTTTTTATTCAATTTCAATTCAATTTTATTTGGTAGATAATTACATTTATGGCATATTTTACAACTAGTATTGAAGAGATTTAGGACAGCAATTCCTATACAACTATAATCTTAAATCTATATAATGACAATAGCACAATTTTAATGAATAACAAATAATAAATTAAGGGAAAACTACAATAAAAAACCCTTATTTGAATCTTAAGACTAATATTGCACGGGTTTCCGGCTATTTTATATAATAATGACCTCGATATAATTTTCATAGACAGAGTACATATGCAGTGATTTAGAATAACGCAAGACGGGAAACCAGAACATTCAATATTTTATTTTGACACCTTTCCAATTTTATTTTGTGTGTGCGAGCACAATTACACCATGCAGAGACGCCGTACAGGAGTATAGCTTGAAAAATGGTTTTAAAAATTATTATTTTATTTTCGAGGATAAGCTTTGACACACTAATGGATACAGAACTCTTACGACTTTGTTTATTTTGTCAATTGTGGTAGTGATGTGTTTTTGGAAGATTCGTTTTTTATCTAGAATAATACCTAGATATCTACAGCCTTCGGATCAATCAATATCAACTGCACACATACTGAGTTTAGTGCCATTTGGTAGGTAGCAGTGTTTTCTACATCTCGAAAACCAGACAGCTTGTGTTTTATTACCATTTATTTTTATTTTCCATTTCCTATAATACACTGCTAGTTTGTCAAGAGCTGCTTGCAAAGAGTTGTAGACATCAGTGAATAAGGCACCCGAAGAGAAAATGGCCATATCTTCGGCAAACATAGCTACCTGAATGTTTTCACCTAGACATGGTAAATCTGCGACAAACTATGTGAATAATATGGGACCAAGGACCGAGCCTTGGGGTACACCATAGTGGATTTGGTGAGTAGAGGATATGTCGGTTCCTATACTCACAACATATTTTCTCAAACGCAGAAAGCTCTGGTTAATTTTGATAAGCGGTATTGGCAGCTTAAGTTTTAGTAGCTCATAAATCAAGGCATCGTGCCATACCGTATCAAAGGCTTTTTCGATGTCTAGAAGAACCAGTGCCATTGAGTCCTTGTCGATGAATTTACCAGCTATGTGGTTTTTAATGCGCAAGACTTGGTGGATTGTGCTGTGACCACTACGGAAACCGAACTGAAAGTTTGGTAAGATGTTATTGTCTTCCACAAAACGATCAATCCTTTCCTTAATGATTTTTTCTAAGAGCTTACTTAGACAGCTAAGTAGACTAATAGGTCTGTAGCTTTCGGGGCTGTTCTTCGGTTTGCCGGGTTTCGGGATAGGTATTACTTTTGCTGTTTTCCAACAGTCCGGAAAATAACAATTCTTAAGACAAGCGTTGAAAATGAACGTTAAATAGTTACTTGCAGCAGGTGGAAGTGCTTTGATTAATTTGTTGTTAATATTATCGAGACCAGCAGCCTTTTTTGATTTCGATTTTTTTATCAATTCTTTAACTTTACTAATATTAGTTGCGTAAGTACTTTCGGCTGGTGTTTGAGAAAGTACATGGATAGTGTTAGCAACTTCAGCTTCAGTATACGCGTCGCTTAGATGCATAGATATGGAGTGGTTCTTACTAAACGTGTTAGCAAGTAGGTTCGATTTCTCCACTGAAGAAATAAACAACTTGTCGTGAACTTTAAACGGAGGAATACTTGACCCTCTCTTTTTCAATATTTTCCAGAACGGTTTGCTTGCTTTGTCAAGAGAGGAAAGGTGTTTATTCCAACACTTGTTCCTATATGTTGAGATTTTGTTTTTCATGATATTATTTAAGACTTTAACTTTAACTAGAAAACAATCGATTCTATAACGTAGCCATTTTCTTCTTTCAGAGTTTCGTAGCCTAATCAGATGTAAGATATTTTCAGGAAGCGGTGCCTTATCAACTGGAGCAGTGGAACATTTAGGTATCGCAAGATCGGCCGCTCTATTGATAACAGAAACAAAATTGTTACATAGGATATCAATGTGCTCGCTGCAGGTTATAGAATTTAGGCTGGTATCACCTGGAACCAAGTTCGTGTTTATATATGATTTATAACAATTCCAGTTGGCGGCGGAATAGTTGTGGTATAAACTGGTACGATTTACAACTACTATATGATTCACTGTGAGGCTGATCGGAAGGTGGTCTGAACTTAACGCATTTAGAGTTAATGGTACTGTGCAGTAATTTGGAATATTAGTGATATATAGATCAAGAGTTGAGGGGTTCTTGTTAGCACTCGCTGGGATATAGGTGGGGAGAAGTGGATAAAGTATGGAAAAACTTGGGCTGGATTCAGTAACATCTAGTAAAATGTTACCCCAGCTGTTTGCCCTAAGACAATTCCACGACTGATGTCTACAGTTTAGATCACCACCAATAATTACCTTGTTTCGAGTGTTGAGTCTATACAATTTTTGCAGATCCCGCTTAAAGTAAGTAGATTTCTCAATGTTTCCATTTCCTTCAGGGAAATAGACTGGAAAAATACTCACCTTGGAGTTATCACTTAATGTTACATCAATACTAATTTCTTCAATTAATTTAAGGTGCAATGAAGGACGCAAGGTATGTTCTATAAATTTTTTCACAACAATGGCGACACCTCCACCACTAGCATGTACCCTGTCTAGGCGATAACATATGTCATTTGGATGAGAGAAAGAAATGTCTTGTTTGAGCCAGGTTTCTGAAACAAGTGCAATGTCAATATTAAAATTTATCAAGAAATTAAAAAATTCATGCTGTTTGTTTTTGATGCTTCTCGCATTCCAAGTTATGATGCTAAGAGGGTTTCTTAACATGATTTTTCCGAATATATATACTTAATAGCTAATGAGGTAATGACGTTAAATTGGTCAGCTTTAGTTTGACAAGCACTAAGCTTGGTTACAACTTCATTAAGAAGAGAGTTTATCTCGCTAAATGAGAACAAGTTATCATTATTTAGAGTTACAGTTGGGTTTTTCTTAGTGTGTGTCGTATCACTGTTGGAAGGTTGCTGGGTTTGATGGAGGCCAGAAGCCCAGGTGGATGAAAGAAGTGAAGGTTGACGCACCGATCGCGGTAGTGGAGGAAAATTATCAATGGATAATCGTTCGGGCACTGGCTGCTGTTTGTCACTCGGAGGCTGTAGGAACGTTGTATTTCCTGTACCACGTCCACGTGGGGATAATTTGCGGCGAATGTCAAGGTACTGCTTTGGGCTAATGTATTCAGGATTGGTGAATTTATGTGGCCCACTGCGATTTGCACACTTGATGACCTCATTCGTTTTGCAGTCGGATGTTTTGTGGTTTCCCCAACAGATTGCACAGAAGCTATTTATGTGACAATGCATCGAGCCGTGGCCGTAAAGCTGGCAATTATGACATTGTGTGACCTTACCTGGATGATGTTTATTGAAGTCCCAGCGAACGATAGTTTTGAACAATGTAGAGAAGTTACGTTTGAGTTCATTTAGTTTTATAGCACCACGTTGGATGTAAACAATGTACAGGTAGTGTTTGTACAAGGCTTTTGTTCTTGAATTTATGGTGATGGTTTTAACATCTAAGCACTTTATCCCGAGTGCAATTAGTTTATTCTTACTAAATCGCTGCTAATCAAGTCTAATCCAGATAGCACTAGCTTAAATGGGCGATTTTCCTTTCGCGAGTGGGTAAAAAACACATTTTAACCGCAAGAGTTCAGTTCTAATTTTGTTATGTATGTCCATTGTTGGGGCACATATTTTTTGGCCAAGCGATATGTTTTTAGACATGTGCACTTCGTGGTTTACATCGAGGTTTTTTGTGGGTTTACATTACTGAGTTTAATTGTACGAGGTTTACATTGTGGGTTTACATTACTAAATTTAATTATACATGGCTATTTTCCTTACCCTTTCCTTATGATGATGATCTGTGGGGGTTTATGTTAATGTGCCTGACAGGGGCACTAGTTCACAGAAATCCCCAACTCGTTCACTGAAAACACACAAGAGAAGATAGGAAAATGTCAAGTAATAATCCACTGGTGAAGTTATTTGGCTGTACATCGGTTCTTTATTGTTCTTGATTATTTAACACTCTCAAGTTTAGTATAACATACAAAATCCGTCTTATGAGTTTTGACAATAATTTTTCGACTATAATATATACACTGATTCCAAAGTAAACACACTACACACTAATTGTGAATTAACCGGGCGTAACAGCTGAGGATGACTGTTGAATAAAATGTTTCTGGCTGGTGATTATTGTTTAAGTGAAAATGCGGAAGGCAATCATTTTAATGTCTGAAACACAGTTTGTGGCGTTAACTTCACGTAATTTTGTTTTCGTTTGTTCTAAATTTAAATTCAAATACAAGATTACGACAATGAGAACAGTGTGCGTGATTTGTGCCCAGCTCGCGCTCTAATTCGAATCCGACACATAGCGATCTCTACACGTCTGTGTTGTTGGGCGAATAAATTTTGAATCTACTAAACGCCACTTCCCCGGTACGTGTGCGTTTCGCGGTGGTTACGATCTGACTTCGTGACGATTCTAGATGTAGTTTCGCGCGGATATCACTATTCGAGATGCACACAATCAGGAAGAGGGCCTGTACATGGGGAAGAACTTTCCATGTATCAGCTGCAGACGAATAAGGAAAAACGACAACAAAAACTGACTAACGATATTTGAATTCGAATAGGTCAGCTCTGCAAATAGATGGTGGCTCGTATAGCGGCCGGAAAAGATTGTCATGTTTAAAATAGCGATTCGTTGATGCAGGGTTAGATTTCTCAGTGTTATGCCAACAGAACGCTATTTCAAGGGTCATGCGGTAAGATATGCGTTTGTTTGGCTTAGCCAATGGTATGTGGGTTGATTAGGGAACGATACCGTGGGACCTGATTTGATGATCAGGATGATTACACAATGACGGTTTGTGTATTTATCCACGTCAATTGTGCATTGCATTGGTAGCGAGTCAAGGATCTAATTGCAGTGTGTATGTTTACACTGGCAAAGAATTCGGCTCTTGGGAGCTAGGCGCGAGTTGCGCTATGCTTTGTAATAGCGAACAAGAATACTCAGAAGTATTGGTCTGTGTTTGATATGCATATGGTCGCCCATAGTAACCGATCGGTTCATGCAGACGAACCGAAATGGCTTTAATTGATAACATGTCAAGACGGTAATCTTGCCGTGGATTTATGTTTCAGGTGCAAGATACTGACGGGTAGCTTACGCTGCTCTATTACAGGTAAGCAAAACGGCTTTGTTGGGTGTGGAAAGGCGGGTTGATTTAAAGGGACTGGGTGGTTCTTTGTGAATGCTTTAAAGAACCCCCACAGATCTACTAGGAGATGTAAGTATTTCTTTGTGGATCGTGAACCACCGAATCCGCCTATTGTATCTATAGAAACTATTTCGAACGGTTTTTTCGCGGGCCTGAGATGTGACATTAGACCAAATTTGTCTTGTCCCCTTGATTTATTTTTTATGCATATTTAACAATTTTTGCAAGTTTTTTGTATATTTCCTGATATTTTTTTGCTGTATAATATGACAGTATTTTGTTTTGCATTTGTTTTATTCCTATATGGCAAAATTTCTTGTGTGTACTTTCTATTAAATTCTTACAAAATTGTTCTGACAATATGATTTTTTCTTTCTTTTTAGCTTTTTTATAATACAAATTATCTTTAATACTTAGTTTATCTTAGTTTAATTTACGATTTTTAATTGATACTCTTCGACTTCTTGGGAGTCTAATACTGGATTTCTACTTAAGCAGTCTGCTTCTAAGTTATCTTTACCTGGACGGTATGTTATTTCAAAATCATATTGTGATAAGTAGTAGGCTAGGTCACCTAATTCTTCGTCTGTTCTAGCTTTGATATTCATTTTCTCTAATGGATTATGATCTGAGAATATTTTGAAATGTCTGCCTATAAGCCAATGTCGCCAATATTTTACTGGTTCTTTAATTGAGTTATTAACATGTTTTATTTTGTCTTCTTTCTCTTTAAACCAGCAGTCAGCTTCAGGATGGAAGCGTGTGCCCTTACCTTTATTTTTACAAGTTCCGCATGGCATTTTTTCTGTCTTTCCTTTATTACTGTAATTGTTAATCTTTTTTATTTCTGAACTTTTCTTGTGGACTAAGTGTTCCAATCTACCTATTTCATTATATAAGTCTTCGGTCTTTTTTAATTTCTCTCTATCAATTCTATCGGCTACAAAATTTGGCAGGCCCGTGGCAGTTAAATCAATTAATGTTCCGTTATCAATAGATAGTCTTACTTCTAATAATAGTTTTTCTTTTTTTATTGCGTAATCTAGTAAAGAGCCCATTTGATATTTAAATTGCAGCGCATATCTTATTGAAGACCAGCCTTTGTTTGCAAATGTATCGCGAAACTTATTTTCCCAGTCTTCCCAGTTTGCTTGAAAGGTTAGTTTCAGAAGTGTGCAACCATACCAATCTGCTGCACCTTTTTCCATAAGTGATCTTAGAAGTTCGATTTTCTTGTCGTTTCTGGTTATATCAAACCTTAACTCTTAAAGCACGTGCAAAGCTTTAATTATTTTAGAAACTTTTTATAATGTATAGTTTTGTAGTGTTCCACGATTCCCTAGCATTTCCTCCCACATATATATTTACATCCATAACACCATATAACAAAATAACAATATATTGAATCAAATGCACGATAAATCGAACCAAATGTTCATTTGTCGCACATTTGATTGAAATTCCCAAAAATCCATAATTCCAAATTATATGCGTGAAATAGATGTTCACCATGCATAGACTCATCCTCGAAAATATATTGTTTAGATTCATTAAATGCGCGTCTGCAATTCCATGATTCTTTAAGGATTTGTTTGCAGAAATTCGTATTTGTTTTCAATGTTGTGTGCCTGTGGGGGTTCTTTGAGGCGCCCGAAGATCCACCCATCGGCCTAACCCAACTCCCCTTTGCCTACCTGTAATTCTATCACCTGTCACCAGCAGCTTACCTACAGATGAGCAGTCAAGCTCCCCTGCAACAATACTTACCTGAAAACATAAGCCCACAGCAAAATCACCTAGAATGATTGCCGCTTGCTATTTTGCAATCGCATTGGCATCTACAGACTTTCGCCCAGGGGCATGCTTGCATCCAACCATCATGTCCTGAAATCGAATTCGGTTTTCCTATCATGTAACCGACATTAACACCCGAACATGTCAATACGCATAGCTGACAAGCAATTTTCCATATACGTGCATGACATGTTCACCCTTGCCTTATCGGCAGATCCATCGGTCGACCGTTCGATCGACAATATACAGCACAGCCCATCGCGGGCTATCTACAAGAGAATTTAAGTGTTGTTTAATGACCGATGAGACGTTACCATTTTGAGCATAATCAAAGTGATGGTACACGCGATGGCAAAGTAGTAAACAAACATTGCCCACATGTTCTTTAGGTTTTCAACAGCTGTAACCAATTTCTCATTATCGGCCACTAAACGACCATAGAACTAGACACGAACATGATTGTTATTTAAACAATCATACCCCTGATCGTGTCCCACGATACGTTTTCCCTAAAACAGATATGCAACCCATGCATCCTAGCCTTGCCATCGTAAGCGAAGTTCTGTTGACATAACAGCAACAGAAAAACTTATTCCCTATCGCTTATGATGCCAGGGCAGCCAGCCTTCGTATTCATCATCTATTTGACCGGCCGGATATTCGGATTTTCTTTTGCGCACCCTTCGCTTCTGCGTTGTCGTGGCTTCCAACGAATGGATTTTCATCCAGGCCTGTACGGCGACAGGCGAAATGCTTCGATCAAAGATTCCAATTCGATCGCTCATTGGTTATCACCAAGGAAAATGTCGGATTGGCTACTTCCAGATCCATGGAAATCCATCACCATCGCGGCTAGTGGATGTTGACACCAAGAGACACTAAGAGAGTCCGATTTTGACTGTCATCATCGCCATCAGAGTCGAAGTGAGTTTGTCTTTTATTTTTAATCGTTTGACAGTCAGGAGTTCGAGTGTGTTCACGCGAAGGAGTCAGATATTCTACTTCAAATAATTAACCGTAACTGAACAAAACGTAAAAATTGGGTATTGTACAATTTACATGTGAAATCTACTTCAGATAACTAACTGTAACTGAACAAAACATAAAATAGGATATTTTGCAATTTACATGTGAAATCTACTTCAACTAATTAAACTGTATCTGTGAGATATGTTCACCAATAATCGAGAAAAATAAAGACCTAATATTCAACAAGACAACTTCACCATCGTTTCATTGTTTTGACACTTTTCCTTCATAGTGCCTCTTGTGTGTTTGATGATTACTTTTCCAGCAGTGGGTGTTTAGCTGAATCCGCACCCTTGCAGGTGCACAAGTTGAAACCACCCCACATGCCCACAACACAGTTCTATCCATTAACACCTTTTCCAAACCACACTAATGCCCTATAAAACGAACCACATGTTCGTTTATCCCCCATCAACATCTCGGATCATAAATGCACATCTGCAGATCCTTTATCTCTTGTTTTCTGTCGAAGCGCATGGGAAATATTTGTTCATGTTCCTTTTATGAGGACCCAATTCTGAAGGTTAAAAGGATGGTGCACTACAATTTTGAAGTCAGTTAGACGTGATCTGCGTTTACTACCGCACCCAAGATCAACCGGTCTTATATGATTTCTTTCCCACCATCCCTCTATACAAGTAGTTAGAGAACGCCTGGACTAACACTGTCCACACTATCCTTGGATACCCCCCTTTTTTCTTTTCTTTTCAGATATTCTTTCAGCCTTTCAGACCGAACCCAACATCCTCACGGATGTGGGTGATTCTGGTTATCGCAAGATGACCAGGAGCCAGAGATAAGATGAAGGACACATCTGTCCTTGTCTCGCTAAAGTCGGCCCTCTCGTCAACCCATTTATTTTATTTTTTATTTTTTTTTATTTTGAAGTCAGTCTCTAGATTGGCGTCTGATGTTAAGGACGCTGTGGCGGTTCTTTAAAGCCCGCCTAAAGAACCATCCATTTATTTAAAACAACCTACTTTTCCCTCACTCCATAAACCACTATGCTTACCTGCATTCGAGCAGTGTAAGCTTTCTTTCAAATAACTTTCACCTGAAAGTAAAACCCTAGCAGGCATGCACAGCAAACAAGTTATTTCATTCATATTGTATGCACCGTGCCAGACAATCGGCTCGGCTTTTCAGCAATTATAAACGATAAATACTCGCTGGCCAGCGTAACTGTTGACACAGCTGTAGTCGGTATTCTCGCTACGGTTCATGAGTGAATATTGCCCCAATCCCAAGGTTCGCTACAGTTGCGACCAATTTCCTTTATCGGTTATCTACCGATCATGGGATTTGGGCATTAATATGATTGACGTTAGACAATCATACCCCATGCCATGCCTATGATGACAGCCTGAAAACCGAAATTAAACATATAGTATCTCACTGTGTTTGTTTTACTTACCCGCATATTAATCTAAACATATAACCACCCAGCCTGACCCTTTGCCGCCGTCGACGAGGTTTCTGCTGACTTATGTCAACAAAAATTATTTTCCTCCTTGTGCACCGGAGCCATACGGCTAGATTAGATATTGCTTACATCGGTGTTTCCAAGGAATCTCAGGCAAATACCATGACGACCCCTTTGTATCATAGGCACATCATGTACATCATGTGTGCCACCATTTGATCTGTGAAATAGCGTTTTGTTTACATTGAAACAAAAATCTATTTCGATCCCTGGCATACATCATCAACGATGTATGGGTACATCGCCGCAGTCCCCGATGATCGTACGTTTGTTTAATCAGGTGTCCGCCGATCATGGTTTTCATCGCAGGGCATCGTACTTGTTCTATACGGACACATATCGAATCCTCCCCTATCGATGTAATTCGCGGCCATTGAATCTGATGGATGTGAGTTGCATCGTTGAGTCAGATTTCATGCCCTGTCGGGTATACACGCGCTGAGAGTCGAGTTCGTTCCCCAAACTGTGTATACTAGTACAGTGAATCCGTAAAAGGCGCGACATAATTTAACGTTTATTTAAAGTATCGGTAGTAAGAAATATCGTGTCTATAAGTGTCCCCGAGTGTAAAAGTAGTAAAGACTCCTGTGTGAAATTTTATCAGTTAACCAATTTAAATCTGGGAACAATATTCTATTGAATTCCGCATCCAACTAAGAGATAGTGAACTAAATTAAGCGCTGTGTATCTATATTAATGAACATAATAAAGGATTTATAAACGGGTTCCGAAGTTTATTTGTTTGGTTTCTGTGTCCGCTCGTATTTTGAAACAATGGGGTTTTGTGAATAATTGTCTACGTAAAAGAACGGCGGGTTATTAAGTGAACCAGCGCCGTACGCCGGCACGCCTTACTTAAAACCCCACAACGCCAGTCAACTAAAATATAAATACTATTAATAAAGATATAAACTTAAGTACAAATACCTTGTATAAAAGTATGATCTGAAATCTAAATCATCATCATCATCCGCACTACAACCGGGGACCGGTCTTGGCCTTATTTAGCAAGTCCTGCGGCTTGTTAAATTTTCCAGAATGATTTGTTTTTTTTTTCGGGCAAGGTCATTGGTCTTGTCTAATCTAAATACCAAGTACAAAATTGATTAAAAGGACAAACTCTGGTTTGGCGTCTAAGTCCGTGGATGGCATTAATTAATACAACTGATATAACACAAACCCAGATTATAATATCAAGAATCCCGGAATTTTACTTAACTTCAAACTCTTCCCTCCAATCTGAAGAAGCACGATGGCGACCACGCAGAGCATTCTTTGGGAGGAATAAATTAAAGACACTCTCACAGGGTTTTGCTATTACAGATTGTATCTGTACTCTAAGGAGCCCTGACTATTCATAAGAAATCATCATCATCATCGGCACTACAACCGGTATCCGGTCTTGGCCTTATTTAGCAAGTGTCGAGGCTTGTTAAATTTTCCATAATAATTTATTTTTACGGGCAAGGTTATTAGCTTTGCGCCGATTCATAAGAAATAGATGAGGCCAAAACATGAAACAGAATTTCGACAGCAACGTAAAAAAGGCGAAAACAAATCAATTTTCTATAAAATTTAATCGAAAAACATTTTAATTTTAATAGAATGGGATGACAATCTCAGAGGAAATTAGGGATGACGATGATTCGCATGAATGATGCGGTCATTAATGAATACCTTGTAATAAATGTGTCTGCCAGAGATAATAACTATTACGGGAATGAATTATCTAACACTATACAATTTATGTGAATTGGAGATCACCGTATCAGGTTAATTGGCGATTTGATGGTGTCGAAATGCTCGACGTCAATTACCTTACAATTTGACAAAATTACATGCCAGCGAAACTTGGCTGCTGTAAGTTGTTCGCATAAATCTGATGAGGATAATGCTGACGAATCGATTGACAGCGGTGAAACTGAAGTGCATGTGATTATATCGACTTTGGAGTTGGAAAAAATATTTGATTAAAATCAAGTTGTTTATCCTAGGTTCGGTAAGGAGATTATATTTCTATTTTGTACCTAACGAGATATTTGTACATTTGCAAGCATTTTTTGTGGGCCTGACTAATAGTGGGAATCCCTACAGAGGATATAAGGAATAACAACTACCACTAGTATTACAATTATAAGAAAAATTATATGTGAGAGATTTTCACTTATGTGTGCAACGCATGCGTCACAGACTTAAAATACACATTGACCTCCAATTCAGCAATAATTTGACCGAAAACCAATCACCTTTAAATGTAGGAAAATGAAAATAAAATTTAAAAATAAATAGTAACACAAATAAAAGAGATATACACCTATTTCTCTATATTGGCTTCAGTTGTTAAGTGCTTTCTGTCACAGTGAATCAGGTTGAAAAATTTCTCCTACGTAGACATGGGAACTCTCCAGCCAACCTTTCAAGATTCGATTGGTTCTGGAGATAATCATAGATATTGTGTTACGCGCACAAAACCTCATTCGCCTATTGGATAATTACCTTGCCAAAACCAAGGCTTGACATGAAACGAGTATATACAAAGTGCTCCAGCAGCAAAACCTCCATTTAACACACTTGTAATTTGTGCGCTGTGGCTGTTTTTGATTTATGAAACCTCATGTCGTGCTTATTTGACGGTAGTTAAGAGTTAGCGAAAATTCCACAAGTAATGACTTGTGCTTTTGATTATTCTATTGAAACCTGTTAGAATGCCATCTTGACGTGGTATTTGACGTCAGCCCACATTTCGTACCAATCAGCGGCAAAGGTTAAATTAAAGTCAATAAAAGTGAAAAAAAGCAAGAGCTACCAAAAGAATTTATTAGAATTAGAGGTATAATTAAAAACATAATACGTGCTTGACAATACATACAAAATTATACAATTGCATAAGTTTGTACAAGATTCGAATTAAAAATTCAGTTGATTTAATATGTGATTATAAACTTTGTCAGTTTACTTAAATTCAAATTGATTCTATTCTATTCTACTTATTGGTTTAAAGGAGCCCGAAGATTTGTGATTATACTAATTCGACAGCGGCACTGTTCTGCGCACTTTGTCTCCAGATTCCGTCATCTGATTCGATATCTTTAAGATCATGCCTGATATTATCCTCCCTTCTTCATCGCCTATTGGAACGGATTTTATTTTGATATATTGTTGTAGTAATTTGACAAATGTGCTAAAATGTTTTCGTTTTTATACCATGTTCAATTATATAACCCGATAGTATGATCTTACTATGGTTGACTTTTTTCAATGAGGATAATGCGAAAAGTTCGAACGTATTGAGCATCATTAAGGAATTCTATCTCATTAAAATGTATTGAGTTATCGAATATATATAATGGGGGTAGAAGTAGAAACTCGGCTCTGAAGTTGGTTGCATTAAAAACATATTTGAACGCATCTAATCATTGCTGTTTTATGATTAAGTTTTAGTCATTTACAAGCTGTCATTCCGTGTGCCTCAGCTGTATAAGAGATGGATGTCGATAAGCAACATTTACACCATTGCGTTCTATTTTCTTTTCAAATGAACAAATAAAAAATGCTACTCAAGGTATGGAATTGATTAATTCGATTTTGGGTGAACATTCTGTGAATCATTCAACAGTAAGAAAGTGGTTTGCAGGATTTCGTGAAGGAAACTTTAGTCTTGAGGACGCTCCACGTCCACGTGCAGTAATAAAAATTTACGACAAAGAACTTCAAGTTTTACTGGATGAAAATCCATGTCAAACTCAAGAAGAGCTTACAGAACAGTTAGGAGTTTCTCAGCAAACAATATTACTTCTATTGCTATAAGTATCTTTTCTAATATAGTCGAATTTGGCAAAACAAAAGGCCGAGTTTCTACATCTTGCACGATCTTTTGGAGATGAAAAACCTATCGGCGCGATGGGTGCTGCGTTACTGAACGTCGACCAAAAACAGGAGTGTGTTGATGATTCAACGGCCGGTTTGGCGTTGTTGCATTGTAATGGTACGAATTTTTTTTGACGTTATGTAATGATGGGTTGTGGCGCTTCCGCCAAATCCCACGGTTTACCTTCCTAAAAAACCCCCATAATCATCACCCAAGACGCTCAAGTCCTCGCCAATGCATTCGCATTCGGCACCTAAAAATGCTGCACGCATTTAAGAGATCAAATCTATGATCTTTAAGTCCCTGTAAAGAAAACTTACATCATGCATTCTCTGCGCATACCATTGCTCCTTAAGATTTCTTTATTAACTTACCAGGAATTTCCAATCAATTTCGGCACATACGTCGCCAGTCAAATTTCCTTAGACAAATTCCTGTAAACAAAATAATTCGGATTGCGTTCAATGTAACCCCCATGACAGGGACCATAAATATCGCGCCGTCTATTTTCCCAGCCGCGTCATATACCTTTTCATACACATTGCCTGGCAACCTTTTTTGTTTGTCTTATCAATAAACAACCCAAGCAGCTGCATATAATTAGCGCAATAGACACCGAAACCAAATTCTCCAGCATTTCCTAATGCAAATATTAACCCGGTTTCTACTGCAGCCAGAGATGCCATAAACATCCAATTTGCTTTTAGCACCTTTTTCTCCTAACGTCGAAAATAGCGACGAGGCATCGTGTAAACAATGACCCGCATTACCAGCGGCGCATGTGGTCATTTTTCCCTATTGTCCTTGCCGCCTGCCTGCTTTCGAACACATGCAACAACATTGAATCTGTTCGATCGCGCACATATACCACTGCACCACTAGTCACACCCTTAAGAGAAAAGTTTTTCTCCCTCTTCCTTTTTTCTTACTAAAAGCATCTCTGCATGAGATGACGATCGTTTAGTCGTAATTCAATCTTTGGAGCGGTCGGGTCGCTCGTCATCCACCGTACCTGCGCAGGTACGGTGGGTTAAAACGTTTGTGCCGCAGTTCGTGTGTGGAATGTCTAAGAATCTATTAAAATCAGCCAACACCAGTATAAGTAAGAACCATTCATAATAAAAAAGTTTAAGCATAAATAGCATCGCCGGAGTGTTTTTGTTTCTGTGTTGTGTCCGCTCGGTCGCGAAGGTCACCATCGTTTTCTTCCCCCTTGCGTTGTGAGCAGTGTTCGCGTGAACAATTTATGATGGAGGTGGAAGTGAACCTAGTGTCCGTGTTAGGCACATTACTTCCTCCCCACAGGGTAAAACGTGGGTGGGTTCATTACCATACGCCTGAGCCAAAGACACTCTCCAGAGTGACTGGAAAGCCGACTAAAGTCGACCAGAGCGACCAAAAGACCAACGCTTGGCCGGGAAGGTTATGGTCTCCTTTTTTTGGGTTACGCATGAGATAATCTCCATCGATTACCTGCAGAAGGGAACAACAGTCATAGGAGAATATTATGCAGAGTTATTGAATAAACTGAACCACGAACTAAAGAAAAAACGAAGAAAAAAGTTCTGTACCATCACAATAACGCACTGTCAAACACGTCCAAGAAAGCGATGGACAAATTACGATTTGCATTTTTTTTTTTTATTTATTTTTTATTACACTTCTCTCGGGAGAGGCGAACCTATAGCGTCGAGTGGGCGCCCCGAGATGCCATCAAATAACCGTTGCAGTTCTTTTTGAACAATTGCAGGTTTTAACGCTCTGGGAACACTCGTGTGGGAAGGGAGTCCCATAACTTACCCGCTCTGTAACGGAACGAGTTCTGATGCAGGGATGTTCGCGCCAACGGGAGATGAACCGCAAACTGGTGCGTTTCGTCGGATTGCCTTGTGGGGCGCATATAAACCGAATTGCGTGAAACAATACAACGAATCTCCGAAGAACTGTGCCCATGATAATATCTGTATATATCTATAACAGACCTGGCGCAAGACTAATGACCTTGCCCGGAAAAAATAAATCATTATGGAAAATTTAACGAGCCTCAGGACTTGCTAAATGAGGCCAAGACCGGATCCCGGCTGTAGTGCCGATGATGATCTCTAAAGACAGAGCAATATTCGAGCGCGGGTCTAATTTGGGATTTATATAGGAGAAGAAGTTGGGCCCGAGTAAAATATTTCTTGGCTCTAAAAAGATAGCACTGTTTTCCTGAGGCTGATCTGGCAATGCTCGACACCCACGATATATTCCCACTGACCGTGACGCCCAGCAAATGCGTGCTTTCCCCAGATTCGAGGGTCAGGCCATTCATCATCAGCTGTGGAACGTATGATCCACGTTTCTTTGTGAATGCTGTATATTGTGTTTTCGCTGCATTGAAGTCGACGAGATTGGCCCTTCCCCACTGTAAGACCTGATCTAGATCCTGATTCAGAGACTCAATCTGTCTACATCTTAGCTGGTGCGACGTAGATGCACCAATCGGCCGAACACTCGCGAAGGAGGCAACAAGCGTACTATTGTGGTGAGGAAGTATGTACCAGCATGGGTACTTAGTTCACTTTCTCCTCCATCAAAAGTTCAGTCGCAGCATGAATGAACGAAACGCCGCCACGCTTGTTCCCAACCAACCAACCGAACACCAAAATACGGACGAACAAGAACAAGAAAGTAACAAGAAATTAACGTTTTTGTTTCTGTGTTGTGTCCGCTCGGTCGTGAAGGTCAACCATCGTTTTCTTCCCCCTTGCGTTGTGAGCAGTGTTCGCGTGAACAATTATGGTGGAGCGACCGCCGCCGGAAAATTAAACACATTGGTCTAGTTTAATAGTTCGGGAGCACTGGTTAGCTGCGCCCGAACAGCAAAAACACGACTAAGGCGGTCAGATTATCGTTGGAATGAAGGAAACAAACTCCTGACTGTCTGATGAGTTCTCATGAAGTCGGGCTCTTCGCTGTCGGTAATTTGTCCTGAAGTTCGGTCTAATTGAAGGTCCTTAGCTCTTCAACTTCTGTCGGGTTTGCGTATGTTCTGCTAGTAGTTGCCACGTTCTTTGATTTAAAATTGTGTGTATCCTGGCTGTTGCTGTTGAGGTGATTGGTGCTGGTGCGTGTTGGGCTGCTGCTCCCTACCGGCAGTTTTTTTTTTTAATTTTTGCACTTTTGCAGTGTTTGAAAAAAAAATTTTTTTTTCCACCTTGTTAAAACGCAAATTTTCGAAGGTCGCGGCGTTCTGACCTTAAGGGTCACCAAAGAGTCACTGGCACAGAAAAGGTCACTGTATCTAAATTGGAAGCGCAATTGTTCTTAATTCGCGGATAATTAATGTTATGGCGTCGTTCGCTTGAATGTTAATCGAAGTTGCTTTAAAATAATAAAAATAAAATAAAATAAAAATAATAAAAAAAAAACGTCGCGGTCATCAATGTGGCAGTTTATATATATTGTGCTAAGATACGGGCATTCGTTTCACTAAACTCCCACTCAATCTAAACGTTCCGCCGAAAGAAAATAATAACCAAGAATATCAAGAAGGTTCGAAGGTAAGAAATGAAACGCACTGCTTTCGTATTAGATGCTTTATTTTTGTCTTTAATTTGCACAGGGTGATTAGGTCTTATAATTTATGTTTAACATGAACTGCTATTGTATATAGTTTTGTGATTAACACGAACTGCTAGTGTATATAGTTTTGTGATTAACATGAACTGGGGATGTTTCTTTAGTTTGGGTATTTAACATGAACTGTTAGTGTTTTTAGTTTGCAATTAACACGACCGGAACCATTTGGTTTCTTTTCAAGGAAGCTGAGTCCTACTGAGCGACGTTACAGCGCCTAGACCGCGAATTACTCGCGATCTACAGCGCTGTTAAATACTTCCGTCATATGATAGAAGGACGTTCGCTCTCTATTTTAACAGACCACAAGCCGCTGGTCTATGCCACAAGAGCGTCAATTAGACCTCATTGGGCAATATACTACGGAGATCAAACACATCTCCGGTAAGCAAAACGTCACGGCGGACGCCCTTTCGCGAATCGATACGATTCACTTGCGTACCGCCTTAAACAACACTGACCTTGCCCTAGCTCAAGCGGAGGATGACCAGCTCAAGTCCCTCCTAACTTCCGATATGGCACTAGAACTTAAGAAAATTACTCTTTGCGGCCCTTTGGGCGAAATTTGGTGTGATGTCTCCACTGGAACCGCTAGACCTTACATTCACGAGAAACTTCGTAAGGGCGTGTTCCAGGTTTACTGCAACCCAGCCCACCCCAGCGGCCGAGCAACAGCCGCTGCTAACCGTCGCAAATTCATTTGGCCCCGGATGAACAAAGATCTCACTGGTTGGGCCCGCGCTTGTCTCCAGTGCCAAGGCTGCAAAATAGCGCGACATAATGTACTCGAGCCAGCACAATTCAAGCTTCCCACGGCACGCTTCGCTCATGTCCACATAGACATAATAGGACCGCTTACTCCATCAAGAGGATTCTCTTATATCTTCACTATGATGGATCGCTGCACGCGATGGCCAGAGGCTACAACTCTCCGGGCAGTTACTGCCGAATCAGTCGCCAAGGCTTTTTATTCACCTCGGGTCACACGCTTCGGTGTCCACAATTTGAGGCGACAATATTCAGGCAGCTAACAAATCTCCTTGGCTGCCAACGAAGTCGTGCCACCACCTACCACCCGCAATCCAATGGGATAATAGAGCGCTGGCACAGATCCCTCAAGGCCTCACTCATGTGTTACAACGACACCCAATGGTTCGACGCCCTTCCCACTGTCCCCCTCGGCCTGAGGACAAGTATTAAAGAGGACCTAGGTGCTTCGGCAGCAGAGCTTACCTATGGTATCAACCTCCTTCTTCCAGGAGAACTTTTCCTGGACGGCGAAACACCGCGTGACCAACTCCATGAAGTGGGACATCTCCGTGACCTGCTACGTAAGGTTGGAGCAACCCCAGTAGCCAGGCACGGGTCCAAAAAACTCTTCGTCCACCCCGAACTGCACAGCTGCACGCACGTCTTTGTCAGGGTGGATAAGGTCAAAAAAACCCTCGACCCACCTTATGATGGCCCATTCAAAGCCTTCCGCCGCATCAGTGACCGCGTCTTCGAGATCGATATTAGAGGTAAACGATCCACGGCCAGCGTCGAGAGACTTAAGCCCTGCTTTCTGGAAGCTTCCGCTCCAGAACAGCCCCATTAGCAGACGCCACTATCACCCAGCCGGCACGAGCCCCCGCACTCGCGCCCGAGCGCGCGCCCACAGCAACTAACCTCCGCTCAACGTTCCTTACTTGTTTAGTGACTACGTCCCTGGGGAGGGAGTGATGTGAGGTTTTTCAGGGCCCGAAGAACCACGCATCGCTTTGGCCCCATATCCCACTGCAAATATCTGCAAATTCCTATAATTAACTTACCAACATAAGAGCATCCCCCACCTGAAAACATAAACCCACGGCAAAGATTACTACCTCGCCGTGGCAACAAAAACTTTCGCCCCGAGGCGTGCCTGCACGCAGTGCATCATGTCCTATTACTTTACGGTTACCTTTTCATGTAACCGACATCGAATTCGAACATACACATGCATGACATGTTCATCCGAACATGGCTGAGAAGCATTTTCCCTAAAACATATTCGTGTCCCCTGATCGGCACCCATGCCCATTGCCAACCACTAGGAAAACTTCCGCGGTCCTCTTATCGACATTCATGTCAATCATGCTCACAGCAATCTTTCTGTGTTTGCTTTTCTCAAGCAATGGCCGATCCCACGATCACGACATGCAAATCGATGCCTATACAGCTGCAAACAATTATCACGGATCGGCTGCATAGGCAATCCTAATGTATTTGCATTTGCCTGTTTAAACAAAGCCGCATCTTAGCGCTTGTCCATTTAGATCCCATTTTGGTATATACAATATACCCTCTATCGTTTACGATAGAAACGTTTTCGATCTATGTTTGAACAGCTGCAGGTTTTTCTTTCTGTCCTTTCTTCAACGCGCGTTCATATGTCCTTCCTTCCAAGAGGAAGACATTCATTTCGATTTGCAACGATATCTCTATAGAACTTTCCAATGGGACGCGGATCGGTTGTCATTGGTCACAAATTGCCGAAGGATTGTTTCTCCTGCGATGGTGTGCGTTGAAACCCATCGTAGGTATAGAGGCTGGGTCAATTTCAATGAGCTACGAGGAGTCAGATTTCAGCCCCCCTCGGGTACACGTCGAAGTGTGTTTATATTGGAGTCAAAGTTTATCATCCAACGGGTGCACAAGTGCCATAGAGTCGATCGGGATTGTGCACAGTCGTTATTAAATTCTAAAGTGAAATGTACTCCGTTCTTGTTCAATGCAAAAACTCGATCGCCCAGTTCGTGTCAAATTCAATAGTCACGGTTCGGTTAAATTCAAAACTCAATCGTTTCCGGTTCGTGTTAATTGCAAACTAAAAACACTAACAGTTCATGTTAAATACCCAAACTAAAGAAACATCCCCAGTTTATGTTAATCACAAAACTATATACAATAGCAGTTCAAGTTAAACATTAATTATAAGATCTAATCACCCAAATTAAAGACAAAAATAAAGCATCTAATACGAAAGCAGTGCGTTTCATTTCTTACCTTCGAACCTTGATATTCTTGGTTATTATTTTCTTTCGGCGGAACGTTTAGATTGAGTGGGAGTTTAGTGAAACGAGTGCCCGTGTCTTGGCACAATATATATAAACTGCCACACTATCATCCGCAAAACTGAACACTTTGTTATACGTTGTCACCAACAAATCATTTATGTGAAGCAAGAACGTGGTTGGAGCCAAAATAGAACCTTGGGGCAACCCGGAATTAACAGGATTCAGATCCGAACACTCGCCGCACACTACAACCCGGATCGATCGATTTTCGAAGAAGCTCTTCGTCCAGTCGCAAAGATGCTGGGAAAGTTCATATGAACGAAGTTTGCTCAGGAATGCCCCGTACCATACGTGGTCAAAAGCCTTGGAGATATCCAATGCGACCGCCTTTGACTCACCATGCCGCTCAATCGCAGATGTCCATATATCGGTTATAAGTGTCAAAAGGTCTCCGGTCGACCGCCTGCAACGGAATCTGTATTGACGATCATTCAGAAGACCGTTGCACTCCAACTACTTAATTAACTCAGTATTGATGACTTTTTCCATCACCTTAGACAACATAGACAGTAAGGCTATCTCGGGTAATTTTGTGGTAGACACTTTTTTCCCGTCGTTGGGATTGGTTGAACTCGAGCGTTTGAATTCGAGGATCGAGGTTTGAATTCGCGGAAAATAAATTCGAGAACACATCAGCTTTATCCTTTGAATTTGTGACTAATGTCCCGCTATCTGTCTCCAACAGAGGGAAAGAGCAGGAAACGAAGTTACTGCTGACAGCTTTTGCCATTGGTCAGAAGGAGCGCGGATCGGTCGGGCACCGAATGAGTTTATTGGTCAATCTATCGTTGTGAGCTTTCTTCGCGGTATCAATCGTCTGGTTGCACGCGTTTCTGATTCTAACAAAATTCGTTCTATTAACATTTGTGGGATTGGAGTGCCATTGCTTAAGAGCTCCATTTTTTGCGCTGTAATCAGCTCGCATTTTTTATCAAACCAAGGCGAACTTCGTTTGATGGAATATACATCTCCATCCCCAGAATAATAATCTCTGATACCGACTCCGCACAAGCGTTAACATCGGAGTTTCCGTAGCACACCTCGGATCATGGAAAGTATGCGAAGAACTCTTGCAAATCGTCCCAGTTAGCAGCCCCATACTTCCATATATGGCGAAGCTGCCTAGGCCGGTTATTCGCTTGATATGCAAGTGCTTGCGCGACATTATATATATATTATTATACATATTAAGTAGTGATATGAGTTTTCCAGTGGCGCAGAAATCTCTACGGTATAAATACTCGGCTCGGATGTCAAAAACAGATCCAGTGTGTTCGCATATTCGCCTCGCCGGGACTCGCGTTGGTTCCTCCATGAGTTAAGTCGAGTTGTGGCTAACAGCAAACATCTCCGCCAGCCTCCCAGCCCCGTCGGTTCTGTGAGAATGTACCAACCAGCCGGAATTGTGCACATTAAAATCGCCAAGGACAACAATTTCAGAAGCTGGGTGGTTGATCTGTACCTAGTCAACGGTATGCGAAAGATGTTCGAAAAATGTCGCCGGTCGATCGTCATTCGAGGAGCGGTAAAGACAAAAAAGAAATTTAACGGAATTCCTCAGCACGACCCTCAACCATATGATGTCCATATTATTGGGTTCAACGCCTCTAACCTCTGGCAAGCCAGATTGGACCGCGCTAAGACGCAGACTCCGCCATTTAAACGGAATCTCGAATGTAAGCCGTATTCCGAGCAACGAAGATATGTCGAATCAGTTGACGAATCGACCTGGGTCTCAGTTAGGGCAAGGATATCAGGTTTCGTTGTTTGCAAATATTGGTGGACGGCGTTTACATTCGTGTTGGTGAAACCAATGCCCCTGATGTTACTAAATGCGGTTACCAGTCGAGCGTGGGCAAAGCCGTGAGAGCGAGCCCGATTACGGGTTACTCACCCACCGTATTCTCCAGACTTGGCGCCCAGCGTCTATTTTCTGTTCTCAAACCTCAAGCGGTGGCCCCAGGGAAAGAGATTCAGATCGAATGAGGAAGTCATTACGGAAAACGAGGCGTATTTCAAAGGTTCGAACGTTTCGTACTATAGAACGGGCATCGAAATGTTGGAAAATCACTGTACCAAGTGTATTGCCCTCGAAGGCAACTATGTTGAGGAATAAATATAACTTCACCAAAAAAACCATTTTTTTTTTCAAAAAATCCTGGGTCTTTTGAGCCTATGTATTATAGATCTATTAGGTTGTTTGCTTATTTAGCAAGTCCTGAGGCTTGTTAAATTTTCCATAATGATTTATTTTGTCTGGGCAAGGTCATTAGTCTTGCGCCAGGGGCTCCCCGACGGGGAATCGAACCCCGGTCTCCCGGGTGACAGGCGGGTATACTAACCACTATACTATCGAGGAGCCCAAGACCGGCTCCCGGTTGTAGTGCCGATGATGATGATGAGGTTGTTTGCTTGGAGGTACTTTTTCTAGTTCGTGTTTTATGACAGATCAATCTGCCAAACTGCCCAAGAGTCATGGTATTTTTGTCCAGTATTCAAATTCGTGCAAGAATTGATGCCGCCGAACCTTCTAAATGATCATCGTTTGTCTTGGGCTCTTGAAAAGCTTGAAGAAAATCCATTGTTTTACATCAACATTTTGTTCAGCGATGACACCCGCTTGGAAATTAACAAGAGACTGCATTCCGGCAACGCTAGTTGGCACGCAGTCAGTAAACTGCTGAAATCCAGACTGCTATCACGTAACATAAAGCTCCGTGTTTATAGAACCATAACCATGCCGATTGTTCTATATGGAGAGTAATCAAGTCGCGAAGATTAAGATGGGCCGGACACGTGGCGCGAATGGGGAACGATAGGACCGTGCATAGAATTCTTGACGGTAGACCAACCGGAAAGAGACCGGTAGGAAGGCCGCGACGGAGATGGGAGGACAATGTTAGGTTTGACCTTGAGGAGATCGGATCGAATGGTCAAGCGTGGAAAGAGAGTGCCCAGGACAGGGAACGATGGCGAAGCCGAGCCGGTGAGGTCATGAACTTCCGGGTTCCTACAGGCCAATAAATAATAATAATAATAATGACACCCACTTCTGGTTTAATGACTATAACAATAAGGTAAAGTGTCCCATTTACGCTGAACAGCAAGCGGAGAAGGTTCCAGTGCTGGTGTTACATCAAGAAAATACAGCAATTTGTTATATTGAATTGTACCATATGAAATGTTCGATCGATTTTATAGTAGAAATGTAAAAGCCAATATTATTTTTTCGTAAAGTTTTATTCAATCGAAATAGGATCCGTTGCCATCTATGACATTCCAACGTGATACAAGGTCAAATATTCCTTTTTCGTAGAAGTGCTGACTTTTTGAGGCAATGAAATCTTCAAAAGCTTTTATGACCTCTGCTCGGTTCCGGAAGACCTTCTGCCGGCAAAATGGATCCATCTTACGGAAAAGATGGTAGTCCGTTGGGGAAATGTCAGGAGAGTACGGTGGATGCGGAAGAATTTCAAATCCCAACTACAATCGTTTTTGCACCGTTACTTGTGAGGTATGTCATGCAAAAGGGTTGGGCCGTGCCTATTGACCAACACAGGTTATTTTTCATGTCGATTTCCTCACAATATTTGATAGTGTTTATCGATTCTCCTGGTTGAAGGAATGAACAGTTGATCGGTCCTTTCAATGTCCACCAAATTGTCATCATAACCTTTTTTGGGTGAAGATCGGGCTTGGGGTGTTCACCTGCATCCAATGGTCATCATACAAAATCCACTTTTCATCCGGGGCAAAAACTGTTCAGTTTGGTTTCTTAATCTAAGCGATGCGCAGATTTCCAGGCGCCGTCGTTTTTGGGACTCGTTCAGTTCATGGGGTACCCTTCCTATGAGAGAAAGGTGTCGACTTATTGTCATTGGGGGTACTCCTATGCTTTGTGCAATCTCCCACACCAATTTCGTTCGGTACGCATCCACCGTTACTCTTAAAATATCGTCGTCAACTAACGTTTCCGGCTTCCACGTAGTTCATTTTCGAGGCTGAAATCTCCTGAACGGAACTTTCCAAACCAACGTATAAGTACGTTCGTTTACCACTACATCCTCAAATGCGTCATTAATGTTTTTCGTTGCCAATGACGCATTATGTCCAATTTTAAATTCATAAAGGAAGAGGGTTCGAATTTGAACTGCCAACGTCATGGTAAACAATTCCTAGGAAAACAAATAACTGTACTTGTAACGAACCCTAAAATTCTCACACGTCAAGCACACGTACCACTTTACTTTATAAAAAAAGAAAATTTAGCGTTCTGACACAGATGTTCACTAGAGAAGTTATAATTTCTGATTGAGTGAAAATCGGACATTTCATGTGGTACAAGCCATTAAGTGTGTGGTTGTCAAACGTGTGTTAAGTATGTGGTGTGTATAACGTAACAAAGCGAATTTTAACAATCATATTCATGCACGTTAAGTTTGTTCTAAGTTTTGTACAGCTTGGTCATAAGCCGAATATGTGGGGGTTCTGCCCTCACCAAAACTATAACTAAAAACTCCATTTTCGAAGCAAAAAGCCCAAAACTCGAAAGAATCACGTCAACTTTTAAAATTTTTAAGTTAAATATAAAATAAAGTGCATAAAAGTCTGACGTTTATCTCACGTGCAGATACAGATGGGAGTGGCCGACGTCACCCACTAAAAGAACCTAATACAAAAACCCTTTATTAGGTTTGACCAACAATTGCACTGATGTACTTATCATGGTAAGCGCGTGGGTTGTTACATATGTGTTATTGTTCAAAGAATGTGTCATCTTGATAGAAGGTAATATTTATTTTTATTAAAGTGTGTTAAGAAGGTCAAATTAATTAATGGTAATTTTCTTTTATTCAAACCCGCCCACAATAGTTAAGGTCGGCTTGAGACGAGCCTACGTTCCTTGATAGAAAACCATATAAATCCGGTTGAAATTTTGTATCTTTGAAAGACTATCATAGTCGTACTTATTTTATTCATTGCTCATATTAGGATTGTCTACCCAAAATATTAGGGTAGTGAAACCAAATTAATCAATCTTCCAAAAGTCCCAAACTGGTTATGTGCGTCAACACACTTTTCGTTTGACGTCAGTTGACCTCAGAAGCGGCATTTATCTGAGTTCTATCAAAATCAATCAAAACTGCTTTTGATGTACAAAGTAGAATATCTGGCATATATCTTAACGTAAAAGTTGCTTCAACCGACTAAATTTCCGAAGCTACGAATGAGGTATTGTAGTAAGGTAATTAAACACATTAATGTGGTCTTCGTGGACTCATCAGTCTGGCATTTACCTTTTGTTTCTCTCATGTTTGCCCCAGACACGGTGTTCATCTTGTATCATTTCCCTACCCGGAAACAATTAATCATAAGCAAGTTGTCTCCCAGATATGTCGGAGGTTTCATTGATGAATACAACGAGTCGAACCGCCTTAAAGTGGCCGTCTTCCATTAATCTTGTGTGCATTTAGCGTGTCAATTCATATGAATAATTGAATGCCGGGATGTCGTAGTATGACTGTGCACGATCCCCATGACTTGCCGGGCAATGCGAGCAAATTGAGTGGGAATTATGGTCCTTTAGCGAGGCAATTCGTTTAGCTGCAGCTCCATATCCGTTTCCCACAGGCGACTTTATGAACTTTGGATTTTTGACCGATGGCTGTTCATTTGTGTTGTACTTAAACTACCTCAGTTGACCACGACAGTTGAGATGAATGTTTTTTCTACTGTGCACTTCGGACGTTTCAGACTAGGCAATTAACAGGTTTTTCGGATTGCACAGTTTATGGATGTCGGGATACAAACACAAAAAACTGGAAAGCTATGTCGAATAGCGTTCATACAATACACGTTTATGGGTTTCTAGCTGCCATTATGGGTATGGACTTATTATTGTCTTGAGTTGTACTACAGAAACAGAACATACAAATTATAATTAAAGTGCAAAGAAGAAACGAAAGGCGTGCGAAAAGTCATAATTCCGGATAGTCAAGTCATACAAGGAGTGCTGCATTAAATAAAGAGAATTATATTTAATAAATTGAATAAACACACACTACGTGATTGTTAGTAGTTGTCGGTTTAGTTAACTATTCAATACGAAAGAAAAAAACATATTTTTTATCCATTCAACATCTCCCCACAGAGATTAATCTACCGGTGAAGTGTGGCTAAAATAAAACGGGACTAGTACAAAAAAATATTTTATTTTGAACTTAGATATACTTATTTATTATTCCTTTCAATATATGCGCACATTCCTCTATTTTTTTTACACTAACGCGCGCACACAAGGGGATTTGGAAGTACCCTTAAATGTCAGAGCACAGTGCGAGCGTATGGAGAGGAAGTGGATAAGGAAAGGAGGTGTCGATGTATATTTGTCTTGAATATCTGGACATCACAACGGCCAGGAAGCACTTCATCAGGCAGAACATTCCACATTCGTGTGGTTCGGCTGAAGATTGACTCTCTATGTTTATTTGTGTGCCTAAAGTCCACTTTCAACGTGAACTGATGCGCTTTCATAGATTGACGGGTATCACGGGTAAATGTCTGAAGGGGCCGAACACATTCAGCAAGTTCAGTTGAGCAACGACCGTGGTAATGTGGGGGTGAAGAAGTATTGCACCAGACACGGGCGCGAGGTTCACTTCCTTCCCACTAACAACTGCGACACCGAGGGGAAAACAAATCACAGAAACACCAACTGGTACCGATAGATATTAATTTTACTGTTCACAATTGAATTGAAATTACACTTTCCAGATGATCTTTATTTATAATATAATGTTCCACACGCACAAATAAATTGATAAAATTTAACTGTTTTCTTGAGGATAATCACACCGACTTTTTGTGGCAAATATAAACTTTACGCACTCGACGTGGAATTCGACTTGGCAAGCGACGGGACGGAGCACGGGGAAGATTGTATTATAAAACGACTTGTAGCGGCAGCGTAACTGTCCGCTGTGACGGTTGAGATGTGACTGACTAATTAGGGGTGAAATTCTGGATTCTACTTTTATACACAGGACAACCAATAGAGATCACGCCTCTGCTCTCTTATTGTCACGCCCGTCGAAGTATGGTGAACATCGGTTAATTGATAATCGACGAACGTGGGAGAATGAGAGAACAGAGACACTAAGTACTATGAACCCGTGGTGGGTTTGATTGTGTGTAACCCACTGATCTAGTGCTATGGCTGTGGTGATCTCAGAGTGCATTGAACTGTAAGGAGACAGAATCGCGGAGAAGAGGAAAATGTAGCTGGAGCTATTCACCTGTGAAAAGAGATCACTGATCCCCAGCGAATGAGGTGTCTGGAGAAAGTCAATAGGACACCGTTGATGCTTGGGAAATAATCAGCATGAGAACCAGACTCTAAGACGCTGAAATAACCCCAGCGGTTTTGCTATGATGCGACAGCGTCGTTTGGTTAGATTTAGTTGTTGCTAACTAATATGACGTTGAGATTTCCGGTAGAAATCTTATAGGGTTAATGATATGGAATTGCCGTATGGCAAAAGGGAGCTGAATTCAATTCTGCATTATCTGCATAGAATAATGAATTAAACTATGCTTTCTTTTACAGGTAAAATAGCTGAACGGTGGGATAGGGGATAATGTGACGCGCTGTATGCGGTCGAAATTAAGTTGAAATTGTGGGTTGGTTCTCCATGTAGTATAGAGAACCCCCACAGTAATACCAATAGAAAAGAGATTGGCATGATACGTTGCGCCTATGTTCTAATTGGAATTGATCGACTTACGGCTGAGTCCCCAATAAGTTTCACTGCTCGTTTTCGCATCCTGTCGAGCACGTGTGGTGCAGTTTTGGATGCACCTGACCAACTATGGGATTCCATTTTTGGACGAATATACGCCTTGTAAATGGTGGCCAGGTTGAATGGAGTGAAGTATCTTTTGCATTTCTTAAGGAACCCCATACATTTGGCTGCACTTTTCGCAGCTACAAGTATGTGGTCATTCCAGTTAAGAGTCGAATTAATTCGAGTGCCGAGGATTGATAGTTCCTTGGCTTCGTCGATGCAAGTGCCGTTCATAGACAGTATCTTTACTTTGCGGCCCGCCTTTGACGACAAGAGACAGCACTGAGTTTTTAGAGCATTGAATTCTACTCGGTTAGATAATCCCCATTGCTATATCTTGTTGAGGTCTGAATCCAATGCATCAAGCATAAGTTGCTGGTTGGTAGTGACGTACGTATGAGTATGAGAAACTCAACGTGCTATCATCAGCAAACGAGTGAATTGGGTTGTGAGTAATTGACAAGAGACCATTTATAAAGATGAGGAAGAGAGTGGATGAGAGTACCGAACCCTGGGGACCACCTGCATTAATTTGATGGGAGACAGATTTGACACCACCAAGAACCACTTGAATTGAACGGCCTGAAAGATAGTCTCTTATCCATTAGATCAGGGAAGTGTCCACTCCATATGAATGCAATTTGGACAAAAGGGCTGGATGTCAAACTCTGTCGAAGGCGTTTGAAATATCCAATGCGACTACCTTGCTTTTACCGAGGTAGTGGATGGAATGGCTCCACTTTTTGATAAGGTACGCCATCAGATCTCCTGTGGACCTGTTGCTACGAAAGACATATTGGCGGTCATTGAGGAGGTCATTCGATTCGAGATATTTCGAAAGTTGACGGTTGATAAGTGATTCCATTACCTTGGGGAGAATAGAAGTTAGTGCTATGGGTCGATAAGAAGAAAGGGATGATTTGTCACCCTTTTCGGGAATTGGCTGAATGTTCGCTGACTTCCATCTATTTGGGAAACGGCCAGTAGAATAAGACAAATGGAAGAGTTTCCGCAGTGGTTTGGCGAGTGAAGAGGAACATGTCTTCAAGGGGCTTGGGGGAATGCCGTTCGGACCAGCGGATTTGTGTGAGTTTAGCTCTTTGAGTGCACGGGCAACAGTACGCGTTCGGAAGCAAATCTGGCTCATGGTGTGCTGCTTATGCTCAAGTTGAGGTGGAACTGATGTGGTATCAGACAGCGTTGAGTTAGCTGCAAAATGTGGAGCAAGCAGATTCGCCTTTTCTATTGCAGTGGTGACTCGTTTGTCATCGACTATAAGCGATGGAATGGATGAAGAGACTGAGTTTTGTATGTTTTTCACGAATACCCAGAAGTTTCTACGACCTGTGGGAGAGGGTAGTATTTTTTGTCTCACTCTCTGGTCATGCAAGAACTTGGCGTGTTGAATATACGCATTGCAGTCATTTCTAGCTCTCTTATATATTTTCCGGTTTTCCTTATGTCTACAATGCGTATTTTCAACAGTTCGAAACAGCGCGAGTATACATCTTATATCAGCTGGGTCATGTCGCATGTCGCTCTGTGTTTACAACCTTCAACGCATAAATTGACGCCTATTTTATGTATCGTAACAGATAATCTGAGATTTAAAAAAAAAAAAAAATTTTATTATATTTCTCTCGGGAGAGGCGAACCTATGGCGCTGAGTGGGCGCCCCGGGAAGATATCAAATAACTGTTGTTGCAGGTTGTAACGCTCGGGGAATACTCGCGCTGGAAGAGAGTTTCACAGCTACCCCGCCCTGTAACGGCACTGTTACCGTCCGATAGCAGTACTGTCTCTGTTATTTAAGGTGATGGAAAAAGTCATCAATACTGAGTTAATTAAGTAGTTGGAGTGCAACGAGGTGGTCTACGAGGAACTTTTTGAACCTTATAACCGATATATGTACATGTGCGATTGAGCGCCATGGTGAGTCTAGAGCGGTCGCATTGGATATCTCCAAGGCTTTTGACCGCGTTTGGCACGGGGCATTGCTGAGCAAACTTCGTTCATATGGACTTTTCCAGTAGCTTTGCGACTGGACGAAGAGCTTCCCCGAAAATCGATCGATCCGGGTTGTTGTGGGCGGCGAGTGTTCGGATCTGTATCCTGTTAATTCTGGGTTGCCCCAAGGTTCTATTTTGGCTCCAATCTTTTTTTGCTTCACATAAATGATTTGTTGGAGACAACGTAAAACAAAGTGTTCAGTTTTGCGGATGATAGTACGCTTGTTTCCTCCTTCTCAGTGTTCGGCCGATTGATTCATCTACGTCGCACCAGCTAAGATGTAGACAGATTGACTCTCTGAATCGGGATCTGGATAAGGTCCTGCGGTGGGGAAGGGCCAATCTCGTCGACTTCAATGCAGCGAAGATACAATATACAACATTCACAAAGAAAAGTGGATCATCGGTCCCATAGCTGATGATGAATGGGCAGGCCCTCGAATCTGGGGAAAGCTTAAAAATGCTTGGCGTCATAATCTGTGGGAATGTATCGTGGCATAAACACGTGTCGAGCATCGCCAGGTCAACCCCAGGAAAACGGAGCTATATTTTTAGAGCCAAGAAATATTTTACTCCGGCCCAACTTCTTCTCCTGTATAAATCGCAAATTAGACCCGTGCTCGAATATTGCTCTTATGTTTGGAGCTCGGCTCCTAAACATACCCTCGACCTACTTGAGAGCAGACGGAGAGGAGCGATCCGTCTGATCGGGGATATGGCGCTGACGTCGGAACTACAGTTGCCATTATTATGAAGGCGCGTAAGTGACCGCTGCCTGTTTTACAGATATTCTCACGGGTACTGTTCTTCGGAGATTCGTGGTATCGTTCCACGCAATTCGACTTACATGCGCCCCACAAGACAATCCGAAACGCACCAGTTTGCAGTTCATCTTCCGACGGCGCGAGCATCCCTGCATCAGAATTCGTTCCGTTACAGAGCGGGGAAGCTGTGGAACTCCCCTCCCACGCGAGTGTTCCCGGAGCGTTACGACCTGCAACCGTTCAAAAGAACTGCAACAGTAATTTGGTGGCAACTCGGGGCACCCACTCGGTGCTATAGGTTCGGTGTCGCTGAGTTATTAGGGTTTCCAATAGGGACTTGACAACTGTTTTTAAAAATAAAACGCAAACCATTTGAGATGTTTCAAAAACTTTATTATTGGCTTAAGTACAAACAAAACGTTTATGAATGGAATTCGACTTCGTGCATATGGCTACCGCGGGCACGTTTGCAGCGATTGATTCGTTGGCCAAATTTTCGATGACTCGGCCACACGTTTCGGCCGCTATTTCGCGCTCAATGTTGGCTCTCAGCTCTTCCAACGTCGTCGGCTTGTTGGCATAGACCAATGACTTGACGTAGCCCCAAAGAAAATAGTCTAGAGGCGTTAAATCGCACGAACGAGGCGACAAGCCGACTGGCCCATTTCTTCAGATAACACGCTCATCAAACTTACTCTTCAATAAATCAATTGTATCGCGTGCTGTGTCGCTGTGGCACCGTCCTGTTGAAACCGCATGTTGCCCAACTCCATATCTTCCAATAAAAATCGGTAATTATGGCGCGATGACGATGGCCATTCACAGTAACGTGACGATCGTTATCGTCGACGAAAAAATATGGCCCAATGACGCCGCCGGCATGCAAACCGCACCAAACAGTTATTTTTTGTGGATGAAGTGGTGATTCATGAAGCTGATGACTGATTTGACTGATTGGATCGTTTGCTACGGACGCCTGAACGGCAGCGATATTTTCGACACTTCGACCAACCAGTTGTCTCACTGGCATGGCAACATCACACAACGAATATGTAGACTCAAATTTTTGCACTAAACTTGTTATTGTCAGTCTACTAGGGCGAGAATTACGACCGAAAATTGGAGTTAACGCTCTTAAAGTTGCGGCCACCGACTTCAAATTTTGGTAGTAAATTTTTACAAGTTGCAGACGTTGTTCGTCCACGTACTTAACCATGATAAAAATGTTGAGTTTACTGAATAAATTGACAGTGACAGTTTGATGATTAGTGAAAGGGTGCGTTCACAAATTAAATTCAAAGTTGCCAAGTCCCTATTGGAAAACCTAATATAACAATATCGACTATGTGAATCGGAATCTGGATAGAGTCCTGCATCGTTGAGTTTATTGCAACGAAGAACCAATATACAACGTGCACACGAAAAATGTATCATCGGTTACAAAACTGATGATGAACTTATGGACAGCATTCGTTTGCTCGGCGCTACGAAATGTGGGAATGTATCCTGGTATAAACAGGGACCAAATAACATCAGGTCTGACTCTAGAAAACTGGGTGATCTTTTAAGAACCAAAAGCAATTTTACTCCGGCCCAACATCTTTTTCTACAAATCCCCATTTAGATCCCCACTTGAATATTCCCATATTTTGAGCTCTGCTTCTAAGCATACTGTGGCGGTCCCGCCAAACCCGACGGCCCGCTTACCTGAAAAACCCCCCTAACTGCTACCCAACTTCCTTAAGTTCGCTAATGCAATCACATTAGCACCTGAAATGCTTCACGCATCAAATAGATCAAATTTATTTATCTAAAAGTCCCTGTAAATAATCCTTACCTTTCATGCATCCCTTCGCATACAAATTCCCCCTAAGAATTCTTTCCTAACTTATCAGGAATTCCAAAACCAATTCGGCACCGTCGGTGCCAAGCATTTCCCCCTAGACGAATTCCTGACAACAAAATGATTTGGTTTACATACAATGTAACCATCATAACAGGGACCATAAACATTGCGTCGCCTATTTCCCGTCCTCACCAAGTGTATCATAAATCACCTGTATGTAACATTAGCTGGCGACCTACACCCAAGGGACCAAAAGAAATATACGCATCCCGCGTCCACTGGCACCAAGTAAATCCTACAGCATAAGCAAATGCAAATAGGAATTCAATAGCTACCCTTACCAGCGATGCCATAAACACCATTTCCCGGTAATCTACCTAAAACCCATTAGCACATTTCCACATTGCAATGCCGCCTATTTATTTAACCGCAATGCACATCTCAGACAAAGACCCAAACGTTCCCTTTGTCTTCTCATATTTCGGGATCTGCTTCTCATGAGCAGCGGTATAAGCAAACACAAACCCAATTAGCATCCAATGAGATTCGGCTTGTTTGCTTAGCCGAACTCACATCTCATGGATGTACATTATGCCCTCAGTTTCGTCCTCATGGCTTTGTCCCATGAATGAACTAATGTACACACATACATGTGTACCACCATGATCTTTATTACAAAATCTGGTTTTCTGTTACACAGAGAGAGACTTTACGTTTCTCTGGTGGTAAGTAAATACATATCCTTAGTGGAGAGGATATGTACCACCACACTAAAAACTCACCCCATTAGCGAGTCGGCTCCGCACGAGCCGTTTATCGCGGAGTCCAACTACATCCAGCGACCACCACGGTCGTGCCCCTCCCGTTCTCCGCAAAGCTGCGGAGATGCGTACGTCCTCGAGTATTTGTGTCGAGTGCCGTTCGAAGTCGAAGTCGAAGTCATTGCTTTTCTCACCAGTATTCGTGTAAAGTGAATACAGATGTTGAGTTTCTTTTTGACTAAGTGCTACCGTTATCTTTACACTGAGTTTTAAAGTTTAAATAAATATTGTTACCTAAAGCAGAACAATAAACACAACTTATAATACACAAAAAAACAATATTCCGTGTGTTTCGTTTTTTTACTGGTGCATGTCTTGTGGCGGAGTTTTACTCCTAGCTGTGATTAACTTTTAGCTGAATTTGTGATTGATGGGGAATGAAGTGCACCGAGTGCCCATGCCTGGCACAATGCTTCTCCTCCCCACAATACCATCGACCTACTTGAGGGCATATAGAGATGGGCGATCCTCCTGTTCGAGGACATAGCGCTGACATCGTGACTTCAGCTGCTATCTCATTGAAGGCGCGTAGCGGACCCTTTTGTCTGATTTACATATATTATCACAAGGACTGTTCCTCGGAGATTCGTGGTATTGTCGCGCGAAATTCGGCTTATTTGCGCTCCACAAGATAATCCGGATCCCACTAATTTGCGGTTCATCTCCCGACGCCATGTGCAATTCTGTACCAAAACTCAAAGCGTCAGTAAAGGCGGTCGTGTCAATTTATAAACTTTAATTCGTATTACGGTCGTGATTAACGATATAAAAAAACTCGAATTTGTAACAAACCGCTAATAAAGACGGTCATCCTCCTTTTAGAAACCAACACCCGTATCGGTCATGTCGAGCCTTCTGATTGGTGGAGATTGCGCTACAATTTATAAATTGTATATTATGGACATGTTCAACGGAATAAAAAAAGGGGAGTCGAAGTCAAACCGCCAGTAAAGACGGCCGTGCCCCTTTTAGAAACCAAAACATTTCGTTATAAAATGTTGTTCGTGTCGGTCACGTCGAGTGTTGTAATTGGTGGGGATTACGTTACAATTTATAAATTGTATATTATAATGTTTGGCGCAAGGCTAATAATCTTGCCCGGAAACACAAATTATTGCGGACAATTTAACAACTCTCGGATAAGGACCGGATACCGGTGGAGAGACTTGCTAAATAAGGCCAAGACCGGACCCCGGTTGTAGTGCCGGTGATAATGATGATATTATAATGTATTATGGACATGTTCAACCAAATACAAAAAGGAAGTCGAGGTCAAACCCTTAGAAAAGATGGTCGTGCCCTTTTTAGAAACCAAAACGTTTCGTTATAAGATGTTGGTCCTCACATCGGTCACATCGTGTATTGTGATTGGTGGAGATTGCGTTACAATTTATAATTTGTATATTATATTATGGACGTGTTCAACGAAATAAAAAAAGGGAGACGATGTCAAACCGACAGTAAAGATGGTCGTGTCCCTCTTAGAAAAAAGATAAAAAAATTTCGTTATACAATTTACAAATTTTATTTTAAAAGTTTTAATAAAGACGGTGTTTTTTTTTTGTGAAAATCTGAGTGTAAAATAATTATTTCTCAACGTGATTAATCTGATCCAAAATCGTACTTTTTCACCCACCATATATATTGTAATACATTTTCATTGGAAAATGTTAATTAAATGTAGACGTGATAACAGCGGTAAATGGATATGTGGGGTAGGTAGTCGTGGCGCCAGCATGGACGCGAGTTCTACTACCGATCCACGGCTACTAAAAGATTTGGCGAAAGAAAACACCAACAAGGAACGACGATCACGTACCGAAAAGAGCAGCAAAATGTTCGCCAAGGGAAAAACGCCAAACACAGGAGAAATTAATTGAAACGCACAGTTGTTTATTTGTATCCTTTTATTGTTATTTTGGTTTGTTTTGTGTTATCATCATCATCATCGTTGGCACTACAACCGAGAACCGGTCTTGGCCTTATTTAACAGTCCTGAGGCTTGTTAAATTTTCCATAATGATTTGTTTTTTTTTTCCGGGCAAGGTCATTAGTCTTGCGCCAGAGGCTCCCCGACGGGGAATCGAACCCCGGTCTCCCGCGTGACAGGCGGGTATACTTATGTGTTATGCCGAAAACTATATTTATGTCACATTAATACTGCACTGTTTTGAGGAAAACTAGATGATTTCTTCTATTGGTTTATAATGTTCACAAAAAGGGTATACGCATTCTTAATTATCCAATGGAAACGATTTGGCAAGGAGTATTCCTCAAGTAAGTGGAATTTACACTTGGATATAAATCGGCGCGCGACACACATTACTAGAATAAGGGCACGTACCTCAGGGGATTAAACTCGCACGACTTTTGATTAACGCATCTCTGCCGTGCGACGGAGAGCGGAAGCGGCAACGACCGTGGCGGTCGGCGGATGGAAATGGACTCGCCGAGGATAGAACTCTGACATGAATTCCATCCTAGGTTAGGGTTAAGAACAAAAGAAGAGAGAGAAAAACTTTTATCTTAAGGGTGCGGCCGCCAAGGAAATGCACTCTTTCAGTGCATGGTATGCGTGTGTGACCGTACAGATCGATGTTATTTACACGCGCTCGAAAGCAGTGGAACAACGAAACAGGCAAGCGGCAAAGACAAAGGAGATTTATGATTCGTGTCTATGCTGTGCATTGCAGCTATCATAGACGGCAGTTCATCGGAGAAATGTGGTAAAAGCAAATAAGGGTATCATACAGACATGGATGAGTGGTGCGGATGCGTAAGTAAATGTATCGCCATTAGGAAGAAGTGCTAACGGGCTTTTTATTTACACAATGGGAAATGTGTATCGCTGGTGATGCTAAAGGAATCGAATTGTATACATGATTACATGCGAAGGAATTCGTTTTATGACTCTGGGATAAGATGAGAGTATTTGCTTTTGTCCGATGGTCAAAGAGCTGCCGCGGCCGTGGAAATGCCAGGGACATGTGGTATGTACATGTACGGCGGAATTGCATTGGTGGAAGAAGGGTACCTAATGGTCGGGAATCTATGGTCCTTGGAGAAGGAAATGTTTTCAGGTGCCAATGCAAATGCATTGGCGGGAAACAATGGGAGTTGTGAAATTCCTAAAAAGGTAATGAAGAATTCTTACAGAGAATTGTATGCGAAGAGATGCATGATGGTAAGATTTCTTTTACAGAAGCTTTGAAATAAATAAATTCGGTAAGCTTGATGCGTGCAGCATTTACAGGTGCTAATGCAATTGCATTAGCGAAGTTAAGAGATTGAATGGGGGTTATGGGGGGTTTTTTAGGTAAGTGTACCGTGGGATTTGGCGGAACCGTCACAGAAATATTAAGGACCTCCCGGAATCGAACTTCGCGGACGGATCTAAAAACATTAGCCAAAGTATTTCCGAAAGAAACGTCCCATTTATTTATTATTAGCCCAATCACTTTTTACTCTGCCTTTATATATTTGCGTGAGGTCGAACACATTGTGTAGACTTCTTCTCCAGACTTTTATAAATCACACGCCACTAGGTTTCAAGAAGAATAGAATAATGCGCCGGTAAAGAGCGGAACAAAATACAACATGTACAGTGATTAATGATTCAAACCTACATAACGTTAATTTAAGGGCAGCTTTGCTACAAAACCACACTTAGGCGGGGCGTCTTGGTATGGTATTTAGATAATATAGATAATGTATTTTTGATAAAAATGTATTATATGGAATATTTTATTTATATTTAATTGTTATGTCACAAAGTATTGGGCTTACCACACATAACCTTTAAAACAACCGACAGCAATGTCAAATTTGCCGATATTAGTTTGACATGCGGTTATGAATTCATAAGTGGTAGCTGCCAACACTGTCTTATGCATGTTTTATATCCATAAATGAATTTTTATTTCTTTTTAAATTTTTGATTTACTGTTGGACATGAAAAAGCTTAAACACCAATTTATGTGCCATATATCTTATCTTACTCATACATAATGCTATTTGTGACACAGGTTGAAGTTTGTTTTATGGTTTCGATGATGTTTCTTTTATATTTTGGGTTTTGTGGCCTTCGTGTCGTATAATAAACAGACGCCTTTTATGTTGATTCGTTGCCCATCTATCCTCGATCCCGTTTGTGACAAACTGAAGATACTCATGACCAATCAGCATACAGCGCCTTTCCCTATTCTCTCTTTCTTCTTCTATTTAAGGGCATTGGACAATTTTTTTTATGCGTACATTTTAAAAAAGAAATCAATTATTTTAGTTGTATTTCGCTTGTCGGTCCTGGGATGCTTTTTTTCTCGACTGGGTCCATCAGCTTAGTTCTCTCAACGATTTCACGGATCTTACAACTTAACGGTGTGATTTTTCACCGAGTGGCTAGGCTTCCAGACTTAACCCACCCCTTAGTAATTGTGCCAAATTGCCACAATAGTAAAGTTCTTCAGTTGAACCTACGCACAATCAAATGTGTGACCAATTTCTTACAAACTCAACAATTGATGCGGGACCCACAATAAGACAGACCTTTAGATCAACCTATTTGCTCAGGTAACCTCTGTAGTGGAACTGATCCACTTTGGTTTTGATTGGGTGGGCATGTAACATTTGTCCTTGTGTATGTCAAGAATATTACGTTCCACGTTAATAGAGGGCGTAATGCTTTTTACTATACACTGATTGACGGTTTTCGTTTTCTTTTGGACTCCCACATTATGTTTACCTTGCAATCGTTAAAAATCCATTAAACGTAATAATATTTTCCAATTAAAGTGTTACGTAAAGAAGTCGTGGGGATCAACAGCATAAATTGCACTTTCCCCTTTCAAAAAAGTTCCACCTCCTACTTCTTACATTATGCCACTGTTTTACAATTAAATGTTTCATAACAACTCTCTCCACTCATAAACGCCTTGACAAAAAACTCAAAAACCCAATTAAATCCTTCCAGGCTTTCTACTCGCCCTCACTCATACCCACAATGAACAATGATCGCAAACAAAGTGTCATCAAGCTCTAGAAATTCCACGGCCACCACTTCATTGACCTCCATCATAAACCCACAAAAAGACAACGAGATTGCTCCTCAACTTACAGTATGTCATAGGTGAGTACGACTGGCCATGGTTGCAGATTACGCTGCGCCGTCGGCTGCAGCTATCTCTGGTCGTGTTGTAAAATTATTAACGTCAATTGAAGTGTCATACAACATTTCACTGGGTGTCGTTAATTAAATGTTTAAAGTGTGATTGTAACTGAAATAAATACAGCAATGCTACCATATACTCGTAAATAAGACTCTGACTTGATTAGCAGACATGCTAACGTTTATCTCTGGTCTTCTCGTTGTAGGCAATTTTATCACCACTCATTGCACGTAGCCACTAATGTCAACGATACCGTGGGTTCCACTACATCCACAGCGATCAACATCAACGTCAACGACAATGAGAATAGAATAATTATGGCTGCTATACAAGGAACTTGCCCTGATAACAGAAGTTCCTTTTCCCCAGGGAACGTTGGAACTGTGGACACACCAGTCAAAATATTTGACAACAACACCAACAGGATCCACATGAATCCGCCCCAACCATCACCTCGATCGTCGTTAAATGATATCAACGACGGAAAAGACTTGGGTGATGGGGTAATCGATGCTGCACTGGGAAACAGCGTGATAAGTGTACTTAATTCTCCCGTTGACGTCAACAAGTGTCTAGTGACCGAGGAGGTATCGGATACGCACCAAGGTCGGGGGTCTATGAAATCAAAGGGTGCAATTTCAGTCCATGGTAACTTGGCACCGACACTGTGTGACGATAACCTAATCGGGAAAATAACGGACGTAAGCAAGAGAAAATATGGGCCCAATTTAGCGGCCCCCACCCCGACGAACATTACTTTTGGCAACGTTGCAGACGGTGATGTGTGGCATCAAAAAACCACCACAAGCAACAAAAGAACTGTAGGTAAGCTGGTGGCAGTAGCAACGACGTCAGCGGGCTCTCCATATACAGTGAACAATCAAAATAAATGGCCGGGAGGTAAAGAACCGAGTGTTAGTTGCTATTTAGTCTCTGAAACGTCGACATCGTCGTTGTCGCCGCTTCCTATACAATCGTTTCAGTCACGACTTAGTTTGTCATCGCGAGTAACATCGTCATTCAAAACAATACCAACGTCTACAGTTCAACGCTCGACAGTCGAACAGCGTAAACGAGATCTAATAGAACGATCGACAGCTAGAAGTAGATCACCTTCACCGACTGTTGAGGACCTTAAGAGGACAGCAGTACATTTTCCCTCAGTTGGCAGTCTTGTGAAGATGTACACCAAACTCCTGCAGGACAACAAAAGCACCCCGCCACCGGTTGAACCTACTAGAATTGCTGAATCAGTTCTCTCTGAAGATTTTGCAACAAAAATGTCCATCAGCGAAGGTGAAGATCAGTTGAGACCCTCGATTGACATACACCGAAATAGTCCCATGTCAGATGAAGGTTGTACAGTGGGCACATCGCCCTACTCATCAGAATGTGAAGAAGATCAAGACGACAGTGTGGATACAGTGAAACCAAATAAGAAACGAAAAGACAAAGTAGCTAGATCAGCAAGTAGTGACTCAGCTTTGGGGCTAGATGAAGAACCTATGGAGCCTCCTGCCAATCCGAGCCAAGGTCGTCGCATGACACTAACCGTCACAGATCTCCCATTGCGGTCAGCACTTTTACCTCTGGCAGAACCAATCGATCTACCTGATTCTCCAACTTCGGATATACACATGACCCTCAATACCTTAATTACTCAGAATTCCGCCCCCAGCAAAGTGATACTCGAAGAAAGAGTCGTAGAAATTCCTGAAGATCGTTTCCCATCCTTCTCAAGTTCCCGTCGAGAATCCGCACAAAGTTGCTTCAGCGACTACCCCACCAGCGAATGCGGGCCGGTGCGATTTGTTCGGACTCCCTCTATCGTTGTATCCGACTACTCCGACGATATTATGTGTGGTATTACTTTGGAAGAAATCGAATATTTCCGAGCTCAAAGATTACGGCGGCGATCGTCAATTGAAACTACCGGCACAGAAAAGGATGATGTTTTATCTAACGTTAGCGCGTCGTCGTCCTGCAGCAACTTATACTACTGTGGCTCAACAATAAGTGCGCTAGATGGCGCTGAGTGTTATGTAAATGGTATGCGAATGCCGATTACTCGTAAATCATCGGACGCCCTTAATTGCGAAGGCAGTGGGGATGAGGAAGGCCAATCATTCGTTATTATGGAACAACCAGAAGACACAATTTACCCAAAGGACGACTTGATTCTACAGCAGCAGCAGAAGTCGCTCAACAGGAAATCAAAAAAGGTAGGCGGAACCACCTCCGACACCACTACCGATGCCTACACCACCATCAACAACAACAAACCTTTTCTGTCGTAGATATATTCCTTCACAAATCCTTTTTTAATTGTTTTTATTTTTGGCAAATCTCTATAACATTGTCCGCTCAATCGGACAGGTTTTGAACGCTTATTTAAGAATTTACCTTTAAGTATTACAACAAACATATTTTTAAGCAATGTTTTGTGATTTGATACCAAACCTTGGACTACTTTGTAAATCTCCAAACGAAGGGGGACCATGGGGTTGTTACATGCCGACATTGGTTGGTTTCCTTCAGTATAAGAAACTATTCTAATAAAAACGAACGCCATGATATACTTTGAATTGAACTTGCCATTGGTCTTTCTGCGGTTTGTTGGGTCGGGCTGTGAGTCAACCTTCTGCGCAGGTTGTCGATTGACGTGCGCGCCATCTGTTTTTATGACATAATTGATCATTTCAGAAATGTGTCCCGGATGTTCGTTGGACCTAATTCAGAGTAGGCTTCCTCATAGGCGAGCTGACTTCATTCTAGTTATATTCTTTACTAGGTGTTTACTAGATGTGTGTTTATCTTAACAGATGACATTGACGCTGTTTTTTCTCTCCGATCATTTCATTTGATCAATTGTCATCAACATGATGAAAGCCAATCATGTATCGAGTCAATCTAGGTGAGATATGGCGCAGGTGTCTTATAATAGGTTATAGACTCTAACAAGGTATGGGTGTGGGATTCAATGTGGATTTTGATGAATTGCGAAGGAACAGACAACTCACTAACGACGAGTGCATGGTTTGTATGGCATTTATGATGACGAATAGTGATGAATTATCACCAGTTTGCCAAAAAAGATAAATATTGACATTTGAAGCAAACAAGACTTTGTTTTGCCTTAATGAAAAGTGGAATAAAAAGAAGGTTTGCATACAGGGTACACTACCCCATTCTGGGGTGATGTGACTATTGTGAAAACAATTGAATGCTTCGTACATCCTTTTAGATGGAGCAACTGCATTATAATACAATGCGAAAAATATTTAGAGCAACAGGCGTTACAAAAGGAGGTATGATTTCGAAAAAGAATTGGGGTTTCGAATAACAACAGTCTTTCGAAAACACTGATAATCAGTAAACAGGAACAAATAATAAATGTAAACGGCAAGTGTTTGCGAATGCCTGAAACGGAAGTAAATAACTACAATATAAAAAGCAAATGCTCCCTCCTTGCCTAAGCAACAACTTATTCAGAAAACCTAAACCTTGTGAAGTAATGAGTTTGAAAAATTGTCTAGTGCAAAAATGGTTCCAATCGTTACACTTTCCCTTAGAAAAACTGCTGAAAGGCGTGTGTTTAAAATAGTTGCTGAAAAACCAAAAATTAATGTTTAGAAAACGCATGCAAACCTTCGCATTATAAGCAAAACTTCCGCCTTGAAGTTTTGAACATCTGGATATACAGCCACTTGCTAGTATATAGAATTCAACTACGGACTGAAAAAGTAATCAAACGGTTCAAAAGGCGAGATAAAAAGTATGTCGAAAACAACCATTTTCGAAAGGCACTGTAAAGACCACGACGTTTAAGAAAACAACTATTGAGGAAAACAGAGTTATAGAACAAACCAATGCCCGTGAAAGCAGTTGGATAGTAATATGACTATTTAGAAAGACGCACGTTTACATTCTTAAACGTTAATATTTAAAAGCACTGATGTTTCAAAAACTAATTACTTCAAAAAAGGGGTTTAGCGCACAAAAATGTTTGAAAAACGCGTCCAAACCTTCGCATTATAAGCAAAACATCCGCCTTGAAGTTTTGAGCATCTGGACATACAGCCACTTGCTAGAATTCAACTACGGACTGAAAAAGTCATCAAACGCTTCAAAAGCGAGATAAAAAGTATGTTGAAAACAACCATTTTCAAAAGGCACTGTAAAGACGACGACGTTTAAGAAAACAACTATTGAGGAAAAAAAATAGAACAAACCAATGTCCATGAAAGCAGTTGGATAGTAATATGACTATTTAGAAAGACGCACGTTTACATTCTTAAACGTTAATATTTAAAAGCACTGATGTTTCAAAAACTAATTACTTCAAAAAAGAGGCTTAGCGCACAAAAATGTTTGAAAAACGCATCCAAACCTTCGCATTATAAGCAAAACCTCCGCCTTGAAGTTTTGAGCATCTGGACATACAGCCACTTGCTAGAATTCAACTACGGACTGAAAAAGTCATCAAACGCTTCAAAAGCGAGATAAAAAGTATGTTGAAAACAACCATTTTCAAAAGGCACTGTAAAGACGACGACGTTTAAGAAAACAACTATTGAGGAAAAAAAATAGAACAAACCAATGTCCATGAAAGCAGTTGGATAGTAATATGACTATTTAGAAAGACGCACGTTTACATTCTTAAACGTTAATATTTAAAAGCACTGATGTTTCAAAAACTAACTACTTCAAAAAAGAGGCTTAGCGCACAAAAATGTTTGAAAAACGCGTCCAAACCTTCGCATTATAAGCAAAACATCCGCCTTGAAGTTTTGAGCATCTGGACATACAGCCACTTGCTAGTGTATAGAATTCAACTACGGACTGAAAAAGTCATCAAACGCTTCAAAAGCGAGATAAAAAGTATGTTGAAAACAACCATTTTCAAAAGGCACTGTAAAGACGACGACGTTTAAGAAAACAACTATTGAGGAAAACAGAGTTATAGAACAAACCAATGCCCGTGAAAGCAGTTGGATAGTAATATGACTATTTAGAAAGACGCACGTTTACATTCTTAAACGTTAATATTTAAAAGCACTGATGTTTCAAAAACTAACTACTTCAGAAAAGAGGCTTAGCGCACAAAAAGGTTAAAAAACGCGTCCAAACCTTCGCATTATAAGCAAAACCTCCGCCTTGAAGTTTTGAGCATCTGGACATACAGCCACTTGCTAGTATATAGAATTCAACTACGGACTGAAAAAGTAATCAAACGCTTCAAAAGGCGAGATAAAAAGTATGTCGAAAACAAGCATTTTTGAAAGGCACTGTAAAGACCACGACGTTTAAGAAAACAACTATTGAGGAAAACAGAGTTATACGAGGGTTGCCTTTTATATTTCAGGATTAGAGAATAAAAACAAATATTGATCATCGAAAATCACTTTATTGTTTTTCAAAATATTCCCCATGAAGATCTATACACTTTTGCATGCGTTTGAACCAATTGTCGAAGCACTTTTGCCGCTCTGATTGAGGTATCTCCAACACATGCATTCTGAATGCAGCAAGCGCTTCTTCAGGTGTCGAAAAACGTTGACCTCTCAGTTTGTTTTTTACGTACGGGAATAAAAAGAAGTCATTCGGTGCCAAGTCAGGACTATACGGCGGATGGCCCATCAAATCGATGTTTTGGATGCTCAAAAATGCAGTTGTCGCAGCCGATGTGTGAGAGCTCGCATTGTGGTGGTGAAGAGTGATCTGTCTTCGGCGGTTGGTTTTCCTGATTTCTTGGAAGACAACTGGCAAACAAATGGCTGTGAACCACTCAGAATTGACTGTTCTGCGTTGTTCTAGTGGTACGGTTGCGACATGTCCAGTTTTTCCGAAAAAACAGGCGACCATTTGCTTGGAAGTGCTTCGTGCGCGAACAACTTTTGTTGGATTTGGCTCATCTTGAAACACCCAGACAGTCGACTGCTGTTTACTTTCGGGCTCATACGCTTAAATCCACGATTCATCACCTGTCACGATGTCATAGACGTGTTTCGAAGCACCGCGACCGTATTTTTTGAGCATTTCTTTCGACCAATTGACACGAGCCTTTTTTCGAGCGATTGACAAATTGTGTGGGATCCAACGCGAACAAATTTTTTTGACAGTCAAATGTTTATGCAATATTGAATGGTCCCACTAACGCTTAAGGTTGTCTCAATCTCACGATAGGTCACATGACGATCTTCCAATATCAGTTCGCGCACAGCATCAATGGTTTTCGGAACAACAACTGATTTTGGACGACCTTCACGAAATTCATCTTGGAGTGAACTACGACCACGATTGAATTCACCATACCATCGATAAACACTGGTCCTTGATGGAGCTTCATCGCCAAAAATTGAATTAAGTTCATCCATGCACATTTGCTGAGTTAATCCACGCCGAAAGTTGTAAAAAATAATCGCACGAAAATGTTGACGATTTAATTCCATTTTTGGGCCGAGATGAATCTTTTAAATTACTGTAAACAACACAAATAGCGCTCGTATGTCAAAACGTTCTGAGCGCGTATAACCTCAAAAATGTCCAACTTTACGACAGAGCTGTCAATTGCCGGATTGCAACACTAGGGTTGCCAAACCCCCAAACATAAGACGCAACCCTCGTAGAACAAACCAATGCCCGTGAAAGCAGTTGGATAGTAATATGACTATTTAGAAAGACGCATATTTACATTCTTAAACGTTAATATTTAAAAGCACTGATGTTTCAAAAACTAATTACTTCAAAAAAGAGGCTTAGCGCACAAAAATGTTTGAAAAACGCATCCAAACCTTCGCATTATAAGCAAAACCTCCGCCTTGAAGTTTTGAGCATCTGGACATACAGCCACTTGCTAGTATATAGAATTCAACTACGGGCTGAAAAAGTCATCAAACGCTTCAAAAGCGAGATAAAAAGTATGTCGAAAACAACCATTTTCGAAAGGCACTGTAAAGACGACGACGTTTAAGAAAACAACTATTGAGGAAAAAAAATAGAACAAACCAATGTCCATGAAAGCAGTTGGATAGTAATATGGCTATATAGAAAGACGCACGTTTACATTCTTAAACGTTAATATTTAAAAGCACTGATGTTTCAAAAACTAACTACTTCAGAAAAGAGGCTTAGCGCACAAAAATGTTTGAAAAACGCATCCAAACCTTCGCATTATAAGCAAAACCTCCGCCTTGAAGTTTTGAGCATCTGGACATACAGCCACTTGCTAGAATTCAACTACGGACTGAAAAAGTCATCAAACGCTTCAAAAGCGAGATAAAAAGTATGTTGAAAACAACCATTTTCAAAAGGCACTGTAAAGACGACGACGTTTAAGAAAACAACTATTGAGGAAAAAAAATAGAACAAACCAATGTCCATGAAAGCAGTTGGATAGTAATATGACTATTTAGAAAGACGCACGTTTACATTCTTAAACGTTAATATTTAAAAGCACTGATGTTTCAAAAACTAATTACTTCAAAAAAGGGGTTTAGCGCACAAAAATGTTTGAAAAACGCGTCCAAACCTTCGCATTATAAGCAAAACCTCCGCCTTGAAGTTTTGAGCATCTGGACATACAGCCACTTGCTAGTATATAGAATTCAACTACGGACTGAAAAAGTCATCAAACGCTTCAAAAAGCGTGATAAAAAGTATGTCGAAAACAACCATTTTCGAAAGGCACTGTAAAGACGACGACGTTTAAGAAAACAACTATTGAGGAAAACAGAGTTATAGAACAAAGCAATGCGCGTGAAAGCAGTTGGATAGTAATATGACTATTTAGAAAGACGCACGTTTACATTCTTAAACGTTAACATTTAAAAGCACTGATGTTTCAAAAACTAACTAGTTCAAAAAAGGGGGTTTGGCTCACAAAAATGTTTGAAAAATACATGGTTCAAATACTATTGTGTCTGAAACAAAAATTTAAATAATAAATGTTTAGAAAAGAAATCGGTTCTTAAAGCGATTGTTCCAAAACTTAATTATTTAAAAAATCATTTTTTTCGGAAAATATATAATATACTTCAGACAATAAAAATGCTTCAAAAAACAAATGTTATGTAATCTAAAATTTTTAAAACACAATTATTGCAACAGTCAACTGTTTGGAGAAATAAATGTTTTTAAACACTATTGCTTTAGAGATTCTGTAAAGTCTGAAAACTGAAGCAAGAAAATGAATGTTTCGAAAATAAAGCATTTAAAAAGGGGGTCAGAATGTTGTGTGTAAAAAAAATTACTCATTTCTAAAAAGAAATGGCATGGAACACTGGTGATTCAAAAACAAACAGTTTCGAATAATGACTATCTCTAAATATTAAAAAGCAGATATATCCCAAATTAAACTAGTTTATTTCAAAAACTTCTGTTCTTGACTAGGGGGACCTCAAGCACCTTTTCGAAATGGAATTGAATCAAATTACAAAAGAATTACGAAAAATAAGATTTTCAAAATACCAACATCACCAACTAAAATTGTGATGAATGTTGAAAGCGTTTCGAAAGAGAAATGGGCCAGAATTCGATTGTTTCTAAAACAGATTTGAATAACAAAAACTTCATGAAATAAAAATAATTCGAAAAGGAAATGTTGTCTAAATAAAACTAAAGCACACTTACTTCAAAAAGCAACCGTTTCGAATACGAAGATATTCAAATTGCAAAATGCTTCGGTAAATAAATGTTTAAGAAACTGGTGTTTCAGAATTTGAAAATTTATTGTTTGAAGTGTGGAAATGATTGTGTTAAAATCAAAAATTGAACTACTCGGTCGGAATATTAATATTTCAGCAACAAAACAACACAAACACAGATATAATATTTTTCAAAAATCAATTTCAAACTTTTGAACAAGAATCTTTCATATCTTAATAATGTTTTGGAACAGTTTTGTATTTAAACCCTATTAAAATTAATTTTACAGAAAAACTAATGCCAACATGTTTCGAAAAAAAAAAATGGCTAAAAACACAATTTGTTTCCAATATTGAAAGTTTTAAAATGTTAAACTATTTTAAATAGCGAATTTTTCATTAAATGTAAAACTATTTTAAATAGCGAATATTTCATTAAACGTACATTTCAAAACTTAAATATTGAAAAAATGCAATCTTTCAAAAAACAAAAATGTTTTAACACCTTGATCCTAGCGATTGCTTTCAAAAACGAATGCTTTAAAACACAAATATGTTTCGAAACAGAAATGCTAAGGTTGCTTTTTTTTCGGTAGGAAGGTGGAAATCTTCAATATATACCTCTGGACCGATCCAGAGGCATGCCGGCTTTTTACCGACTAAAACCACCTCCCACCAGCTTTGAACTAAGCATGTATTCTATTACTCCTCCGGGAGTAACTGTCCGTCTCATATGTCTCTCCAAAATCGTTCGCGTGGTCTCGAATCTCACGTACTCTGTGAGTACGTGTTCCGCATTTTCTATTTTGCCTTCGCAATACAAGCAGTATGAGTGATTCACATGCTTATACTTGTGCAAGTATTGCTGAGAGCATCCATGTCCTGATATTAGCTGAGTCAGGTGGTAATTCAACTCGCCATGTTTCGTTTTCACCCATGTTTCTATATCAGGTATCATGGTGTGGGTCCATTTTACTTTGGTAGAAGAAATCCACCTTCATTGCTATTCTCTTAGGCTTGAGAGCTCTAATTGTGACCGCATTCTCCGACGATTCCCTTGGGAGGCCGTATGCAATGCAGCGTTTTCTTTAGTTGCAATGTCAGGTGGCGCCTTCCCGACCAAAATATTTATAGCAACATCGGATACCGTTCGGAATGCACAACATACTCTTAGTGATGCCAGCCTATGTGCGGAGTTTACTCCCCTCATGTACTTATGAGCTGCATATATTATAATGGAGGTGTTGACACTGGTTATGAGTTTCCTTATGTGGGCCGGGATCCTCCAACATTGGGCAGCAGTCTCGTTAAAACTTTTCATACTCTTGCCGTTTTTTCATTCGTTTTCCTCAGGTTTTCCGCGAAGCTCAACCTGTTGTTGAGTATAACACCAAGATATTTAATATAGAGACTTTTATTTTATTTATTGGCCTGTAGGAACCCGGAAGTTCATGACCTCACCGACTCGGCTTCGCCATCGTTCCCTGTCCTGGGCACTCTCCTTCCAGGCTTGACCATTCGATCCGATCTCCTCAAGGTCAAACATAACATTGTCCTCCCATCTCCGTCGCGGCCGTCCTACCGGTCTCTTTCCGGTTGGTCTACCGTCAAGAATTCTATGCACAGTCCTATCGTTCCCCATTCGCGCCACGTGTCCGGCCCATCTTAATCTTCCCGACTTCATTACTGTCCCTATTGTAGGTTTGCGATATAGCTCTTCCAATTCGTGGTTATGGAGTTTCCTCCATTGTCCTGCCTCCTCATGATATTTACCACAAAAAATACCGCTTAAAACCTTATTCTCGAATACGCGGAATCTGTTTTTTCCCGTTTTGTGAGAGCCCATGTTTCGCATCCGTATAGAACAATCGGCATGTTCATGGTTCTGTAAACACGGAGATTTATATAACGTGATAGCAGTTTGGATTTCAGCAGTTTACTGACTGCATGCCAACTAGCGTTCCCGGAGTGTAGTCTTTCGTTACTGGCCGTTAGTATTGTTCCCAGATATTTAAATTCTTTGACATTTTCAAATATCTTGCCCCTGATGTTTATGTGTGTTCTCTGAGGTCCACCTGGTCTCGCCTTAATCATGTATTTCGTTTTGTCTTCATTTATTTCTAGGCCCACCTCTTCTGCTGCTTGCATGATGATTTCACTGTTTTTACTTACAGTTTCTAGATTATCCCCCAAAACGGCAATGTCAACCGCATACGCCATCACTTGTGTGACCCCGTTCAGGATTATTCCGGCCATGTTGTCGTCTTGTACCTTTCTGATGACATTCTCGACCACAAGGTTAAATAGACACGGTAAGAAGCCACCCGTCTGTTTTGGTCCGTCTCGGATTCCAAATGGTTCTGAGACGTGGCTTTCTATTCTAACTCGCCCTTTGTTTTCGTTCATGCAAATTTGAATGAGGGCGGCATAATTTTTCGGGATTCCCAGCTCAACTACAATATGGTAAAGTCTTTGGCTTTTTGAAGTCAACGAACAGTTGGTGAACCGTCTTTCCGTATTTCCACTTCTTTTCCAGCAATTGCCTTATTGTGAACATTTGGTCGCTTGTTGATTGGTTCCTAAGGAATCCGCACTGGTAGTCACCCAGTATTTCTTCTGCGCACGGTGTGATTCTCGCCAGTATGACCTTTGTTAGTATTTTGTATGTGGTTGGGAGCAATGATATTCCTCTGTAGTTTTCGCAGTCAGAACTGTCGCCTTTTATGAAATAAAAATAATATGACTATTGGGGTTTTCCATTCTTCCGGAGTAACTTCCTTATCCCATATTATTTTGATGAGTTGGTGTATCTTTCGAGCGGTTGCCTCTCCTCCATGCTTCGGTTCTGCCGGCATGCAGTCGGCTCCGGGAACCTCGCTGTCTTTCACTAGATTTATTGCGTCTACAACTTCGTTGAAAGATGGCACTGGAATCTGAGGCTCGGCTGTATGTACGTCTGGTGTGTTTATTTATGGTTGATGGATGCGCACATTGAGCAGGTCTTCAAAGTACCGCTTCCATCTCGTCACGATATTGTTTGTTTCTGTGACCAGACAGCCGTTTGCGTCTCGAACTATTTGAGCTCGCCCTCTGTAGCCGTTTCTGATTCAATTTATGCCGACATACATACCTCTGATGTTCTTCGCTCTGGCATTTTCTAGGAGTTTTTTGATTCGAGTATTCTCCCATTCGTGTTTTTTGCGATTGAAAAGTTTCATTGTCTCTTTCCGAACTGTCGCGCATCTTTCTGCGTTGACTTCATCATATCTTTCTAAGTGGATCACCCTGATGCGTTTACCTTGTTCGATCTTCGCCCTGCACTCATCGTAAAACCAAGAGTTAGACTTAATTGTTTTCTTAAGTCCTAATACCTCTTGGGCTGTGTGTTTGATTGTGTCTCTGATCGATGTCCATTTAGTGTCCACATTATTGGTTTCCTCTTTCTCACTGCTCCCCCATTCTCCAGGATGCTAAATCTATTCGTTAGTTCGCCTTGATATTCAGCCCTTTTCCGCAGGTCTTTTAATTCATCAATGTCGAACTTTTTGCTCCCAATCTGCTCCTCTATACGATCTTATGTCAAGGATGTTCGAGTGGTGTCTTTTGTCTATGAGAAAGAGGCCTATTTAGTTACGCGTTACGCCGTCGGGTGATATCCACGTTGCTTGAAACTTTTCCTTTATTAATTTATCATCATCATCATCATCGGTACTACAACCGGGAACCGGTCTTGGCCTTATTTAGCAAGTCCTGAGGCTTGTTAAATTTTCCATAATGATTTATTTTTTCTGGGCAAGGTCATTAGTCTTGCGCCACTTTATTAAATTACCAAAGTCAAACTCGAGTCCGCATCACGATTTCAAAAACAAGAGCTCCCTCTCTTTTACAATTGCCAAAATACGAGAAAGGGTCAATCACTCATTCCATTTTTATACGAGGACACAAATTTGCCCACACCCTACCATCTATTGATTCACTGGAATTTGGTTTCGGCTCTCGCTGGCCTCAACCCCCTTCCAACGAATCGTCAGGTACATTTGTATATACCGGTATGCAGTCGAATCCGGGAGCCTTGTTGTTTTTCAATCGGTTTATTGCATCTACAACTTCGTCGAAAGAGGGCTCTGGGATCTGAGGCTCGGCTGTATGTAGTCAGGTGCGTTTATTTATGGTTGATGGATGCGCACATTGAGCAGGTTTTCAATGTTTCTGTGACCAGACAGCCATTTGTGTCTTGAATTATTTTGGCTCTCCCTCGGTAGCCATTTCTAATTGAGTTTATGCCGGCATATATACCTCTGATGTTCTTTACTTTGGAATTTTTTAGGATATTTTCGATCCGAGTCTTCTCCCATTCGCGTTTTTTTGCGTTTCAAAAAACGCATTGTCTCTTTCTGAATTGGCGCGTGTCTTTCTGCGTTGACTTGATCATATCTTTCTAAGTGGATCAGTCTGAGGCGTTTATGTCGTGTGATCTTTGCCTTGCACGCATGGTTAAAACACGGTTTGGACATAATTGTTTGTTTGATTACGTTTCTGATCGATGCACATTTAATGCCCATATTATTGGTTTGCGCTTCCTCACTACTCCCTTTCTCTATGTAGCTAAATATATTCCTTAGTTCGTCTTGATATTCAGCCCTTTTGTGCAGGTCTTTTAGTTTATCAGTGTCGAACTTTTTGCTCATCTCCTGTGACTGCCCATGTGTTATCTTCCGATAACCAGAATCACCCATATCCGTGGAGATGTTGGGCTCGGTCTCGAGATATCTGAAAAAGAAAAAAAAAGGGAGTGGGGGGCGGTATCTAAGGATAGTGCGGACAGGGTTAGTTCAGATGTTCTCTAACTACTTGGATGGCGGGATGGTGGGAAAGAAATCGTACAAGACCGGTAGGTCTTGAGTGCGGTAGTAATCGCAGATCACGTCATTGGCGTCTGATGATGATCATCGAATATAAAATTCATCACCCTTTTATACAAAATCTTATCGGGATTTTGTATCGCGGATGCATCGAAACGTAGGCTAAATCTCGAAAAAGTACACGGCTGGAGTCGAGTACTGGGAAGTTGTATTGGGAATTCGGTTAAGTGAATTCTTGGAAATTTGGCATATGAATATGGTGATTGAACATCTGGTTCAGCTTACCGCGTTTTTGTTTTAGTTTGGAACATTTGATTCGTTTATCGGGAAAATGGATTTGTGAATTTGGATGATGGATTTGGATGATGGATTTGGATGCCTGTGTGGGGGCAGGAGGTGGTGGGGCTTTTAAGAGCACTACAGCCCTATGCTTCGACAGTTCTAACAGGCAACCCATTGTGGCAGTAGCTGGAAACTGTAGGAAGTAGAGTGCTAAATGTAGTGGTAAAATACATTCCCCATACCCATTCGTTTTCCAAGATAATTTTTTGAAAATATTTTTATCAGAGCTTATGCGATTATTAATCCCACAGAAATTCCTTTTTCAACCATTAATTTTTCAGCGAAGTCATTTTATAATAAATGTATTCATACCATTGCCAAGTTGCAATAATGAAAGTGGTCACGATCGAAGAAATTCTCAAACTTGGGGACTTATTAATCGATCCCTCTGTGATTCACAGAGTGTATATTACAAAAACAAAATTGATCATTCTCTGCAATGGGCAGTAAAACAGATCTTACCAAAGTAGATGCGCATGTATAATGGCGTAAAACGCAAGTAGGTCAGACCAATACCTAAGACTTGTGGGAGTAGACATATATTCCGTTTTAAAGTTTCGATATTCTTTTTTTTAATTCCTTTATTTAAATTTATAATCTTGAATGAAATATGTATTTTAGTATCAGGAACAATTCTCTGCACAAAACTCCCAGTTCTGCGCCACCGGTTCCAGTCCTGACCAGCCCCAACTCAATATGAAACGTCATTAAGACGATTCAAGCCTTTGCGCCTGCTGCAATGTTTTGCATATTTGTCGTGTGACCGAACGTTCAAGTAGCAAATTTGCAATTCAATTTGGATCGGACGAAGCCGGTGTGTAGCTATGGATGTGGATTCCCGATTCGACCCCGCGACGATAAATTCTCCCCACGTGATACCACTTGTTCAAAATTATACGTTGTACCCGGGAATATACGTTCACGCAACTAACGGATATAAATAAATTGTCATAAATTGTGGGATTTGTGAACGCTCATTACTATATAACAATAGGCTTCATAATTGAACCTCAAGGGTTTAGAAGTCAGCGATTCGAGTTTATTGCAAATTCATGACCGTTTATTACAACAGCCAGCACTAGGTGACGTTAGTTCAATTTGTAAATGGCACATAAACCAATATTCGTTGATGGGCGTTCAAGATTCATGTGGAACCACTTGAACCACCACCCAAATGGGAATGGTTACCTAACAGATTTTCGTCGAAGTGGATTGCGTTTCTCACGTACCTAGTTGCCAGTGGTATTTGTATTAATCTATTGAAATTGAGGTGATAATTATCGGTTGGTGATTTTGGGTTAGATTTCAATGTGATTTACAACTTTGTAAATATAAAATAAATGCCATTTAATACTTAGGCAGGGCAATGCGATTGTATTTATATATTTATATATTATATTACCGAAGATCTAATGCAATAAAATGTAATAGAGTAATTCTAGCATCCTGAGTAGCTTATTGGGACCGTGCAATCTGGTAAGACCCAGACAATGCACATATTTTTGTTTCCCGGAAAGCTTTTTCTTTGTTCGTCACATGAGCTAAAAACCCACAATTGCCCTATGACTTAGATATCCAGTCTATATGAACGCTTCAAGGCGTTGTCGCCCTTTTTATATATTTCTTGTTAAGGATATATTAACAATTATTTATTTATTTATTGTTTCCACAAAACTTACCCCGCGTGGTGTTGCGTTGTGTCGTTTTTCTTTTGAAAAAGGTTAATCCAATTAATTCCAGCCATCACTTATTAACTTCTTATTTTTATTACAGTTTTAACTCTATATTTTTGCACGTATTATTTTAATTAATCACTTTAATGCACTAGTCACATATGTGATTTAAAATATTATAAATCAACTTTCCTTAGCCTTAAGACGAAAATTCGATGGATACAAGAGACCACATGGAATTTGCGACACAGACTAGCCACGAATAAGAACACAAAAGACTCGTCACTCTTATTTTAATTGTTTATTATTATTTTTCTTTTTCTTTTAATTCTATTTTTTTCAATTTTACAACTTCAATATTTTTTAACAATTTTCAAAACTCACGGGGAACACAACCGCACGCGTCAAAATCTTAAACCACAAGAAGGAAATTTCGTGTCGTTCTATCTAATCCTTTTTTGTTCCGCTTCCACGATTGTTATTTTGAGGAAACGGAATTAGGAAGACTATGGCTAATATGGAGACTATGGTTAATAGGGAGACTATGGCTAATAGGGAGAATATGGCTATGTGCAGTATGATTGTGGTTTTTAAATAGGGGTTTTTAATTAAACGAATTTAATTACATAACATTCGGAATTAGGAAGACTATGGCTAATAGGGAGATTATGGTTAAAAGGGAGACTATGGCTAATAGGGAGAATATGGCTATGTGCAGTATGAATGTGGTTTTTAAATAGGGGTTTTTAATTAAACGAATTTAATTACATAACATTCGGAATTAGGAAGACTATGGCTAATAGGGAGACTATGGTTAATAGGGAGACTATGGCTAATAGGGAGAATATGGCTATGTGCAGTATGATTGTGGTTTTTAAATAGGGGTTTTAAATTAAACGAATTTAATTACATAACATATTTTGATACAATATATATTGTAACTTTAAGTGATAAAGGCAGCCATTTATTTCAGGAAGGCTGTCCAACAAATTGACTATTTGGTTAGCAAAAAATAATTAATGTACATTATGTATATATAATAAAAAACTTCACGAGGTACGTTGAATCGTTTTTCTGTTCGCACTCTGGGTTCGTGACAACGTTATAACGATCCTAGATTTTTGGATAGGAATAAGAAGTACAAAAAGAAACAAGTGGGTCATCAGAGGAGATATTCACTTAGGAGGTGTACTGTATTAAATTTACAAAATTTGATTATTGGCAGGATGTCTGGTAAGCTAAATTGAGGTCAGAAACAAAAGTTTCCTCAATGTCCTCTGTCCCGTTTTGAGACCACCATACAGACCCACAGGACCAGGGATATAAGAAATCTACACGAATGTTCCATACTCATATGGAATGGAAGACGCTCACCGATCTGCTAGACATCACAATGATGTAAGAGATCAAAGAACCGTTAGATATCCATAGTGGTCTTAAACATTTAGGTGAATTCAAGACATTCACAGAAATGTTGAATGTTCTATAGGACGTTGAATGTTAGCATTGATATTAGACATACTTGTACATAGTAATGTTAGACCTCTAAAGGGATGATAAGGTACAGAGATATCAAACATCCACAGCGATGTTAAAGTTCACATGGATATTAAACAGCCAAAGGATGTTAAAATCCGCAGGGATGTGAGATGTATTCGGATACTTTAGACATCCACATGCACTTAAGACATTCAGAGAGATGAAACACTTTCATAACTTTGTTAGATGATTGATTGATGATTATTCCCAGAGTTGAAAGACTTTCATAATCTTATTAGACACCTGTCATGATGATCAGGGATCCACAATAACATTAGATATTCACTAAGATGTAGAACATTTTAGTGGATTTTTGAGGAAGTCTCCAAAAACCACAAGAGTAATTAAAAACCAGATATTCTCATAAACGTTATAACCAGTTTAATTTTATACGCAAACTAATTAATATATACATATATTATTATTAGACATTCTTATACATAGAAAAGTTACATTTCGGAGGGATGATAGATTACAGAGATATTAAACATCCACAGGGCAGTTATAATCCACAAGGATATCAAACATCCACAGGATGTTATAATCCACCATGATGTGAAATGTATACGGATACTTTATACATCTGTGGCGTGTCTAACACCGAATGAAAATCGAATAAGAAAATGTATCAGAGCCGTATACCATAGCGATAACATAACAAATCCACATCAGTCGAATGTACTTGAGTTTAGAAATCGAATTCGTACACACGACGGTGGCCTGATGGGTTGCGCTTTGGTTCAATTTTTGGTGATTCTTACTGCCATTGCGTCAGTTCGAATCGCACGCTCTTCACCATCATCCCAAACGCTATGATTGATGATTACGACGTGATCCGTGTACACACAGCACACACTTTCCCATAGTAAAACAGTTCTTCAGGACACGATCACGACTTCCGCATAGAGCACCGGCATACTCGCCTGCTCCGACGATCTCTCGCTCGCTCGTTGCTGGCTCCGTCGTTCGCACACGAAGCTGGCCGTAACAAAGTTACTGACGAGGGAGTAGGGTGGTGTTTCTAACAGACACACACACAATACACAAGCAAATAGTGAAGAACACCGAACGAAAATCGAATAAGAAAATGCATCAGAGCCCTATACCATAGCGGTAACATAACAAATCCATGTACTTGAGTTTAGAAATCGAATTCGTACACACGGCGGTGTCCTGATGGACTGCGCTTTGGTTCAATTTTTGGTAATTTTAACTGTCATAGCGTCAGTTCGAATCACACGTTCTTCACTATCATCCCAAATGCTATACATCCATAAGCACATAAGACATTCACAGAAATGAAAGACGTCCGTAACTTTGCTAGACTATCGCGTTTAGCAAAGATAGTGAAGAAGGTGAATTGAAGACTCGATGGAACGGGTAAGAAGCGAAGCATTGAAGCAAAAGACTAACAGCCACGTGTTGGAATTCTAAACTCAAGTACACTTAACTAATGTGGAAATGATGTTATTGCTATGGGTATACGGCATTAACAGATGTACTTTGATCTTTCGGCTTGTCTTTTCGGTGGTGTTGTTCTTCACTATTAATCGTGTGGGTATCTGCCAGGAACGCCACAAGACGTCATCATGATGTTAGACGATAACAGCGACCCACAATGTCATTAGATATTCACAGAGATGTTAGACGTGTTTAGTGAATTTTTGGAAATATCTCCAAGTACCACAAGAATAAATAAAATCAGCATATTCTCATAAACGCCATTAATTTTATTTATTATACACAAAGTAATTAATATATTTTTTTCAATTGCGACTAAAATCTTTTTAATTTTTTTTTTTAATTTCTTCATGTTTTTAAAACTGGATTGGCTGGTGGAAGTTTCTTCTCGGCAAGTAAACTTCAATGGCGAAAAATCACGTAGTTATCGAGCATTAGGTGTTACCCATGAAATCTAAATTAAGTTGCAGATTGTTCTGTAGGAAAACATGAATTGTGAATTCAGTGGGTATTCTTCCGTTGATGATTATTAATTTCAGTGTGTTAGTGAATCATCATCATCGGCACTACAACCGGAATCCGGTCTTTGCGACATTTAGCAAGTCCTGAGGCTCGTTAAATTTTCCATAATGATTTGTTTTTTCCGGGCAAGGTGATTAGTCTTGCGCCAGTTAGTGAATAATGTTCCTTGTTTTTTCGCCGATGTATATTAATTTATGTTTCGTACTGAAAATTGTTTGGTACCAACGTATCAATTCTGAATCCAATGAAAACTTATGTTTGATACTTAAAAATGATTCCGTATATGAATGCTAATTTGGAAATGAAAATCTATTTATTGGTTTGAGAATATCATATAGTTTTTGGGTGTGTAACTTCCTTCTCCATTATTCATTTTTTGTGTTCTTTTTTATTGAAGAGGAATAATGCTATTGGATGCTTTTAAGAGATTTCCAAAAAATGTAATATATTTCTCTTTTCTGTTACTGCACGCGTTTTTTGTTGTGGTTTTTGGATTATGACTAATAAATGCGTATAATTGCTCATAATGAAAACCACATCACGAAGGTTAAAACCGCGGTACATTTCCGTGAATAGAAACAGGGCTCTGCTTATATATCGCTTGTTTTTTCCGGAAGCGGTATTGGTTTTCTGTGTAGGGCAAATTCAATGGAACTGGAATTTCGCGTTGATCTTTACAACATTCGCGGCTTGAGATGCAATTTCTCCTCTGTGTCTGCCCACGTTCCTAACCACAAACCAACTATCTTTGCACTTAGCAAAACCCAGGTAATAACTAATACAGACATTCCTGATTTTAATCTATTTGGATATAACGTAGCGCCTCTGTGCTTTCCACATCGTGCTATAGCCACATACATACGAAATGATATTGCTTATCAGCTTCTGCCGCAATATGGGCTCTGTTCCAACCCGGAATTTAATTTCTCTTGGCTAAAACTTCACGTTCGTAAGCATATCATACATTACTGCTTTCTTTACAGAAGCACGAACTGGGCTAGAAACGCATCCTTTAACGAATTTGATACTCTGCTGGATTCTGGCGATAGGATCCCTACCCAATATCTGCACACTGAAATCGTTACTGCGGGTGATTTCAATGTGCATAACTCTTAGTGGCTTCGCTTCGGTCAATATGTCCAGCTTTTTGCTGATTCAAATAGTTTAACTCAACTCGTCAATGAGCCAACACAATACCAGACATGGCGGAATGACCGCCAACACACTGGACCTGTTTCTCACCTCCCACCCAAACAAATACACAATTGAAGTTTCTTCGCCCTTGGGCGCCTCAGACCAATGTGTCGTGTCGGCTAAGTATATTCCAACCAACAGCGACGTTAATGAGAAAACTCACAAAAGAACAGTATAGTTCTACGAGAAACCCAACTGGGAAGGTTTGAACGAATGTTTTAAGAGGTTAAATTGGTCGTTATGTTTCCTCAATACCGATGTGGACTCTATAGCGAACACATTGACAGACGTGATTCTGGTTGGCGTAGGAAACCTTATTCCACACAGAGAAAAGAGTATTAAACCCAAGAGAAATATGTGGTTCTATTTTGGGTGGAGAGAAGTCATTAGGGCTAAAGAGTTGAGCTTCCGATTGTATAAATCAAACAATACTGAGGAAAACCGGAAAAGATTTAAGAGAGCTAGAAATTACTGCAATGTGCATATTCAACGCACAAAGTTCTTGCATGATCAGACAGTGAGACAAAAAATACTAAATTCTCCCACAGGTAGCAGAACCTTCTGAACATTCGTGAAAAATGTTGATAACTCGGTCTCCTCGTCCATTCCTTCGCTAGTCGATGGCAGACCAGTCAGCAGTACAATAGAGAAGGCGAATCTACTTGCTGCACATTTTGTACCGAACTCGTCGCTGCCTGATACCACATCAGTTCCATCCCAACATGAGCAAAGCAGCACACCATGAGCCAGATTAACTTCCTCCCGCGTGGTCTAGGAGCTAAACGCAAACAAAATCCGTTGGTCCGGATGGCACTCCCCCAATTCTCTTGAAGAAATGTTCCTGCTCACTCGCTAAATCACTGCGGAAACATTTCTATTTGTTTTATTCTACTGGCCGTTTCCCAAATAGATGGAAGTTAGCGCATATTCAGGCAATTCCCAGAAAGGGTGACAAATCGTCCCCCTCTCCTTATTGACCCATGCCACTAGCTTTTATTCTCACGAAGGTAATGGAATTACTTATCAATCGTCAACTTTCGAAATATCAGAAATCAAATGACCTCCTCAATGACAGCCAATATAGTTTTCGTGGCAACAGGTCGACAGAAGATTTGATGGCGTACCTTACCGAAAATTGGAGCCATTCCATCCACTACCTCGGTGAAAGCAAGGTGGTCGCATTGGATATCTCAAAGCCTTCGACTGAGTTTGGCATTCAGCCCTTATGTCAAAATTGCATTCATATGGAGCGAACAATTCCCTGATCCAATTGATAAAATACTATCTTTCTGGCCGTTCAATTCAAATGGTTCTTGACAACATCAAATTAATGCAGGTGTTCTCCAAGATTCTGTACCCTCACTCACTCTCTTCCTCATCTTTATAAATTATCTCTTGTCCATTACCTACAACCCAATTCACTCGTTTGCTGATGATAGCACTTTGAGTTTTCCATACTCATACGAACATTCCTGACCAAACTCTTTGAACGTCAGTACCAATCAGCAGGTTATGTTTAATACATTGAATTCCGACCTCAACAAGATATATCAATGGGGATTATCTAACCGAGTAGAGTTCAATGCCTGAAAAACTCAGTGCTGTCTCTTGTCGTCAAAGGCGAACCCCAAAGAAAAACTACCGTGGATGAACAGCAATTCCATCGACGAAGCCCAGGAACTATCAATCCTCGGCACCCAAGTTATTTCGACTCTTAATTGGAGCGACCAAATATTTGAAGCTGCGAAAAGCGCGGCCGAATGTATGGGGTTCCTTAAGAGATGCAAAAAATACTTCACTACATCCAACCTGGCCACTATTTACAAGGCCTACATTAGTCCGCATCCAAAATTGCACTACACATGCTCGATAGGATGCAAAAACGAGCAGTGAAACTTATTGAGGACCCAGCCGTAAGTCGATCAATTCCGCCGTTAAATCATAGGCGCAATGTATCATGTCTGCCTCTTTTGTATACGTATTGTCCCGGTCGTTGTTCATCTGAACTTGCTGAATGGGTTCCGCCTCTTCATACATTTTCCCGTGATGGCCGTCAACCTGTGAATGTGCATCAGTTCACATTGAATGTCAACTTCAGGTGCACAAATAAACATAGAAAGTCATTCTTTAGCCGAACCACACGAATGTAGAATGCTCTAATGTCCAATAAATGTAAAACAAAGGTCAGCTACACTCCTTCGATGTGACAGCGACTGTAGTCCCGATCTCAGCGCCGGGTCCCCACCCAGGCGGATCGCTCGTCTCTGTATGCTCTTAAGTAGGTCGATGGTATGTTTATGATGAGAGCTGCAACCATGAGAGCAATATTCGAGCACGGGTCTAATTTGGAATTTATACAGGAGAAAAAGTTGAGGTGGAGTAAAATATATCTTGTCTTGGAAAAGATAGCTCAGTTTTCCTGACGCGATCTGGCGATATTCGACACGTGTTTATGCCACGATACATTCCCACAGACTGTGACGCCGAGTAATTTCAAGCTTTCCCTAGATTCGAGGGCCTGGCCATTCATCATCAACTGTCGAACCGATGATCCACTTTTCCTTGTGAATGTTGTATACTGTGTCTTCGTTAAATTGAAGTTGACGAGATTGGCCCTTCCCCACTGTAGGACCTTATCCAGATCCCGATTCAGATAGTCGATCTGGTTACATCTTGGCTGGTGTGACGTTGATGCACTAATCGGTCGATCACTCGAAAAAGAGGTAACAAGCGTACTACCATCTGTAAAACTGAACACTCCAACAAATCATTTATGTGACGCCAAAACATTTATGGTTGGAGCCAAAATAGAACCTTGGGGCACGCCCGAATTAACAGGATATAGATCCGAACACTCGCCGCCCTTCACTCATCATGGCTCTCAATCGCAGATGCACATCATATATCGGTTATAAGTGTCAAAATGTCTCCCCGTGGACCAACTGCCACGGAATTCGTATTGACGATCATTCAGAAGTCCGTTGTACTCCAAATATTGAATTAACTCGGCGTTGATGATCTTTTCCATCACCTTAGATAACACAGACAGTAATGCTATCGGCCGGTAATTTTGTGGGAGACACTTTTTTCCTCTCTTTGGGATTGGCTGAACTCGAGCGACTGTCCAGCAGTCAGGAAAGGTACTTTGCGCATAAGATAAGTGAAAGAGTCTGCCAAAAATCGACGATAGTTCTGGAGCACAGTTCTTACGGATTATTGGTGGTATTACGTCCGGGCTGGTTGCCTTCCTACAGCCCAGTCCGCGTTGAATAGTATGCGGGCGGAACCTCACACCTGGAATACCACATCGGCACGATCACAGTTGGCTCCAAAAGACCGGTATCGAGGTTTGAATTTGCGGAAAATATATTCGCGAACACATTATCTTTGTTCTTTCAATTTGTGACTAACGTCGCGTTGCCCGTCACTAACGGAGGAAAAGTGGAGGAAACGAAGTTACTGCTGACAGCCCTTGCCATTGACTAGAAGGGACGCGAACAAGTTGGGCACTCAAGGAGTTTATTGGTCACTCTGTCGTAAGCCTTCTTCGCGGTATCAATTGCCTGGTTACACGCGGTTCTGATTCTAACAAAATTCGTTCTGTTAACATCGGTGCGCCCCACTTGGTAGAAACCTTGACGTGGTGCGGGGGCTTAAATTACAATGAATCACCCAGTCTATGCTGACGGAAGCATATGCTTCCAGTAGGGTCACCCATGTCAGACAGGCTAGCGAGGAGTAACACACAAAGATCTACCACCCCTAATCCAGGGTGTTACGCGTCACCGTGCCTATTGGATGGTTTGCAGCCAGGGGTATACCGGCTGTATTATAACGGCGCCTCTCTGACACCGGGTCGAATCAGAGCAGTAAGCAGACCTTACCACATCAAAACGGGGCTCTGATGTGGCGGACTATTTGAAACCCCAACTCTCGTGGGATCAAAAATGAATAACCAATATACAAAAAACAATCCCACGAAAAACCCGGTAGGCGTAGGTGTGATGAGCCGACACTACCATAAGGGAAAAATCATCAAGAAAACACCGACTCGGCAAAAACAAGACGTAGGGAAAAACTGAAAAAGCTGGATATACGCGTCGGCACGTGGAATGTTCGAACGTTATATAAACCAGGAGCGATACAGACAGTCGTAGAAAACGCGAAACATTATAAAATGGACATCGTCGCGCTCCAGGAAGTTCGACTCCCACCGATACACATAACCTCGGAACTGGCTTCATCATAAGCAAGAAGATTACGCCTCATGTAAAAGATGTGTAATTTATTAATGGCCGAATGTCGGTGCTAAAAATACAGGGCCCATGGTACCATTATGTATTTATAAACGTACACGCCCCAACAGAATCTACCGACTAAGAAACGAAGGACACATTCTACGAGACCCTAGAGGAAGTATTTGGTGGGATCTCATCATTCGATGTTAAAATTCTCCTCGGCGACCTCAATGCGAAAATTGGAAAGGAAGATATCTTCCAACCAACAATAGGTAAAGAAAGCCTACATGACGTTTCAAATGATAATGGTATTCGAATTATCACGTTCGCAGCGTCAAAAGATCTGGTAGTGACAAGCACGATGTTCAAGCACAAGCAAATCCATAAAGCCACATGGATAACACCCGACGGCGTAACGCGTAACCAAATAGACCACTTCACCATAGACAAAAGACACCACTCGAACATCCTTGACGTAAGATCATATAGAGGAGCAGATTGCGACTCCGATCACCTTCTAGTAATGGGCAAAATTAGAAGTCGGCTTGCAGCAAACCCACATGGACAGTCACGGGAGACGAGCAAAAAGTTCGACATTGATAAACTAAAAGACCTAAAAGGGCTGAATATCAATACGAACTAACGAATAGATTTAGCATCCTAGAGAATGTCAATAGTGAGGAAGAGGAAGCCAATAGTGTGGACACTAAATGGGCATCGATCAGAGACATAATCAAACAAACAGTCCAAGAGGTATTAGGATTTAAGAAAACGACTAAGTCCAAACCTTGGTTTGACGATGAGTGCAGGGCAAAGATCAAAGAACGTAAACGCCTCAGAATGATCCACTTAGAAGCATATGATGAAGTCAACGCAGTAAGGTACGCGACAATTCGGAAAGAGACAATGAAACGCAAAAAACGCGAATGGGAGAAGACTCGGATCGAAAAAATCATAGAAAATGCCAGAGCAAAGAACAGGAGAGGTATGTATGCCGGCATAAATTCAATTAGAAATGGCTACCGAGGGAGAGCCAAAATAATCCAAGACACAATCGGCTGTCTGGTGACAGAAACAAAAAATGTCGTGACAAGATGGAAGCCGTACTTTGAAAACCTTCTCAATGTGCGCACCCATCAACCACAAATAAACGCACCAGACGTACATACAGCCGAGCCCCAGATCTCAGAGCCCTCTTTCGACGAAGTTGTAGACGCGATAAATCGACTGAAAAACAACAAGGCCCCTGGAATCGATTGCATACCGGCAGAGCTTGTAAAGCATGGAGAAGGGGCAACCGCTCGAAAGACCCACCAACAGGTTAAAATAATAAGGGACAAGGAAGTCATTCCGGAAGAATGGAAAACCGCAATAGTCATACCCATTTTCAAAAAAGGCGACAGATCTGACTGCGAAAATTACAGAAGAATATCATTGCTCCCAATCACATACAATACATTAACAAATGTCATACTGGCAAAAATCACACCGTACGCAGAAGAAATATTGGGAGACTACCAATGCGGATTCCGTCGGAACCGGTCAACAAGCGACCAGATGTTCACAATAAGGCAACTGCTGGAAAAGAAGCGGGAATACGGAGAGACGGTTCACCAACTGTTCGTTGACTTCAAAAAAGCCTACGACTCAGTCGCAAGGCAAAGACTCTACCATATTGTAGTTGAGCTGGGAATCCCGAAAAAATATGCCGCCCTCGTTCAAATCTCCGCCAACGAAAATAAAGGGCGAGTTAGAATAGAAAACCACCTCTCAGAACCATTTGAAATCCGGGATGTACTAAAACAAGGGGGTGGCCTCTCACCATGCCTTTTTAACCTTGTCATCGAGTATGTTCTCAGAAAGGTACAAGACGACAACACGACCGGATCATCCCTGAACGGGGTCACACAAGTGCTCGCGTATGCGGATGACATCGCCGTTCTGGCCGATAATCTCGATACTATAAGTAAAAACTGTGAAATCATCATGCAAGCAGCAGAAGAGGTGGGCCTAGAAATAAACGAAGACAAAACGAAATACATGATACCGACGAGAGCAGGTGGACCTCAGAGAACACATATAAACGTCAGGGTCAAGATATTTGAAAATGTCAAAGAATTTAAATACTTGGGAACGATACTGACGACGAGAAACGAAACGTCAAAGGAAATTAACAAAAGACTACATTTCGGCAACGCTAGTTGGCATGCAGCCAGTAAACTATTAAAATCCAAACTGCTATCACGTAATATAAAGCTCCGTGTCTATAGAACCATAATCATGCCGATTGCTCTATACGGATGCGAAACATGGGCTCTCACAAAACGGGAAGAGAACAAATTCCGCGTATTCGAGAATAAAGTTTTAAGGGGTATATTTGGCGATAAATATGACGAGGAGTCAGGACAATGGAGGAAACTCCACAACCACGAATTGGAACAGCTATACCGCAAACCCACAATAGTGAGAGTAATCAAGTCGCGAAGATTAAGATGGGCCGGACACGTGGCGCGAATGGGCGATGATAGGACCGTGCATAGAATTCTTGACGGTAAACTAACGGGGAAGAGATTGACAGGACGGCCGCGACGGAGATGGGAGGACAATGTTAGATTGGACCTCGAGGAGATCGGATCGGATGATCGAACGTGAAAGGAGAGCGCACAGGACAGGGAACAATGGCGGAGCCGAGTCGGTGAGGTCATGAACTTCCGGGTTCCTACAGGCCAGTAAATAATAATATAACATCGGTGCGAGTGGAGTGCCATTGTTTAAAAGCTCTATTTTTTGCCGCTTAATCTGATCGCATTTTTTATCAAATCAAAGTTTATCAGATTTACTTCCTTTGATGGAATGCGGAATGTAGGTTGCTATCGCGAGAAGAATAATCTCTGTGACCGAATCCGGGCATGAGTTAACGTCAGAGTCCGCAAAGCACACCTCCGACCGTAGAAAGGGTGTGAAGAAATCTCGCAAATCGTCCCAGTTGGCAGCCCCATACCTCCATATAAGGCCATGTTGCTTAGGTCGGTTATTCGCTTCAAATGTAAGTGGTTGCGTGACAGATACCATGCAGTGATCTGAGTTGCCAAGTGGTGAAGCAATCTCCACGGTATAAATGCTTGGCTCGGATGTCAAAAACAGATCAGCATAATCATCTTGGGCATCGGGCAGTCGCGTTGGTTGCTCCACGAGTTGAGTCAAATTGCGGCTAACAGCGAGCAGCTCCGCTAGCGGTTCTGTCAGAATGCACCAACCAGCCGGAATTGTGTACATTAAAATCGCCAAGGACGACAATTTCAAAATCCGTATCCAGTCGACGGTACGTGAAAGACGTTCGAAAAATGTCTGTGGTCGATCGTCGTTCGAGGAGCGGTAAAGACAATAAAAAAATTTAACAGAATTCGTCAGCAAGACTCTCAACCACATGATGTCCATGTTATTGGGTTCCAACGCCTCCATCCTCTCGCAAGCCAGTTCAGATCGCACAAAGACGTAGACTCCACCCTTAATACGGAATCTCGAATGTATGTCGTATCCTGAGCAAGGAAAATATGTCGAATCAGTTGACGAATCAACTTTGGTCTCGGTTAGGGCGATGATATCAGGTTTCGCTGTTTGCAAATATTAGTGGGTGGCGTTTACATTCGTATTGGTGAAGCCGATGCCCCTGATGTTACGTTATCAGTCGAATGTCGACAGCGCCTCGAGAACGAGCCCGATTATGCGACGACGATTTTCTTAAAGTTCGGTTAAATATCACAATGTCTGTATGATGGTCCCCCTAAACTAGTCCGTCGCCGCAGATCCGAACGGGAAACTAGTTTACCTCCGGAATTCTGTATCTCAGAAGCTATCATCATGACTTATCTCCGTGTCAGTCCGGGCCATCAGCCATACATCCGAAACATAGTCGAGGATTTCTCCCGACGATATCACGGAATGTACAGCGTGACGGGGTGGTATCTCACCTAGGGACCGACTACCACCTAAATCAACATTTTCTCGAACCGGTCCATCAGCCAAACTCCGAAATATGGGCAGGGATTTCTTCCGACCATTTCACCGACCATATAGCTTGCTGTGGTGGTATTTCAACGGGTGGCAAGGCGTTGGGACCCCACCTACGGCTCGGGCTTTAATCGCCTCTTACGACAAGCCGATCTAGCTATGAGTATATTCTAACGCCTTACTCATAGGGCGGTGAAGATGAATCTACATTGCTGTTCCATCTTTTGCATTGGCAGCACTCTATATCAGTCTCACAAAATAAAACCGTCTACATATGACACACCCGAGAAGGAAGAAATGGGAAGAATACATCGTCTCGTTTCTAAGGAGCTGTGACCATGTAAATAGGAAAGGTCCATGTTTTCTCGTGGGCATTGACAAGTCGGCGGCTGTTCACATTCTGGTCTCATTGATAGGCCTCTACGTCATAGGAAACTATGTTGTATAAGTACAGGCCAAGAGGGGTAGATGTACAGAGAAGTGGCCCCTTAATGAATAAACACGTATTACGCTATCAAGTCTTACCAATCATTCAACACAAAAATCGAATGCCATACTTGAGTAACGTTCCCATTGAAAGGAAAACGACCACGTCGAATGTCGTATCCGATATAATAGGTAGCCCCTAAATTGTTAATAATTAATCATAACATTTTTATCTAGATTGATGATGTTTGAGGAACATAATAGAAAGTGTGAATAACAAAGTAAAAGAACGTTATTATGAGTTTCCTTTACGAATATAAGAAAGAAGAAATAAACTAAGAACAAGAAGGTTCAGTGAAAGCTGCACAGTGCAAAGCGCAAGTTGTTGGCCTTAGCGAAAGATAATTTAAAAAAAAAGAATGAGAATAATAATAACATTGAAAAGTGGGCGGCAAAGGGCGTCACGAATTTATAATCATACATTATCATCACATAAGTAATGAGGCAATGAAGTACGGAATACCGATATGGGGGCTAATCAACAAAGGGCTACGTAGGACGGAAAATATCCATTTATTAAGGAATGAAAGAGGTATACATCGTCATTAAACAAATAACGAACTACAAAACTAAAATTTACCCTGATTAGTAACTTATACATTTTTATTAATAAGATCTTTTGTTACTCTATTGGTAGATGTTATTGATTGTTTATATCTCAATTTTTTCTCTATATTTAACTTTTTTTTTTAAACGAATCTATTTAAAAAGTCTTACGTAACTCATTGTGATAGGCCCAATTCGCTATATAGCATCGTCTACGATATATTTTCCAGATTGTAAATTTGTTGCTCTACTCTCAAGATGAATTGATCCATTTTCCTCAGCAATGTGTGAACCAAAAGTTATCGCTTATTACGGCCAAAGTTAAACTGTGACTAATCATCTACGATTACGGTAAGGATTCTAGTCTCAATATGTAATCGGAGACAAACACGCAGAGAACTTATAATATCATAGTACTCTGCACCAAAAAATATTACTCATATGTTTGCTAGTCACCAGTTAGAAGCATGCATATTTTTATTTCTTTTACAATTCACAGTATTTGTAAAGAGTGAGTTAGTATACAAACGCGTATTATTTATCAGCTTCACATTCGTGGGATCCCATTGGTAAATTTATCATCATCATCATCGGCACTAAAACCGGGATACTGTTGGCCTTATTTAAAAAATTTCTCCACCGGTCCCGATTTCGAGGCGATGTCATCCAGTTCGGCACTCCCAGGCAATGGGCAACCTGGTCTACGCCATTCCTCCATCGCAGACAAAGTCTGCCGCGCTGTCTCCTTCCATATATCCTGCCACGAAGGACTTTCAGGCAGGCACCTCTTCGCTCATTCGAGCTAGGTGTCCCGCCCAGCGGAGTCTACCGAGCTTGATTTTTCTTACAACATTAGCTTCATGGTAGATTGCGTACAACTCGTGGTTGTAGCGTCTCGGGAATCGTCCTCCCTCACACACGGGACCAACAATTCTCCTTAAGACCTTCCTCTCGAACGCGACTAAGAGTTCAGAGTGCCTTTTATTGAGCACCCAGGTCGCGGATCCATACATGAGTACTGGTAAGACCATGGTCTTGTACAGTAGTGGCTTGGATGTTCTGGATACATTTCGGTATTTAAAGAGCCTTGATAGACCATAGTAGGCTTTTTGGATTTGATTAGCCGTTTGCGTATTTTTTCTTCGATATTGTTATCGGCTGATACTTTTGACCCAAGGTAGTTAAAGGATTCCCCTACTTCAAATTCGTGCTCCACTATCCTGATAGTTTGACCAACGTTAGGTCTTCTTTGCGCAGAAGTTGCCACCATGTACTTAGTTTTCCCCTCATTAATGTGCAGTCCCAGTTTTTGTGCCGCCTGCTCGATCTGGGTGAAGGATTCCTGTACAGCCGATTCGGTTCTACCGATGATGTTGATGTCATGTGCGTAGGCAAATATCTGGCTGGACTTTGTGACAATAGTCTCTCTTGTTGTGACACCAGAGTCACGGATTGCTTTCTCCAACGCCAGGTTGAAGAGGAGGCAGGCCAGACCGTCCGCTAGTCGGAGCGCATTAAAGATGTTTATAGGTTTGCACAGCAATCCTGCTATTTTTACTTGACTAGTTACGTTGGTCGTGGTCAACCTACAAAGTCGTATCAATTTGTTTGGAGTGCCGAACTCTCTCATGACATTATATAGTTCTACCCTGGCTATGCTGCCGCAGGCAGCCTTAAACTCTATGAATAGATGATATAATGGAATCTTAAATTCCAGACATTTTTCCATCGCCTGCTTAAGGGTGAATATCTGATCACTCGCTGATTTGCCTGGGATGAAGCCACACTGATATTGATCAATGATGACTATAGCGTATGGGGCTATCTGATCTTGTAGGATAGAGGAGAGTATCTTATAGGCAGCAATGTTATAACCCCATAGTTGCTGCACACTGTGATATCTCCCTTCTTATGTATGGGGCTAATTATTCCGCGACGCAAATTTTCCGGCATCTCCTCTTACTCCCAAACGTGCACCATGATCTCATGAATTGCGTGATGTAACGCTGTCCCTCCTTGTTTGATCAGCTCAGCTGGTATGCCATCAGCTCCGGGGGCTTTATTTGATTTGAGCTGTCTTATGGCTTTTAATGTTCCCTCAATGCTTGGTGACGGCAGCATTTGGCCTTGATCATGCATTGGTTTTCTTCTGTGAACTGACCATTTAGCAATTCATTGAAGTGCATTTTCCATTGCTCCAGAACGCCTTCAGGAACGGTGATCACATTACCCTCTTTAGCCTTGCAGTAAGTGCAGCGTGGTATGTACGCGTCATACTGCGGATTATTTGGTAGAACTTCCGCGCCTGGTGCGGACCTCGCTCTCTATTTTTCTCTATTTCACAGACAAGGCTTTTTTCCCAGGCACTTGTCTTTTGTCTTTGAAGCCTTTTTTCAGATCTTCTGAGCTCTTTGTATTTCTCCTCGCGCACCCGCGTCCTATCAGACTTGTGGGGGTTCTCTACACCACATGGAGAACCAACCGACAATTCCAACCAAGCTTGACCGCTAACAGCGCGTCACCTTAATCCAACTCCCCATTCAAAACCTGAAATACACACATTCGCAACCATGCAAAATCTGCAAGCGCATTCATACCGAACTTGCAAGAATACATCTCCCAATCTGCAATGAAAGGCATTTCCCAAAACTTACAACAGAATACAATTCAATAGAATACATTATAAATCATCTCCCTCAATTACATCACCCCACATGTAATTTTTCCCAAAACCCCTTCGGTCAATTCTTTACTTCAGTCATATTCTTTCCTTGCTACCAAGCAATCTTAATTTCTCCGGAAATCCATCTACTGTAATAAAACGCACATTCAAACCTACGACAGAATATTAATCATCACCATCCACTATACCGAGCCGCATACATTTTTCCTAAAAACCACCTCGGTTAACTTCCTAACTAAGCCATATCCCTTGCTTGCAACCAAGCAATTCCAATTTCCCCCGAAAATCACTTCGGTTCCCATTCCACCTAAACCATGTAGAACCCCACCAATTCCCTCTTACTAGCAAGCCCACAGCATGATGTGCCGTCTTTCCACGAAACGACCATCGCGACGATCAAGACCCGTGATCATACTTGGCTATGCCGCCGAAACCAATTTCCCGGCACACACAACCAACGAATCCAACTCAGCTTATACGGCGAGGATTTCCCGGAACTAATCCCCTATACAGGCATAGCAACTCTTTTCGGAGTTCCTAGCAAATGGCAGCGAGTCGATTTTAGCTATGACTCCACTGCCACGACGAACTTTTCTTCGCCAGTAATGAGTCAGTCGAGATTCATCCACCGCCGCGTCCGCAAGCACACAATCGAGTCGCAACCGCCAATGCGCACACGCCCGGAAGGTCGTAACGAAGTAAATAGCGAGTGCTTCTGGGAAATTGTAACGGGACAAATAGCGAATACTTTCGGGAAGCTGTAGCGAAATAAATAATAGTATTTACAAGACTAATGACCTTGCCCAAAAAAAAAAAAAAACTATTCATAATGGAAAATTTAACAAGCCCCAGGACTTGCTAAATAAGGCCAAGACCGATTCCCGATTGTAGTGCCGATGATGATGATGATGACGATTTACAAATAAAAAAGACGTGGACTCAAATAGTTATTTCCTGAATTAAAGATAAACGAGGGCGATCATCCTGGCTCCTCGATAGTATAGTGGTTAGTATACTCGCCTGTCACGCGGGAGACCGGGGTTCGATTCCCCGTCGGGGAGCCTCTGGCGCAGGACTAATGACCTTGCCCGGAAAAAACAAATCATTGTGGAAAATTTAACAAGCCTCAGGACTTGCTAAATAAGGCCAAGACCGGTTCCCAGTTGTAGTGCCGATGATGATGATGAGGGCGATCATCCTATGCACGCGAGCACGTAATTATGTCCTCTCTCTTTTAAGCGTGTCTTTTCTTCGAAGAAACTTGGCGTTACATTCTTTTATTGCAAAATACGAAACTCAACTAAACAGAAACAAATCAAAGAACATTTTCAAAACAATTATTATTATTTGTATAAAACATTACTTAAAATAAATTCTATGTAAAACCATACATTTGCACGTTATCTTCTTATTTAGTGGTGAACGATAGCAGACGGTGGGACCCTAGGCACCCCAAACTACCGCCCCCCACAGACTCCTGCATTGTCCGGTATGCAGCATTCTTACGTTCAGTCGATGGTTTGCACTCATCGCCAAACCAGTCATTCCGATCTCTACGACTACTGCCTAAGATGGAGTTGGCAGTACTAATGACAGTATTCTTAAGGCGTGTCCATTTCTCTTCTACGCCCGGCATTCTGGCCCAAGGACTTACTCTCCTTCCGTCGAGCTCTTCGAGGGCGAGTCTTAACGCATGACCAAAGGGGTTAATGGTTTTCTCACTGCGTAAGGTAGCCGTGTTGATTTGAACCTGATCCGTGGATGGAATACGTCTCCGTAAGGCAAATACAAAAAAACTGTACCAACTAGATAGTGATCCGAGTCGACGTTGGACCCTCGGTACGTTGGTACCGTTGTAGCGATTCTAACAGATACACACAATTCACAAGCAAAAATAGTGAAGAACACCGAACGAAAAAAAAATCGAATAAGAAAAATACATCAGAACCGTATACCAAGCGATAAAATAAAAATAATTCATACCAGTGGAATATAGTCGAGTTTGGAAATCAAATACCAAACACGGTTAGTAGCCTGGTGTGTAACGCTTAGGTCAAATTTTTTTCGTGATTCGTGCTGTCATAGCGTCAGTTCGAATCACACGATCTTCTTCACTATTATTTAAAACGCTATACCGTCATCAGGCTCGAGGAGTGGCGGCACTCTATCAACACGTGGTCAATTTGGTTGCGAGTGGCTTCATCAGGTGGTACCCAGGTCGCTTTGTGGATATCTTTACGTGGAAATCTGGTACACGCAACGACCAAGTTCTTTGATGCCGCCAGTTCGATGATTCGTAATCCATTGTCATTAGTGTTCTCATGCAAACTATAGGAACCTCCGTAGTGCCCGAAAACCGGCTCCCGACCTATTTTAGCATTTAAATCACCAAGAACGATTTTTACATCGTATCTTGGGCAGGCATTGAGGGCCCGTTCGACGTTCTCGTAGAATTCTTCTTTTTCGTCGTCAGGGGACTCCTCTGTAGGCGTTTATGAGGCTTATGTTCTTAATCTTGCCTCGTACGCGAAGAGTGCATAGCCTTTCGTTAGTACATTAAAGCCGATGATGGCAGGCTTCAGTTTTTGGCTGACTAGAAAGCCTACCCCGAGCACATGATGTTTTGCATGACAGCTGTAATAAATGTCATACTCGTTTCTTGAATAACACCCCTCTCCATCTTATTTCTTGCATTAACAGCATTAGTTATGCCAGTCTTATATTCAGGCAGGGCATCGGCTAGCTGCTGTGCAGCTCGAGCTCTGTATAGTGAGCGGACTTTCCATGAAAAAATTCTTAAATCGTTTAGCCATTTTTGTTTCCGTGGTCGTCGTCGTGTATCCGGTTCATATCCGAGGCTTGTTAAATTTGCCATAATAATTCGTTTTTACGGGCAAGTTTATTAGCCCTGCGCCACTTTTCTCAGGACGTCGCTGCATGCATTGGTTCACTACTTGGCGGGTGCCAAAGTAGGTATCCAGGGGTGTCACGTGGAGACTGCATGTAAACTTGGATTGAACAGGGACAAGGATCGTCCTCGCCTTCGCCGGGTTGAAAGCAATCAGTAACCTTGCCCTGTATGTTCGCTCCCACCCCCCATTGGTAGATTTAACACATGTTAAAATAACGGGCTTGCGCCATTTCTGTCGTGCAGTATAAACTATTTTGTCGCCCGGAGAACATTTTTTTCTTATAGAAAATTTTTTGTCTGGCAGTTGAGTTGCAGAGTGGTTGATTGAATCTGAGTAGATCTGCCCCTATCTACCAACTTCACTACTAAGGCATGTTAAGCGGGCACATATAAAAGTACCGACTGTTTTATAATCCATATACAAGTAACTTTTTTAAACAAGAACTCCAACCTTGGACATACGACATCTTATAAATACTATCAGTACTAGACGTCACGTGAATTTCATAAGAACACTGTCCGATAATTGTAAAATTCAATATTTATAGGGTAGGACAGTTTATTTACCGTATAAACAAAGGCTCGTGATCTTCATTTATAATCGCTTTGAAACCTCGAGTTAGAGAGATGAGCTTAGTTTCCAGTCTACATATTATTTGATTTTATATTATTTGAAATGCAAAAATGCGGTAGTTGTAAAAGTCGTGAAATTTATTTCTTGATTTATATCTTGTATAAAAACGTGCTGAACTTCCTACAATGATAATAACCTCTTATATAAACTTGTGGGTTTAAGCAGAAGGTAAATGTGCATAAGTAGAGTTTTGGTAGACTGTGAATACTTATGAGATTGGATAGAGGTATTTTATTTTATCCCAAGGCGCCTTCATTAACTTTAATCCACATAGAACACCATAACAATTCCACCAGTTTAAAAACGCATTTCGAATATTTATCACATATTTACTTATCACTTTATCAGAACGACGATAGCGAGGGCGAGATATGGTTAGCTTATTTCGACAACTAATCTCACATTTTGTAGCGCACCCTAGAAATACACCTCCGAAATTTGATATAATTTCTGGCTGAGGAGATTACCTTCCCACTTTGGTATTCGGCAAAACACAAAAAAAAAAACAAAAAAAAACCGCGTATATTATCACCTTGATTATCCTAAGGACAAAGAGCGTTTTGATTTGTAGAACAACAACGACGTGCCGTTGGATACTTAGGAAGCGATCTTTTCTAGATCTGCCACTGTTCCGTGCGATAAGAAAGTTTGCGATTGAGAAAGCGATAAACTTGTATTTGATTAGAGTTAACATTAAATGGTTTATTTTACACTTAAGCTCGGCTGAAGTGGTCAAGTCACGTGGTACCTTGTATCGTAGTATAGCTTTAATTATACAGTATTTGAGAACCACGTTAAAAAGTAGAGGCACGTTAATTAAGTGGGTGTTTAATGACTTTTCACGAAATGGAAAAAAAAAAAATTAAGTGATCCTGACCATTTAAATAAACTTCAAATGTTACACTGCAATTTGTAGACAATTATAGCACATTCAATATGAAGAAAATGGAATCGATGAACAGACCATTGAGCGGTATGCCAGGAGATAATTTCAAAATATAATCCCAATAAATAAGACAAATGTGATGATTCGCCGCTGAATGGCCAAACCTTTGGCAGAGGAAGCATTGAATAATGTGTCTACCTTTATGTTAGTTTGTCCCATGTTACACTCTGGTGGTGCAAGACCGTTTGTTTTATGTTTTGTTTTATATCCACATTTATTTAACAAATTAATTACAAATTTTACTTAAGACTAAATGTTAATTTCTATTTTACAAATATCATTTTTACATTAACTTACTGGCTCTTCGCAAGCACTCTAAATTGTACATTATTATTTTTCTTATGCCGTCCAATAACTCTTTCGGCGTACAATAACTGTTTTTATAACATCTCGCAATAATTGATATGTTTTCTTTTTTAAATGTATTCTATTTTTTTCTACATCACGTATTATTTAAATTTTTTAATTTTTTTTTTTTTTCATTACGTATATGGCGGTTGACACGCAAAAAAATAAAAAATAAAATAATGAAACAATACGGACAAACATAAACAACGAATATAAATAAAAATATAAAAATAAAACATTAAAATTAAATTAAAAACAAAAATAAAAAAAAATTGGGAATTGGGGATAGGGGGATGGAAAGCGGTGCGCCTGAGTGGCATACTATGTTTGGGGACGTGTAGTCCTTTCTTCATCACTGATCCACCGCCAGTTGGGATGAGATCGATCTTTTATTGGTTTATCTCTTTCACCGATCACTATACTAAAGCGCAGGCGATCTGGAAAATTAGAGATATCGTTATTGTGGAGAATTCGTTTATCCCTGGCACCACGGAAAGCGTGGTAAAAATAATAGGCTATAGGCTTCTTGAAATGGTTGGGAGAAATCCCTGGCCATCTTTCGGAGCTTGGCCGATGGACCGGTTCGAGAAAAGGTTGGTTAGGTGGTAGTCGGTCCCAAGGTGAGATACTACCCCGTCACGCTGTACATTCCGCGATATCGCTGAGGGAAATCGTCGACGGTGTTCCGGATGTGTGGCTGATGGCCCGGATGGACACGGGGATAAGTCATGATGGTACGTTCTGATATAAAGAATTCCGGAGGTAAACTAGTCTCCCATTCGGATCTCCGGGGGGGACTATGTCAGGGGGACCTCATGCAGATATCATGATAAATTATGGAACTTTGAGGTTCGTCATCGCATAACCGGGCTCGCTCTCGAGGCTCGGCCCACGCTCGACTGGTGACGGCATGTTGTAACATCAGGGGCATCCGTTTCACCAATACCAATGTACACACCGTCCACCAATATTTGCAAAAAACGAAACCTGATATGCTTGCCCTAACTGAGACCCAGGTCGATTCGTCAACTGATTCGACATATCTTCGTTGCTCAAGATACGACTTACATTCGAGATTCCGTTTTAAGGGCGGAGTCTGCCTCTACGCGCGGTCCAATCTGGCTTGCGAGAGGATGAGGGCGTTGGAACCCAATAATATGGACATCATATGGTTGAGGGTCGTGCTGAGGAATTCCGTTAAATTTCTTTGTTGTCTTTACCGCCCCCCGAATGACAATCGACCGGCGACATTTTTCGAACATCTTTCACATACCGTCGACTGGATACAGATCAACCACCCAGCTTCTGAAATTGTTGTCCTTGGTGATTTTAATGTACACAATTTCGGCTGGTTGTTACATTCTAACAGAAGCGACGAGGCTGGGAGGCTGGCGGAGATGTTTGCTGTAAGCCACAACTTGACTCAACTCGCGGGGGAACCAACGCGAGTGCCGGATGCCCGAGGCGATTATGCGAACACCCTGGATTTGTTTTTGACATCCGAACCGAGTATTTATACCGTAGAGGTTTCTGCGCCACTGGGAAACTCAGACCACTGCTTGGTATCTGTCGCGCAAGCACTTGCATATCAAGCGAATAACCGGCCTAGGCTGATTCGCCATGTATGGAAGTATGGAGCTGCTAACTGGGACGATATGCGAGATTACTTCGCATCCTTTCCATGGTCGGAGGTGTGCTTCGGAAACTCTGATGTTAACGCTTGCGCTGAGTCGGTATCAGAGATTATTCTTCTGGGGATGGAGATGTATACTCCACATTCCATCAAACGAAGTTCGTCTGATAAACCTTGGTTTGACAAAAAATTCGAGCTGATTACAGCGGCAAAAAATAGAGCTTTTAAGCAATGGCACTCCAATCCCACCGATGTTAACAGAACGAATTTTGTTAGAATCAGAAACGCGTGCAACCGGGCGATTGATACCGCGAAGAAAGCTCACAACGACAGGGTGATCAATAAGCTCCTTCGGTGCCCAACTGGTTCGCGCTGCTTCTGGTCAATGGCAAGGGCTGTCAGCGTTAACTTCGCATCCTCCTCTTTCCCCCCGTTGGTGACAGACAGCGGGACATTAGTCACGAATCCAAAGGATAAAGCTAATGTATTCGCGAATTTATTTTCCGCGAATTCAAACCTCGATCCCGACCTTTTGGGGCCACCTGTGATCTCGCCGGTACGGTCTTCGATGCGGGATGTGAGATTTCGTCCGCGCACTATTCAACGCATTCTACGTGAACTGGATTGTAGGAAGGCAACCGGGCGGACGGAATACCAGCAATAGTCCTTAAGAACTGTGCTCCAGAACTATCGCCGGTTCTTGGCAGACTCTTCCGCTTATCTTATGCACGGAGGACCTTTCCTGCCTGCTGGAAAATCGCTCGAGTTCAACGAATCCCAAAGACGGGAAAAAAGTGTCTCCTACAAAATTACCGTCCGATAGAATTACTGTCTATTTTATCTAAAGTAATGGAAAAAGTCGTCAATACAGAGTTGGTTAAGTATTTGGAGTGCAACGGACTCCTGAATGATCGTCAATACGGATTCCGTGGCAGGCGGTCCACAGGAGACCTTTTGACACTTATAACCGATATATGGACATCTGCGATTGAACGGCATCGTTAGTCAAGGGCGGTCGCATTGGATATTTCCAAGGCTTTTGACCGCGTCTGGGACGGGGCATTGCTGAGCAAACTTCGTTCATATGGACTTTCCCAACAGCTTTGCGACTGGACGAGGAGCTTCCTCGAGAATCGATCGATCGGGGTTGTTGTGGACGGCGAGTGTTCGGATCTGTATCCTGTGAATTCGGGGGTGCCCCAAGGTTCTATTTTGGCTCCAACCTTGTTCTTGCTTCACATAAATGATTTGTTGGAGGCAACGGATAACAAAGTGTTCAGTTTTGTGGATGATAGTACGCTTGTTTCCTCCTTTTCGAGTGATCGGCCGCTTGGTGCATCAACGTCACACCAGCTCAGATGTAGACAGATTGACTCTCTGAATCGGGATCTGGATAAAGTCCTGCAGTGGGGAAAGGCCAATCTTGTCGACTTCAATGCAACGAAGACCCAGTATACAACAAATAAAACTGGATCATCGGTTCCACAACTGATGATGAATGGCCGGGCCCTCGAATCTGGGGAAAGTTTGAAATTGCTCGGCGTCGGTCTGTGGGAATGTATCATGGCATAAACACGTGTCGAACATTGCCAGGTCAGCCTCAGGAAAACAGAGTTATCTTTTTAGAGCCAAGAAATATTTTACTCCGGCCCAACTTCTTCTCCTATATAAATCTCAAATTAGACTCTCGCTCGAATATTGCTCTCATGTTTGGAGCTCGGCTCCTGAACATACCCTCGACCTACTTGAGGCCATACAGAGACGAGCGATCCGCCTGATAGGGAACTCGGCGCTGACGTCGGGACTACAGTCGCTATCACATCGAAGGCGCGTAGCCGACCTCTGTCTGTTTTACAGATATTATCACGGGTGCTGTTCTTCGGAGATTCTTGGTATTGTTCCACGCAATCCGGTTTATATGCGCTCTACAAGACAACCCCACGGATGGCACCCGTTTGTGGTTCATCTCCCGGCGGCGCGAACATCCCTGCATCAGAACTCGTTCCGTTACAGAGCGGGGAAGCTGTGGAACTCCCTTCCCACGCGAGTGTTCCCGGAGCGTTACAACCTGCGACTGTTTAAAAAGAACTGCAACAGTTATTTGATGGCATCTCGGGGCGCCCACTCGGCGCTATAGGTTCGCCTCTCCCGAAAGAAGTCTAATAAAAAAAAAAAAAAAAAAAAAAAAAAAAAAAAAAAAAAAAAAAAAAAAAAAAAAGGGGACTCGGCGTGTGTCTTGGATAAGTCCTTTTTTATCCAAGAAAGGGAACGCTTCTGGGGGAACGAACCCATTCTGGAGAGTACTCTCCGTATACATATCATTGGGATAGAATGCTCCCAAAATGAGATCATTTTCACTGCACATTGCCCTTGTTGTGTGACCACGAATAATCTTAATACTGAAGTTATCTATTCTGTTTAGTCCTGATTTGTCATACAGGACTTTATTGGGATAGTATTTCTTATACTGCGACTCTGGGGTTCTGTACATTCCGAGGCAGGAACGCAAACACTGCCTCTCAAACACCCGAAACGTCTCCACGTAATACGGCGATATGTTGTACCATACCGGGCAGCCATACACTAATATTTGTTGGATGAATGCTGAGTATGAACTTATTTTCACCTTGGGGTCCAGAACACTGCTACGGAAGAGGCTTAGTGTCATTGCATATGCGTTTTTACCTGCTGTAAGAGCAGCTGCTGTATGATTATCAAAGTAAAGATACTGATCAAGCCAGATTCCAAGGTATCTGACTACAGTTTTTACTTGTAGAGGAAGATTATTACTTCCTGCAATGGAAAATGTTTTCCAATCCCGTTTTGTATCCCTTGATGTACTGAAAGGTGGCGTTCTGAAAAGGATAATCTCTGGTTTCTGTAAATTTTTTTTTTAATTTCCAGTCGTCGCAAAAACGTTTGATTTTGTTGAAATCATCTTGCAGAAGTCTGTTGATGACATCAATCTTTTCTCCAGATCTATACATCACAATGTCGTCGGCATACGCAATTGCGTGGTTGAGAGAACCCACTAGACCACCAGTGTAAATGTTAAATAAAATGGGAGAATTCACTGCTCCCTGTTGTAGACCGTTTTTGATGTGGAAAGTCTTGTTAGAGATTATATCTTCACATTTTACTACAAATTGTTTACCCATTATCATATCGTATATAATGTATAATAAATATCTGGGCATACCTATATTTGATAACTTATATACCAGCACTTCTAGCCATACGGTGTCGAAAGCCTTTTCAAAGTCAACCAAACAGGCCCCTGTGCATTCTCGCTTCGCCCTGTTCCATTGTATATCGGAAACAAGTTTTGCCGCAGCATGAACTGTGTCATGTTGCGATCGGAAACCAAACTGATTGTTTGGAATAATACCATTTTCCTCACACCAGTTAGTCAATGCTTTATTTATAATTTTCTCGAATATCTTGCTGATGTTCGGAAGCAAACTAATCGAGCGAAGATTGGATGGATTTCTCCTGTCCTTGCCCTTTTTGGGGGTGGGATGGACTTGTAGCGTTCTACGAACGCGTAATTCCACCGAGGTAGGGTTCCTACCCTTCAAGGAACATACCTACCCTGAAAACGTTACACGCGCCCACAGACGCGTGCCACTAAGTCCGCTAGGGCCTTGAAACATTTGTCCAACGTTGAACCCGACACGAAAAAGCAAGGAACTGAACATCCCAAAGCTTTCAATGTCAAGCTCAACAATTCGAATATGGCATACCTGAAACACACGCCTGTCACGCGGGAGTCCGGGGTTCGATTCCCTGTCGGGGAGCCTCCGGCGCAAGACTGTCGGTGGTATTTATGGCAGGGTTTATATATTTTTACGCGAAAAGTTTTTCTTTGGTTATGTGCCTCAAGGGTACGTTTTTACCAACGTTCCCCCGCTCCAATCCCCGCTCGGTTAGGTGCCTCACGGGCACGGTTTCACCAATGTTTCTACGCTTCACTTTGAAGGCAGAGGTAAGTAAGGACGAATAATGATTTCAACGCTCTACCAATTGAAACTCACTCTTTCTGGTAGCTACCGAACGTAAAAATGTCTTTATTTCAATAATTCAATAGTTCACTACACCCTAAACTTGAAGTATTTACAGATAACTTAATACTTAAGTTTACTTTTAATATTGGTTCATTAGTGAGTATATTTACTCTTATTCAATAGTTCAGTATTTGAACACTTATTTTCTGTTTATGAGAACTAGTTACACTGCTATTCTTAATATTAGAAATTAATTACAATTGTGTGATTAAGAAATATATTTACACTTCTTCAATAGTTCAGTATTTGAACACTTATTTTCTGGTTATGAGAACTAGTTACACTAGTTGTACAATTGTCAATTCACACAGGGACGCCAACACTAGCTATACCATTGAACCGCCACCGTATATTTATCGACGATTATCCACATCCGAAGTACCACCGATTTCGTGTGTTTTAATATCACTCCGTTTCCGCCAAGCTCAAACTATTACTGAATGAATCCGATGGATCGCACTTTCCTTGAGGGTTGCTTTCTTACACCGACACACTGACACCGCTTTCATAGTAGCTGTGGTTTTCTTGAGGATCTTCAAACCCTCATGTGTTGCACACAGCCAAGGGTGCGAGCTCCTCGCTGCCCTGGACTGTGTGCAGTATGCATGGTAAACAACGCGCTATGCCGATGTTGATCGCACGGCGATAGCTGTATGTGGCATTATATCTGGCCGTCATCCCAAATCAATGGCAGTGTGTGCTGGGCCTCGTAGTCACCTCCTTCTCCAGCACACTGCTTTCGTTCTGAAGGCTACGGCAATCATCGGTGTATGGGTCAGGCCGTGGATACGAATTCGTATCATAAGCGATGGCTATGTGAAGATGCCGTATGTATGTTGTTTTCCACATAGCGTCTTGCAGGTGTCCTGCGTCGGTTACTTATGTTTACGACAACTTGCTGTTGGGAACTTGAAATTATGGTTCCGCTCTTTCTGTGACTTGATGTTTGGATTTTGAGTTATGGTTTCTTCTATGTGTGACTTCGTTTGCATGTTATTAGGATCCTTTGTCAGGTCTGTAAGATTTGTTATCAATTGCCACGGAGTTGGTGAGGGTGCTCGTTACTGGTTATGGCGGGTGATATTCTTACAGGTTACCCAGGTACCCTCTGTTTTACCTGGGTGCTATGTTTTATGCCGGGTTTATTAGGTGGAGGAAGGGTTTTCCTCTGCTGAGATGGTGGATCACTAGGTGGGGTCTGTATGCATCCCCCACAAGACTAATGACCTTGCCCGGAAAAAACAAATCATTATGGAAAATTTACCAAGCCTCAGGACTTGCTAAATAAGGCCAAGACTGGTTCCCGGTTGTAGTGCCGATGATGATGATGATGATACCTGAAACAAAGGAAAGCAGTCATTCATCCTATCCCCAAAGACTGAAATGCGCCGCACTCCAGCACTGCACAATCGGAAATCCTGAACATGTTACAAGGAATTGCGATCGTCAGCAAATTAGCCGACCAACGGATGCACGTGCGGGTGGTCTGCCACAAAGACCATCAAATCCATCGGCAAACAAAAGAAACGGCAACCTCATGCAATACAGCATATCGCCTATCCGCTACCAAATTGCAGGCAACCGTAATTATCTCAACGAGATAATTCGGAAAATGTATGAGGTTAAAAACCTACAAAGGATCTATTTCGATTCCACTGTCCCTTTTGAATTTCACACCATTAGAAAGATCTAATGGATTCCGGGTGTATTGACAAAAGTTAAACAAAACTCATGGACCGTACGTCCATCCAAATTGCAGGATATCCTTCGGCCTGCGCGCCAGATGTTCTATGTATATAATGCGGCACACAATCGACAACCGTCGACCTGAATTTCGATCACCACCACGAATGGTGATATTGATGTTTAATGATGTATGCAAGGAATGACTTCTCCTTTCAGAATTATAGGAAATTTCGCCTGGGATGAATTAGCATGCTGCTAACAGAGATATTAACGATTCTGTTAGTGGGCAGAATGGGAAATTGTCTCTGGGGAAGAGACAGATACGATCTGTATCAAGATACTTGTGGGTAGTGCAGAAAACAGTCAGATTTCAATCGTCAACGGGATGACAATTCTCACGTCGAGGAGGTAGTGAGAAACTAAATGTAACTCGTTTTTAGTACCGGATCCTAATTTCTTTTAATGTATCCTAAGGGAGTTAACGTGTGTTTCGTTCGAGTGGCTAGCTGCGTTCTTATAAAATATTGTTGAGACCTTGTGTAAATTGAATCCGTCATTTATAAACAATTAGTTTGATTAAATTAAAAAAGCAAATCCAGAAATCTTCATGTTTTATTTTGTGCTGTTCGCTCGGTGGATTCTTTGTGTGTTAGCAGTGTTTGGCGGAACGCTGCAACCAGGACCTTCAACCGAAGGAAGAACAACATCCGTCAAAGTTTAATACACACAATAACCGAACGCCAAAGACTACTGCAGATTTCCATTGGGTTGGATAATATGCATTATTTAAAGCGTTATTGAACGAAATAGTGTAAACCTTCACTACTTCAAGAGGTAAATGCTTTAGAACAATCTTTGGTATGCCATCTATTCCAGAAGATTTTTTGTTCTTAATCGATATAAGAATGTCCGTCAGTTCATCCTCGTGTATAAATATGCTAGTGTTTAGATCTCTAAGCGGGGAATCCGCTCTATTATTTTCACTAAAGATAGTGCAACTTTGACTTAAGAGACGCCAATTGTTAAGTTCATTGCGTAGCGAAATATGTTTTTGGAGAGCCCTATTTTCCAGGTCAAGGTTAGAATGAGCCGATTCGTTCAATCTATGCACTGCTTCGAAACAAGCCCCAATTAAGTTCGCCCTTTTTTGCGAATCCTCGACTATTATGAACTCTTCGTTAGAGTTGATATGTTCCAGGGTAAGTCCTGCGTTCAGCAGCGTTTGACAATTCTCGGGAGTCCGCGGAACTCGCAGACATGGGATGTCATTATAATCTTTCCTTCGAAAGACTTAGTTATTTGTGGGAACATATTCGATCCACTAGCTTTAATGGTTTGAATTCTCTTGTTCTCTTCATTAATTACTGATCTATAGTTGTCACGGATACGTACTTGTAGCGTACAATTCTAGTTTATGTTCGATATCGTTTGTTTGGCACCAGTCGAACAACACATTGCCTCTTGTGTTTGTGATACGGTTACCCCAAGTACTGTGCTTGGAATTGAGATCTCCCGCCATAAAGAAATAATTATTTTCCGAGTCTAACTTGAGACTTCGAAAAAGGGTATCAAGTTCATTGATAAACTGTAGACACTGTGCAGATTCGTGAGCATACGCAGAGATCACATATAGATGCCTTTGACTTTTCAAAGGAATATCTATAACGCAGGCTTCTAGTACCTGGAACTTGTATACATCTCTACTGTAGACGACTTTGTGTTGTAGACCATTTTTAACTAAGACAGAGACCCCGCCCCCCTGAGAGGAATTTGGACGATCTCGTCTAATTACTTTATAATTTGGGTAGCCCAATTTGTGCCTTTGATTTAGCTTAGTTTCGCTAGCCAAAAGCACATCTGGGCGTTCAGCTTCCAGCAGATTGCTGAGATTATGCCTTCTTTCCATGCGGATTAGTGAATTAACATTCACAGCAATAATTTTTAGGGTTAATTCAGCCGCAATGAACGTTATGATTAGAGTGTGGGTTCGTCTGGAAACAGGGTCGAATAGATAATGTCCGTTCGAGCCACTTGTTCCGTCAGTTTTTTTCGATCTTTTCGAATTTTTTATCAAACGCAGCAAACTGTCCTTGTATGGACAGTAATATTGCTGTTATATCAGTTTGTGCCTCTGGAGTAGGCGTTTTAATGATATTGCGCGATTGTTCTAAGATTGGTGCATTTTTTACTCCACCTGCCATTTGGGCGTATGACACACTTGGTGCCACGAAGTTGTTGTAAGAGCGAGTTTTCATCTTTTTCTCTTCTTCAACTTGCTTCTTTTTGACTTCCAACTTTGATTTTAGTTGTTGGTACTTAGGGCAACCTCTAAAGTTAGCAGGATGACCTGAGTTGTTACAGAGACACAGGATAGTTTACTTCTATCCGGGAGCTGTTCTTTGCGCAATGGACATTCTCCAATGATATGTTTGTTTAGGCATTTGACGCATCTGAAATGCATATTGCAATTCGCTGCCACATGCCCGAAGCGTTGATAGCGCATACACTGCAATACGCGGTCGTACTTTGTTATTCTCTATCAACTTATAGTTGGTGATTAATGTATTTAATATATCTAAGTCCATCAATTTTACTATTTGGGCTTAGCGACACAATGAAGAAGGCAACTTACGGTTGCGATCTCACCTGTTAATTTCAAGGTATCTTTTTCGAAGCTTTTTAGTTCTTCGAGCACCTCTTCGGGAGTAAAGGGTCAACTCCTTTGAGGAGCATGGAGACAGTTTTCTCCGCTTTGGGGGTGTACGTGTAGTACTCGCTTTTCGATTTCCTCAATGCCGATTTAATTTTGTTATACCCTTCTAAATCATTGCATGTTAAACTTATCTTAAAATTATTTATCTGTTTTGTTTTAAAAGTTTTGCACGTCAACTCACCCAATTTTATGAGATACTTTGTCTCCATGTAGCTGATGTAGCTAGGAGGTACTTTCTCCCTTTTTTTGACTGGCACCTGCTGAGATGTTTCCTGCTGTTGGTGTGATTCCTGCTTTTGATGTGGTTCCTGCTGTTGGTGTGATTCCTGCTTTTGATGTGGTTCCTGCTGTTGGGTTTCCTTATCTTGTCGTATTTTCTTTGCCTTCGTGGGTTGCTGTTGTTGTTCTACCATTTTCGGTTTTCGCTGGTTCTGGCTCAGGTTGCATTTTAGTTTAACAACTTCCTCCATTTGTCTATCCAGTTCTTCTTTTTTACGACTAATCTCATGGATGAGTCTGTTGAGGACCTCGATCTGATTGCTAGCGTCTGCATTTGTTTCGCTGACAGCTAGTTCTTTGAATTGGTACTAGGCACCATGGGTGTTGTCTTCGTTATCGCTGGTGACAATCGACATGTCTGTATTCTTATTTTCATTTGTTCTAAGGCGTTTAGCCTTTAGGCTTAGGTCCGTATTTTGCCTTCTCCGATTTACCATTTTGCCATCCATTTGTTTTACGTCCATATTATGGACCGCGTGTTCTAATTCTTTTAGGATGTTGGGCTCGGTCTCGCGGCATCTGAAAAGAGAAGAAAAAAGGGGGGTGTTGGGAAAGAAATCATACAAGACCGGTGGGTCTTGGGTGCGGTAGTAAACGCAGATCACGTCTTTGGCGTCTGATAATCTGCTCTTTGGTCGGTGTGTATGTTTGTGTTTGTGCCGTCTTGTACTGTGCGTTCGTGTGTTTGGTTTGTTAATAGTAGACCCTATGGGATGGGTCCAGGAATCCTCTATTATAGAGGGGAATGTTGTTGGGAAGGGTGCTTTCTTCAGTTTTGTACTGAAGAAGAAATTGTGGGGGTTTGATCCGAAGAGGTCGAGAGAGAGAAGGGTCAAGAACGCAAGAGTCCCGCACAAGTAGGTTCTCGCTGTTCTGAATGTTTTCGAGGTACTTATATGCTAATTGAAGCAAGTACTCGTCGATAGGAGTAATGGAGGGGCCTTCGTATAGGTGAGACCTGGGGTAATGACGACCGTCAGGCCTTCTAGAATGATTGGTGCATCTTATGAGGAGTTTCCTTTCGAAAACCCGAAGTCTTTCCATTTGAGCCGAAGATATGCAGGACCATATGGGAAAGGCGTACGATATTCCAGATCGGATTAGCTGCTTATAGCAGAGAAGCTTAACTTTGGTGTCAACTTTGTTCCTCCACTTCAAGTTGCTTAGACCGACCGAGGCCCCTTTGGAGAATGTGGGTCACATGTTTGATGAAATTCATTTTTGGGGTATAAGTGACCCCGAGATATTTCATCTTGTCCTGTGGTCTAATCGTAGTATCTCCCATTTTTATTCGAATTTCTGTGAATATCGAGAAGCAGGTTGGGAGTGTTTACTACTCAGAATTATGGCTACTGCTTTGGATGGATTAAGTTGGATTTTCCATCGACTGTAATACTGATACAGTTCGTCCAAGTGACGGTTGAGTCGATTTGTTGCGAGGTTAGGGCCTTTGGTTGACGTGTACACCAGGACGTCATCCGCATAGCATATTTGGTTTACTCTCCCGTCCACAGGGCGTGGAATATCGGAGGTGTAAATATTGAATAAGGAGGGGCCTAGAATGGTGCCCTGTGGTACGCCTGCAGCGGCGTGAAAAGTTCGGGAAAGCTTTCCATTCATTCTAACTTAGAAGGTTCTGTTTCGAACGAACTGGTAGATGATGCTACATAGCGTTCTACTGAGGCCAGTATTCAGTAGTTTAAAAGCGACACCTTCGATCCAAGTCGTATCAAAAGCTTTTTCAATGTCTAGGCGTACCGCAACGGTGGGTTCCTTATTAAAGAGCCGCACGCAGACGTGGTTTTGAAATAAACTGAGAGCCATAGTGGTGCTGTGCGCTCTTCGAAATCCGAATTGGAAATCAGGTATTAGGTGCCTGGCACTGACAAAGTTATTTAGTTTCTCGTATATGAATTTTTCATATATTTTGCTGATGCAAGTGAGAAGCGAGATAGGGCGAAAGCGTGAGGGGTGATACGTTGGTTTCCCAACTTTTGCTATTGGACAAATAATAGCGTGCCTCCAAGCTTGGGGAAAGTACCCCATGTTGTAAGCATGGTTGAATAGAATGGAGAGCTTTATAAAGAATAAGGCAGAAAGCCATCGCAACGAGTGGTATGACACGTTGTCGGTACCGGGTGACTTCTTTGGGTGTCGAGATTTAACCAGACTCTGTAGGGTATTTGGTGTGATGAAACCGTGGCCATTATCACGTGTGTCATCGAAGTATGCACTGTTAGTTGGGGTAAAGGCAACAATTGGGTCGTTGAAGTCGTCCAACTTACTGTGGACCCCTGAACTAACGATTGCATTAGTTTCCGGGTCATCATCTTGGAGAGTGAGTTTGTGATTGTTTTCGAAGGTCTCTCCGATGATATTTGCTTTATTGGTGTCGTTATTGACAACAACACCATTGTACTGATCGCGAAATAGAAATGTGCCGCCCTTTTATACTTTTGGTCATTGAAATTTGTCAACGTTTTTATTGTAAAAATTATAAGAAGCTCAAACAAGGTTTCGTGTGCTGCAATTGGAATTGGGTTCTGGGAAGTGACTAGGAATTTATTTGAATAAATTCGCGGAAGGAGAAATCATGAAATGCATTTAGAGTTAAGCATTTCATGATGTCGGGGTTATTAGGAATTGAATCAATGTATGACAAACGGACTTTTGGTTAATTTTGTCATGCATATGTTTCAGTTGGGGAAACATGATTTGGATTATAGGTAAGGGTGAGGTAATTAGGAACCGGATCAATGTGCGACAAATTAACATTTTTGGATAAGGTTAAGGTTATAGGGAATAATGGGGTTTGGATGGGAGTAGTGATTTAGGATCACTACATCATCATCATCATCATCATCATTGGCACTACAACCGGGAACCGGTCTTGGTCTTATTTAGCAAGTCCTGAGGCTTGCTGAATTTTCCATAATGATTTGTTGTTTTCCGGGCAAGGTCATAAGTCTTGCGCAGGAGGATCACTACACCCCTGTCGTAAATGCTGTTATCTTACGAAGTAGGTCTGTATAGCTGATGGTTGCTCGTGTACCTCTTGCCCTGTTGGGTGTTACTTGTTCGTTTCAGGCGAAACTCGTTTATTTTTGGAGTGGTAAGTTCCGTTCATTTTTTTAATTCTTTGTATTTGGAACATCCTCAGTAATTTATAGGATGCTCTATTAGTTACTGTGACTGCAAGCAACACTGGTTTAACGAGCTGGCATTCTCCCGGTCCAAGTGGCTGTTCGCATTTAACAAATTTATAATATCCGGCACAAATTTTGACTGTGTGTCTGAAGGGCCGTGACCTTCGGCATTGGATTGAGCTAGAGCTTCCCTTTACCTTTAAATAGTTATGTGATAAATATGTTTCATTTTGAGGAGAGGTTCAGATAGCTTTAGAAGTTAAAAAAAAGGAAAGAAAGTTCAGAAGAGGGAAAATACTAAGTGGTGTTAAAATATAAGTAGACGATTTTTTGATGGCACATTGAATGTACTTGTATATACAACATGAAATCTTCTTTTTATTCGAAATGAGTAATGTTAAAGGTTTGTCCCCTTTTATTGTAAACCACATATGTTAAGTAATAGAAGTTAGTTGCAACAAGTTCAACAGTGAACACATAAATTCGCATTTTCTCATAGACTAAGAGTCGGTTGTATGTTTACATTTTTTTCTGGGTTAAATGCACTGATGATAGTACACTCACAAAGTACATGTGCGCCACTTTGTCTCCCACGAAACGTGATAAAAATATAAGTGTCAAGATCGTGAGATATATTTTTAATATCTTAAGAGTTGTTTTTGTTTTTTTTTTTGCGGAAGGTAAACAAAAAGCAATCGATTGAGGTTAACACATCTTTAAAGTTTCTCTACAAAAGTTGTGTCTAGATACCTATAGTACTATCATGGATGTATAGACACTATTTAACATATAAACCCAGATAAGCCTTTCAAATTATTTCAATACCAGCTGTTAAATAACTAAATTTGGCCCGTTATTAAGATTGTAAGTAATGGGAAAGATTGACGCAAGGTCGAAGAAAGATTGACGCAAGTTTGAAAACCGACTGACGCAAGTTCGTAGAATGATTCATCACGTATTTTAAGTAAAGTATTAACTGACTTCGTAACAGCCATGCTATTTTTGTAATACTTTGTGCATACGCAAGGGTCCTAATTTAGAATACCGTAAACTTTCATTAATTTCAATACAATAAAATACGGGTAGACTTTTTATGTGACACTAAAATGTTCATAAAGGAAGGGGGGGGGGGGGGGGGGGGGGGCACCCATTGACATAATGTTTTTACTATCTATAATTGTTGTTATATTATTGCAGGCTGATGATATTCATAAACTGAAAGATATTACGAAAAAAATATTTAGTGACCTTGGTCAGTCGGAATTTCGGTAAGATAGAAAAAAACCCGCACAGAAAAAGAGAGAGAGGGAGAGATAGATAGAGATAGATAAATAGATAGATAGATAGATAAATATAGATAGATAGAGGAAGAGAGGGAGAGAGGGAGAGAGGAAGTGTGAGAGAGAGGAAGATGGAGAGAGGGAAAGAACGACAGAGGGAGAGAGTTGAAGACAGAGAGTCGGAAGGGGGGGTGGGGATTCACTCAACGCATTATCTCGGCGAAATCTGGATTTTCACAGAGGATATGTAATAAGTTACTCATTACACGGTAAAAGGTATGTTCTTGAATTGTGTACTTCCATAACGGGACATTCCCCTTTCCGTCGGAATTACACCTATATCGAGTTTATGAATGAGTTTGTTTTCCGGCCATTCCAATTATGTGGTACTCGATGGTGTTGAGTCTGTCTCTTATAATAATGTCGTACGAGTTCTGCAGGGTTCTCTATTTTCGATCAGTTATTTCTTATTTAAATCAACAACATCTTGTCTATCACTTAAAGTATAACTCACTTATTTTCTAATGACAACACATTCAGTTTTTAGATTACTTGAAGGATTCTTGACCAATCTCCTTTGACTTCAAATTCAGTGTTGTAGTTATTATTGGCCTCGCTCCCAGGTAGCGTGTCTCCTTGTCCTGAAAAGAATGAGGGATCACTTTAGACCGCTCCTGAGGGGACCAGTTGCTGTCGCTGCCATGCTTCCTCAAACCTGAGGGAAGAGTAGCGAGCGATCCTTCGTGAGACGTCGTCCCAGGAATAGCGTCCCTGCGCCGTGCAACCCGGCGCCTTCTGGTGATGCTCGAAATCGAGAAAGCTGCAAGGTTTTGTGGGCGTGCCACCACTCTACTAACCGGTTCCAAGTTAGAAGTTTTCGCCTGTGTTGGAGCAGCCAACGTTTTACAATGAACGCACAATTCCAACTAATAAAAACTACTTTTAATTTCAAATATCAACTTTTATTATATTGATTGTTTAGAAACGATTCCACTAGGGACACCGCCTCCAAGGACCTTGCTCTTTTGATGTTACTTAGATACGTTCTGGATACCGTTTGTCCTGTTCGTCTCCTGCAGCACTTCCGCCAGGGACCATGTATATTAATCATATTATAATAATATCCAATTGAGTGGTCTTCAATATCTCCAAAACACACAGGCGTCTTTTGTTATATCACATATTTTAGTAGTTAGTAGTATAATGAAAGGCGCCGTCTCGATTATGTCACGAGTCTGATATTTAAACCAACGGCTGGCTCGTGCGTTTACGCGTATGCATCGAGCAGCTGGCTCGGGCGTTTAGTTGTGCGCAAGCTGTGTTCGGCATCGTATGTTACGTCGCCAACAAGTAGAACGTTTGAAAAACTTTTCAAAATTAAAATACTGAGGTTTTGAGATTTAGTATCCCCGCCTGTCACGCGGGAGACCGGGGTTCGATTCCCCGTCGGGGAGCTTCTGGCGCAAGACTAATGACCTTGCCTGGAAAAACAAATTATCATGTAAAATTTAACAAGCCTCAGGACTTGCTAAATAAAGCCAAGACCGGTTCCCGGTTGTAATGCCGATGATGATGAGATTTTGAGAAAAATTCAATTTTCAATTCAGCATCATTTAATTTTCTAAAAGGTAGATCTGCGGCGAGTACTGAAAATTCTACAGGTGTCTTGCTTATTGACATTGACAAGGCGTTCGGCATGGTCGACCATGCCTTCTTGTTAAAAAAATTGGAAAGAGTGGGACTTTGTGGTTTCATGTTCGACCTCTTTAGCTCGTATTTTAGAAATAGGTTGCAGGGAGTAAAGACAGATGATGGGATTAGTGGGTATTTCGCAGGCTATGATTTGGGTGGTGCGCCGTTTTAGGTATACATTAATTCAATCTCTTCTCTTGGCCTAAGTCGTTTACCGGCAGCTTTTGTTAATGATGTTACTTTATAGTAGGGATTAGGTAATCCTTTGGACTAGATCTCTGATCGCACTGTGAACAATTATGATTAGGAATTTGGTTAAAATATTTAAAATCTTTGTTTATATTTCCCAAACAACTTCATCGCCTTAAAAGTAATCTCACACCGTTTTTTCCAGTTTTCGAAAGACTTGTTAAATCGATTTCCGAAATGACCTTAAAACCGCGCAGGTTTTGAGCTTTTATCTCCCCATTCGAGTTAAAAAGGTAACCGCAGTTTTCTTTTCGGTTTAGAGAATAACCAGAAGTCACCCGGTGTTAAATCAAGCGGATATGGCGGTTGTGGGACGATATTGGTCGAATTAAACTTCTGAAAAACTAATGTTTTTTTTCGAGAAGATCGAAAGTGATCCGTACCCGAGTAGTTCTCTGGTTTATAAGCTCATAAACTTTTCAGAGTTCTCGGTATGTTTCACCGAAATTAGTACCATTATCACTCTGTGGGGGACGAGGTAGGTGTGCCAACGTATGGCACCGGTTCACTGAGATCCCACCGACAATTTTATGCACAAAGATTGTTCCACCGCGACAACAAAAGAGAACTGTTCACCAGAGTGGATCGGCCACGAAAGAAAACACGTTGGTTTGGTTTTAATGTTAATGTTTTCCTTTTTTTATTTTTATTTTCACTTAAACATTCGCTTATTAATTAATCTCCCCCTTTCACTTAAAGTTATTTCAGTCTTATATCTAAAACTACGGTTGCAGGAGCAATTAATCTCGGTTTGATCTCCAACGCGAAATTTTGCAGATTGAACTCGATTAACAATGAACGCGGACCTTCGATAATAGCACCTCGAGACAGTTCGCGACTTTCGGCATCTGGTGGTTGGGTAAATCCGCATGCTCCTAACAGTTGTGCGAGTTGCGGCGCGCTATATTGCAAAAGACTGTTTGCTACGCGAGGATTGCCAAACGTAAGGTGGCCGGAACGCACGTCAGGTTCTGATGACCGACTCCCGGGGTACACTACGTCAACACCGACTGAGTGGATCGAATGGAGAATAGAAGCTGAACAAAATGCTTGCAGGTGGCGGTGTGCCCCTGGTGGCGGTTGGATCTTGACTGGCTAATTATTAGAAGGAAAAGGTTCATCGCGTCGTGGCAGTGGAGTCACAGCTAAAATAAACTCACTGCCACTTACGAGGAATTTCGAGAAGAGTTGCTATGCTTGCATAGGAATGCAGTACCAGCGAATCCTCGTCGTATAAGCTGAGTTGGATTCGTTGGTTGTGTATACCGGGCAATTGGCATAGCCAAGTATGACCAAAGGTCTTGATCTTTGTGATTGTTTCGTGGAAAATTAGCTGTGGCTTGGATGCAGACGAGAAGTATGATTTATGGAGAAAAAGAACCGAAGTGGTTTTCGGTGGAAATTGGAGTTGCTTGGGTGCAAGCAAGGAATATCGTTTAGATAAGATATTAACCGAAGTAATTTCGGGGAAATGTATGCGGCACGGTGTAGTTGGTGGTGATAATTAATATTCCGTTGTGAATTGGAATATGCGTTCATTACAGAATATGGTTTCGGGGGAAATTAGAATTGCTTGGTCGCAAGCAAGGGAATATGGTTTAGATGAAGAATTGACCGAAGCAATTTTGGGAAAATGTATGCGGGGATGATTTAGAATATATTCTGTTTAATTATATTCTGTTGCGGGTGTAGGAGTGTGTTTATTGCGAAGGTTGGGGTGTATGCTATTGCGGATTTTGCATGGGGAGTTGAGTTAAGGGGACGCGCTGTTAGCGGTCAACGTTGGTTAGGATTGTGGGTTGGTTCTCCGTGTGATATAGAGAACCCGCACAACTCCATGGGGTGTGACAAAAACCTCTACGCGCGAGGAATCTCCTCAATGCATCCAAGAAAGCCTCGATTGAGAGCTCACTAACCGCTTTGAGATGTATTGCCTTGGTTGCCAAGCATAAGAAGAGAGGGATGTAATCTTTGACTCGCCCTGCGGCGCATCCTTTCCATGTCCGAAGAGTGATAGGACCTCCTTAATCAACACCGGTGTTACTAAGTGGACGTGCAGGATTAATCCCAATGGCTGGCAATTCCACCATCTGTTGAGATAGCACCCGTGCCTTATGATGACCGCAAACCGTGCATTCAGCGATGACCCTCCGCACAAGTCCTCGACTTCCTATGATCCAGTACCGAGAGTTCACGCGACGAGTAGTAACCGGCTTCCAGCGGGTATCAGCTTCAAGTGCAAGCATTTTCTGGTTATGGATAGATCCACTTGCTGGATTTCAAAACACGATTCCTTACGCTCCGCGAGATCTATTGGTGTTCCGGTGTCCGCCTCTCGTACTTGGTAAGCGGGCGTCCGGGGCAACCTCAGCTCCTTGTCTCGAAGAAACGCGGGTCCTCACCACCACAGATCTGCTCCGACGACCTCCCTTGCGGTTAGGCCCCTTGATAGGCAATCCGCTGCATTTGAAAAAGTCGGTACATGATGACACTGGCATGATGCCACTGGATTCTTGGCTCACTAACTTGAAGCGCCTTCCCCACTAATGAAAAATTATTTACAACGCTGTTTAGTGATGTTGGATGAAATGTTAATACCATCGGCAATGTCTCGTATTGATAATCGACGTTTGTTTATCGTCACATCTTTAATTTCCTTGGCATGTTGTGCAGGTGTTGATGTTTTTTTGTTGTCTCGGATGTGGTTCATCCTCGGCATTTTCTCGACCCTCTTTGAACACTTTATGTCAATCATATAGTTGTATTTTCGAATATTATATCGTGGATTTTGGGGATAACGACGTCCACAAAATTTAAGAGAAATTTTAAACTACAATTGTTATAGTTTTGCAGTCGAAGGAAAATTTTGTATTGAAGGCATCTCTACCAATGAGGAATTAAGAATATGTAAACACATAAAAGGAAAACCCACAATTTTTTTTATTTAAAACACAACCAAGAATCCGGTCTCTGACCCTTTCTGTGCAACAAAAAGCCCGGTAGTGACTACAACCTTGTTTATAAGGAGACGAATCAAAATTTGTTCCTTTCAAAACAACAAAACCATTGTACATTGAGCTAATACTGTTCAAAGATAGATTTATAACATTTGAATCTTGTACATTTCCTCATATTTTTGGCCACAATACCATACTTATAAAAGGGTAACTCCAATCTTCTTCATTCCCCAGTTCGTAGACCGCAACTTCACGTATAATATTTACTCAAAATGTAAATAAGAAATCTTGCCTCAAAAGTAGAGATAAGAGGAATTTTATCGTGTTGAAATGTAAATGAAAAAAGACAGACAATGTACGAGGATTTGGACAACTAAGAAGACAAATTTACACAGGTTGTTGATGTGTTGTAGGCCGGGCACAATAGGACACACCTAGCACAAATATAAATGAAGACTGTTGACAACTAATCGCTTTTATTATAATATCTATTTGCAGGTAAGATAAAAACGACGTGGGCAATTAATGAACTCATCCGAAAGTACGCACGTCAGTGCATGTGGAAAAGTTTAATGGACTTGTTCAATACCCTGTGTGTAAGATGTATATTGAATAAGATAGCGCTTATCAGACAGGTAAGTTTTCTGATGAATTGAAATGGTTTTTTGTGATAATGAAGACAACGTTCAGGAGATTCAGGTTCCAATACGAGGGCTGTCCCCGAATTAATCGGCTTGACAAAGAAAACAAAATATTTGGCAAAAACTTTACTTATTTCTCAGCATAGTTTCCTTTTAGCTCGATTCGCTTTTCCAAGAGAAGTTCAATAGCTTCGATATCATGTTTGTAGTAAGAATGTCGAGCTCATCAAAAGACCTATCTAGTACATACATCACTTCTTCATCGTTGGCAAATCTTTTACCACCAAGCCATTTCTTCAAGTTTTTAAAGAGAAAATACACCGAGGGTGCTAACTCTGGCGAATAGGGTGCATGCGGAACTAATTCGTATCCCAAATCTTTGATTTTGGCCACTGCAATAACGGATGTATGAACAGGCGCATTGTCGTGATGGAACTGTAACGGTTCTACGAATCACTCAATCCACTATAGGGTGAGGTATCCTTCCGCCAAGGAATATACTCACCTTTGCCAGTACACATGCCCACAGACACATGTCCCCATAGTCATTAACCACACCTGAAACAAAAGGTAATATGTCATGCAACGACGTTGAGGTCGATATCAGAAATCAAGGAACTAAACGTTCAAAAGCTTCCAATATTGAGTTCAACGCATCCATACATCGTATCCAAACCAATGCCCCAAATGCAGCTAGGCATCGCATGTAAGTCAAGCACCCATTCTAAGCATCAATGCGATGCTTCCTATGAAACATCATTGTCGGTAAATAAACCGAACAACGGATGCCTACTCTGGTAGCTAATAGCAATTAGCACCTAAATCCCGTGCATGACCCTAACGCAAAACGCACACTTGTGCAAACAAAGCATATCGTTTCGCTGCCGACCAATAGTCATGCAATCATAAACATCTTAACGTAGATCGCTCGCTAGATGTTTATGGTTTGGAAATGCTAACAAAGAAACTATACCAATACCACGGTTCCCTTTATTACCCATCTGAAACGCACAAGAACATTGTTAGCCTAAGCCAGATGGGTAACCTAAACAAATCCCACGAAAAGATCGGAAAATAAGTGGCGGTACGATCGATCGTCGAACAAAGGAACAAGATTCCGATAAGGAAGACGGAAAGAAGAATGATGGATTGATGATGGGAAAATTTTCTTTACAGATACGATGGGAAATTCTGTTAACGGATACGATGGGAAATTCTGTTTAGGAGATTGGATGGGAAATTTTCTTTTGCAGATACGGCGATGAGAAGTTCGGATTGGAATTTAAAGATAGAGACATTTAGTCTACTTCGAGCATCCGTCGAATAGAGTACAGTTAGAGAACCCCGACGCGGAGGTATCCACACAGCGCATTAAATCGAAAAAAAAAGAAACCGGCCGACCGGAAGTCTCTTCACTTTCAAAATACGTGAGTTTACCGAGTGCATTCGCGGAACTGCCACCCAAGGCAAACGAAATAAACGCAGACATTCGACATTCCACGTACCGCAATTCAACGCTCGCAGACCTGTGATCCTCACGAAGGACGTCGGGATTGTATTTATCGGGTTAATTACGGTGTGTGCAGAATAATAATTAAAAGGGAACCAGCGAAACTTGTAACGCGATAGCAAATTAAGTGCATGTCGTTCAACAAAAAAAAGGAACAATGAAAGGATCATAATAAATAACCATAACTCCGTGTTTCATTTGTGACAATTTCTCGGTATTGTAATTGAATCCGCTCCAGTGCTGTAGTTGTGCTGTTTCGCCCTGTGGAGTTCCTTGTGGCAGCAGTGCTCGGCGGAACACAAACAGCCGCAAACATTTCTTCCTACAGACTAACATCGCCAAAGTGGTGACAATCCGACGTGATCGGAAAAGTGAACACGCGACAATAAAACGCTATAATTGGTGACTCACCGACGTAATCTGTACACACAGCACACACTTTCCCGTAGTAAACAGAACTTCACACACGATCATGACTTCCGCATAGAGCACCAGGCACTCTCGCCTACTCTGGAGTTCTCTCGTTCGCTCCGTCGTTCGCAAACGAAGCTGATCGTAACAAAGTTACTGAGGAGGGAGTAGTATAGCGCCTCTAACAGTACACAAGCAAATAGTGAAGAACGCCGAACGAAAATCGAATAAGGAAATACATCAGAGCCGTATACCATAGCGATAACATAACAATTCATATTAGTGGAATATACTTGAGTTTAAAAATCGAATGCTAAACACGGCCAGTAGCCTGATGTGTTACGCATTGGTTCAATTTTTGGTGATTCTAAGTGTCATAGCGTCAGTTCGAATCACACGTTCTTTACTACCATTCCAAACGCTATAGAACAACAGCTCCTTTTTTGTCAATTGTGGGGTTTTTTCCCTAATCTCATCACTTAAAGCTGCAATAAGTTTGTATAATACTCGCCATTGATGGCTTTCCTTTTTCAAGATAATCAATAAATATTATACCACGCGCATCCCAAAAAGGTGAAGCCATAACTTGGCCTGCAGACGGAACTTTCTTTGTTCTTTGGAGTTGATTCTCCCCATTGTTTTGACTGCTCTGTCGTCTCGGGTGTGTAGTGGACCCATGTTTCATGACTATAGCTATGAATCGACGCAAAAACTCGGCTTTGTTGCGGCGAAACATGGCCAAACACTCGATTGAAACATCCTCACGACGCTGTTTTTGTTCAATTGCGAGCAAACACAGCACCCATCCTGCGCACAGGCTTCTCATGTCCAAACGTTCAGTCAATATGCGATGTACGGCACCTTTTGAAATACCTACCATTTCTGCTAATTCGCCCATTTTTGGTCGACGGTTATTCAACACCATTTGTGGATTTTGTTTTTGATCATTTCTGGAACAGTCACTTCATTTGGTCGACCACTGCGGTGTTCGTCTTCGCAGCTCGGCCTCGTTTAAATTCTGCCACCCAATACTTCACTGTCGAAAACAAAGCTGCAGACTCCCCCAAAGTAGAATCTAGCTCGGCTTTGATATTGGTTACACTACGTCCTTTCAAATGACAGTGTTGAATCACATAACGACGACCAATTTTTTCCATGTTTACAAATGCACTGACAGCGTTCATATTGATGGCTGTCAAACAAGTAATAAATAACGTAGCGTGGAAATTAATATTTCTAAAGTTGGTACTATCTACCACCGTCATTATATTTTAATAAATACCGCCATCTATGTGTCAGGCCGAATAATTCTGGTTCTGCGCTCGTAACAAGGTAAAAAATGGACGCTGAGCAATTGTCAATAGCAAGGTGTTTTTTTTTTCCTGGAAAAATTATTGCTGATTGATATCCTTGACTGTTTATATGGGCAGGACTTGCTCTCTTGTGAAAGTACCTTAAATATCCTTCACCTAACATAAGAGTTGAATAAATTGAAAACCAGAGGAAAAAAAATATCTCCTAAGATTTGTGTAATTGGAATGCGACAATTGTCTACTCCAAATGGTGATCACCACTACTTGGGAATTTCAAATGAACCAAAAAAATGGGTGCACACTTTTTATTGAGGAGTGGTGCTAATATGTGATGTTAAAGATACTATTTACTATTTATTGGCCTGTAGGACCACGGAGGTTCATGACCACACCGACTCGACTCCGCCATCGTTCCCTGTCCTGTACACTCTCCGTCCATGCTTGACCAGCCGATCCGACCTCCTCAAGGTCAAACCTAACTTTGTCCTCTCATCTCCGTCGCGGCCGTCCTGCCAGTCTCTTTACCGTTGGTCTATCGTCAAGAATTCTACGTACGGTCCTATCGTTGCCCATTCGCGCCAACGCGATTCGCTAATTCGTGGTTGTAGAGTCTCCTCTTTTGTCCTGCCTCCTGGTCATATTTACGCACCAACCAGAAATATTCCTTCAAACTTTATTCTCGAATACGCGGAATTTGTTTTCTTCCCGTTTTGTGAGAGCCAATGTTTCGCATTCGCATACAACAATCGGCATGATTATGGTTCTATAAACAAGGAGCTTTATATTACGTGATAGCAGTTTGGTTTTCAGTTCAGCAGTTCCCGGACTGCGGGCCAACTAGCGTTGCCGGAATGCAGTTTTTTGTTAATTTCCTTCGACATTTCGTTACTGGCCATCAGCATTTTTAAATTCTTTAACTTTTTCAAATATCTTGCCTATGACGTTTATATGTGTTCCGTGAGTTCCACCTGCTCTCGCCGTAATCTTGTATTTTGTTTTGTCTTCATTTATTTCTAGGTCCACCTCTTCTGCCGCTTGCATTATGATTTAACTGTTTTTATTTACAGTGTCTAAATTATCGCCCAAAACGACGATGTCATCAGCATATGCGAGCACTTGTGTGACCCGTTCAGGGATGATCCGGGCATGTTGTTGTCTTGTACCTTTCTGATGACATATCGAGCACAAGGTTAAAAAGACACGGTGAGAGGCCACCCCCTGGTCCTGAGAGGTGGTTTTCTGTTCTAACTCGTCCCTTATTTTCATTCATGCAGATTTGAATAAGGGTGGCATATTTTTTCCGGAATCCCAGCTCAGAAACAATATGGTAGAGTCTTTCCCATGCGACTCAGTAGTAGGCTTTTTTGAACTCTTGGTGAACCGTCTCTCCGTATTCCCACTTTTTTCCGCTAATTGCCTTACTGTGAACATATGGTGGCTTGTTGACCGGTTCCCAGTATTTCTTTCGCGTACGGTGTGATTCTTGCCAGTATGACATTTGTTAGTATTTGGTATGTAGTTGGAAGCAATGATATTTCTCTGTAGTTCTCGCAGTCCGATCTGTCACCTTTTTTGAATATGGGGACGACTATTGAGGTTTTTCATTCTTCCAGAGTGACTTCCTTATCCCATATTGTTTTAATCAGTTTGGGGATCTTTCGAGCGGCTGCCTCTCCTCCATGCTTCACAAGCTCTGCCGGTATGGAGTCGGCTCCAGGAGCTTTGTTGTTTTTCTATCGATATATTGCGTATACAACTTCGTTGAGAGAGGGCTCTGGGATCTGAGGCTCGGCTGTATGTACGTCTAGTGCGTTTATTTGTGGTTGATGGGTACGCACATTGAGCAGGTTTTCAAAGTACCGCTTCCATCTTGTCACAATATTGTTTGTTTCCGTGACCAGACAGCCGTTTGCATATCGAACTATTTGGGCTCTCCCCCTGTAGCCGTTTCTGATTGAATTTATGCCGACATACATACCTCTGATGTTCTTCGCTCTGGCATTTTCTAGGATTTTTTCGATTCGAGTATTCTCCCATCCGCCTTTTTTGCGTTTGAAAAGTTTCATTGTCTCTTTCTGAACTGTGGCGCATCTTTCTGCGTTGACTTCATCATCAAACCAATCACTCATCGTCAAACCAAGGGTTAGACTTAATTGTTTTCTTAAGTCCTAATACCTTTTGGGCTGTTTGTTTGATTTTGTCTCTGATCGATGTCCATTTAGTGTCCACATTATTGGCTTCCTCTTCCTCACTACTCCCATTCTCTAGGATGCAAAATCTATTCGTTAGTTCGTTTTGATATTCAGCCCTTTTGCGAAGGTGTTTTAGTTTATCAATGTCGAACTTTTTGCTCGCAATCTGCTCCTCTATATGATCTTACGTCAAGGATATTCGAGTGGTGTCTTTTATCTATGAGGAAGTGATCTATTTTGTTACGCCGTTACGCCGTCGGGTGATACCCATGTGACTTTATGGATTTGCTTGTGCTTGAACATCGTGCTTTTCACTACCAGATCTTTTGACGTTGCGAACGTGACATTTCGAATTCTTTTATCATTTGAAACGTCGTGTAGGCTTTCTTTACCTATAGTTGCTTGGAAGATATATTCCATTCCAATTTTCGTATTCGGGTCCCCGAGGAGGATTTTAACATCGAATGATGGGATCCCATCAAATACTTCCTCTAGGGTCTCGTAGAATGTGTCCTTCGTTTCTTCGTCCATAGATTCTGTTGGGACGTGTACGTTTATTAATACATAATTGTACCATGGTCCCTGTATTTTGAGCACCGACATTCGGCCATTAATAAATTACACATCTTTTACATGGGGCGTAATCTTCTTGCTTATAATGAAGCCGGTTCCGAGGTTATGTGTATCGATACCTCCACACGCCAGTGTAAGCCCGTTGGTTTCGATTACTTGATATAGAAGTCGAACTCCCTGAAGCCCGACGATGTTCGTTTTATATTGTTTCGCGTTTTCTACGACCGTCCGTATCGCGCCTGGTTAACATAACGTTCGAACATTCCACGTGCCGACCCGTATATCCCACTTTTTCCGTTTTTCCCTTCATTTTGTCGAGTCGGTGTTTTCTTGATGACTTGTTCCCTTGTGGTAGTGAGATTGTTCTGTGTATATTGATTATTCATTTTTGTTCCCATGAGTCTTGGGGTTTTAAATAGTCCTTTGGGGGTAGTTGTTGTTACCTTGGGGGGTTGTTTTACCTTTTCCGCCAATCACTGCAAAACAACATCAAAGAAACCAGAGCGAACGCCGTCACCAATTAAAGCACTGAGATAATCGTTCTTTGAATCTCAACTTTTCTTTATTAACCCAATCGTTCGTATGTTCACAATATTATGGTTTTATAACTTAACACTATTGATCGACAATATCATAAAAAGTTTACTTGTTACGTGTTCGTGGCCGGACAAGTCACTAGGCATATTTTACTAATTTCGCACTCCAGATCACACACTTGACGTTACTTTTCTTTTTATCAATTCAATACGCGGGCCGGCCTCCTCGTTGGGTTCTCGTTGCCTCGCTAACAAACTCCTCGGTGGGGTTCTCGGTGTTCGGCTATTCGATCAAGAAATTTGTGGCGTTGACGATCCAAATTAGACTAACTGTCTGCCCAAACAGATATCCCAATTCAAAACTGGTATCTGTATCCGTACAGGAGAAATTTCCCTATTCGATCTGCCAACAGAATCCCCAAAATCTCTGTTAACAGCATGCTACTTAATCCCAGGGATAATTTCCTATTTTCCTGAAAGGAGAAACCCGGTCATCATCATACATCATTATCACCCTCGGTGGTGGTGATAGAATTTCATTTCGACGGCCGTCGATAGAGTGCCGCCTCTATTTGCATAGCACATCTGGCGCACAGGTCGACGGATATCGTGCAATTTGAATGGACGTATGGTCCAAGGGTTTTGTTTAACTTCTTTCGGTTAAAACTAACAATCCATTAGGTCTTTCTAATGGGTGTGAAATACAAAAAAGGACCGTGGAATCGGAATAATTTCTTTGTAGGTTTTAAACCTCATACATGTTCCGCATTATCTCGTTGAGATAATTATGGTTGCCTGCAATTTGGTAGCGGATAGGCGATATGCTTTATTGCATGAAGTAGCCGTTTCTTTTGTTTGCCGATGGATTTGGTGGTCTTTGTGGCAGACCACCTCCACGTGCACCCGTTGGTCGCCTAATTTGCTGACGATAGTAAATCCTTGTAACATCGTGTAGATGTTCAGGGTTTTCGATTGTGCAGTGCTGGAGTGCGGCGCATTTCATTCTTTGGGGATAGGATGAATGAATGTTCCTTTGTTTCAGGTATCCCATATTCGAATTGTTGAGCTTGACATTGAAAGCTTTGGGACGTTCAGTTCCTTGCTTTTTCGTGTCGGGTTCAACGTTGGACAAATGTTTCAAGGCCCTAGCGGACTTAGTGGCACGCGTCTGTGTGCGCGTGTAACGTTTTCAGGGTAGGTATGTTCCTTGAAGGGTAGGAACCCTACCTGGGTGGAATTGTGCGTTCGTAGAACGCTACAGTCCGCCATATCAGAGCCCCACTTTAATATGGTAAGGTCTGCTTAATGCTCTGCTTCAAGCCGGTGTCAGAAATGCGTCGTTATACGAGGGTGAACTGAAAAGCTTGCGACCTAACAAAGATACAAAATATTTTTTCTTAAAATTTATTTTTATTTCTCTACATAGTCTCCTTGTAACTCTACACACTTCTCCCAGCGATGGTCCCATCTCTTTAATCCGTCTAAATAGTACTCGGCGTTTTTCTCTATAAAATAACTGATAACGAAGCTGATCGCGTCCTCATTTGACGAAAATCGCTGCCCTCCTAGACCAATTTTTAGATCAGGGAACAAAAAGAAGTCGCTTGGGGCTAGATCTGGTGAGTAAGGCGCATGGTTAAGCAGTTCAAACCGTAATTCATGGATTTTCGCCATGGCAACCGCTAAGGTATGTGACGGCGCGTTGTCTTGGTGAATTAGGATTTTCTTTTTGTGCAAATCTAGCCGTTTTTCCGCAATTTCTGCCTTCAGTTGGTCAAGTAATGATGCGTAGTAAGCTCTTGTAGTGGTTTTTCCTTTTTGAAGATAATCGATTAAGATAACTGCATGACTATCCCAAAGAACAGTCTCCATCACTTTCCCAGCCGAAGGAACAGTTTTTTTTTTTTTTTTTAGAGCCGATTTTGTTTCGGGCGTATAATGGTGTATGCAAGTTTCATCAACAGTAGTTAATCGGGGCGGATTTATTGTGCCTAAACTGCACCAGCAGAGCGTTGGAAATGTTCATTCGAATACTTTTTTGGTCTAACGTGAGCAAATGCGGCACCCAACGCCCGGACAGCTTTCTCATGCCCAAATCTTGATTTAATATGTGACAAACACGTTCTTTGGACATTTTCATGGCCGCTGCTATCTTTCTCACTTTAATTCCGTGGTCATCTAGGACCATTTAGTGAACTTTAGCGATGTTATCGTCAGTTGTTGCAGTTTTTGGACGTCCCGAACGTTCATCGTCTCCCAAGCTCTCACAGCCACGTTTAAATTCAACTGCCCAAAATTTCACAGTGGTAAATGATGGCATGATGCAGAGTCCCCATACATAGTGTCCAACTCATCTTTGATTTGCGTAGACGTATTGCCTTTCAAAAACAAAAATTTAATGACAGCTCGATACTAAATTTTGTTCATTTTCACAAAAACACTCACATCAGCTCACTCAAACGACTGTCAAATAAAAAGTACGCGTCCAAAATGTCTGAAATTTTGGTGAGTAACTGTCAAAACATGCACAACAACATTCACTAGCTTTTATTGGCGAGTGCTGCTATCTTCGTGTTGAGGTCGGAAACTTTTCAGTTTAACCGCGTAATACAGCCAGTATACCCCTGGCTGCAAACCATCCAATGGGCACAATCACACGTAACATCCTGGATTAGGGGTGGTAGATCTTTGTGTGTTACTCCTCGCTAGCCTGTCTGACATAGGTTGTTGGTTACAAGCGAGGAGATAGTTTAAGCAAGATGTGAGCCGGAATGATTTTCGGGGGAAATTAGGATTGCCTGGTCGCAAGCAAGGAGTATAATTTAGATAGAGGATTAACCGAAGCAATTTTGGGAAAATGTATGCGGCTCGGTGTAGTTGATGGATATGGTGAGTGTTTCTTTGTAAATTGGATATGCGTTTATTACCGCTTGGGAAATGGGTTCTTGGTAGGTTGGGAATGTATGCAATTGCGGATTTGGGGACGGATGCTGTTGCATATTGGGATGTGTTTTTGCATGTTGGGAAATGGGTTCGGGTTGGGTTAGGGTGACGCGCTGTTAGCGGTCAAGGTGATTGGAATTGTCGGTTAGTTCTCCGTGTGATATAGAGAAACCCCACAGTAATGTCCTCTTGAATTCGGCCCAGTGTTTCTTCCTCAATAGTATACTTCCTCAATAGTATACTGTATACTTCCTCAATAGTATACTGGTTAGTATACCCGCCTGTCACGCGGGAGACCGGGGTTCGATTCCTCGTCGGGGAGCCTCTGGCGCAAGACTAATGACCTTGCCCGGAAAAAAACAAATCATTATGGAAAATTTAACAAGCCTGAGGACTTGCTAAATAAGGCCAAGACCGGTTCTAGGTTGTAGTGCCGATGATGATGATGATGATGATGTTTCTTGTGTCACAGCGTAATGTGAGCTGAGCTCAGCGGTTGTGACACAAGCTAACACCTCGAGCGTAGAGGGTGGAAAGTTATTTTCAACACGATGTTATACAGAGCACCCACATCACCACTAGTTGCGACGTGCACGTTTGGATATTTTGAGCATTTAATCAGCAAAGAATTTACATTTGCGCGTAATGAATCATTGAATATGTTGCAGAACGATTTCGGTAACCAGACTATGCCTGGTATAAAATGTTCAAAGAGGGTCAATTGCGGCTTGAAAATGTACCATATCCGATGTGACTATAGCGGCGTGAAATTACTCCTCCTTTACAAAAATTCAAATTGTTATACCGCAAGGTTATGTCACCATAAAGTTACGGAATACAATTCCTAAGCAGATCCAGCAAGAGTGAGAAAACAACAACAAAACTATATAAACGACCATGACTTCAAGGATACACAGCTTGTGAACGAAATCAAAGTTTGCCATGGAGAATGTGACTGTGATATATGCACTGCGTCTGAAAAGTGTCAAATCTCAAATGGTTCCAAAAGCATGGAATTCTTTTTGAACAATACACTTTTATTTGGACCAATAGCACTCCATAGCAACTGTATGCACCTGACTGAGTACCGTGAGGTTTCTGTTCTAAACACAAAACACCATCGTTGCGCTCTTTGAAGGCCTTTCGGGATCTTTCACCGTTTCGAGAGCAGAATCTTCTATCGATTTCTCTATCCTTCCTTTGTGTTGTGTCCTACATTTCAAAACCTTCTTTATTGGTGTACACAATCATCACAGACGCTGGCCATACTTATTAACTTCCAGGTTCCCTTCTTCTTCCCCGACAAACTAAATCGAATTAAAGGCTACGCAACCGACATTAAATGAATTTACAATCGAGATATTACATCGCCATCATCGATCGATAGCATCTAATTTATGCCAAAGATGCAAACCGATGGCTACGATCAGATAAATGAGCGATATGGCCAATTATATTGGTGCGATCGATATGTATGCATCACATCCCATAACATAGCACGCCTCAGTGAAACACTGATTTATAGTCTGATCACTAGTCTCGGTGATACTTGTCAACCTCAAATGATGACATGGCCTCATAGGTGATCTGCTCATTAGCACACACTTGGTACTACCTATGCTTGTGGATCCGCACATCCATCGTTATTAAGTAGATAGGCCAACATCGGTGACATTACATCACATAAAAGCTTTGGGTAGGTTGACGAAAAGCCATGTTCTCTACGTTTTGGGTTCACATCGGTCATTACCAGCGCAAATTGTTGGTTGGGGCTACCTAAAGTGCCGGCTGTTCGCCTCTTGCCATTGACGTCAGGCTGATTCGCTTAATCGCACCTTAAAACAGGCTGATCGTGCCACACGCAGCTGAATGGGTTTTTTTTTGCTGCTGTTTATACGTTTATTGATATAAACGAGTTGTGGGTTGATGGAGGTCTGCCAGTAATTATATTGTCCCAACCAGATTCAATTAGAACTTACAGATGTTATGTGATGTAACATTTACTTTGATGAGGTATTTTTGATCAGAGAGTGAGTGTCCAACAAGAAATTTACATTTTGTTCAACAGTTTGATTTGTAATATGCGTCAGATTTTGTAGAGAATTTTTGTTATTTTATATCACTTCAGCCTCTTTCCGTTAAACGGAGGCATGGCGAGTGACAGGACATTTATTTTGTGGTGTAACGAAATTGTGTCAAAGTGGTGTTCAGGTTGCAGATATACTCAATTGGTTCGTCATATTGTTCATTATGAGATCGTATGTTGTAGAACACAGGATGAACTAACGCGACATTTATCGGAAAAATTTCATTAGTTATAGATGAAAGTTCATACCAAATTGCTGAAGGAAGTAAAGCTAATCATTTACCCGATTTTCTACCCTCACTCTTAAAAGTTAGAAATATTCAAAGAATAGATTAGCGAGGGTGTGACTGAGTTTTTAACTTAATCTTATTAAATGGATTTGTAATGATAATTTATTTATTCATTTAGCTTAATTCAAGCTTTAACCTATTATAATAATTTTAAGCTAGTATTACGATAATTCCCAATAGACTAAACAGTGAATGTTAGAAGCAGATTGTGGGATAGAAGGAATGAGTTTTTAATGAGTTTTCTGAAAGATGAAAACCAGCTCGATCGAAATATCAGCTCATTGCGACCATAGACAGTTCGGTGTCGGTCGATGGGGCATTTGTGAGGGTTACGATTGAAATAGTGCTAGACCGATACCATACGGTAGTTGATGTGCATTGTGTCGGCCCTACTGACGCCACTGCTACCTTTTCCACTTACCTCCAAATCTTCCTGCCCTAAAGCTGTAGAGACCTCATTGTTTTTCGCTTATGCAAGCGCATTAACACCCTCAAGCATTCTTCTACCGACCCCATAGTTTTTTGATTATGCAATCGCATCCAACACCGCAAGCATTTTCCTCACCAAGGATATTCACGCATTCAATGCGTAATATCGTTTTCCCTGGAAAAAATCGGTACGCCAGTACCGCGTACATCAATGCATCTTAGCATTGCTCCAAAGAAAACATTTTGGTTGCCATACTAGATAACCGAAATGAACAATGAAACAATCAGCGGAACCCCTGCTGCTTGCGTTGTCTGTCCCACACGTGCGAGACAGATTTTCATGTTGTACCCGTACCCAGGGCGGCTTTTATGCAACCTGCAAAGCACCACCACAACTCACGCCTAGCTGCCAAGAGCCGAATTCATTGTCAGTGTAAATACTCACACTGGAATTCGACCCGTGACTCCCTATGAATGCAATACGCAATTCACATGGATGTGAGCACAACCATCTTTGTGTAATAATCCCAAACGCATCCTAATCCCGAGCGCGATATTTGAATAGCTGCATATATTTCTCCTAAAAGACGTTCTATCCTGTGAATATGCATTCCCACGGCTCGTGCACCCATGAGCTTTTGGCGGATTTTTGTTTAGTTTGTCCTAGTGTTCCGCCGAACACTGTTTGTAAGAAGGTGAGAATCACACGGAGCGAACAGCACAATGAAACACGAAGATCGTTTGGTATTTAATCTTTTTATTTTTTTGATAACACTTATTGTTTAGATGTTACGCAATATGATGACTTCGGGTAAGGTGAATGTCACAACAATGTTTTAATAAAAAGCAGTAAGCCCCACGAACGAAGCACAAGTCACCCGCTTAAGTTACGTTAAGTGAAGTTAAGTGAAGTTAAGTGAAGTTAAGTTAAATTAAGATACCCGCTTGGAACACCAGCTACTCGAACAATTTCTCACCTCCTCCTCGCGATGACTTCCTCGCCGTTCGAATTCTCGTCTCGTTGACGATCAAAATCTGACTAAGTATCTGCCCTCAACCATATCCTGCTCACACAGATACCCAGATTCAAACTGGTATCTGTATCTATCCGGAAAATATTCCCTATTTGCTCTGCTAACAGAACTTCCGAATTTCTGTTAGCAGCATGTTATCACATCCCCCGGGATATTTTGTAGTTTCCTGAAAGGGGAAAGTCATCTTGCATACATCATTATTATCGCTGATAGAATTTCATTTCCACGGCCTTCTGTTTGCACAGAACATCTGGCGCCCAGACCAGAGATAGTCGGCGATTGTTTTGACGTGCAGTCCGTGGGACTTATTTGAACTTGGTACCCGGAATCGAAATCCATTAGATCTTTATAATGGTGCGAAATTCTAGCGTGGCCGTGGGACCGGAGTATTGCCTTTGTTGGCTTAACTCCTCATAAATTATCGGATATCTCGTTGAGATATATTCGATTGCGATAGGTCGTGGCTGTCTTCTGTTGTTCAACGGATTTGGGTGGTCCTTGCGTTAGATTACCCGCACGTGCATCCGTTGATCGGCTCATTCTTTGATGATAGCAATTCTTTTGTATTGAATTTCGGAATTGCCGGTTCGATGAGATGTTCCTGGGCGCAGGCAGCATGTATGGCATTTTGGGAATTGTTTTTTTTTTAGGAATAGAACGCATTGATGTTTATGCCTTTGTTTCAGGCATGAAGAGTTATAATTGTTGAGCTTGACCTAAAAAGCTTTGGGAACGTTCAGTTCCTTGCTTTTTGGTGTCGGTCTCAACTTTGGCTGCGAGTTGCAGGCCCTATCGCGGGACTTTGGGGCACGCGTCTGTGGGCGCGTGCAACGCTCTCAGGTAAGTAAGTTCTTTGAAGATAGGAACCTTACCTGCGTAGAATTGTGCGTTCGTAGAACGCTACAAGCTCGCATCACGAGCAAATGGACACACCCTCGTACCCTCGTTAGGATATATGTACTGGAGATCCACTCCTATTGGTCGAGCCAGCAGGAAATTTTCATTGTCTCTTTCACCACACCACCAAACTCACCCCAAACGAGGGTTGTATCATTGAGTCGTAATTCAACCTTAAAAGCGGTCAGGTCGTCGGCCATCCACCGTACCGGCGCGGGTACGGTGTGTACGCGAAAAATCGAGTGCGAGTCATCAGCGTGAACAAATAGTTAAAGTGCATGTTAAAATGTTACCATATATAATAAAAAGTTATCAAGATCTTCGGGATCTATTGAACTCCGTAATAACAAAATATCTTGATGTAGTAACAGTCAATAAATGTAACTTCAGCTTATGTTGTTTTTTTTTTTTGTTACAAACAATCGTTTTTCTCCTTAAGTGGCTCCTTACAAAATGTAAAACAGAACAAGAATAAACCGAATTGTAATGAACTAAATCGTGCGTTTAATTACCCCTGGTCGGACGTTATACGAGGATTGCCTCTTATGTTTCGGGATTTGGCGACCCTAGTGTTGCAATCCGGCAATTGACAGCTCTGTCGTAAAGTTGGACATTTTTGAGGTTATACGCACTCAGAACGTTTTGACATAAGAGCGCTATTTGTGTTGTTTACAGTAACTTAAAAGATTCATCTCGGCCCAAAAATGGAATTAAATCGTCAACATTTTCGTGCGATTATTTTTTACAACTTTCGGCGTGGATTAACTCAGCAACAGTGCATGGATGAACTTAATTCAATTTTTGGCGATGAAGCTCCATCAAGGACCAATGTTTATCGATGGTATGGTGAATTCAATCGTGGTCGTAGTTCACTCCAAGATGAATTTCGTGAAGGTCGTCCAAAATCAGTTGTTGTTCCGAAAACCATTGATGCTGTGCGCGAACTGATATTGGAAGATCGTCATGTGACCTATCGTGAGATTGAGACAACCTTAGGCGTTAGTGGGACCAGCATACATTCAATATTGCATAAACATTTAACTGTCAAAAAAATTTGTTCGCGTTGGATCCCACACAATTTGTCAATCGCCCAAAAAAAGGCTCGTGTCAATTGGTCGAAAGAAATGCTCAAAAAATACGGTCGCGGTGCTTCGAAACACGTCTATGACATCGTGACAGGTGATGAATCGTGGATTTACGCGTATGAGCCCGAAAGTAAACAGCAGTCGACTGTCTGGGTGTTTCAAGATGAGCCAAATCCAACAAACGTTGTTCGCGCACGAAGCACTTCCAAGCAAATGGTCGCCTGTTTTTTCGGAAAAACTGGACATGTCGCAACCGTACCACTAGAACAACGCAGGACAGTCAATTCTGAGTGATACAGAACCATTTGTTTGCCAGTTGTCTTCCAAGAAATCAGGAAAACCAACCGCCGAAGACGGATCACTCTTCACCACGACAATGCGAGCTCTCACACATCGGCTGCGACAACTGCATTTTTGAGCACCCAAAACATCGATTTGATGGGTCATCCGCCGTATAGTCCTGACTTGGCACCGAATGACTTCTTTTTATTCCCGTACGTAAAAAACAAACTGAGAGGTCAACGTTTTTCGACACCTGAAGAAGCGGTTGCTGCATTCAGAATGCATGTGTTGGAGATACCTCAATCAGAGTGGCAAAAGTGCTTTGACAATTGGTTCAAACGCATGCAAAAGTGTATAGATCTTCATGGGGAATATTTTGAAAAACAATAAAGTGATTTTCGATGATCAATATTTATTTTTGTTCTCTAATCCGGAAATATAAAAGGCAACCCTCGTAGTTTTTCTTGCTTGGTGGACAGTGCCGACGGATCAATTGCTGCGGCTGAGCTTTCAATTTATGCTGGAGGAAGAAGCGAATCAGCGCCGTACGCCGATGCACAACGCGTCTTCCCCACAGAATTCTATTAAAATATAGTCGGGACTGAGTTAATAAAAACAACACAAATCAATTTATTATCAAAATTTGTTTTGTGCTTTTCAAAATATACTTCATTTTATGGATAATCTAGTCATTCATTTTTTGGCTTATTTATTCATTTTTATAGACATATTCCGAGATCACCTTCAGTTCTCTCAGCGAATACTTTTTTAAGTTTTCAATCGATTCAAAACGGCTCTCACGAAGTAGCAATTTGAGTTGGAAACAGAAAGAAGGGTTATGATGCCGATTCTGGACAATGTGGTGCTTGCCCGATTATGTTGGCAGCGTTTCTGGTCAAGAGGTCGATCTTTTGCAAAGCTGCTTCTGAAGAAAATGTTACCTCTTTTAGAACTGGCTATGCTGCAGCGCGTTACATGTACAAAACATCAACTAAAATAGGGCTAACTGATTCGATAGAGATGGATCACTTTTGCGAAAGCCGTTTTAGAGGGCTATAATGACGATTTCCGAGCACCATTTTATTCATCAAGCCATTTTCGGATAAGGCACGGTCCTCTGTTACAATTACTTTCAATAGAATAAATATATTTAAAAAAAACAACCTACTCAAGGTTTACTCCGCCGGGTTTGGCTCAGCGAGGGTGTCGTGGTTACTGTTACTGATGATTCTGGTTGTCTCCCTTGCAGTCGGGGTTTCGTTGCTCGCTGAGGTGGAGATGGTGGTGCTTCTTGGTATGCTGGTGTGTCCAATATTCACACAATTCAACAAAGTCAAATTAATTTTTTGATACTTTTCCTTTATTCATTTAACACTAAAGTCAATTCAATTTTTTGATTTTATTTTTTATTTGTTATTTTAACGCTAAAGTCAATTCAATGTTTTGATATTTTTTTCATTTATTAAATTAACACCAAAGTCAAACTCGAGTCCCGCACCACGATTTGAAAAACAAGAGCTCCCTCTCTTTTACAGTCGACAAAATACGAGAAAGGGCCAATCACTTATTCCCTTTTTATACGAGGTCACAAATTTGCCCACACCCTACCATCTATTGATTCACTGGAATTTGGTTTTGGCTTTCGCTGGCCTCAACCCACTTCCAATGAATCGTCAGGTTCATTTGAATATAATGGTAGGATGACGGTAAATTTGTTGGGAAGGGTCATCGTACCTAAAAATATATGTGAACATTTTCATAGGCCTCGTTAAGAGAATTTTGTAATTCTTATAGGGTTTGGTTTTTGCTTCGGTAGGAAGGTGGAGATCTTCAAAAGATACCACTGGACCGATCCAGAGGCATGTCGAGTTTTTACCGACTAAAACCACCTCCCGCCAGGAACATATTCCCATTGATCACCGCGGAACTTTTTTTTTAGATATTCCATCGTGGGGCTGTTCGGAGTTTACCTGTTACTCCGCTCGTCACGTCGCAACTGCTGCATCATTTCACAGAGAATACCCTTTCTTACGGGCCATGCCTGTTTTGAACTCAGTATGTATTCTATTACTCCTACCGGAGTAACTGTCCGTCTCATATGTCTCTCCAACATCGTTCGTGCGGTCTCGAATCTCGCGCACTCTGTGAGTACGTGTTCCGCATTTTCTATTTTGATTTCGCAATACAGATTCACATGTTTATACTTGTGCAAGTATTGCCGAAAGCATCCATGTCCTGATATTAGCTGAGTCAGGTGGTGATTCAGCTCGTCATGTTTCGTTTTCACCCATGTTTCTATATCGGGTATCATGGTGTGGGTCCATCTTCCTTTGGTGGAAGAATCCCACCTTCGTTCCCATTCTCTTAGGGTTGTGAGCTCTAATTGTGACCGCATTCTCCGACGGTTCTCTTGGGCGACCTCATGCAATGCATCATTTTCTTTAGTTGCAATGTCAAGTGGTGTCCTCCCGGCCAAAACATTTATGGCATCTTCGAATACCGTTCGGAATTCTGGCATCACTGCATACTCTTAGTGATGCCAGCCTATGTGCGGAGTTCACTGCCCTCATGTACGACTTATATTGTGCAGGTCCTGCCCATATGTGAGCTGCATACATTATAATAGAGGTGTTGACACTGGTTATGAGTTTCCTTATGTGGGGGCGGGGTCCTCTAACATTGGGTAGCAGTCTCGCTAAAACTTTGCATACTCGTGCCGTTTTTTCACTCGTTTTCCTCAGGTGTTTCTTGAAGTTCGAGTATAACACCAAGATATTTAATATAGCGACTGGATCTGATTATTTGTCCTTCTATTTCCAAATCAAGGTGTTCAACTTTCTTACGGCTGCTTATTAAAACTACCTCCGTCTTATGCTATTCCAGCTAGTTTCAGTCCGGCCATATCTAGCCGGCATTTAATGCTCGGGATTGCTTGGCAGCAAATATTCTCCAGGTCATCTAGATGTTTAGCTACGGCTACTATTTCCAAATCATCTGCGTACCCAGTGAATCTAACGCCTTCTGGTACATTGATTCTGAGCACACCATCATACATTATATTCCATAGCAGCGGACAGATCCCTGAGGTACACCCGATGTTATTTTATATTCCTATGGTCCCTCATCTGTGTCATGGAGCAGTCTTCTATCCGAGACATAGTTTTCTAATATACGCACCAAGTAGGGTGAGACTAGTAGATCACCCAACGCATCTAGAATCCGATTCCAATTCACCGAGTTAAACGCATTTTTAACATCTAGCGTCACCACCGCGGAATATTTTTTTAGTACCACCTAGCCATCGTGCTCCAGCTATCGAATTGCGAGCGATCTCGCACAGCACAGGTAGTGCCTTACCGGTTGATCTACCTTTCCGGAACCCATACTGCCATTCAGAGAGGCCCGATGTCCCCTCAGTGAATTGTTCCAGGCGAGTGGCAATTACTCGTTCAAGCAGTTTTCCTGTTGTGTCCAGCATGCACAACGGGCGATAAGACACGGCTCTTCTGGATTCTTGACACCTTTGGTATAAGCACAAGCCGTTGTTTTTTCCATCGTTTAGGAAATTGTCCCGTTTGAAAGCAGGTTGTGAGCAGTCTTCACTACAGCGTTAGGGATACCATCCAGTTCCGGGGTCTTGTTTTTTTGACAACCCTTGCCGCCAAGAGCACCTCTTCGGTGGTCACGGGAGGTATCTCTCCTCCAGTGATACTCCACTCCTCTTGCACTCTCAGCACCTCATCACACTGCGGGAAGAGGACAGCAACGATTCTGGCCATGTCAGTTTTCCTTTTTTGCATTTGACTACTGTTGCTCTGTTGTCTTTTCATATTTATCCCTATTCTTATAGGGTAAGAATTACGATATGTGGGAGGTGGGGGATGAAAAGGTTTCCACATTTGTTGGTATGTTATATACGATGGAAAGTTTTGACCATGAAAACCGCTGTTGGGATAGGATTATGTTTTGTTAGGGATGGTGAAAATGTGATTGGAATTTGAAATGTGCTGTTAAAGTACAGGACAATGTTATTTTTGGGAATGATAAGTATCTATAATTAGGGGATTAAGGACGCGAATTTGCGTGTTAATTCAGATGGAACGAGGGAGTTGAAGTTTGCATTATTAATTACGTAACACCTTTTCGAACGCTTCATCGTCTCCATAGCGTATTTCTTAAATTTTTAGCCCGTTCGAATAACAAATCGACCTTAAGCCCAACCGGCATCATAAAAGTCTTGAAGTCGTTTAAGTTGTACAAATTGAAGACTGATTATTAAAGAAAATTTGACTAATTCAGTAACATTGTTCAAGCGTGAGGGTGTGATAGCTTTAAGTTACGCCTAATTCAAAATTTTATATTGTAGTTTTATGCCACCATAAAACTGCGTAATGTACTTCCTGAACGAAACCAACGATAGGGGAAAGAATCGAATACTCCAACCAATTAGAATTCTAATAAAATTCAGACGGGAGTTTTGAATCATATTTTGTGATATGTGGCACTAACCTGTTATTGCTATCGATAGTATTCAATCGCGGTAAGTTGTACGGTATCACGCACCATTCACCGCCACAGAGTTCTTTGCATCATTTTCGAAAAAAGGGTTCAATGATTAATTTATGGATGCATATGTGGGGGTTCTTTAAGGCATTCCCAAAGAACCACCCATTCTCCTTAAATTAACCTGCCTTCCTCTGACCATTCAAAGCCATTTTACTTACCTGCAAATGAGCAACGTAAGCTACCCTGCATCATCTTTCACCTGAAAGTAAAACCCTAGCATGCATGCACATCATTAAATTACTCTGTTCATAATATACGAACCATTCCAACCCAAGCGGCTCAGCTCGTCAGCAATCATAATCGATAAACATACGCCAATCTTTCAGCGTGTTCTTGTTCCAACAATCCGTTGGTCCAAGAAGACACGCCGACCAGCGTACTTGTTGACACAGCTGCAGCCGATATTTTTCCTACCATTTCGTAATCTAACATTGCCCCCATATCCATAGGTTCGCAACAGTTGCAACCAATTCCCTTTTATCGGCCATCAAACGATTATGGGATTAGGCATGAACACGATTGTTACTTAACCAATCATACCCTTGATCATGTCATATGATGCTCCTTCCGGAAAACTAAAACAAACACACTGTTATGTTTATTTATAACAATTAAATTATTTTAAGGTAAATCAATTTAAGTAAGAAGGTGGGACTTACTGTGGTTTATCTTGGGTTTCTTGGGTTTATGTGTTGGCTCGCGTCAGGTTGCAGGGTGCGTTGAAGGCTGCTCCCCTGTTCAGCAAGCTTCGTTAATGAACATGCATCCGCTTATTACTTGCGCCACCAGAGATAAGTTAGATAAACTTGCTAAGCTGAATGAAACAGTCAGCTGATGAATTTATGAAGTGTTTCTGATTCTTCTTGACTTGTATTTGGACGTTGAAATTACATCAAATCCAAAAATTTAATAATTGTATTCCTCGATATGCAAATATCATATGATTTTACGTGTTCTTCTTACTCATCAGTTTGCAAGTTCCTTTTTAAAATCTCGTTTTTATAATTTCCGTTATTATATCCTTTCGAGTTTTTTTTTTGTTGTTTTTCCTTCGGAGATTGACGGCGAATTGTCATTTTTCCGAATTTATTTCCGGTGTATTATTTTTATTTTATTATTTTTTTTCTCCGCCAAGTAGAATTTGCATAAAGTAGTTTATGCAAATTAGCTACTTGGCACGTTATTTTCCTTTTACAGGTAAAGAGGGGAATCAAAGGGGGATTAGTGGATTCTGGGGGGACCTGGACTCAATGTCGGTCAGTAACAACACAGTAACCTCACTGTGTTGATTTATTCTACCAACCATCTGTTGGTCCATAGCCATCCTGGGTAAAACGTATGCTTGCACATCTGCAAGCCAAATTCCTCACCATCGTACCCATGTACCAGCACATTAATTTAAACAATCATATTAATGACCATGCCCTACGATGCGTGCATAACCAAACAATAGCCACCCTAGCCTTTGCCATATGCGAACAAATCTTCGGTTTGCTTATCGTCACAGAAAAATCGATTGTCTGCAATGGCATGATTCTGGGTGATTATGTAAACAGCCGACGTTCCCATGTAGCATTGGTTAAACCAAACAAATGCGCATCTCAGCGTATGACCCTCCGAAACAGCGTTTCTATTTACAAAACACACAGAAACCTATTCCTTCCTTCCGCGATCTTCACTATCGCTTATCACAACGATGCCTGCAGCCCCTAATGCTTGTCCCTTTGTTTGTACAGTTGCAGGATCGATCGTTGCCGCACTTCCAGCGAAAGGGCATTGTACTTGACCTGTACGGTCATATGGGAGATCCGCCCATTAAACTCCAATTCGATCGCCCATTGGCTATCACCAAGGAGAAGATCGGATTGGCTACCCTTAGATCGAAAAATCCATCACGATCGTGGCTAGTGGATGTTGACGGCAACAGACACCGGCGAGTCATATTTTATATATAAGAGTGTAGGGCATTCTTTTTATTTCGAGACTTGTGCCGAATGAAATTGTAATGAGTGTTGTGTCCAGCTTGTAAAGCCATCTTGCAGAACGATTGTAATTGACTATTAAAGTTGTAATGAGTGTTGTGTCCAGCTTGCAATTTCATCTTGCAGAACAATTGTAATTAATGATTGAGAATTGTAATACACCAGTGGAAGATACTGTCGAAAATAAATTTGTAAAAACAAAAAATAAAGGAACATTGACCAGAATCAACTTCAGTGCGTTTTTATTCTTTTACTGTTTATTCCTTATCGAGCGGCGGACTATTCTCCTGAAACAACCAGTGGTGTGTTTAGTGATTTGACTCTTCAGCAGTAGTGTTTTGCTCAACCCGCGCCCATGCTTGGTGCCCTAGCAAAATACACCACACATACACTTTCAGGAAATGTCCTTGAACTTTCGTTAGCTCAAATGCGACATTTTTGGTTACTCAGAAAGCCCCCAACGACGAAAATTGGTTTCATCACTAAAGATACAATTTTTGAAAAATTCTCAAAAAATGTCTTGAATGAATCATTCACGATACGTATATCGTATATCGTATATAGTATATTGTATATCGTATATCATATACCGTATATCGCACACCGTATATTGTATACCGTATATTGTATATCGTATATCGTGTATCGTATATCGTATATCGTATATCGTATATCGTATATCGTATATCATATACCGTATATCGCACACCGTATATTGTATACCGCATATCGTATATCGTATATCGTGTATCGTATATCGTGCATCGTTTATCGTATATCGTATATCGTATATCGTATATTGTATATCGTATATCATATACCGTATATCGCACACCGTATATTGTATACCGTATATTGTATATCGTATATCGTGTATCGTATATCGCATTTCGTATATCGTATATCGTATATTCATCATCATCATCGGCTCTACAACCAGGATCTGGTCTTGGCCTTATTTAGGAAGTCTCGAGGCTTGTTAAATTTTTCATAATAATTTATTTTTACGGGCAAGGTTATTAGCCTTGCACCGATATCGTATATTGTATGTCCTATATCGTATCTCGTATCTCGTATATCGTATGTCGTGTATCGTATATCGTATATCGTACATCGTATTTCGTATATTGTATATTCTATATTGTACATCGTATATCGTACATCGTATATTGTATATCGTATATCGTATATCGTGTATCATATACTGCATAGGCGTAAGGCAGCTGAATGTGCGAACCAAGCGGTACAAATCCAATAGTGTGAACAGCACGGAGAGCGACATTTACGATCTCACATTTGGGCCGGCTTGTCGTAAAAGGCCACTAAAGATTAAATAGTAGGTTTTGGTTTAACTGATAATGCTGGTGTAGTGATTTTTTTATTTTTTTGTGTGCTTTGTCATTAATTAGTTGGAAAAAACGGTTCGGGTACTTTTAGTAGTTCTGTCTTTATCTTGAGATCGCTGGTAATTCTAAAAGGATTAACTGCACACACAAAACTTTAATGAAGCGAACTTTTTAATCCACGGTTTATTTACGAATACAATCATCAACAATTCCACCGACATTTTTCCTTGTTATGAATATTCAAATTTATTTCTTTTCTGAATTCGTGTTTAGTATGTAAATTTGATGTGTTACTTGATGTTGAAAATATTTGATAACAGACGTTTTATCGTAAATGTTCTTTTGAACTTTTTCATTTATATATATATATATATATATTTATTTATATTTATATATTATATATATATTTATTATATATATATATATATATATTTTTTTTTTTTTTTTAATTTTTTTTTATGAATGATCTTACAATTATGCCTCTTATTTACTATGAAAAACTCTTTCTTAATTCCGATAAAGAATTCGAAATTGGACTGTAACTACAAATTGATGGCCTTGACTTTTATTTTTCCCTTCCCAGGCAAACTTTTCTGGCGAAATATGGAACCGAACATCAGGGTTCGTTAACAAATTGTACGCAAGTTATTTCCAAAGTGTAATTTAAGCAAACATAAAATTGGGAATAGGAAAAGAATTAACATCTGTTATTTTGTGGTAGTAGAGCAAATTTCACTTTTTCTCTTACTACTTTGGTGTCCTTCCCACTATTATCGGTTGAGTTAAACGAAGTTTTTCACTGCTTGACATTAATGCTTTATCCTTACATCGTAGTTGTTCAGAAGTCTGACGTCATGTTGTTGGTCCGTGCAGGACCTTGTTTTTGGTAAACGAACCTATTGGGTCTATCGAAACGGATGTGTTAATGATTGTCTCTACTTGTGTATCTTTTGAATATGGCTCATTTGAAGATTATTCAGATGTGTTCAATTCTGCGAGTGATTTTACATGTTCATATTTTGGTGTAATCCTTTCGTGTTCAAGAAAACAAGATTTGAGTTTTTCAATGAGTAAACTCGATCGTTGATGCAGTCAAGAACTACGACGTTGGGCTGAACAGTTTCCGACCTCAATTTGAAGATAGCAGCACTCGTCTATAGTAAATGTAATTGTGCATGTTTTGACAGTTACTCACCAAAATTTCAGCCATTTTGGACGTGTACTTTTTATTTGACAGTCGTTTGAGTGAGCTGATGTGAGTGTTTTTGTGAAAATGGACAAAATTGAGTATCGAGCTGTCATTAAATTTTTGTTTTTGAAAGGCAATACGCCTACGGAAATCAAAGATGAGTTGGTCTCTGTGTATGGGGACTCTGCACCATCATTTACCACTGTGAAATGTTGGGCAGCTGAATTTAAACCTGGCCGTGAGAGCTTGGAAGACGATGAACGTTCGGGACGTCCAAAAACTGCAACAACTGACGATAACATCGCTAAAGTTTACCAAATGGTGCTAGACGACTGCCGAATTAAAGTGAGAAAGATATCAGAGGCCATGAAAATGTCCAAAGAACGTGTTTGTCACATATTGAATCAAGATTTAGGCATGAAAAAGCTATCCGCCCATTTAGTGCCGCGTTTGCTCACGTTAGACCAAAACCGTGTTCGAATGAACATTTCCAACGCTCTGTTGGCACAGTGTAGGCGCAATAAATCCACACCGATTAATTACTGTCGATGAAACTTGGATACACCCTTATACATCATCATCATCATCATCGGCACTACAACCAGGAACCGGTTCTGGCCTTATTTAGCAAGTCCTGAGGCTTGTTAAATTTGCCATAATGATTTTTTTTTTTCGGGCAAGGTCATTAGTCTTGCTCCAGAGGCTCCCCGACAAGGAATCGAACGTGACAGGTGGTTATACTAACGGTCTCCCGCGTGACAGGTGGGTATACTAACCACTATACTATCGAGGAGCCTTCTACGCCCGAAACAAAAATACAGTCAAAACAGTGGACTGCCAAGGGGGAATCGGCTCCAAAAAAAGCAAAAAACATCGAGTCACTCAAGCGACTGTCAAATAAAAACTACCCGCCCAAAATGGCTGAAATTTGCGTGAGTAACCGTTAAAGGAGGCACAACTTGTTACGTCCAAAACCACCTACCCGTTAATACATACGTCTTTGGAGCCAGTCTCCACCAATTAATTGCGGTACACGCAATATCATCCACTAAAAGGATGAAGCACTCCCCAAGCCCTAGCATTGCCCCATGCATTAAACGGGCCCATATCAAATTCAATATCAAACAAATTGAACTAAACGTTCAATTTGCCCATACTGAATTCAACGTAAATCCAAGATGTGAAATACGAACAAGATGTTCAACACGCAAATTCCCCTGGACCCAAATCTGCGGACAGATGACCAACTCTCGCATCGTGAGCATTACAATCCAGTTTCAGTTTTTTCTTGCTTTACTGGAGGGGTGATGTTCGATTTTTTATTCATCCCCCCGCCTATTACGGCTGATTGGTGGTGGGTTTCCTTCTGTGTATTTGACTGCATATTTGCAGCTCCCGCTGCGACACGTGACATGACCTGCACGCTAGTCCGGCTTATGGGCCCGGTGCCTTCTCCTGTGGTATTGATGTCGATTTTCGCCTCGGCACCCTGATATTTTGATGCCGCTGTTTTGCGCATATTACCATTTTCGCTTTTCCCGTTCTCTTCGTTCAAACAACTATCCTGTTTCAGTTTTCCAAACGATGAAGAAGCAGAAAGCTTGTTTCGAACTATAATTTTTCGGGGGGTTTGAATTTTAATGATTTTTTTAATACTAATGTTTTTAATTTTTCCATAAATCTCGTTCATGATTTTTTAATTTTGCTGATGTTATTATCATTCCGTTTTAACTAAACTAAGTTAGAAGTAATAGAATCTACAATCTAAAAAGAGGGTAATTTAAAACTATAATACGAGTATAACTAGCAGCTGCAATTCGATTATGAATTGAAGACCGAAATCGATTTTCATAGAAATCAAGGCATCGTTTTAGTACCATCTTTTATTCAAAAATGGTATTGCCTACTTTTAAGCGGTAGTTTAGTTGTCCAGCTACAGTGGTGCAGAAAGTAGTCAAAGCATACAGTGAACTGCCCAACTCTTGTAGCTGATTGTAAATAAGCCCTTTCTAAGAGTCCATTGCCTTTATTTTCCGAAGGAATAACGTGTGAGGCTCAGCAATTAGTAACACAATAACCAATATATTATTAACAACACATTTTGAATTCGGTTAAATATCGAAGCTTGTCGGCTGAATCATGTTTGCCAACCGTTACCAGGGAAAAGCCGATTGACGTCAAATCAAACCTTCGATGGTGATTAGTTGAGCCTCTGGCTACATTTCTTGCAATAAACAATTAACTGTAACAATTTTGGTTAGTCACGCTCGAGGAAGTACGTTCAGTCCCGTAGCTTAACCTGTCGTTGCCTACGGGTGTAACCTGGGCTGCCGTATGTGCGCACACTCCTCTAATCGTTCGTTGGATGTGAGACGGCGCGAGATGGAAGCAAACACACAGATGTTGACTCTGGGGCTCGTTTAACCTGAACTGAATCATTTGGAGAATGACGCAGATGCATGACAGGCGACAAGGTACGTGCGCAATGGGTGAACCTGTATAAATTGGCTTCTTTCCACAAATGGATTAATATTCCCTCGCTGTGAGTTGTGAGTTATGCTTAAAAATCTCTGCATTACTATGAATATTTATCCTACTTGAGATGCTCGGCAGGGATCGTAATTGATGAAGACATCCACATGGGATTGGAGAGATTTCCTCTTGAAGCTGCTTTTTATTTGGCGCCTTAGGAAAGTGGCAGTCTACCCATCAGAGATTCTTTTGGGCGGAGTTTAGTTTGAATGCGGAATTGTAAAAGATTGTTTATCGTCATTTCGTTTATGTAAAGTCGTTTCAAAATCAGTAGTTTCCTCACTACGGTAGTATTGTGGGGATTTGCAGTCGCATCCGGAGAAAATGCAAGATGGTAGTTTGAATTGCCAACTATGCTGTATAAGGCTTTGCACTTCTGACAGGTGCGTCATGTGCGGTCCGCAGTACGCGATGAAGGTATGAAAGATGATATTATGAAAGCTTATGTTATTCCAGACCGAAATAAATGCTTACAGCAAATAGGTTTTTCTGTCAACTTTGTTACTTCGTTTTAATGTGTTGTGTAGTTGCCTAAACCGCTCGATTACCCTTCGTATATATACATGTATTATATAATGTGAGCTATGTATTTGTTGTATTCCAGAATACTACCCTTTATTAAATTTAACACTGAATCTCCTTACACATCCTTAAAAACTTCCCTTAACATATATTACATTCTCACTTAATACATACCATTCATAAATATTCACAATATTGCCAGTTACAGCACATTTAATAACATGCCCCTTTTCATAACTTGCCCCTTTTTATTTCAAAACAGGACACTTTGATTTTCGTTCAAATTTTATTCAATTTAAAAGTCACAGAAACTAAAGAAAAACTTTGAGAAAATTTGTTTTGTTCATATTATAATTTACAGTAAATTAGAACACAATGTTCTATAAGTAGAGAAAAAATTCAATAGTAAAATCAGTTGAGGAAGAGAGTTGAGTCAGATCAGTTAGTTGACCTTGAGTTTAAGTTTGAGAAAAAGTAAAATTGAGTTCAGTCAAGTTAAATATATATTATAAATAAAGAATAAAATATAGTAAAATATAAAAGAGTGAATAAATGAGTTTTGGAATTATAAGTTCTAATTGAAGTTGAGTTCTAGAGTTTTTAATTGAGAAAAGGAAGTAAAGGAATAAAAGAAAGGTCCCCGCTCTTCCCTCATCAGAGGAAGCACGGCGCCGGACGTCAACACTGGTGGCAGCGGTGGGATGTCCATATAACGGGATCCCGAAGAAAAAATAAAACAGAAAACAAAAAAAAAAAATGTTTTTTTGAGAAAAACAAAAATTTTTACAAGAAGAAAGGAGAAAAAAAAAACACAAGAGAAATAACCAAACCAAAATAAGAAGAAGAAACAAAAAAAAACCCCGACATAAAACAACGAAAAAAAAAGAAAAAGAAAAGAGAAAAAAAGAAAGCAGCCAAGACCAGGGTAAGCAAATCAACTTTAGGACGTGAAGTCTGCCGGGCGGAAAAGAGGAAAAAAAAATCTAAAAAGAAAAAAAAACACACAAAGGCAACAACTAAGGAAAACTGAAGAAAAAAAACCCAGCAACACTCAAGACAAAGACTTCTATCAACAGTACAACGACAACAATTATTAGAGTAAGAATTTTTTTTACTAGCGACGTTTCTCTCTACTTTTTAGGAATATTTGAATATTTTCTACTTGGAAGCTCTCCTTTTCAAAACAAAAAAAAAATTTTTTTTGGATAGAAATTTCTATCTATATTCTTTGAAAATTCTCATTTCAGTATTTCGACGACATTTCCGTTTTTTTCTTTCTCGTCGAATTTTCTTTCTTTACAGCTTTGGGACCAATTTATTTTTCTTTCCTATATATATATATCGAATAACAAAAAGAAAGGCCAATCTTTTCACAACCATACTTTTAAGAATTGATAACAGATTTTCGCCATTTATTTTAAATTTTCACTATTACGAGTCCATATTACACGAGACAGGCGGCTAGGCAGGGGGAAGAACAAATCCACTATCAACAGATACTCAGTAAAACCCCTGAAATGGCTCTGTCTGTCGGAATTTCTGATGTTTTCAGAATCGTCCGCACCTTTGACGGGAAACCCTGCGACTTAGGTAAATTTATTTCCGGGGGAGACGTTTTATTTAGATCTATAAAGAAGGCAGACCCGGATATCTATGAAACACTTTTAGAGCTAGTCAAAAATAGACTAGAGGGTCATGCATACGATCTGATTAGGTATAGCAAAATCGCTAAGTGGGAGGATTTAAAAGATAAACTTGAATCGGAATATAAAGAGGGGCAATCTCGGTCGACGGCACACAATGAATTGATTTCTCTAAAACAACACTACAGAGAAACCGACCGGGAATACGGCGATAGAGTCGCGAATGCTCTAAGGACTCTAAACCCTGCCACGTGTGAAATCACAACAGACGCGGTGGTTAGGGAATACTTAATAGAAGAAAACATAAAATTGGCCGTACAAACATTTGAAGATGGACTAAAGAACGAACAGCTAAAGATACTAGCTAAAGTCCATGGGGGAAACAATTTAAAACAGTCGATTGCACATGTAGTATCACATGCTGCTCGAGTGGACAACTCTCCCAGGCCATATAACTATAATGACAGATTTAATCGAATAGTCTGCCAAACCTGTGGTAAGCCAGGGCATTCTCAGGACACATGTTATCGAAACATGCAGTCCATTTTTCCGAATAGACAACCCATAAAAAGGGAATATAACATTGTATGCAATTTCTGTGGACGGAATAATCACACAGAGAATGAGTGTAGATACAAGATATCTAGGAATGGATCAGCTTCAACAAATTACCAACAAGGTACAACAACGCGTAACCCATTCCGAAACAATCCTACAAACTCTGAAAATCGTTTTGGTGAAAATTCTAGGACCACCAATAGACAAAACGATCGGCAAAATGTTCACTTTTCTCGGGTGCAAGAGTCGGAAAACGAGGCCTGACGCCAACCAAAATTGATGGAAGACAGACCAAATTTTTCTATTTACAGCATTAGATCTTTGGAAATAGATAACGACCATTTTAATGAAGCTCCTAGCCAAATATACTCCTATAAACCTAGACATATAAAAGAAGATAACCCTGCCCCTAATATAAAGTCTCCGATTCATACTCCCATTCTGGAAAATAATTCAGCAACACAGACTGAAAATTCGAAATTTTCAGCAGTATTAAAGACTGAAATCCTTAATATCTCAGCTATCCCTATTGACAACGTAGACACTTCAGCAACCAAGACTGAAAACTCAGCAGTATTAAACACTGAAAATTCGGATCTTGCAGAAAATATACAAACAAAATTCCCTAATATTCCGGCTATCCCAACAGATAACCCCGACACTTCAGCAACAAAGACTGAAAATTCAGCAGTGTTAAAGACTGAAGACCCAAAAGTTGCAATAAAAATCGAAACCCAAGTCAGTTCAGTAGCTAATACTGATGAACAAATCTTTTCTGCAGCAAAGACTGAAGGATTGAATGTTTCTACAGCAGATATAACTGAAGAAATAGTTCAAACAGCAAATAGAACTGGGAACCAAGATGTTCTAACAGTTAATAAGTCTGAAGAACTATACGAATCAGTAAATGAGACTGAGAAACTAAACGATCCATCAGCAGTGAGTAAGACTGAAAAGGTAGACGTTCCGACAGCGGTTAAAGCTGTGGACAATGACAACACTAAGCAGAAAACAATAAATATTTTAAACAACGAAAACAAACACAAAACCTTGCTCAAACAAGAAAAATAAAAAAAGAAAATAATAATTTAACTAAAATAGGTACGGAAAAAGAAAACGATATAAGCACATTACAAATTTTTTTTTTACAACAATAAACATTTATTCAAACACAAAATACAACAAAATAAAAAGTTACACAGTCATTTAGGACATTTGAAATCAGTTCTTTTTTTTTTTTTTTTTTTACATTTCTGTATTTATTGACCATAAATAATTTTTACAATAAGCAATACAGATAACTTATGATACCTTAGCTATAATTGTTTACATATACTTACTAGTACATTTTACAAACAATATGATAAAAGTTATATATTGGTTATGGATTAAGATTTTAGTGGGTAGAGCTTCCTGGAAAAGGTCAGAAAACCAGGATATAGTTATTTACTTAACCTATGCTAAATTGCTTAACTTAACTTAACTTATCTTAACTTAGTCTAGTTACCTAATTATTATTGAAATAAGTTAGTGTGGTGTGGAAGGGGGTAGCATAGTGATCAATGGGTTAGTGAGGATATTGTCAGTCAGGGATGTGGGTTGGGGAACTACTTTCCGTTTGTTCGTTGAAACGCAAAATATTGGAGAAGGGTTGAATATTACTATATTTAAATTGGTGAGGTGAAAGCTCTGTATTGTGGTATACAATCTCATTAGAGTTATTAACCAACCTGCCAGAGGTGAAGAACATTCTGATGTGGAGACAGTTCGGGTAGGCAGTTCGGTTATCTGACGGAGTCGATGTGAGCGCATTTATTATCGGGTTGGGATTATTGGGAAGATTTTCGATAAATTTGATGGACAGCTCGAGGAAGGGTCGATCTATACGTTCAATATTAGCGGCATAGTAGAGCGAACTACTGTTGTAATATTTGTGGGAGTTGGGATGTCTGTTGAGGCCAGTGATCAGTCTGAAGCATTTCCTTTCGAAGATGCGTAGCTTCTCCATTTGGGCGGGTGTGATATGGTACCATATCGGGCATGCATATGTGAGAGTGGGTCTGATTATCTGTTTGTAGATAAGTGATTTAACTTTGTTAGAGAGACCATTCGGCTTGTACATCACTTTTCTGCAGAGATTAAGTTGAATTGCGGCTTTGCGAATCGAGTTTTTGGTGTGGGCGGAGAAGGACAGATTGTTGGTGAAGGTTATTCCCAGGTACTTTAAGGTTTTGGAGGGTTTAATTATATTGTTATTTAACTTGATTCTGATTTTGTTATGGCAGCGTATGGTGTTGTTAGTACAATTCGCATTTCTGCCTTTAAACACCATGAGTTGAGTTTTGGCTGGGTTGAGTCGGATTTTCCACTTAGTAAAATATGCAGAGAGATTCGGGAGATAGCTGTTAATACAGTTTCTTGCCTCCTTGACAAACTTGTTGCTTGAATAAATTAAAGTGTCATCGGCATAATTCAGCATTACTGTATTAGGTGACAGTGGCTGCGGAGTGTCTGAAGTATAAAGGAGGTATAATAATGGTCCGAGAATGGAACCTTGAGGAACACCCGCGGTTATACTGTATGGTGTCGAAAGAGTTGAATTTATTTTCACCATGAACTTTCTATCAGAAAGGTAGGAAGCGAGAAGTTTTATGGTGTGGATGTTTAATCCGAACATTGAATGTAGCTTATAGAGCAGTCCTGCAATCCAAACGCAATCGAATGCTTTTGCTATGTCGAGAGAGACGCATATTGTAGGGGATTGGTTTTGGAGATTCATTGTTACATCATGTGTCAGTTTTAGCAGAGCATGACAAGTTGAGTGTTGTGGACGAAAGCCAAATTGAGAATTCGGGATAAGGGAGTTGTCTCTAGCCAATGAGAGAAGATTTTTTTATATCTTACATTCCAAAACCTTACTAAGCGAATTTAGCTGTGATATGGGACGGAAGTTAGCCGGGTTGTTTGAAGAACCGGATTTACTAATAGGGACTATCACCGCTGTTTTCCAACATTTTGGGAAATGTGAAGCGTTTATTATGTGGTTGAGAAGAAGAAATCAGTTCTTAAGAAGATTTTTGGTATTATGCATTTCTATACAATCATCATAATAATAGGCCCAGAAAGGTTTTGGAAAATTTTCCATAAATTTAAGGAAAAGATAAACACATAACAAATGGCCTTTGTGTTTTTATTCAATATATATGAACTAATCAAACAATTGTAGGATATGACGAAAACGAAAAAAAAAAAATAAAAAATAAAAAAAAAAGTCAAAGAGGGGGAATAACGAAAGAAAATTTTAGAGGTAATATATATTGGAAATTTTGGAATTAAAATATATTCGAACGGAAATGAGAATTTTGAAACAATAATATTAATATTATGTAATTAATATAATAAGTAATAATAATTTTTGGATAAGAAAAGAAAAGGTTCCAAGGAGAAATATTTAAATTTAGTTAGTTAATATGTAATGTAAATAGACTATTTTGACTATTTTTCTAGTGTTAAGAACTTGTTGATTATTGTAAAAATTTAGTTAATATATAATGTAAATAGACTATTTTTCTAGTATTAAGAACTTATTGATTATTGTAACCTTTGATAAAGATTAATTTTGAAAACCATTGTAATGTAATTGAACGAAAATCCAAGTCTTTCTTAACCTAATATATAGTTACTAGAAAATTATTCTCTTCAAGGATAATTTTCTTTCTCGAAGAAGGGTGGGATGTTGTATTCCAGAATACTACCCTTTATTAAATTTAACACTGAATCTCCTTACACATCCTTAAAAACTTCCCTTAACATATATTACATTCTCACTTGATAGATACCATTCATAAATATTCACAATATTGCCAGTTACAGCACATTTAATAACATGCCCCTTTTCATAACTTGCCCCTTTTTATTTCAAAACAGGACACTTTGATTTTCGTTCAAATTTTATTCAATTTAAAAGTCACAGAAACTAAAGAAATACTTTGATAAAATTTGTTTTGTTCATATTATAATTTACAGTAAATTAGAACACAATGTTCTATAAGTAGAGAAAAAATTCAATAGTAAAATCAGTTGAGGAAGAGAGTTGAGTCAGATCAGTTAGTTGACTTTGAGTTTAAGTTTGAGAAAAAGTAAAATTGAGTTCAGTCAAGTTAAATATATATTATAAATATAGAATAAAATATAGTAAAATATAAAAGAGTGAATAAATGAGTTTTGGAATTATAAGTTCTAATTGAAGTTGAGTTCCAGAGTTTTTAATTGAGAAAAGGAAGTAAAGGAATAAAAGAAAGGTCCCCGCTCTTCCCTCATCAGAGGAAGCACGGCGCCGGACGTCAACATATTTAATGATACTCAATTTTGAGATATTTGACCCCGTTCCCGACTCATGTTGTTTCCGTTTGCATTCGGAAATTCTCCGAATTATGGTGACAACGAGGATACCATAACTGATATACAGTGGAGGAAAAAATAATAGAAACAAGGCTGTTCTTCGACATTAATCGTTAAGAAAAAATGTAGTTGGGGAAAAATAAGAATTAAAAATAGACTAATAGATTTGGTGCGCTGTAATACATAAAAGAAATACTAAATTTTTAATAAAAAAAAAACGAGAAATAGTGAAAAAAAATATTGATTCCGGCTTTTCTTGGATTAGCCTGGAAAAAATAATAGGAACAAATTAGTTTTTTGTTTGTGTTTTGTGAAGAATTAATTTACGGTGAGTGTTTCATATCCTTTTAATACTTAGTTGTTGCACCTTTGTTTTGAATGACAGCTTCGCATCTTTGTCCCATGGAATTGACTAGTTTGGTACAAGTCGTGGGTGGTATAGAGTACCATTCATCTTTTATTTTGGACCAAAGTTCTTCCTTATTTTTGGCTTTGAAGTCTCCGATCTTGCGCTTAAGAATGTCCCATAGGTGTTCTATTGAGTTTGTGGGGGGGCGATGTCGCGACGCCTGCATGGGCGAGATTTCTACCTCGTCCCCAAAACCACTTAACACCGTTCCGCTGCTTATCGTTCTCCTAGAGCAAGCCAAAACTAACGAAAGAAACGCACTGTTCACCCGAAAGAAAAGAAAAGCAACCAGACTTCTCAACACAGCGTCCGCAGGAAACAAGTTAAATGAAACACTAAAAATCTGTATAACATATTTAAAGTTCTCTTTATTAATCCGCACGTTGACTATCATATTGTGATGGCATCCAAGTACACATGATGCCGCGAGAAAAATTCGAATTAAGATTTAGTTGTGAATTCACACGTTCCTAATTAATGCGCACTGTTTTTATATTTAAACTCTTCGTCTCCGAACAACTCTCTACAGCTACTTGTTTGTTACTTTATCCGCGACCCATGTAATTTCGATAACAGGATTTAAGTTAAAAGTTTTTGCTTACGCTCTATATATATATCTATATCGTAGGTATATCTACGCTTCTCCGCCGCGCGACGGAGAGCGGGGGGCAGGTCGACCGGTTCGGTCGGCTGATGGTAAAGGTCTCAGCGATATTCGGCTTGTGCAGAGCCGACTCACTAATTGGGTGAGTTTCCCCGAGAGAGAAAGTGTTCCTCTCGTGGTGAAAACGGGGAAAGAAGATCTCACTGGTGAGGTCCTGTAGTGGTGTGGGTGAAGTCGATCGTTGAGATCGGATTGTTTGCTAACGATCGCAGGTCAAAGCGACCGAAACCCAGACAGGGGATGCATTACAAAGGAAGAAACGGCCTAATGCATCGTCCGGTAATGAGGGTCAGCTGAGTAAATAGCACCCACTCATTAGATGCTAAAAGGGATTGAGATAATGGAGATCGTGTATCGTATCTCTGCCGACTGGGAGAATCTGATTCTTTTGTTTGGATATGTTTATGCTATTGAATCCAATCCGGCGCCTAGCGCGACGTTGGCGATTGTTTGAAGTTTCAAACAAAGAAGTATTTCCGAGAGAAACGCTTGCAGCTGAATAAATAGTTGCAAGTCTTTGGAAATTAATTTAGATGGTTACACAATGACGGTTGTGTATACCATCTGTGTCAATTGCGCATAGCATCTAAGGCGACGCCAGGATCGAAGTCTAGTGTGAATATCTACACTAATTGGGAATTCGGTTCTTGGTCGCTAATGCAGAGATGCATTGATACATGTATGAATGTCCTTGTAGGAAAAATTCTTTGCAGGCATTTCTAGGTAATGCATTGAAAGCATTAATTATCCTTGGGAAGGAAATGTTTTTGCTACGGGGAGATTGCGGCTCAGGCGTGGGAAGGTTGGAATTTTCCTGGCAACCGAAGGTACCGAATAGGTTTTGGTTTTATGTTCCTGTATAATGGTAAGGATTCTTGTAGGGAATTTGTATGCGAAGAGATGCATGAAAGGTAAGAATTCTTTTACAGGGACTTTTAGTTAAATAAATTTGATCTATTTGATGCGTGAAGCATTTAAGGTGCTAATGCGATTGCATTAGCGAACTTATAAGATTGGGTCGTAGGGATGGGGTTTATTTAGGTAAGTAGTCAGTGGGGTTTGGCGGAACCGCCACAAGTTAAGATCAAGGGACTGCGATGGTCACATTGACTTTGTTTTGAAGAAACCATTGGGTCTTGTGGTCATTATCCTGCATAAACTCTCATTTAATAGGCATGTCCTCTTCAGAAAATGGTAGCATAATGGGGTTTAAGATTTCTACATAATCTTTACCATACATAAAGGACAATATGAGAAAAATTGAATCAACACCAGATGCTGAAAAGCACCCCCAAATCAATTAATTGCCTCCACCATGTTTCACTGTCTTTTTCGTATACTTTGGATCGAATTCTGGTCGTCTGACGTACATTTTGCCTTCGGAACTAAACGAATTAATCTTAGTTTCATCGACCACAAGATGTTATTCCAATTCGCACGGTGAAGGTGTTTTCTGCCAAAAACGAGTCTCTGCTTTATATTTTTGTTGCTCACGTATGGAACTTTTCTGGGACTACTTCCTGGAAGACCCGCTTCTATTAGTCTGTTTCTAATTGTACGACTCGTACAAGGTGCGTTTAAGTCATTTTTTAATTCCGTTGAAGAAAAAAACGGCTTGTTCTTGGATAGTCGGATTAGCAGTTTGTCGAATCGTGAGGTTGTTTTTCTTTTTCTGCCTCAGATTTCCATTTTGGGACCTGAATGAAGAGCTGTGAATATTTTTTTCTTAGAGCACTTGGCTATTTCATCCATTGTTTTCCCGTTAAAAATTATATGTGACACTTACATTTAATTTTTTTATCAATTCACGATCGGAACTAGTGCACGACCATTTTCGCAAAATTTTATTTTTATTTTTATTGTTTTTTCTTTTTTCTAACAAACACTAAAACACAAGTCTAACAAATTCACGAAGATTTCAATAAAGACGAACCAGTAGTTTACTTCACAATCACGATTGAAGGCTGTGGTTGTGGTTTGTTTCTATTATTTTTTCCAGGCAAAATATCTCTTCCGCTTGCATTTTTTACTACTAGGCAAAAACAAAAAACTGATAAGAGCAAATTGATATCAAAGTACTGTTAGGTACAGTTCGGGTATAGAATTGGTGTCGAAGAAAAACCAAATTGTACGCAGTTACTAATTGTTGATCGTAATCTAAACCTATGTTTCTATTATTTTTTCCACTACCGTATATAGTTGACTTTTCAACTGAGACGGCTAGTTGTGAATTTAGGGCTTGTGTAGGGCCCGAATATATCTGGTTTAGCTGTGTAGCATATTTCTTTTATTCTCCAATCCAGAGGAAGGGAACATTTGACGTTTAGATGTTGAAGAGGATGTGAACTAGAATGCAGCCTTATGTTACACGTGAAGTGTAAATGTGGAATATCTCTCCTTTTACCCAAACTTGAAAAATTTTGTTTCGAACGCCGTACGATAATGGAATTTGCCTTTCTCTTCTCTTTCATAGTGCTGTTAATTGTTGCAATTAAGTGTGAAACATAATTCGAGTAAAATAATTCACACCTCAATGCGCAAACATTTACTGATTCATTAAAAGGTTTCAAATTTTAAATTTATATTATTGAATGTGTAGTTTCAGTTTCTTTTTTAATCCTCAAATAAATATTAAGTCTAATTTTACAATTATTGCTACTTATGTTAACTTACTGTCTTTTCACAAGTATTGTAAATTACAATTAAAAATTATATGTGACACTTACATAGTTTTGGCACACAATTTTTACAAACAAGTTGTATTGTATTATGATTTTTTTGTTTGTATTCTAATACTTAATAAATTAATTAGTTAATTAATTTTACGTTTGCATTTGTAAAAATTGCTATAAAAAGAAAAAACTTTAAAATAAAATTATGAATAACAGGAAGAGGATAAGGTCATCGAAAGATCATTTAAGGAGGTATATGGCTTTCGAAAGGTTATATATAAAAAGAATTAATTTATTTAAACTTTAAAACAAATGCAAGAGAAACATTAAAATATTTTGAAAATTCAGCCGTTGGGATCTGATTTGCTTAGGTTAGGATAACTTAAGACAGCTTTAATTGAAGCCAAAAACCAAGTATTTCCTGTTAAAAGCTGAGCCTGTATGTAGAACAACTTGAGATTTGAACTTCTGGAGATTTGTGTACAACAGAAAAAAAAATCAGTAAAGTCTGTAAAATAAGTTGTCAACAAAAACAAACGGCTACCTTTCAAGTACTAGTCAACCCTGTTATGTGGTAAATATAAGGTTGGCAACTAAATAATTGCCGCTTTTTTCAGATAAATAGAACACTTTTTTTTTAAATACAACGAATAAACTTTAATCAATGACATATTTTCCATTTTGTCGATGACGTTTTGCCATCTTTCTGGCAACTTCACAATTCCACGTTCGTAGAACTTTTGATCTTTATTGGCAAAAAACTAAATCAAGTGCGATTTCATTTGATGTAGTGCTCACGAAGCCCCGCCCCCCCCCCCCCCCCCCCCCCCTTACATATTCTCATTAAATAACAAACCATGAATCTAAACGATTCCGAAACCAATATCGAGCGTCCATAGCAGCTGCTCGAAATAACAAATATCCCATAAATCTAAACGATTTCCGAATCGTATCAAGCAACCATAGCAGCTGCTCGAAATAACAAACTCCCGTGCATCTCGAGCCAAAGACCATGGTAGCTGATTGAATACTATCACCAAAATCAATATCGAGCAACTGTGGCAGCTGATCAAATATGATTGGCCAAACCAACTTTCATGTGTTTCAGGGTTCAAGTATAAAAAGGAAAACAAACATGTTTTCAGGTTTCTTTTTATTTCACCTCTTCATGGGCATTCACCATTCAATCTTTTATTCATTTTTCAAAGACACCCAGCCAATAAATAGTAGTAACTAAAGCCAAAATAGTAGTTCTTTTGTATCAAAAGTTTTGATCATCCTGCACACTACGCTCTTCCCTCAATCAAAGAGGAAGCACGGCGTAGAATGCAAAAATTGGTGGCAGAGGTGGGATTCGAACCCACATATCCAAGGAGACTGGTGAGATATTTTCATCTCCCTACCTGAGAATGATATCGATAACCCAGTGAGCCGGCATAATTTATCTAAGAAGTACAACTATAAAGATTACAACATCACCTACACCAGAACATTGGTCACAAGCAGGTGAGATACTTTTAAAAATAAAAAAAAAAAAAAATAAAAAAGTGAAAACACGTGAAAAGTGATAAATATCAAATATCTAGAAAAGAGCAGGGCAGACTATTCAGGTGCGAAGCCTACATGGCAGCAAAAACTGTTGCAGCTCAAAACAAAAAATAATTAAATAAATAAAAAGTGCAAAATGAAAAATATCAAGTCTGCAGAAAAGTAATTAAATAAAATTTGATTGATCGAAGAGAGTAATTGCACATTCGCTCGAGTTAACACCCCTAAAATATAACATAGTTAACACTTCTAAAAGAATAAGATAGTTAACAATCAAAACATAAAACACAGATACTTCAAAATCTATTCAAACTAATGTTGGTTATAAAACACGAAAACGTGAACCATTGCATTTTAATAATAGAAACACATATGCTTCAAAACATAAAACACAGGTACTTCAAAATCTGTTCAAACTAATGTTAGTCATAAAACACGAACAAAAGAAAACGTGAACCATTGTATACTAATAATAGAAACACAGATACTTCAAAACATGAAACACAGGTACCTCAAAACCCGTTTAACCTAATAGATTTAAGTTCGAAAGATATAAATAGACTTAAGTTCGAAATGTAAACAGAGATCCTGTCTGACTACGGACTCGCATACACGTGATGCTCAGCGGAGATAATTAATAAAAGGAAACATAGTTTCCAAATAAACAAAGAAAAAGGTCTTTCCTTTTTTGTAATATTTTCTCCTAGAACGGCACAAAATAACTCTCGCCTTAGAAGAAATCAACACCAGTCTATTAGGAAATTTACCGCAGTATTCTCCTGAGGAGTTGCTAGAGCAGAATCCACCGAGAATGAATGTCAAGGTTAGGATATCCGATGTATTCAACATCGTCCCAATTTTCGATGGAAAACCATCCGAATTAAATAAATTTACTTCATGTGGAAACATTTTATTTAAATATTTAAAAGACACCGATCATCCAACGTTCCTGGAGATCGTCAAAACTCGGTTAGAGGGTCCTGCCTTTCAATTAAAACACCACTTCGGAAGCACTGAAAAAAACTCGAATCAGAATATAAAGAGGTACAGTTTCGTTCCTCCGCGCATAACAAGTTGCTTTCCCTGAAACAACAGTACAGGGAAACTGTAAAGGAATTCGGCGACAGAGTTGGTGCAGCTCTGAGAAATCTGAACTCCGTTACCTACGTCATAACTAGTGATGAGGCTGTTAGGACTTTCTTGATAGACGATAATACCAAATTATGGACTTTCCCAACAGCTTTGTGACTGGACGAGGAGCTTCCTCGAGAATCGATCGATCCGGGTTGTTGTGGACGGCGAGTGTTCGGATCTGTATCCTGTTAATTCGGGGGTGCCCCAGGGTTATATTTTGGATCCAACCTTGTTCTTGCTTCACATAAATGATTTGTTGGAGACAACGGATAACAAAGTGTTCAGTTTTGCGGATGATAGTACGCTTGTTTCCTCCTTTTCGAGTGATCGGCCGATTGGTGCATCAACGTCCCACCAGCTGAGATGTAGACAGATTGACTCTCTGAACCAGGATCTAGATAAAGACCTGCAGTGGGGAAAGGCCAATCTTGTCGACTTCAACGCAACGAAGACCCAGTATACAACATTCACAAAGAAAACTGGATCATCGGTTTCACAGCTGATGATGAGTGGCCGGGCCCTCGAGGCTGGGGAAAGTTTGAAATTGCTCGGCGTCACGGTCTGTGGGAATGTATCATGGCATAAACACGTATCGGGTATCGCCAGATCAGCCTCAGGAAAGCTGAGTTATCTTTTTAGAGCCAAGAAATACTTTACTCCGGCCCAACTTCTTCTCCTATATAAATCTCAAATTAGACCCGCGCTCGAATATTGCTCTCATGTTTGGAGCTCGGCTCCTAAACATACCCTCGACCTACTTGAGAGCATACAAAGACGAGCGATCCGCCTTATCGGGGACTCGGCGCTGACGTCGGGACTACAGTCGCTATCACATCGAAGGCGCGTGGCCGACCTCTGTCTGTTTTACAGATATTATCACGGGTGCTGTTCTTCGGAGATTCTTGGCATTGTTCCACGCAATTCGGTCTATATGCGCTCCACAAGACAATCCGACATATCGCACCCGTTTGTGGTTCATCTCCCGATAGCGCGATCATCCCTGTATCAGAACTCGTTCCGTTACAGAGCGGGGAAGCTGTGGAACTCCCTTCCCACGCGAGTGTTCCCGGAGCGTTACAACCTGCAACTGTTCAAAAAGAACTGCAACAGTTATTTGATGGCATCTCGGGGCGCCCACTCGACGCTATAGGTTCGCCTTTCCCGAGAGAAGGCTAATAATAATAATAATAAAAAAATAAAAAAAAATAAAAAATTGGCAGTACAAGTGTTGCGGTTCCGCCAAACGACACTGTCTACTTACCCGAAGAACCCCCCATAACTACAACCCAAATCCCATTACTTCCCGCTAATGCAATTGGATTAGCACCTGTAAATGCTTCACGCATCAAGTTTCCCTAATGTATTTATCTAAAAGCTCTTGGAAGAGAATTCTTACCTTTATGCATTATTCGCATTTTAAATTCCCTACAAGAATTCTATATACCTTTCGGGTCATAAATCCAAATCCCAATTTTACCATAAGCATATTCCCTATCGGAATTCCTGCAAAGAAACAATTTGGTTCACACATAATGTAACCACATTTTTAGGGATAATAAACCTTGCGTCGCCTATTCCCAGCCTCACCATGTGCACGATAAATTCCCTTACATACACATTGGCTGGCGACCCTTGTCCAAGGGACAAAAGCAAATACACGCATCTTGCGTTTTAAGGCATAAACCAAATCCTTTAGCGTAAGCAAATGCAAATACGAATTGTGTACTTACCCTTGGCAGCGATGCCATAAACACCAATTCTCAGACAATACGCTAAAACCAATTAGCACCGTGCCCACGATGCATTGCGGCCTATCAATACAGCTGCAATGCAGATCATAGACAATGATCTACACGATCTCTTTGTCTTCCAATTATTCTGGATCCCCTTCACATGACCTCGCGGCATGAGCAACCAGGAATCCATTAACACCCAATAAGATACGGCTTGTTTACTTAGCCGAACTCACATCTCATTGATGCCCATTATCCCTTTCGGTTTTTCCGATTCGTTCTCATGGCCTTGCGCCATGAAAGAACCAATGTTCACACATACATGCGTACCACTACAATCTTCGCTATGAGATCGGGTTACCTACCCCCAAAGAGAGACTTCACGTTTCTCTTGGGATAGGAAATGCATCGCTAAGTTAAGGGAGCCAGTACCACTGGCCGAATTTCCTTTGCCGGCGAATTCACATCGCTGAGACGTTTTCCATCACCCGACCGAGCGGGTCGGCCCCACTCCCGCTCCCCGGTGCGCACGGGGACGCGAACATTATAAAGTCGAGTCGAGAAAGCGCGTTATCGATTAAAAAGTGATTTTTCTTGAGCCGCCACGATAATGCCTTTCAAGTAGAGTGTCTTCTTTTGTGCATCCGTCTCATCGTCAGTATAATTAAAATCCGTTTTCTGTAAACTAAATAAATACCGAAAAATTTGTCGTGAATAAAAAGTAACCATTTAATTAATAAACAAAGTTGGGTGTTTTCATTTAACTCCTTGTGTCCGGTTAACTATTTGCAGCGGAATTATGATAGAGGAAGAAGGGAATCCAGCGCCGTACGCCGGCGCACCATACTTCTTCACCACACAAGTATTTGATTATGGTTTAAAAGACGACCAACTCAAAATAATTGTCAAGGTTCATGAGGGAACAAACCTAAACCGTTCAATAGCACACGCGGAAGGACATGCTGCACGTATAGACAGCACTTCACAAACGCATAATAATAATAAATTTCAGAGTAGATCTCCTAATCCCACTAAAATAGCCTGTCAAACTTACCGATATTTGGCTTTGATTAACTATACATATTGCGGTATTGAGTACAAATTTAATGTATTTTTTATACCTTTTAAGACACGAACACAAGTTAAATTAAGAAAAACAAAAACGGGTGCAATAATGAAATGACTCACATAATACTTACTGTGGATAGGCTGCTGGATTAGATGCTGTGATCACCTTGGTTGCTGTGGTTGGACGTGTTGCTGGTGCGGAATCGTGTGGCTGTTGGATGTTGCTCACTTCTTGTTGCGGAATGTAGTTGAATTTTGGTGACTTTAGTGATTTCCTTTTCTGTTTTTACTGCCAGGTAGGCTTCGCGCCCTAGAGTTGAATAGCCCTGGTCTTTTCTGCAGAATTGATATTTTTCACTTTTCACTTTTTATTTATTTGAAAATCAACAAGGCTCCCGGAGTCGACTGCATACCGGCAGAGCTTGTGAAGCATGGAGGAGAGGCAACCGCTCGAAAGATCCACCAGCTCATCCAAACAATATGGGATAAGGAAGTCACTCCGGAAGAATGGAAAACCGCAATAGTCATCCCCATTTTCAAAAAAGGCGACAGATCTGACTGTGAAAACTACAGAGGAATATCATTGCTCCCAACCGCATACAAAATATTAACAAATGTCATTCTGGCGAGAATCACACCTTACGCAGAAGAGATACTGGGAGACTACCAATGTGGATTCCGTAGGAACCGGTCAACAAGCGACCAAATGTTCACAATAAGACAACTGCTGGAAAAGAAGTGTGAATACGGAGAGACGGTTCACCAACTGTTCGTTGACTTCAAAAAAGCCTACGACTCAGTCGCAAGGCAGAGACTCTACCATATTCTAGTTGAGCTGGGAGTCCCAAAAAAATATGCCGCGCTCATTCAAATTTGCATGAACGAAAACAAAGGGCGAGTTAGAATAGAAAACCACCTCTCAGAACCATTTGAAATCCGGGACGGACTAAAGCAGGGAGATGGTCTATCACCGTGTCTCTTTAACCCTGTGCTCGAGTATGTCATCAGAAAGGTACAAGACGACAACATGGCCGGATCATCCCTGAACGGGGTCACACAAGTGCTCGCATATGCGGATGACATCGCCGTTCTGGGCGATAATCTAGAGACTGTTAGTAAAAACTGTGAAATCATAATGCAAACGGCAGAAGAGGTGGGCCTAGAAATAAATGAAGACAAAACAAAATACATGATTACGGCGAGAGCAGGTGGGTCTCAGAGAACACATATAAACGTCAGAGGTAAGATCTTTGAAAAAGTTAAAGAATTTAAATATCTGGGAACGATACTGACGGCCAGTAACGAAATGTCGAAGGAAATTAACAAGAGACTGCATTCCGGCAACGCGAGTTGGCACGCAGTCAGTAAACTGCTGAAATCCAGACTGCTATCACGTAACATAAAACTCCGTGTCTATAGAACCATAATCATGCCAATTGTTCTATATGGATGCGAAACATGGGCTCTCACAAAACGGGAAGAAAACAAATTCCGTCTATTCGAGAATAAAGTTTTGAGAGGCATCTTTGGAGGTAAATATGACGAGGAGGCAGGACAATGGAGGAGACTCCATAACCACGAATTGGAAGAACTATATCGCAAACCTAGAATAGTGAGAGTAATCAAGTCGCGAAGATTAAGATGGGCCGGACACGTGGCGCGAATGGGGAACGATAGGACCGTGCATAGAATTCTTGACGGTAGACCAACGGGAAAGAGACCGGTAGGACGGCCGCGACGGAGATGGGAGGACAATGTTAGGTTTGACCTTGAGGAGATCGGATCGAATGGTGAAGCGTGGAAGGAGAGTGCCCAGGACAGGGAAGGATGGCGAAGCCGAGTTGGTGAGGTCATGAACTTCCGGGTTCCTACAGGCCAATAAATAATAATAATAAAATTTATTTAATTATTTTTTGTTTTGAGCTGCAACAGAGTCTGCTGCCAGGTAGGCTTCGCACTTGAATGGTCCGCCCTGCTCTTTTCTAGATACTTGATATTTATCACTTTTCACGTGTTTTCACTTTTTTATTTTTTTATTTTTTTATTTTTAAAAGTATCTCGCCTGCTTGTGACCAATGTTCTGGTGTAGGTGATGTTGTAATCTTTATAGTTGTACTTCTTAGATAAATTATGCCGGCTCACTGGGTTATCGATATCATTCTCAGGTAGGGAGATGAAAATATCCCAACAGTCTCCTTGGATACGTGGGTTCGAATCCCACCTCTGCCACCAATTGTTGAACTCTACACCGTGCTTCCTCTTTGATTGAGGGAAGAGCGTAGTGTGCAGGATGATTAAAACTTTTGATACAAAAGAACTACTATTTAGGCTTTAGTTACTACTATTTATTGGCTGGGTGTCTTTGAAAAATGAATAAAAGATTGAATGGTGAATGCCCATGAAGAGGTGAAATAAAAAGAACCCCGAAAACATGTTCGTTTTCCTTTTTATACTTCAACCCTGAAACACATGAAAGTTGGTTTGGCCAATCATATTTGATCAGCTGCCACGGTTGCTTATGGGATGCTTGTTATTTCGAGCAGTTGCTATGGTTGCTCGATATTGGTTTTGGAATCGTTTAGATTCATGGTTTGTTATTTTATGAGAATGATGGATAGGTTATGTATGTAGGGATATGTATGTAGAGATATGTAGTGGGGGAGGGCTTCGTGAGCACTACACCAGGACAACGCTAGGCCACAAACATATTTGGTCACTCGTCCAAAATTATTGGAGCTCTGACCTTGCTTCATCAGATTACCATTTATTTATTTATTTCCATCTCTACAAACTCTTCGGATGGTAAAACTTTCAAAGACGATGACGTTGTGAAATCGCACTTGATTTAGTTTTTTGCCAATAAAGATCAAAAGTTCTACGAATGTGGAATTGTGAAGTTGCCAGAAGGATGGCAAAACGTCATCGAATAAAATGGAAAATATGTCATTGATTAAAGTTTATTCGTTGTATTTAAAAAAAAAGTGTTCCATTTATCTGAAAAAATCGGCAATTAGTTAGTTACCAACCTTATATTTATCACATAACAGGGTTGACTAGTATCGGGTTTTCCAATAGGGACTTGACAACTTTTTTTTGAAAATAAAACGCAAACCATTGGAGATATTTCAAAAACTTTATTACGACGGCCTGAAGTACAATCAACAATCAGAACATTTATGAATGAAACTCTACTTCGTTCATATGGCCACCGCGGTCACGTTTGCAGCGGTCGATTCATTTGGCCCAATTTTCGATGACTCGACCACACATTTCGGCCGAAATGGCCGTTATTTCGGGTTCAATGTTGGCTCTGAGCTCTTGCAACGTCGTCGGCTTGTTGACATAGACCACTGACTTGACGTAGCCCCAAAGAAAATAGTCTAGAGGCATTAAATCGCACAAACGAGGGGGCCAGCCGACTGGCCCATTTCTTGAGATAACACGCTCATCAAACTTACTCTTCAATAAATCGATTGCATCGTGTGCTGTGTAGCTTGTGGTATCGTCCTGTTGAAATCACATGTCGCCCAAGTCCATATCTTCCAATCCGGGCCAAAAATAATCGGTAATCATGGCGCGATAACGATGGCCATTCACAGCAACGTGACGATCGTTATCGTCGACGAAAAAATATGGCCCAATGACGCCGCCGGCATGCAAACCGCACTAAACAGTTATTTTTTGTGGATGAAGTGGTGATTCATGAAGCACATGTGGATTTTCACCCGACCAATAACGCATGTTTTGCTTATTGACGAACCCATTGAGCCAAAAATGAACTTCGTCACTGAAGATCATTTTGCGATGAAATTCATCATCTTGGCGCATCTTTTCCAGAGTCCAATCGGCGAACGTACGTCGCTTCAAATGGTCCATCGGCTTCAATTCTTGAGTCAGCTTGATGTTGTACGGGTGTAAACCAAGATCCTTACGCAAAATTCGACATAAAGTGGTCTGGGCGATGCCCAATTCTTGAGAACGCCGTGGAATTGATTGATTTGGATCGTTTGCTACGGACGCCTGAACGGCAGCGACATTTTCGACACTTCGACCAACCCGTTGTCTCACTGGCACGGCAACATCACACAACGAATATCTAGACTCAAGTGTTTGCACTAAACTTGTTATTGCTTGTCTACTAGGGCGAGAATTACGACCGAAAATTGGAGTTAACGCTCTTAAAGTTGCGGTCACTGACTCCAAATTTCGGTAGTAAATTTTTATAATTTGCAGACGTTGTTCGTTCGTGTACTTAACCATGATGAAAATGTTGAGTTTACTGAATAGATTGACAGTTCGATGATTAGTGAAAGGGTGCGTTCACACATTAAATTCAAAGTTGTCAAGTCCCTATTGGAAAACCCTATACTTGAAAGGTAGCCTTTTATTTTCGTTGACAACTTATTTTACAGACTTTACTGATTTTTTTTTTCTGTTGTATACAACTCTCCAAAAGTTCAAATCTCAAGTTGTTGGAAATACTTGGTTTTTGGCTTCAATTAAAGCTGTCTTAAGTTATCCTAACCTAAGCAAATCAGATCCCAACGGCTGAATTTTCAAAATATTTTAATGTTTCTCTTGCATTTGTTTTGAAGTTTCAATAAATTAATTCTTTTTATATATAAACTTTCGAAAGCCATATACCTCCTTAAATGATCTTTCGATGACCTTATCCTCTTCCTGTTATTCATAATTTTATTTTAAAGTTTTTTCTTTTTATAGCAATTTTTACAAATGCAAACGTAAAATTAATTAACTAATTAATTTAGTAAGTATTAGAATACAAACAAAAAAATCATAATACAATACAACTTGTTTGTAAAAATTGTGTGCCAAAACTATGTAAGTGTCACATATAATTTTTAATTGTAATTTACAATACTTGTGAAAAGACAGTTAGTTAACATAAGTAGCAATAATTGCAGAATTAGAATTAATATTTATTTGAGGATTAAAAAAGAAACTGAAACTACACATTCAATAATATAAATTTAAAATTTGAAACCTTTTAATGAATCAGTAAATGTTTGCGCATTGAGGTGTGAATTATTTTACTCGAATTATGTTTCACACTTAATTGCAACAATTAACAGCATTATGAAAAAGAAGAGAAAAGCAAATTCTATTATCGTACGGCGTTCAAAACAAAACTTTTCAAGTTTGGGTAAAAGGAGAGATATTCCACATTTCCCATATCACTTCACGTATATCATAGGGCTGCATTCTGCTTACGTCCTCTTCAACATCTAAACGCCAAATGGCCCCTTCCTCTGGATTGGAGAATAAAACAAATATGCTACACAGGTAAACCAGATATATTCATATCCACAACCCCTAAATTCACAACAAGCCGTCTCAGTTGGAAAGTCAACGATTTATGTATATCGGTTATGGTATCCTCGTCGTTACCAAAATAAGGAGAATTTCCGAATGCAAATGGGAGCAAGTAGTCTCGGAAACAGGGTCAAATATCTCAAAATTGAGTATCATTAAATACATAGCTCACATTATATAATACATGTATATATACAAAGCGTAATAGAGCGGTTTAGCCAACTACACAACACATTAAAATGAAGTAACAAAGTTGACAGAAAAACCTATTTGCTGTAAGCATTTATTTCGGTCTGGAATAACATAAGCTTTCATAATATCATCTTTCATACGTTCATCGCGTACTGCGGACCGCACATCACGCACCTGTCAGAAGTGCAAAGCCTTATACAGCATAGTTGTCAATTCAAACTACCATCTTTCATTTTCTCCGGGTGAGAATACAAATCCCCACAACACTACCGTAGACAAATGTGAGGAAACTACTGATTTTGAAACGACTTTACATAAACGAAATGACGATAAACAATCTTTTACAATTCCGCATTCAAATTAAACTCCGCCCAAAAGAATCTCTGATGGGTAGACTGCCACCTTCCTAAGGAGCCAAATAAAAAGCAGCCTCAAGAGGAAATCTCTTCAATCCCATGTGGATGTCTTCATCAATTACGATCCTATCCATATGCAGTGAGCAAAATGTCGGTGTATGCATTTTTGAAAAATCGTGTCCATCGCCCAAAAAAAAAAAAAAAAGAAGATTGTGTCAATTAATTTCTTCATATAACAAAGAATGAAAATACTCCTCACCTGGGTAAAATTCTCTCTAGTGGTTATCTTATTATTTTGAAACACATTAGATCAGCTTTAGCGTTGGAATTTATTGGTAAGTAGTTACAGAACAGTAGGCAAATGACATGAGCAAATCTTAATTAGTGTTAAGAGGCAAATTTACCTTTATACTTTGTCCAACTCTTGTGCTCGTAACCTTATTTGCTGTAAAGCTTTAACTCACCATATTACAGGGGATTATCGGGCACTGGGTACAGAATATTTGCTGATTTTGCTTTCAGGTGACTACTGTAGATTTCAACTGACTTAATCCCCTGCATCCACTCGGGTGTAGCTCACTCTCTCTCATAATTAAATATTACTGTTAAAAAGTTTCCTTTGCTAAACGCCGCATTCCACTTGCCATAATCTGCAAGCCTGCTCCAAATCGAACATTAATCAACAGCCATATTTACATAGAGTTTCTACTTACACGAGTTTGTGTGTTTAAACCCTAGACTAGTAACTTGGCGATCGTGTAGGGATCTATTGCAAATTAATTGTCCTGGCGATCGTCCTCCAACCACCATGAATCAATTTTTACCATTAAGTTATAGCACTTGGCCGTAATTACTTTGCTCGAAGAACCAATAAAATGAATTATCCGCCCATATTCAAGACCGATCGCAGCCCCGTTAGTCACTCGTCCTCCTCGTTTTTGATCTGACTAGATCAGTGCCTGCACTCCTGATCATCCACGGACCCAAATGGAGTTTTTGTCGTACCTCTTCGCTAAGTCACAACCACCGGGATGCGCCATAAGCCTCCTATTCGCGCCAACGTTCTGCAGATTATTTATATGGTCCAGAATGGATTTGTATCCAGCTGAGTTGAAGATCAAATCAACGCACTAGGAAATGAAAGGCGAACGCAAATAATTAAAAAATAAAAAACTACAATAAAATTAATGATATTAAATAAAATCTGTATCTACAGATAAATCGACTTTGAAATTCACCTCATTGATCAACCACTATTTCATCCGATAGAGGCGAAGCCGCATAGGGTATGAAGTATGGGGTACCGGGTATTAGGTATTAGGTATTAGGCATGGGGTATTTGGAATGGGGGCGAGGGGTAACGAATAACTCACCACAGCATCACTTGACTCACACGGCGGAGCTGTGGCACACCGTCGACCAGAAAGAGAAGATAATTTCTAGTCCAAGGAAACGGAAAAACATCATCCACAGAACCGTGGATTCAGTTCAGCGCGTCGCCTGGAAACGTTAGCAGCGTGATTAATATGGGTTCTGTCTAGCTCCAGACTGTCTGAGACGTGTTGGTCCCCAAACCTCAAATTTGGCTAACGAACTATCTTACCAGTTTCGGCTGACGGACAAGACGGTGTATCTGTATATCTTTCAAAGTTCGCCGACGTAGTGTTAAGCTATTTATTTATTATACACATATGTTTGTGATTTTTTTCTGTTTTGTTTGTTGTAGTTTTGGTTTCTTAACGCTTTATTAAGTTTTGTTAAATTCGAACAAAGGCGAAGTTTGGCGGATGTTTCTCGCAGAAATAGGTGCGTGTTGCTCGGCTTGAGGTTGTGTTACCTGTGTATGCTCTATGTTGACCGTGTTTGTGCGTGAAGAAAGACGAATCTACGTGGACTGGTAACGATCGTACAAAAATGTAATAAAACTTGTGAAAGTGCATTAGTCTGACACTGCAGTGCGTTTCTAGGAGAACTGAGTTCTACGATTGCGGACAATCAAAAGGAGGTCGGTTCTGACGGCCGTTTACGCAGTGAGTACCGTCATAAAAAAGTGGTTTTGCTTTAATTCAGGATCAAGTTTTCTCTGGTCTTTTTCTTTCATTATTGCTTTTGTTTTTTTATTTAATTTCGAATTATTTTCCTCTAGTTCAGTACCAATACTTTGCCTAAGCCATACATGAAGGTTGTCCGTATTTTCATGTGCTATTTGAATAAAAGGTCATATTCTCAAAAAGTATTTTCTGAGCCGAACGAGAAGTCATTAGCGTTGTCTCCAAGCTACGATAAATTAACAAATATTATTACTGAAATTCACAATTTCTGGTTCGCGTGATTGCGTCAGTTCCTGTGAGTGACGTCAATCTAGCAGATACTGTTTGATACCATGACCTCGAAATGTCTGTCGTATCTACACCGTCGAGAGGGGTGTTAACGAATAAGTATAATTAGGCCCATTAACAAAATCAACACTAAAATCGTTCCATTCGTGTTATTGAATCTTCAAGTTGTTGTTCCTAATAGCATAAGCATGCTCAAAACATGATAACTATGCCTATAGTATTTTAGCATAGCGAGGATGAGACAGAAAAGACCAGAAGAGGAACTAGAAATTGGTCTGAATTTTAACATTTAGCATAGAGTGAACAACACCAAATCGGATAGAACACTATAAAAGCACGTGATGCCGTCTAAGGAGAGAATTCTGCGAGTGAACTGATAACTTTCATTGAAAGTTAACCAATCATCTTTCGACTGATTATGTAGGGCGTCATAGTATGTTCCTGACTATGTGGGGATGTACCATAATTTAGACCCTATTAGAAGAACAAACATATACCCTAGTAAAATTCGTACTATTTTTGAGTGGGCTTTTTCAAAATTTCCGAATATCGACAGACGCAGGGCCGGAGTCCATGCTGGTTTTATTCGTCTGCGAGGTTATGAGCTATGGTTTGTATTGTTTATGAACATGTCCTGCACGGTAATTTACCACAAATCACAAATTAGTTAATAAACCAGTACGAAAAAGTTTGGCAATGCGAAAAACCTGATTTTTTTTTCAGACATCCTGATTTTTTGAAACGACCACAGTTCTCGTTTTATTCCATTTTTAATAAAGGGCGCTAAACTTGTGGGTTATTTTCTTTTTATATCAATCTTGCTAATCCTGAAATTAGAAAATGAGAACTAGGAGTGGCGGGCATCATATCAAGTTCACATTCAGTAATAATAATCTTTGGTAGTATTTTGGATCTTTATGTTTAATTTAATTGATGAGTTTTAATTTTTAGTCAAAATCTCTCAATAGAAGGCTAATTATATCATCAGTGTACGGATACAATTAAGTGGTAGGGTGGTCAAAATTTCGATGAAAATATGACCACACAACCCAATGGAAGGATTATCAAATACTTGATCAAATGGAAAGGGGGTCGACGTTTTTAATGGGTTAATAGTCACACAATTCAGCGGGAAGATGGACAGAATATTCAATGGAAGTATGTACAATTTAATGCCAGGGTGGTTAATGGAAGGCTGGTTAATTGAAGGGTGGTTACTGGGGGGATAATTAACAAAATGCAAGGTCAAATAATTCAAAGCAATAATAGTCATATTGATCGATGAGATTCTGTAGCGTTTCAAACAGATATACACACAATACACAAGCAAATAGTGAAGAACACCGAACGAAAATCGAATAAGAAAATATAGCAGATTCGTATACCACAGTGATAACATAACAATTCCACATCAGTTGAGTGTACTTGAGTTTAGAAATCGAATTCGTACACGCGGCAGTAGCCTGATGTTTCAATGCTTCGCTTCTCATCCGGTTCATCGTATGTTAAATTTATCTTCTTCATTCTCCTTGCTTAACGCAACACCCTGACGTGATCTGTGTACACACAGCACACACTTTCCCGTAGTAAATAGAACTCACGATACGATCAAAACTTCCGCGTAGAGCACCGCCACACTCGCCTGCTCCGACGATCTCTCGCTCTGTCGTTCGCACACGAAGTTGATGAGGAGGGAGCGGTGGGGCGTTTCAAACAGATACACACACAATACACAAGCAAATAGTGAAGAACACCGAACGAAAATCGAATAAGAAAATACATCAGAGCCGTATACCACAGCGATAACATAACAATTCCACATCACTTGAGTGTACTTGAGTTTAGAAATCGAATTCGTATACGTGGCCAGGAGCCTGATGTGTTAAGCATTGGTTCAATTTTTGGTGATTCTTACTGTCATAGCGTCAGTTCGAATCACACGTTCTTTACTCTCATCCCAAACGCTATAATTCAATGAATTTTTAAGGTTCAATGGGAGTTGATCAGTAAATCTAATGAGATAACAGCCATATTATATAATTCAATGCAAAGATCATTAAAAACTTCCCTGAAAGTTATACAATTTTATGGAAGCGTGTTCAAGAATAACCATATCATACTATTATTATTTATTATTTATTGGCCTGACGGAACCCGGAAGTTCATGGCCTCACCGACTCGACTCCGCCATCGTTCCCTGTCCTGTGCACCCCCCTCCCATGCTTGACCAGCCGATCCGATCTCCTCTAGGTCAAACCTAACATTGTCCTCCCATCTCCGTCGCGGCCGTCCTACCGGCCTCTTTTCCGTTGGTCTTCCGTCAAGAATTCTACGCACGGTCCTATCGTTGCCCATTCGCGCCACATGTCCGGCCCATCTTAATCTTCGCGACCCGATCACTCTCACGATTGTAGGTTTGCGGTATAGCTCCTCCAATTCGTGGTTGTGGAGTTTCCTCCATTGTCCTGCCTCCTCGTCATATTTGCCGCCAAAGATGCCCTTAGAACTTTTTTCTCGAGAACGCGGAATTTGTTTTCTTCCCGTTTTGTGAGAGCCCATGTTTCGCATCCGTAAAGAGCAATCAGCATGATTATGGTTCTATAGACACGGAGCTTTATATTACGTGATAGCAGTTTGGATTTCAGCAGTTTACTGACCGCGTGCTACTAGCGTTGACGGAGTGTAGTGTTTTGTTAATTTCCTTCGACATTTCGTTACTGGCCGTCCGTATAGTTCCCAGTTATTTAAATTCTTTAACTCTTTCAAATATCTTCCCTCTGACGTTTATACTGGTTCCCTGAGGCCCACCTGGTCTCGCCGTAATCATGTATTTCGTTTTGTCTTCATTTATTTCTAGACCCACCTCTTCTGCCGCTTGCATGATGATTTCACTGTTTTTACTTACAGTTTCTAGGTTATCGCCCAAAGCGGCGATGTCATCCGCATATGCGAGCACTTGTGTGACCCCGTTCAGGCATGTTGCAATCATGTTGTCGTTTTGTACCTTTCTGATGACATACTCGAGCACAAGGTTAAAAAGACACGGTGAGAGGCTACCGGCTTTCTGTTTTTACTTGTCCACAGTTATCGCAACGAGAAAACTGGGTCATTCCCATTTGACCCAATCAACAGTTGTATGATCCAATCAAGGGCGATCTCGAGTTTATCGGAGATATCATCGCCGATGTGAAAACTGGGCGTTTCTATGCGCCAGTTGTACGTTTAATGCTTTAATTCAATATTTTATATTTTAATTTTGTGTAATTTAAACATGTTGTGTTTTATGTGTAATTTAAAGTTTTTTTCGGATTATATATCTAATTTGAAAATGTGATAATGTCACCCCTATCTCAGAGGGACCATTATGCAAATAATTTGATAAATAACCGAGCTTTAAGAAATTCGTCGTCATCTAATCGGGCTTGTTCCCAAGGATCTGTCGGCGTTCGACTGTAACAGCATTTTTGAAAATCAGGGTCCACGGTTTCACCAATACGAATTTAAACGTCGTCCACCAATATTTGTAAACAGCGAAACCTGATATCCTTGGCCTAACTGAAACCCAGGTCGATTCGTCACCTGATTCGACATATCTTCGTTACTCAGGGTACGACTTACATTCGTGATTCCGTTTTAAGGGTGGAGTCTAGGTCTTCATGCGGTCCAATCTGCCTTGGCAAAGGATGGAGGCGTTAGAGCCCAATAACATGGACATCATGTGGTTGAAGGTCGTGCTGAGGAATTCTACTAAATTTCTTTGATGTTTTTACCGCTCCTCGAATGACGATCGACCGGCGACATTTTTCGAACATTTTTCACGTACCGTCGACTGGATATAGATCAACCACCCATCTTGTGAAATTGTCGTCCTCGGCGATTTCAATGTACACAATTCCAGCTGGTTGGTGCATTTTAACAGAACCAACGAGGCTGGGAGGCTGGGGGATATGTTCACTGTTAGCTGCAATTTGGCTCAACTTGTGGAGAAACGTACGCGAGTGCCGGATGCCTGCGGTGATTATGCGAACACCTTGGATCTGGCATCTGGGCCGAACATTTATACCTTGAAAGTGGCCGCACTACTGGGAAACTCTGATCGCCGCTTGGTATCGGTTGCGCAACCAGTTGCATTTCAAACGAATAACCGACATAATCAGCTTCGTCATGTATGGAGGTATGTGGCTGCCAACTGGGACGATTTGCGAGATTTCTTCGCATCTTGGTCGGAGGTGTGGTTTGGAGGCTCCGATGTGAAAGCATGCACGGAGTCGGTCGCAGAGATTATTCTTCTCGGGACGGAGATTTACATACCGCATTTCGTCAAATAAAATTCATCTGATAAACCTCGGTTTGATGAAAAGTGCGAACAGATTACGGCCGCAAAAAATAGAACTTTCAAGCAATGGCGCTCCAATCCCGCCGATGTTAACAGAATGAATTTTGTTGGAATAAGTAACGCGTGTAACCAGGCGATTGATATCGCGAAGACACCTCAAAACGACAGAGTGATCAATAAACTCCTTGAGTGCCCAACTGGTTCGTGGCCCTTCTGGTCAATGGCAAGGGTTATCAGCAATAACTTCGGTTCCTCCTCTTTTGCTCCGTTGGTGACGGACAGGGGGACACTCATTACAAATTCAAAAGATGGAGATAATGTGTTCGCGAAGCTATTTTCCGCGAATTCAAACCTCGATGCCGGTCTTTTGGAGCCAACTGTGATCGCGGCGGTACGATCTTCGATGCATTCTACGTAGACTGGACTGTAAGAAGGCAACCGGCCCGGACGAAATACCAGAAATAGTCGTTAAGAACTGTGCTTCAGAAATGCCACCGTTTCTCGGTAGGCTATTCCGCTTATATTATGCACGGAGGGAATTTTCTACCTGCTGGAAGGTGGCTCGAGTTCAGCCAATCCCAAAGAAGGGGAAAAAAGTGTATCCCGCAAAATGACCGGCCGATAGCATTACTTAAGGCCGAGTTAATTCAATATTTGGAGTACAACGGACTTCTGAATGATCGTCAATACGAATTCCGTGGCAGTTTGTCCACGGGGAGACATTTTGACACTTATAACCGATATATGATGTCCATCTGCGATTGCAGATAGCACTACTGTCTAGGTTATCTAAAGTGATAGAAAAAGTCATTAATTCCGAGTTAATTAATTATTTGGAATGCAACGGATCTCTGAATGATCGTCAATATGGATTCCGTGGGGAGACCTTTTGAACCTTATAACCGATATATATACATCTGCGATTGAGGGGCATGGTGTGTCAAGGGCGGCCGCATTGGATATATCCAAGGCTTTTGGCCGCGTCTGGGGACTTTCCCAACAGCATGGCGACTTTACGAAGAGCTTCCTCGAGAATCGATCAATCCGGGCTGTTGTGGACGGCGAGTCTTCGGATCTGTCTCCTGTTAATTCCGGGTGCCTCAAGGTTCTATTTTGGATTCAACCTTATTTTTGCTTCACATAAATGACATATTGGAGTCAACGGATAACAAAGTGTTCAGTTTCGCGGATGATAGTATGCTTGTTTCCTCTTTTTCGAGTGATCGGCCGATTAGTGTATCAACGTCTCACTAGTTGAGGTGTAGCCAGATCGACTCTCTGAATCGGAATCTGGATAAGATCCTGCTTTGAGGAAAGGCTAATCTCGTCGACTTCAATGCAATGAAGACACAATATACAGCATTCACAAGAAAAAGTGGATCATCGGCTTCACAGCAGATGTTGAATGGCCAGGCCCTCAAATCTGGGAAAACTTGAAACTGCTCGGGGTCATGGTCTGTGGGAATGTATCGGAGGATAAACATGTGTCGAACATCGCCAGATGCGCCTCTGGAAATTTGAGTTTTTATCTTTTTAGAGGCAAGAAATATCTATCTTCCACCCAACTTCTTCTCCTATATAAATGCCAAATTTGACCTGCGCTCGAATATTCCTCTCATGTTTGGAGACGACTCCTAAACATACTCCCGATCTACTTGAGAGTATACAGTGACGAGCTACTCGGCTAATCGGGGACACTGCGCTGACGTTGGGAGTACAGTCGCTATCACATCGAAGGGGCGTCGGTTATTATTACGGGTATTGTTCTTCGGATATTCGTGGTATTGTTCCGCCCAATTTGGTTTATATGCACTCCACGAAACAATCTGACGGATCGCACCAATTTACGGTTCATCTCCCACCAGCGCGAACATCACTGCACCAGAAGTCGTTGCGTCACAGAGCAGGATAGCATGGAATTCTCTCTCGGCTCGAGTGTTTCAACTGTTCAAAAAGAACTGCAGCAGTTATTTGATGGCATCTCGGGCCGCCGACTCGGCGCGATAGGTTCGCCTCTCCCGAGAGAAGTATATATATATATATATATATATATATATATATATATATATATATATATATATATATATATATATATATATATATATATATATATATATATATATATATTTATATATACAAATATATATATATATATATATTTATATATATATAAATTGAGAAATCTGAGGTGTATGATAAATTATCTATTGCTGACACATTTAATAAGTATCCAATATTGGCTGTAATCTTCAACCGAATCTTGTCCGTTCATCTTGTTGTACTTATCGTAATATTTTCGCTCGGTCTGAACCTTTTCAGGGTAGTAGTTTTGCTTTTTAGCCCTTTACTCCTGAAATTTTCAAGGTACTTGGCACTTTACCAAATACGAAATTGTGCCGACCTAATAAGTTTTCAAATAGCACTTAATAGAACAGCATATTTCTTAGTGGACGTTTTATCAAATCTTTTTAATCGTTGCATGCGCGATGGGATCTTCCCCCATTGGCTTAAATGTGATGATGTCATTCGTGTTTTTAAAAAAGTCTCCACTGCAGAGGTCAGTAACTACAGGGTCATCTCACTTCTTTCTGTTTTTAGAAATATTTTTTAAAAACTTATACGAATCGGAATAATACAACTTTAGAAAAAAACTGGGTCCTTCAGTCTAGCGCAGTTTGGTTTTCTTAAAGGTAAATCCGCTGAGGATGCTCTTCTGCAGTTTTGTTTCTAAATAATGACACACCTTGATAAAAAAAAGGTATGACTGGCCGGTTTATCGACATTACTAAAGCGATCGACATGGTCAAGCATACTTTCTTGTTAAGGAAGTTCGAATTTCGGTCCTTCTAGCCGGAGCATTACCGGAATTATCGAATCATTATCAGAATCGTCCACGATAACTTTCAACCGGCTATCGTTAATAAGAGGTGAAAATTGGGAGTGCTAATCGGTGGTGCAAATGAAAACCATCTCCCGTGTGAACGACGTATCGCATTCTCAATAGTGTGCGAGCACTGTTGAGCTTTTATCTCAGCTTAGACGTCAATATCTCGTGTGCATCGTTAACCAAGACTCTCGCACGTCTACTTCTAAGTAGGGGTTTGAGGAACTTATCGCTGTTCAATTCTCTTTCAGATTTCTTTTATCATGAAAGAGTTTGTCGTGGGTTTACGTCAGCTCCGCGACAGCACGAGTGACATTATCAAGACCCTAGATGCGCTTGATCGATCCGTAAACGACTGGGACAATATACTCGTATATCTAATAACGCTGCGGTTTGATCATCGCACTGGACGTGATTGGCAAACATTTCAAGGGGATTCTACTGAACCCCTTAAATACAAGCAGCTCGGCACCTTTTTGAAAGGCCGCATCGAGCTGGGAGATCGACCAACTGGCCAAATGTCCAGCTAATCAGGATCAAGGAGCCAATAAGAAACCTATCAGCTATGTCTTCGACTCGAAGTCGCTTGCAGCCCCAAAAATCTCAGTGCACACAGCATCCAGACATTCAAGACCAATATAGTTATGTTCGTTTCTAAATACGCTTTGTTTTGTAGTTACTCCTGAAGGTACTCCTAACCTGTCGAACACAAGGAAAACCACAATCTTTTATTTTTTTTTTTTTTTTACATTTCTGTATTTATTGACCATAAATAATTTTTACAATAAGCAATACAGATAACTTATGATACCTTAGTTATAATTGTTTACATATACTTACTAGTACATTTTTCAAACAATATGATAAAAGTTATATATTGGTTATGGATTAAGATTTTAGTGGGTAGAGCTTCCTGGAAAAGGTCAGAAAACCAGGATATAGTTATTTACTTAACTTAACTTATCTTAACTTAGTCTAGTTACCTAATTATTATTGAAATAAGTTAGTGTGGTGTGGAAGGGGGTAGCATAGTGATCAATGGGTTAGTGAGGATATTGTCAGTCAGGGATGTGGGTTGGGGAATTACTTTCCGTTTGTTCGTTGAAACGCAAAATATTGGAGAAGGGTTGAATATTACTATATTTAAATTGGTGAGGTGAAAGCTCTGTATTGTGGTATACAATCTCATTAGAGTTATTAACCAATCTGCCAGAGGTGAAGAAGGTTCTGATGTGGAGACAGTTCGGGTAGGCAGTTCGGTTATCTGACGGAGTCGATGTGAGCGCATTTATTATCGGGTTGGGATTATTGGGAAGATTTTCGATAAATTTGATGGACAGCTCGAGGAAGCGTCGATCTATACGTTCAATATTAGCGGCATAGTAGAGCGAACTACTGTTGTAATATTTGTGGGAGTTGGGATGTCTGTTGAGGCCAGTGATCAGTCTGAAGCATTTCCTTTCGAAGATGCGTAGCTTCTCCATTTGGGCGGGTGTGATATGGTACCATATCGGGCTTGCATATGTGAGAGTGGGTCTGATTATCTGTTTGTAGATAAGTGATTTAACTTTGTTAGAGAGACCATTCGGCTTGTACATCACTTTTCTGCAGAGATTAAGTTGAATTGCGGCTTTGCGAATCGAGTTTTTGGTGTGGGCGGAGAAGGACAGATTGTTGGTGAAGGTTATTCCCAGGTACTTTAAGGTTTTGGAGGGTTTAATTATATTGTTATTTAACTTGATTCTGATTTTGTTATGGCAGCGTATGGTGTTGTTAGTACAATTCGCATTTCTGCCTTTAAACACTATGAGTTGAGTTTTGGCTGGGTTGAGTCGGATTTTCCACTTAGTAAAATATGCAGAGAGATTCGGGAGATAGCTGTTAATACAGTTTCTTGCCTCCTTGACAAACTTGTTGCTTGAATAAATTAAAGTGTCATCGGCATAATTCAGCATTACTGTATTAGGTGACAGTGGCTGCGGGGTGTCTGAAGTATAAAGGAGGTATAATAATGGTCCGAGAATGGAACCTTGAGGAACACCCGCGGTTATACTGTATGGTGTCGAAAGAGTTGAATTTATTTTCACCATGAACTTTCTATCAGAAAGGTAGGAAGCGAGAAGTTTTATGGTGTGGATGTTTAATCCGAACATTGAATGTAGCTTATAGAGCAGTCCTGCAATCCAAACGCAATCGAATGCTTTTGCTATGTCGAGAGAGACGCATATTGTAGGGGATTGGTTTTGGAGATTCATTGTTACATCACGTGTCAGTTTTAGCAGAGCATGACAAGTTGAGTGTTGTGGACGAAAGCCAAATTGAGAATTCGGGATAAGGGAGTTGTCTCTAGCAAATGAGAGAAGATTTTTGTATATCTTACATTCCAAAACCTTACTAAGCGAATTTAGCTGTGATATGGGACGGAAGTTAGCCGGGTTGTTTGAAGAACCGGATTTACTAATAGGGACTATCACCGCTGTTTTCCAACATTTTGGGAAATGTGAAGCGTTTATTATGTGGTTGAGAAGAACGAGAATGGGGAGTAAGTTTTCCGGGTGAAGCCTTTTAAACAGAAGGTTAGGGATTCTATCCAAGCCTGTAGATTTTTTATTGTTACGCGAAGTAATCAATTCAGATAATTCTGTAAAGCTTAGGAATGTGTCGGTTCCCATGGGATGTGACGCTTTATTGGTTTCGTTGAATTCAGTAATGAATGGTGGGAAGGATGGCTCAAGTGTGCCTGAGATGAATTCATTCACGGTGTCGTGGAAATTAGTGACTGGGAGGGAATCGTTTTGTTTATGAGTTTTACAGAAGTGTTCAGCGAGACAGTTTGCTATATCAGTGTCCGATTGAGCGATGTTATTGTTAGTTGGTTGGATGAGATAGTCTATTCGAGGCTTGAATTTACGACCAGTTAGTCGATTTATATTTTTGAATAGGTCACGGTTTGATTTGATACTGTTTAGAGTAGACGTGTAGGTCTGATCGGTGAAATTTTTAAGTTGTCCATTTATCAGGCTGGTCAAAAGCTGTATCTGTTGTTTAATAAAGGGTGAGTAGCTAATATGCAATTTACGTCGGAGTTGTTTTTTTATGCCCAATAATTTTGTGAGGAGGTTGGGTAATGGTTTTCCTAAGTGGTTATGAGGGACGATCGTAGGGGTATGGCTGAAGAGAGCATTTCCCAGTATTTGCTCTATTTTTACAGCTGCCTGGTCAATTTCAGTAGGGAATCATAATCTTTTAGTTTCTTTCAAGTTACATGAGAACTTTAAGGTTGGGGAAAAAAATGCCGTCTCTTTTTTTGTTTGATTTTAAAGAGTCATAAATTTCGAAATGTTAGCTGCATCTGGCAACTCTTTTTTTGTTTTATTTAAATCATTTTTGGTCACAATTTTATTGTGATTGATCCATCGCGTCAAAATTTATTACAATATTTTCGTCATCATCATCATCGGCACTACAACCGGGATCCAGTCTAAGCCTTATTTAACAAGTCTGAGGGTTGTTAACTTTTCCCTATTAATTTGTCTTTCCGTGCAGGGTTATTAGCCGTGCGCCAACAATATTTTCGTACCCGACTACAGTTGCGAGTTCTTTTCGGGGAAATTTTGATTGATCCAGCGTTAGACTTGACATTGCATAGTCAGATAACCATTTGTTCCAGTATCCGCAACACTCTCTCGCTGGCATAAAATTGACATCAAAACGGAATGTGAAAAGCAAGTGAGCCGATTTTTCGTAGAAAAAACCCTATAACTCCACAATAAACGTTCTAGCCGAAATATGGTGGGCAATATTTGGAAATGGTTTTGAATAAAAGAAAGACAATTCTGTCAATTAAAAAAAAAACCCAAATTTTTTCCCAATCTTATATCAACATTAAAGCCCCCCGAAACTCGAGGTCAGACCTCGACATGGTGTTACTCGTATGAAAATTACATTTAAGACACACTGTTGACGAATGAAATGTGAGTTTTCAGAAAAAGTCGGTTTCTTTTCTTGTTTTCCAATCGACCACTTTATGACTGACGAAATTAATCATCTGGAACTTGATTTCTTATAAGGTTTATAGCAGGATAGCTGTACATAAAAAAGGCTTAATTTTTTGCTAACGATTAGTTGTGTTTCCTCTTAACGAAGGAAATAGGGGTTATAAATGGCCCTTTCTGGTAGAACATTGTTGGACTATTTGGGGTTGGTGCCCAAATCATTATTTGCCCCAAAAGCTATTCTGTCAATCAGTCCAGACTGTGAGTTTGTTGCATCACTGCACTAATGTACATATCTAGCATGAATTCCATTTGATCACGTCAAGATGGGAATATTAATTTCCTTCCAAAGCTGAAAGCGTGAGATATGAATTACTTTTTGGTATCAAAAGAGAATACTATTTTGTATGTCGTTAAACGTATCCTTGGGTTTGAAGTCCGATATCGTCTATCGATCAAATGCTCCAGCGGTGCATTAGCCATTTGCATATCCGCGATCGAACGTTGACGTCTAAGTTGTGCGCTCCGATACAACTAAGAGCCGCGTTTCGAAAAGTAAGTTGCTCACATTAATTTATATGACATAGCATAGCATGTTGACATAAATAATTGATAAGAACGATATGTTCTTGAATTTGTATGTAGGTACCCTACACATCAAGCCATCACGTCCGAGCTGAAAGCGTTCCCACTTTATGTTGACCAAGAGATCTTCTTGGCTATCCTCGCCGAACCGTTGTTCATCTGGTCGGGTCTCTTGTATTCGTGTCTACTCAGTTAGACAACGGAGACCTGGTGCACTCGAAGGTATATCTATGCGCCGCAGATTGCTGCAGGGGAATTTAACCCTGGCAATCAACTACTTAACCCATTCAACGCACAGACAGCTTAGATGGACATCTTGGCCAGTTTGTTACGTTCCAGATTGTGGATGAAGTTGGGGTTATCATTTGATGGAAGCATGCAAGTCGAAGTAGACAGAGTATGAGTATGTCGCCTGGTTATGGCATCTGAGGTAGGACACAGTGTGTGTCTTTCCATCCGTCTGTCTATTTGGCTGAGCTGACTTTTTAATGACAAGGTGAATTGCTGATATGGATTTACGAGTTATGGTATTTATCGTTGTTTCGAGATTGAATTGGTAACTTATCCAGTTTTTAGTATGATTTCTTGTTGGTCTGTCATCATAAATCGACTGACTGCATGTTGCCAATATTTTAGCGCATTGTTTTAACATCAAACGTAATGACGTTGAAATATATGACTACAACTTAATATGATGCGTCGTGTTGTTATGGTATAATGATTGCAGATTTTTCCCAATGAAATTAGTTGATTAATCAAGTGCTACAAAGGAATAGAGCCATCAGTAGATGCTGCAGCTCTGTGGGTGCTTACGCGGTGAATTCTGTCTTAACATAGTAAATATTTGTGAGCTTCGTGGTCGTACTCAATTAGGAAATGGAAACATGGAAGACTATAAAGTCCGGAAATATAGTATTTCCATTAGACCATCTAATGTTATGACCAGGGCTAAAATGAAACGGAATGAGGAAGGAAAACATATTTCGTAAGGGGGAGGTACACTAGTTTGGATTAAAAACCGATAGGTAAATAACATTCAATGAGGTAATTTAGATATCTGATTGGTGTTAAAACATAATCAGTAATGTGATAATCTTCAGAGCATAATATTTCCGAAGGCTTGGCAAGTCTTTGTGGTTTTGAAGATATCAATTAATGCTGTATTGTGGGGGCAGGATGTGCATGTACCAACGTATGGCATCGGTTCACTATCGCCCCACTAGTTATTGTTGTTCACCAGCGAAGGTGTCCACAGACGCAAGGAAAAAATGAAACACTGGGAGTTGGCCATAAGGGTCTTTTTATTTTATTTTAGGATTTTTCATGAGTTGTTTAGTTTTTATTCACGAACTGCGCCCGAATGTTTTCTCTTCTATTTATTTCGGGAACGTTAGAACGGACTTTATTTGCACGCGGGGGTGGCCGAGAAATTGTAATTGCTTGGGTGCAAGCATGGGAAATCGTTTAGATAGAATTTTAATCGAAGTCATTTCGGGGAAATGTATGCGGCTTGGTATATTTGGCGTTGATGGTTAATGTTCCGTTGTGGATTTGAATATACGTTAGTTACGGCATATGAATTTCGGGGAAATTAGGATTGCTTGGTCGCAAAGAGGGAATATGGATTAAGTAAGGAATTGACCGAAGCAATTTTGGGAAAATGTATGTGGGGTGATGTAATTGAGGGAAATGATTAATATTCCGTTGTAAATTGGAATATGCATTTATTTCAGCTTGGGAAATGGGTTCCTGGTAAGTATGGGATGTATACAAATGCAGATTTTGCATGGGGAGTTGGATTAAGGTGACGCGCTGTTAGCGCCCTGTTGGTTGGCGTTGTGGGTTGGTTCTCCATGTGGTATAGAGGACCCCCACAGTACCACATATCAAGTAATGTTGTCACTATTGTTTTACCGATGAGAAAAGCAATTTTACAAATTGGGTGCCGCGTTGCCGCCCACAACGAAACAAAAGTAATAACAATGCATCGTGTCATAAGTCGTCGAAAAATGAAATATTATGGTAATAACATTTGATATACTATAGATCGGTGGTTTTCGCTTCTTAACAATCGTAAAGATTTTTCATTAGAGGCGCTAGTCTCGGGACAAAATTAAAAACGCGAAATTATTATAATATTGGAGGGCGAAAGCTTTACAAAAGCATGTATTAACTCTATGAGTCCTCCCCGAAAAGCTCGAAAAACCACCAGGCTCTTCACCCAGTAAACGTGTACAGCTTGAGAGATTATTGGAAGTGCTCCCAAAACACAAAGAAAAAAAAAATTAAAGACGCGATAAATGTCTTATTGGTGCGCATTCATTACACTTGATTAATGAATTAATTAAACTTAGTTTTATGGATAGCGTGCACCAGGACGCCCGGAATCTGGGAGTGCCAAACTGGAAGACATCGGCTCGAAATCGGGACCGGTGGAGGGACTTGCTGAATGAGACCAGGAACGGATCCCGGTTGTATTGCCGATGATGATGATGATTTTTTTTTTGTAATGCGGATGTAATGATTCTGATCTGCTATATCGACTGACTTGACAAAAATGTTCACTTAAATTTTGACTATTAAAAATTAGAAAAACTATCGCACGTCACAGTTTACTACTATCGACTATGTAGGGTGGTTTTACAGTAGGTAAACCACCGCGAAAAGCAAATTCTATCTCTGCTATTTATATTTATGTCTCATGCCTGCACGGCATATTCCATGTCACAATTCCGCCGACGTGAATGCTAGGTAAACACAATTAACCAGTAGCGACTGCCAAACATATCATCCCCAGATATGACTATCTCAGTATATCCCAAGCGGAGAAATGGTAATTAAAAACGCTACAAGCAAATGCAAATACTGCGAGCCTCGTTGGGTTGCCGCAACGCTTAGTTTTTTTCCTTCTAAGGTTGGTACTACACCGAAAGAATTCTTTCGGCTTAAAGTTAATAAAAGTTGTCCCACATGTATGCAACGTTATTGTATTTGCAGAATTTTGAGTATAGCATGCATGTAGAGTATACGAATTTTGCGTACAGCAAAGTATAATATACATGTTATATGTAAATATATGTTATATTATTGGAGTATTGGGTGTTGCATGTATGTAATTATCAGAGTATCCGATTTCTCCGTGTAACATTGGTCGAAAAAAAAAAAACACGGTACCCAAAGAGCTATAATGGCAAATGAAAGGGACGCAATTATCGCCTTTCCACGTCTGAATAGCGAGCAAAGTTGTGAGCACATCTGCTAGTGCCAGCCACGTCCCTTTTTTAAAACGAATGTCCACTGTGTGATTTATAATTCTTGTAGTGTTTTCTCTCGTACATTTTTATTTTGTAACACTGCCACGATGGAAAGATAAAATCACCCATCGTGGTGGTGTTCTAAAATGGTTTTATCTTTCCATCGTGGCAGTGTCCATTAGCGAGTAGCATGCAAGTGCCTGGGTAAAATTACCTTGAAGATGATGGGGTGTGGGAATCGCAGAATTGCAATTTTAGGTATTATAATGAGAAATGCATGCATTTCAAGGTGATGGGGATTTGATTTGCTTGTAGGGCATAGTTGGAATGTGGGAAATACAAAAAATCTGAGCACGAGAACTAGAAATGCGTTTAGCAACAGGTTGGCATGTGATAAGGTTTCACAGCTACACCGAAAGGATTCCATCGGTTATAGCAGGGAATTATATTTGCTGCTACACTGAAAGAATTCCTTCGGTTTAAAGTTAATAAAGGATGCCCCATATGCATGCAATATTATTGTTTTTACAGATTTTTGCGTATAGCATACCTGTAGAGTACAGGAATTCTGCGTGTAACAAATTTATTGTCTTATTGGCTACATGTGTGTAGTACGAGGGTTGCCTCTTATGTTTCGGGATTTGGCAACCCTAGTGTTGCAATCCGGAAATTGACAGCTCTGTCGTAAAGTTGGACATTTTTGAGGTTATACGCACTCAGAACGTTTTGACATACGAGCGCTATTTGTGTTGTTTATAGTAACTTAAAAGATTCATCTCGGCCCAAAAATGGAATTAAAACGTCAACATTTTCGTGCGATTATTTTTTACAACTTTCGGCGTGGATTAACTCAGCAACAGTGCATGGATGAACTTAATTCAATTTTTGGCGATGAAGCTCCATCAAGGACCAGTGTTTATCGATGGTATGGTGAATTCAATCGTGGTCGTAGTTCACTCCAAGATGAATTTCGTGAAGGTCGTCCAAAATCAGTTCTTGTTCCGAAAACCATTGATGCTGTGCTCGAACTTATATTGGAAGATCGTCATGTGACCTATCGTGAGATTGAGACAACCTTAGGCGTTAGTGGGACCAGCATACATTCAATATTGCATAAACATTTGACTGTCAAAAAAATTTGTTCGCGTTGGATCCCACACAATTTGTCAATCGCCCAAAAAAAGGCTCGTGTCAATTGGTCGAAAGAAATGCTCAAAAAATACGGTCGCGGTGCTTCGAAACACGTCTATGACATCGTGACAGGTGATGAATCGTGGATTTACGCGTATGGGACCGAAAGTAAACATCAGTCGACTGTCTGGGTGTTTCAAGATGAGCCAAATCCAACAAAAGTTGTTCCCGCACGAAGCACTTCCAAGCAAATGGTCGCCTGTTTTTTCGGAAAAACTGGACATGTCGCAACCGTACCACTAGAACAACGCAGAACATTCAATTCTGAGTGGTACACAACCATTTGTTTGCCAGTTGTCTTCCAAGAAATCAGGAAAACCAACCGCCGAAGACGGATCACTCTTCACCACGACAATGCGAGCTCTCACACATCGGCTGCGACAACTGCATTTTTGAGCAGCCAAAACATCGATTTGATGGGTCATCCGCCGTATAGTCCTGACTTGGCACCGAATGACTTCTTTTTATTCGCGTACGCAAAAAACAAACTGAGAGGTCAACGTTTTTCGACACCTGAAGAAGCGGTTGCTGCATTCAGAATGCATGTGTTGGAGATACCTCAATCAGAGTGGCAAAAGTGCTTCGACAATTGGTTCAAACGCATGCAAAAGTGTATAGATCTTCATGGGGAATATTTTGAAAAACAATAAAGTGATTTTAGATGATCAATATTTGTTTTTGTTCTCTAATCCCGAAATATAAAAGGCAACCCTCGTACATTTATATATTACATGGAATGTATTGGTAATTTGCCTACAGCAAAGTGCAATATTCCTGTAATATGTAAATATATGGTACATTATTTCTGTGTGTAACAAGGTTCTAAACAAGGCTGTTGTATTCTTTGTAGGGGTTTTGTTCCAGGAAGCGTGTCTCCTGGTCCTTAAAAGGACAAGGCGATCTCTTAAAATTTGACCGCTCCTGAAACTCGTCCTACAAAAGGGGTCGTTACCGTGCTCCCTCGTATGCCTGAGGGAAGAGTAACGTCCTTAATTGGCCCTTTGTCCTTGGTCTTCTCTTGGTCTTCCAGGCCAGGTGATACCTAGCTATCAATTGGCCGCTAAATGAAAATCCGTGTTGTTTTCGTTTACAAATTAAAGAGTTTTATTTTTCCAATTATTTTCGTTAGTTTTTCCACTGGGGTATTTCCTCCAGGGACTAAGATCGATTTAAGACTGCGGCGCGGAGATCACTAAACTGTTCCTTTATAAAGGAAAAGGAATCGAAAATTGTATCCCAAAGATACACATTTTCGTGCAACAATCTTGATTTTTTGGATATCTCGAGCGAGATGTTGTATTGGCTTTAGATAAGAATTCAATTTCTTGAATTCTTATGAAACTATCGCGCAGATGTGTGAATGTATCTGCTTTTGAGTTTTTTGTTTGTTTTCCTGAATGGAAAATTTGGGATAGAGATAACGATCTCTGAATTTTAGATTTGGGTGATGCTGTGGAGCAAATGTAGAACAATAAACGAATATTAGATTCGTCTATTGCGAATTTGATTTTAATTCGAGATTTTGGATTTAATAATGCCGTGGGGGCAAATGTTAGGCAATAAACGAATGTTTGATTCGTTTATTGCGAATTTTGAATCATGTTTGGGTTTTTTCGGGTTTTGATAGGTTTATGTGTTTTAGCGTATTATAGCTAGGATTTTGGATTAGGAATGGGGGAAAAAGGTGGTAGGGCTTTTTAGAGCACTACAAGGCTATACTAAAATGGGTTGAGGACAATAACATTATTTCAAATAACCAGTTTGGCTTTAAAGCTGATCATGAAACCACACATGCCGCGGCTAAACTGGTTTCAAGCATTCAGCGGAATAAAAGTCTGAAACAGTGTACAGGTGCCTGTTTGATTGACTTGGAGAGGGCCTTCGACACCGTTTGGCTAGAAGGGTTATACTACAAGCTAATTAGACTAGGCATTCATAAACCACTACTGTATATACTGTAGCGAGCTTAGGGTTCGCTGGATTAATTATGTTAAAATAAATAAGAGCCGTTAAATCGATTTTGAATTTATATAACACTTTATTAGTCCGTAATACAACCGTTACTTATACCGTACACTTAACGATTTCTTTATTATCGCTTCCGTACTTATCGCGTCTTTTACTGCTTACTTCTCACTCGAGACTTATCGCTTGCTTCACTGTCTTACTTATAACTTTAACTTATTCTTCCGTTCTGCGTGCGACGTATTTATACCGTTTTTCCTCATTCTGATTTGGTGTATCGTTTCCGTCCGTTCCATAGTCTTGAATGTTCTATTCCAGTTTTCCAGTACTTCCTAAAATAATCTAGTCCTTTGTTTCGGACTTTCTCGAAGATTCCAGTACTGATTGTCATATGCGTCACACTACCCCCCGCCTAGATTAGTTCGTCCCGAACTAAGTTCACTGATCTCCTGGGTTAACAAAAGTCGCCAGTCGGTCACGAAGTACCACTTTCATCTTGGCGTTCGGTCTTCGCTGAATCCTATAGACAACGTCGTTAATTTTTGTGAGAATCTTATACGGTCCTTCCCAATGTTGGTGCAACTTCGGAGACCTTCCTTTTTGCCGATGAGGGTTATAAAGCCATACGTTATCGCCTGCATTAAATCCGAATGCGTTGGCTCGAACGTCGTACCTTGTTTTCATCCTGTCACTGGATACTTTGATTTGCTTTCGAACCAAATGATGAATCTCATCGAGGCGATTTCTCCATTCGGCTACGTAGTCTTCGGTCTTATCTACGGCGTCTGGAGGTATTCCGAATCGCAGATCGGCTGGTAATCGTATCTCCCGTCCAAATATAATTTTTGCCGGAGAATGGCCCGTCTTATCGTGATTAGCCGATCTATATCTCATGAGAAAGGTTTGTACATATTTGTCCCAATCTCTTTGGTGATCACTAACAACCTTCGATAAGTACTCTTTCGTTGTTCGGTTGAACCTTTCGACCATTCCGTCTGACTGCGGATGTAAGGGTGTGGTTCTGGTTTTTCTTACGCCCAGTGCCGCACAGATGCCTTGAAATATCTGTGATTCGAAATTTCGGCCTTGATCGGAATGAAGCTCACAGGGAACTCCATATCTGCTGATCCAATTATTGATAAGCTGCTCAATGACGGTTGTTGCTTCTTGGTTTGGAATTGGAAGGACTTCTACCCACTTGCTGAAGTAATCCATGATAAGTAGCATGTATTTGTTGTTGTCGTTTGTTTTTGGGAATGATCCTGAGATATCAATCGCAATTCGCTCGAAAGGGGCACCCACGTTGTACTGCTTCATAGCGCTCCTTGGTTTTGCCGTTGGTCCTTTGGTCGCAGTGCAAGTTGTGCACTTCCTACACCAAGACTCGACGTCATCTCTCATGTGAAGCCAGTAAAAACGAGATCGTAATTTTGAAAGTGTCTTATTAACTCCCAGATGTCCACCGGAGGCCCCGTCGTGCATTTCTGTTAGAACCTCTTTCACTTTTGATGGTGGGACTAGAATCTGCATTCGATGAGATTTTCCGTCCGCGGCTTCCCATTTACGCTTTAGAATTCCATCTTCCACCAGCAAGGAATTCCATTGTGCCCAATATGCCTTAAAAGTTCCACTCTTGTCGGAAATATTGTTCCAAGTTGGCCGCTCGTTCTTTTCTTTTGGTTCCAGGATTAGGGATATATCTTCATCCTGAAGTTGAGCTGCGCGTATAGCATCACTCGTCCACCCATCTAGTACTTCTACTTGTACATTTCGCAGGTCGTACGCCTCTTCTTTCTCTTCCGCTCTATGACAATGTTTACAATCTGGCTTACATGGTCTTCTTGATAGAGCATCAGCGTTATTATGCACCTTCCCTTGACGGTGGGAAATTTGGAAATCGTATGTTTGAAGTCGTTCGATCCATCGAGCTATTTGTCCTTCCGGATTCTTAAAATTTAACAACCATTTCAGGGCGGCATGATCCGTCCGAAGGTGGAATCGACATCCGTAGAGGTATTTATGGAAATTCTTAACGGCTTCTACGACAGCCAGCAGTTCCTTTCTTGTTGCGCAGTAATTTCTCTCTGGCTTAGATAGAACTCGACTATAATATGCGACAACTCTCTCTTTACCATCGACTTCCTGTGACAACACTGCTCCGATTCCTGTGTTACTTCCATCAGTATCCAATATAAATGGGCAATCCGCTCTAGGGAATGCCAATGTTGGTGTCTTACATAACTCGGCCTTCAATGTGTTGAATGCTGCCTCACACTTTTCTGTCCAATTGAATTTCTTGTCTTTACCCGTTAGTTCATGTAGGGTTCTAGCCACGTTGGCAAAACCTTTAACAAACCGTCGGTAATATGTGGCTAATCCCATAAAGCTTCTCAACTGCTGCTTGTCTTCTGGAGTAGGCCACTCTCGGACGGCTGCTATCTTATCAGGATCTGTTTGAACTCCTGCAGATGAAACGATGTGTCCCAGAAATTTTACTCTCCTTTGGAAGAGTTCACATTTCTTCGAATTGAGCTTTAAGTTGGCCTGTCTTAGTCGTTCGAAGACGGAGCGCAGATTATTGATGTGTTCTGGTAAATTCCTTCCAACAACGATGATATCGTCCAAGTACACAAGACACGTCTTCCATGTAAGTCCCCGTAGAACACTCTCCATTAATCGTTCAAACGTTGCTGGAGCATTACACAATCCAAAAGGCATCATGTTGAATTGATAAAGTCCGTTGCCGGTAGTAAACGCTGTCTTCTCCTTGTCCTCCTCCTTCACTTCCACTTGCCAGTAACCGCTTTTTAGGTCCAATGTTGAAAACCACTGAGCTCCAGAAAGGGTATCTAGTGTGTCGTCGATTCGAGGAAGCGGGTAACTGTCTTTCTTCGTAACGTCGTTTAACCGGCGGTAGTCGACACAAAATCTAGTTGTCCCATCCCACTTCTGACACCAATTGTAGCGAGCTTAGGGTTCGCTGGATTAATTATGTTAAAATAAATAAGAGCCGTTAAATCGATTTTGAATTTATATAACACTTTATTAGTCCGTAATACAACCGTTACTTATACCGTACACTTAACGGTTTCTTTATTATCGCTTCCGTACTTATCGCGTCTTTTACTGCTTACTTCTCACTCGAGACTTATCGCTTGCTTCACTGTCTTACTTATAACTTTAACGTATTCTTCCGTTCTGCGTGCGACGTATTTATACCGTTTTTCCTCATTCTGATTTGGTGTATCGTTTCCGTCCGTTCCATAGTCTTGAATGTTCTATTCCAGTTTTCCAGTACTTCCTAAAATAATCTAGTCGTTTGTTTCGGACTTTCTCGAAGATTCCAGTACTGATTGTCATATGCGTCACAATACTATACCACATGTGTGGTTGACGTGTGAGAGTTTAAAGGTTCATTACAGATACCGTTTTTTTTTCTTGGAATTGTATACCATGCTGTCGGCAGTTCAAATTCGAATCCTCTTCCTTCATGAATTTAAAATGGGACATAATGCGTCATTGAAAATGAAAACCATTAATGACGCATTTGAGTATGTAGCGGTAAACAAACGCACTGTATGACGTTGGTTTGGAAAGTTCCGTTCGGGAGATTTCAGCCTCGAAAATGAACTACGTGGGAAGCCGGAAACGTTAGTTGACGACGATATTTTAAGAGTAACAGTGGATGCGTACCCAACGAAATTGGTGTGGGAGATTGCACAAAGCACGGGAGTATCATCATCATCATCATCATCGGCCTTGGCCTTATTTAGCAAGTTATGAGGCTTGTTAAATTTTCCATAATGATTTGTTTTTTCCGGGCAAGGTCATTAGTCTTGCGCCAGAGGCTCCCCGACGGGGAATCGAACCCCGGTCTCCCGCGTGACAGGCGGGTATACTAACCACTATACTATCGAGGAGCCAAGCATGGGGGTATCCCCAGTGACAATAAGTCGACACCTTTCTCTCATAGGAAAGATAACGAAACTCGATTAGATAACTGAACGAGTCCCAAAAACGACGGCGCCTGAAATTCTTCTGCATCCACCGTACTCTCTGACATTTCCCTAATGGACTACCATATTTTCCGCAATCTGTATTCACTTTGCGGGCAGAAGGTCTTCCGTAATCGAGCAGAGGTCATAAAAGCTTTCATTGCCTCAAAAAGTCAGCACTTCTACGAAAAAGGAATATTCGATCTTGTATCACATTGGAAAAATGTCATAGATGCCAACGGATCCCATTTTGATTGAATCCACATTTGCGGAAAAATAATATTGACTTTAATTGTCTTTTTACTACAAAATCGGACTTTTCATGTGGACGACCCAATACTTGCAACATGTTTGGGTATACTTTATCATATATAACATCAATAGTTTTTAAGGATAGAATTTGTTGAAAGTGGGCTCCTCGATAGTATAGTGGTTAGTATACCCGCCTGTCACCCGGGAGACCGGGGTTCGATTCCCCGTCGGGGAGCCCTTGGCGCAAGACTAATGACCTTGCCCAGACAAAATAAATCGTTATGGAAAATTTAACAAGCCTCAGGACTTGCTAAATAAGGCCAAGACCGGTTCCCGGTTGTAGTGCCGATGATGATGATGATGATGATTTGTTGAAAGTGTCTGTGCGCTGGGTTCAGTTATTCAAAAATATTCATTCGAAAAAGGCGAAGTTTATAAACAAATTCGGTGCATTTTACATCCCGACGTTGACGAAGTTACACAACATTCTTTGTCTTTCGAAATTTTAAGTGGAAAGTTCTAATGAAGTTGAAGAACACTGTGTTTTCCTGTTGTAAGTTGAAAAAATCTAGTATTCATTGAAAGGCGTTTTAAACTTTGGCTTTTAACTTCTTCTTTTTCAAGGAATCACACGCCGAATGTTCAGTAGCATTCAAGCATTGATATCGGGTTTTCCAATAGGGACTTGACAACTTTGAAATTGATTTGTGAACGCGCCCTTTCACTAATCATCGAACTGTCACTGTCAGTTTATTCAGTAAACTCAACATTTTTATTGCGGTTAAATACAAGAACGAACAACGTCTGCAAATTATAAAAAATTACTACCGAAATTTGGAGTCGATGACCGCAACTTTAAGAGCGTTAACTCCAATTTTCGGTCGTAATTCTCGCCCTAGTAGACAGGCAATAACAAGTTTAGTGCAAACATTTGAGTCTACATATTCGTTGTGTAATGTTGCCGTGCCAGCGAGACAACCGGTTGGTCGAAGTGTCGAAAATATCGCTGCCGTTCAGGCGTCCGTAGCAAACGATCCAAATCAGTCAACTCCACGGCGTTCTCAAGAATTGGGCATCGCCCAGACCACTTTATGTCGAATTTTGCGTAAGGATCTTGGTTTACACCCATACAACATCAAGCTGACTCAAGAATTGAAGCCAATGGACCATTTGAAGCGACGTACGTTCTCCGATTGGGCTCTGGAAAAGATGCGCCAAGATGATGAATTTCATCGCAAAATCATCTTCAGTGACGAAGCTCACTTTTGGCTCAATGGGTTCGTCAATAAGCAAAACATGCGTTATTGGTCGGGTGAAAATCCACATGTGCTTCATGAATCATCACTTCATCCACAAAAAATAACTGTTTGGTGCAGTTTGCTTGCCGGCGGCGTCATTGGGCCATATTTTTTCGTCGACGATAACCGCTATCGCGCCATGATTACCGATTATTTTTGACCCGAATTGGAAGATATGGACTTGGGCGATATGTGGTTTCAACAGGACGGTGCCACAAGCCGTAAGTTTGATGAGCGTGTTATGTCAAGAAATGGGCCAGTCGGTTGGCCGCCTCGTTCGTGCGATTTAACGCCTCTAGACTATTTTCTTTGGGGCTACGTCAAGTCATTGGTCTATGCCAACAAGCCGACGACGTTGGAAGAGCTCAGAGCCAACATTGAACGCGAAATAGCGGCCGTTTTGGCTGAAATGTTTGGCCGAGTCATCGAAAATTGGGTCCAACGTATCGACCACTGCAAACGTGCCCGCGATGGCCGTATGAACTAAATCGAGTTCCATTCATAAATGTTTTGATTGTACTTCAACCCGATAATAACGTTTTTGAAAAATCTCAAAACGTTTGCGTTTTATTTTAAAAGAAAGTTGTCAAGTCCCTATTGGAAAACCCGATATAATTTGAGGCCTGTGGGAGTAGTGTCGAAGGAAAATATTGTCTAGCTTCGAAAGGATAACTTGACTTGCGTTTTGTGATGTTTTATTCAGTCTCGTGTCGGTTGTCAGTTAAAATAAAACGTTCGTTAAGTTAAAATAAAATTCGTTCTTTTTCATCACTTCCGAGGGAGATATTTATTTACTAAGTTGTTTACGAGGGCACTTGCCGCCTCGGGGCCTATCTTAAGACTCTAAAAGATGTACAATAACTATTTACAATTTATGTTTTACAATTTACGTGGAGGTTCTTACTTGCGCCCACGGAATCTTTCTTAAGACTAAAGTAGATTAATTGCATATAAGCATAACATTACGACTACTGGTAGGAGAAGGATTGCCTAAAGGTTCCATTCGCATTGATTGTTCCATGGCGTAGCTCATGGCAGATTTTAAGTCGCCCATGCCCTGTGCTTTTAGTAAAATTTTGAGAGCGGGTTTTTAATGAATGGCGAAGTGCGATGCAGCCTAAGCAAGTTTTACACATAAAAAAGGAATCGTCTAACCACAAAAGTGTAATCCTCGGCAATTACTTGTATACGAGTATGTCACTTTGGCACTTTTTCACCTTTATATTAGAATGTACTTAATTACTGTCATTAATTTGGTGACATTTAAGAACCTCCTGCATTTGAAGTGCTTTTAAATTGGAGCGACCTTTTGACACATATCGCTAGTTAAACCAGATCTACATATAAGAAAGCAGTCGTGCACTCGCAACAGTGACTCGTAATGGCTGGCCATTACTTATTTAGACCACGTCTAACACTCTTTCCACTTTTACATTAAATGGTACCCAAATTCTGTCATTAAATTGATAGCATCTAACCAAAAACCCATACTGTGGCTATTACACAGCACCTATTGAATTGAATGCAACCTTTTTACTGCTCGGTCAATAAAAATTCAGAAATGGGGAGAACTGGGTTAGGAGACAGCCTCCTCAGGTTGGCTTTGAAATGGAACTTAATGTGAAACTTGCATAGGCTACCAAAAGATAAACCTCAGTAGTTTGTGAAATGTTCCGCATAATTGTTGAAGTCGGTAGCTTTAACTTCTGAGATTAGATATGCCTGCTTGCCTCGTCATGGGTCTTTACAGCTCATAAAGTTAGATTGGAGGTAAACCATAGATCGCGATGTTTCAGATAAGGAGTCTTTTTTATTCTTATTTTAAGAGTTTCATAATTGCAGACTATTAAAGTAGCCTGGCAATGTTGGAAATATAGAAAAGTGATAATTACGATGTTCTAAAAACTAGCCTAAACTGAAAAGTATGAGATGGACGAAGACTTTATGTTGAAGGGAAGGGATTCTTAAAACGGATCAATAAAACTCAAAGTAGTGAAGAACGTTAACGTACCTCCTTCTATTCATTTCCATTTTTGCAACATTTTTTATCTTCGTTTTATATTCTTAGTTTCTAAATTATATGCTAAACAAAAAAAGCTTAAATCCTGGCTTACTTATCTTATATTATAACTTACTGGTCCTTCGCAGATGCTCTAAGCTAAACATTACATGACTATTGTGTAGTTTGTCTTTCGGTGACAGAACTTTGTTTGTGGCTTTAGTTATAAATATTTGTGAAAAAGAAACATTAGAAAAACGTAGATGTGCCAACGTATGGCACTAGTTCACTCAACTTCCCACTACGCTGAGTTCCGCCGACAATCGTCCGCACAAATATCCAAGGGGAAATGAAAACTCTTGTTTTATTCGTTGATGTTTTTTTATTCGTGGGTGTTTTTTTGTTCCACGGCGGTGATGTGCAACTCGGTGGACAACAGGCGAAATACAATTATTTACGGAAAGGAAAGTTAACAATGAGTTATGAAAATAAAAAAAATGTTAACACATGTTTCGGTGTCCATCCACTTTATTACTAAACGTCTAAGCCCCCCTTTGGGATTTGACAAACACCCGGTTGCATTTTACACGATCATTTCACTGTTCTCCCTTGGCCGTTGCTCCTGTTCCAGGCGCCGAGCAAAGTTAGGTATCTGCTACGCAATGGCACCGCGATATGAGACCGGGTTTGTTCGGTCTAATAGTATGAATACCTTGTTTTCGGGATTTCTTTTGGGTGCCGGTTGTTGGTTTTAGTTTCGCCGTTAGTTTAAACCTGTCCCTTCCCGTCTTGAAACGATTTACGTATTAATAACTAACGCGGACTCCCCGTCGACTCGACTTGGGCAAGAAAGACAACACGCGACTGTGCGCACCCTACGGTGGTTGTAATCTGACTGTCTGTAAAAGAGCAAGAAATAATTCATCGTGTCGTGGCGGTTGAGTCATAGCTAAAATAAACTCACTGCCACTTACTAGGAACTCGAAAAGGGTAGCTATGCGTGCATAGGGAATTTTGGAAACACGACCAAGTATGGGCGTGAGTTGTCGATTAGACAGGGGAATATGGATCTTGGTCGTTGCGATGGTTGTTTCGTGGAACTGCAACACATCGTGCTGGCGACTTACCAGTAAGGAGAATTGGTATTGGGTAGGATGGGAGCCGAAATGATTTTCGGGGAAACTAAATGTTGCTGGCGCAAGATTAATGACCTTACCCGGAAAAAACAAATCATTATGAAAAATTTACCAAGCCTCAGGATTTGCTAAATAGGGCCAAGCCCGGTTCCCGGTTGTAGTGCCGATGATGATGATGAAATGTTGCTTGGTTCCAAGCGAGGAATATAGTTTAAGGAGGAAATGAACCGAAGTGGTTTTGTGGAAAATACGTGCGGTTTAATTGTAGGGAATTGATGTGGTTTTGCATCTCTTAGGTAGAATAGGAACCGAAATGGTTTTCGGGGGAAATTGATGCTGCTTGGTAGTACGCGAGGGATATAGTTTAAATGGTAAATTGGACGAAATGATTTTTGGGAAAAATGTATACGGTTTGATGTAGTTGAGGGATATGGCTGGTATTCCGTCGTAAGTTTATGGAAATGCCTTTCGTTACGGATTGGGAAGTGGATTCTTGCAAGTTTGGGATGTATGCGCTTGTGGATTTGAGAACGGATGCTGTTGCATATTGGGGGGATGTTCTTTGCATGTTTGCGATTGTGTGCTATTGCAGGTTTGGGTTATGGTGGCGCGCTGTTAGCGGTCAATCTTAGGTAGGAATTGTGGGTCAGTTCTCCGTGGGGTATAGAGAACCCCCACTATTCTACTGACATTGGTAATCAGAGCTTTACTTGCCATTCAACCACCAGAACTGTTCGTGTTGTTTATATTATCGACAAGAGCTCTGCTTCGCGTGCTTCGTAGAACAATCGCCCGTCTACGGATGATCTATTTACATGTGAGATCGGCGGAATTCCGGATCTATCATGTATAAGCCCATTCATGTCCAAATAGAGGAACGCCTCTGGTGGAACAAAGCCGTTGCGACGCACGCTCTCATAGTACAACGTTTTTGGATAATAAGCCCCAAAAATTAGGTCATTGTACGAACTTATTGCTGTCGGAATATGTCCTCTGATTAATTTTATCATAAAATTATCCACCTTTTTTATGTAGGCTTCATTATATAAAGTCTCATTTGAGTAATACTGTTTGTAGTCGGATTCCGGTGTTCGGTATAATCTGAGACAACTTCAAAGACACTTCCTTTCGAACACCCGAATCGTTTCCATCAAATTTGGACCTATATTAAACCATACTAGATAACCATATATGAGCATTTGCCTGATTCTCTCTAATTTTCTTAGTTCATTTTACACTTGGGCTACCAGAGTGCAGATTTCGATTCAACATTCGTCTGATCACATCAGTTATTTCCCCATTGAGTAAATCGGCTGTATACAAAACGATGTTCTGTATTCCCTTTTCATTCTTCGTGGATAGAGATCGATCAGTTTTTTACGGTACCCACTGAGTCCCGACAGGACCGACTGAAGTATGAATAACACTGTTGATGTGTCAGATAACGGCCCTGTGTACACGACGATGTCTTTAAACCTGTGGTATAAAGCTTATCACTTTTTTAAAATTGTTTCTGTGTTCTTCATAACAGTTGCATGTGGATAATCTGATGTAATCTGTAATGACCACTGCATCGTCGCACCTATAGTCTCCAGTCTCTATTCTTGCACAATGTTTATTATCTTTGAAGGATATCTGGTTATTGTTTTATAATTAAAAGTATTGTAGCGAGCTTAGGGTTCGCTGGATTAATTATTAAAACAAAATAAGGCGTGAAATCAATTTTCTATTAAATCTTTATTTTTCATGCTCTTGACAACCGTTCTTCCCTTTTTCGCTCCTCTGTCGAAAGTGATACTTCTGTCACTGGAGACATCGTTTTTCCCTCTCGCTTCTTTTTGCTCATAGCCTCCAGTTTTCCAGTACTTTCCAAAATATGCCAGTACTTTGTTTTGGAGTCTTGCCAGCTCATCACACTACCCTCCGCCTAAATTAGTTCGTCCCGAACTAAGTTCACTGGTCTCCTAGGTTAACAAAAGTCTCCAGTCGGTCACGGCGTACCACTTTCATCTTGGCGTTCGGTCTTCGCTGAATCCTATAGACACCGTCGTTAATTCTTGTGAGAATCTTATACGGTCCTTCCCAATGTTGCTGCAACTTCGGAGACCTTCCTTTTTGCCGATGAGGGTTATAAAGCCACACGGTCTCGCCTGCATTAAATCCGAATGCGTTGGCTCGAACGTCGTACCTTGTTTTCATCCTGTCACTGGATACCTGGATTTGCTTTCGAACCAAATGATGAATCTCATCGAGGCGATTTCTCCATTCGACTACGTAGTCTTCGGTCTTATCTACGGCGTCTGGAGGTATTCCGAATTGCAGATCGGCTGGTAATCGTATCTCTCGTCCAAATATAATTTCTGCTGGGGAATGGCCCGTCGTATCGTGATTAGCCGATCTATAGCTCATGAGAAAGGTTTGTACATATTTGTCCCAATCTCGTTGGTGATCACTAACAACCTTCGATAAATGCTCTTTCATTGTTCGGTTCAACCTTTCGACTATTCCGTCTGACTGCGGATGTAAGGGTGTGGTCCTGGTTTTCCTTACGCCCAGTGCCGCACAGATGCCTTGAAATATCTGTGGTTCGAAGTTTCGGCCTTGATCGGAATGCAGCTCACAGGGAACTCCATATCCGCTGATCCAATTATTGATAAGCTGCTCAATGACGGCTGTTGCTTCTTGGTTTGGAATTGGAAGGACTTCCACCCACTTGCTGAAGTAATCCATGATGACCAACATGTATTTGTTGTTGTCGTTGGTTGTTGGAAATGGTCCTGAGATATCAATCGCAATTCGCTCGAAAGGGGCGCCCACGTTGTACTGCTTCATAGCGCTCCTTGGTTTTGCTGTTGGTCCTTTGGTCGCAGTGCAAGTTGTGCACTTCCTACACCAAGACTCGACATCATCTCTCATGTGAAGCCAGTAGAATCGAGATCGTAATTTTGAAAATGCTTACTAACTCCCAGATGTCCATCGGAGGCCTCGTCGTGCATTTCTGCTAGAACATCTTTCACTTTTGATGGTGGGACTAGAATCTGCATTCGATGGGATTTTCCGTCCGCGGCTTCCCATTTAGGTTTTTGAATTCCACCTTCCACCAGCAAGGAATTCCATTGTGCCCAATATGCCTTAAATGTCCTCGGAAATATTGTTCCAAGTTGGCCGCTCGTTCTTTTCTTTTGGTTCCAGGATTAGCAATATATCTTCATCCTGAAGTTGAGCTGCGCGTATGGCATCAATCGTCCACCCATCTAGTACTTCTACTTGTACATTTCGCAGGTCGTACGCCTCTTCTTTCTCTTCCACTCTATGACAATGTTTACAATCTGGCTTTACATGGTCTTCTTGATAGAGCATCCGCGTTATTATGCACCTTCTCTTGACGGAGAGAAATTTGGAAATCGTACGTTTGAAGTCGTTCGATCCATCGAGCTATTTGTCCTTCCGGATTCTTAAAATTTAACAACCATTTCAGGGCGGCGTGATCCGTCCGAAGGTGGAATCGACATCCGTAGAGGTACTTATGGAAATTCTTAACGGCTTCTACGACAGCCAGCAGTTCCTTTCTTGTTGCGCAGTAGTTTCTCTCTGGCGTAGATAGAACTCGACTATAATATGCGACAAGTCTCTCTTTAGCATCGACTTCCTGTGATAACACTGCTCCGATTCCTGTGTTACTTCCATCAGCATCCAATAGAAATGGGCGATCCGATCTTGGGAATGCCAATGTTGGAGTCTTACATAACTCGGCCTTCAATGTGTTGAGTTCTCCCTCACACTTTTCTGTCCAATTGAATTTCTTGTCTTTAGCCCTGAGTTCGTGTAGGGGCTTAGCCACATTGGCGAAACCTTTAACAAACCGTCGGTAATATGTGGCTAATCCCATAAAGCTTCTTAACTGTTGCTTATCTTCTGGAGTAGGCCACTCTTGGACAGCTGCTATCTTATCAGGATCTGTTTGAACTCCTGCAGACGAAAAGGTTGTCCCAGGAATTTTACACTCCTTTGGAAGAGTTCACATTTCTTCGAATTGTGCTTTAAGTTGGCCTGTCTTAGTCGTTCTAAGACGGAGTGCAGATTATGGATGTGTTCTGGTAAATTTCTTCCAACAACGATGATATCGTCCAAGTACACAAGACACGTCTTCCATGTAAGTCTCCGTAGAACACTTTCCATTAATCGTTCAAACGTTGCTGGAGCATTACACAATCCAAAAGGCATCACGTTAAATTGATAAAGTCGGTTTCCGGTAGTAAACTCTGTCTTCTCCTTGTCCTCCTCCTTCACTTCCACTTGCCAGTAACCGCTTTTTAGGTCCAATGTTGAAAACCACTGAGCTCCAGAAAGGGGATTCTAGTGTGTCGTCGATTCAAGGAAGTGGGTAACTGTCTTTCTTCGTAACGTCGTTTAACCGACGGGATTCGATACAAAATCTAGTTGTCCCATCCTTCTTCTTGACGAGCACTACCGGCGAAGCCCATGGGCTCGATGATTTTTCGATGACTCCTTGCTCTTCCATCTCTCGAATCATGTTGCCTACTTCTGATTGTTTGGCCAACGGTAGTCGACGAGGTGGCTGCCTTATAGGTCTTGACTCATCCGTGTCAATGCGATGTTTACCTATGCCGGTGCGTCCGAATTTATCATTTCTTGTCACAAAAATATCAGAAAAATCGTTCAGGAGTGATTTAACGCTTGCCTTTTCTCTATCTGTTAATCCGATTTTCTGGGACATCAACTTATTAACCATAGAGGATGCACCAGCGGGCTGTTGAATTGAATGGTCCTCTCTCCTTGTCTGACATGAGCTTATCATTGATACGGGTGCACATTCTGCGATTACCTCTCCTTTTCTTATTGCGATCGGCTCCTTGGACGCGTTTAGTACTCTGACGGGTACGATGTGCTTCTTCGCATCGATAAGGGCTTTCCCAACAAGGATGTTCCCCTTATGCTGGTTTTGTACAGCTTCGGTGATGTAAAATCGATTGTCACCGGGATCACTCTCGAGACTGGTCCAGATTACCGAGCCTGAACGAGGTGGGATCTCATCCTCCTCACGCATATAACATTTCGGTCTTTGCAATTGTTCGTCCTGCAGTGTAATAGCAACCTTCAAGTTACCAATTCGCAGTGTTCTTTGACCGATAGCTAGAACAACTTGATGCTCCTTCATGAAATCCATTCCAAGAATGCATTCGCCTGTTATATCGGCAACCAAAAATTGGTGGGAGTTGGAAATATTGCCCAGCACTATTATGCTCTCGACTTCTCCGTACACTGTAGAACGTTCTCCTGCGGCAATCTTCAAAGCGTATTTTCTATTTTTATTAAGGGCTATTTTGCCGACGACATCCGGCCGAATTGTGGATTTCGTTGCTCCAGTGTCGATTGTCACTGTTGTTGTCCTCCAGTTGGTGGTCCAACTCATCATAATCATTGTAAATCCGTTTCGGGGAACGGTCTGAAGCATCAGTGTCTTCACCATCACTGCCGTCCTCTTCAATCGGGTTATCATCGATGAGATCCTTCAGTTCTTCACGTAACACATCATCGTCATCTTCCTCCTCTTCCTCACTGCTATCGGCCATAGCTTCGCTCTTCCTGAGTTTCTTCCTTTCACGTGGCTCCAATTCCTCCTCATCCTCAGATTCTTCTGCTTCCGAGTCCCAGAATTCTTTCATACACTGCCTTTGGGCATCCAATTTTGCATTAACCTCTGCAGCTCGCGCATTCCATTTTGCAGCTCGCGCGTCCAATTTTGCATTAACGTCTGCAGCTCGCGCATCTAATTTTGCCTTAAACTCTGCAGCTCGCGCATTATATTTTGCAGGTCGCGCATCCAATTTTGCATTAACGTCTCCAGCTCGCGCATCTAATTTTGCCTTAAACTCGGCAGCTCGCGCGTCCAATTTTGCCATCATCATCCTGAACATCTCCGAAATGTCCAACGGTGGCGAACTCTTCTCCGTTACATTGGCACCATCTTGACTCGCTGTTTCTTCTCCATCCGGACAGTCTGGCCCACTCGTAAAAGCATCTGTGTCGACATCAATATCCCCTTCCTCTATTGCTGCTTGCAGACGCCTTCGAAGAATTGGCTTCTCTCCTCTGCTATCCAGGTTCCGGTCCTCCAAATGTCGATCTGACATCGTCGCCACACACTTTCACAGACTTATTTCTTCAATTAATCCCACTTCTGACACCAATTGTAGCGAGCTTAGGGTGCGCTGGATTAATTATTCACGCAAAATAAGCCGTGAAATGAAGTTTATATTAAATCTTTATTTTTCATGGTCTTGACAACCGTTCTTTCCTTTTTCGCTCCTCTGTCAAAAGTGACACTTCTGTCACTGGAGACATCGTTTTTCCCTCTCGCTTCTTTTTGCTCATAGTCTCCAGTTTTCCAGCAATTTCCAGTTTTCCAGTACTTTCCAGAATATTCCAGTACTTTGTTTTGGAGTCTTGCCAGCTCATCACAATATTAATAATTTCAGCAATTATTAATAACTATTCCTCGAGTCCTAATCATTGAAACATAAAATCCTCCGTTCACCCCCGAATAAATGTTATATAAAAGAAGTGTGCACAATTTTAGAATAATCGGTTCAGTATTTTTGAGGTACCATATTCATCGATTTTGAGAATGCTGTTTTGAGATAAACGCCTTTAAAGTGTTCAACTAGTAAAAGAGCCAATCGAAATTTGTTTCTAAGTGTTTACAACTACATTCACGCCACAATAGACTAATCGTGTGTCAAAAGAAACACCCTCTTTAGGTAACTAATATAGTAACTTCTCAACACAATGCTTTCTGTGAATATTGATTTATATTGAAAATGCGGCATTGTAGAAATCGGTTCCTACAAGTCTTACAATTTGGATATATTCATACTTCTAACGAAAGCTCATGAAACACTTCTTGGTGGACAGTTCTTTTTTCAAGAGGCTGACTAAGTTACTCATTTTCAGTCTTAGTACATCTGGTTACTTAAATGACAGACAACTTATATGGAACTTATAGCGATGACCTCTCAATAACATCACATCGATTCCTCAGAGGATTTACCGACTCATTCGTAAATTCATTGCCGGTCTATTCTGTCGCCCATTTGTGGTATCCTATTGCCAAAAAAAGTTGCACTATCCTTTCGTATTCAGACAACATCAGTCCTTACCGATTTAAACAAACATCAAATAGCTCTAAGTATGGTAAAATGATAGCCGGTTGCGCTCCTTAAGTTTGTCGGAAGAAGTGATGTCGTTGCATTACTGCGGATATTGCGCACAAGTTGTCAAGACCAGGAACAAGTTCGAACGTATGCGACGAATCACTGTGATCCCCTAATTGTCACCTCAAACCAGAGTCAACACTAACTGACATCCACACAACATTTCAGAAGCCATGTCTGGATGCTTTGGAATTCTCGTGTTCCGAGGGTCATCGGCTCCTTGTCAGTAAATGGTCCCAATGTATCGATCGTGAAGACAAGAAGCGCTAAGACATTGACCATTGAGCGGACACCTCTAATTGCTGGGCAATCACATAAACATTCTGTACACCTATCGGTGGCCACCAGCATGCCGCTCATTCACATCACACCGTGGCCTGTCGAGGTACATTCTGGGTACCCTGCGGCGTTTGTTAATAATTAAAATAAAATCTATCGACGAATGTGCGGTGGTCTGGCAGAGTCGGAGTTGTCTAGCAATTAGCCACAAAGAGGTTATAATAAAACCCGCGAATTTATTTGTGTTGTGTTTCGCGCAGACGCAGCCATCGCGTCGAGACGGAGGCTGGTAGTGTCACCGGGTTTCGTTGGAAATCGCCGGTTGCAAGATTCATATGCAAAATTATTCCTGTACATATACATATTGCCATCTCGGGAAGTGTAAAGACACACTGTAGGTGTTTGACAAGCATTCCGCTGGTACGTAAGCAACGCTCGTCCTGGAATGGCAGCATCTCTTGAGAGCTAGCCATAAGAAGCTCGCGATCTAATGATTGTATTAACATAAATTCGTGATCAACGAGGCTACGTGAACCAACGTGCGGCTTTCCTCTTCTTATTTAAATAGACCATTGGACGACAGAACCGCCGCAGTAACTGGCAAATGGATGCGCAATCGAGACGCAGATTACAAGGCGTAGATTGAAACCATAAATCCGATGAGGATGAGTATTCTAGTCGGACTGATGTTGGCTGGCGGCATATTTGGATTACGGATGTCATTTGATGGGATTATCTTCTACGAGATACGAGGGGTATTAATGGAGATTGAGTTTGGGTGTCGGCGATCTCGGAGTTGTCTATATTGCCAGAGTGGTTAAGTATTGAAGGACAAGTTGTCATATGTCATTGCAGAGATCTAATCCGGAAATTCATGCGTTACAACGTGATATGAAAAAAGGAATGAGGTATTCGATACCTGGAATCGTGTGGTATTTAACGTAAGTGGTTGGGTGAAGCTGTTGTTTGGTAATTTGATATAATTTTTCCATTGCAGTCTTGACAAAGTGTTTTTATCAGTTCAAAACCAAAAAAAAACTTTAAATTCTTTTAGTTCGGGAAGATAAATCTATCTGCTTCTTTTTGTCGCCCTGTTTTCCATGGTGCCCGGGGGACATAAAGTTTCGCCTTTACATATTTTTTCTGGCAGTCGTGCGGGAGTTATGGATTTGCCGACAAATGAGATTTGGTAAAAGGGGACTGTGGCGTCTCCAACAGATACACACACAATACACAATCAAATAGTAAAGAACACCGAACGAAAATCGAATAAGAGAATACATCAGAGCCGTATACCATAGCGATAACATAACAATTCACTTCAGTGGAGTATAGTCGAGTTAAAAAATCAAATTCTAAACTCGGCCAGTAGCCTGATGGGTAACGCTTAGGTTCAATTTTTGGTGATTCTAACTGTCATAGCGTCATTTCGAATCACACGTTCTTCACTATCCATCCCAAACGCTATAATTGGTGACTACGACGTGATCTGTACACACAGCACATACTTTCCCATAGTAAACAGAACTTCACACACGATCATGACTTCCGCATAGAGCACCGACACACTCGCCTGCTCCGACGTTCTCTCGTTCGCTCCGTCGTTCGCAAACGAAGCTGATCGTAACGAAGTTACTGAGGGGGGAGTAGTGTGGTGTCTCTAACAGATACACACACAATACACAAGCAAATAGTGAAGAACACCGAACGAAAATCGAATAAGAAAATACCATAGCGATAACAAAACAATTCACATCAGTGGAATATACTTGAGTTTAAAAATCGAATTCTAAACACGGCCAGTAGCCTGATATGTTACGCTTAGGTTCAATTTTTGGTGATTCTAACTGTCATAGCGTCAGTACGAATCACACGTTCTTCACTATACATCCCAAACGCTATAGGACAATAGGCAGTTTTTAATATGTCGTCCGATATGGTGTACCCCAAAAATTAATATTAAAAAATTAAATAATACGAGGGTGAATCAAATAATTTATTTCAATATAGTCTCCTGTGTGGTCTACACACTTTTGCTACCGATTTGGGAGTTTTTTCGAATTTTGTTCCTTTAAGCGATACCTTCAAGAATGCGAACAAAACAAAACATAGTCACAGGGAAACAAGTCTGGGCTATAAGGAGGGTGTTCGAGGGTTTTGTAGCCAATTTCTTCCAATGTATCCCTTGCCAAGGACGCGGTTAGAGGCCGGGCATTGTCGTGAAGAAGGATGACATCTCGAATGGGCATACCTCGTCTTTTATTTCGAAACGCGGCTTTTCTGACCATAGCAACTGAAAGTAGTAAGCTGCATTCACTGTTGATTGTTAGTGAAGAAAATCAATCATTAAAACTCCGTTTGAGTCCCCTTGTCCTTGGGCGTCGATCATGACTTTCGTTTTCGGTACGTTCGCGCTCACTTTTAAATTATCTGGCCAACGTATATACATAATTCTGAGAGAGTGTATCATCACCAAACAGTGCCGTCAACCGAGAAAAAAATTTCCGAGGGTTTAACGCCTTCATTTGTTAAACATTTTATAATAATCCGTTGCACAACAATAATCTTCTTGCTTGCTCGTGGATGTACTGACTAAAAATTCGAGCGCGACCGCTAGCCAAGCCGGTTCCCCTACACTTCCTAAACCAAACAACAGACACGCACAAGATTATCTAGCACGCAAATTTTTGATAAGTTAAGGAGGGTGGGGGCGAACTTACAGGGCAAAGTCTCTGATTGCTTTCAACCCGGGGAAGGCCAGGACGACCCTTGTCCCTGCTCAATCCAAGATGGCATGCAGTCTCCACGTGACACCCCTGGATAGTTACTTTGCACCCGCCAATTAGTGAACCAGTGCATGCAGCGACATCCTGAGAAAGGTTGGCGCAAGGCTAATAATCTTGCCCGTAAAAACAAATTATTATAGAAAATTTAACAAGCCTCGGATATGAACCGGATACACGACGACGACCACGGAAATGAAAATGGCTAAACGATTTAAGAATTTTCACATCGAACACCCGCTCACTATACAGAGATCGAGCTGCACAGCAGCCAGCCGAAGCCATGTCCGAATAGAAGGCTGACATAAAAGCATTGCAAGAAATAAGATAGCCGGGGAATGGTGTTGTGGCGTCTCTAACAGATACACACACAATTCACAAGCAAAATAGTGAAGAACACCGAACGAAAATCGAATAAGAGAATACATCAGAGCCGTGTACCATAGCGATAACATAACAATTCACATCAGTGGAGTATAGTCGGGTTTGTAAATCTAATTCTAAAATCGGCCACTAGCCTGATGGGTAACGCTTAGGTAGAATTTTTGGTGATTCAAACGGTCATAGCGTCAGTTCGAATCACACTTTCTTTCTTCACTATTATTTCAAACGCTATAGTGTTATTCAAAGGAACGAGTATGACATTTATTACAGCTGTCATGCAAAACACCATGTGCTCGGGGTAGGTTTTCTAGTTAGCCAAAAACTGAAACCTGCCATCATCGGGTTTAATACAATAAACAAAAGGCTATGCACTCTTCGCGTGCGAGGCAACTTTAAGAACATAAGCCCCATAATGTTCACGGACCTATAGAGGAGTCCCCTGAAGACGAAAAGGAGGAATACCATGAGAACGTCGAATGGGCCCTCAATGCCTGCCCAAGATACGATGTGAAAATCGTTCTTGGTGATTTGAATGGGAAGATAGGTTGGGAGCCGGTTTTCGGGCACTACGCAGGTTCCCATAGTTTGCATGAGAACACTAATGACAATATACTACGAGTCATCGAACCGACAACATCAAAAAAACTTGGTCGTTGCAAGTACCAGGTTTCCGTGTAAAGAGATCCACAAAGCCACTCGGGTATCACCTGATGGACACACTCGCAACTACATTGACCACGTGTTGATTAATCGCCATCACTACTCGAGCCTGATGACGGTACGAACGTACCGAGGTGCCAACGTCGACTCGAATCACTATCTTGTTGGTACAGTTTTCCGAGCGCGGATTGCCTTACGGAGACGTATTGCATCCGCGGATCAGGTTCGAATCAACACTGTTGCCTTACGCACTGAGAATACCAGTAACACCTTTGGTCATGCGTTAAGACTCGACTTCGACGAGCTCGACGTGGGGAAGAGTAAGCCCTGGGGCCAGAATGCCGGGCGTAGAAGAGAAATGGACACGCCTTAAGAATACTGTCATTAGTACTGCCAACTCCATCTTAGGCAGTAGTCGTAGAGATCGGAGCGACTGGTTTGATTATGAGTGCAAACTAGCAACGTAAGGACGCGGGTACGCGAGGAAAAATACAAAGAGCTCAGAAGATCTGAAAAAAAATTTCACAGACAAAGAAAAGTGCCTGGGAAAAAAAACGGTGGCTGGTTTCTGCTAGTGCGCCAACACGGACGCTGGTTCAGCAGAAACACCACCGATTGTTCCGCTGAATATACGTGCACAAAAATCGAAGCACCAAGGAAAGTGAACGGTAAAAACGCACTTGATTGTTTTGGTGTTAGGTGTTCTCTTTATTTTGTTAATTCTCAATCTATTTTCACAAATGATGAAAGTTCTCGTGCACTTAGACTACTTTTTATTTCTCACTATATATATAACTATTGAATAAGTTTGTATTACACGGGTTAACTTTTCTTTATTGCTTGTTCACGATCGAAAGCTGAAAATTCCCCATTTGACGGTTCAGTACATTCCAAAGATCTTCGGGGTTTTAGAAACATACTCGATCTGTCTCAAATAATAAAACTCACAAAACATATTCTCAATTTCACCGACTTTGACAAGGAAGATACTCCGTAGATCACCGAAACAGTTAGTACTTTACACTAGTCGCGGAGAAATTGGACCGGAGGTAGCATTTTTACTCTCGAACGACCGATTGGCGGAACTATTTTACAACTTCGACCAAATAACTCGCACTTCAACAGAGAATAGTTCCGCACCCGACTGATGATAAAATCTGACTCAACGATGCAACTCACATCCATCAGATACAATGGCCGCGAATTGCAGCGATAGGTGAGGATTCTATGTGTCTGTATAGGACAAGTACGATACCCTGCTGATACCTGATTAAACAGACGTACGATGATCGGGGGCTGCGGCGATGTACCCATATATCGTTGATGATGCCAGGGATCGAAATAGATTTTTGTTTCAAAGTAAACAAAATCGCTACTTCACAGATCAAAAGGGTGGCACACATGATGTACATGGTATTTGCCTAAGATTCCTTGGAAACACCGATGTACGCAATATCCAATCTAGCCGTATGGCTCCGGTGCACAAGGAGGCAAATTATTTTGTAGACATAAATCTGCAGAAACCTCGTCGACGGCGGCAAAGGATCAGGGTGGATGGCTATATGTTTCATTAATATGCGGGTAAGTAAAACGCACGCAGTGAGATACTGTATGCTTAATTTAGGTTTTCAGCCGGACATCATAGGTATGGCATGGGTAAGATTGCCTAAACAATGATCATATCCATGCCCAAATTCATGATCGGTTGATAGCCGATAACGGGGAAACTGTCGTGGACCTAAGGGTATAGGCGCGATATACAATTATGACTATGGAAAGAATATCGGCTACAGCTATGTCAACAATACGCTGGCCAGCGTTTGTTTATCGTAACTGAAGACAGGCTAAGCCGATAGGAGATGAACTGGTTCATGGAATATGAACCAGGGAAATTCAGAATGTTGTGATGCCGTCGGGTAGGTTTTCCTTTCAGGTATGATTCTGCAGGGGAGCTTACGCTGCCCCTAATTGCAGGTAAGTACTATGGGTTTGCATGGATGGAGGAAGGAAGTTAATTTAAGAGGATGGGCGGTTCTTTGGGAATGTATTAAGGAACCGCCACAAAACCTTGTCTGTGAAATAGAGAAAAGTAGAGAGCAGGTCCACACCATGCGCGGAACTACCAAATAATCCGCAGTATGACGCGGTACAGACCACGCTGCACTTACTGCAAGGATAAAGAGGGTAATCTGATCACCGATCCTAAAGGCATTCTGGAGCGATGGAAAGCGCACTTCAGTGAATTGTTAAATGGTCAGCTCACAGAAGAATTGGAGGCTCCACCAATGAAAAATCAATACCAAATGCTGCCGTCACCAAGCATTGAGGAAACATTAAAAGCCATAAAACAGATCAAATCAAATAAAGCCCCCAGAGCTGATGGCATATCAGCTGAGCTGATCAAACAATGTATGGGAGCAAGACGAGATACCGGAAAATTGGCGTCGTGGAAGAATTTGCTCCATACATAGGAAGAGAGATATCACAGTGTGCAGCAACTATAGGGGTATATCAGCTAAGTACAGCGTATAGGATACTCTCCACTATCCTACAAGATCGGATAGCCCCATACAGTAAGGCCATCATTGATCAATATCAGTGTCGCTCCATCCCAGGCAAATCAGCGATTGATCAGATATTCACCCTTAGGCAGGCGATGGAAAAATGTCCGGAATTTAAGATTCCATTATATCATCTATTTATAGACTTTAAGGCCGCCTACGACAGCATAGCCAGGGTAGAACTATATAATGCCATGAGAGAGTTCGCCATTCCAAACAAATTAATACGACTCTGTGGGTTGAACACGACCAACGTAACTAGTCAGATAAAAATGGCGGGATTGCTGTGCAAACCAATAAACATCTTTAATGGACTCCGACTAGGGGACGGTCTGGCCTGCCTCCTCTTCAACATGGCGTTGGAGAAAGCAATCCGTGACTCTGGCGTGTCTGGTATTGTCACCAAGTCCAGCGAGATACTTGCCTACGCAAATGACAAAGACATTATCGGTAGATCCGATTCGGCGGTTCAGGACTGCTTCACCCAGATCGAGCAGGCGGCACAAAAACTGGGATTGCACATGAATGAGGGGAAAACTAAGTACAAGGGTGGCAACTTCTGCGAAGAGAAGATCTAACGTTGGTCAAATTATCAGGGTAGTGGATCATGAATTTGAAGTAGTGCAATCCTTTAACTACCTTGGGTCAATAGTATCAGCCGATAACAATATGGAAGAAGAAATATGCGAACGGCTGATCAAACCCAACAAAGCCTACTATGGTCAATCAAGGCTCTTTAAATCTCGAAATTTATCCAGAATATCCAAGCTACTACTGCACAAGACCATGGTCTTACCAGTACTCGTGTATGCATCCGAGACCTGGGTGCTCAATAAAAGGCACTCTGAACTCTTAGCCGCGTTCGAGAGGAAGGTCTTAAGGAGAATTGTTGGTTCCGTATGTGAGGGAGGACGATCTACCTTGAAGGTAATGTTGTAAGAAAAATCAAGCTCGGTAAACTCCGGTGGGAGGGACACCTAGCTCGAGTGAGTGAGGAGGAGCCTGCCCGGAAAGTCCTTCGTGGCAGAATGTATGGAAGGAGACAGCGCGGCAGACCTTGTCGGCGATAGAGGGATGGCGTAGAGCAAGACGCCCAGAGTTTGAGGGTGCCAAACTGGATGACATCGGCTGGAAATCGGGAGCGGTGAGGAGATTTGTTAAATAAGGCCAAGACCAGATCCCGGTTTTAGTGCCGATGATGATTACCGTTTATATTAGATTCACCCTTGTAATATTAAAAATCAGCTTTAGGATTGGCGGCTGAACTTTAATTAACAACAAATTAAATTAAAACTCAAACATTATCAAAAAATTAAAATCTTTTACTCAATCTGTACTCCGGTCACCACTGCAACGCACCGAGAAGCAAACTGGTCAGACGGTCAATTTGCACAAAGAGAGACAATTATGAGGAGACAATAGGCAAGATAATCGACCGATTACAGTGAGGTGGTGCTCCTTGCATTTATCAGACCTAACAATCAGATTTAAAACCTCGACTTTCTCGCTCATTGTTTGAGTAAAGCGTGTTAAGATGGGACTTTCTGATTGCTTTATGCGATATCATTGGTGGAGCCTCACTGGAGTGAAGAATAGTGTTTCGCACACTTCCTACAAGTTGGCGACCTGAGGGTCATGTCGATAACGTAGTCACTAGGAACGGAGTCTTACTTCATTAATTAGCTTTCATTAATCACGGACCGCCTGTCCTGAAATTGAAGATGTTCCATGGAGCATATTGGACATATGGACATATGGACTTTGTGGTGATTCATTTTACTGAATGGCTTATTATGTTCGACGTTACATTTTATAATTGGGTTTCTGGTGCTTTTGCTGGGATTTCCAATATTACTCCGGCTGGGGAAGAGCCGCCACTACCTGAACTGTTTTTTTTTTTTTGACAACTATAATCTCTGGCTGATCCTCACTACGACGACTGTGGAGCTACCCGAAACATTTATATTGGGTGGATTCGCCGTCCTTAACCATATCCTCCACCGGATTTTTTTCAATTCCGATACTTCCAACGGAGTTTTTATGGGTTAAGGTGGATGTTCACCGCTAACATGATAAGACACAGAACGAAAGAGTGGCAAAAGTTAATTGATTCATTTGGGTGGCTTCCACGGCAACCGATCGTTGCTTGTAGTCTTTTGCGAAGTCATCTTCCGTCATTTTAAGTACCTGTTCGAGGTAGGGTTAGGATATAGATCTGTTTAAATATTTTTTGAGGAGCTTGTAGGGGCGCATACGTTCTTCAATCCGGCATACCTTCCTCCGAATCTCCTTACGGATTAGCACCCATCCCTTGCGCACTATTTACAGACGTGCCAAGACTTAAGTGTGAGTGGAAAAGGGCGCTGTATTTAAGAATGATCTTGTGGCATTTCTAACAGATACGTATTCGACTGTTGATCTGACGTATTAGTGCTTCACTTTTCAAACATTTCTTAGTAGGTTCAATACACCAACGCATATGATTGGTGACTCCGATGTGATCTGTACATTCATCTCATCTTCTCTTATAGTAAACCAGGACTTTACGTCATAGCTTCTGTCTTGAAGTTAAGCTGCCTGCTCCGACGTTGGTGGGCTTGCGTAGAGGGCTTCGTCTGCTACGTCATGTCGCATGCAAAGTTGATCGTATTAAAGGTACAGGGGAAGGAGAAGTCTGGCGTAACAAATTGTAATCGAATATCAAGCAATGGTACCGCTACTTGTGCAATTTCGGAATAGATACTAATACTAGGTTTGATAAAGTCATACGTCATTTGAATTTTTGTCAAAAAAATATTGTTGGTGCATCGATCTGAATTTTAACTGTCAAATTTTTTTTTTGTTTTTTTAAGAAAAAAAAGTTATGGATCATATTAGAAATAAAAAAATAATGTCAGTAAAATAACTTCCTCTTCACTCATTCACTCCAGATTGAATACACGTACTAGTCACAAGAATTTCCTTAACTTTTGTTGAGTGCGGAAGTAATACATCATGTACTTAGTTTAATTTATTTGGATGTGAACTGTTCGTATATTATTACTGGAGTTAGCTATTATGGCTAGGATAGAAAGCAGCAACGTCCTTAAAACAATCATCTCGTTTTAGTAATAAGATGAAACCGATACCTTTCCTTTGGTCCTATGGCCATTTTCGGTCACAACAGAGATCTTCTTCCAAGTCTATAAATCTCTACCACCAATTTCAGTGCTTCAGCTGCGATATTAAAGAAAATCCCAATCTGGAACGATCTCTCGCTGTGTGGTAATAGTCAGATAATGATACATTTTCAATGCGTAATTTTCCCTTTTATATTATTTGAATTCTTATCTCTATCTGGCTTCGAGACAAGGAAACTTTTTTGTCCATATCGGCTTTCAAATGTATTCCCTTTGATATGAACTTATGGAACTGATTTCAATCACACACCCGATCGCACTTGGTCTGCTAGGCTAGCATTTAGAAACCATTAAATTCCATAGAAGGAAATTTCCGCAGTGATTTATAATAAGTTAAGACCTAAGAGGCGCAACTTCTACCTTTAAGTACTGCTACCTAAACTATGCAACCAGCCTCTTCCTTTTGCGACACATTCGTAGTATGCAAGTTTTTATTACAATGTGATTTCTTCACCTAAATTATGCAGTAGCGTAACAAGAACCATAACTCAGCGCGTCTATTGCGTTATCATTGTTAAATGCTTGGAGACATGTATAGGTAGAGTCACGCATGGCAAATTCTTTGCTCATCTTTGGTTGCAGGTGCACGTGTCGACAGTATGGTTCTTCTTCTAGCCTTTGCTAGTTTGTCTTTCTATAGATATGGTGCCAGTGTACAAGATTATCCTCACAGCTTCTGAACGTGTACAGTGCAACAACAGGTCGTTAATCATACGACAGTGAACCTGTACACTAGCCACTGTTTCTATAGACTGCCACATTGTATAGTTGCACGTTATAAGCGCACCGAAAAGAGTAATCTTGATCTGGCATCGAAGCCCGGTTAATGCGGCAACTCAGTATTGCTTGGATAACGATTTGTCGGAAGTTGTTTAGCTTAGAGCTGCCTCATCTTCATAGTCATGAAACGAGGCGTTAACTTAAAGCGCAAATGAATATTAAATTATGATAGTGATGTCGCTAAAGACCAAGGGGTCCCTGTACCCAGCTTCGTTTCGTGTGTTGCTTGTCCACACCTCTCGTGTGGTTGTCGTGCGTAGGGGCCATCGATGCGGATCAGTAGGTGGTAACGTTGTTCAGTTCTACAATTTTGCGGAAGATGTTCGTGATTGCAATAGACATAATCGGATTAGACCTGTTTTGGGACTTACAATGAGCCCCGTGTTTTGGATGACAAATCTGAGTTCTTGGGATAAAACATGGTTGGAGTTGTTAAATTGGAAAGTTCTATGTATAGCTGTCAGATTTAGATTTCTGTACTAGTACTTAATTCGAGTGCAAGAAACTTATTGCGAGTACGAAGACCCAGAGTGGTTAACATATATCCGCTTAGTTACGAGTTTAGTCCCACAAGTATCCAATTGAGCGGAGAAGACACTCGACATTTTAGAAAACATCTTCATTTTCATTGTTGACAAATAGTTTTCTTTTATACTTTTCTTAGAGATTGTTTTATACATCCCTCGATAGCTTGGATAACCATTTTATCATGAGAATCGACGAGTTTTTCAAATTTCCCAATGAACACTGTTCTACGTATTCAAAAAAAAAGTCAAATCTTCTTCTTACACCAAAATCCAAAACTCAGAATCTTTCCTTGGTTTCAGTAGAGAGATCTTTTATTTCGTAATAATATTTTCAAAAAAAAAAAAGTCTGTGACCGCACATTTTACAATTCAGAGATTTGATAAGTTATATCTTACAACTGAAACATTATCTTGGATAAAGCAAAGAAAAATATGTATAATTAATAATTAAAAGAATAAATCGAAGGAAAATACGAAAAAGAAAAACCTTCATTTAAAAAAAAAAAAATAAAAAAAAAAAAAATAAAACCCTTTCCTTGGTTTCCTTCCACTTTTATTTTGCATATTTTTATTAATTAGCATTACCTTAACATTCACTTTGTTTTACAATTCTGTTCGAGCATTAATTGAACACAACAATTCCCGGTTGTAGTGCCGATGATGATGATGATTAATTTAACATTCACTTTGTTTTACAATTCTGTTCTAGCATTCATTTAACATTCAGTTTGTTTTTTACAACTCTGTTCTAGCATTAATTTAATATTCACTTTTTGGCGGTTCCCCACTGTCGACTTACCGTAGAACCCCCATTATTACAACCCAATCTACACCAGTTTCTGTTAATGCGACAGCATTAGCACCTGTAAATGCTTCACGCATTATATAGATCAAATCTATAACCTTAAAGTCCCTGTAAAGAAAACTTACCTTTTCATGCATCTCTTCCCATACAATTTTCCGTAAGATTTCTTGCTTTACTTATCTGGAATTTCAAACCAATTCGACACCTTCGGTACCAGACAATTTCCTGTAAACAAAATGATTCGGTTTGCATACAATGGAACCGTCATGACAGGGACCGTAAATATTGCGCCGTCTATTATCCCAGCCTTAATATGTGTACAAAAACTATTTACACACACATCGGCTGGCGACCCCTTTAGCCAGCGATAAATAGTTCAACGCAGATGCACGTAATTAGCACCATCCACGTTGAGACTAATGTCTTAGCAATGCACTAAAAGCAAACAAAGGAACGCTGTCCTGTGGCAGGCATCTGGCGATACGGCAAACTATAATCGTATTCCCAGCATTTCCCTATTGACAGACGATCTTCAATTTTTTTGTCGCCACAAAGGGAATTACCCGACACATACAAAGGCATGCAAGGGAGTCGTTTCTGCCACCGACCCAAGATACGATATACAATTTCCATTGTATAAAGTATCGCATCCCATTAGCACCTTTTTTTCCTAACGTCTGTCATAGCGACGTTGAACAGCATAGAATAGATCATGAATCTCCTTTGTCTTTGCCGCATGCCTGTTTCGTTGTTCGACTGCCTTCGAACCTGTGTAAATAACATCGATCTGTTCGATCATGCACACACACCACTGTACTGAAAGAGAGCATTTCTGTGGCGGCCACACCCTAAGAGAAAAGTTTTTCTCTCTCTTCCCTTTTCTTAACCCTAACCTAGGATGGAATTCATGTCAGAATTCTATCCTCGGAGAGTCTTATTCCATCCGCTGACCGCCACGGCCACGCGTCACTCCCGCTCACCGCCTGCAGCGAAGATGCGTAAATTCCAGAGTCGCAAAGTAACACCCCCGAGTGTAGTCGAGTGCGTCCGCGACGAATAGTTTAAATATAAAACCAGCGCGCATTAATTAGGAACGTGTGAATTTACAACTAAATCTTAATTCGAATTTTTCTCGCGGCATAATGTGTACTTGGATGCCATCACAATATGATAATAAAGAGAACTTTAAATGAGTTATAAAGATTTTTAGTGTTTCATTTAAATTGTTTCTTGCGGACGCTGTGTTGAGACGTCTGGTTGCTTTTCTTTTCTTTCGAGTGAACAGTGCGTTTTCTTTCGGTAGTTTTGGGTTGCTGTAGGAGAAGGATCAGCAGAGGAGCGGTGTTAAGTGGTTGTGGGGACGAGGTGGAACTCTCGCCCATGCAGGCGTCCCGAAATCGTCCCCCGCAACTGTGTTTTTACAAGTCTGTTCTAGCATTAACTTAACATTCACTTTGTTTTAACAATTCTACTTCCTGGATTTTTTCAATGATAAATCCGGACTTAATCACTACCAACCTCCAACTCTTTCGACCAAATTCCGACTCCCTTATCTTCACGATCAACCTCTCACTGACTGCTAACTTCTTCCTACCACTTCTCGTCACCTCGGGGTCAACACTTCCCGATGCCGATAACGCAATTTCATTTCGCAATGACCTAATTTCCGATTTTCAACTTCGATTCGCAATTGCTTTGCACTGTGGTGTCAGCCAATATATCTTCATCGCTTTACGCCACAGTTCAACATCCGCAATTACGAATTGACCCAATTAACTCTTGTGCAATTATTTTTTGCGTTTTGTAATTCATGCCGAAATATGCAATTAATTGCTTTTGTATTATCTGCTAATCGTTTTGGAATATGCAATTAATTGCTTTTGTATTATTTGCTAATCGTTTTGAAATATGCAATCAATTGCGTTACCGTTCCGGGGGTCATCCGAGTTTAGAATTGGGTGGCGTTCTTTTGTTTGAGTGTATCAATGACCTCATGTAAATCATCTTTGGCTATGATGTCACTGACACACTTAACACAAAGTACCAACTTTGTTTTTACAAAACGTCGCCAAACATCCGACTGAAATACCTTCTTGACTATTTTTCTTCCATTAAGATCAAACATTCTCAGTCAATAAGCGATCAACAGCACTTTCTGAAATTCGTATCAGGTCTGCCAGTTCTAGCACTTTTAGACTGTTTGCCCGAAACCCATTGTACCATACCATTTCTGACATGGTTAATTTTGCGGTTTATGTCTTGGTAGCTCTCACGGCATGGGTAAAACTCTGCCACCCAATAGTTTATTGTTATAAATGGACGAGTAGATTTCTAGAATAGAATTGTTTGATGTAACGATGTCTAATTTATCCAGGTCTACAAATCCATTGAAAGTAGTGGTAGTATTGGGTTCTACCACATAAAATATCCGATTTTCGCTCAATCGGAAATAAGAAGTTCTCGAGTGAACATTGTGGGGGTTCTCTATATTACATGGAGAACCAACCCACAATTCCAACCACAAGCTCCGCCTTATTTCGACCGCTTTCAGCGTGTAATACTATCCCCTATTCCACCGTTCATGCTGTTCACCTGAAATATCATGTTTTCGAAGTGGACGCATAGCTGAATTCATTCTTCTATTAAGATAATGCATAATTGAATTCAGCTACCTTTTTGCCATACGGCAACTCCATTTGTGCTAGCCCATGAGATTTCCATCGGAAATCACATCATGTCGGTTAGCAACAACAAATCTAACCAACCGACCTCGTTGCATCATAGCGAATGGGGTTATTTCAGCGTCTTAGAGTCTGGTTCTGACGCTGATTATTTCCCAAGCATCAGCGGTGCCCTATTGACTCTTTCCAGACCATCCATTCGCTTGGGATCAACGATCTCATTTCACAGGTGAATAGCACCAGATATATTTTCCTCTCCTTCACAGTTCTGTCTTCCTACAGTTCAATGTACTCTGAGATCACCATATTCATCGAATTAGGTCAATGGGTTATCCTCAAGTTGCATTGATTCATGCACACACAACCAAACCCACCCCGAGATCATAGTACATCCTGTTTCTGTTCTCTCATTCTCCCATGTTCGTCGACTATCGAATTAACCGATGTATTCACCACACATCGACGGGCGTGGCAACGAGAGAGCAGAAGTATGATCTCTATTGGTTGTCCGGTGCAAAAATTAAATTACCCATCTTCATCCCTTTGTCAATCAGTCGCTTTACAACCACCGGCGTGTGCACACACACGTGCGATCAGTGCAAAAGACTTGAGTATTCATCCACCAAGATGTTCGTACACACAACAGGAGTCGCGAGTTATTTTACCTTTAACACAGTCGGTGTGAGAAAAGGAATCAGTCGAGTTTTTGGAGTCCCTGGCCGGAATAAAAAAAAGAAAGAAGTAATATTAACATTGTGACGAAGTTATGCATTTAGTTCGGAATTCAAGTGCCTAAAACCAAAACAAATCACCAACCTAAACTAACCAATGTAAAGTAAATGAAATTAAAAGTAATTGACTCAGTGATTAATAAAAGAACTCATAAACAAAAATATAATAAAAAGCAAAAAGCTTTAAACAACTAAACCAGTGTCTTTTATGTCTCCTCTTTCGGCAACGTGCGTTCGGAGTAACAAGTGTCAGGGATTCAAGTGAATCCGTGCCCCTGTCTGGCAACACCTACTTCGTACCCCCACAACATCTGTACCAGAACGTTAAATGTTCTTTTTTTATAAAGTAAAGTGGTACGTGTGCCCGAGGCGTGAGCATTTTAGGGTTCGTTACAAGTACAGTTATTTTTTTTTCTAGGAATTGTTTACCATGCTGTCGGCAGTTTAAATTCGAACCCTCTTCCTTTAAGAATTTAAAATGGGACATAATGCGTCATTGGCAATGAAAACCATTAATGACACATTTCAGGATGTAGCGGTACCTGGAGGCACTATTCGACGTTGGTTTGGAAAGTTCCGTTCGGGAGATTTCAGCCTCGAAAATGAACCACGTTTGAAGCCGGAAACGCTAGTTGACGACGATGTTTTAGGAGTAACGGTGGATGCGTACCCAACGAAATTGGCGTGGGAGATTCCACAAAGCATGGGCGTATCCCCGATGACAATAAGTCGACACATTTCTTTTTTATAGGAAAGGTAAAGTAACTCGATAAGTGGATACCCCATAAACTGAACGAGTCTCAAAAACGACGGCGCCTGGAAATCTGTGCATCTCTTAGATTAAGAAACTAAACTGAATCGTTTTTGCACCGGATAGTCACCTATGAAGAAAAGTGGATTCTGTATGATAACCGTAAAAGTCCAGGGTAGTGGTTGAGTGCAGGTGAAAAACCAAAACACACTCCCAAGCCCGATCTTCACTCAAAAAAGTTATGGTGACAATTTGGCGGACATGGAAAGGACCAATCCACTTTTCATTTCTTCAAGCAGGAAAAACGATAAACGTTATCAAATATTGTGAGGAAATCGACATATTGCAGGCAAATTGGCTGAAAAGCAACCTGCGTTGGTCAATAGGCTTGGCCCGATCCTTTTGCATGACAATGCTAGACCCCATACCTCACAAGTAAGGGGCAAAAACGGTTGTAGATGGGATTTGAAATTCTTCCACATCCACCGTACTCTCCTGACATTTCCCCAACGGACTACCATCTTTTCCGCAATCTGGATTCATTTTTCCGACAGAAGGTCTTCCGGAACCGGGCAGAGGTCATAAAAGCGTTTGAAGATTTCATTGCTTCAAAAAGTCAACACTTCTACGAAAAAGGAATATTTGACCTTGTATCACATTGGAAGAATGTCATAGATACCAATGGACCCTATTTTGATTGAAAACAAATTTACGGAAAAATAATATTAGCTTTTAAATTAAAGACTCTACCATATTGTAGTTGAGCTGGGAATCCCGAAAAAATATGCCGCCCTCATTCAAATTTGCATGAACGAAAACAAAGGGTGAGTTAGAATAGAAAACCACGTCTCAGAACCATTTGAAATCCGGGACGGACTGAAACAGGTACGCCGAAAGGCATTACACGAACTTGTATCGTGTAATTTAGAGTGCTCGTGTAGAGCCAGTAAATTATTTTAAGAATAAGAAAAGTTTGTAAAATAGGATTTAGCATTTAGTCCTAAGTCAAGATTTGTTAAATTATTGTACAATAAATGCGTTATTCATCATCATCATCAACGGACTAACACAGGGAGATGGCCTCTCACCATGTTTTTTAACCTTGTGCTCGAGTATGCCATCAGAAAGGTACAAGACGACAACATGGCTGGATCATCCTTGAACGGCGTCTCACAACTGCTCGCGTATGCGAATTACATCGCCGTTTTGGGCGATAATCTAGAAACTGAAAGTAAAAACTGTGAAATCACCATGCAAGCGGCAGAAGAGGTGGGCCTAGAAATAAATGAAGACAAAACAAAATACATGATTACGGCGAGAGAAGGTGGACCTCAGGGAACACATATAAACGTCAGAGGCAAGATATTTGAAAATGTCAAAGAACTTAAATATCTGGGAACAATACTGAGGGCCAGTCACGAAATGTCGAAGGAAATTAACAAAAGACTACATTCCGGGAACGCTAGGTGGAATGCAGTCAGTAAACTGCCGAAATCCAAACTACTACGAGGGTTGCCTTTTATATTTCGGGATTAGAGAACAAAAACAAATATTGATCATCGTAAATCACTTTATTGTTTTTCAAAATATTCCCCATGAAGATCTGTACACTTTTGCATGCGTTTGAACCAATTGTTGAAGCACTTTTGCCACTCTGATTGAGGTATCTCCAACACATGCATTCTGAATGCAGCAACCGCTTCTTCAGGTTTCGAAAAATGTTGACCTCTCAGTTTGTTTTTTACGTACGAGAATAAAAAGAAGTCATTCGGTGCCAAGTCAGGACTATACGGCGGATGACCCGATGATCGATGTTTTGGGTGCTCAAAAATGCAGTTGTCGCGGCCGATGTGTGAGAGCTCGCATTGTCGTGGTGAAGAGTGATCCGTCTTCGGCGGTTGGTTTTCTTGATTTCTTGGAAGACAACTGGCAAACAAATGGTTGTGTGCCACTCAGAATTGACTGTTCTGCGTTGTTCTAGTGGTACGGTTGCAACATGTCCAGTTTTTCCGAAAAAACAGGCGACCATTTGCTTGGAAGTGCTTCGTGCGCGAACAACTTTTGTTGGATTTGGCTCATCTTGAAAGAACCAGACAGTCGACTGCTGTTTACTTTCGGGCTCATACGCGTAAATCTACGATTTATCACCTGTCACGAGGTCATAGACGTGTTTCGAAGCACCGCGACCGTATTTCTTGAGCGTTTCTTTCGACCAATTGACACGAGCCTCTTTTTGGGCGATAGACAAATTGTGTGGGACCCAACGCGAACAAATTTTTTTGACAGTCAAATGTTTTGCAATATTGAATGTATGCTGGTCCCACTAACGCCTAAGGTTGTCTCAATCTCACGATAGGTCACATGACGATCTTCCAATATCAGTTCGCGCACAGCATCAATGGTTTTCGGAACAACAACTGATTTTGGACGACCTTCACGAAATTCATCTTGGAGTGAACTACGACCACGATTGAATTCACCATACCATCGATAAACATTGGTCCTTGATGGAGCTTCATCGCCAAAAATTGAATTAAGTTCATCCAGGCACTGTTGCTGAGTTAATCCACGCCGAAAGTTGTAAAAAATAATCGCACGAAGATGTTGACGATTTAATTCCATAACTGCCGTTAATTATATAACAATTCACTGTGATAAATATAAATATAAATAAATAGTTAATAATAAATTTACTACCACCCCATCTCCTTCGGCACCATTCTTGTTATCTCCTTTTTACTGTCCTTGTTCGCCTGGTCTGCCTGTTGCTAAGATGTGATGTGATGTGTTGTGGTCATTGAAAATTCCTCGTGGTATTCCTCGTGGTATTTCAAATCTTGTTGTTTTCGTTAATTCGTTTTTGTTTGACTGATCACAGAAAATGCACTGTAATTCGAGAATGTCACAAGATGAAAACGAGTCAAACCGAGACCATTAATCTCTTTTGCCGTTTTCCATGTTCTTTCTTATGTGTTGTTATCGATCTTTATTTCTTGTCATTGTTCTTCTTTGTTCTCCTTATTTCCGATCACGAACAGATCTTTAGTACTGTTCTCTTGATCAGTCTCATTTTTCTGGTGTGCCAACAAAACGTAATAAAACAAAATTGTTGTTAGTTCTAATGTGAAAGTTATTTGAAAGACAGCTTAAGCTGCTCGAATGCAGGTAAGTATTATGGGTTTGGAAGGTGGTTAATTTAAGAGGATGGGCGGTTCTTTGGGAATATATTAAAGAACCGCCACAACACTGCAATGACTAAGCTACATACGAGGGTGAGTCAAATATAAATGGTAATTTTACTTTTTTGCTTAGCAACAAATTGCGAGCTAGACAACATTTTGCGTAGGTGTTGTTTGGTTTATGAAGACCAGGGGAACCGGCTTAGCTAGAGGTCGTGTTCGACTTTGTTGTCAGTACCACCATCAGCGAGCAAGAGGTAGATATGTTTGTTGCGCAACGGATTGTACAATTTTTAACGAATGAAGGCGTTAACCTTCGGGAATTTTTTTCCCGTTGAAGGCATAAGTTGGTGTTCGGGAGCTTATGGAAAGTGACTTCCGCTTAATAATTGGATATATCTCATCAGAAGTGGGTATCATTTATGGAAGTGTTCAATCCATCACTTTCAATGAGCTTTTGAACGAGATGGATATTGTCATCTGTACGACTTCTCCTTGGGCGTCGATCATGGCTTTCGTTATAGATACGTTCTCGCCCACTTTTACATTTTCTGGGCAACGTATACGCACGATTCTTAGGCCATGTATCATCACCAAACTGTGCCTTCAATCGAGAAAAAAATTCCGAGGGTTTAACACCTTCATTTGTTAAAATTTTTATAATAATCCTTTGCGCAACAGACGTACGTACCTCTTGCTCCCTCATCACTGTACTGACTACAAAGTGAGCTAGGACCGCTAGCCAAGCCGATTCTCCTATTCTTCATAAACCAAACAACAGCCACGCATAAGATTATCTAGCTAGCAACTTGTTGCTAAACAAAAAAGTAAAATTAATGTTTATATTTGATTTATCCTCGTATGTAGCTAAGTCATTGCAGTTTTTATAACCATTTACAAACTGTCCTTTCGTGTGCATTTACAAGCTGTCCTTTCGTGGGCATCAGTTGTATAAGAGATGGATGTCGATAAGCAATATTTACGCCTGTTTTCAAATAAAAAACAAAAATGCTGTTCAAGCTTTAGAATTGATTAATTCGACTTTGGGTGAACATTCTGTGGGTCATTCAGGAGTGAAAAATTGGTTTGCAAGTTCGCGTGGAAGAAATTTTAGTCTTGAGGACGCTCCATGTCCAGGAGCAGTAAGAACTTCGTCAAATCTATGTCATACTCAAGAAGATCTTACAGAACAGTTAGAAGTAGCTCACCAAACAATATCAGTTAATATTTATACTATATACGTTTGGCGCAAGGCTAATAACCTTGCCCGTAAAAATAAATTATTATGGAAGTTTAACAACCCGCGAGACTTGCTAAATAAGGCCAAGACCTGATCCCGGTTGTAGTGCCGATGATGATGATGACTATATAAGTATCTTTTCCAATAAAGTTGAATTTGACAAAAGGAGCCGATTTCTACTTGCACACCTACTAAAACATTCTGTTAAAAAAGTATATTTTATCACGAAGTTGGCACAACTGTCCTCTATCGTGACGTGAATTTCGAGTGCGATCTGTCATTTAGTTCGTGAACTGTACTTTTTTGATAAAATGTTTTACATCAATCTCGTAACATTAATAAAAATCTGTATTACATTGATTCGAAATTAATAGATAATTAATAAAAACACACATACACATAGGGAATGTGTTGTAATTACGGTGTTTTCTTTATTGAGCTACCTAAGAAACTCATAATAATTCTTAACAAGGAACGCGGAGAGGACAACTGTAGTTAACATTTTCTTTATTTAATCTAGAAACTTATATACATATCAATCTAAATATCACATATTTGCACTTCTTTGTTTTTCTCATTATCCCTGCTTTCGTTTTTCCCCTCACTAATGCTTTAGAGGTAATTAAAATCCACTTAATATGTGCGAATTAACAAAAGCCAATTCCTCGTGAAGAACTCTTTAATTTCATATAATTTTTGAGTTCGGCAGCAACTCTTTCGTCTTATTTGTTCACTTTTTACGGAAAATACTTTTTTTCCTTGAAATTGTTTTTTTTTAACCTTCTTTAATCTTCAGAGTTAAAATTCTTTACATGCACGCGTCAATGTCAGACTATTTAAGAACAAATGTGGTCCTATCAAAGTTGGGACTGATTAATCCCGCTACATATGAAGTTATGTCAAAGTCGTTTTAGAAAGCCACTGGGTGGGAGCGTTGTTAAACGATCATAAGACCCCATGATAGTATGTGACACAAACAGACTACCTGCTGGGATGGAGGACAAATTACTAGCTAAGTTTGTAGCGACCAATCAAACGGCAAATTTGCTGGACAACTGTTCTTGCCTTAGAATGCAGCAATCACTGGAGATTAATCTATTCTTCATGTTACCAACAAACTTTATAATCTGCCGTAGTGGTTGGAGTTTTTCACCCTCTCCATGTTACCCTGTTTGGCTTGCATTGAACCTGTATACTTTAGTAGAAATGTCGTAACAGGAGACATAATTGTACCCGTTCACCAAGTTCGTTTTGATTGGGTTGGTATAATCACCAGCCTTCTGCTGTTTGTGGTGCCATAAGTGTTTTAATTGGTCTTTCGCCATTTGTGGTAAATATTTGTGGAAAGAATTTCAAGTTGATTGGCATGTCGGTCAACTTGCACTCGTGTCAGAAAATATTTCTGACATAGTATAAAAGTTACTGTTGATAGCAAGTTCAAACCGACTGTTTTTATGGGCATGATATATCTCCAAGAATTTTAAATAGCTATGCAAATTAATTAAAATTCAACAACATTTAAGGAGTTTTCTTTTGCAATTATGGTGGTGATATTATATTGGTAAAAGGAGTTGATGTGGAATGCCGGGCGATCGCAAATTATCCGGGCTTTCAATTTAATTGAATTTACATTACTATATTTTTAAGTATTCTTCCCGAATTTTTATTGTTGTGATAGATTTTGAATAAAAGGAAAAACTGACATCCTACGATTTTAAAGGGATTGATATGTGTTCTGCAATTACATAATTGGTAGGCAGTTGACCGCGCACATTTTAACCGTCTACTACCGAAGACGACCAAATTATATACATGCTAGGTATGGGTACGGGTTCGTAGAGTGATGATATAAAAAATAAAGTTTTTTTATTCATCTACAATAACTTGGTGTGCTCCAAATCATTACCATTTGGAAACGATATACTTACTTCAGCGCTTTGGCTATTCCCGAGAGCAATGTTCAGTTTAGCCCTTTCAGAGACCCTGCAATTTTGCTTTGGGGGGCTGTCACATATTCCAAATGGCGAGGAAAGTCGTACAAAGTCAGACCCGGAGTACAGTGAAGGTTCTCCATGGCCACGATGTTTTTCTCTGTTAAAAACTGCTTGAAAATGTTGATATTAGTTTGTTGTTCGATTAAATCGTATCAGGGCATTTCCGTCGCCATCTTACGTCTGGTCAGTTGTGGTTCAAGCCAGTTCTTGATGTCCTTGATTGTGTGGACAAAACTATTCTTCAGACCATACAGGTGTTTAGTCACATCCACTATCCCTAAGCCATCTCCATAGCCACAAATTAATACACCTTCTGGCATACTAATGTTGAGCACACCGTTATATGGTATTATAACTGTGACGTGTTTCATAATCCCGTCGTTACTTCATCTTTCTCGTCCTATCAGAGAAATAGCTTTCTACTATACACACGAGATAGGGTGTTACCATGGTGACTATCCTATGCTCTAAGAATGTGACTGCAGTTTGCCGAACTGAATTAGTTTTTGACACTCAGTGTTACTATCACTTAGTATTTGGCTTTTCTTAGTCATCGCATTCCAGCTATCGCATTGTGGCTTCAACAGATATGCTTCTAGTAGTTGATCTGTTTTTCCCGAAAAAGTTTAAGCGCTTTGGCAGCTCAAAACATTTTAATTGTTTACGGAACGTAATTTCTTTTCTTGGCAACGACCTGAAAACTAAATCGATGAAGAAAAATAGTAGTAAGATAAGAACACGAAGAACAAATAACATCCTTCTACTCCACATCGTTTTGATGTGGAACAGCGACATGGCGATGGCTTTGGCATCTTTGGGGTTGAGACATAGGTTCCTGTATTGTAAAGGGCAAATTGTCATTTGAAGTCAGGTGCTGAAAAATCTAGTTAAGAACTCTTGTATTTTAATTAGTGCAGTTTTCACTACATTGTTAGAATTCCTTCTAATCCCCATCTCTTGCTATTTAATGTCCTCCTCGATTGTTGCAAGGTTGTATGTTCATTCTGGGGAAAGAAAGCCGCCATGAACATAATAACCTCCTTTCCCCACCTCTTCTGAACATAGTAATCCCCGCCTTTTTATTTTGCTAATGCTTTTGTATTTTCAATTGTAATTTCTAAGTCATGTGCCAGGGATTCTCGTAGAATACATTCTTTATATCCTTCCATTTGTTGAAGAATTCCGCATGTGGTGATGTAGGATTCCACTACATACACCCCATACAACACACTTATATGCACCCTGCATGCGTCCACTCACAATGCACTCCGAACCATTTCCCAAAACAATGAGGTCAGCACCGAAGAATGAACCAATTTTCATCATCGCAAAATAACTTAAACAAACGTCATATCATCATCATCATATTTACTCAATTCATACTCGCGGCAGAGAACCCGCAAATAATAAACAAAACAATGAGGCCAACAGCGAAGTATGAACCAGCCATCGCCATCATTGTTAAACAACCTAAACAAACGTCACATAGTGATCATGCATTTCCCCAATTCATACTCGCACAGGGAACCCACAAATAATAAACAAAGTAATGAGGTCAACGCCTAAGTATAAATCAATTATATCATAGGGCACCCATCAGCACAAAATACACAACAGGTGCAACCTTACACTTCGTCAATTCATACTCATGAAAGTTGATCCACAAAGAATAAACAAAACAATGGATCAACAACGACAGGGTGAATGACCTGTGCTGAGGGATTATGCACTTCATGAATCATATGGCGATCAAGATGATGAAATAGTTCATGTGGATCAGCGATGAGTGGCTGGAGGATTTACCTGTGCCAAACGATTGTACTCTTTATGGGACATATGTCAACTGAGGTGACGAAATAGGCTGTGGCCAAAGTCTAAGCACTTCTTGTGGGTCAACGCTGACTGGGTTGGATGAGTGAATTGTGTGTGACGCTGTATCATGCGTGTGATAGTAAAAATTTAGAATATAAAAGGAGTGGTTCAAAAGGTTAGGGCATAGCTAATTTTCGTCCTACTGAGAAAGGTTGTGACGTTTCTAATAGATACATACACAATACACAAGCAAATAGTGAACAACACCGAAAGAAAATCGAAAAAGAAAAATCATCAGCCGTATACCAAGCAATAACATGGCAATTCCACATCAGTTGAGTGTACTTAAGTTTAAAAATCGAATTCGTACATGGGACAGTGGCCTGATGTGTTTAGTATTGGTTCAATTTTTTGTGATTCTAGCCGTCATAGCATCAGTTCGAACCAGACGTTCTTCACTATCGTCGCAAAAGCTATAAGGTCGCAGTAAACTAAATAAAGTTGATAATTAAATGTAATCAAAAAACTTCTTTTTCTAACTCTCCGTTTAGTAACTTCCTTTAAACGATTAAAAAGCACGGTTGTGACGCGTTGTATTGTGGCGTTTCTAACAGATACACACACAATATGCAAGCAAATAGTGAAGAATACCGAAAGGAAATTCGAATACGCAGAGCATCAGAGCCGTATACCATAGCGATAACATAACAATTCCACATCAGTTGAGTGTACTTGAGTTCAGAAATCGAATTCGTACACGCGGCAGTGGCCTGTTGTGTTGAGCATTGGTTTAATTTTTAGTCATTCTAGCTGTCATAGCGTCAGTTTGAATCACACGTTCTTCACTATCATCGCAAACGCTATAGTTTGGTTTCTTGATACGTGTTGTAAGCGTGGTGATTTTGATACATTCTGCTGGTATTTCGGCTTCTTCTGGTTAAACCGAATAGCCATTGGCAGCCATGGGGGAAAACCCATCACGCAAGACAAGTCACCAGTGTCATATACCAGAACAATTAATATAGCATTCACACAGTTTAAATATCGAGGTGACACGTATTCGTGTATACCCAACCGTGGTCTGATGTGTTGATGATTTGGTTTTAAGTTTGTCATAGCTTGGGTTCGAATCAGGTTCTTCACTTCGTCGCAAAAGTTTGTAAATGGTGACCTCGGTTTGATCTGTATTCACAAAAAAATTCGATCTCCAAGTAAACCAGAACTTTGCGCTACTTCTTCGCTCAGCTTACTGGGCACACTCTGTTTTCTCCGTCCGGTAATTTGTCTGCTCTGTCGTGCCATACAACGTCATTCGGCCATACCTACTTGGGAGGAAGCAGTATTATAACTCCAACAGACAACACAAGAGCATGCAACCATCATGAAGAACACCACGCAGTTAAAGTATCCATCACACACTAGCGATTTAATCCTTTACACACGGCCGCGATCTGATCTGTAAATGTCTTCATTATAATTTTTCATACTAGTTTAGTATCCAATGCTGAGTTCTTTTGTGATGTGGCACCACTACATTAATTTGCCAGTTTTAAAGTGTTGAATTCGGCTTTTAAGCATGAATTCGAGCAGATGAGATTCTTTTCTATCCGTTCACTTTTATGGGATGTCTTCATCATCAACCTTTCAATGTTTACATTTCAAACATCACGATTATGTGGCTGCCTTGGGGATGCCTGAAATGGGATAATGGGATGATGTCGAGTTTAGATAGACTACATTCTGTGATAATGGGTGTCCTTTAGGAATATAACAATTGTATCTAACAGAGCATCGCCCTTTTCTATTTACCTTACAGCTTTCCCATTCTAGTGTCCATACATATAAGCCTGACAATTAGGTGAATTAGGTGTTCTAGAAAGTTTTTTTTTATTGAATATACTTCTCTCGGGAGAGGCGAACTTATAGCCCCGACACGGCGCCCCGAGATACCACCAAATAACTGTTGCAGTTACTTTTGAACAGTTGCAGATTGTAACGCTCTGGGAACACTGGAACAGCTTTCCCGCTCTGTAACAAGTTCTGATGCAGGGGTGTTCGCGCGGCCGGGAGATGAACCGCAAAGTGGTGCGATCCAGATTGTCTTGTGGAGTACATATAGACCGCATTGCGCGGAATAATACCCCGGATTTCCGAAGAATAGTAGCCGTGATAATATCTGTAAAGCAGACAGAGGTCGGCTACGCGCCTTCGATGTGATAGCGAATGTAGTCCCGATGTCAGCGCCGTCTCCCCGATCAGGCGGATCGCTCCCCTCTCTATGCTCTCAAGTAGGTCGAGGGTATATATAGGAGCAGAGCTCCAAACATGAGAGCAATATTGAGCGCGCGTCTTATTCGGGTTTTATACAGAAGAAGAAGTTGAGGCGGAGTAAGATGTTTCTTGGCTCTAAAATGATAGCTCACTTTTCCTGACGCGGACTTGGCGCTGTTCGACACGTGTTTATGCAACAATACATTCCCACAGGTCGTGAGGCCGAGCAATTTCATGCTTTCCCCAGATTCGAGGCCCTGGCCATTCATCATCAGCGGTGGGACTGAAGATCCACTTTTCTTTGTGAATGTTGTAAATTGTGTCTTCGTTGCATTGAAGTCGACGAGATTGCCCTTTCCCCACTACATGATTTTATCCAGATCCCGATTCAGGGAGTCGATCTGACTAGATCTCAACCGGTACGAAGTTGATAGACTACTCAGTCGATCACCCGAAAAAGAGGAAACAAGCATACTATCATCCGCAGAACTGATTGGCTGAACTCGAGCCACTTTCCAGCAAGTAGGAAAGGTCCCTCGTTCATAAGACAAACGGAAGAGTCCGCCAAGAAGCCGCCATAGTTTTTAGGCACAGTTCTTAAGGATTATTGTTGGAATTCCGTACGGACCGAATGCCTTCCTACAGTACAGCCCACGTAGAAGGCGTTGAACAGTAAGCCAGCGGAGCCTCACACCCCACACCGAATACTGCACCGGAGCGATCACAGGCGACCCCAAAAGACTGGCATCGAGGTTTGAATTCGCGGAAAATAAATTCGCGAACACATTAGCTTTATCTTTTGAATTTGTGGCCAACGTGGCCGCTGCCCGTCACTAACGGGAAAGAGGAGAAGGAACTAATTGCTGATAACCCTTGCCATTGAGCAGAAGAGACACGAACCCGTTGGGCACTCAAGGAGTTTATTGGTCACTCTGTCGTTGTGGGCCTTCTTCGCGGTATCAATCGCCTGGTTGCATGCGTTTCTGATTCTAACAAAATTCGTTCTGTTAACCTCGGCAGGATTGGAGCACCACTGTTTAAAAGCTCTATTTTCGCCGCTGAAATCTGCTCGCATTTTTTATCAAACCACTCTTTATCAGATGAACTTCGTTTGATGGAGTGCGGAATGTAGGTCTCCATCCCGAGAGGAATAATCTCTGTGACCGACTTCGCGCATTCGTTAACATCGGAGTCTCCAAAGCACACCCCCGACCAAGGAAAGGATGCGCCCCATACACGGCGAAGTTGCTTAGGTCGGTTATTCCTTTGACATGCAAGTGGTTGTGCAACAGCAGTGATCTGAGTTTCCCAGTGGCGCAGTCACTACCACGGTATAAATGCTCGGCTCGGATGTCAAAAACAAATCCAGGGTGTTCGCATAATCACCTCGGGCATCCGACACTCGCGGTGGTTCCTCCACAAGTTGAGTCAAATGCGGCTAACAGCGAACATCTCTGCCAGCCTCCCAACCTCGTCGGTTCTGTTAGAATGCACCAACGTACCGGAATTTTGCACATTAAAATCCCCAAGGACGACAATTTCAGAAACTGGGTGGTTGATCTGTATCCAGTCGACGGTACGTGAAAGGTGTTCGAAAAATGTCGCCGGTCGATCGTCATTCGGGGAGCGGTAACCAGACAACAAAGAAATTGAACGGAGTTCCTCAGCACGACCTTCAACTACATGATGTCCGTGTTATTGGGTTCTAACGATTCCATTCTTTGGCAAGCCAGATCGGACCGCGTGAAGACGCAGACTCCACCCTTAAATCGGAATCTCGAATGTAAGTCGTATTCTGAGCAACGAAGATATGTCGAATCAGTTGACGAATCGACCTGGGTCTCAGTTAGGATATTAGGCTTCTTTGCTTGCAAATATTGGTGGACGCCGTTTACATTCGTATTGGTGAAACCGATGCCCCTGATGTTAGAAAATGCCGTTATCAATCGAACGTAGACAGGGCTTCGAGGGAGAGCCCGATTATGCGATGACGAATTTCTTTAAGTTTGGTTAATTATCATAATATCTGCATGATGTTCCCTAGTTTATCTCCGGAATTCTTTATCTCAGAAGGCACCATCATGACTTATTGCCATGTCAGTCCGGGCCATCAGCCATACGTCCAAAACATAGTCGGGGATATCTCCCGACGATATCGCGGAATGTACAGCGTGACAGGGTGGTATCTCACCTTGGGACCGACTACCATCTAAACCAACCTTTTTTCGAACCGGTCTGTGGAGAGAAAGTATTGTGCCAGGCATGGGCACTCCGTTCACTTCCATCCCCATCGCCTATTGTCACTAAAGTTCCGATGTCGCTTACGATTATTCCGCGGCCTGCAAACGAACGATCACCAGGAAACAAAAGTAAATAAAACTCACTGTTTTAACGTTATGGATGTGCTTATTTATATTTAAAAGAAACGGTTGGTGAAACAAAACAAACGATAACAGGTACAATTATATTATAACTGATGCGAATGGCATAGAGCAGAGCAGCTTTTTACACACACATTCCGCGATTGGATGCAATTTATTTTATGTCGAACTCATAGCACTGGCAATGGTTTTCGATTAACTCACTCCGGTACAACACTCGCGACTCTGTGATGGGCGCATCCCCGGCGCGCGACGAGGAGCGGGAGTGGACAACGACTTACTCGGTCGGTGGATGGTAAAAGACTCAAAGATTTAACCTTCGTTTGGGGTGAGTTTGTGGTGTGGTGGTAGATATTCTCTCCACTAAGGATATGTATTTACTTACCACCAGAGAAACGTAAAGTCTCTCTTGGTGGAATAGGAAACCAGATCTCGTAATGGAGTTCATGGTGGTGTGTGTGTGTGATCGTTCAGATCCGATGTTGTTTACACGTGCTCGAAGGCAATGAAACAACGAAGCAGGCAGGTGGCAAAGACAAAGGAAGAAGCAACCAAATGCTTCGTTCGGTAATGAGGGTCATGTTTACGCTGTGCATCGTCGCTATAATAGACGTTGGGAAAAAGGTGCTAATGGAATTGGTGGCAGAAACGAGTCCCTTTCCTGCATTTGTATATGCAGGGTAATTAGTTGCGGCTGAAAAAGAAATTGAAGATTGTTTGTTAGTGGGAAAACAAACGATGAGTTGGATCTTATGCATGTTTACATGCGTAGGAATATGGTCTATGGCATCTCCGACTGGTATGGGAATCGAGTTCTTGTTCATACTAGAAAATGCTAGAGGATTCAGTTCCGATGATAATGGTTGGGATGCGGGAATTGTTTGTCGATTGGACAAACGAATCGCGGGTCGGTTTATTGCAGCTGTAAAAACAAGCTGTCCGACATAGCATTTTAAATTATAACAAATGGTGCCGAATGATATGGTATTCACGGTGCAAATGCACATTAAACAATTATTTTTTAGGAATTTTAGCTAATGCGTTGTATGCATTAAATGTCCTTGTAAAAGGAAATGTTTATGCTCGGTGGAGATTGCGGTGCAGGTGTGGGAAAGTTGGAATTTGCCTGGCAACCGAAGGTACCGAATAGGTTTTGGGATTCCTGAAAAGGTAGAAAAGAAATCTTACGAGGAATTGTATGCGAGGACATGCATGAAAGGTAAGTTTTCTTTTACAGGGACTTTTAGATTATGAATTTGATAACCTAGATGCGTAAAGCACTTAAGGTGCGCTTGCATTAGCGAAACTTATAAGTTGGGCGAAGTTTTATGGGCGGTTTTTAGGTAAGCGAACCGTGGGGTTTGGCGGAACCGCCACAGGTCCATAAGCCAAGCTCCGAAAGATGGTCAGTGATTTCTCCCAACCATTTCACGGAGCCAATAGCTTGATGGGGTGGTATTTCACCGGGTGGCAGGGCGTTGGGACCCCACCTACCACTCGGTATGATGAAGTCATCAGTTTCCAGGCATGGTGAACCTTTGCAATAGTAGGTAACGATTTCCTTGACGTTAACGTAAGTAAATCCTTCCTATATATTGTTGCGAGCTTAGGGTTCGCTGGATTAATTATTTTTAATAAATAAGAGCCGTTAAATCGATTTTGAATTACTGTAACACTTTATTAGTCCGTTAATAACAACCGTTACTTTTAACGTACACCTAACGATTGCTTAACTTATCGCTTCCGTACTTTTCGCGTCTTTTACGTCTTCACTGCTTACTTCACTGCTTACTTCTCACTTTTTACTTCTTACTACCGCACTTATCGCTTGCTTCACTTTCTACTTCTTACTTCTTACTCATCTCCATGAAAAAAAAGGGTGGCGAGAGGGCCAAATTTATCGAGACAAGGACAGATATGTCCTTCATCTTGTCTCTGAGTTCTGGTCATCTTGCGATAACCAGAATCACCCACATCCGTGAGGATGTTGGGCTCGGTCTCCCGACATCTGAGAAGAAAAGAAAATAAAGGGGGGGGGGGGGGGTATCCAAGGATAGTGTGGACAGTATTAGTCCAGGTGTTCTCTAACTACTTTTATAGAGGGATGGTGGGAAAGAAATCATACAAGACCGGTAGGTCTTGGGTGCGGTAGTAAACGCAGATCAAGTTTTTGGCGTCTAATGATCTGTGCTTTGGTCGGTGTGTGTGTTTGTGCCGTCTTGTACTGTGCGTCCGTGTGTGTGCGGTTTGTTAAGAGTAGACCCTATGGGATGGATCCAGGAATCCTCTATTATAGAGGGGAATGTTGTTGGGAAGGGTGCTTTCTTCAGTTTTGTACTGAAGAAGAAATTGTGGGGGTTTGATCCGAAGAGATCGAGAGAGGGAAGGGTCAAGAACGCAGGAGTCCCGTACAAGTAGGTTCTCGGTGTTCTGAATGTTTTCGAGGTACTTGTATGCTAATTGAAGTAAATATTCGTCGATAGGGGAATGGAGGCGCCTTCGTATAGGTGAGAGTTGAGGTAATGACGACCGTCAAGCCTTCTAGAATGATTGGTGCATCTTCTGAGGAGTTTCCTTTCGAAAACCCGAAGTCTTTCCATTTGAGCCGAAGATATGCAGGACCATATGGGAAAGGCGTACGATATTCCAGATCGGATTAGCTGCTTATAGCAGAGAAGCATAAGTTTGGTGTCAACTTTGTTGCTCCACTTCAAGATGTTGTGCAGTTGCTTAGACCGACTGAGACCCCTTTGAAGAATGTGGGTCACATAACGACCCCTTTGTATAAGTGACCCCAAGATATTTCATCCTGTCCTGTGGTCTAATCGTAGTATCTCCCATTTTTATTCGAATATTCTGTGAATATGGAGAAATAGGTTGGGAGTGTTTACTACTCAGAATTATAGCTACTGCTTTGGATGGGTTAAGTCGAATTTTCCATCGACTGTAATACTGATACATTTCGTCCAGATGACGGTTGAGTCGGTTTGTTGCGAGTTTTGGGCTTTTGGATGACGTGTACACTAGCACGTCATCCGCATAGCAAATCTGGTTTACTCTACTATCCATGATCTGGGTGCGACGTATTTATACCGTTTCCTCATTCTGATTCGGCGTTTCGTTTCCGTCCGTTCCATGGCCTTGAATGTTCTACTGTTCCTAGTCTCCAGTTTTCCAGTACTTTATAGAATATTCTAGTATTTTGTTTCGGACTTTCTCGAATATTCTAGTACTGATTGTCATATGCGTCACAATATTTAGCACTGTGTTGTATTCATATACCATTTGGGAGAGGAAATTTTTCCTGACTTCGTAATGGGTTATGCCCAATGAATACCTCAATTTGTCCGTCTTCATTTAATAGACATCACGTTTTTAAACGATCGCCATTTATAATTACTTATGAGGTGAACGATACTGCCATCGTATTCTAAGTCATATTTTAGTGCGAACTGTCACTGGCGTAAAGCAAATGTGCATTCGACACCCACAAAGAGGCGTACAAGCGCTGATAAATGTCCATACGCCTTTTCTATTGTGTGTAGTGTGATCATACATTCATTGTGCCTTTAAAAAATCACATTGCACATTAGGTGAACATTGTTGGGATTTCAAAAAGGTTTGTGGCAAAAATATGATTTATTTTTCTTCTCTTCTAACACGTACAAGTTAGAATGTTAGTATAATAACTAATTTACTATTTTCTAGAACTGCTCTGGGTGACGCTCTGTTTGACGGAAGTCGGGGCATTTTACGAATTAGAGAATGATACCAACCAAAACGTGAATGCTCTGATATGTGGCACTGATCAATTTTGCTCGATTCTCTTGTGTGTTGTGATTTTCACTATGGTTGCGTGTGTGCAATCTGTTAGAAACACTTGCGTTTTTTTTTTTTTTGTGATAATCTGGAAATCGAGCAGGTTTTAGAGCGGCATAAAAGACGATAGTGAATTCTTTTACAAATTGTAAACACACAACCACCTAATATTAATTTCAAGTTCCACAACAGACACTAGATATAAATAATCAGAATTGCACAGTCTCCAAAAACATATACCCGTTAACAGAATCTAAATATCAACAAGCGCAGTCAAGCCCCTCAACATATTTTGTACTACATATTATATAGCAACATCTTTCTTTTATAAAAATATTCCTTTCATTTTCAGGTACGTAAACACGAGCTTTGGTAAAGGATACTCTAAGAACAAAACCACGTGGTGTACGCATACAAGAGCTGCATTTACAGCGAACATAACACATGATAGATACCGCCATATAAGATCAAGTAATCCCAGATTAAACCGTTTAGCAACTCTAGGCTCTCTGCACGGGGCCAAGCCGACTGTTAAGGCATAAAGACCTCTTAAACGTCACACCGCTAACTATGGCTTTGTTTCCATCATCATCACGCCCCCGTACGCTAATGGAACAACTGTTGGCGCGTAAAATTGAAGCAGCCGCTACTCAAACTGGGCCTGGCGGCAGCAAGTTGTGTCGCACCGATTCTCTTGACTCGACTAGCAGCATTGGATCACTTAGCTCTATCCTCCTCGGCGATGATGTGTGTCGTTGTGATGATTGCCTACTTGGAATAGTGGACTTGTACGTCATCAGTGCAGAGGCTGCCACAAAGAAGGTAGGTTTCAACGTCTTCTTGAGTTTCACAAACAGATATTTTGACTTTGTCGGTTCGTTGTAACACACTTCTGTTCAAACTGCCATCGTATGCTTTTTGTTAAAAGCAGTACTAAGAGAGGGGGAGATAGCTAGGAACTTCCCACGGGAAATGGCAAATAACTATAAATTCAGTCAACGTCGGCCATTAGCAAGCTCAATACAGGACTGAGGTAGACTTGCAAATGCATACCCTGAGTTTGAAATCTATGTGCGTTCATAAATCAGCTTGACGCTGTGATACCGCGGAAAAGAGGAATGACGATGACTTACCGTGGTTTTGACCATAAATTAGTTACCTGGTTCATGAGCCCACAGAATAATGTCCAGCAGTAGTCTTATTTTAAAATAGAGGCTAGTCTAGCCGATGAATATGGTTTGTAACATAGGACATGCGAAAAATATTGTCGAATACTAATTGGTTCATAAATTTTACGCTAGTTAAGTATTGAAATGCGGTCTTCGTTGGTGCGTCCTGGTTAGTGGTGACATCCGACTCTTTTTTTTTTTTTTTTTTTTTACATTTCTGTATTTATTGACCATAAATAATTTTTACAATAAGCAATACAGATAACTTATGATACCTTAGCTATAATTGTTTACATATACTTACTAGTACATTTTTCAAACAATATGATAAAAGTTATATATTGGTTATGGATTAAGATTTTAGTGGGTAGAGCTTCCTGGAAAAGGTCAGAAAACCAGGAGACATCCGACTCAGTGGTGTCTGAATGAAAGAAATACGGTACAAATATACGCAGAAATATCTGCGTACAGTAGCGGCGGGTATATTTCTTCAGCGACATTGGAGGAACGCTTTAAACCGTTGATGTTCATAGGGATTGATCCTTTCTGGTAAATATATGATTACCATACATGAATCGTTTTTATATTATGTTCCAAAATATGAAGTGCTTATTTTTTTGGTGCGTAACATGTGTGAGACGGTGATCTTTTTTTCGACAAAAGTGTATGGAAGACTCCTGAATATATTCGTACAGCAGTTTCCAAAAAGCGACTCATGATCTTTATTCTATTAAAATTAGCGAAGCGGACGAAATATCCTTAATAATATTACTTAATAATATTCTCATCAACGGGAAACATAAGCGACCTAATTACATATTACTGTAGATTTGAGCGAAAACGTATTTTGTTTACTTTTCTTTTCGAGCGTTGAGAATTGTACTTGTAGAATTGCAAGTGTGCACATTCTTTGTGCAGAATGTTATTGATTGGAATAATTTATTCGCATTAAAGTTATTAATTAAAACTACATATCATATCAAGTCTTTCAAGAGTCGATAGATACGGAGAGGAACGTTTGGTTTACAATAGCTTGTTCGATGGACTACCCCTCAGACTATCAAGACCAAAAAAGAATATTTTTTTACCTATCATACACCTTTTATCCTTGCTATATTTGAGGTCATGATGGATATAATCCTTGCATGATATTTATGTAATTCGGATATCTCTAAGGTTTCCCTACGTGTCCTATTATATCAGCCGAAAAGACGACTTCAAATTATAATTAGTACCACTATAAAGCTCAAAAAGCGCCTTCGATAACGGCTCATCAAATACACGAACCGATATCGTAAAAGCTTTGCGGTAGATTTGCAGAAAGTTAGCTATAGTTCTGTAAGCTGAGTTGTAAAGCTTCTTAGGCGACGTGCATGGGCTATAAAATGTCGTAATAACGTCGAGTACTTAATTTAGGTGGGTTTAAAATTTTCAAAAATTCCATAGGTTTAAGCAGTTTCAAAAGTCAGTGACTTTTTGAATAAAATAGTTTTTACGCAAATAAGTATTTTATTTCTCAACATAGTCTCCTTTTAGTTCGATAAATTTAGTCCAGCGTTTTTCCTTTTTTTTTATTTCATCCAAATAATAGGATTTCTCAAAGACTCCACAATAGGCGTTCGTTTCAGTGATGACCTTTTCATTCGACCCAAATCTCTTACCGCCCAGCCATTTGTTCAGGTTAGGAAAAAGGAAATTTTGCCCCGTGAGTAGGGCGTTAGAATATAGTCACAGCTAGGCCGGCTTGTCGTGGCGACTAAAGGCCGTGTGGTAGGTGACGTCCCAACGCCCTGTCGCCCAGTGAAATACCACCCCATCAAGCTATAGGCTCCGTGAAATGGTCGGGAGAAATCCTTGGCCATCTTTCGGTGCTGGTTGATGGACCTTTGGCGGATTTTTGTGAGTCGAATGTCAATGTGTTCCGCCGAACACTGTCCATGAACCAAAACAACCTAGAACACGGAGAACACCGTCACAAAAAGAAAGAACGACGGAGCGAATACTGCCGCAAATGAAACTCTGTACTTTTGCTTTGTTTTAATGTGGTTTTATTTTTATTTTTATTTTATTTTAGTTTGCCACTATTACATTAAAATATGTTCACTCTTATATCCTGCTTTGTGTGTTGTATGCGACGTAAACTACTCGATTTCAAGCAAAGTGCCAAACTCAACGGAATTTATTTTAATGCGCTTAATTTTGCTTATTGTTTATTATTAACTGCTGTTACAAAAACGTGTTAACTAATCATCATCATCGGCACTACAACCGGAAGCCGGTCTTGGCCCTATTTAGCAAGTCCTGAGGCTCGTTAAATTTTCCATAATGATATGTTTTTTCCTAGCAAGGTCATTAGTCTTGCGCCAGAGCTCCCCGACAGGGAATCGAACCCCGGTCTCTCGCGTGACAGGCGGATATACTAACCACTATACTATCGAGGAGCCTGCGTTAACTAATATCACACTTAATTAATCCACGGGACACAGATTAATCTCGACACGCGCGAGTTAACTTACCTTCTTTATTTTGGTTTAATAAAACAATTTATTCATAAAAATATTCTTTATTATTACAAGTTAAATGGTGCTATCGCCAGGTGGCTCAAGTACTTGTCTGGCGATAGTCAAAAAAAAAAAAAAAATTGTGGCGAGAAGGCCGAATTTAGCGAGACAAGGACATATGTGTCCTTCATCTTGTCTCTGACTTCTGGTCATCTTGCGATAACCAGAATCACCCACATCCGTGAGGATGTTGGGCTCGGTCTCGCGATCTCTGAAAAGAAAAGAAAAAAAGGGGGGGTATCCAAGGATAGTGTGGACAGTGTTAGTCCGGGTGTTCTCTAACTACTTTTATAGAGGGATGGTGGGAAAGAAATCGTACAAGACCGGTAGGTCTTGGGTGCGGTAGTGAACGCAGATCAGGCGATAGTCGGTTTTTTTTTTTTTTATAAAACGCTGTCTTTATTGACCATTAAAAGTTTAGTTACATAAGTTTACAGCTAACTTAATTAAGTTGTGACAAATTTACTTACAATGCCTAGAACATTTTTCCAAGTAATATTTAAATTGAGGTCTTACGTCTAAGGAGATCTATAAGATACAATTTATTAGTATGACTCCTGGAAAGGTCATGAAAACCAGGATGGATTGTCAATGTTTACAATAAATATTCTTAAAACTACTTATCTCTACTTAAATCTAGCTTATATCTAAGGTAGTTAAATAAATTCACATATAGTCATTTAGAACAAATTTGACTAGTCTTAAGATTAAGTTGAGATTCCATACTTTACATACCCTAAGGAGGGAAGGGAGCGGCAGAGGGAGGTCTCTCCACCGACTGTTCGTTAAAGGAAAGAACCCGAGAAAAGGGTTGAATGTTTGAGTATTTGAAGTGGTTAAGATCGGTTACCCTGTTATGGTAGATGATTTCGTTCGCATCATTTACTAATCTTCCTGCGTAGAAGAGAGCCTTTAAATGGAGTGCATGAAGATAGGGATTTGATGCATTGTGGCTGGGGAGGCTAAGGGAATTGATGAGAGGGGGCGATAGTCGGCAAAAGGCTGTCTATTTATAGAAAATAACATCGAGATTTGTTCAAAAGCTGCTTAGGGCAGCGTACATATGTTATATTTTCTTAGTAATATTTTTACACTGCAGAGGGCAGTGCACTGGTGTGATGATAGTAAGTGACCACAGAGGGCGGTCATATAATTGTTGTGAGAAGTTAACTTTCTCCCTTCTCGGATGAAAACGTCCTCGTTTTCTTTGGTAAATTGATTCGGAATGGTTCAAGCCCCCTGCTCCCTCACGCCCCTGTATGCTTGGTATCTTAGAATTCCGTACCTAGCTAAGAAGAAATCAACAGCGAAGAGTAAGACATTGAGAAGTGCATAAGTAAACACATTTTTTTTTTTTTTTGTGAAAGACTTCCGTAATTTATTTCAGCTTTCAGGATTTTTCCTAATGCGATCCTTATGGATCTTAGTTCCATTCTCTATAGTGACGGTGGTACCGCAATCCTTCGTGACGGTACCTTGTTTGAATCTAGAGGTTTCTTTCCCTCTTCTGTTTTGTTTTATATATATAATGTCTCCGGGCGAATAATTCTTTTCGATTCTATTTTTATTATGATTTTTCAATGTCCTCTCTTGGGCTGTTTTTATATAGCTTTCCACTTCCTTTATTTTTTTGTCGCCAATCTGGAAAAATAGCTCGATAGGTTTTTGTTCTGTAACCGAATGGATAGTATTATTGTATTGTAAAGCGGCATCATATATTATATCAATGGAATTAGTATTATTGTCTGATTTTAATAGGCGAATTATTTCTAATAACGTGGAATGGGCTCTTTCGATGTTAGAATTTGATGTAGAGTGTTGTGGAGGTGCAAGAACGTGGGTCACTCCCCTTCTTTTGAAAACTAGTTTCATTCGTTTTCCTCGAAAAAATGATGCGTTATCCGTCATTATTGTTTTAACTCTTGGAAAGATTTGAGTAAGTATCTCATTCACGATAAAATCTGTATTCAATTCGTTGGGAATAAATCGAAGATATAAATATTTACTAAAAGTATCTAGTGTTGATATGAATTTGTGCTTTTCAATTTGGAATGTGTCCATTTGTATATTTTCTCCGGGCATCTTTGGTATGGGTGTGGGAACTAGTAAGTGTTTCTGCGGTTGTCTGTTATATTTATTTTCTAGGCAGTTTTTGCTGTTTATAACTAATTTCTTACAATGTTTGATCAAATTTGGCCAAAAATACTTTAATGAAATTTATTTTTAAAATTTCTGTGAGCTCTGTTGTGTGTTTCCAAAATCAGTTCTTCCTGTCTTTCTGTGTCAGTTACGTTTTCTAATCTTTTGGTAGAAAATGTGCATTTGGTTAGATCGATGTGATCTATAAATTGTTGTTGTAATTTATTTAATAATTCATTTGGACAGTGGATGCAATTGGTTTTGTTTGGTGAAATAGCTTTATTTAATTGTTCCATTAATTGATTTTCATTTATAATAGTAATTTCGTGACGATAGTAATTTTGGAATATTTGTTTCGATTCATAATGATTCTGTTGTCCCATTTTAATCAAAATTTGGTTTCTAAAGTAGTTTATAGGTTTATCTATAAGTGTGATTAATGGTGAAATATGATTTAGAGTTTGACGACTTAGAGCATCCGCTACTACGTTTTCTTTTCCGGGTTTGTATTTTATTTTAGCTCCGTACTCTTCAATGATATTCATCCATCGACGAATTTTTGAATTTGGATTTTTTTCCGACATGGCATATGTGAGGGATTGATGATCCGTGTAGATCGTTAGATTGGATATACCTTGAATATACATTCTTAATTTTTGTAGGGCATACATTATTGCCAGTAATTCCTTTTCATTGGTGGCATAATTTATTTCTGTTTTCGACAAAGTTCTTGAGACAAAAGTGATTGGTTTGTTCTTCTGCGAGAGTACCGCTCCTATAGCATAATTAGATGCGTCGGTAGTCAAGTCTAAGGGTTCATCATAATTAATTTGATTTAATTCAATATTAGTTTGTAGTGTTTTTTTTTAATTTATCAAAGGCGTTCAGTGCTTCTTTGTTAATCTCAATTTTGTATTTTATGCTTTTATTTTTAGAAATGGGTTCTTCTGTCTGTAGTAAGTCTGTGAGCGGTTTGGCTATTCGTGCATAATTCTCTATAAAACTTCTGTAGTAACCTGCTAGTCCAAGGAACGCTCGTAGTTGCTTAAGATTTTCCGGAGGCCTGTAATTCTTTATGACATCTATCTTTTCGGGATCTGTTTTTATCTTCTTATGAGAGATGATGTGTCCTAAATATTTTACATTATGTTGAAAGAATTTACTTTTTTCTTGAGAGATAGTTAATTTGGCATTTGTAAGTGTTTGTGTTATTATATTCAAATGCTCTTGATGTTCCTCTTTATTTTTTGAAAAAAACAATGATATCGTCGATGTAGACATAGGCAAACTTTGCTATGAAGTTTCTGAGTATGCTATTTACACAACGCTGAAAAATAGATGGGGCATTTTTTAATCCAAACGGCATTCTATTGTATTCGTATAGAGCACCGTTTGCAACAAATGCAGTTTTTTGTTTATCTTCCTCCCGGATCATTATCTGATGAAAGCCTGATTCTAAGTCGATTGTGGAGAAAATCTTGGCTTCTCCCAGATTCTGAATTGTATTGGCTATATCGGGTAGGGGATATCTATCATTTATTGTGACTTCATTGAGTTTTCTATAGTCTATGACTAATCTCTTTTTTGGTTTATCGTTCTCATCAATGCCCTTTTTTGGTACCACCAACGCTGGTGAGCAGTATGGTGAGTGAGAAGGTCTAATGATATTATTTTCTAGTAATCTTTCTATTTCTTGTGTAACAAATTCTCTATCCGTAATTTTAATTGGATATACTTTACCGTATATAGGGTCTTCGGTTTTTGTCCGGATTGTTGCTTCTATATTTGTTGTATATGGTAGCGTAGAATCTATAATTTTATTATATTCCAATAGTTGCTCTATTTGGGTCATATAATTATTTTTTTTTTATTAAATTTAATTCTGATTTCTCCTTTTTGAATGTAACCTTATTATTTGCTATGTCTACAACAGCGTTTAATCTTTTTAAGCCATTCATTCCTATGATTATATCGTATTTTTTTAGAACAAGAAGTTCGAAGAATTCTAGTTCAGTACCATACATATACATATCTCTTTTAGAGTTTATCATGGATTTCCCATGCATTGTTTCTATTGTAAATTGGTTTGTAGGGATTCTCGTGCTTAAGTCTATTGTTGACTTTACGTAATTATGGGAAGCTCCTGTATCAATCAATATGGTGTAGGTTTTATTTGTCCTACGGCAAATTTCCTGAATTAAGAGCGTCCCGTCTGCTGTCCTAAAAAATCCTTTGTTGTTCCTTCATTCAATGGTTGCTCAATATTACTAGTTTCTTGAGTTGCTTTTTCTATATTATTATTATTTAAACTTCTATCCTGTTGTCGGTAGATTTCTCTAGGATTATTTCGATTGTAATTCCAGCTATTGTTTTGGTATGTATTAAAACGGTAATTGTTATTGTTATTATCGAATGGGCTATTTTAATGTCTGTTTTGTGAGGATTGGTTTTCATTTTGGTGGTTGTTATTAAACCTGTTATTTTGGTTTTTATTAAAATTTTGATTGTGTGGTAAATATTCATCTTGATTTTGATGGCAGTTGTTAGGAATGGAATTCTGTGTATTGGATGGCGTCCGAATCTTCATGATCCTTTGTGCACTTCTGGCTTCGGCATAGGCTTCTGCCAGAGTGTGCATTTTAGATTTAAATATTGTTTGTTTGATCAAATTATTATTGAGATTTGTAATAAAGATTTCTACTGAGTCTTCATTTAGATCTCTCAATAATTGGGGGGATCCCTCGTATTCTGTCATAATTTTAGCTCGTTGACATTTGTTTTAGTTACCAAATTTTGATAATAATTTTCTAACGAATTATGCCCTTGTATTTCGTCGTTTAGTTCACGTCTGAGTTCTCTTAGGGTTTATTGTTCACAATATGTTGAATCTAAACATTTTATCGTGGATTCATAATCTCCGGATATACTTGAACTTGCTAATAACGTTCGTACTGAATGATCTAATTTGTTCTTTATTATGTTTACTGCAGTATTATAGTCTGGTAATTCTATTAAATCGGATATTTCTTGCATAGCATTTTCTACTGAATATCGCCATGCAAGATATTTAGTTTTATCTCCATCAAATGTGGGTAAGGTTTTAAATGTGTCAAGATTTACTCTAGACGATGTTATTTGTGCGTTGTCTAGTCCGTTTAAGGTTGAACTAAGTCTTGGGGTCTCCAATTTTGCTTCTAATTCAGCTATTTTTCTCATTACTTCCGCCAATTCAATTGCGTCTTTTGAAGGTCCTGCTTTTGCGTCTTTACGTATTTGTTCAAGGGCTAGTTCTAGTTCACTAATCCTTGAATCTTTATCTAAGATTTCTTTGTTCTTAATATTTATTTGAATTCCATTTTCACTTTCTTAGATTTAGACTACTCTGTCTTACCTATTTTAATTATGTTGGCTGCTTACTGATGTTCTCCGATCTTGGATCTGCTGCGACAGTTGATCTTCCTGGAACGTTTGTAATCTAATTGTGTTTACGGTCCGCGCTTCCGCCCGACCTCAATTTCATATATTTAGTTTTTTATTGGAAAAAACTAAGTCTGACAACTTTAAAACATTTAATACAGAACTTCACTTGCTAATGGTGAAGAATTACAAGTTGTGTATTATAATTGTCTTTTAACTTCACCAGCATATAGTGTGGGATTACGAGTTAAAAGATAGTTTGGTCCTGTGATTCAACGGTTTGATCACTGCAGGATCGCCAGTTAACTTACCTTCTTTATTTTGGTTTAATAAAACAATTTATTCATAAAAATATTCTTTATTATTACAAGTTAAATGGTGCTATCGCCAGGTGGCTCAAGTACTTGTCTGGCGATAGTCGGCAAAAGGCTGTCTATTTATAGAAAATAACATCGAGATTTGTTCAAAAGCTGCTTAGGGCAGCGTACATATGTTATATTTTCTTAGTAATATTTTTACACTGCAGAGGGCAGTGCACTGGTGTGATGATAGTAAGTGACCACAGAGGGCGGTCATATAATTGTTGTGAGAAGTTAACTCGCGCGACCTTCGGTGGTTGACGCACTTTTTCAATCCCCTTTTGGGACTCTCGATATCGACTGCGACGACACACGAAAACGACTCTCTTTTGTGAATGGAGGATATGACCTCCGTGACCGTTAATTATCGACTGAGGTTACTCTCTCCCGGGGATGATCCTATTCACCCCGTAGTTGTCTTTCTCTCCTTTCGCTATTCCTGAGTGGTGATTTTCTATCAAACGAGAATCTCCCCACCAGTGAAAATCGCGCTCACACATATAGAGGCGGAGGTTATTGTCTGCATGCTGTAGATCACTCTTTGATCAGAATTTCACACCTCTAATGGATCGGTTATGGTTGTGATTTACATTAGGCGATCGTGGGATAATGTTTACTTTGCCCTACGGGAACAGCATTTTCGTTTATTGCTGTTGCTCCGCAGTGGCCTTTGTTTAGGCGAAATACATTGCGGCAGGGACAAATGTTTTGTCGACGGATTGGTTTTCCAGCAAATAGCTTATCGCCGGAGATGTGATGTTTGTCGATATCTGGCGCAGCTGTGCGAACCGTTTGTGTATATCCAGTTGATGGATCGAGACACAATTTCTATGTTGGGTCATGTCCTTCGATCGCCGTGCAGCCGTAGGATAATGATTGGTCGGACTTGTGGCCCATGTATCTGTGGATACGTGGGGTTGTTGACTCCAGGATGAATGTTACCTTTTATTTCAGGTGGAAAGGAGGACTTTTGAGGACACGTGTCTGTGGGCACGTGTAGTTTGGATATAGGTGAGTATGTTCCTTGGTGGAGACGAGATATCGACCTATAGTGGATTGTGTGGTTCGTGGAACCGCCACGGACCGGTTTGAGAAAATGTTGATTTGGGTGGTAGTCAGTTCCAACGTGAGATCCCACCCCAACACGCTGTACATTGCGGGATATCATAGGGGCAAATCTTCGACGGTGTTTCAGGTGTGTGGCTGATGGGCCGGAGTGACACGGAGATAAGTCATGACGGTACCTTCTGCTATAAAGAGTTCCGGAGTTAAACTGGTTTCCCATTCGGATCTCCGGGGGGGCTATGTCAGGGGGAACATCATGCAGATATTATAGTAGTAGATAAATAACCGAACTTTAAGAGGTTCGTCATCGTATAATCGGGCTCGCTGTCGAGACTTTGTCGCCGTTCGACTGATAACGGCATTTTTTAACATGAGGGGCATCGGTTTCACAAATACGGATGTAAACGCTACCCATCAATATTTTGCGAAACGAAAACCAGTTTCACGAAACTGGATATCCTTGCCCTAACTGAGAGCCAGGTCGATTCGTCAACTGATTCGACATATGTTCGTTGCCCTAAGGGTGGAGTCTGCGACTTCGCGCTGTCCGATGTAGCTTGCCAGAGGATAGAGGCGTTGGAACCCAATAACATGAACATCATATGGTAGAGGGTCGTGCTGAGGAATTTTGTTAAATTTCTTTGTTGTATTTACCGCTTCCCGAATGACGATCGCCGCCGACATTTTTCGAGCAATTTTCACATACCGTCAACTGGATACAGATCAACCATCCAGCTTCTGAAATTGTTGTCCTTGGCGATTTTAATGTGCATAATTCCGGCTGGTTGGTACATTCTAACAGAACCGACGAGGCTGGGAGGCTGGCGAAGATGTTTGCTGTTAGGCACAACTTGACTCAACTCGTGAAGGAACCAACGCGAGTGCTGGATGTCCGAGGCGATTAAGTAAACACCCTGTATCGGTTTTTGATATCCGAACCGAGTATTTATACCGTGGAGGTTGTTGCACCACTGGGAAACTCAGATCACTGTTTGATATTGGTCGCGCAACCACTTGCATTTCAAGCGAATAACCCACCTAAGCAGCTTCGCGTATGGAGGTAAATGTGCTGCCAACTGGGGCCATTTACGAGATTTCTTCGCATCCTTTTCTTGGTTGGAGGTGTGGTTTGGAGACTCCGATGTAAACGCATGCGCGAAGTCGGTCACAGAGATTATTCTTCTCGGGATGGAGATCTACATCTCGCATTCCATCAAACGAAGTTCATCTGATAAACCGTGGTTTGATAAAAAAATGCGAGCAGATGCGGCAAAAAATAAAACTTTTAAACAATGGTGCTTCAATCCCGCTGAGGTTAAGATCAGCCAAGCGATTGATACCGCGAAGAACGCTCACAACGACAGAGTGACCAATAAACTCCTTCGGTGCCCGACTGGTTCGCGCTCCTTCTGGTCAATGGCAAAAGCCATCAGCAGTAACTTCGCTTCCTCCTCTTGCTCTCCGTTGGTGATAGACAGCAGGACGTTGGTCACAAATTCAAAAGATAAAGCTAATGTGTTCGCGAATTTATTTTCCGCGAATTCAAACCTCGATACCGGCGTTTTGGAGCCAGCTGTGATCGCGCAGATACGGTGTTCGATGTAGGATGTGAGATTCCGCCCGCGTACTATTCAACGCATTCTACGTGGACTGGACTGTAGCAAGACGACCGGCCCGGACGGAATACCAGCAACAGTCCTTAAGAACTGTACTCCAGAACTGTCGACGGTTATTTGCAGACTCCTTCGGTTATCTTATAGTCGTGGTATTGTTCCCCGCAATTCGGCTTATATGCGCCCCACAAGACAATCCGATGGATCACACCAGTTTGCGTTTCATCTCCCGAACTTCCGCGCGAACTTCCCTGCATCAGAACTCGTTCCGTTACAGAGCGGGGAAGCTGTGGATTTCCCTTCCCACGCGAGTGTTCCCGGAGCGTTACAACCTGCAGCTGTTCAGAAAGAACTGCAACAGTTATTTATTGGTATCTCGAGGCGCCCACTCGGCGTTATAGGTTCGCCTTTCCGAGAGAAGTGTAATAAAAAAAAAAATAAAAAAAATTAGTGGCAGGGGGCTAAATCTGGAGAATATGTTAGATGTGGTAGCAATTCGTAGCCCAATTTATTGATTTTTGCCATGGTGACTACACACGTGTGCACCCGTGGATTGTCCTGATGGAACTGCAGTTTTTTCCTAGACAAATGATGTCGTTTCTGCTTCAAATCTATATCGAATATGTGCAAAAGCTTTGCATAATATTCGCCGGTGATTGTTTTACTCTTTTCAAGGTAATAGGTGTGAATAACGTTGCGTCCAAATGGTGGCCATGACCTTGTTGGCCGACAGACTTATCTTGGCCTTCTTTGGTGCACGTTCACTCAGAGAAACCCACTGTCTTGATTGTTCCTTGGTCTTTGGTGTGTTATGGTAGATCCAGGTTTCGTCTACGGCAACGAAACCGCCCAAAATTTCGTCTTTTAACAAAACAGTATTTATACAAACAGAATTATTTGAACATCTGAAAATGAAACAAAGTATAAGTAATGGTGATTCTATTTGAGATGAATTAGTGTCCAAATTGTATTGGTGTTGTTTGTTTCAGTGATCCCTTTCATGTGCTTCTCCCTGAAATTTGTCCCAGTTTTAGACTATTTTGTTTTAACCATGTCCTTTGTTTTAATTTGATGACTATGTCAGCAAATGTACCAGGAGTATGCATACGCTTTTTTCCGGTCTAACAAAGGGATGGCGCCAGCGTATTAATTGGACACATAAATTATTTTGTTCGTCTGAGATTTAACTACAAACACACACAAGTTGAGTCCACAAAAAACTAGCGTATTTGTTTTATCAATGATCATGTCGAGTTTTGGGCCTGAAAAAGAACATTTGCGGCACGCGTTGCTTTCGTTATTTAATCAAAAGAAAAAGTCTGTTGAAAGTCATCGTTTGTTGGTAGAAACATATGGTGAACACGCTTCGTTAATTAGAACATATGGGACATGGTTTCGACAATATAAAAGTGGTGATTTCAATGTGAAAAACAGTGAGCGCTCTGGTAGACCACAAAAAAGTGAAGACGAGCAATTGCAGGAGTTATTGGATGATGGCCCAACTCAAACTCAGCGTCAATTAGCGGAAGCATTACATGTGTCACAAGAAGCAATTAGCGGACCTTTACCAGCAATGGGGAAGATTAATAAACTCAATAAATGGGTCCCACACGATTTGAATCGCTTCGGCAAGAAAACCATGCTCTGCGTCTGGTGGGACCAGAGCAGTATTGTGTATTATGAACTCTTGAAGCCCAGCAAAATCGTTAATACACAACGCTATCGTCAACAAATGATTGATATAGCCCACACATTAATCGAAAGACGACCGGTGTGGGCTAGAGGACATGGCGAATTGATTTTGTTACACGACAACGCGCCGTCTCACACAGCGAAACTTGTGAAAGACACCTTGAAATCGCCTGGATGGGATATCCTTTTGCCCCCGCCGTGCTCCCCATAGTTGGAGCCATCTGAATATCACCTCTTCGCATCAAAGGGCGAACGCGCTCGCAGATCAGCACTTCAGCGATTTCGAGGAAGTTGGAAAACGGCTCGACGATTGATTTGCCGCGAAAGATAAGAAGTTTTTCTGGCATGCTATTCATAACTTAACTGAAAGATGGGCAAAATGTGTAGAAGCCGATGGCCAATATTTTCAATAAAAAAAATTTAATTTCCCTAAAAAATTACGTTTTTTTTTTTTATCTAAAAAACTGAAGAAAAAAACGTATGCATACACAAGTTATGGAATTTCTACCGTAAAAGCAGAATATTATAAATATGTCTACAATCGAGTATCAGTTTTGGTTTCCACTAATCGTCTCATTCAGTTTCCGATCTTGAGGCGATGCTATCTACTTACACAGCCTTACGATGTCACGATTAAATGGTTCAAATGGTGGCCGAATCAATACTAAGGTTTGTTATGGATAGACTAGGAATTGGGAAGGAATTATCTACTATGCGTTCCGTTACAGAGCGGGGAAGCTGTGGAACTCACTTTCCACGCGAGTGTTCCCGGAGCGTTACAACCTCCAACTGTTCGAAAAGAACTGCAACAGTTATTTGGTGACATCTCAGGGCGCCCACTCGGCGCTATAGGTTCGCCTCTCCCGAGAGAAGTCTAATTAAAAAAAAAAAAAAAAATTAACTACTTCCTCATGGCTAAACTTTAAACTTGGACCTCTGCTTACAACAAATGGTCCCTTTGAAGCTAGTGTTTGACTGGAAATACTAAGAATTGTAATTCACCAGGACAACACCAGGTCATAACCACTGCTTAGTGTTGCCTCGCCAGGAAGTCCACGACCTTGGATAGAAAGTTTTGCAGCATCCACCTTATAACAAGCGATCACCACTTTTTTTTAGCATTGCACGCCTTTCTAAGTGATAAGAAATTGTATCTAGAAGAATTTAATTGAGGTTCAGAGCTTCTATAAGATAGGGTTTATTTTTAATTTTACTATTTATTGGCCTGTAGGAACCCGGAAGTTCATGACCTCGCCGACTCGACTCCGCCATCGTTCCCTGTGCCATGAGTTCTCCTTCCAAGCGTGACCATCCGATCCGATCTCCTCAAGGTCAAACCTAACATTTTCCTCCCATCTCCATCGCGGTCGTCCTGTCGGTCTCTTTCCCATTGGTCTTCCGTCAAGAATTCTACGCACGGTCCTATTGTTGCTCATTCGCGTCACATGTCCGGCCCATTTTAATCGTCGCAACCTGATTATTCTCACTATTGTTCGTTTGCGGTATAGCTCTTCCAATTCGTGGTTGTGAAGTTTCCTCCATTGTCCTGCCTCCTCGGGTTATTTGCCGCCAAAGATACTCCTTAAAACTTTATTATCGAATAGGCGGAATTTGTTTTCTTGCCGTTTTGTGAGAACCAACGCTTCGCAACCGGATAGAACATTCGGCATGATTCATCATCATCATCATCATCGGCACTACAACCTGGAACCGGTCTTGGCCTTATTTAGCAAGTCCTGAGGCTTGTTAAATTTTCCATAATGATTTGTTTTTTCCGGGCAAGGTCATTAGTCTTGCGCCAGAGGCTCCCCGACGGGGAATCGAACATTCGGCATGATTATGGTTCTGTAAACACGGAGATGTATATTACGTGATAGCAGTTGGGATTTCAGCAGTTTACTGACTGCGTGCCAACTAGCGTTGCCGGAATGCAGTCTTTTGTTAATTTCCTTCGACATTTCGTTACTGGCCGTCAGTATTGTTCCCAGCTATTTAAATTCTTTAACTTTTCTAAATGTCTCTGACGTTTATAAGTGTTCCCTGAGGCCCCACTGGTGTCCCCTTAATTCATATATTTTATTTTGTCTTCATTTATTTCTAGGCCCGTCTCTTCTGCCGCTTGCATGATGATTTCACAGTTTTTACCTATAGTTTCTAGATTATCGCCCAAAACGGCGATGTCAATCGCATATGCGAGCACTTGTGTTACCCTGTGGCGTTTCTAACAGATACGCACACAACACACAAGCAAATAGTGAAGAACACCGAACGAAAATCGAATAAGAAAATGCATCAGAGCCGTATACCATAGCGATAACATAACAAATCCACATCACTTGAATGTACTTGAGTTTAGAAATCGAATTCAAACACATGGCGGTGGCCTGATGGGTTGCGCTTTGGTTCAATTTTTGGTGATTCTAACTGTCATAGCGCCAGTTCGAATCACACGTTCTTCACTATCATCCCAAACGCTATAACCACATTCAGGGATGATTCGCCCATGTTGTCGTCTTGTACCTTTCTGATGGCATACTCGAGCTCATCCCCCTGTTTTAGTCCGTCGCGAATTTTGAATGGTTCTGAGAGGCGATTTTCTATTCGAACTCGCCCTTTATTTTCATTCACAGAGATTTGAACGAGGGCGGCATATTTCTTCGGGACTCCCAGCTCAACCACAATATGGTAAAGTTTTTGCCTTGCGACTGAGTCGTAGGCTTTTTTTAAGTCAACGAACAGTTGGTGAACCATCTCTCCGTTCTCCCACTTCTTTTCCAGCAGTTGCCTTACTGTGAACATTTGGTCGCTTTTTGACCGTTTGCTACGGAATCCGCACCGGTAGTCTCCCAGTATTTCTGCTGCTTACGGTGCGATTCTCACCAGTATGACATTTGATAGTATTTTGTATGTGGTTGGGAGCAATGATATTCCTCTGTAGTTTTCGCAGTCCGATCTGTCGCCCTTTTTGAAAATGTGGACGACTATTGACGTTTTCCATTCTTCCGAAGTGACTCCTTTATCCCATATTGTATTATCCCATATTGTATTGATCTTTCGAGTGGTTGCCTCTCCTCCATGCTTCATAAGCTCCGAAGGTATGCAGTAGATTCCGGGAGCCTTGTTGTTTTTCAATAGATTGTTTTCAACAACTTCGTTAAAAGAGGGCTCTGGTATCTGAGGCTCGGCTGTATGTACGTTTGATGCGTTTATTTGTGGTTGATGAGTGCGCACATTAAGCAGGTTTTCAAAGTACTACCTCCATCTTGTGACGATATCGTTTGTTTCTGTGACCAGACCGCAGTTTGGGTCTCGAATTATTTTGGCTCTCCCTTGGTAGCCATTTCTAATTGAGTTTATGCCGGGATACATACCTCCGATGGTCTTTACTCTGGCATTTTCTAGGATTTTTACGATCCGAGCCTTCTCCCATTCGCGTGCCCATTTAGTGTCCACCCTATTGGCTTCCTCCTTCTCACTACTCCCATTCTCTAGGGTGCTAAATCTATTCCTTAGTTCATCTTGATATTCAGCCCTTTTGCGCACGTCTTTTAGTTTATCAGTGTCTAACTTTTTGCTCGTCTCCCGTGTCTGCCCATGCGGTTTTGCTACGGGCCGACTCCTAATTTTGCCCACCACTAGAAGATGACCCGAGTCCTAATCGGCTCCTCTATATGATCTTACGTCAAGGATGTTCGAGTGGTGTCGTTTGAATATGAGAAAGTGGTCTATTTGGTTACGCGTTACGTCGCCGGGAGAGATCCATGTGGCTTTAAGAATTTGCTTGTGATTGAACATCGTGCTTTTCACTACCAGATCTTTTGATACTGCGAACGTGATAATCCGAATTTCATTATCATTTGAAAAGTCGTGTACTTCCTCTAGGGTCTCGTAGAACGTGGCCTTCCTTTCTTCGTCGGTAGATTATGTTGGGGCATGTACGTTTATGAATAATTAATCGTACCATGGGCCTTGTATTTTTATTACATATTCTTGCTTATGATGAAGCCGGTTCCAAGGTTATTTGTGTTGGTGCCTCTGTAATACCATAAACAATTTTCAACGTGGATTATCTATTTGGCACCAGCTGTATGTGTGCCGGCTTATTTCTTTATTTTGAGTAACAGGCCCGCTGTTTCAGTGCAAAGACTGCAGCATGTTACTCTTTGTTTTCGACTGCTCGTGTGCCTCTAACAGAACCCCTTTTATATACCCAAAATCAAACCTGATTTTACATTCCTTCCCACGATCGCATCGTTCACCTTTATACACTCACCCAGTGCCAGCCCAGTCGGAGGCTATGCCAACGACGATGGGAACTGCAACGTTGCAATATTGTCGCCATTCACCCTGAGATGGCAACCTCACACCTACTCTGGCTGCAGCTTTACGCCAAGGCTATGGGGAAATTTCGGGCAACGGATCCAGGCGTCAACCGATTCACTGTGATGTGAACAGAAGACATGCGTTAGGATGGAATGCAGGAATTGCAGAATTTACGTAAAGTCATGGTGTGGCGTATCTAACAGACACCCACACAATATACGAGGGTTGCGTCTTATGTTTCGGGATTTGGCAACCCTAGTGTTGCAATCCGGCAATTGACAGCTCTGTCGTAAAGTTGGACATTTTTGAGGTTATACGCACTCAGAACGTTTTGACATACGAGCGATATTTGTGTTGTTTACAGTAACTTAAAAGATTCATCTCGGCCCAAAAATGGAATTAAATCGTCAACATTTTCGTGCGATTATTTTTTACAACTTTCGGCGTGGATGAACTCAGCAACAGTGCATGGATGAACTTAATTCAATATTTGGCGATGAAGCTCCATCAAGGACCAGTGTTTATCGATGGTATGGTGAATTCAATCGTGGTCATAGTTCACTCCAAGATGAATTTCGTGAAGGTCGTCCAAAATCAGTTGTTGTTCCGAAAACCATTGATGCTGTGCGCGAACTGAAATTGGAAGATCGTCATGTGACCTATCGTGAGATTGAGACAACCTTAGGCGTTAGTGAGACCAGCATACATTCAATATTGCATAAACATTTGACTGTCAAAAAAATTTGTTCGCGTTGGATCCCACACAATTTGTCAACCGCCCAAAAAAAGGCTCGTGTCAATTGGTCGAAAGAAATGCTCAAAAAATACGGTCGCGGTGCTTCGAAACACGTCTATGACATCGTGACAGGTGATGAGTTGTGGATTTACGCGTATGAGCCCGAAAGTAAACAGCAGTCGACTGTCTGGGTGTTTCAAGATGAGCCAAATCCAACAAAAGTTGTTCGCGCACGAAGCACTTCCAAGCAAATGGTCGCCTGTTTTTTCGGAAAAACTGGACATGTCGCAACCGTGCCACTAGAACAACGCAGAACAGTCAATTCTGAGTGGTACACAACCATTTGTTTGCCAGTTGTCTTCCAAGAAATCAGGAAAACCAACCGCCGAAGACCGATCACTCTTCACCACGACAATGCGAGCTCTTACACATCGGCTGCGACAACTGCATTTTTGAGCACCCAAAACATCGATTTGATGGGTCATCCGCCGTATAGTCCTGACTTGGCACCGAATGACTTCTTTTTATTCCCGTACGTAAAAAACAAACTGAGAGGTCAACGTTTTTCGACACCTGAAGAAGCGGTTGCTGCATTCAGAATGCATGTGTTGGAGATACCTCAATCAGAGCGGCAAAAGTGCTTCGACAATTGGTTCAAACGCATGCAAAAGTGTATAGATCTTCATGGGGAATATTTTGAAAAACAATAAAGTGATTTTCGACGATCAATACTTGTTTTTGTTCTCTAATCCCGAAATATAAAACGCAACCCTCGTACAAGCAAATAGTGAAGAACACCGAAAGGAAATTCGAATAAGCAAAGCACCAGACCAGTGTACTATAGCGATAACATAACAATTCCACATTAGTTGACTGTACTTGAGTTTAGAAATCGAATTCGTACAGGCGGGCAGCAGCCTGATACTTCAATGCTTTGCTTTTCACCCGTTTAATGGTATGTTCAAACCACCGTCTTCACTATCCTTGCGTAACGCAACAATCCCACGTGATCGTTATACACACACAACACACAATCTCCCATGAGTAAACAGAACTTTACTTACTCGATCACGACTTCCACATAGAGCACCGGCACACTCGCCTGCTCCGACGTCCTCTGGTTCGCTCGTTCCTCGCTCCGTCGTTCGTACACGAAGTTGATCCTAACAAAGTTACTAAGGAGGGAGTACTGTGGCGTATCTAACAGGCACACACACAATGTACAAGCAAATAGTGAAGAACACCGAAAGGAAATTCGGATAAGCAAAGCATCAGAGCCGTATGCCATAGCGATAACATATCAATTCCACATCAGGTGAGTGTACTTGAGTTTAGAAATCGAATTCGTACACGCGGCAGTGGCCTGATGCGGTGAGCTATGGTTCTATATTTTAGTGATTCTAATCGTGATAGCGTCGGTTTGAATCACACACTCTTCACTATCGTCGCAAGCGCTATAATGGCATATGCTATTACATGATGGGAAGAAATTAATTTTGATGCTACACCGCAAGAATTCTTTTGGTTGAAAGTTGTAAAAAACTTTAATTTATGATATCTATTGGTTGATAGTTTAATGTATGACCTTTAATGTCATATATGCATGCAACACCTCCACACGCCAGTGTGAACCCGTCGGTTTCGATTACTTGATGTGGGAGTCGGACTTCCTGAAGCGGGACGATGGCTTATCACAGCTACGCCTACCGGGTTTATCGTGGGATTGTTTTTTGTATATTGATTATTCATTTCTGTACCCACGAGTCTTGAGGTTTCAAATAGTCTGCCATATCAGAGCCCCGCTTTAGTATGGTCTGCTTACTGCTCTGATTCGACCCATTGTCAGAGGGGCGCCGTTATAATACAGCCGGTATACCCCTGGCTGCAAACCATCCAATGGGCACGGTGACGCGTAACAGCCTGGATTAGGGGTGGTAATTCTTTGTGTGTTACTCCTCGCTAGCTTGTCTGACATGGGTGACCCTGCTGGAAGCATATGCTTCCGTCAGCATAGCCTGAATGATTCATTGTAGTTTAAGCGGTCACACCACGTCAAGATTTCTACCAGGCGGGGGATAAGATAGGCTTTATAAAATTATTATTAGAATTGCTTTATAAAATTATAATTACAATGACAACGAATTATAGAACAAAATAGTTCAAGTTTTGATCCAAACAGGATAATACAAACCACGTGTCTTGCAATAGTTGTTAAGGTAATGAATTCCTTTACCCCAAACCTGATGATTTGCATCGATTTATAAAAATACGAATGTAGCCTAAAAATGCATTATTGATTAGATGCATTATGCCTAAACCAACGCGTAAACGCCAATGGAAATTTCATCTGAATATCAGCCCCGTAAGTATTTCAGTTATGTCCTCCTTTATATTAGAAACTATTCTTCAATAATAGGTGTTAACAGTTCGAAATAATACCTTGAACTTTCGTGGTACTTTCACAGCGACGGAGAACTCAATTGGCTCCAACAAAAGTCGACCGATGTTGTAAACCTTGTATAGTAAAATTAGAAGGTAAACTTTGATTAGCCTCTGCCTTATCAATGTGTAATAGTTCATCCCCGACAGATATTTAATCTGTCAACACATTTACGGTATCAAGGTTTAATTTGTATCGCTAGACTCCATGCGCATAGGTTTCAGGGAACCGCAGATATTATAGTTCTATGACGTCAAAGCTGTTTCAAATGCTCATAAGTGCGGCACGACCTTTGTCGCTGGTTTGAGTTTTCAATTTCAATATACATGAACACGAACACCATGTAGATTTCCGTATCTCGTATATGTGGTCGCATGTGAGTAATCTGGAAAGAGAAAACTCTTTTCGGCGGTTAGCTAGACCGAGATTAGATACATAGGAAAGCTAATACCTAGGTAACTGTAATAGTATCTCTAATACGTTTTATATTGTTATTGCGTGATACTTTGTTGTTCTCTCATTGGGTTGTAAAGTACATCTTATTTACTTGGAAAACTTACATATATTAACCGTGTTTTCTATTGTTGTTCGTTTTTGTTCGTTGTTTTGTACAGTGGAACACTGTCTCTCTCATCTTGTGGAACATTTTCAATTACTAACACCAAATTAAGGGAATATTTACTGACGATGTGCTCGTTCAACCCAATAGTCGATTACGGGTAGAATAGGCTGAAATCAAATGTAACTGAATGCTATCAAAATAAGGCTTCCTCGAAAATACAACCTTCGATATGGATAGAGATTAAGATTATATAAGCATTATACTTGGTGGAGAATACACTCCTCCTTCCTGATCAACGCTCCAGAGAGTAATCTCGTTCTTCCCATTTAACCACAACCTGTGAATATAGAAAGACGCTTAAATATCAAGCTGTACAGAAATTCTAGATTGGGCTAATTCTCAGACTACCTCTCGATAGGATTAAGGGCGTTTTTCGGAAAATAAAAACCGATTTTCCTTTATCCAACACACGATATTCCACCTAAAGTGCTAAAATGCGGCAATATAAACCCAAAGGAATGGTCAAATGTTTTGACAGACGATTCGGCATGACCAAATTTTAAGTAACCATTAATAATGTATTCTAATGCAAAATTAAACCTGGTTTTATTTGTCATCTATCGAGATTGCGAATTGTTTGTTCCATACAATTTCACAAGGTTTATAATCGACCAAAGTATTTTACTACATGGTTTGCTCAAAGTAATTACTTCTGCAGAATACTTACGAAGTCTAAACGCATAGAGTAATTGTTAGGAGATACATTTCACAAATGTATTGTTTCAAACTAGCATTTGACAGTGTAAATGCTTTTGGTTCAGACCGTTATCGGGTCTAGAGAAATGATAACTTCGAAATTTGAATAGGATCACACTTCATCTAGTATTGGACTTAGTTTGTAAGTAGTGTTGTTCATTTATCATAAACCAAGTAAATTTTAAGCAGATATGAAATGTAAAATTTAAACCAAGATTTTAAAGCTAGAAGTTAGTAATCCACAATGGAAATAACACACGACGGTACGGAGTAAAGCAAACAAGTTATTTAACTACAGCTTTCCTACGCGAAGTTATATTCTTGAACTCACTGTAAATTCAACGCCATATCTAAAATCAAATGAAAGGATGTATTTATGTCAAATCCTTAAACTATACAGGATTGGGCATAGTTATGAATGCAAAACTTTTATGGAAGAAACCTATTAAGGTCGCGTACCTGTGACGACTCTATGAGTTTGAGACTCGGCAGGGTAAGCAACAGAAAATTGCAGGACTTACTCTATAAAATTTAGGTCCACAAGATGTTCATACACGGATGTCGTGTGTATCGTGTGATTAATAAGCCGGAGCTCGGAAGAAACGATTGCCGAAATTGTTTTTATAAATATTTCAAACATATCAAACGAGTCTTGAAAAACAAATACAATACGAACAAAAAACAATAATATAATATATAATAATATAACGAATATTACACATAATTATTCACTATGTGCCACTAAAACCCTCGGAATTGTTAACTCTGTAGTTTTCAGATCTGTTTTCAACTCGACTTACGACAGCCCGGATAGAAATTCTTCTACAGAACAGTACATGCCATCACCATGGGCTAGCGTCTTATCGCGCAACTTTGCATTTAAAATATGTAAAAACGCAATGTGCATTTTGCGCAAAACCTCGAGTGAAGAAAGTGCGTTCAGACAACATCTTGAGGTATTTACATTAAACATTTTTCATTGCCCGTCATTAACATTATCAACATTAAGGATTCATAAGCCAGTGTTGAGAGATCACTGTGAATATTGACTTATTACCGTTCTTTATCGTTGGGTATCCCCTGTACCTCGGGCTCCTCGATAGTATAGTGGTGAGTATACCCGCCTGTCACCCGGGAGACCGGGGTTCGATTCCCCGTCGGGGAGCCCCTGGCGCAAGACTAATGACCTTGCCCAGAAAAAATAAATCATTATGGAAAATTTAACAAGCCTCAGGACTTGCTAAATAAGGCCAAGACCGGTTCCCGGTTGTAGTGCCGATGATGATGATGATGATCCCCTGTACCTCTCTTCGACGCATAATTTTTGATGATTCAAAGTTATTCTCTTGTTGTGGTCCTTCTCTCAGGTAGCGTGTCTGGTCCTGAAAAGGACGAGGGATCTCTTTGAGATAGCTCCTGAGGGGACCCGTTGCGGTGACGCCGTGCTTCCTCAAACCCTGAGGGAAGAGCAGCTACCGATCGAATATGGTCCTGGGAATCGGCCAGGATCAATTAAAAATACTTTTCATTTTATTAAATTTTAATTTTATTTGTAAATTCATTTTCTGGCGTCCTTACACCTAGAACGCCAATTGAGACTGACCTTCGAATACGTTTTTTTTTTTTTTTTTTTTTCAAAACTGTATTTATTTGACCAAAAATGAATAGTTACAATAAGTAATACAGCTAACTTATAATAGATTTGTTACATAATAAGTGTTTACATGCTATTTGTTAACATTTTTCAAACAATTGTTTTTAGATGTGCTTAAGATTTAATGTGATTTATATATATTGTTAATTTTGTTTTTCCTGGAAAAGGTCAGAAGAAAAACCAGGAACTCTGTTTATTTTAACTTAGCCTACTTAAAATTACTTAACATAACTTAATCTAACTTAATCTAATCTTATATACAATTTACAATATTTGATATTGCAATGACAGTGACAATTCGAATTTGACTTAAAAATAATATTTACAATTTTTAGTTATGGATGTGGGATTTCTCGTTGGGATTGAGGATAGTAAGGGATATGATCAGGTAAGTTCCTGAAGGAGGGGAGAGCCATTCGGTTCTGTGTTAAAGGTAAGGATCTTGGAGAATGCTTGGATGTTGCTGTATTTGAAATGATTGGGTGCAAGTTCGGTGTTGTGGTACACGATCTCGTTCAGATCGTTAACCAGTCTGCCTGCGGCGAAGAGGGTCCTGATTTGGAGACAATTACGGTAGTGAGCTCCCGTATTGGAGGAAGGTGATGGTAGGTCCGTTATTATCGAATTGGGATTGTTAGGAAGGTTTTCTATGAAATTTATCGACAGTTCTAGGATCCGTCTATCCAGTCGTTCGATGCCTGCGGTGTTGTAAAGGTCGTTGTTACAATGATATCTATATGAGTTGGTTTTGCGGTGTAAGCCAGTGATAAACCGGAAACATTTTCGTTCAAACACTCGTAATTTCTCCATTTGGGAGGGTGAGATGTGGTACCATAATGGGCAGGCGTATGTAAGAGTAGGTGTGATTATCTGTTTGTAGATGAGCTGTTTGACCTTAAGAGAGAGGCCTTTAGGTTTCCATAACACTCGTCTGCACAGGTTAAGCTGTATTGAGGCTTTTTGAAGAGAATTTTTGATGTGGGTTGAGAATGACCAGTTGTTGGAAAGGGTTACTCCTAAATATTTTAGGGTTTTGGAAGGTTTTATGAGGGTGTTATTAAGATTTAGTTTAATTTTGTTGTGGCAACGTTTAGTGTTGTTAGTGCAGTGAGCGTTTTTGCCCTTAAACACAGTTAGCTGGGTTTTGGTTGGGTTGAGGCGAATTTTCCATTTGTTAAAGTATGCTGAGATGAGCGGGAGGAAGTTGTTAACGCGGTTTCTTGCCGCTTTGACAAATCTACTGCTAGAGTAGATTAAAGTATCGTCAGCATAATTTAGCATTACAATACTAGGTGGAGGTTGGGGAATATCGGATGTGTATAGAAGATATAAAAGTGGTCCAAGAGTAGATCCTTGGGGAACTCCTGCGGTTATGCTGTGAGTTTGTGAGAGGGAAGAATTTATTCTGACCATAAATTTCCTCCCAGAAAGATAAGATGCTAGGAGCTTTGTTATATTGGAATTCAGACCAAATAAGCAGTGCAGCTTATAAAGAAGTCCTGAGATCCAGACACAATCAAATGCTTTGGAGATATCGAGAGATATGCATACGGTAGGGCATTGGTTTTCTAGACCAGTTGTGACATCCTGTGTAAGTTTTAGTAACGCATGGCAAGTAGAATGTCGCTCACGAAAGCCAAACTGAGAATTAGGGATGAGAGCGTTATCACTGGCAAACGACAGAAGGTTTTGGTAGATCTTACATTCCAATATTTTGCTTAAGGTGTTCAATAAAGATATTGGACGATAGTTGGAGGTGTTATTGGAACTGCCGGACTTTTTAATGGGAATTACTACCGCAATTTTCCAGTTCTCTGGGAAATGTGAAGCATTTATGATGTGGTTAAGAAGGACTAAAATGGGAAGTAGATTTGGCGGGTGAAGTCTTTTAAATAGAAGGTGTGGTATTCCATCTATACCGGTAGATTTTTTGTTGGGTCGTGATTTTATGAACTTGATGAGTTCATCTGTGGTTAAAAATGTGGTGGTGTCTGAAGGATGTGACGCCTTGTTTGTGTCGTTAAATTCTCCGATGAAAGGAGTATAAGATGCGGGTAATCTGTGTGAAATATATTCGTTGACAGTATTTCGAAAATTAGGGACTGAGAGGGAATCATTTTGTTGATGGATCTTTGAGAAGTGGTCAGCGAGGCAATTGGCTATGTCCGTGTCGGATTGGATAAGATTGTTGCTGAGTGGGCTGATAAGGTGATCGATTCGCGGTTTAAACTTCCGACCAGTTAGTCGGTTGATGTTTTTGAAGAGATCACGATTAGGTTTAATATTGTTAAGTGTAGAGGTATAAGTCTGATCCGCGAACTTTTTTAAATGTTCATTTATTAAGGTGGTCAGGGGTTGGATCTGACTTTTAATAAAAGGACAGAATCTTATATGAAGTTTTCGGCGGAGTTGTTTTTTTGAGACGCAGCAGTTTAATTAGAATGCTGGGTAAAGGTTTTCCTAGATGATTATGAGGGATGGTGGTGGGTGTATTGCTGGTGAGGGCATCCTTGAGTGTCTGCTCAATTTTTAGGGCTACTCGATCGATATCAGCAGGGATTAGGTTAGAAGATTCGGGGATTTGCAAGGTAGAAAACCTTGCGGCGACGTCTCTATTGACCTTTTTCCAGTTAGTCTTGGAGGAGTTCGGGACAGGACTGCGTGAGTAGAGCAGTTCGAAGGAGGGAACTTTGATCGAAGTGTGAACGGAACCATGATCAGAGGGAAAGAGGGAGGATACTGTGGGGGGCTTCGAATACGAATTTCATCACCCTTATATACAAAATCTTATCGGGATTTTGTATCGCGGATGCATCGAAATGCAAGCAGAATTTCGAAATGTACTTCGACTGGAGTCGAGTACTGGAGAAAAGGAATGTGATATCTATTTTTAGAATATACACATCTGGCAAGAATGGAGATATAGATAAGGATTTGTAGGAACATGAGTTTGTTTTCATACGAAGATATGAATTGTGGTGTTTTGTTTTTAGGAAGTTCTGGAAATATGAGTATGGATGATAAACGAATATTTTATTCGTTTATCGGGATTTTGTATTGGATCGGGGTAATGGATTTTGTAAATATGAGTTTGGGTATAGGGATTTGGATATATGAGTGGGGAAAGGATTTGGTAGGGCTTCTTGGAGCACTACACTCTCACAAAATTCAATAAACGCATACGGTTTACCTATCAACAATCTACTTTTGATTGGATTATGCGAATTTCGTGGTGAACATGGCTCAAACCGAGGACGATTTTAGGGCAAAACATTGTCATCATCGACAAAACTCATTTTTCTTTGAATAATAATTAAAATTAACTCAAACTCAATTAACTCACGAGGAACCTATTTATGAAAAAGGCATTACTGTTTGGACTTGAATTCGTCCGAAAAGAATTTTTGGATTACTCTTCTTAGAAGATTGCCTTGGAGCAACGTTAATGAAAAGCTTTATCGAACCCTGATAAAAGATTTTTCGATGCTATTGTAATTCTGGGTCCCCCGATTGGTAGAAACCTTGACGTGGTGCGGGGCTTAAACTACAATGAATCACTCAGGCTATGCTGACGGAAGCACATGCTTCCAATAGGGTCACTCACGACAGACAGACTAACGAGGAGTAACACACAAAGATCTGCCACCTCTAATCCCCGTGTCACCGTGCCCATTGGATGGTTTGCAGCCAGGGGTATACTGGCTGTGTTTTAAAGGCGCCTCACTGACACCGGGTCGAATCAGAGCAGTAAGCAGACCTTACTATATGAAAATGCGGCTCTGATATGGCGGACTATTTGAAACCCCAAGACTCGTGGGAACAAAAATGAATTATCAATATATACTAAACAGTCCCACGAAAATCCCACAAGGCGTAGGTGTGCTGAGCCGACACCACAATAAGGGAACAAATCATCAAGAAAACACCGACTCGCCAAAAAGAAGACGTAGGGAAAAACGGAAAAAGCGGGATATACGCATCGGCACGTGGAATGTTCGAACATTATATAAACCAGGGGCGATAAGACGGTCATAGAAAACGCGAAACAATATAAAACGGACATTGGCGCGCTTCAGGGAGTCCGACTCCCAAATCAAGTAATCGAAATCATCGGGTCCACACTGCGTGTGGAAGTACCGATTTGGCAGCGGATAGGCGATATGCTTTCTTGCATTTAGCTGCCAGCGTATGCATCCGTTGTTCGGTCTATCTACCGAAAATGGTAGTTCCTTGGAAACATGGTGCAGATGTTTAAGATGGGAGATCTGTATGCGATGCTTGCTGCATTTGACGCATTACTTAGAAGCGATACTTTAGCTGCCTTTTTGAATTGGGCAGAATACTATCTATGGATGCGTTGAACTCGATCCTGAAAGTTTTTGAACGTTAAGTTCCTTGTTTTTTTTTTATGTCGGGTTCAACATTCTTGCAGCTTCCTATGCCCTTGTTACAGGTCTGATTAGGAGCTTTGGGGATACGTGTCTGTGGGCACGTGTAATGGATAAGGTAAGTAAGTTCCTTGAAGGTTTGGAACCTTACCTGGGCGGAATTGTGCGTTCGTAGGACGCTACACCGACACACATAATCTTGGAACCGGCTTCATCATAAGCAATAAGATTACGCCCCATGTAAAAGGTGTGAGATTTATTATTAGCCAAATGTCTGTGCTAAAAATACATGCCCTATGGTACTATTATTGGCGTACGGCTAATAACCTTGTGGCGGTGCCGCCAAACCCTGCGGTACACTTACCTAAAAACCCCCCTTACCTCATCCCAAGACGCATAAGTTTTCTTCAATGCAATCGCATCAAGCACCTGAAAATGCTTCACGCATTAAAGAGATCAAATCTATGATCTTTAAGTCCCTGTAAAGAAAACTTACCTTTCATGCATTCTCTTTGCATACCAATTCTTTGTAAGATTTTTTTATTAGCTTACTAGGAATTCCAAACCAATTTCGGCATCTACGTTGCCAGACATATTCCCCCTAGACAAATTCCTGCAAACAAATGATTCGGTTTACATACAATGCAACCTTCATGACAGGGATCATAAATATTGCGCCGTCTATTTTCCCAGCCATGATGTGTGTACAAAAAATATCTACACACACATCGGATGGCGAACCCTTATAGCCAGCGTTAAAGAGTCCAACGCAGATGGATGTAATTAGCACCATCTGCGTTGAGACTAATGCCTTACCAATGCACTAAGTGCAAACAAAATACCGCTGTCCTTCAACAGGCATTCTGGCGATACGCAAACGATTCAATCATCCTAGTATCCCAAATGCACCTCCCATCTAATGTTTACTCAGTTGAAGTCCCAGGTCATAAATCTTTTATCCTACATAGTTCTGGATCCGTTTCCCAGTAACATTTTCACATAAACAAAGATATCTACGATCCTTTTCCCTTTCTTTGTGATCCGGTTCTTCATCATGGCTTTGATCTATGAAAAGAACCGACGTACACCACAACCACGAATTGGAAGATCTATACCGCAAACCTACAATAGTGAGAGTAATCAAGTCGCAAAGATTAAGATGGGTAGGACCGTGCGTAGAATTCTTGACGGTAAGCCAATGGCAAAGAGACCGACGGGACAGCTGCGAAGGAGATGGGAGGGCAATGTTAGGTTTGACCTTGAGAAGATCAGATCGGATGGTCGAAGGTGGAAGGAGAGCGCACGGGACATGGAATAGTGGCGGAGTCGAGTCGATGAGGTCATGAACTTTCGGGTTCCTACAGGCCAATAAATAGTAATAGTAATAATTGTAATTCTGGGTGATGAGAATACGGTCAGGTCATGGTTTTAGCTCAAACTGCAATATCTTTTCTCCATTTTTTGTTTTTCAGTCGTCTGATTTCAGATAATGCTGATTTTGACTGGCTTCCGCAATCGCCCGATTTAAGGGCCCTAGCATAATTCATGTGTGAATGAATTAGAATACAAACCCGAAGATACACAATTCACAGCAACTCGGATAGATTAATTCTAGAGGAAATTCTTCATCCTGCCGCAAAGGAGTTGGGAAAGTCCGTCTGAACGAAGCTCGTTTACCAACGCTCCGCGCCAGACGTGATCAAAAGCCTTGGCGATATCCAACGTGACCGCTTTTGATTCACCGCGTTTTTCAGTTGCAGGAGTCCAGATGTCAAAGGTCAAAAGCTCTTCCTTGAACCGCCTGTTAAGGAATCCGTATTGACGATCATTTAGAAATCCGTTGCATTCTAAGTACTTATTCAACTCAGAACTGAAAACCTTTTCCATCACCTTGTATAACATAGACAGAAATACCGGTATTTTTGTGGGAAACGCTTCTCCATTTATTTGGGATTGGTTGAATTCGAGCGGTTTTCCAGCAGGTAGGAAGGATCCTATGTCCATAAGATAAGGGAAAGAGTTTACTAAGAACCGGCGACAGTTTTGGAGGAGCGTTTTTAAAGACTCTTGTTGGTATTCCATCTGGGCCGCCCGCTTTTTTACAGCCTAGTCTACGTAGAATCTATTGAATAGCTCGTGAACAGAACTTCACATCTGTCATTGAAGACTGCATCGGCGCCATCACATCATCATAATCGGCACTACAACCAGGGTCCCGTCTTTGCCTTATATAGCAAGTCTCTCTACCGCTATCCGGTACTTGTTAAATTGTCCATAATAATTTGTTTTTCCGGGCAAGGTTATTAGCCTTGCGCCAACTGAACTTCGCATCTGTCATTGAAGACTGCATCGGCGCCATCACAGGCCCCACCAAAAGACCGATATCGAGGGTTGGATTCGCGGAAAATAAATTCGCGAACACATTGGCTTTATCTTTTAAATTCGTAACTAGTGTCCCGCTGCCCGTCTCCAACAGAGCAGGGTGCAATGTTTTTGCTGATAACCTTTGCCATTGACCCGAGCTGGGTACTCAAGCAGTTCTTGGTCACTTTATCTTCGTGAACCTTCTTCGCGGTATTAACCGCCCGGTTGCAGGCGTTTCTGATTCTGACAAAATTCGTTCTGCTGACCTCTGTGGGATTGGAACACCATTGCTGGAAAGTTTTATCTTTTTGCCGCTGTGATCTGTTCGCAGATTTTTTTTCTTTCAAACCAAAGTTCATCGGATGATTTTTGTTTGATGGACTGCAAAATGTAAATCTCCATCCCATGAAGGTTAATCTCCTTGTCTGACTCCCCACGCGCGTTAATATCGGAGTCTTCAAAGCACACCTCTGACGTAGAGGATGCAAAGATATCCTGCAAAAACTTGGCAAAACTCCTTAGGTTGCTTATTCTTTTGTAATTTAAGTGGTTGCGTAACTAATATGAAGCAGCAATCTGAGTTTCTCAATGGCGCACTCGTTTCTATAGTATAAATTCTCGGCTCGCATGTTAGTAACAGGCCCAGAGTATTCGCAAAATCACCTTGGTCATCCGGAATTCGCGTAGGTTCCTTCACGAGTTGAGTCAAATTGCGGCTAACAGCGAAAGTCTTAGCCGTCCTGACAGTCTCGTCGGTTCTGCTACAATGTATCAACCAGCAGGAGTTGTGTATGTTAAACTCACCAAGAACAATATTGTTAGAAGCTGGGTGATTGGTTTTTATTCAGTCGACGGTTCGTGAAGGATGGTCAAAAAGTGTCGCCTGTCGAACGGTGGAGACAATAACGAAATTTGACAGAATGCTTCAACACGATTTTCATCCAAATTATGTCCAAGTTACTGGATTTGAATGCTTCTTCCCTTTGGTGAACCCAATCGGATCGGGTGAACACGCAGATTCCATCCTTAAAACAAAATCTCGAATGTAAGTCACATCCCGAGCAACGACGATATATCGAGTCAGTTGACGAGTCGACCCAGGTCTCGTTTGGGGCCAGGATATATGTGTCTCGTTTTGTAAATATTGATGTGACAAGTAGTTTACAGTTTGGTTCTATATCACAACATGTGCATGATGTTCCCCATCATATAGTCCCCCCTGGCATAATCCCCCCGGAGATCCGATTGGGGAACTCGTTTTCCTCCACACATCATTGAGATAAGCCGACCTAGTTGTAGGTAAGTACATTTGAAGGCCCTACTCACAGAGAACCAAATAAAATCCCAAACACCTATATAGCCCGCTCTGTAATATCATCATCATCATCGGCACTACAACCGGGATTCGGTCGTGACCTTATTTAGCAAATCTCGAGGCTTGTTAAATTTTCCATAATAATTTATTTTTACGGGCAAGGTTATCAGTCTTGCACCAACTCTGTAATATAGCGCTTACAAATAAATATTAAGTTGTGTTCTCGTTTTTATTTATTGTTCTATTGAGTTCTATTGCAATGAATACTATTTGGTTGGATTCTCTCCAGGTTTTCGGGGTTTCTTGACGACCTAGGTCACCTCATCTGTGGTTTGCCCATTGTCGAACCAGTTTTCCTCAATTTCTCAGGTTTTTTTTTTTTTTTAACTGTACTTCTCTCGGGAGGGGGAAACCTATAGTGCCGACATGGCGCCCCGAGATGCCACTAAATAACCGTTGCAGTTCTTCTTGAACAGTTGCAGGTGTAACGGTCCGAAAACACTTGAGTGGGGAGGGAGTTCCACAGCTTTTCCGCTCTGTAACGGAACGAGTTCTGATGCAGGGGTGTTCGCGCCATCGGGAGATGAACCGCAAATTGGTGCGATCCGTCAGATTGTCTTATGGAGCGTATATAAGCCGAATTGCGTGGAAGAATACCACGAATCCCCGAAGAATAGTACCAGTGATAATATCTGTAAAACAGACAGAGGTCAGCTACACGCCTTCAATGTGATAGCGACTGCAGTCCTGACGTCAGCCCCGTGTCCCCGATTAGGCAGATGGGTCGTCTCTGTATGCTCTCATGCAGGTCGAGGGTATGTTTAGGAGCAGAGGTCCAAACATGACAGCAATATTCGAGCGCGGGTTCAATTTGAGATTAATGCAGGAGAAGATGTTGAATCGGAGTAAAATATTTCTTGGCTTTAAAAAGATAACTCCGTTTTCTTGAGGCGAACTTGGCGATGTTCAACGCGTGTTTATGCCACGATACATTCCCACAGACCGTGATGCCGAGCAATTTCATGCTTTTCAAGATTCGAGGGGCTGGGCATTTATCATTCGCTGTGGAACCAATGATTCGTATTTCGTTGTGAATGTGGTATACTGTGTCTTCGTTACATTCAAATCGACGGCATTGGCATTGCAGGGCTTTATCCAGATCCCGATTCAGACAGTCGATCTGGCTACATCTCAGCTGGTGCGACATTGGTGCACTAATCGAAAAAGAGGAAAAAAACGTACTATCATCCGCAAAACTGACTCCAACAAGTCATTTATGTGACGCAAAAACAAGGTTGGAGCCAAAATAGAACATTGAGGTACCCCGGAGTAATCAGGATACAGATTCGAACACTCGCCATGCACAACAACCCGTATCGATCCATTTTCGAGGAAGCTCCTCGTTCAGTCGCAAAACTGCTGCGAAAGTCTCTATAAGTGATCTTCGCCCAGCAATGCCCTGTGACAGACGCGGTCGAAAGCCTGGGAGATGTCTAATGCGACCGCCCTTGACTCACCATGCCACTCAATCGCAGATGTCCATATATCGGTTATAATGGTCAAAAGGTCTCCCGTCGCCTGTCACGGAATCTGTATTGACGATTATTCAGAACGCCGCTGCACTTAATTAACTCGACGCTGATGACCTTTTCCATCACGCTAGATAAAATAGCCAGTAATGCTATCGGTCGGTAATTTCGTGGGAGACACTTTTTCCCCTCTTTGGGATTGGCTGAATTCAAGCCATCTTCCAGCAGGTAGGAAATGTCCTCCGTGCATAAGGTAAGCGGAAAAGTCTGCCAAGAACCGGCGATAGTTCTGGAGCACACTTCTTAAGGACTATTGCTGGTATTCCGTTAGGCCGGTTGCCTTCCTACAGTCCAGTCCACGTACAAATCATTGAATAGTACGCAGGCGGAATCTCATATCCTGCATCGAAGACCGTACCTGCGTGATCACAGCTATTTCGAAAATACCGCCATCCAGGTTTGAATTCGCGGAAAATAAATTCGCGAACACATAAGCTTTATCTTTGTGACTAGTGTCCCGCTGTCCGTCACCAATGGGAGGAAAGAGGAGGAAGCGAAGTGGTTGCTGACTCTCCCTGACATTTGTTAGTTTGTATATGGGACAGACTTACCTGATACAGTCGGACCGCTTCTCGGTCGACTGTTCTGCTCTTCTAGTTGCAGGGGGTGGTTGTTTTCTTGATCCCCCTGTTTAATTTTTCTTTCTTCTTTTCTTGCGCGTGCTTTGCTTCTTATACGCGGCTCGCGGTTGGACGCGGCGAGTTACGTGTGTTCACTGACTGTTCGACGCGTTCACTAATTGTTTTTCCCGTTCAGTAATTGTTTTTCCGATCACCGGCGGTTAATTTTTATCTGGCGTTCACTAATTGTTTTCCCGTTCACTAATTGTTTTTCCGATCACCGGCGGTTAATTTTCATCTGACGTTCACTAATTATTATTCCGATCACACCGGCGGTTATTTTTCTATCTGTTCGTTTAGACGAAACTTTTTGTCGAAGTTTTCTGACGTCTTGTCTGTTGGGCACTCAAGGAGTTTATTGGACACTCTCTCGTTGTGGCCTTCTTTGCGGTATCAATCGCCTGGTTGCATGCGTTTCTGATACTAACAAAATTTATTCTGTTATTTTAGGTGGGATTGAAGCACCATTGCCTAAAGCTTTATTTTTTGCCGCTGTAATCTGCACGCATTTTTTATCAAACCAGGGTTTTACAGCCGAACTTTGTTTGAATGCGGAATGTAGATCTCCATCCTGAGAAAAATAATCTCCGTGACCGACTCCGCGCATGAGTTAACATCGGAGTTTTCCGACCACGGAAAGGATAGGCAGAAATCTCGCAATCTCAGTTAGTAGCCCCATATCTCCATACATGCCGAAATTGCTTAGGTGGGTTATTCGTTTGATATGAATGTGGTTGCGCGACCGATAGCAAGCAGTGATCTGAGTTGCCCAGTGACATAGCAACTTCCACGGTAAAAATGCTCGGCTCGGATGTCGAAAACAGATCCAGGGTGTTCCCATAATCCCCTCAGGCATTCGGCACTCATCTAGGTTTCCCCATAAGTTGAGCCAAATTACAGCTAACAGCGAGCATCTCCCTCAGCCCTTTAGCCTCGTCGGTTCTGTTAGAATGCACCAACTAGCCGGAATTGTGTACATTCAAATCGCCAAGGACGACAATTTCAGAAGCCGGGTGGTTGATCTGTATCCAGTCGACGTAAGTGAAAAATGTTCGAAAAATTTCGCTGGTCGATCGTCATTCGGGGAGCGGTAAAGACAGCAAACAAATTCAATAGAATTCCTTAGCGAAAACGGAATCTCGAATGTAAGTCGTATCCTGAGCAACGAAGATTTGTCGAATCAGTTGACGAATCGACCTGAGTTTCAGTTAGGGCAAGGATATCAGATTTCGTTGTTTGCAAATATTAGTGGACGGCGATTACATTCGTATTAGTAAAACCTATATCCCTGATGTTAGAAAATGTCGATTTCAGTCCAACGCCGACAGAGCCCTTCGATCGAGGTTGATTACGTGATGACGAATTTCTTAAAGTTCCGTTATTTATCATAATATTTGCATGATATTCCCCCTGACATAGTTCCCCCAGAGATCCGAGCGGAAAAGGAGTTTACCTCCGAAATTGTTTATCTCAGAAAGTATCATCATCACTTGTCTCCGTGTCAGTCCGGGCCATCAGCCAGACATCCGAAACATAGTCGAAGATTTCTCCCGACGATATCACGGAATGTACAGCGTGATGGGGTGGTATCTCACCTTGGGACCGATTACCACCTAAACCAACATTTTCTCGAACCGGTCCATCACTCAAGCTACGAAAGATGGCTATTCCGACAATTTCACGGATACTATAGCGTGATGGGAGCTCTGCTCCTAAACATACCCTCGACCTGCCTGAGAGCATACAGAGACGAGCGATCTGCCTAATCCGGGACACGGGGCTGACGTCAGAACTGCAGTCGCTATCACATTGAAGGCGTGTAGCTGACCTCTGTCTGTTTTACAAATATTATCACTAGTACTGTTCTTCGGGGATTCGTGGTATTCTTCCACGCAATTCGGCTTATATACGCTCCACAAGACAATCCGATGGATCGCACCAATTTGCGGTTCATCTCCCGATGGCGCGAACACACCTGCATCAGAACTCGTTCCGTTACAGAGCGGAAAAGCTGTGGAACTCCCTCCCCACTCAGGTGTTTTCAGACCGTTACACCTGCAACTGCTGAAGAAGAACTGCAACGGTTATTTAGTGGCATCTCGGGGCGCCGTGTCGGCGCTATAGGTTTCCCTCTCCCGAGAGAAGTACGGTTTAAAAAAAAAAAAAAAAAAAAAAAAAAAAAACCTGAGAAATTGAAGAAAACTGGTTCGACAATGGGCAAACGACAGATGAGGTGACCTAGGTCCTCAAGAAACCCCGAAAACCTGGAGAGAATCCAACCAAATAGTATTCATTGCAATATAACTCAATAGAACAATAAATAAAAACGAGAACACAACTTAATATTTATTTGTAAGCGCTATATTACAGAGCTGGCGCAAGGCTAATAACCTTGCCCGGAAAAAAACAAATCATTATGGAAAATTTAACAAGCCTCAGGACTTGCTAAATTAAGGCCAAGACCGGTTCCCGGTTGTAGTGCCGATGATGATGATGATGATGATAGCCTGACGGGGTGGCATTTCACTGGGGCGGGGCGTTGGGCCTCCACCTACCACTCGGCATTTAGCCGCCTCTTACGACAAGGCGGCCTAGCTGTACGTAAATTCTAACGCCCTACGCACAAGGCTTCATTTAAGGTGCTAAATATCTCTAACTTGGCACATTGGTTCTTAAGTCTGTCTATTTATTCTCGAGCCTGTGAACGGAGGTATCGGGATTTTGTCTGTGGCTTTCTGGAACAAGAATGTAATTTCCTCTTTTCCTAACCTCTTCTCTGAGCCTTTCATGAAAATATTATTTCCGCAGATTCATAATCCTTGGTCATCGCTACCTTCCGTTTTATGATGCCTCACCCGAATCCCATCTCGGGTTTTTTTGTTATTATACAATGATAACCCGTCTAAAAAAAGCCCCGTTTCCTGTTTTTCCTATTTCGCAGATGACTGATCTCAATTAGATTTATCAAATTGCAATTGTTCAATAAAGACAATTATCGTACAGATGTGATCATATTAACCCAAGGCCTCGAATCAATCAAATATTTTTTGGCACCTGTTCAGGCACATCCGTTCATCTCTATTAATTCTTAAACACAATTCCTGTCGGAAAATGTTCTGAGGCAACGAGGTCAGACAAAACATCTCTGGCAAAGTCTTTCAGTACGCAAAACCGGATCACACCATCTTTTGCCTCTCATTAAGTATCTAGCTCCCGCGTGTATATGGAAATAATGGAACCGACGAACAAGTCCATATCGGATTTTGTAAAAGTAACAACCTATTGTAAGTCCGCATTATGCGTAATTAAATAGCAATTTTTGAGGTCATTGGATGGATTGGACCTATAGTATATAGGAAAATCCATTTTTGCGCTTAGCTTTGATATTTCGAACATTAAGTTCTGTAGACAGGACTGTGCGTTCCTCTCTGTGACATTTTAGCACGGCATTCACTTTCCCATTCAATTTAAATTCCTTGACCCTCTACCTAATTTTAGCTGCTAACTGTCGTAGGCTCATTAATAAACATATTAAAATTAGGCAATCCCGTATCTACACTTCTAAGCATTACACATCCGCCAAAAAGATCAATTAAAGCTTGATAGTAAGCGTTCGGATAGAGTACTGAGCGTGCTGCTATTGGAACACAACTATTTGTGTGTGTGTAAAGGCGGACGGTTATTTCTTTTTTACATTTCTTATTCTTTTTTGAAAACTTTTTTACTTTTCCTTTTTTTTTCTTTCTTGTTTTATAGATATATATATATTTCTTAATTTTACTTTACTGCACAAACGCTGCTAAACTTGTGTTTAGTACTTCAGTCAAAGTTATGAAGTGATCGCGATCGGCTGCTTTACAGTGTGTCTGGCTCCCGAAGAAGTCTTAATTTTGTGGTCTGAGTTCCTTACTCTTTCGAAATTAAAAGAAGGAAGAATAAAGTACAATTAAAAAAAAATATACATATTTAAAAAGAAACAGATGGATACTTCAGTTTGAATACCTGTTTGCAAAAGACGATACAATAAGTGTAAGGTGTGATTTCTACCCAAGACCCAGAGTATGATCATTGATCGTGCAACAGGAAGAACCGTTGAATCGATGTAAAGGTGTGAACGACGATGACGTAGTTCATCATTATCAGTTACCTGTATAATTAATCGTCTGAGACTGGAATATCAGTTGTCTAACACATTTAGCTATGAAACGTCTACCATGTACCCGAGAGTTGGTTGCCTTATTAGCGCATTGGAATTCTGTTTACTTTGACGTTTGGTGTTCGACGTGGAGAATTCGCCGACTTATTATCGGATACTACACATTCATAAAGTTGTGTGCCAATATTATGTGTCAGAGCGAGAATTTTGAATTTCGGTAGTTCAAGGTATCGTCGTATGGGTTGAGTTATCCGGGCAGTTGTGGTTACATGTAGACAAATCGGCGGGAGATAAGTGTCAGTAGCACTCCCAAAATTAACACCTTTTTTGTTTACCTTGTTTTGTAATATCCCGTCGAGTTATTAAATGGTAGACATGAATATTTAAAACAAGGAATTTTCTGGGGTTTTCAAAAGACATTTACAGAGCTGTAATTATTCGAATAGTGACAATCTTGGATTATTTCTGTTGTGTACTTTCGAATTAGATTATTAGGGTAGGATAGAAAAAATGTACAATTCTGCAAGATCAGTTCATATTTAGTGCTTCTTTGAATGTGCTCTGGTTCGAACATAATGTAAAGTACACAGAGTTTATCCTCGCATATGTAACTCGAATATGAAATATAGTACTCGTTTCTATATTTCCCCTAACTTTCACCGGCACCAGTATTGTGTCAATAACACTGTAATCGTAAACCCTTTACCATATGCGCAGTATAGAAAAGAAAAAGAATACGACGACAAGTGTAACGTGACTTACTCTCCTTTCTTTAGTTTGATTTTTAATTTTGCACACGTTGTAAGGTACGGTGTGGTTGTTTTCAGCTCTGAAACTTATGGGGTCACCCAACCGATTATTTATTTTGTAATTTAACCCAAAAACCCACGAATTTAAGCAAATGAAAATGTCATTTATTCGATCCCACTTTAAAAATAATGTTAATAAAATATAATTCACATCTCCTGGTTTGCAAAACCTCAAGGGTATTTATGGAACGCGATTTTGTCTTTGTCATTTGAATATTGAGTACATATCATCTTCTTATGAGTACTCTGGATTTTAGCGATAGAAGATAGTCACTTTCAACAACTATGTAAGTTGTGGTATTTTATAATTTAAGGGTGAACAGCTTTGAAACGACTACCCACAATTTTTCTCATGTCAAGGTAAAGCGTGTTTCACTAGAAAGGAAATGTGTTAAAAGTTAATAAAGCAAAGTGCATGGGATAAAAACTGCTGATTTATTATTTAATCATTTGCTCTGAGACATGGCAATTATGCACGAAAAATAGTATTGGATAAATATTGAACACGACTTCAGTATATTGTTCCACATTTTTATAACATCAACAGATTAGGGTTTCTCAATCACACCATACGCAATTATCTCATCCTTCGCTTGTTAAATTATTGGGGGTTTATTGGGATGGTTCTTACTCTAAATATAACCCAAAAGAAAGAAGTCTAAGGGCGTCAAAAGATCTTGGCTACCAATTAGCTTCGCTTTTTCGACATATCTGACCAAAACATGTCTCATTCGGTGAAGCCATGGTGGAATGGACTACATGACATCCGACGTTGTCATATTGAAACCACATATTGTCTACATCATTCAATTCCTGTCGCAAAAAGTTGGTTAACATACACGACAATCCTCACCATTCACCGAAACAGAACTTTCCGCTTCATTTTTGAAACGTCCAAAAATCCAGCACGATTCCTCCAGGTAAAACTTCTTACCTAACAGTAACCTTTTGTAGACTCACAGCATTTCAACAATCGTTTTTGGATTTTCATCAGCCCCAAAGTGACAACTCTTTTTATTCACGAAGCCACTAAGATAAAAATGAGCTTCATCACTTAAGATGATAATTTCTCGAAAATTCTCATCAATTTGATTTTGCTTATACACACAATAGACGAAGATATGCCGCTCAAAATAGTCAGTAGCCTTCAGTTCTTGTGTTCAATCATTTTTCAAAACTCCTTTTTATTTGAACATCCGTTTTAATAATAGGATTTAATAACTACAACACATTCTTAAATTATTAATCTTTTCATGGATAAAAATGCCAAAGCCTGAGCATACCAATTGAAAAATCACTCTCAAAATCTTTGGATCTTTAAGCCTCAACCGCATTTAAAACATTTTCTTCTAGATGGAACAGCCTTTATAAGGGGTTTCCAATACTTGACAATAGGTCTTTGAACATCGTGTACTTAACCTTGATGAAAATGTTGAGTTTACTGAATAAATTGACTGTGACAGTTTGATGATTAGTGAAAGGGTGCGTTTACAAATTAAATTCAAAGTTGTCAAGCCCCTATTGTATAACCCTATTGTATAACCCTAGGGTTTTCCAATAGGGACTTGACAACTTTTTTTCGGTAATAAATTTTTATAATTAATTAACCACGATGAAAATGTTGAGTTTATTGAATAAATTGACAGTAACAGTTCGATGATTAGTCAAAGGGTACGTTCACAAATTGAATTCAAAGTTGTCAAGTGTATTGGAAAACCCGATATTTATCGCAAATACTATGTTTAGTTTGATAGTTAAACGTACTTATTCCCCTTTCGAACCAGACTTCTTCTCTCCTAAAAAAATGGCATCACAATGCACCTAGAACCAAGTTGCCCATTGAGCATGAGTCATAAATTGCTCAATACAAATCATTGTAAGCTTAATATTTCACTTCTCAGCTCAATTTCACATCGTTGATTTTCTGTTTTAAGTACTATATTTTCTTCGATGTACTTTTATGTTCCATCTTTCAAATACCGTGAGATAATCAAAAATGTGTTGTTGTTTTTTTATTCTGCTATAAATGGAATATGATAAGAGTAGCACAAGTTCTTAACGCAGATTGACACGTGAGGGAATTGTAGTGTAGGAAAATTACCAATCCGATCCCTATACATTTTTTTTCCTCAAACCCCTATTCATCATCATCATCATCGGCACTGCAACCGGGATTCGATCTTGGCCTTATTTAACTTCTCATCTCACACCTACATTGCGTCCCCCAAAATTCACCAACCTCATTTTGCTACTACTTGTGTAGTTGGTCTGTACTACTTACCTAACTACGCTTCGCCACCGTTCGCTGTGCACTTTGCTTCCACGCTTTGCCAACTGATTCAATTTCTCCAAGATTAGGGTTTATATAATCCTCCCATCTTCATCGCGGTCTTACCAACAGGCTTTTTCACGTTGGCGTTTCGTCCCTCAATTCCACGGTCTGTCCTTTCGTTATCCATTCTCGCTACATGCCCGACCCATCTTAATAATCGTGATGTAATGATTCTCACTATTGTTGGTTTGAGTTATATACCTTCTAACTCATGATTGGAGAGTTGCCTTCCTTGTCCCTTGTGATTGTAGTGTAGTTAAGGGTAAATGGTTTTGCGGACAGGTTGTAGGCTGAGATTTCGTAGGAAGTTAATCAAGAGTTTGTCATAAGTGGATAATATAGGGTGGGCCGTAACAGTGCGCCTAGTTTCAATATATAATAAAACACGAATTAGGGAACCTAGAAAGGCTTTGTTTATGTTTTAAGAAAGCACAAAATAAGGAAAATTATAAACTCTTATTTTTTTAAATTATGTTGATCAAGTAATTTCTACCAGCTTGTTGACATTGCTCAAGTCGGGTTCGTCCATTCTCAAAGCACGTTAATAAGTTGCATGTAAATTGCGTTGATTCCCGTACAATTTTTTGTAATAACTAGTCTCCCATTGACGGATTACCTTTATTAAAAGTACCTCAATAGGACAAATTCTCCACGAGTAAGATACCGGCACCGTGGTCATCATGACCTGTGTCTTTTTCGTGATATAAGTCATCCAATCGGTTGTTTGGCTTCTATTTTTGTGTTAGTTAAATTTTATATTCTTTGAGATGCAAATCGCAGTGTAAAATGTTTTGTAAATTGATCCACTTAATGTTTAAGGGTTGGTTTTCTTGAGAGTCGATTGTTGCAAATTTTCTCTTATCGATTCCCTAAGTCACGAAATAGTTTCTAGTGTCCTTGCTGATTTCGGACGCCCTTCCTTCATTATTCTTACCCTTGATCCGATTGTTTCAAACATTGTGATCCATTTATCAAAAGACCCTGCCCTTGATGACTGACTAATGTTTATTACCCCGGGAATTTAGCCCAGGCTCACACGCTATCCCAGCTGTTTTTTTTTAAATGGCACTCCACTCATTCTCTTACACTTTCTCTCCCACTTTCAATAGTCTGTAATCTACACACTGTAAAAAGTGAATTCCTCAACATTTGGAAATATATCACCCTCACACACATCGTCCCGTAAATATGTCACCCTCATACATCGTCCCTTTTCTAAGCGCCCCCCCCCCCCCCCCACAACCCTTTTTTTCCTGTATTTCGCGAAATTTAGGACAGCCTCGATAATTAGCGGGGTGTCCCTCGCTCTTACAGACTGCACATTTTAGAAGAGATCTGTCGTCTACCCTTTCTTTACCTAATGTGCATTGTTCTGCGCTGTGGTCCTGTCCGCGCCTTACGCATCGATACTGCATTTCACAGTTTGCTGCTGAGTGCCGGAACCTTTGATGGCGGAGACACTGGGTTATATCTCTGCCTTTTTTCAATTTGTCCCATGTGAACCCTTTTTAGCACATTTTTCATTTTTTCGAAGTCCTCACCCGAATTTGTCTATATGGCAAACCTATTTCCTGTCAGTCTTTTAATAGAAAAATCCTCCGCAATAGAAAGCTTACATAGACTTACCAGTTCGTTACAATCCATATCTGTAATGTTGATGGGTCTCATCTTCGTTTTCCTTGTTGCTGCTCGTTGCTCTTGTTGTGGTTGTTGTTGTGTAATCTGTTGCGGTGGGCATCCTTTTTGTTGGGTAGGATTTTGTCATGCACATTGTTGCTGTTTTTTCGGCTGCTGTTGTTTCGCCATTAGCTGTTTCTTTTCAGCCAATTCTTTCTTTTTGCGACGCTTCTCAGCTAATTGTGCCCTTACTCGGGACAGCCTTGCTTTAAGGTCGCTGAATTTCTTCTTCTCGTCATCAGTCTCGGTAGTCGCTAAACATGCAAACATGTTATTGGTCACTTTGTTGTCATTATATAGAACCGGGGGAATGTATTGTGCTTTCCCATTTTTTTCCCCTTTAAGAGTCTGTTATTGCGTCGCTTGGTTTGTTGATTTTTGCAGTGCGTTTGATTAACGCGGACTTTGGTTTTAAATTTGCATTTTTTTTTTTTTTTTTTTTTGCATTTTAAGTTTTTCTTTTGTTTTTGCTAAACATGTGCTTACATGCGCACTCAGGTAGTTAGTATTAAACTGTGTTCTTTGTTTTGACTGTCACACAACACATGGCTTCGTTCTCTTTTATTTGTTTATATTTATATATATTAACTTTGTTTTCACTGTTTTCATCCCCGGAATTTATTTATTTATAAATAGTCTTTATATTTCAACCACTCGCGACTAACAGCAACTTTTTTAATTAACTCGATCACCGAATTGAAAACACCTCCGTACTTGGTCACTGTGTATCGTTGAATGTGACAAATAGGCGGCAGTTCACATTCTCGTGTCATTGATAGGCCTCTGCGTTATAGGAAACTATGTTGTATAAGTTCATATCACTTCGGAATCTACTATTTAATGGATGAATACAAGGACAGAACATTCATTCGGTTTAGTGTGTGTCTTGTCTTTTACCTTGATTTGAAACGCATCAAAGAAAAGCCTATACATTTATTCGATGTACACATGCCAATCATCTAAGGCGACTAAGTATATACGAGTATATTAAATGTTTGCCGTTTTAATCTACAGTCGAATAGCACATGTATGCAGAACGACTGAAATTAAATATTTGATTACAATTTCTGGATATATTCGGTAGCACTCTTAATTGGTTTTTCTCTCCGAGTGTCTCTCGTCGTTACGATTTTGTATTTTAATAACTGTTAGCGACGCGTCAATCTATGTCCAGGAGAGACGTCGCTCCAATACATCCCGGGATTCCCAAGTACGCAAATACCCGACTCCTGGAAAGACACCGCATCAAGGAAAAAACCCAGAAAGTTACTACCGGACGCTGGAAAACAAAAAAGAAAAGAGTATCGGACGGATATTCAGGAAGACACCGCATCAAGGAACAAACTCAGCAAAGAAGGGAGCATCGGAGGGCTACTCAGCTAGACGCTACATCAAGAGAGCATTGTGTCGATATCAATTATTATTATTTATTGGCCTGTAGGAACCCGGAAGTTCATGACCTCACCGACTCGACTCCGCCATCGTTCCCTGTCCTGTGCACTCTCCTTCCACGCCCGATCATCTGATCCGATCTCCTCAAGGTCAAACCTAACATTGTCCTCCCATCTCCGTCGCGGCCGTCCTACCGGTCTCTTTTCCGTTGGTTTACCATCAAGAGTTCTACGCACGGTTCTATCGTTGCCCATTCGCGCCACGTGTCCGGCCCATCTTAATCTTCGCGACTTGATTACTCTCATTATTGTAGGTTTGCGGTGGTCCCATGAAATGTGTCGATATCAAGGTAGAGGGAAATTACCCGAGCACCAATTGCTCGAGACCTAATTGCTCCATTCCTGGGAAAACGCGACCGACACAATGGCAACACGTGCAGCAGTTGATCGCAACGCAATGGCACACGGCAACGATTGCCGTGTGCGAACTGTATATATAGAACGCAAAATTTGTAAACCGGTGAGTTTTAATCCAGAGCTCAAGGGACGTCTTTTTTTTCATATTAAATAAATGTATCTTAGGTTAAAAATAGAGACAGGTGGAGGGCGTTCCGTTTTTCAATCTACTCCTTTTCTTGTTTTAGAGGTACCCTAGAACACTTCCCCCCACCAGTAGTAAGGGGTTCTCGAAGCATATTATTCCCTTCGTTTAGTTTTACGAAAGGCGTGTTCCCACCACCGATGGTAACAGCCCTCGCGACGGCAAGAAATATCAAACAAATACCACAGCACATCACGCCGGAGGCATTCGGTAGAATTGTGTTAGGGCGTAGTTTCTTTTCATTTTCCTTTCATTACCTTTGGGTGTCGGTGGGTTCTTTTCTTTCGGGGTATCCTCAACCAGCTGGCGCAGGAAACGGAAAAAAATAAAGTCCACTACAATCATCACTAACAATAACTTAAAATGTTGATAAGATGAGCTTAGGAGAAACCAATCAGTACCCATTGTATTGTTAAGGACTGGAAATTGTATTTCTTTTAGCCATTCCGGAGTTCCGGAAACTTTTCTGATCACTAAAACCACCTTATGCTAAAAATTTAAGGTGAAATTCGAAATTATTCCGAAGAGGTTACTTGCAGACCCGTTTTTCCATATTCTGAAGAGTTCCCCTAATGTTTTCATCTCAATCAAGAAAAGTTCAAAGAATTTCGCATAAAATTGATTGAGCTAGGCCTAAATATTCGACACCGTCTGCTCGTCTATATGCGCAAAACCCGTTTTGAATGTTGTAGTTCCCAAGAGCCCCTGGTCGCTTCTCTTAAACTCACGTGTATCAACCCCATAAGCGAAAGTTGTTGTTAATCGACCATGGATCTAATTAAGACCAGATATATTAATCTCCTTTAATGTGACTTCTTTTATCATTAAAAGACTCCTACTCTAAATGAAGTACTGATTGCGTAGAAGGTATGGCGTAAGCTTGGCGTGTGTTGTCGAAACAACACCCATTTATTAAAGGTTATACTCGTGTTGACGTGCTCGTATTTCGCTAATTAAACAGGTGATAAAGTTCATTAAAGCTAATTGAAGCACTTCTTAGGGTAATCAGAATAGTCACAGTTTGGAGTGGGAATGTGTACTGATTGAAATCTGTTCAGTGATCAGTAAATCGATCGTAACTTGTGAAAGTCGCGGGTAGTTATATTGGCGACAAAATACTGTAATTGATCCGAATGTATCGAATAGATTGCAGTACACCGGCGATGAAGGCTGTAATAATTCATAGAAAAATTTTGATAGCTAGTTCAGTGGGGGTAGACAGGCAGCACAGGGAGCCTGTTGATCGTTGTCATATTTATGAGAATTGTTTTATGTAGCGACTTAATGGGACATTTTTCAGGCAGGTGCACTTCTGGCTAACGAATGATTTGTGGTATTGAAGAGAATGTGAGAGCTAGCAGATCCTTATCTTAAAAATGTAGAGCCTGACTGAAAGTTGATCTTAATTCAACATTATGGTTTATTTGTTGAAACAAAAGAAGTTTTGTGCTCAGCTGCATTCATATGATCTATTAGTAATCTTATTCCTGTGCATGTAGGTTATAATGGTGGTACTGAATTTTTTTCTTCGCCATATGGGGACGTTTTTTTCTTTATATCGTTGATCAGTTTGCCCAATAACGCTGCATAATACTATAAATATTTATATATATATATATATATATATATATATATATATATATATATATATATATATATATATATATATTCATCGGCACCACAATAGGGATCCGGCCTTGGCCTTATTTAGCAAATCCCGAGGGTTGTTAAATTATCCATATTAATTTATTTTTACGGGTAAGGTTATATATATAGGGTGGCGCAAAATTAGACATTTGTGAGCTGGACATCATATTAGACATTTGAAAACTATAAAAAAAAGTAATGGTCCAAATAAAGATGATCACTCAAAATCATTTTTTTTTATTTAGTAAAAAAGTAATTCAAAAACAAAATTGGATGATTTATATTGCGCCACCCTATGTATACTCGTATATTAGGTGTACAAATAAGTTTACGTCGTTTTCTATACAATATTAGGAAATTATTGTGAAAGAACGGTACATTAGGTTTTAATCAAAGTATTGTCCATTACAAGACACTACTTTTTCCATATTTCTGGCAGCATCCGGATTCCACGTCGGAAGAACTCTTCTTTTTTGAGGATGTCCACGAATCGACCCATTTTTTTGGGATCTTCATATGTTGTAAAGTGCTGCTCGGACAGACCATGTGCCATGGATAGAAATAAGTGATAATCAGAAGGGGCAAGGTCTGGTGAATACGGCGGGCGGGGTAGTGTTACGTGAGTAACTCTTCCATCGTCCTTGTTCTAACGAAAAATAAACTCAGCTACATTACAGATAGAAAATTTAAATAATTTAAGTGTATCTATATACTAACGTGAGCACAAAATTATATAACAATTAGAAACAATATACACAACTATATAATATATTGAACACAAAATTATTTCACAACTATATACTATATTGAACACAAAATTATTTCGCAGTAGGACTTCCCAATGAAGTCTTTTCAAATAGTTTTTCACCGGCACCGCAACATGCGGACGAGCATTATCATGGAGAAGAATCATTTTTTCATGTCTCGAGTAGTAATGGGCGCGTTTTTCCTAGAGTGCTTGCCTCAATCTCATTAATTGTGTTCGGTACAGAGCTCCAGTGATGGTTTCACTCGGTTTCAGCTATTCTTAATACACGACATCAATCTGTTCCCATCAAATACACAGCATACGTTTTTTTCTCATGAATATTCAGTTTTGCTGTCGATGTTGAAGCGTGGCCAGGTGGTCCCCATGATTTTCTCCTTTTTGGGTTATCGTAGTGAGTCCATTTTTCATCCTCAGTGGCTATCAGATGCAAAAAACACTCTTTTGCCTGGCAAGCAGCATTTCACTTATGCAAAGTTGGGGTTCATGGTCTCTCGGCTTCAGTTTGTATGGAACCCAATTTCCTTGTTTTTGAATCATCCTTAACGATTTTAAATGATGTGAAATTGCTTCTTGAGTTACATCTAATATACGCGCAAGTTCTTTTTGCGTTTGGGATGGATCTTCCGCCAATATTGCTTTCAATTTCCTCTCTTCGTACACTTTCGGCCTTCCACTTCTTTCTTTGCCTTCCACGTCAAACTCACCGTTTTTAAACTTTTGAAACCACTCACGACAACTGCTCTCACTCAAAGCAGCCTTACCATATGCGCCTACAAGCAATCGATGCACTCCAGGGGCAGATTTCTTCAAATTAGAAAAGTAAATCAACAGTTCCCGTAAATGACGCTTATTTGGCACAAAACTAGACATTTTTGCACGAAAGAAATTATGTAAACCAAAGTCACTAATATTTTGAGGTTATGTTGTTATCACGTGTTCAAATTCACATTATTACGTTTGACATCTAACAATTTCTACATCATTTTCTCATATATATGTATTAATTTAGTGGGACATGATAAAAATATGCTTTGTTATAAACCCAGGAGGTTATATAAACCCGGGAGGTTATATAGACAACAAATTTTAAGGTTTGTATTTTTATCATGTCCCAATATTCTATTTATTGGCCTGTAGAAACCCGGAAGTTCATGACCTCACCGACTCGACTCCGCCATTGTTCCCTGTCCTGTGCACTCTCCTTCCACGTTCGACTATCCGATCCGATCTCCTCGAAGTCAAACCTAACATTGTCCTCCCATCTCCGTTGCGGCCGTCCTGTCGGTCTCTTTCCTGTTGACTTACCGTCAAGAATTCTATGCACGGTCCTATCGTTGCCCATTCGCGCCACGTGTCCAGCCCATCTTAATCTTCGTGGCTTGATTACCCTCACTATTGTAGGTTTGCGGTCAATTCGTGATTGTGGAGTTTCCTCCATTGTCCTGCCTCCTCGTCATATTTACCTGCAAAGATAGGCTTTAGAACTTAATTCTCGAATACGCGGAATTTGTTTTTTTCCCGTTTTGTGAGAATCCATGGTTCGCATCCGTATAGAGCAATTGGCGTGATGGTGGTTCTATAGGCACGGAGCTTTATGTTACGTGATAGCAGTTTGGATTTCAGCAGCTTCTGATTGCATGCCAACTAGCGTTGCCGAAATACAGTCTTTTGTTAATTTCCTTCGACGTTTCGTTACTGGCCGTCATTATCGTTCCCAGATATTTAAATTCTTTCACATTTTCAAATATCTTGCCTCTGACGTTTATATGTGGTTTCCTGAGGTCCACCTGCTCTCGCCGTAATCATGTATTTTGTTTTGTCTTCATTTATTTCTAGGCCCACCTCTTCTGCCGCTTGCATGATGATATTACTGTTGTTATATATACAGTTTCTAGATTATCGCCCAAAACGCCGATGTCATCCGCATATGTGAGCACTTGTGTGACCCCGTTCAGGGATGATCCGGCCATGTTGTCGTCTCGTACCTTTCTGATGACATACTCGAGGACAAGGTTAAAGAGACATGGTGAGAGGCCATCGCCCTGTTTTAGTCCGTCCCGGATTTCAAATGGTTCTGAGAGGTGGTTTTCTATTCTAACTCACCTTTTGTTTTCGTTCATGCAAATTTGAATGAGGGCGGCATATTTTTTCGGGATTCCCAGCTCAACTACAATATAGTAGAGTCTTTGTATTGCGACTGAGACGTAGGCTTTTTTGAAGTCAACGAACAGTTGGTGAACCGTCTCGTCGTATTCCCACTTCTTTTCCAGCAATTGCCTTATTGTGAACATTTCGTCGTTTGTTGACCGGTTTCTACGAAATCCGCATTGGTAGTCTCCTAATATTTCTTCTGGGTACTGTGTGATTCTCGCTAGTATGACATTTGTTAATATTTTGTATGTGGTTGGAAGCAACGATATTCCTCTGTTCTTTTCGCAGTCAGATCTGTCACCTTTTTTGAAAATGGGGACGACTATTAAGGTTTTCCTTTGTTCCGGAGTGACTTCCTTATCCCATATTGTTTTAATGAGTTGGTGAATCTTCCGAGCGGTTGCCTCTCCTCCATGCTTCACAAGCTCTGCCGGTATGCAGTCGACTCCGGGAGGGTTGTTGTTTTTCAATCGGTTTATTGCGTATACAACTTCGTCGGAAGAGGGCTCTGGGATCTGAGGCTTCGCTATATGAACGTCTGCTGCGTTTATTTGTGGTTGAGGGGTGCGCACATTAAGCAGGTTTTTAAAGTACTGCTTCCATCTTTTCACGATATTTTTTGTTTCTGTCACCAGACAGCCGTTTGTGTCTCAGATTATTTGGCTCTCCCTTGGTAGACATTTCTAATTGAATTTATGCCGTCATACATACCTCTGATATTCTTTGCTCTGGAATTTTCTAGGATATTTTCGATCCAAGTTTTTTGCATTCGGAAAGTCTCGCCGTGTCTTTTCGAATTGTCGCCCATCTTTCTGCGTTGACTTCATCATATCATTCTAGGTGGATCAGTCTGAGGCGTTTACGTTGTTTGATCTGCCCTGCACTCATCGTCAAACCAAGGTTTGGACTTAATTGTGTTCGTAAATCCTAATACCTTTCGGGCTGTTTGTTCGATGTCATGTCCCAATATATTAAAAAAAAGATAGTTCCGGGTTATATTTGATTCAAGCTCGTAAAAGGGTATGCGTAATCAAGTTTGCATTCTCTACTTTCTTGCTTGCGATATGTAGTGTCGTCACTCAACTTGTAGAATATGGGTGGTAATACCTTCTTCAGGGGATATCTGGTTGGTTGTAGGGGGTTTTCCAATAGGGACTTGACAGCTTTTTTCCGGTAGTAAATTTTTATAATTTGCAGACGTTGTTCGTTCGTGTACTTAACCATGATAAAAATGTTGAATAAATTCACAGTGACAGTTCGATGATTAATGAAAGGGTGCGTTCACAAATTAAATTCAAAGTTGTCAAGTCCCTATTGGAAAACCCGATACGTACGAGGGTTTCCTTTTATATTTCGGGATTAGAGAACAAAAACAAATATTGATCATTGAAAATCACTTTATTGTTTTTCAAAATATTCCCCATGAAGATCTATACACTTTTGCATGCGTTTGAACCAATTGTCGAAGCACTTTTGCCACTCTGATTGAGGTATCTCCAACACATGCATTCTGAATGCAGCAACCGCTTCTTCGGGTGTCGAAAAACGTTGACCTCTCAGTTTGTTTTTTACGTACGGGAATAAAAAGAAGTCATTCGGTGCCAAGTCAGGACTATACGGCCGATGACCCTTCAAATCGATGTTTTGGGTGCTCAAAAATGCAATTGTCGCAGCCGATGTGTGAGAGCTCGCATTGTCGTGGTGAAGAGTGATCCGTCTTCGGCGGTTGGTTTTCTTGATTTCTTGGAAGACAACTGGCAAACAAATGGTTGTGTACCACTCAGAATTGACTGTTCTGCGTTGTTCTAGTGGCACGGTTGCGACATGTCCAGTTTTTCCGAAAAAACAGGCGACCATTTGCTTGGAAGTGCTTCGTGCGCGAACAACTTTTGTTGGATTTGGCTCATCTTGAAACACCCAGACAGTCGACTGCTGTTTACTTTCGGGCTCATGCGCGTAAATCCACGATTCATCACCTGTCACGATGTCATAGACGTGTTTCGAAGCACCGCGACCGTATTTTTTAAGCATTTCTTTCGACCAATTGACACGAGCTTTTTTTTGGGCGATTGACAAATTGTGTGGGATCCAACGCGAACAAATTTTTTTGACAGTCAAATGTTTATGCAATATTGAATGTATGCTGGTCCCACTAACGCCTAAGGTTGTCTCAATCTCACGATAGGTCACATGACGATCTTCCAATATCAGTTCGCGCACAGCATCAATGGTTTTCGGAACAACAACTGATTTTGGACGACCTTCACGAAATTCATCTTGGAGTGAACTACGACCACGATTGAATTCACCATACCATCGATAAACACTGGTCCTCGATGGAGCTTCATCGCCAAAAATTGAATTAAGTTCACCCATGCACTGTTGCTGAGTTAATCCACGCCGAAAGTTGTAAAAAATAATCGCACGAAAATGTTGACGATTTAATTCCATTTTTGGGCCGAGATGAATCTTTTAAGTTACTGTAAACAACACAAATAGCGCTCGTATGTCAAAACGTTCTGAGTGCGTATAACCTCAAAAATGTCCAACTTTACGACAGAGCTGTCAATTGCCGGATTGCAACACTAGGGTTGCCAATTCCCGAAACATAAGAGGCAACCCTCGTATAAAAGTTGTATTCACATGGGTCATGTTCTCACTTTCGTATTTATTAGATGCACACCCTAAAGTTTCCAGTAACTGCGACTGGGATGTAGTTAGCAGTAGCCTCCACTGGATAAAGGGATGTTTGTGCTTTTTCATATACTACATATTATTACCTTTATTCTGATATTACGCAGAGAGTGTTGACATTTCCGAAGTTTAACGAAATTTTAATTCTAATTTAATTTAATTCTTATAGGTTTTATGATGTGCGTTCAATACCTCCATTAACACGATATTGTCGTTGCCCAGCGCCTCTATAAAGCTGATTGAGCGGAACGAAAACCTCCTCATTTGTAAAGCAAAATGCGATTTTTTGTTGATGAGATGACATACGACTATTTCACTAACAAATATCAGAAAGGGTCTTAAAATTCAATAAAATCCTGTCGGAGCCCTTTTTCGCTTTCTTGTTAATTCTGTATTTGTCTGCACCTCATGCCTGTAATTGAACGCTAAGTTTGCTGCAATCGGGTACCACCAGGCACATGGAGCAAAGTGAAGCAAGCGCGTCCCTTACGTCTTGAATTGTAACTATCTTGTAGCTTGGAGAGGATGATGGTGGTTGGTTCTTCTTGCCAAGTTTAGCCCGAAACTTGTTACCATTTTTGTCAATGGCCTGTCATTTGAGACGAAGAAGGGAAACAACCGCACAAAATAGTTTTTTGTCGGATGGTGTTACACGTTCTGTTTGCCTGTTACTTGTGTGTAACAAGTGGTTTGAATATAGCTGAATATATACCATGGCTGGCCCCCTGCAGGTCCCATATTTCGCACCTAATTCCGTGTCTAGTGCCGGACCAAAATTTTCTGATAGCTGATGACATTTTGGCGTGGTAATGCGCATGGGACGGATTTTGTTGGTAAGTTGATGCTCTGGGGCAAACAGAGACTGGTGTCAGTTGACATTTTGTCGTACACGACATATTGATTTATGAGCCTTGTGAACACAATCCGCACGAATTTATCCGACACATTGTAATTTAGATTTACAAATTATTTGACGGACATTTTTGGGCACATGCTCAGAACTAGTCGCCGCCAAATGGTGAGAGGTGCTTTGGAATGGATGATTTGTGTTTGTCAACGTTGTGGAATTTTAAGTTTGATTTGTGCAGCTATCAAATTTGCTTTGGTTATGAGATCAGCAACGTAGTGGATTAGAAACTGTTTGGTGGGAGAATCTTATATCGATCGAGGAGGTCTGAAAGGCTTGCTCCGTATTTGTAGAGGCTTATGAATTTAACGTATTGTCTAGTAAATCAAGTTTTTTACTGGCACTGAAATTCGGTCAGTTCAAAGTAATTAATTAAGTGAGCCCTATCAAACTTGTGAGCACGTCCTCGCAATCTTTCAAATTGACAATTTACATGGACTATAAACTGTCCATTGTAAATCAGTGTAAGGTGGATGAGGAACAACTAATATGTGTATAATGGAGAGACGTACAGAAATATAAGGATAATATATATTGCAACCTGTTGGGAATAAACGAGTGATGTGTGAAGTTTACTTAGGCATAGATAGTTATTAATCCGCTTGAGTAGATTTCTGAAATACATTCTTAGTTGTAGCTATCTGTTTCGCTTCTTAGAAGTTACAATCGAATTTCTAGCTGCTCAAAATACTGCCATTGGTATGTGGTCATCTTTCTTTACCAGGTTTCTGTTAGTTTATGGTTAGTTTACGAAATAGGGTAGTATTATGGCGAACGGCTGATCAAATCCAACAAAGCCTATTATGGTCTATCACGGCTCTTTAAATCCCGAAATTTATCCAGAACATCAGAGCTGCTACTGTACAAGACCATGGTCTTATCAGTACTCATGTATGGATCCGAGACCTGGGTGCACAATAACAGGCACTCTAAACTCTTAGCCGCGTTCGAGAGGAAGGTCTTAAGGAGAATTGTTGGCCCCGTATGTGAGGGAGGTTCATTCCGGAGACGCTACAACAATGAGTTGCATGCAATCTACCTTGAAGCTAATGTTGTAAGAAAAATCAAGCTCGGTAGACTCCGGTGGTACCTAGCTCGAATGAGCGAAGAAAAGACTGCGCGGCAGACCTTGTCTGCGATGGAAGGATGGCGTAGACCACGACGCCCATAGCCTGGGTGTGCCAAACTGGATGACAACGGGTCGAAATCGGGACGGGTGGAGAGATGTGTTAAATAAGGCCAAGACCGGATCCCGGTTGTAGTGCCGATGATGACGATGATGATGATGTAGTATTATGGGGGAATTTTTACGAGTTAACGTATTTTAAAACTGTAAGATATTCTTATTTGTTATGATTACAAAAATACACGAAACAATTAGCTTTTATTAATCTTTGATTGCTAAAGGCCGCACACGAGTTGGTTGTATATCGGATATAAACCTACAACGTCTGAGCTGATTAGTGTTTTATTTCGAAATCTTTGATTGGTGCATCAACGTCGCACCAGCTGAGATGTAGACAGATTGACTCTCTGAATCAGGATCTAGATAAAGTCCTCCAGTGGGGAAAGGCCAATCTTGTCGACTTCAACGCAACGAAGACCCAGTATACAACATTCACAAAGAAAACTGGATCATCGGTTCCACAGCTGATGATGAGTGGCCGGGCCCTCGAGGCTGGGGAAAGTTTGAAATTGCTCGGCGTCACGGTCTGTGGGAATGTATCATGGCATAAACACGTCTCGAGTATCGCCAGGTCAGCCTCAGAAAAACTCAGTTATCTTTTTAGAGCCAAGAAATATTTTACTCCGGCCCAACTTCTTCTCCTATATAAATCCCAAATTAGACCCGCGCTCGAATATTGCTCTCTTGTTTGGACCTCGGCTCCTAAACATACCCTCGACCTACTTGAGAGCATTCAGAGACGAGCGATCCGCCTGATCGGGAACTCGGCGCTGACGTCGGGACTACCGTCGCTATCACATCGAGGGCACGTGGCCGACCTCTGTCTGTTTTACAGATATTATCACGGGTGCTGTTCTTCGGAGATTCTTGGCATTGTTCCACGCAATTCGGTCTATATGCGCTCCACAAGACAATCCGACGGATCGCACCCGTTTGTGGTTCATCTCCCGGCAGCGCGAACATCCCTGTATCAGAACTCGTTCCGTTACAGAGCGGGGAAGCTGTGGAACTCACTTCCCACGGGAGTGTTCCCGGAGCGTTACAACCTGCAACTGTTCAAAAAGAACTGCAACAGTTATTTGATGGCATCTCGGGGCGCCCACTCGACGCTATAGGTTCGCCTCTCCCGAGAGAAGTCTAATAAAAAAAAAAAAAAAAAAAAAATACATTTAGTATATTATTTGGTCTTTCGATTTGTTTTAAATATGCGACTTCATCCTGTAATTTTGAAAACTTGTCTAACTGACGAAAACCTTCTCCCGTCAAGTGTAACTTAAACTGGCGAAAAATCATATAGTTATCGAACGTCAGGATTTTCTATTTAAATCCAAGTTACGTGTTTCTAAGTGTAAATTCCCTGTATAACCAGTATAACCATGTCTTTGTGAATCCGTGCACCAGATTTCATAATAACTAGGTATTCCACTGCAATATATCTGGGTTACCAACTATAACCTAAAGTTGTTTTTCCATCAGCCGAAAGTGTGTAACAAAACCCTTTAAGTGTTAGAAAAACTATAAGACAAGAAGTTATCGTTTTAAAGCCGAACGATTTTGCACGAGCCCTCTTCCTCGAAAAGCTTTCAGTTATTCTTGGAATTGCATTTGTTTTATATCTGGAGTCCATCATCATCATCGGGACTACCACCGGGAACCGGTCTTGGCCTTATTTAGCAAGTCATAAGGCTTATCTGGAGTTCGGACCATAAATAATTGCTCATCGATAGTACACAGCAAGAAACAGCACGCTTAGTTAATAATACTGTCAAAACTGCAGTCCCTGTCGCATTAAGTGGGAGTAGTAGTTTGGTGGGCAAGATCTTGGTGGCGGCGTACGGCAGGGGTTCCTATCACTCACCAGCAAATTACGGGGGAAGAAATCGTTCACCAAAGAAAGGAGAGGGTATTTAATTAAATTTAATTAAAATACACTGTTTTGTTGGTAGTAAGAAACGTCTGTCTCTGGGATTATTACTCGACTGACTAATGACTGGCGAGGGAAAGTTCATTGCGTCGTGGCAATGGAGTCATAGCTAAAATCAACTCACTGCCATTTACTAAGAATTTTGAAAAGGGTTGCTATGCCAGTATATTGCTTTAAAAACATACCTTAAGACATCTAATTCGCTCATCATTTTGGACATATGTAGCTTAGTCAGTGCTGTTTTTATGATTATGTTTTAGTCATTTACTGTCATTCCGTGTGCATCAGTTGTATAAGAGATGGATGTCGATAAGCAACATTTACGACATTGCATTCTATTCTGTTTTCAAGTGCAAAAATGCTGCTCAAGCTATGGAATTAATTATTTCTTTTTCATTTTTAAAACATTTGTTATTTTTCTTTTTATATTCTTAATTTCTAAATTAAAGGCTAGACAAAAAATGCGTAAATTCTAGCTTAATTATCTTATATAATAACTTACTGGTCCTTCGCAGACGCTCTAAGCTAAACATTACTAAACATTTGTATAATTTGCCTTTCGGCGACAGAAGTTTGTGGCAGTACTTATAATTATTTGAAAGACAAAGGACATTTTAGGGTTGAGGGCGCCCCACGCCTAGGTGCAGTAAAACAAATTGACGACGAAAAATATCAAGTTTCAATTGATAAAAATCCATGTAAAACTCAAGAGGGTCTTGCAGGACAGTTAGGAGTTTCTCACCAAGCAATATCAATAAATCTTTGTATAAGTATTTTTTCCAATAAAGCTGAATTTGACCAAAAAGCCGAGTTTCTACTTGCACTCCTATTAAATATATTTCCGAATTTATATACTAAGCGAGTTCAAATAAAAATAGTTTATATATAATACGTAGAGTAATAATTTCAGGAGAGCCGCAAATGTGGCTTGATATTAGAGGCACACCCCTTTTCTGAAATGGGTCCTTATTGCGTAGTGGAAGCATTTTTCTTATATCTCTGCCAACTCCGGTAGACAAAATATTCTGCAAAGTAATTCTCATACTGATAAAAATAGTATTTGTAATTACCACGTGAAGTTGTTATCCACACTTAAAATCTATTTAAACTATGAACCAATTTTTTTAAACTTTACTTGTGATGAAATAATTTCTAAAGACGGCATTAACACACGTCATCATCGAAGAGTTGTTGCTGTAAACAATTACGCCAAGGTGTTAAACAAACGCTGGGAGAACTCGAGGCGCAATTGAAATTGGAAGTGTAATAAAAACCGCCAACTCTCTGGGTGAGCTCATGAAATCTTTACTCCCGCTTAGTGTCTCTTTATACCAAGACACTAATTGAATATATTCATCGAGACAACAAGGGTAACGGTTATTTCCGTGTGGCATTATTTTGCCATCGCGCACTTGGTTCAACACATTTGGAATAAAAACACTTAAGCGGTGTTTGTTGAAGACATTCTTCAGATACCTATCTATTTGTCATCTGTTTGAAAACGCGAAAGCGGCTACTGTTTTATAATTGTGTTATCACCAGTGTTCAGGCTGTGTATTAGAATTGAGAGGAAGTGGCATTGACGGAGTGACAAAGCTTTATATGAGTTATGTCTCCTAAATGTCTAAAAGGAGCATACTGTTGGCTCACCTCATGAACTAGAGCTAGATAGGTTCAATTAAAAGTTTCACTCAATGTCTGTTTAAGACATTCTATATGTATAAACTGCCTAGGTATTATGTATATTGTAATAAGACGATTGTAGTATTCTATTTGACATTGTGCTCTTTAGAGTACCTGGACTATCAACCCCCTGTTGGTTTATTAATTTTTATGAGCTAAGCTAATTTTTTGTTTATGTCAGTAACGTTGACGATTATTAACATATTACTTGCGTCATAAAGAACAAATTGAAACCTTTTTAACCTAATGAAATGCGTAATTCAACATCAACATGGGGAATGATAAAACATGTTCGCAACTGAGTGAGTTGTTACAGAAACTCTCGGCTTCGAAGGTACAAATTCATTGATGTTGTTAATGTTTTGAAGTCCTTTGGGCTTCCTGACCGAGTTTCGTCTTTGGCCACTTTATGCCCCTTATCAAATGGCTTCTACCTTTTGAAAATTTGGAACCTTGATGAACATTTATCGTCGTAATATTGTTGAAACAATTTCAATGCGTCAGGGCAAGAAATTTCACTATTTACACAAAATTTGATGCAAATTCTTTGTTCCAAAGACTTATTCATAAAAAAAATCCGCCGACAAAAATTGTCCTTATACGCCGAAGACCCTATCAAAGCAAATGTCATGCAATTTCTATTAACCATTTACCGCATGCATACCAGGTTACCAAATACATATAACATATAGTACACACCGGTATTCATAGCACGTGTAATTATTAAAAATTCAATTTCAATACTCTCTGCACACAGTAGTGAATCACTAATAGCATGGTGACCCAATGTGTTTACATTGATGACCAATTTTTTATATCTCACATTTCGCTGAATCGCCACCCTGAGGTACTGTTTTGTTAACCGGGTTCCTCAGCCACGTTCTGAAAGATGGTCAAGAAATGTTCCCAATACTTCAGGGAGCCTGTAGCTCGGGTGATATTTCATGGGGCGGTTGGGCATGGGGACTGAACCCGCCACTCAATAATTGTGCCGAACTGCCACCATACTAAGAGTCAGCAATTGAACTTACGTATGCACAATCAGTCGATTAACACAACGGCATTACCAAGTCAGCCGTATAGGCGACAGTCAGTATTGATTATTATCACACAATCGGCAACTGATAAAAGTATTAAAAAACTAGAATGGAAATTAAGTTATTTATACTGAAGAACAACAAAACAGCAATTCCTAATGACATTGCAGTCCATATAGGGCTTGTGAAGTTTCAGGTTTGATAAGTTGTTGTACAGTTTTAATAATAACTAGTAATTTTAACTCTTACAGCAGCACCTCTTCTTCAGTTGATCTTGCGTATGAGTAGTGGCACGTGTGTCACATTCTCCTTACCATTCTTCTCCATGTCGCTATCTTTCAATTTTTGTCTTTTATGGTTTTATTTTTTTTTTCTCCCAGGAAAGGCGAACCTATATCGCCGAGTCAGCGCCCTGAGATGCTATTTTTTTTCTCTCGACCGGGTCCATCAGCCGAGCTCCGAAAGATGCTCAATAGGGTGGTATTTCACCGGGCGGCTGGGCTTTAGGACCGTACCTACCACTCAGTAATCGTGCCGAAATGCACAATAGCAATTGTCGTCAGTTGAACCTAGGTTTGCACAATCAAACATAAGACACAACCTCATTGAGGCGAGAATGGTTCCCTATTTAGACTACGAATCACAAAAAATTAAATAAATGCTTTAATAATTTTACAAAGCCGCAATTGTATAAATGTGTCAGTAAAGTCGGTTTCTTTGTTTTTATTAATTATTTTTATTAATTTTTTTTATTTTATTGTTTTTATTATTATTATTATTATTATTATTATTATTATTATTATTATTATTGTTATTATTATTATTATTATTATTATTATTATTATTATTATTATTATTATTATTATTATTATTATTATTATTATTATTATTATTATTATTATTATTATTATTATTATTATTATTATTATTATTATTATTATTATTATTATTATTATTATTATTATTATTATTATTATTATTATTATTATTATTACTATTATTATTATTACTATTATTATTATTATTATTATTATTATTATTATTATTATTATTATTATTTATTATTATTATTATGATTATGATTATTATTATTATTATTATTATTATTATTATTATTATTTATTATTATTATTATGATTATGATTATTATTATTATTATTATTATTATTATTATTATTATTATTATTATTATATACTTATCTCGAAAGAGCCGAACCTATAACACACTGTTGCAGTTCTTTTTGAACAGTTGCGGCATGTCACGCACCAGGAACACTTGCGCAGAGAGGGAATTCCACAGCTTCCCCGCTCTGTACCAGAACGAGTTCTGATACAGGGATGTTCGCGCCGTTGGGAGATGAACCACGAACGGGTGCGATCCGTCGGATTGTCTCGGAACAATACCATGAATCTCCGCAGAACAGTACCCGAGATAATATCTGTAAAACAGACAGAGGTCAGCCACGAGCCTTCGATGTGATAGCGACTATAGTTCCGACGCCAGCACCGTGTTCCCGATCAGGCGGATCGCTCGTCTCTGAATGCTCTCAAGTAGGTCGAGGATATGTTTAGGAGCAGACCTCCAAACATGGGAGCAATATTCGAGCGCGGGTCTAATTTGGGATTAATACAGGAAAAGAAGTTGAGCTGGAGTAAAATATTTCTTGTTTCTTAAAAGATAGCTCAGTTTTCTTAAGGCGGATCTGGCTATGTTCGACACGTGTTTATACCACGATACATACCCGCAACTCACATCAGTGGAGTATAGTCGAGTTTAAAAATCAAATTCTAAAACACGGTCAGTAGCCTGATGGGTAACGCTTAGGTACAATTTTTGGTGATTCAAACTGTCATAGCGTCAGTTCGAACCGCACGTTCTACTTCACTATTATTTCAAACGCTATAAGTCTATTAGTCACTCTGTTGTAGCAAGCCTACTTTGCGGTACCGCTTGGTTGCACGTGTTTCTGATTCCAACACAGTTCATTCTGTTAATATGAGTGAGATTGGAGCGCCAGTGTTTAAAAGCTCTATTTTTTCTGCTGTAATCTGTTAGCATTGTTTATCAATCCAAGACTTATCAGATGAATTTCGATGGAATGCGTAACGTAGATCTCCATCCCGAGCATATATCTGACCAACTCCGAGCATGCGATAACCTCAGAGTCTCCAAAGCACACCTCCGACCACGGAAAGGATGTGAAGAAATCTCACAAATCGTCCCAGTTAGCAGCCCCATACCTCCTTACATGGCGAAGCTGCTTAGGTCGGTTATTCGTTTGAAATGCAAGTAGTTGCGCTACAGATACTAAGCAGTCGTCCGAGTTTCCCAGTGGCTCAGCAACCTCCACGATATAAATGCAACGAATTACAGAAACAGATCCAGGGTGTTCGCATAATCACCTCGTGTATCCGGCACTCGTGTAGGTTGTGGCGGTTCCCCCAAACCCCACGGCCCACTTACCTGAAAAACCCCCATAACTACATCCCAATCGACATAAGTTTTCGCACCTTAAGTGCTTTACGCATCTAGGTTATCAAATTTATAATCTAAAAGTCCCTGTTAAAGAATTCCTACCTTTTCATGCATTTCTTCGCATACAAATTCCCTACAAGAATTCTTTCCATTATACTGGTGCATAAAAAACAAAACCTATTCGGTAATTTCGGTTACCAGGCAAATTCCAACCTCCCCACACCTGCGCCGCAATCTCCCCGCAGCAAAAACATTTCCTTCCCAAGGATAATTAATGCTTTCAATGCATTACCTGGAAATGCCTGCAAAGAATTTTTCCTACAAGGGCATTCATACATGTATCAATGCATCTCTGCATTAAAGACCCAGAACCGAGTTTCCAATTAGTGTAGATATTCACACTAGAGTTCGATCCTGGCGTCGCCATAGATGGTATGTAAAATTGACACAAATGGTATATACAAACCGTCATTGTGTAATCATCTGAATTGCTTCGCAATGACTTGCAACTATCGATACAGCTGCAAGCACTTTAACCAGGAATGCTCCTTTGTTTGAATCTCCAAACAATCATCGACTTCGCGCGTAGCCGCCGGATTGAATTCAAAGCATAAACAATGCAAATATAGAATCCCTTTCCCACAAACAAGGGATTCGTTTCGTCCACCAACCCATTAGCACCTTTCCCAATGTCTATTCGTATATTTACACAAGGGCATCACTCATTTAAGACTTTTATCATGCCCTCGTCTCATCTTTTCATTTACCACATTTCTTCGATGTATCCTCGTCTATTTATTTAGACGCGATGCACTTCATAGACAACGATCTTCTCAATCCCTTTGTCCTTGCCGCCCGTCTGCTTTGTTTTGCCATTGCCTCCGCGCATGAGTAGACAACACAGCTCTGAACGATCACACACATACCACCATGATCTTCATTACGAGATCTGGTTTGCTATTCCACCAAGAGAGACTTTACGTTTCTCTGGTGGTAAGTAAATACATATCCTTAGTGGAGAGGATATCTACCACCACACCACAAACTCACCCCAAACGAGAATTGTAGCAGGGAGTCAAATTACATCCGGCGACCACGCTGGTCGCGCGATCTCCCGCTGTCCGGTGCGCACGGAGACGCGATATATCCCGGAGTCGCGAGTTTAACACACCCCCGAGTGTATTCATAGTTTTCTCGTGCTAAGTAATCAAAAAATGAACAATAAAGTAAAATCTGGTGGACAGAAAATAAATTGTATCCCATAGTGAAACTGCAAGTGTGCACCTAACGTTAATTAGTTTTACCCCACTTCATTTAAAACAAAAACATGGGCACAGAGTGTTTTATTAACCTTCGCTGCGGTGTCCTGAGTATGTGTATGCTTTTCCTTTGGCGTTAGGAGATGGAACTTTAGTGACAGACGGATGGGGATAGGAGTGTACCGAGTGCCCGTGTCAGGCACAATATACTCGTAACCCCCACAGGTTCCTCCAGGAGTTGAGTCAAATTGCGGCTAACAGCGAACATCTCCCCCAGCCCCCCAGCCCCGTCGGTTCTGTTAGAATGTACCAACTAGTCGAAATGAAGTACATTAAAATCGCCAAGGACGACAATTTTAGAAGCTGGGTGATTTATTTGTATTCAGTCGACGGTACGTGAAAGATATTCGAAAATATCGCCGGTCGATCGTCATTTGGGAAGTGGTAAAGACAACAAAGTAATTTAATAGAATTCCTCAGCACGACCTTCAACCACATGATGTTCATGTTATTGGGCTCTAACGCCGCCATCCTTTGCAAAGACAGATCGGACGCAGACTCCTCCCTTAAAACGGAATCTCGAATGTAAGTGTATCCTGAGCAACGAAGATATGTCGAATCAGTTGACGAATTGACCAGGGTCTCAGTTGAGGCATGGATATCAGGGTTCGTTGTATGTAAATATTGGTGGACGTCGTTTACATTCGGATTGGTGAAACCGATGCCCCTGATATTACAAAATGCCGTTATCAGTCGAACGTCGACAGAGCTTCAAGAACGAACCTGATTACGCGGTGACGAATTTCTTAAAGTTCGGTTATTTATCAAAATATTAGAATGATGTTCCCCCTGACATAGTCCCGCCCGGAGATCCGAATGGTAAACTATTGTACTTCCCGAATTCTTTATTTCAGAAGGTACCATCATGACATATTTCCGTGTCAGTCTGGGCCATCAGCCATACATCCGAAACATAGTCGAAAATTTCTTCCGACGATATCGCGCAATGCTCCGCGTGACGGGGCGGTATCTCACCTTGGGGCCGACTACCACCTAAACCAACAACAGCCGGTCCATCAGCCAAGCTCCGTTTCACGGAGCCTATAGCTTGGTGGGGTGGTATTTCACCGGACGGCAGGGCATTGGGACCCTACCTACCACTCAGTATGATGAAGTCATCAGTTTCCAGGCATAGTGAATCTTTGCAATAGTAGCTAAGGATTTCCTTGACGTTAACGTAAACCCTTCCTATATATTTAGCACAGTGTTTTATTCATATACCATTTGTGAAAGGAAATTGTTGTGAGTATATTCTAACGCCCTACTCACTGGGCACAGTTGGATCGCAGTAACAACGATTTTCTGTTATAAAATCGGCCAAACAGAGGCCGTATAACATTTTTGACGTCGAAGTGAATCCATTGAAGCCATTGTGCACTTCAGAAAAATGGTTCATCCGAATAAGTGGATACGAGAATAAAGTGGACCGGAAATAATATGATTCACGTCAAGACTGTTATTCAGCGAATCTAAATGGTTTTCCTTTTTACGAGTTAATTTTAATTTGGTTTAACAGAACCGCACTGAGTGTACAAACTTTCTATCATCATCATCATCGGCACTACAACCGGGAACCGGTCTTGGCCTTATTTAGTAAGTCCCGAGGCTTGTTAAATTTTCCATAATGATTTATTTTTTCTGGGCAAGGTCATTAGTCTTGCGCCAGAGGCTCCCCGACGGGGAATCGAACCCCGGCCTCCCGGGTGACAGGCGGGTATACTAACCACTATACTATCGAGGAGCCCACAAACTTTCTATGCTGCCCACAAAACCGCACAATAACACTTTATGCCAAGGAAGTTGAGGTCTCGCATTAACTAACTTACGAGGTGTTGAATATCTCAACAGCTGTTTGAGTTAAATCGCCTTCAATACATCGAACCATTAAATTAAAATATTTAACATTTTATTGTATAACAATAACAATAACAATTAACAGCCCGCAACAGTGAACCTAACAGACAACGTTGTTCTAAATTTAAGTGTTGTGAAACTTCTTGTTGGATCTGGCGAATAACTTGTTAAATCCGATTCAACCGAATGTCGTCACACTGACGTGGGTAGAACCCATGACTTCAGTCTCGGTCCGTGGAATGGGGAGTGACTCTTTTGGATTTTTCACATCGCAGGAATTTCGAGCATTCTTTTAAAGTTGCATAGAAGTGAGTGATGTGACTGACCACGATTTCAAATGTAAAGTTTACCACAGTGACGCACCGTCTTATTGCGGGCGTTGGGAAAAAATTGAATCATATCCTAACCGATTATATGAATTAATTAAAACCTCACATACCAAGTTTGTGAGGTAAGCTGATCATACGCTGCAAACGCGTGACATTTGGATGTTCAAAACAGACCTTTCTGCGTCTCATAACCGAAAAAGTATTTGATGTAAAATATTATAATTTCACTGTCATATAAAGTTTATTCAGTCTGTTGATTGCTTTTATGTACCTTTTGAATTTGAATAGAGTTTTGCGCGCTGTTTGGGGAAGCTGTTTTAAAAGACTTGAACGTGCTCCTCGGAGGCATTCGAATAAAAGAAAGTGATGCAAAGAAACATATAGATTTGTAAGAGGGGATTGAACAGTTAATGTTCCTTTCCGCTTCGGTTTTGGCCCATTTACCTTGAGCAATTTTACACATAATATGAAGTTAATAGTAGACTATTAACTTTGAAAGATCTTGGACCCAAAATGGTATGGTGTTTGAAGATAGTCCTTAGGAGGCGTATTAAGTATGTTCAAAAGGAGTCTTTTTTTTGGGTTGAAAAAATAAAGATCGAAAACTTCCCGAAATAAACGCAATCTTACCATAATTTTTCGGAAATAAATAAGGAATGCACCAAAATTTACTCATGAAGTAACTTAGACAAAGGAATAGAATGTTTGCGGGTTTGTTGATACAGAATTCTGGCGCAAGACTAATGACCTTGCCCAGAAAAAACAAATCATTATGGCAAATTGAACAAGCCTCAGGACTTGCTAAATAAAGCCAAGACCGGTTCCCGGTTGTAGTGCCGATGATGATGATGATACAGAATGGGGCAAGTTAATCTTCTAATTTCAATTGGCTAGTCTGAAGAGTGGGTTGCTCCGTTTTGGGAAAGGACAGATTTAAAAGTGCGGCACATAAAGTTTTCGTTCCGCAGGATTTGTCACTATAATCGAGTGGACGCAGGCGAAGCGCGGTATCGCCGTCGAATCGTACTTTACCCACAACGCCCCATCTCGTTAAAAAGAGATCTGTAGTGGTCGCTAAGATCGCTCGAGCACGTGATTGCGTTAATTCTCCACTGAAAGTAAACACGGCACCCAACTTGGCAAGATTTTCCTCACACCCAACTTTTCTGCCAACTTTCTAGTGAGAAGCGACGTTAACTAGTAAGCTATCTAGTGAATAATGATTCTTATGAGAATCATCCACCGAGGGAGAGCCAAAATAATCTGAGACACAAACGGCTGTCTGGTGACAGAAACAAACAATATCGAGACAAGATGGAAGCAGTACTTTGAAAACCTGCTCTATGTGCGCACCCATCAACCACAAATAAACACACCAGACGTACATACAGCCGAGCCTCAAATCCCAGAGCCCTCTTTCGACGAAGTTGCAGACGCAATAAACCGATTGAAAAACAACAAAGCTCGCAGAGTCGACTACATAACGGCAGAGCTTGTGAAGCATGGAGAGGAGGCAACTGCTCGAAAGATCCTCCAACTGATTAAAACAATATGGGATAAGGAAGTCATACCGGAAGAATGGAAAACCTCAATAGTCGGCTCCATTTTCAAAAAACGTGACAGATCTGCCGAAAGATCCACCAGCTCATCAAAACAATATGGGAAGAGGAAGTCATTGCGGAAGAATGGAAAACCTTAATAGTCATCCCCATTTTCCAAAAAGGCGACAGATCTGACTGCGAAAACTACAGAGGAAAATAATTGCTCCCAACCACATACAAAATACTAACAAATGTCATACTAACGAGAATCACACCCTACGCAGAAGAAATATTGGGAGACTGTGGCGACTCTAACAGATACACACACAATTCACAAGCAAAATAGTGAGCAGCACAGAACGAAAAATCGAATAAGAAAATACATCAGAGCCGTATAGCGATAACATAACAATTTACGTCAGCGGAGTATAGTCGAGTTACGTTTAGGTACAATTTTTGGTGATTCGCACTGTCATAGCGACAGTTCGAATCACACGTTCTTCTTCACTATTATTTCAAAACGCTATAATTGGTGACTACGACGTGCTCTGTACACACAGCATACACTTTCCCATAGTAAACAGAACTTCACATACGATCACGACTTCCGCATAGAGCACAGCCTCCGACGTTCTCTCGTTCGCTACGTCGTTCGCATACGAATCTGATCGTAACGAAGTTACTGCGGAGGGAGCGGTGTGGCGACTCTAACAGATACACACACAATTCACAAGCAAAATAGTGAAGAGCACCCAACGAAAAATCGAATAAGAAAAGACATCAGAGCCGTATACCTTAGCGATAACATAACAATTCACATCAGTGGAGTATAGTCGAGTTTAAAAATCGGCCAGTAGCCTGATAGGTAACGCTTAGGTTCAATTTTTGGTGATTCAAACTGTCATAGCGTCAGTTCGAATCACACGTTCTTTTTCACTATTATTTCAAACGCCATAAGACTACTACTGCGGATTTGGCTCCTCGATAGTATAGTGTCACGCGGGAGACCGGGGTTCGATTCCCCGTCAGGGAGCCTCTGGAGCAAGACTAATAACGTCCGCAAAAAAATCTTTATGGAAAATTTAACAAGCCTCAGGACTTGCTAAATAACCCCAAGACCGGCTCCCGGTTGTAGTGCCGATGATGATGATGACTAGTGCGGATTCCGTAGGAACCGGTCAACGAGTGACCAAATGTTCACAGTAAGGCAACTGCTGGAAAAGAAGTGGGAATACGGAGAGACAGTTCACCAACTGTTCGTTGACTTCAAGAAAGCCTACGACTCTGTTTTAAGACAAAGACTCTACCATATTGTAGTTGAGTTAGGAATCCCGAAAAAATATGCCGACCTCATTCAAATTTACACGAACGAAAACAAAGGGTGAGTTAGAATAGAAAACCACCTCTCAGGACCATTTGAAATCCGCGACCGACCAAAACAGGGAGATGGTATAGCGTTTGGGATAATAGTGAAGAACGTGTGGTTCGAACTGACGCTATGACAGTTAGAATCACCAAAAATTGAACCTAAGCGTAACACACCAGGCTACTGGCCGTGTTTTAGAATTCGATTTTTAAACTCAAGTATATTCCACTGATGTGAATTATTTTGTTATCGCTACGGTATACGGCTGTGATGTATTTTCGTATTCGACTTTCGTTCGGTGTTCTTCACTATTCGCTTGTGTATTGTGTGTGTATCTGTTAAAGATGCCACAACGGTCTCTCACCATGTCTTTTTCACCTTGTGCTCGAGTATGTTATCAGAAAGGTACAAGACGACAACATGGCCGGATCATCCCTGAACGGGGTCACACAAGTGCTCGCATATGCGGATGACATCGCCGTTCTGGGCGATAGTCTAGAAACTGTAAGTAAAAACAGTGAAATCATCACGCAAGCGGCAGAAGAGGTGGGCCTAGAAATAAATGAAGAGAGAACAAACTACATGATTATGGGGAGAGCAGGTGGACCTCAGGGAACACACATAAACGTCAGAGGCAAGATATTCGAAAAAGTTAAAGAATTTAAATATCTGGGAACGTAATGACGGCCAATAATGAAATGTCGAAGGAAATTAACAAAATACTGCATTCTGGCAACGCTAATTGGCACGCAGTCAGTAAACTGCTGAAATCCAAACTGCTGTCACGTAACATAAAGCTCCATGTCTATAGAACCACCATCATGCCAATTGCTCTATACGGATGCGAACCATGGGTTTTCACAAAACGGGAAGAAAACAAATTCCGGGTATTCGAGAATAAAGTTCTAAAGGGTATCTTTGGAAGTAAATATGACGAAGAGGCAGGGCAATGGAGGAAACTCCACAATCACGAATTGGAAGAGCTATACCGCAAACATACAACAGTGAGAGTAATCAAGTCACAAAGATTAAGATGGGCCGGACATGTGGCGCGAATGGGCAACGATAGGAACGTGCGTAGAATTCTTGACTGTAGACCAACGAGAAACAGATGGGAGGACAATGTTGGGTTTGACCTTGAAGAGATCGGATCAGATGGTCAAGCGTGGAAGGAGAATGCACAGTACAGGGAACGATGGCGGAGTCGAGTCGGTGAGGTCATGAACTTCCGGGTTCCTACAGGCCCACAAATAGTAAATAAATTGTATAGCACAGTGTACAGGCCTTACAGTTTATTAAAAATGTATCTGGGAAGCATATTCAAGAGGTATCAATTATTTTAATATATACAAAGTCAAGTAGATGTATAGGAGAATTTTATGATGTCCTTACAATTTATTAAAAAGGAAATATTAAGACTATAGAACTTACAATTTACTCAAACGATTAAAGCAAAAGGTGCAACTTATGGGAAGCAATTTAAGAGATACCATCTTCTTGCATGTAAAGTGGGGTAGAGGTAAAGGGGAATTTCATGGTATCCATACAACTTATTAAAAAACATATAATATGATTATAATGATTAGAATTAACCTAAAGCTCATGATGTTTGATGAATGTTGACTGAACTCACCAAAATGCATCGATAAGAATCGAGTACGACTCAGATACATACACCGATAAAGTTTTAATTTTACACTTCTTACACCTATATCTGGCAACTAGGATGTGTATACTTAATCACATCCATAGGACTAATACTCTCTCTTGCATAGCTTTATTGTTGGCCAAATGCACAAACTAAATAGATGCAATATCTTTTTGCATGCTCCATGTTAGTGTTCGTCTTGTCTTTTAAATATGCGTCTTATTAGAAACAGTTTCTATATCTGGGTAAACAGTCACGTTCCAGCTTTTGTAAGACTTTATCAATATTCTCCACAGAAAATATTTACACGTTCAAGTTCTGCTAACATATATTAAGTTCCATTAATTGTGGTCTCAATTTGGTACGATCGGCTACCCACATTTTACGAACTCCCGTCGAATTCAGAACCTAATTGGCATTGGCAACCCTTAACTATATCGCACGATCATCTAGAATGTGCCACGTTAGAGAAATAGCTGAGAGATTTCTACTCTCTTGTCAATATCTGACGTTCAAAGGTGGCCCGCCACTTAGCCTATAGGCTACCACAATATCATTCCGATTCTCCAGTGACACTTGTAATGAAGATTTCCATTTTGCATGATCAATTTGCAATACTGTTTCCTATTTTGCCCGCAGCTATTATCATCGATATCATATATTTTTTCATAGCACAAACAAATACTGATGGTCCGGCCACCTAGTTCGTGACACGCGGGAGGACTCAACCAAGGAGTCCATTAATAACTAAACACCAACATAATCCGATCTTGAGTGATCGTATGGGGGATTCTCCTTCCCACGTAGGGTGTAAACAACTACACTTATAAGTGCGTAAAACCAAAATACATCGAAAACAACTTCGGCGTTTGGCAACGCTAAGTGAATGGGAAGTTTGTGTTCGATAAGATATCGGCGCGTTTCAGTGATTGCGGAGCCGCAGTTCCGAATCGACTACTGACAGAATTAGAGCGCGTTTAACTTAGCCCGCGAGAATCGTGATATAAATTTAATCATATAACGTTCGGAAGAAATCAAGACTAGAAAAAAAAGAAGAGAATAAATTAATACAACATATCGCTTCATCGCTGGGAAACTAAGTGAAGATCGGTCGAGACGTCTACAGTCGTTCGCCACGGGCTTATCAATCCATTAAATTATGTGAACTGCTGCCGAGGTTATAGTTGCCTGTTGAATCCGGGGAAAATGTCTATTTGTGCATTTCCACAAGTGAGAATTTATGAAGATTTCGATAAAATGAGCGCCAAAGAGGTTTACTATAACGAGGCTGGAAACAAGATCACTGTGAAGTTGCTACACTTTCCAGATGTGCCGCCTGAGGACATGCACAAGATTAAATTTATCGATTGCGAAAATTCCGAGGGAGAGCTGGTAAATGGAATGTTACAAACCTCTGAAGATGCCGTAGAAGTTGAAGAAGACTACGCAGACGTTGGTGATGAAGAAGAAAGCCCCAGAGCATCAAGTCCTGAAGGTGCATTGAAAAAAATACTCAAGAAAAAGTCGAGAGAAAATCTATTGCATCAAAGGAAATGTAGTAAAGCTTTTGCTGAGGCACACGGTATATCGATAATGGAACCGGCAGGAGTGACTGTTTCAGGATACTTCACAGGAGAACCTTCGTGTAGTCGAAATTTATGTTCAGCTAGAAGAGGATCGTCTTCTTCAATGACCGATGGAAAAACACATACATTAGCCAAAAGATCACCTTCTCCAGCGAACGGATCACTATGTCCAGGCTATGTGCAGTATTCAAAGTCTTTGTTGGAGGTGCCAATGCCGCGGGACTATGGTTACGCATCCAGTGATGATTTAAGTTCTGAATGGGACTCTGATGTGCCAACCCAACCAGCGACACAGACGAAAGGTAAAAACAAGGTGAGTAATATAAGATATTGATGCAAGATCGAAGAAATTATGGACATTCCGGGACATATTTTCAGTTCTTTTAAACGTTTTTAACACAAAGTGATTTTGTAGTGGCAAAGTAAAGTAATCTCGTTTGAAGAAGATCGAAAATCTCAGAGAGTTTCTGTGCTCTTACTTTTCATTAAGTCGTACACATGTGCTTTTGTTTTGTTCGGGTTTCCGACGAATGAGTTTGAGCGGATGTATAACTATCAGCATTTGCATTGTTAGATTCGAATGACACGAACTATTTCACAATACTATTTTCTTGCAATTTATTGGTGTCTCGAGCGAATAGAGATTATAAATTATTATTTTATTTATTTTTTACAAGATATTTTTGGCACTATACAGTGCACAGTATTTTCTGTTGAATATTTTAGTTATCACTTATATATGGACCATCATCATCATCATCGGCACTACAACTGGGATCCGGTCCTGGCCTTATTTAATAAGTCTGAGGCATGTTAAATTTTCCATAATAATTTGTTTTTCCGGACAAGGTTATTAACCTTGCGCCAAACATATGAATGGAAATGGGCATGTTTTCTTAAAGCATATTTTAAATTTGCATCAATGAAAGCGTCAAACACCTCAAATTTAGAATTAAAAAAGAAAACGTTTATTTCAGTTAATTAATTCATGATTTTAAAATAAAGAGAATCTTGAATGAATGCAAATACTACGGTGCAGTACCTTCTTCATTTATAAGAAACAAAAGTCGTTGAAATTATATGAAATGAAAAATGAAAATTTTCTGAATGAAGTTAGGGTTTCATAACTTAGCGCAATTTTTTGGGAATAAGTTTGTAACCGCCTCAGTGGAGATAATGGTTAATAAAACTTAGGTTGCGATATAAGTTAAATTGCAGGTACACAAAATCATAGTGTCTGCTCTATCGTGGCGATGGGGTAATAAATCTACTATTTATTCCTGCCACATACAGAAGTTTCTGTCCTAAATGGGGACGACGCCATTGCTTTATTTTTATTTGTGGCGGCTAGTTAGTGGACATATTGCTCGAAAATCCTATACACAAGGGGAGTTTGATAAGTCAGTGCCTTTTTTAATATCCCGCGCAGTAACATTGAATGCAACGCTACTCCCGTCAACCGCAATCTATAAATAGACTACTATACTGTTAAGCAAGTTGCGTCATTTAGTTTGTGTTTGACAGCCATTGAACCAGGGGAATTTTAATTAAAATGGAAAAAAAGTGAAGTTCGTGTGCTGATTAAGCATAATCAACCAAAATCCATAAATTGAGCTACGAACTGCTACCCCATCCAGCATATTCTCCAGAGTTAGCCCCCCCTGCGACTAATAGCGGTAAGAGATTTGAGTCGAATGAAGAGGTCATCACATAAACTAGTGCCTATTTTAAGGGCTTTGACGAGATCTATTAAAAAAGGAATAAAAAAATTGGAAAAACGCTGGACTAAATGTATCGAGCTAAAACGAGAGTGTGTTGAGAAATAATATGCTTATTTGTCAAAAAAAAATATCTCTTATTTACAAAGTCACTGGCTAATCAAACTGCCCTCGCATTAAAATTAATGCAACAAAACCGAATGTTTACAGTGCGAACAAAACGTAAACATTTTATGAGCACCTGTACACTAGTGTTATACGTGGTGTGTTCGAATTATTTACTGGTTGAAAAAAAAAACCTTCTCTGCACAATTTTCCTGTTGTATTTAGATATTCAGCCATTTTTGATGTTTAGTTTATTTTTGAAAATCGAAAGGGTTGTACGTAACTTAACGTCCCCGTCGATTTTTTCTTTCGTTCATACCTCCTTTTTCTTTGTTAAAACCAAAACCGTTGTTTCGCTTAGCCACAATATTCACCAAACATATCCCCTAGCGACTCCTTTCCACCCCCGAGGCTGGTAGAGCCATAACAGAACAAACGTTTTATCAAAATTGATAAGATAAAAGTAGAATCGCTGCAGGATACGGTCAATTAAATTCCACGATTGGAAATATCCCTGGCATATGCGGATATATGAGGATTACTTGCAGGGGATAAAATTAAGTAGTATGCAAAGATTAATTAATAATGAAGAATCTTAAAAAAAACACAATTCCCCTTATTTTTTGAACAAACCTCGCATTACCTGTTTGTGTAATATAGATTTGTCGCCCCTAAAACGTACTGAACTCGCTGCGCCGAAACAATTTTATTTTTCACTCTTTCCTTTAGGAAGGAAAGTGTTCAATTCCTATTTGTCAGTGATGAGTGGTAGGTAGGGCCGGCGCCCGGTGAAATATCGCCCCATTACGCTGTAGGCTTCGTGAAATGGTTGGAAGAAATCCCTGAGCATCTTTCGGAGCTTGACTGATGGACCCGGTCGAGAAAATCTAGCATCCCAGGACGCTGACTCAGCGTTATAGGTTCGCCTTTCCTGGGAGAAGTAAAATAATAAAAAAAAAAAAAAAATCGCAACGGAGTCAGAAACGATATCGATAGAGTAGGTGAAAGTAGAATCTGTTTTCCGTAAGCTAATTAAATACCGTAATATCAGTTTTAAATAAAAAGAACCTCAGTAAACTATAATTACAATAAAAAATCCAGTGTGTTTAATGTCTGTGCTGTGGTATCCTGGTTGTGTCTATCTCTTCCTTTGGGTATTTTGCGAACTATTATCGGCGGTCCTTTTAGCGGTTGTGAAATTGTGTCGGAGGAACAATTTATGATGGAGGAAAGAAGTGAATCAGCGCCGTACGGCGGCGCATCATACTTCTCCCCACAAACATACCGACAAATTTAATATGATTCAAAGCTTTACCGGTGCTTTGGCTTAAAGTGGTGAACTGGGTAGCAGACGGTCTTCTCATAAGGTGTGTGAAGTCTTTGATTCGCAGTACAACATTCAGTTTTGCACAACTTGTATTTGACAATCTGGATTTTATTCGGCAACACAGTAACTCTCCTTAACTTAGTATATCAAATTGAGTTTCTCAATGGAAATCACACCCATGTGTTCGACAGGGAACTTGGGATCTGTGCAAACCTTTCCATCAACCTCAATGAGGTATCGTATAACACAAACCGTGATATCGGGAATGCTGTATAGATTTGTCCCAGCACAGATATTTCCATGACGCTACAATTTGTAATAGTTAAAAGAAAAAGTAAGAATAGAACAGTTAGCCAATTGCAGTTCACTCGTTTCCCTTCTCTTTCCCTGGAGCGAAGATTTTGGAACGGCAATTCTACCGAGGCAGACAATGGGCCTATAACGTTTGCGATGATAATAAAGAACGTGTGATTCGAACTAACGCTATGACCGTCTCCTGCGTGACAGGCGGGGATACTAAACTATTTGTTTACACTAATACATAATTCCCCAGTATTGGTGTTTGAGGGATCCAACAGCGGTAACAATTTCATCAACAACTAACGGAAATCTGATGCCTATCCCATCTCTCTTTTCTACGGCTCAACTACTACAACTGACCCCCACACCATAGCCAATTTTTCGCGTCCTTCTTCAAACTATCCTTCACTGACGACTCGTTCCAGCCGAACCCCTCCTACTTTACTGGCATGTCTGAATTCTCCCTCGGCTCACTCATCCCTCTACACATTCAACAACACCAAGTTATTGAAAAACTTGAACAACTGAAAGACGATTTCAGTCCCGGCCCAGGCGGACTCCCTGCTATCTTCTTTAAAAAAAAATGCCCCTCTTCTCTCTCTCTCCCGCTCGCTTCAATCTTCAATCTATCGCTTGCACAAGGTCTATTCCCCGACATTTGGAAATCCTCATACATAACCCCCATACATAAAAGGGGGCCAAAAAACGATATATCCAATTATCGTCCCATTGCTAGGCTTTCGCACATCCCTAAACTGTTCGAAGGGCTTCTTTATGATGCGTTATGTTTTCGCTGCACACCCACCATCTCTCCTAACCAGCACGGCTTCCTATCCGGCAGGTCCACTACTACAACCTTGTCGAATTCACATCCCACACACTCCTTGCCCTAGAAAACGGCGATGAGGTCGATGTAGTCACTACCGACTTTAGCAAGGCCTTCGACAAAATCTCCCATAACCTAATTCTCTTTAAATTAGCTTCCCTCGGTTTTGAACCCCTGTTGATTAAGTGGATCTCATCCTATCTCAATTCTCGAACCTGTCGCATGCGATTTAGGTCCACCCTCTCCGATCCTTTTCTTCCAACCTCAGGTGTCCCCCAGGCCAGTCATCTCGGTCCCCTCCTATTTATCCTCACCATAAACGACATAGGGTCTTGCACCAATCACTCCCTCATCTCATTTTACGCGGATGATACCAAAATGTTCAAGACAATCTGCTCTCCCCTAGACTCCTCACTTCTTTAATCGGATCTTGACAGCTTTTCGATTTGGTGCCAAAATAATTGCCTAGAATTGAATATCGCGAAATGTCACACAATCACCTTCTCTCGGATGCGCTCCCCCACCCAGCCACGTTCCTATCTCTTGCTGGATAAAACGATAACATCGGTTGAATCGATTTGTGACCTGGGCGTCCTATGCGACACGGAGCTAAGATTTACCGCACATATCCATGACGTCATCCTTAAGGCCAACGCCGCCCTTGGCTTTGTAAAACGCTGGTCAAAGTAATTCCTAAACCCCTACGTCACCCGATCACTCTACACAACCTTTGTCCGGCCACTACTCGAATATGCTAGTCAGGTCTGGTCCCCGTGCCAATTGTCTCACATTCGTAGGATAGAGGGCGTTCAACGTCGTTTCTTGCGCTTTGCCCTCCGTGGACTAAACTGGGAAAACCCGCTCACTCTACCACCATACATAGGACGGCTCCTTCGAATCAATCTCAACACACTTGAGTAGCGCAGAATCCATGCCGACATCATCTTTGTCCATCGCCTTCTGTCTGGCTCAATCAATTGCCCAAGCTTGCTCTCCACTCTAACATTTCATACAAACCCCCGTAATGTGCGGAACCCTCGAATGTTTTACGTGTTCGCTCATCACACCTCTTACGGCGCTAACGAACCTATCTCGCGTATGCTACGACAGGCCAACTCTTTCCCCACCTCCTTCGATTTCAACCTCTTCACACCTGCTCTCAAACGACGTCTCAGAAGAAACCCGTCCTAACCCCGCCTCCCTCCCTCCAATAATCCCCTCTACCACGCAATCCTGCCTCTCCTCTCGTACCCTTATAATAGCCCTCCCCTACACTTTTCCAGCCCCACCCACAATTTTCATCCTCTCCCCCAGCTCACCAACCCCGCTACCGTACCAGTACGTGGACATGCCCTTCACTGTCACTGTCTCACAAATGCCGAATTTACCACCCCCACATGCACTCGCTCTTCCCTAACCTCCTACCTCCCCTGTCGCCAGTCGTCTTCACATTCCTGTTTTTTTTTTCTCTCCGTCTTACTCTAGATTTAAGATAGTCTGTAAGGTTTTTATATTGATATAATTTAAGTTAATTTAAGCTTGCATTAAGCTAAATAAATGAGGGTTCTGCTCTCACTAAACAGCCAAGCTAAAAGTATCAGGCATATATTGGGACACCTCATTAATTGAGTCATATATAGATTTGGTCTAGCAGATATGGTATCGGGGGTTTTGCTTGTCTGCTGGAACCTTCGCCCATTACTAGATAACCCAAGATATGACAAATAATTGTTTGTCATATCTATATACCACCGCCACTTACAGTGAGGCTCAGAAATTGAATCATCATCATCAAGTAAATGATGGTCAGTCAGATATTCAGGTAGGTTTTGTCGATTGTGGCTATTTATTGCCAACAAAGGTGATATAGGGGATTGGCAAGGAGAAAAATCAGCGGCGAATTGGTTATGTTTGATGTAGACAGCGCTGTTTTATTTTGCAGGGTAGGTGAAAAAGTGGTGCGTCTGTATTTCATCTGAGGTATTATTTCTACAGCTGGTACACATCCCCTCTCAAGTCAATTTGAAGCTTCTTACCTTTTAATTTTTTGATAAAAATAGTCAGTTTATTGCCCAATCTCCGTTGGCTTAACGACAGAATATATCTTGATCTCCTATCACTGTATCATGTGAAGGTTCTCTGTATATTATTGTATTCTTAGGCAAGCATTTGCATTCATCCAACTTGAGGCATCTCTAGGCTTTCTTATCAAATTCATCATACTTTTGCCGCATTTTTATCTTGACAAGAAATTGACGTACGCTAGTCTTATCGCAGTACATTGTGTGATTAAGGGAATACTACCTTGCGTACCCACGATTAAACATACTAGCTCACAGTTGGGTATTGCGCAATAGTGACATCTAGATAGTGGTTACCCAGTTATGCCGGCATCTTGGTGGCAACCGGTGGTCTTGATTACTAAACATCCTTTCTCTTAACGTCACATGATTTACAAGCCCCCGCCGCCCAAGCGGAGATGCAGTATCGCACAGTAGTGAGGCGTAATAATTAAAATATACGATCCATCGAGTGAACAAACAAGATTTTCTTATTCTGGATATCTGTAGACATTTCTGCCTCGTGATTTGTACTTTTTTATGGAAACTAGAGGCAGCACTTGTTCTGGACAGAACTCGCTACAGTTTGAGATCAGTGTTGGGCTTCGCCGTAATTTTTATTATATGATACCTCAGTACAGATTAGTTCGTCGTGTGAAATTTGAGAAGCGCATTTCACAAGTAATATCCTTCTGGCTTGACGTCAACAGTTGTATGCTCGTTGCAAGTTATGGTCGTTGGTAAAGAACTATAAAAGTCAGCTTCGTTTGTTTGTACCTGGTTTACGTGGTCTTTGTTGTGTAGTCCTTGTGCTCGTTTTGTCCTCGTTAAAACCCGGAAGTTGTTCACATTTTCAATGTTAATACTTTTCTTATCGCGTATGCACTCTGGCCACCATTGTTTTACGTTCTTCACGCGTAAATTTATTTGCGGGAAATATGAAGTGAATCCGTCTTCAGCGAATAAGAGATGCCCGATTTGTGGAGAGAGACGAAAGGTGAGCTGGATTAAAATAGTGCTGGAGATATTAGAAGCTTGGTTATAGGTGAATTTTAGTGTTTGTAGTTCCCCGTAAAGTTCGAATAACTGGAAATAACTGATAAAAGTTATGGGTAAATCTCGGTGTCGTTTTAAGTATTTGTATCTCCCCACATGGTTCGACACTTTAAGTTTGAGAGTTAAATAAGAATTAAATAAGGATAGCCATCTGACAAACTAAGACATTTACCTTAATAAAAAACCCTACAAGTTTACAGATGTTTTTATATATTCGATATTTTTTAGTAATTAATAAATGATTTTATGATAAACACAGTATCATTGGGATTTAACGATCTTCTTCCCTTATCTGCCGTTCAAGGTTGTTTACTGAAAAAGAAGGTTCAGGTATATTTAATCAATATCGCTCTATTAAAATGGTTAAAAGAATAAGAAGAATTCCCTGAGTAGGATCAAATTGCTTAAGACTAACACTTTGAATCAAACAGAATTTAGCAATTTTCTTTTTATTTAAATATGTACTAAGTTATTAAGTGTATCAGAGTGGGTCACTGATGACAGTATTCAAATTATATATATTAGGAAAAACAACGTATTGTTTTTCATGTGCTAAGTAGCAAAACTATTGGGAATTCTGCATGTTGAAAGCACCTGGAAAACGTTTTCCACGTTTGGGTATCACTTGCTGTCAATCCCATGGAGTAGGAAATTCAGTAAATGATATATTACAGTACGTGTTCGTGCTTCCTTAAATGGAACAATAATAAAACAAATGGTTGATGAGTTGAAGTCACAAAAATTTAAATTCGAGCTAGTAATAAAGACCATATTCTGACGGAATCTGAAAGCATTTATCGCAAGGTGACGAGGCTGGGAAAATATTAGGAAAATCTGGACATATTGATATGTGAAATATCGGTACCAGTAACTCCAATATCATCTAGTAAAAATTGCGAGTCTATGATTGTAAGGATGACCGAGCAAAACAAAGAAATAGTATTGTAGATGTTGCAGTGTCTTACGCGAAACTCACGCATTATTGCAATGGCTCTGTACAATTCTGCCTCAGAATGGGATATATTTATGCAGTGATCGACAATGCTCCATCTGAAGTAACCGCTATAGATGAATTGCGCATATATATTTCACCACCTCAATCAGTGATCGACAATGCAGCATCTGAAGCAACCGCTATAGATGAATTCCGCATATATATTTCACCGCCTTAATTCCCCCAACCGTGTTTGTACATTATCTATTCATTGTTATATATATATGATTAAAGAGATCGCTTAAAATAAAAATAGATTCTCGTTCCTGTCGGGAATGGATTTTATGCTACTTCCACTGCACAAACCAAAATTATTAAAGTAATTGATGGCCGTAGAATAAATACAGGATTGAAATATACTACAAAATAAATTGTTTAGGGTATATGGCTGTTGTCATTGAATTTTATTACACCTCGTCGTCCGGAGGAGTTCCTCGAGGATTACCAACGACACCAGATCACAAGATTGGTTGCAGTAATGTTATTTGGATGTCACTGTAAAATTTAAAATTGTCTGAATAATTCATAAGAAATGTCCGACGAAAAGTCCCGAGGCTTGTTAAATTTTCTATGATAATTTGTTTTTCCGCGCAAGGTCATTAGTCTTGCGCCAGAGGCTCCCCGACGAGGAATCGAACCCCGTTCTCCCGCGTGACAGGCGGGGATACTAACCACTATACTATCGGGTTCCTACAGGCTAATAAATAGAATAGAATTGTTCACCGGGACACCCGGTAGGCGTAGGTGTGATGACCCGACCCCACCACAAAGGAACAAATCATCAAGAAAAGACCGACTCGGCAAAAATAAGACGTGAGGAAAAACGGAAAAAGCGAGATATACGTGTCGGCACGTGGAATGTTCGAACGTTATATAAACCAGGGGGGATTACAGACGGTCGTAGAAACGCGAAACAATATAAAATGGACATCGTTGCGCTTCAGGAAGTCCGACTCCCACATCAACTAATCGAAGCCAACGAGTTTAGACTGGTGTGTGGAGTTACCGATACACATAACTTCGGAACCGACTTCATCATAAGCAAGAAGACTACGCCCCATGTAGAAGGTGTGAAATTTATTAACGACCGAATGTCGGTGCTACAAATACAAGGCCCATGGTACAATTGTGTACTTATAAACGTACACGCCCCAACAGACTCTACAGACGAAGAAACGAAAGACACGTTCTACGAGACCCTAGAGGAATTATTTGATGGTATCTCATCATTCGATGTTAAAATCCTCCTCGGGGACCTCAATGAGAAAATTGGAAAGGAGGATATCTTCCAACCAACTATAGGTAAAGAAAACCTACACGACGTTTCAAATGATAATGGAATTCGCAGCGTCAAAAGATCTGGTAGTGAAAAGTACGACGTTCAAGCGCAATAAAATCCATAAAGCCACATGGATATCACCTGACGGCGTAACGCGTAACCAAATAAACCACTTCCTCATATATAAAAGACACCACTCGAATATCCTTGACGTAAGAATATATAGAGAAGCAGCTTGCGACTCCGATCATCATCTAGTGATGGGCAAAATCAGAAGTCGGTTCGCAGCAAACCTACATGGGCAGTCACGGGAGACGAGCAAAAATTTCGACATTGATAAACTAAAAAACCTACGCAAACGGGCTAAATATCAAGACCAACTAACGAATAGATTTAGGATCCTTGACAAGGGGAGTAGTGGGGAAGGGGAAGCCAATAGTGTGGACACTGAATGGAGATCGATCAGCGACACAATCAAACAAACAGCCCGAAAGGTAGTACGGTTTAAAAAAGCAATTAAGTCCAAACCTTGGTTTGACGATGAGTGCAGGGCGAAGATCGAAGAACGTAAACGCCTCAAAATAATCCACTAAGAAAGATATGATGAAGTCAACGCAGAAATATGCGCGACAATTTGGAAAGAGACAATGAGACTCTTCAAACACAAAAAAAAAAAAAAAAAAAAAAACGCGAATGGGGGAAGACTCGGATCGAAAAAATCCTAGAAAATGCGAAAGCAGAGAACATTAGAGCCAGCATAAATTCAATCAGAAACGGCTACCGAGGGAGAGCCGAAATTATTCGAGACACAAACGGATGTCTGGTCACAGAAACAAGCAATATAGTGACAAAATGGACGTAGTACTGTGGGGGTTATATGTCGTGGTGCCGGCACGGGCACAGGTTCACACATACTCCACACTTAAAATCACGAAAGCTGTGCACCACAGAAGAATGAAAAATAAAAACGCTGGCGATGTCTAGTTGCTTAATAGCCCCTTTTATTTTCACGTGTCTTCCGAATCAAAATAACACAGGTTCTGTCGAGTGGCTTAGTTGTTCCTTTTTTATTTTCATGTATTTTCCAAATCAAAATAACACGGGCATTGCCTAGTGGCTTAGTTGTTCTTTTTTATTTTTATGTATTTTTCAAATCAAAATAACACAGGTATTGTCTAGTGGCTTAGTCGTTCTTTTTTCTTTTCATGTATTTTTCAAATCAAAATAACACCGACTTTGTATAGTTGCTTACTTGTTCTTTAACGTTTACGTTTATTGTGACAACCGATTTTTGATCGCGTTGGCCCACTGAAAGAATTCAGCGCAAACGACGCGGCGGTATAAATCAGTGGAAGATACTACTTCCCGAACGGACGTGAATCCCCAAGTACGAACTTCGCCTGACTTTCGCAACACACGACCTCGTCTCGATTCCTTGGTGGCTGGTATTAGACTCGCGGTACTTGCGCACCGCCCTGTGGAAGATTAGCGACTGACTAAAAAAGGGACAAGAATCCATTCATGGTGTGGCGGAAGTGGAGTCATCGCTAAGTAAACTCACTGCCGCTTACTAGGAATGTGAAGAAGGGTTGCTATGCGTACATAGAGAATTGTTTCCGGGAATCTTCTGCCGTATAGGCTGAATTAAGTTCCTCTGTTGCTGTGTATACGGAGAAATCGGTTTCGGGGACATGACCAAGTATGGGCATGAGTTGTCGGTTAGACAAAGGAACACGGGTCTTGGTTGTTGCGATGGTTGTTTCGTGGGAATGCAACGCATCGTGCTGGTGACTTACCAGTAAGGAGAATTGGTATTGTTTCGATTGGTTTGGGTAGGATGGGAGCCGAAATGGTCTCGCGCCACGTTTAAATTCAGTTGCCCAACATTTAACAGTGGTAAATGTTGGTGAAGAGTCCCCATACACAGAGTTCAACTAATCTCTGATTTTCGTAGGCGTATTGCCTTTCAAAAACAAAAATTTAATGACAGCTCGATACTCAATTTTGTCGATCGACTCACTCAAACGACTGTCAATTAAAAACTACCCATCCAACTGCCAAAAGATGCACAATTAAATTCATTAGCTTTTATTGATAAGTGCTGCTTTCTTTACGACGCGGTCGGAAACTTTTCAGGCCACCCTCATAGAATGGTTTAAGTCAGTTTGTTTATTACTGATTTAATATTAAGAAGACCATCCAAGATTCACCATCGCGTTTTTGAATGCTCGGCATTTGTAGCTTCCTGTTGAGTATGCGTTACCATCTTTGCACTCTGATTGGCAGAACATCCGTTCGTGTTGTCCTTGACAGCCCTTCGCTTTATACTCTTTTTCCGCATTTAGATAGATGTCCGAGCGATTTACTTCGGGTTGCAGAATTTCACCAGATGTCATAGATGTTGCCAGCATCTGAAGCTTCATAAGGGTGTGATGTGTTCTCGTAATCTGCGTCTCACCCGTTCGACCCACAGGAAAACGGTAGCCAACAAGGTCATAGCTTTGGTTGATCATAACTGCCCCCGCGCCATCTGGTGTGGTTCTTAAGCTAATTGCCGCTTCCTTTGGGATCGCGTTCAGTGCAGTGGTGATCGCTGACAGGATTTACCTCGACAGTGGTAACTTCATCTAGGTTTCGACACGCGACCATTGTCTGCTGTGCCACTGTTTTCACTCTGACATCGACAATAGGTCTGATTGTCAAAATTTGTCGAACCCTTTTGACATGCCGAGTATGACAACCTTGCTTCTACTAAAGTGAAACATCGAGCGACTTCACTTTTCGTTAAAGTGTGCGATCAAATAACCTATGTTAGGCACCCCATGTTGTTGATCGCTAAAAAGATAGGTAGTTTCTAGTTGTTTTGGAAGTGCATGCCTTTCAGTGAAGCTGCCCCTTAAGAAAAAGAAAATAGGAAATTGATATCTCGAAAACCAATTCATAAAAAATGTTTCAATGCGATTTTCGAGCTTATCGTGCACATAGGAACATATAGTGGTATTAAACGTATTGGATTTTTTTATTATTTTGTACACCGTCGTTTTTGGATTTGTTGTAAGCAATTTGTCTCCATGTACGGGGTAAAATTAGTTTGTGGGTGCATTTTTGAATAAATTGTGTTTTGTTCAGAACAGCGTTGCTTACAAATCTGTATCAATAATATTGTTCATTGCTCACATGTATTTCATATATACATAGATTTCTTATCAAGTCTAAATACACAACACGTAAATATTATTGAAGTCGGCGTGAGAAAACCGGCTCTTCCAAGTTAAGTTAAGTTTATTTCACCTGAACGCCGTTCAGAGCAACGTTATCAGTCGAAATAAACAAATTTAATGGCCTTGGCCTACGCACATTGGTGGGACTGCTATTTAACACCCTCGTTTTTGTTCCGTTGTTTACTCATTTCCTAATGAAGTGTGGTTTCAACAAGGCCAACTACTGATCTAGATCTGGGAGTAATCGACATAACAATGAATTTAATCAGTTTCAAATAAGTCAAACAGCAGCAAATAAACACCATCTTCTTTTATGTCCTTACTAAAAGAAAAACAAAAAGAATTCTAGTTTTAATTGGTATTTCCGTTAAATTTGTTTCTTTCTTATTTAATTAGACAACGGAGGAATTGTCAGAGAGAAAAACAAAATACTCATTTGGGTGAAGCCAATTTTATAAGAACTTGAAACTGATACATTAAATCATCTGTAATCTGCAACTACAATTGAAGATAAATAGATGGTAAATCAATTTTTCAGCAATAAAAAAATAACTAAAACTCACGAGTAATAAACTTAGTGCTTTGGGAGAAACCGATCAAAGTTTTGCGTCAGCAGCACTTTTATTGAACTCGAACTTGAAAAATAAAAAAAATCGTTTGTAATCTCGAAAATTCAACAAATACGGAAAAGTTATTCACTGTATTTACTTTTTTATCCCTTGTTTTAAGGAATCACTTACGAATACGGGTATATGTCTCATGGGATTATTCAATAACATCTAATATGTTACAAGGAATTGTGTTTTTTGTTTAAAGTCCTTACCATCTACTCTTTACATTCATAAGTAAGCCAACAAGATCATAGCTTTTCCTGATCGTAACTGCCTCCGCGCCATCTGGTGTGGTTCTTAAGCTAATTGCCGCTTCCTTTGGGATCGCGTTCAGTGCAGTGGTGATAGTTGAGAGGATTTACCTCGACAGTGGTTCACAAATAACTGATCGACTAGTATTTAGTGACTTCATTCAGATAGTCGCATCATTTTACAGTCCGAAGAGTCTGCTTCGCGATATATGAATGGAAGTGAACCATTACTAACAAAGTGGAATATTGCATAAATCCCAAATAACTATTCCCCTTTTTAATAATAAATATATATTACGGCAATTTACAATGCCAAAAGATACAGTGGGTTCATTATACGAACTGCGTGCACACACCATATGTTACATTGTTGACCCTTTAAATGTTAAAGCACAGGATGTACGAAAGAAGAGATAAAATATAAGGAAAGCAATTATCGATACAAATTGATCGTGAGTGCCTATAGTTTATAGATGAGGAAACGCATAAATAGGTAGGACAGTTGTAGTTTTAACTGAATAGCAGGTCAATTGAAAAGTCCCCGGCCTGGCACATAGATGGCGGCACTAAAATTAAATCCATAGTTAGCCCTAACCTTCAAAAGACGCGTGTATAAATTTGACAGATGTCGGATCATTAGTTTGTGAATTATAGTATTTTGAGTGAAGCAACTTCTGTTATTGTGAAAAAAATGGATAAAAAGGAATTTCGCGTGTTGATAAAATATTGCCTTTTGAAGGGAAAAAATACAGTTGAAGCAAAAACTTGGCTTGATGACGAGTTTCCAGACGCCGCCCCAGGAAAATCAACCATCAAGGATTGGTATGCTAAGTTTAGACGTGGTGAAATCAGCACCGAAGACGGTGAACGCAGTGGACGCCCAAAAGAGGTTGTTGCCGACGAAAACATTAGAAAAATCCACAAAATGATTTTGAATGACCGTAAATTGGGCTTCGAATCGCTTTCGCACCCACCGTATTCTCCAGATCTGGCCCCCAGCGACTATTTCCTGTTCTCAGATCTCAAAAGAATGCTCGCTGGGAGGAAATGTTCGTCGAATGAAGAGGTGATCGCCGAAACTGAGGCCTATTTTGAAGCAAAGGACAAATCGTACTACAAAAAAGGTATCGAAAAGTTGGAGGGTCGCTGTAATCAGTGTACCACCCATTTTTTTTTTTTTTCATTTTTAAAACATTTTGTATTTTTCTTTTTATATTCTTAATTTCTAAATTAAAGGCTAGACAAAAAATGTTTAAATTCTAGCTTAATTATCTTATATAATAACTTACTGGTCCTTCGCAGACGCTCTAAGCTAAACATTACTTAACATTTGTATAATTTGCCTCCGGCGACAGAACTTTGTGACAGTACTGATAATTAGTTGAAATACAAAGAAAAATTTGAAAAACTTTGTCAATTTTTTTTTTGTTTTTTTTTCTTAAAATTTAACTTACTTAACTTACCTACTTTTTTTTATTTTTTTTTTTTTATGTAAAAGCACTTAACCTAACTTAACTTAAATCTTATACTACCCTAATTCTAGAAAATCAGTGTACCACCCTCGAAGGGTATTATGTTGAATAAAAAAAAACGAATTTTGCCAAAAAAATGTGTTTTACTATGGAAGGCCGGGGACTTTTAAATTGACCTGTCACATATACAATTTCACTCCTCATGATGCAAAATTGCAGGAGAGACTTGCGTTAGCATTCGTTGGTTTTTTCTCTCCCTATTCTCTTAGCTTACCGAAAATTGCATACGTCTTTAAGAAAACGGAGAATTAATTCATTCTGGAATTGCCTTGTGTCCTTTGTTAACCTAGCGAATGTATTGCTTTCCAAACGAGATTTTGTGCAAGATCATCTAGAAGGTATCTTTGCTAACATCTACACTTACAAATTCACAGACTACTTTTCTCTTTAAGGGAAAACATTTTTGCCACCGGTCCGTCATTTGGCCCTAAGTAGATATAGTCGCTCGCATATCGCAACTTCTTTGTAGTCATGAACACACAGTTGGATAACCAAGAATGCAATTCCTATCCAAGAGAATCGTTGTATCTTAATCGCATTCCTCAAACTTCAATCATTTGCAAGGTAGATACTTAAGAAATTTCCCCAGAGATACACTGGATTTCGAAATCGACTATAGATGTCTGCCAACCTCAATATATGTCCAAGCGATTTGAAAGTAACTGTCACCCATATTAGTAGCCGCACCTCCATTACTGTTGACTCCCCTGATAATACATATTCTGTTACCAGAAGTATAAGGTGTGTCTGATGTTCACAAAACACCGACCGTCAGTTTGTTCCCTTGGCGGCCCTCTTTATTGTCTTATTTACCCGTCTAATAAAAAGCTGTTGTCCTAATGATAGTTTTAAAAATCCCTCTGGGCTTAGATACGTTGCAATACTTGTACAGCGACAAATTGTCACATTTCAATAGAGCAGTCTAAAGTCCTTCTGGAATCATGTCCGACGATCGCGGTGGTCTCACTGTTGATAAACAATTTGCGTGCACGCAACAATCACGAGAACGAGTTCGCGTTCGATGCGCTACCTCAGTCGGATGTCGCTTAATCTCGCCTGCTGACATCGTTGCAGATCGTTGCGAATCACTATGAAGGTTGATGCACAAATAAGTGTACGCTTGAGTGCCGCCCGTCGGATCCCTTTGGACAGTAGATACTGATTACTGTGGACAGTCATTATTATCTTTGACGTTTATTTTTATGACGTTAATTGAAAGGTCCGCATTTATTTTATGATGTTTTGTATTTCTTTTTGTTTATTTTCAGGTAAGACGAAGGAAACATTCGCCTCATGGCATTGTCTGTGACATTTGTCGGTGAGTTTGTTGCAGTTACTTATTAATTTTATTTCAATGACAACATAAAATGGCGATTACACGGGCGGAAGGATTGTCTCAGTCATGGCCAATCTAGAGATTAATTGCTCTAGGAGGCAACTAAGTTAACTTCCATTCTGAATTAAACATTACTAGTATTTTAATTAAAACCCTTGCCTCATGGGATTGAACTAATTCCTTAGTTTCGTTCGTGCTAGAGATACATAAATAGGTCTAGAAAGTATCTGTGGTACCGTGGAAAAATTTCGTACATACGTTTACTCATTTCTAAGAGATGTTGCACCGGATATGGGGTGACAATGAGCAACTGATAATTTCTAATAATTTGATCGGATGTTGTTATCTCAGCGCTATAGGGTGGCTATATATAGGGTGAAACTATAAAATTTCGTATATTGGAAATTATGCCACGGTGCTAAGGTTACTTTAAGTCAGTTTCAAACCTGAATTATCGGTACCAATAACTACCTTGGTTCGACTTAGTCTCTGGTTAGATAGGTTGGAAGACCAAGGATAGAAATTGCCCACAACATCACGAATGTTGCATTTATTGACGCGAAACTCTCTATCTTCCTCGGCTTGCAAAAAACGAGCATACCTGGTTTGGTTTGTGGCTTACGTTCGTATAGTACTCGCTGTCCTGAATCCCTGCTAAAATGAATCGCACAGATTATCCCTAATGGAAATTGTGAAGCACCATCACCATAAAGACGAATTGTTACATAATAATTTGAAATGAATTATTTTTGAAGTTTGCAATTCATACGTTAAAATAAAGGAGTTTTGCCTGCATTATACATACCATGGTAGACATTACTTTCTTTATCAAAAGTTATCGGATGTCGACACCTTCAGAATACTACATTGTGTGCGAAAGAGTCCACTCTCATTCCGACTGGTTGACTACCAAATGTCTGAACTCTGATATCATTTGAGCCCATGAACTCGTCGAAGTGATTATAATTCTGACGACCTAGAATAGAGTGTACTTTCATGCATTACATAAATTATTGGGTTGTGGTGAAACTTGTAAAAATAAATAAACACTTCATGCTTGACGAACTACAACATGTTGTTTCTTTTAGTCAACTGCTACCTGATCACCTACTCAAGGGGGGAACCTCATGTAAAATAAAATTGTTTAACCATTTTTTGTTTTTGCCTAAATTGATAGGAAATTTCCTCAAAAATACGAGAAAAAAGTTAGAAAGAGATCCGAGACCTTCGTGTACTTTATTTTCAAAAGGAAGTAAACAGTCTATTTGGCGATGCCACCAAAGAAGCTCGTACTTTTCGACAACAGGAAAAAACGACTCAATTAGAACAGTTTGAAGAAGAGGTCTACTCTATGGCCCTGGAATCGCAGATTAGCAAAAAACTGCGGTAAGTTAGAATGAATTACGATTTTTTTCACGATTTTTCTATTACTCAAACTTTAAACGCGTTTTTCTCGAAACGCAAAATTTCGCACGCCGTGCAACGTAGCTCAAAAACTAATCATGAAGTTTGGTATAGAAATTCTATAGATATTTGGCCTCAGCATGACGAGCTCCGATTTTTTATTTTTTTATTTAAAACATTGTTATTAACAATTGTTTATAAAAGAAAATCCCTTTTTTTTCAAAACTTCGCCATTTTTGGAAATTTGCAAATTTTAATAAAAGGGGCACGTCATGCTGAGCGTTTTTGTATAAGCTAAAGAACCCATTTTGTATTTTTTGTTTCAGATCATTTTTGTGACTGAATACTGCACGGCGCATTTTCAAGACGATGTTTTCAAGCCGCCATTGCACCGTTTTATTGTTAACGATTGGTCTTAAAAAAATATTTTCTTTAAATATTATAACGTAAATAAATTGTGCCTTAAACTGCAAATTAATCTACGCATTACATTTTTCAAAAAAAAATTCCTGAAAAACAGGCTATTTACATGAAGTTCCCCCCTTAAGCACACAAAATCTTCTAACATAAGTACAGAGACTAAGCACACTCGCTGCAGTCACTTTAATTTTTTGTAAGACGGTTAATCTCATTATTTATAACGTTGTCTAAACGCTATCATAAAAACAGCAAACTGAACTGCATTAAACGACTGCACTTTCAAAATACATACCTCAGTAGAATATTGATTGACAATAGTGACAACTACGCACCGATCTCGGCACTAACTTCCTTGGCAACTTGTTCTCTATTGGGTGTAAATTACTCGCACCTAGATGCATTCACATGGTGTGTCACGACTGCGACTCTTATAAAAACCAAATGGATCAACAATTACTTCCAATCAATTTCAAATTCGATTTCTCTCTTAATCAACGGCTTTTGATTACACTGGTAACCTACATTCCGTGAATTCAGCACTCGAAGTGCGTCAAACTAGGCCTCCCCAGCGCTGTGTCCATTTTTTTTTTTCGTCCCGCTTATCGTTTCTGGTTCAGTGGATGGTTCACATAATTTGTATGCGCTGGACAGACTGCTCAATTGTTCTAATCAAATCATTCATCGGGGTGCGAAGCGCGGTAAGGCGGAACGTTCGACTCTAGAGGGCATTCCTTGGGCGCATTGTAATGAATGAGTCTAGAACGTTTAATTCAATCATTTTGTGGCATCCGCAGATGATCACAACATGAACTCGTGATCTCCCAACGCTTGGGCGCTCCTGACAAAAGACAAGTCGCCTCCATTCCATGGACACCCCCCTTGCTGTCTCTTGCTCAAGTTGCTGTGTGATATTCATTTTTCCCGAGCAAAATATTTGCAAACATTTGTATTGAGGATCTCGAGTGAACTTGACAATCGTGTGAAAAAAGCGTAGGAGAATTGTAGGCTATTATTTTCTAAAAAATGTTGAAGTGCTTGGTTGGAGTGGCTGAAGTCCGTCTTATACAAAGGATAATAAAATAATGCAATAAGGGTTATTAGTCAGAATCGGATGAACATTTATTAAACTCTATACTTTGACAGAGTGGTATAAAATAAAACATCCCGATGAGTTTTTTTCTCTTTTCTTCAAAAACAAACACACACCAAGTAATTGGCTACATTACAATTGTGGAATTAACTAAGTGTAAATGGAGCAAAGAAAACTGCAAGCTGTAGTAATTCATTGGCGCGGACACATTAAGCTTAACATAATTTAAAGAGTTCATTATTACAGTTTTCTGTTCAATGATATTGTTACAGTACACATGTATGTCGCCATGATCAGTTACATGTTCTATGATTTGCTACATTTTTACCGAGTTTGTCAACTTAGCGCCGGAGTAGGAGAGAGTCATCAATCGAACTTCATAACTTACAGCTTTATTTACAACTTAGTCTACTAATTCTTCCGATATAAATCTGTCTTTTATAGACGAAATCTTTGATTGCTAAAGGCCGCAGACGATTTGGTCTATATTGGATATATACCTAAAATAATCTGAGCCGATTAGGGTTTTATTTCGAAATCTTTGATTGCTAAAGGCTTTTATAGACGAACATTTCGAATACGAGTATATATTGATAAAACAAAGAAAAGAGGGAAAACAGAAATTTAATTTAAAAAATGGGTTTTTTTACATATCATCATCATTATCGGCCACTACAACCGGGGACCGGTCTTGGCCTTATTTAGCAAGTCCTAAGGCTTGTTAAATTTTCCATAATGACTTATTTTTTCTGGGCAAGGTCATTAGTCTTGCGCCAGAGGCTCCCCGACGGGGAATCGAACCCCGGTCTCCCGGGTGACAGGCGGGTATACTAACCACTATACTATCGAGGAGCCCTTTTTTACATATGGGGCAATTTATTGACATTATTTCTAACAGCGTTAGACTTTACACGATAATCACTACAAACTTTTCGTCAATTTCACATATTGTAGGGTGGGAAGTTGTTGGTTTATTACGGCAGGGTCGCCATGTAAGGGAGGATGCCGGGAGACTCGCCTGTGCGTCACCAACCAGGATAATGCAAAAATCTGGCGTGAAAGGTGAAGTGTATTTTTCAAAGTTGTAAAGGTCAATACAATGTTTTGTCTGGTCCAATTCGTTCGAACAGTGCTCAGGGGTAGACGGTTCTAAAGGAGAAATCTCTGCTTTACTATATGGCAGGGCAAGAATACCATAGATTTCTGCCAGAAAGTTGGAATATATTCGTAGGTGAGGGCACGAATGAATGAAAAATAATGAGACGCATGTTCGATTGTAATCAGCTTGTATCTGCTTTATTTAGAACGAAGAAGTTAAAATTGCCAAAACAGACTAATTTTGGTTTTTTACTGCAATTTATTTTTTTCAATTAAATTGACAACGTTTCGATCAAGTATTTGATCATCTTCAGGTCAGGAATAAATTGGAACTAGGAAAAATTGTAAAATTAAATACATAATATAATTGGAACAGTACAATAAATTAAATAAGTTAAATAAATAAAAATTAAAATTACTCTGCCAATAATTTGACAGAGAAGTCAAAACACTAAAACAGTCAATGAAAACTGACACTGCTTTATTCTTTCAAAAATCGGTTCTTATATACAATTCTGCCATCAACATTTCCGATGTATATCGATACCAAGTAGGTGACATGTCAACATATCTCGGCCGTCCAATCATGACCTGAAAACGATGTTCCTAATTTCAAACACTCATTGCATATTGCATGGCAAATTCACAATGAGTCACTTCTGAGATAACACGTTAATAGGTGAGTACCATGCATCATGACACACGTCTATTATTGTATTATAGTATTGTTATGTAATACTTATTGTGATTATCATCCACCGTGATATCGTGTGCCATACATGACGCACATCTATCGGAACACCTGGGTAATTGAGTATTGTCATGTAATACTTTTGTCTGACCTCCCATGGTGTCAATGCTTTGGTGTGTGCCTGTCATGTTTAGTTAGCCGTTTGTTCAGGTAGCATGTCTCTTTGTCCATAAAAGAATCAGGGATCTCTTTAGACCGCTCCTGAGAAGGCGCGTTGCGGTCGCCACCGTGTTTCCTCTAAACCTGAGGGAAGAGTAGCGACCGATCGTAGTGTGTAACGCCGCTATTTCCGGGTTCCAAAGTTACCGCATCCACTAAGGTTGCTTGACACGGGTATGCTGCAAAGAATTGTGTGTTCGTGGGCATGTGGGGGATCTTGGTGGGCGCCAGCACGGACGCGGTTTCACGGTACCCCCAACACGTCACTGTGTAAATAACACTGACAACGTTCACCAACGGGGGAGAAAGAAAATAAATAATACGCTTCTGTCCGGTTTTAATGTTAATGTTTTCCTTCGTGTTTTTATTTTCCATTTACACATGAAACTTATATAACATATTAATAATCATAACACAATCTGATATTATTTAGAGTTTTTTTAACAAACGCTTTTAATTGCTTCTTAACCAACTACAAATTCAGTTTCACACGTATAAATGTGTTTTAAGGCACTTAAATTGTGCTTCTCCTGAAGACAACGCATTCGCAACATTTGAGTTTTTACTTAAAGTGTTTGTGTTCAATTTCTCTTAACCGCGGTTGCAGGAGCACTTAGTCTCGGTTGATTTCCAACGCGGAATCTTCCAGATCGAACTAGATTAACAATGAGCGCGGACTCTCGAAAATAGTACCTCGAGACACTTCGCGACTCCCGGCATCTGGTGGTTGGATAAATCCGCACGCTCCTGACGATTGCCCGAGTTGCGCCGCGCTGTATTGCGAAAAGGTTGTTGGGTACGCGAGGATTGTCGAACGTGAGGTGACCGAAACGCACGTCGGGTTCCGACGACCGACTCCCGAAATATACTACGTTACACCGACTGGGTGGGTTGGATGGAGGAGCTTGTGAGTAAGCAGAATGCTTGCAGGCGGCGATGCGCACTTGATGGCGGTTAGCTGGCGACTGGTTTATGAAGGGAAAATAATTCGTTCAATGCGTCGTGGCGGTGCGTCATAGCAAAGTTAGGCTCGCTGCCAATTATAAAGAATTCTGAAAGAGTTGCTATGCTCGCATAAGAACTCAGTTCCAGCGAATTCTGGCCGTACAGGCTGGGTTGACTTTGTTGGTTGGGTGTACGGGGAAATTGGCTTTGGGGACGTGAGCAAGTATGGGCATGCATTTTCGGAGGAAATTGGAATGGCTTGGGTGCAAGCAAGGAATATTATTTGGGTGAAATGTTAACCGAAGTAATTTCTGATGCGCGGATGATTAGAATATATTCGGTTGAATTATATTCTGTTGGAGGTTTGGGATATGTTTTATTGCCGATTGGGAGATGTATGCTATTGCGGATTGTTTTTGCATGTTGGGTTAGGGTTGTGGGTTGGTTCTCCTTGTGATATGGAGAACCCCCACAGTGATGCCACAGCTCTACTCATCAGTCAAGTTAAAATGAAACAAGTTTATTCACGCATTTTATTTCCAAGTGGTTTCTATTTTTCAGCCTTCCTCTATTCTTCTATTTACAACTCAGATATTCTCCTGGGGTACTTTCTCCAGTGACAATGAGTGGTATTGGTCGGCCGCGATCCAAAAAAAAAAAAATGGGTTGGCGAGAGTGCCGACTTTAGCGAGACAAGGACTGATGTGTCCTTCATCTTGTCTCTGGCTTCTGGTCATCTTGCGATAACCAGAATCACCCACATCCGTGAGGATGATGGGCTCGGTCTCGCGATATCTGAAAAAAGGGGGGGGGGGACAGTGTTAGTTCGGGTGTTCTCTAACTACTTGGATGGTGGGACGGCCGCCCGAGATCACGATACTTGTTCGTTTATAAACGGAAACAAGTGATTTGTATCTCGAAACGAACGATTTAAACGATACATTGGTTGTGGTGCCCAATGTTTGTTTTAAGATAAGAATTCAGTTTTATGGATTCTCATGAAATTATAGTGCATATGAGGATATGCACTGGAATTTGGGTTTTGTTTGCTTATGGCAAATTGAACATCTGGTTCGATTTGCCATGGGTTTGGTTTTGTTTGGATTATGCCGAAGTTTGTGTATGTGATAAACGAATATTTGATTCGTTTATGAGGGGTTTTGTTTTATTGGCAGAATGTATTTGTGAATTATGAATTTAGATGGGAAGTTGAGTTCCAAGCGATAAACGAATATTTGATTCGTTTATTGCAAATTTTTGATTTCGATTAATTCTATTCTATTCTATTTACTGGTCTATAGGAACCCGGAATTTCATGACCTCACCGACTCGACTCCGCCATCGTTCCTTGACCTGTGTGCTTTCCTTCCACGTTCCACCATCCGATTCGATCTTCTCGAGGTCCAAGCTAACATTGTCCTCCCATCTTCGTCGCGCCTGTCCTACCGGTCTCTTTCCCGTTGGATTACCGTCAAGAATTCTATGCACGGTTCTATCGTTGCCCATTCGCGCCACGTGTCCGGCCCATCTTAATCTTCGCGACTTGATTACTCTCACTATTGTAGGTTTACGGTATAGCTCTTCCAATTCGTGGTTATGGAGTTTCCTCCATTGTCGTGCCTCCTCGTCATATTTACAGCCAAAGATACCCCTTAAAACTTTATTCTCGAATACGCGTAATTTGTTTTCTTCCCGTTTTGTGAGAGCCCATGTTTCGCGTCCGTATAGAACAATCGGCATGATTATGGTTCTATAGACACGGAGCTTTATATTACGTGATAGCAGTTTGGATTTCAGCAGCTTACTGCCTGCATGCCAACTAGCGTTGCCGGAATGTAGTCTTTTAATAATTTTCTTCGACATTTCGTTACTGGCCGTCAGTATTGTTCTCAGGTATTTAAATTCTTTGACATTTTCGAATATCTTGCCCTTGATGTGCATGTGCGTTCCCTGAGTTCCATCTGCTCTCGCCGTAATCATATATTTTGTTTTGTCTTCACTTATTTCTAGGCACACCTCTTCTGCCGCTTGCATGATGATTTCACTGTTTTTACTTAGAGTTTCTAGATTATCGCCCAAAACGGCGATGTCATCCGCATATGCGAGCAGTTGTGTGACCCCGTTCAGGGATGATCCGGCCATGTTGTCGTCTTGTACCTTTCTGATGACATACACGAGGACAAGGTTAAAAAGACATGGTGAGAGGCCATCCCCCTGTCGTAGTCGTCCCGGATTTCAAATGGTTCTGAGAGGTATTTTTCTTTTCTAACTCGCCCTTTGTTTTCGTTCATGCAAATTTGGAGGAGGGCGACATACTTTTTCGGGATTCCCAGCTCAACTACAATATGGTAGAGTATTTGTCTTGCGACTGAGTCGTAGGCTTTTTTGAAGTCAACGAACAGTTGACACCTTAGATAACATAGATAGTAATGATATCGGACGGTAATTTTGCGGAAGACAGTTTTTTCCCCTCTTTGGGAAATAGGGTGGGAAATATCCTCCGCGTATAAGACAAGCGAACGAGTTTGCCAAGAACCAGCGATAGTTCTGGAGCACAGTTCTTAAGGACTATTGCTGGTATTCCGTCTGGGCCTGTTGCCTTCCGACAGTCCAGTGAACGTAGAATGCGTTTAATAGTACGTGGGGGGAAATCCCATACCCCGCATCGAAGACCGCATCGGGGCGAACATAGATGGCTCCAAAAGACCGGCATCAAGGTTTGAATTCGCGGAAAACAAATTCGCGAACACATTAGCTTTATCTATTGAATCTGTGACTAGTGTTCCGCTGTGCGTCACTAACGGAGGAAAGAGGAGAAAGTTATTGCTAACAGCCCTTGCCGTTGCCCAGAAGGGACGCGAGCCAGTTAGGCACTCAAAGATTTTATTGGTCCTTCTGTCGTTGTAAGCCTTCTTCGTGGTATCAATCGCCTGGCTGCACGCGTTACTGATTCTAACAAAATTCGTTCTGTTAACATCAGTGGGACTGGAGCGCCATTATTTAAAATCTCTCTTTTTTGCCACTGTAATCTGCTCGCTAGTTTTTTCGCAAACCATGGTTTATCAGATGAATTTCGTTTAATGGAGTGCGGAATGTATATCTCCACCCCGAGAAGAATAATCCCCGTGATCGACTCCGCGCATGCATTAACATCGAAGTCTCCAGAGCACCCCTCCGATCACGGAAAGAATACGAAGAAATCTCGCAAATCGTCTCAGTTAGTAGCCCCACACCTCTATACTTGGCGAAGCTGCTTAGGTCGGTTATTCACTTGAAATGCAAGTGGCTGCGAGACCAATACAAAGCAGTGGTCTGAGTTTCCCAGTGGCGCAGCAACGTCCATGGTATAAATGCACGCCTCATGTGACAGAAACAGATCCAGGGTGTTCGCATAATCACCTCAGTCATCCAGCACTCGCGTAGCTTTCTTCCGCTAACAGCGAACATCTTTGCCAGGATCCCAGCCTCGTCGGTTCTGGTAGAATGTACCAACCAGCCGGAATTGTGCACAATAAAATCGCCAAGGACGACAATTTCAGAAGCCGTGTGGATGATCTGTATCCAGTTGACGGTACGTGAAGAGTGTTCGCAAAGTGTCGCTGGTCGGTAGTCATTCGGGAAGCAGTAACCAGACAACAACGAAATTTAACGGAGTTCTTCAGCACAACCTTCAACCACATGATGTCCATGTTATTGGGTTCCAACGCCTCCATTCTTTGGCAACCTAGATCGGACCGCTCGAAGACGCAGACTCCACCCTTAAAACGGAATCTTGAATGAAAGTCGTATCCTGAGCAACGAAGATATGTCGAATCAGTAGACGAATCGCCCTGGGTCTCAGTTAGGGCAAGAATATCAGGTTTCGCTGTTTGCAAATATTGGTGGACGGCGTTTACATCCATATTGGTGAAACCGATGCCCCTGATGTTACAAAATGCCGTTATCAGTCAAACGTCGATAGAGCCCCGAGAACGCGATGACAAATTTCTTAAAGTTCGGTTATTTATCAAAATATTTGCATGATGTTCCACCTGACATAGTCCCTCCCCCCGCGAGTGGCAGGTGGGGACCCAACGTCCTGTTGCCGGGTGAAATACCATCACTTCAAGCTATAGGCTCCATGAAATGGTCAGGAGAATTGCCCGGCCATCTTTCGTAGCTTGGTTTATGGGCCGGTTTGAGAAAAGCATGGTTTAGGTGGTAAGCCGGTCCCAAGATGAGATATCATCCCGTCACGCTGTACCTTCCGCGATCTCGTCGGGAAAAATCTTCGACTATTCGAATGTATGACTGATCGGCTGGACTGACACGGAGATAAATCGTGATGGTACCTTCTAAGATAAAGAAGTCTGGAGGTGCCGTTGGAAAACCCTTTCAATTTCGGTGTATATTCATCAGCCGTGTTTTAGATGTTGTGCTATCAAACGAGATACCGATGCAGCCCTAACTGATTGACTTCTTAAATAATGGCTTCTGTCGGTGGTGCGCACAAGGATAGAAGTGAACCTACATAAAGAAGAGAGTATATGACCTTCGGGTTTCAACAACGCCCACTTCCTTTCCCTTTACCGCTACAGGCTTTAGTCGAAGTCCAAAATTCAGAAAGTGGGTGCGGCCTGGTCTAATTCTGCTTTATCCTATTCTGCAAATATTCTCGTGTCCTGAAAATTTCCGACCTAACAAAGATACCAGACATTTTTTCTTAAAATTTATTTTTATTTTTCTACATAGTCTCCTTGTAACTCCACACACTTCTCCCAGCGATGCTCCCATCTCTCTAACCTGTCCAAATAGTACTCGGCGTTTTTCTCTGCAAAATAACTGTTCACGAAGGTGATTGTCTCCTCATTTGACGGAAATCTCTGTCTTCCGAGCGAAATTTTTAGACTAGGGAACAAAAAGAAGTCGCTTGGGGCTAGATCTGGTGAGTAAGGTCAAGCAGTTCAAACCGTAATTCGTGGAGTTTCGCCATGGCAACCGCTGAGGTGTGAATAGGCGCCTTGTCTTGGTGAAACAGGATTTTATTTTTCTGTAAATCTCGCCGGTTTTCCGCAATTTCTGCCTTCAGTTCGTCAAGTAATTATGGGTAGTATGCTCCTGTAATGATTTTTCCTTTTTGAAGATAATGGATTAAGATAACTCAATGACTATCCCAAAAAACAGTCGGCATCACTTTCCCAGCGGAAACAACAGTTTTTGTTTTTTGTTTTTTGGAGCCGATTCTCGCTTTGCAGTCCACTGTTTTGTTTGTATTTTTGTTTCGAGCGTATAATGGTGTATCCAAGTTTCATTGACAGTAATTAATCTGCGCCAAAACTTAGATTTATTGTGCCTAAACTGCGCCAACAGGGCATTGGAAATGTTCATTCGAGCACGTTTTTGGTCTAACGTGAAAAAAACGCGGCACCCGACGCCCGGACAGCTTTCTCATGCCTAAATCTTAATTTAATATGTGACAAACACGTTCTTTGGACATTTTCATTGCTTTTGCTATCTCTCTAATGTTACTTCGGAGGTCATCTGTCACCATTTGGCGAACTTTAGCGAAGTTATCGTCAATTGTTGCAGTTTTTGGACGTCCCGAACGTTCATCATCTCCCAAGCTCTCACGGCCACGTTTAAATTCTGCTGCCCAAATTTCACTGTGGTAAATGATGATGCAGAGTCCCCATACACATAGTCCAACTCATCTTTGATTTGCGTAGGCGTATTGCCTTTCAAAAACAAAAATTTAATGACAGCTCGATACTCAATTTTGTCCATTTTCACATACATTTTTAGCGTTTGAAATAATAGTGAAGAAGAACGTGTGATTCGAACTGACGCTATGACAGTTCGAATCACCAAAAATTGAACCTAAGCGTTACCCATCAGGCTACTGGCCGACTTTTGGAATTGGTTTTAAAACTCGACTATACTCCACTGATGGGAATTGTTACGTTATCGCTATGGTATACGGCTCTGATGTATTTTGTTATTCGATTTTCGTTCGGAGTTCTTCACTATTTTGCTTGTGAATTGTGTGTGTGTCTGCTAGAGGCGCCACACCACTCCCTCCTCAGTAACTTAGTTACGATCAGCTTCTGTGCGAACGACGGATCGAGAAACGAGCGAGCGAGAGATCGCCGGAGCAGGCGAGTATGCCGGGGTGCTCTATGCGGAAGTCATGATCGTGTGTGAAGTTCTGTTTACTACGGGAAAGTGTGTGCTGTGTGTACAGATCACGTCGGGGTCACCAATTATAGCGTTTGAGATAATAGTGAAGTAGACCGTGTGATTCGAACTGACGCTATGACGGTTAGAATCACCAAAAATTGAACCTAAGCGTTACCCATCAGGCTACTGGCCGACTTTTGGAATTGGTTTTAAAACTCGACTATACTCCACTGATGGGAATTGTTACGTTATCGCTATGGTATACGGCTCTGATGTATTTTGTTATTCGATTTTCGTTCGGAGTTCTTCACTATTTTGCTTGTGAATTGTGTGTGTATCTGCTAGAGACGCCACACCACTCCCTTCTCAGTAACTTAGTTACGATCAGCTTCTGTGCGAACGATGGATCGAGAAACGAGCGAGCGAGAGATCGTCGGAGCAGGCGAGTATGCCGGGGTGCTCTATGCGGAAGTCATGATCGTGTGTGAAATTCTGTTTACTACGGGAAAGTGTGTGCTGTGTGTACAGATCACGTCGGGGTCACCAATTATAGCGTTTGAAATAATAGTGAAGAAGAACGTGTGATTCGAACTGACGCTATGACAGTTTGAATCACCAAAAATTGAACCTAAACGTTACCCATCAGGCTACTGGCCGATTTTTGGAATTGATTTTAAAACTCGACTATACTCCACTGATGTGAATTGTTATGTTATCGCCATGGTATACGGCTCTGATGTATTTTCTTATTCGATTTTCGTTCTGAGTTCTTCACTGTTTTGCTTGTGAATTGCGTGTGTATCTGTTAGAGACGCCACACATTCACTAGTTTTTATTGACGAGTGCTGCTATCTTCACATTGTCGGAAACTTTTCAGGCCATCCTCCTGTGTTTTCAAATGTTCTGTTGTTTACGCACTACTCGTCGTCTAAATAGAGCAGGAAAGTCTTTTCATTGTAGAGATTTCACTAGTTTGAGATAAAAGTGATCAATTGTGCAACCCATAAATACTATCCAGTCTTCCTGAAATTTGCACATATTCATCTTTTAAATCACTCAAACTAGGTACGTATGTAAAGTCATATGAAAATCACATCATAGAAAAAATGAAGCATTCTACACTTTTGATTTCAAACATCCTTGAAAGATAAAATCCAACGGGGTAAAATCGGATTATCTTATTGGCCAGTTACGAACGCCGTTTCGGAAGGTAATGCGTCTGAAGAATTTCAATTCAATTTTTTCGCCCACCATTTCAGTCGCTGCGTGGCAAGTACCACCGTCGTGTTGAAACCACATATCCCCTAGATCTATGTGATCCAGTTTGGGATAGAAAACCTCCCTCATCATGTTTCAGTAGCTTGTAGCACTATTTTCAAAGAGGTATACAGGTATTCCCCGACTTACGATCGAGATAGGTTCCTGGTCATCGGTCGTAAGTGGATTAAGTCGCAAGTCGAATTTCATATAAAAAAAATTCCGACTTAGCTAATGTAATGTATTATTTGTACTGAAATATGTATGTAAATTGAATTTTTTTAATTGTTTTTTTTTTTTAAATTTTTCTCATATATTTTAGGTATTCCCCGCAACTACATATTTGTCTTCTTTAAGTATTTTCTATGAAAAAAATTGGAAAAAAAAATGGTCGTAAGTGCGAATAGTCGTAAGTCGAACGGTCGTAAGTCGAACGGTCGTAAGTCGGGGACTACCTGTATACCGATTATGCCGCCAGTCCATAAAGTGCACCATAAAGTGGCTCTTTGTGGATGCATGGATGCACGATCAACCGTGGGGTTTTTGATCCTCTCGGATACCACAATTTTGCTTCTTGATGAAATTACTGAGGTGGAAGTGAGCCTCATCGCTGAAGATGATTTTGTGCGAAAAGTGACCATTAACTACGGCTATCTCATGGATCAATGGAGCGTACTGGCGACTCTGCTAGTGGTCGACAGGCTTTAGTTATTAATTACCAATCAAGTTATTTGCAACACTTTGAAAAATCGCGGAAGCTGAAACGTCATATAATCCGATAAATGTCAATTGACATTAATGGGGACACTGCATTTCAAGGTAATCGTGAATTGGAAAGTGGGTCAATGGGTGACCATAATGCATTGCCGTCACCGAGAGATACTGACCCCAAGACCAGGAGGTAAGAACAGAAATTGAGACTAGCCTTAAGGATTAAGGAGATTAAGGGGTTGGTCTGTTGTAAGTATCAAGAAAATGAATTCAATTCAATTCCATTCTTGCGAACGATGACAAATCGTTGTGTTGGGATACTATCGCGGACACCAGCGATTTTGTTGATGATACAGGCAAAAGGAAAGGGTGTTATTTGGGCTACGTTCACGACAGGCCCGGTGGTTTTAAATCGCAGTCCGATCTTTCAGTAGGACGATGATGAAGTTTTTTTTGAATGCATATTTTCATATAACGTTTGATCTATTGAAATGCGTTTCTAGACTATATCGCTCCAATTTTCCAATGAATAACGTTCGACGTTCCGCAAACGAAATAATCGGGTTACCAAATAGGAAGAACAACTCTTCCATTCATCTCAACTGATATTTCTGAACAACAAAAGCCATCCAAACACAACAAATATATTGCTTTGTTCCTATAATTTTTTGGAAATCTATTGTATGAGGAATCGTAATTCTAATTTTAGTCTTTTAAATAAGCGCAAAGCATTATTTCCCACATCCCCTTGAAACCGACTCAGCAATTATATCTCACACCCAGGTTTCGTAACGGCCGCCAAAGCTATAGCAGCTGCTATTTATAAGCGTTTATTTAAATGTCGCTTATCCCAAGTGGGCGCCGGCCTTTGTGTAAAAAACTTACTTGCGTCAGAGCATCAATCGCGTCTTGTATTTCATTTTGACAGCTGCGAATTAATCCAACAAGAAGATAAGTACTTTAATTTTGATAATTTATAAAACATTCAAGGCTGAGGGGATCTTGAAAGATCTACTGGAAAGTCGGGCAATTACTGTGCGGATTGTAAATTGTTTAATTAAGAGAAGTCACGTGTAATTAATGGCGATGCGAGAGTAATCAGATGCGCAATGCCGTCAATTGCCCACAGGCGAAAGAATTCTAAACAGTCGGGAGGACGGTGTTCGAAGGCGTCATGCCAGGGAGCACTTAGTCTGATAACGAACAATTCTTCTTTATTAAAATAATTAATTGTCTCGCGTTGCATCCAACACGCTTAAGTTGTGTGTATAGAAGTTTAGAATCGTGTGTCGGTTAGATTTGAAAGGAAAGGTCGGACTGTAGAAGGAATGTAGTCGGATCGGTCGACAATACAGGAAAGCATGAAGCGGGAACTCGAGAACAGGGAATCCCTGACTGGCAGATTGATATCGTGGATATGACGCTATTATTCTCATCAAAATTACTCCTTCACTTCAATTATATACGCGACAGTAAACCAGCTCAGACTTACTAATACTGCAAAAGGAGATTTCTGGTTTTAATCTTTCTGGTTCAGACACTTTACACATTGCATGTGCTGTGATAGTCCAAAGAGCGGCCCCACACCCACACCCCCACAGACTATAATGCTCTATACATGTGACATTAATCAGCGAGTTGAATTGTTGAATTCATTCATTTATTTGATACTCCGCCCTTTTTTGGGATATAACAAATCAGCGATTTCCCAAATTATCCAAATCTTTTTTGACGCGTGGGCCCCGGAACAAAGAATGTAGAATTGACGTCAATGCTAATTGAGCGTGACATAGTCGTCGGTTCAATTTGCTTATTTCACTTCGTGTCTTTGCAGTCGGGCTTGAAAAAAAAAGTCGGGTCTTTCGTCACGTTTTGTTGACATAGTCGCCATGGGATAAGACACGCAACTGCGACTTAGGCGTGTTGAGTTATAATTGTCAACAAAACTAGTTCTTCTTTAAAGAATGATGTGTGTTACCAACATTGGAGATGAAAAGGGTCCTTAGACCCTCGTATTACTTTATCTTTTGAGTTCGTTGACAGCTTCCATATCAACAGTATCAATCCACTTACTATGACAGAAAAAGGATGTCAAGTCCAGATTTATAGTTTTAGAGAGTGCGAGAAAATTGGAAACATAATACCGAGTTTCTGTTGATACATACATTTAAATATGTAAATTCGATAGTAGAATTGACAGAGGGCGAGACTTAACAATGTTTCGCACTGTGATTACAATGCGCTATGAATTGTACCTTGTTTTGTGAAGGTATTTTAACTAAGGTAAATTCAATCTCAAACCAACACTTGCACTGAAAATAATAATGACATGGGGGTTGAATCCCAATTAACATTGGAACCACTGTTTAGTTGAAATGGAAATCGTTTGAAGCGACTAAATTGAGGAAATCCTTACTATTTTGATAAGTTCTCCGATTTATTCATGTTTCTCCTGTACCGATGCAACCGATGCAACAGTTGAGGAACGAGCGAAATTATACATAGTGAAGATATGGATTAATGCCTTTATGATATCAAAAGATACAGACACGACATAAAAGTTCCGAAGGTGTAGTCAAACGAGGAAAAAAGTGGGAGAAAAGGATATATAATAAAAGAAGTAAGTGACATAGTGCTTTAGTTCTATTTAAATTTGTCTATTGTGTTTGGTATTTCGCAAATACCACCGCATCGAAGATCTGTTAACTGTTACCGCTGATGTGGTCCGCACTGTTGGAGACGGAGCAGCACACGACTGCCGACTGGCAAAAAAAAAAAAAAAAAAAAAAAAAAAAAAAAGGTGGCGAGGAGGCCGAATTTAGCGAGACAAGGACATATGTGTCCTTCATCTTGTCTCTGACTTCAGCTCATCTTGCGATAACCAGAATCGCCCACATCCGTGAGGATATTAGGCTCGGTCTCGCGTTCTCTGAAAAGAAAAGAGAAAAGTGGGGGGGGGGGGGGGGGGGGGGGGGCTATCCAAAGATAGTGTGGACAGTGTTAGTCCAGGTGTTCTCTAACTACTTTTATAGAGGGATGGTGGGAAAGAAATCGTACAAGACCGGTAGGTCTTGGGTGCGGTAGTGAACGCAGATCACGTCTTTGGCGTCTGATAATCTGCGCTTTGGTCGGTGTGTATGTTTGTGTTTGTGCCGTCTTGTACTGTGCGTTCGTGTGTGTGGTTTGTTAATAGTAGACCCTATGGGATGGGTCCAGGAATCCTCTATTATAGAGGGAAATGTTGTTGGGAAGGGTTGTGGGTATTTTGTCTATGCACCAAGCACGGGTGCGGATTCAGCTAAAACACCACCGAATAACCGAGAACTTGTCACATAAGAAACCGAAAAAAACCGCATAAAGTTCTTCAGCGGAAACACTTCCCAAACGGAGCGAACAGAAGGAAATAAAAGGCACACGGGTTGTTTCGATGAAAGTTCTTTTATTAATTTTATATTCTTTAGTTTGTCTTTTTATTTGGGTAGACGCAAACAGGACATTTAGGTAGACTCAAACAGGTCACCGCAAACACAAAAGCACATCGGCCACACCAAGATCCCGACGATCTTGTCAATAATTAACGCACTGAAAACGGTTTTAACAAAATGTTCACATTAAAATTAACTTAAGCGATACGGCGTGATTAGAAATAATAGAAAAGTGTAAATAAACTGGTCACGGGAATAAAATGTCGAGACTCGCCACACACTAGTCGACTCAAGGGAAAAAGGCTGACTAATTCCATTGGAAAATGTTAAAATGAAAGAATCCCGAAAGAAACTGGGAAGAAGGCGGAGTTACACGATTAACTTGATGTAGTTAATCGTGATTGGACCTGACGGAATAGACATACATTACGCATGTGTGCGTATGCCATGCATACGTTCGTTCAGCGACCGTGGATGGCGGGCAACATCGCTAGTGCATTTTCTAGGAATGCAAACACTAGCATGTGAGGTGTGAAAAACTGAAACCGATAATTTGGTCATCCTAATGGAAGGCCATAAATCATCATTTCGGATGTCGATGATTACATTGCAACGAACATAGGGTGCAGCCGTTGCCAGATGTTGTAAGTAAACATTTTCTGGCTGCTGGTGATCGTTGTTTGAATGCTATCTCTGAACATGGGGAACGCTAATTGTGGTGCCAGCGATTGCTGGTAAACAGGGACATGTTTGATTTGCGTCAACAGAAACCTTGTCGGCGGTAGTAACTCAATAGGGGCAATAGCCGTATGCATGTTATGCCGGGGGTAAACAAATACAACGAGTCACAAGGAACTCTTGTTGATCGTTGTTTCCATAGCTTAAGGCTATGGAAACGAGATGCCCTGGCAGAATGTATGCCTAAAGATAAGATTTCAGATGCCATGGCAATGTGATGATTTTGCCATGGACTTATGTTCTTTTCAGGAAATGATGTACGCCTCGGGGGTAAATTTTGGATGCCACGGCAAGGTGATAAGCTTTGCCGTGGGCTCAATGTTTTTTAGGGAATATGGTCTGGCCGAGGGTGAGTTTTCGATGCCACGGCAAGGTGATAAGCTTTGCCGTGGATTTAATGTTTTTTAGGGAATATGGTCTGGCCGAGGGTGAGTTTTCGATGCCACGGCAAGGTGATAAGCTTTGCCGTGGATTTAATGTTTTCAGTGGTGATGCTGGAGAAAAAGGGGTTTGGAAGGAAATCCCCTACAGAATAGGTAAGCTGCCTAACATAAATTCAGAACGGTTATCCGATTGGGTAACCGTATTAATTCCGGCGATTTGGCTGAGGGTAAATGCCGTAGCAAGGTTACGCAACCTTGCTGAAGTTCGACCGAGAGGTAAGTCGTTCGCCTGGAAAGGTGGGGATCGAGCGATGTATGGCTCTTCGGGCCCTGAAAAGCCCCACATCACTCCCTCCCCAGTGACGTAGTCACGAAACAGGTAAGGCAGGTTAGGGGGTGGTTAGTTGGTTATGGGCGCGCGTATGAGCGCGAGTGCGGGGAGGTTGTGCCGGTGGAGTAGGAGTGGTATTTGAAGACGGAGGTGATTCTGGAGCGGAAGCTTCCAGAAAACAGGGCTTAAGCCTTTCGACGCTGACCGTGGATCGCTTGCCTCTAATGTCGATCTCGAAGACGCGGTCACTGATGCGGCGGAAGACTTTGAATGGGCCATCATAAGGTGGGTCGAGGGGTTTTTTGACCTTATCCACCCTGACAAAGACGTGCGTGCAGCTGTGCAGTTCAGGGTGGACGAAAAGTTTTTTGGAGCCGTGCCTGGTTACAGGGGTTGCCCTAACCTTACGTAGCAGGTCACGGAGATGTCCCAATTCACGAAGTTGGTCACGCGGTGTTTCGCCATTCAGGAAAAGTTCTCCTGGACGAAGGAGGTTGGTACCATAGGTAAGCTCTGCTGCCGAAGCACCTAGGTCCTCCTTAATACTTGTCCTCAGGCCGAGGAGGACGGTTGGAAGGGCGTCAAACCATTGTGTGTCATTATGACACATGAGTGAGGCTTTAAGGGATCTATGCCAGCGCTCTATCATCCCATTTGATTGCGGATGGTAGGCGGTGGTACGACTTCTTTGGCAGCCGAGAAGATCTGTTAGCTGCCTAAAGATTGTCGCCTCAAATTGTGGACCTCGGTCCGAAGTTATAGTGGTTGGTACACCGAAGCGTGTGACCCAAGTTGAATAAAAGGCCTTGGCGACTGATTCGGCAGTAACTGCCCGGAGAGGTGTCGCCTCTGGCCATCGCGTGCAGCGATCCATCATAGTGAGGATATAAGAAAATCCTCTTGATGGAGTAAGCGGTCCCACTATGTCTATGTGGACATGGGCGAAGCGTGCCGTGGGAAGCTTGAATTGCGCTGGCTCCAGTACATTATGTCGCGCTACCTTGCAGCGCTGGCACTGGAGACAAGCACGGGCCCAACCGGTGAGGTCTTTGTTCATCCGGGGCCAAATAAATTTGCGACGGACAGCAGCGGCTGTTGCTCGGCCGCTGGGGTGGGCTGGGTTGTGGTAAACCTGGAACACGCCCTTACGAAGTTTCTCGGGAATGTAAGGTCTAGCGGTTCCAGTGGAGACATCACACCAGATTTCGCCCAAAGGGTCGCGAAGGGTAATTTTCTTCAGCTCTAGTGCCGTATCGGCAGTTAGGAGGGACTTGAGTTGTTCGTCCTCCTCTTGAGCTAGGGCAAGGTCCGTGTTATTCAAGGCGGTACGCAAATGAATCGTATCGATTCGAGACAGGGCGTCCGCCGTGACGTTCTGTTTACCGGAGATATGCCTGATCTCCGTAGAATATTGTCCAATGAGGTCTAATTGACGCTCTTGTCGGGGGGAGGCATTTCCCGACTTCTTCCGGAACGCATAGACCAATGGCTTGTGGTCTGTTAATATTGAGAGCGCACGTCCTTCTATCATATGACGGAAGTACTTAACAGCGCTGTAGATCGCGAGCAATTCACGGTCGTAGGCGCTGTAACGTCGCTCAGTGGGACTCAGCTTCCTTGAAAAGAAGCCAAGTGGTTCCGGACGGCCTTCAATGTCCTGTTCGAGGACGGCTCCGATTGCGGTATCCGATGCGTCGCATTGGATAGAAAGTGCCGCTCCCTCGAGAGGGTATCGGAGTAAGGTGGCATTTGCCAATTGTTCTTTGGACAGTTGGAATGCTCTATCAGAGACTTCTGTCCAATTAATGGGGCGCTTATCATTGCGCTTAGCTCCTTTCAAAAATTCATTTAAGGGAGCTTGAATCTGAGCGGCATTCTTCAGGGTTGGGCGGTAAAAGTTAAGCATGCCCAAAAATCGACGCAGCTCACTCACGTTAGTAGGCCGGGGGTACTTCATGAGGGCCTCCACACGGTCTGGTAGTGGGCGAATGCCCTGGTTGTCAACGACGTAACCCAGATAGGTGATTTGCTCCTTGGCGTATTGACACTTATCTGGGTTGATGACAAGACCGAATTCGCGGAGGCGCTCTAGGACCTGACGTAAGTGGCGTTTATGTTCGGCGAGGTCTTTGGAGGCGATGAGAATGTCATCAAGGTATGCATGGCAGCAATTAAGACCTCGTAAAGCCGTGTCGATATACCGCTGGAATGTCTGTGCGGCATTCCTGAGACCGAAAGTCATCACTTTGAACTCGAAGAGTCCGAAAGGTGTAATGACTGCGGTCTTGGGGATGTCTTCAGGTGCCACCGGAATTTGGTGGTATGCCCTGGTGAGATCCAGGGTAGTGAAGACATTGCACCCTCGTAACTTGTACGAAAAATCGTAGAGGTGTGCAATTGGGTATCTGTCCGGGACAGTTGCTGCGTTCAACAGCCTATAATCGCCACATGGGCGCCACTCACCAGAACGTTTCTTCACTAAGTGGAGTGGGCTTGCCCAGGGACTGTCCGACGGTTGGCAGATACCCAGTTCGATCATATGCTCGAACTCCGCGCGCGCCGCACGTAATTTTTCCGGAGCCAGTCGACGTGGACGCTGGCTCACAGGGGGACCACGTGTTTCTATATGATGAAACACCGTGGCTTTATGTCGGCGTTGGTTAGGTAGAGGAATTGTTGTACTCACAAATTCCTGTACCATAACCTGGAATGGGTCTATGCACTTTGTGGCTCCTGAAGTTTCCGCTGGTGATGCCATCATGGGCAAGGGGGGTGCGGTTGGAGCCACTAGTCTGTTATGGGTCGAATCGACCAACAGATTATGTGCACCTAATAGGTCGGAACCTATCAGGGGTTCATTCACGTCCGCAATGACGAAACGCCAAGTGATCGGACGACAAAGACCCAATTGGAGTGTCAGCTTTTTACGTCCGTACGTAAGTATCGGCGTATTATTTGCTGCTGACAATTTGAGTGCGGCTGGCACGCGGTTACGCGGAGCAAACGATCGCGGGAGGACTGAAATATCGGCGCCGGTGTCGACAGTAAAAGCGATATTCAGTTTCGAATCCCGGATGGTTAAGCGACTTATCGTAGGGGTGCCGGCCGATTGCGCGAGGGTGTCGGTCGGCAAAATTAGTTTAAAGAGCGCCCTTGGTTGGTGGAAGGTTGTGTCCAACCACAAGGCGCTTTGCAGTTAAATGCGCGATCACCATATCGTTGGTGATTGGCGCACCAAGGTAGAGTAACGGCATTATCTGGTATATTCTGCCTATTGGCATTGCCGTTACGGGGAGGTCGAGCCGGAGCTCGCTGGGAGTTGGCCCGGTGAGGGCCATTTTGAGAGGAATTGGCCCTCTGTGGGGCGTTTTGAGGCATATAGGTCCTCTGAGGGGCAGTTTGGTAGGAATTCTGCCGATTGAGAGGGCGGCTCGGCATGGCTCGGTTCTGGGCGCTTCGAGGATTGTTCCTCACCTCCGCGCGCAATTGCGTTATCTCGCGGAGGAGTGAGGTTTGAAGCGCCCGAAGGTCAGCAGTGGTTAATTGAGGTGGCGAATTTCTTTGGTTAAGGTTGGGGCCTGCCTCTGGATTCCCCTGAGGGAAATTGGTTGAGGCGGGCCTTCTATGAGGCAATTGAGCTTGAGGAGAATTGGGAGTTGAGACCAATTGATGGGCTGAGAAAGGCAGACGAGGGTGCCGTGCAGGCTGGGCGGCGTGTTGAGAAACCGCCGCTACCTGGTACGCAGGAGGCTCAGCATACTGATCTGAGCTTTCCATAATTGCGTCCGCAATTTTGGATAAATAGCCCAAACTCTGATTGGGTTGGGCTATAAGTGCCGAACGGGCATGCTGGGGAAGACACCTCAAAAAGTGAGGCTTTATTAGGTCGTCCCCAATCCTGGTCCCCGCTATAGAGCGTAAATGGGTCAGGAAAAGAGATGGTCTCATCCCAGAAAGGTTGGATACAGCGGCTAAACGTTGTTGCCGCACACTTCCTGGCTCGTCCAATGCGTCGAGCAGAGCTTCGCGCATGTTGCTATATGGGTTGCGGCCGGCCGACCTTATTATGTGTGCAACATGCGGTCGTTGAGTGCGGTCAAGCACTTTCAACAGCTCAACTGCACGAAGTTGTTCGTCGTGCAAGGCTGCGGCCTGGAAGATGCGGTCTGCCACTGCAAACCACAAGTCTGGGTCCTCCTCATCGAAGGGGGGAAGCCCTATATTTAAATGACGAGTCCCGTTCCCGAGGCTGGAAGCATCGTGGAATTCTTGGGACTCTGAAGGTCTTTGGTGTTGTTGTGAGGTGCTGGCACCAGTTGTGGGCCTTAAAATGCCGGCATTTGCCAAAGGGCCGATAACAGGGGCGTTAGGAGCAGTCGAGAGTGTGTCTGGGGAAGTAGGCTGGGGTCGGTTCACGACGCTGGGGGCAACGGGTGGTGCCAGAGGAGTAGATTGTGCCGGCAAGTCTTGGTCAGCATTGACTTGCTCAGCGGGGAAATCGACGCTGGAGGCGTCGTGAAATTCAAGAGGCTCGGATTGTTCCAGAGCCTTTTTGGCCATGGTGTTCCGCGTGTTGACCATTATGGGTTGTATGACGCGAAACGGGAGTCAAAGGCGTAAGAGAACGCGAAGAAGGGTGAAAGGAGGCCAATGGGTCAAAAGAAGTCGCAGGGAGTTGAGAGAACCACGGATGTCCTAAAACAATGGTTTTCCCTAACCAAAATAAGCCGAGCGAAGGTCGGAAGTGGAGTCAAGTGGAGTCGAGAGTGGACGATTGGTCGTAGATAAAATGGAAGGGACTGGATCGTTACACAGCTTAATCTTAAAATAATTAAGCTTTAGTTTGACTTATTAACGTGGAGTTGAGTCTAGATTTCCGGAAATAGATCGCAAGAGGACGCGCGCAGTGAAAGGAGTCCGATGCTGTTCGAAGAAGAGTCGTGCGGAGTCGAGTGTAGTCGTTAACACGGACGGCAGGGTTGTAGTATTGCCTACCCGAACTTTAAAATTAAAAGTTGTCAATTTGAATAACTAAAAATCGCGATTGAAATTCCAAAAGGGAAGGAAAACAAGGATTTAACGTGTGCCGGAGTGTGTGCGTCTGAAAATGTTGCGAAGCGATGAAGTAGTGTTGTATCTACTGCCGAAACGGAATTGTATGTTTCAGTACCCTGAAGGGGTTTACAAAGGTTTTATTTCATATTGCCAATGGTGGCTTCAATAAATTTGATTTATCTATTTGCGTTGCTATTGTTACAGATTTTCGTTTACAAACAAATCCTCCCAAACTAATACATTAACATAAGATCAATGCAGCAGATTTATTTTCTCTAGATATAGTATATATAAATTGTAGAGCTAAATTAAATTAAGTTCGGTGTATTAATACTATAATAAAAAAATTGTGTAATCCATTTGTAAATAACATAAATTAAACTTCTTCATATTTGTTCGGGGTCTTGAAACAGAGTATTTTAATTTACAAAAGAAGAGAAAAAAAAATTTAGTCAAACAGACAAGAAACAATCACAATTCAAACGAATGTCTTCTTAAACAATCTTAAACCTGAGATCGTTGCGTAACAGTTTTGTGCTTATTTTTGTACTAATATCACGTTCTAAATTATCCTTCGAATCTCATGTGAAATAGAAATTTAGAAAATATAATACGCTCGCAATATCAAGTATATTTTATTAATGTTCACTACAATGACGCTGAAATTTTAATCTTAAATGTACTATGTAAATGTATGTCGAATTCAAATGCGTTTTATATGAAAGTAATTTCTAATTTTGATTGAAAACTGTTTTATATAATTTATATGTGAGATTTTAAATTGTTTTCATTTTATTTCCTCTACGTTGCTGTTCTATGCTTACACTAGATGGCTAAACAAACGCACTTCACTAGAAGTTACCAAAAATAAATAAAAAAAAAACTAGTGTTTGTACCTGGGGTGTTGATTAGAGGTGTTGTTGATCGATCTTGGTGCGCTGCTTTCCCGTTCGTTGTCGTCTAATGATGTTGTTGCTCGTGGGAGGTGTTATGCCAGGTGCTGTTGTTGGGCTGGCGTTGGGGCGTACCCTTTAATTGTTTAAATTTGGCACTGAATATATATTACCGTATTTCGAATATAGTTTTGTCACAAAACTTCGAGATATTTGATCGATGATATGATCAACAATACGAATGTATTCCGACTCCTTTTCGGGAGTTTGCGAGTTCTTTCGCGAGGTCACCAATGTGGGTATTTTGTCTAAGCACCAAGCACGGGTGCGGATTCAGCTAAAACACCACCGAATAACCGAGAACTTGTCACATAAGAAACCGAAAAAAACCGCATAAAGTTCTTCAGCGGAAACACTTCCCAAACGGAGCGAACAGAAGGAAATAAAAGGCACACGGGTTGTTTCGATGAAAGTTCTTTTATTAATTTTATATTCTTTAGTTTGTCTTTTTATTTGGGTAGACGCAAACAGGACATTTAGGTAGACTCAAACAGGTCACCGCAAACACAAAAGCACATCGGCCACACCAAGATCCCGACGATCTTGTCAATAATTAACGCACTGAAAACGGTTTTAACAAAATGTTCACATTAAAATTAACTTAAGCGATACGGCGTGATTAGAAATAATAGAAAAGTGTAAATAAACTGGTCACGGGAATAAAATGTCGAGACTCGCCACACACTAGTCGACTCAAGGGAAAAAGGCTGACTAATTCCATTGGAAAATGTTAAAATGAAAGAATCCCGAAAGAAACTGGGAAGAAGGCGGAGTTACACGATTAACTTGATGTAGTTAATCGTGATTGGACCTGACGGAATAGACATACATTACGCATGTGTGCGTATGCCATGCATACGTTCGTTCAGCGACCGTGGATGGCGGGCAACATCGCTAGTGCATTTTCTAGGAATGCAAACACTAGCATGTGAGGTGTGAAAAACTGAAACCGATAATTTGGTCATCCTAATGGAAGGCCATAAATCATCATTTCGGATGTCGATGATTACATTGCAACGAACATAGGGTGCAGCCGTTGCCAGATGTTGTAAGTAAACATTTTCTGGCTGCTGGTGATCGTTGTTTGAATGCTATCTCTGAACATGGGGAACGCTAATTGTGGTGCCAGCGATTGCTGGTAAACAGGGACATGTTTGATTTGCGTCAACAGAAACCTTGTCGGCGGTAGTAACTCAATAGGGGCAATAGCCGTATGCATGTTATGCCGGGGGTAAACAAATACAACGAGTCACAAGGAACTCTTGTTGATCGTTGTTTCCATAGCTTAAGGCTATGGAAACGAGATGCCCTGGCAGAATGTATGCCTAAAGATAAGATTTCAGATGCCATGGCAATGTGATGATTTTGCCATGGACTTATGTTCTTTTCAGGAAATGATGTACGCCTCGGGGGTAAATTTTGGATGCCACGGCAAGGTGATAAGCTTTGCCGTGGGCTCAATGTTTTTTAGGGAATATGGTCTGGCCGAGGGTGAGTTTTCGATGCCACGGCAAGGTGATAAGCTTTGCCGTGGATTTAATGTTTTTTAGGGAATATGGTCTGGCCGAGGGTGAGTTTTCGATGCCACGGCAAGGTGATAAGCTTTGCCGTGGATTTAATGTTTTCAGTGGTGATGCTGGAGAAAAAGGGGTTTGGAAGGAAATCCCCTACAGAATAGGTAAGCTGCCTAACATAAATTCAGAACGGTTATCCGATTGGGTAACCGTATTAATTCCGGCGATTTGGCTGAGGGTAAATGCCGTAGCAAGGTTACGCAACCTTGCTGAAGTTCGACCGAGAGGTAAGTCGTTCGCCTGGAAAGGTGGGGATCGAGCGATGTATGGCTCTTCGGGCCCTGAAAAGCCCCACAGGGTGCTTTCTTCAGTTTTGTACTGAAGAAGAAATTGTGGGGGTTTGATCCGAAGAGATCGAGAGAGAGAAGAGTCAAGAACGCAGGAGTCCCGTACAAGTAGGTTCTCGCTGCTCTGAATGTTTTCGAGGTACTTATATGCTAATTGAAGCAAGTACTCGTCGATAGGGGTAATGGAGGCGCCTTCGTATAGGTGAGAGTTGGGGTAATGACGACCGTCAGGCCTTCTAGAATGATTGGTGCATCTTCTGAGGAGTCTTTCCATTTGAGCCGAAGATATGCAGGACCATATGGGAAAGGCGTACGATATTCCAGATCGGATTAGCTGCTTATAGCAGAGAAGCTTAACTTTGGTGTCAACTTTGTTCCTCCACTTCAAGATGTTGTGCAGTTGCTTAGACCGACCGAGGCCCCTTTGGAGAATGTGGGTCACATGTTTGATGAAATTCATTTTTGGGGTATAAGTGACCCCAAGATATTTCATCTTGTCCTGTGGTCTAATCGTAGTATCTCCCATTTTGATTCGAATATTCTGTGAATATCGAGAAGCAGGTTGGGAGTGTTTACTACTCAGAATTATGGCTACTGTTTTGGATGGATTAAGTCGGATTTTCCATCGACTGTAATACTGATACATTTCGTTCAAGTGACGGTTGAGTCGATTTGTTGCGAGGTTAGGGCCTTTGGTTGACGTGTACACCAGGACGTCATCCGCATAGCATATCTGGTTTACTCTCCCGTCCACAGGGCGGGGAATGTCGGAGGTGTAAATATTGAATAAGATGGGGCCTAGAATGGAGCCCTGTGGTACGCCTGCAGCGGTGTGAAAAGTTCGGGAAAGCTTTCCATTCACTCTAACTTGGAAGGTTCTGTTTCGAACGAACTGGTAGATGATACTACATAACGTTCTACTGAGCCCAGTATTCAATAATTTAAAGGCGAGACCTTCGATCCAGGTCGTGTCAAAAGCTTTTTCAATGTCCAGGCTCACCGCAACGGTGGGTACTGCCGACTGGCAGACTGAGCATCGCACATTTATACTCTGTCTCTCCTTGTTCCTGTGACAACATGCGAACGAGGGAAAGGAGACAAAACAGCGAATATAAGCAGCGCAGTTGTTGAGACCAGTACAAGTCAAGCAGTCAAACGCTGCACATCAATATTGATAAAGAGATTAACGGATAGATTGGTTATATTTAAATAAATTTGAATTAGTAAATCGAATTTACACGCACGTTCCTGCAATTTATACAGAAAATGTAAAATACAAGTTTATTCATGGAAGTTGATACCCTCCTCTTCAAAGTACTCCCCAACGACTGGAACGCAATTATTCCTGTGTTTGGCCCACTCCTCGAAATTTTTTTTATACGCGGTATTCAGTATCAGCGCGGTGAGGGAAAAAATCTCCTTATTTGGAAACGACCAAGTCACTTTCTGATCTCCTGTTGCGGTCACTATCATGCTTCCGGGACTTCGGGAAGAGTGATGGCCGGTATTGGACGGCGTTTTGCAATTCAATAGACACAGAAAACATAGTTGATTTGAATTTTTATTTTAGGTTCAATTAAAATTTGATATATAGCCTTCCACAAGTGTGTGACGCCAATCTAGAGACTGGACTTTGGACTTTATTAAAATAAATATTGATAGGCATTTCGTAGGCGTCCTTCACTTCGGATGCCAGCACTGGTACTCACCATCAAAATAAAAAAAAATTTAAAAAATTAATTAAAATAAAGCAAGAATGGAATGAAAGTCGAGTTAAACGAGTTCAACATAATGAAGGATATACGAGCACGTATATCCTTCATTATGTCTCAGGCTTGTGGCTGTCTTACGACAACCAGAATCATATACCATCAGTGAAAATGTTAGGTTTGGTCTCGGGATATCTTGTGTTTTCGCTGTGTTGTGGCGTGCTGCTCGCATACTGTACTAATTTGATGAATCAAACTCCCGATGCCGTAAATGAAAGCCGGGATAATATTAGTTGTAGGATTCACTTATATTATTTGTTATCAATATTTCAACGAGTATAGTGAACATACTCACTGTTATTTTGTCTTGGGGTTCTACTTAGCACGAACTGTCGATGAGATGCAGAAACCTGTATGTAGGTTGGTTGATAGAAACACTGCTACAATGGGATAAATTATTCGTATGTCGGTTAGTTGGCAGGAAGACTGTTCCGATTAGATAAAGGGGCGACCATCAAGTTTTGTCACCAACTTGCCTAGAGTTCCTTGTACTTGATATTTTGTTAGTTTATCGGTAATCTTTAACCCACGCGTACTTCGGATAATGCGATGTTTTCTTATAAATAAACGATTTTTAATTGATCCTGGAGATTTTCCGCCCCAGTCTTTGTATATACATGCGCCACCTTTACCAATCTGATCTTGAACTCCGATGTTTATTTATTTAGACACTTAGTAAATTCACAAGATTGAACCGAAAATAATTTAGGCACGAAGATCTCTTTTTAATTACTCCTGACATTTAATTTGAAGTTCGTTATTATCATTGCGAACGATCGACGTTCTCCTGCAATTTTTCTTTTTGTCTCCTCTTCTTGTTCTTCCCATTATCCTTTTTCTTTGTTCGATTTTCGATAAATTACCGCCCCTCCACCTGTCCTCCTCTTCTCATTCTTCCCGTTATCCTTTTCCTTTATTAGATTTTCGATCAATTACCACTTCTCCACCTGTCCTCCTCTTCTCATTCTTCCCCTTATCCTTTTCCTTTATTAGATTTTCGATCAATTACCACTTCTCCACCTGCCCCCCTTTCTCGTTCTTCCCGTTATCCTTTTCCTTTGTTCGATTTCCGATATCCCCCAAATTTCAGGTGATCTCAAACCAAGAGCAGTACTGTTGTACCATTCTCTTGATTTCGCCTCAGTATTTCTTGTGTCACAGCGAAACGTAATCGGTATCGAGCTCGGAGGTTGTGACACAAGCTAACACGTCGAGTGCAGAGCGTGGAAAGTTATCTCTTCAAGCCTTATCATAAACACTCTCATCACCTACTAGTTACTACTATTTATTGTATGAACCCGGAAGTTCATGATCTCACCGACTCGACTCCGCCATTGTTCCCTGTCCTGTGCACTCTCCTTCCACGCTTGACCTACTGATCCAATCTTCTCAAGGTCAAACCTAGCATTGTTCTCCCATCTCCGTAGCGGCCGTCCTACCGGTCTCTTCGCGACTTGATTACTCTCACTATTGTAGGTTTGCGGTATAGCTTTTCCAGTTTGTGGTTGTGGAGTTTCCTCCATCGTCCTGCCTCTTCGTCATATTTACCGCCAAAGATACTCTTTAAAACTTTATGCTCGAATACGCGGAATTTGTTTTCTTCCCGTTTTGTGAAAGCCCATGTTTCGGATACGTATAAGTGGAAACCTTGCCGTGGTGCGGGGGCTTAAACTACATTGAATCATTCAGGCTATGCTGACGGAAGCACATGCTTTCAGTAGGGATACCCATGTCAGACCGGCTAGCGAGGAGTAACACTCAAATATCTATCATCCCTGATCCAGGGTGCTACGCGCCACCGTGCCCATTGGATGGTATGCAGCCAGGGTACACCGGCTGTATTATAACGGCACCCCTGACACCGGGTCGAATCAGAACAGTGAGCAAACTTACTCAAGCGGGGATCTGATATGGAGAACTATTTGAAACCCCAAGACTCGTGGGAACAAAAATAAATAATCAATATACACCTGTGGCGGTTCCGCCAAACCCCACGGTTCACGTACCTAAAAAACCCCAATCTCCTAATTTCAATAATGCAATCGCATTAGCATCTTAAATGCTTCACGCATTAAAGAGATCCAATCTGTAATCTGAAAAGCCCCTGGAAAAGAAAACTTACCTTTCATGCAGCTCTTCGCATACAATTCTCCGTAAGATTTCTTTCTTAACCTATCAGGCAGAACCCCCCATTATTACAACCCAACTCCCATTGTTTCCCGCCAATGCGTTTGCATTGGCACATGAAGACATTTTCCTTTTTCAAGGACATTGAATGCATACAACGCATTATCTAAAATTCTTAAAATAGTTCCTTAATATGCATATGCACCATAAATACAAACCATTGGGACCCATTGCTATCATTTGAAATGTAATGTCGGACGGCTTGTTTTTACAGCTGCAACAAGCCGACCAGCGATTCGTTTTCCAATAGACAAACAATCACCCATTTCGTACGTCGCCACAAACTAATTTCCCTGCTTATACAAATGCGGGCAAGGGATTTGTTCCTGTCACCAATCCCATTAGCACCTTTGTCCCAACGTCGATAATAGCGACGACGCATCGCGTAAACAATGACCCGCATTACCGAATGATGCATTTGGTCGTTTCCCCCTTTGTCTTTTCATATTTCGGGATCTGCTTCTCATCAGTAGCAGTATAAGCAAACACAAACCCAATTAGCATCCAATGAGATTCGGATTGTTTGCTTAGCCAAATTCACTTCTCATGGATGCACATTTTCCCTTTCTTTGTTTAGATCCGTTCTCATGGTGTGTTCCAAGAAAGAACCCATGTACACACATACATGTGTACCACCAACGATCTTCACCCCAAACGATTGACTCTCGTCGAGTCCCTTACCATCGACCGAGAAGGTCGCGTCGCTTCCGCTCTCCGCCGGCTGCGGAGATGCGTAAATTCACGAGTCGTCAATTTAAACCCTCGAGTGATAACTAAATAATTGTTATTTTTCTGTATAAACAGTAGTTATTTTCTTGAAGAAAGCTAAGATTCAACCTTCTTGGTTCACATTTAATGTTTGAAAGTACTTTCGTAAAGTTGTGAACGTATAACAACCAGTGGACATGTGCGCGTGATATCAGTGTCTAATTAGAATAATTTACGAGTTCGATCTGTTAAATTACGAATTAATATTGTAGCGGTTCCGCCAAACCCTACGGTCTACTTACCTGAAAAACCCCCATAACTACTACCCTACTCCCTTTAGTTTGCTAATTCCAATCAATTTCGGCATCTACGTCGCCAGTCAAATTCCCTTAGATGTAAACAAAATAATTCGGATTGCATTCAATGTAACCGTCATGACAGGGACCATAAATATCGCGCCGTCTATTTTCCCAGCCGCGTCATATACCTTTTCATACACATTGCCTGGCAACCTTTTTTGTTTGTCTTATCAATAAACAACTCAAGCAGCTGCATATAATTAGCGCAATAGACGCCGAAACCAAATTCTCCAGCATTTCCTAATGCAAATATGAACCCGGTTTCTATTGCAGCCAGAGATGCCATAAACATCCAATTTGCTTTTAGCACCTTTTTCTCCTAACGTCGAAAATAGCGACGAGGCATCGTGTAAACAATGACCCGCATTACCAACGGCGCATTTGGTCCCTTTTCCCTATTGTCCTTGCCTGCTTTCGAACACGTGCAACAACATTGAATCTGTTCGATCGCGCACATATACCACTGCACCAAAAAGATCGCATTTTCTTAGTGGTCACAGCCTTAAGAGAAAAGTTTTTCTCTCTCTTCCTTTTTTTTTTCCTTAGCGAAATCATGTCTGCATGAAATGACGATCGCTGAGTCAAATTCCATCCTTCGACCTGACCAGGTCGTGTCTCCATCGCTACCCTGGTGCGCACAGGGGAGCGATAATCGCGTGAGTCGAGAGTCGCGTTCGGTAACCACGAAATGTATTCGGTGGTTTCCCTGTTAAATAACATTTAAACTTAAAGTTACATCAAATCATTTTTCAAGTTGTGTATTTATGTCACCGCCATCAATCTGTATACAATAAATTAAAATGAAAGAACCATTTAAATCTGTAGCAGTGTGTTTTAATTTCTGTATTGTTTCCCCTGGTGATCGTTCGCTTACAGGCCGCGGAACAATCGTAAGTTACATCAGAACCTTGTTGGACAGCGGAATTCATGATGGAGGAGGAAGATAATCAGCGCCGTGCGCCGGTGCACTACGCTTCCTCCCCACAATATAACAAAATAAATGCATCAAAACACTTGGATACATCTAAACCAATAAAAGAAAATTTCCTAAAGACAACATCTAGTGTTTCCTTTTTGTGCTGCAGTTTCCTGGGTGTTACCGTTCGTCCTTACGCGTTGGTGAACAATTAACTTGGTGCTCTTTTGTTGGTGTGATAAAAGGTGGAACAATCAATGATTCACTATGAACAGTTTGTGGGATGGAGTAGAACCTGTGCCGTACGCCGGCACCACGACTTCGCACCCCACACACCTACTAGTTGGAATGCGCAAATATCCTTTTAAAAAGCCGGGGTTTATCTATAGATAGCCTTTACGGCGTTAGTTCACGTCGTCTCAAACTACATGGATGAAGGAATAGTGGGCATGAAATCACCGGTCGGTCTTGTGTGCGATAGTAAATCTGCGCTTTATGCTGATAATCTGCGGTTTTGCTGGTCTTATGTGTGCATTTGTGTGGTCTTATAAAGTAGGTGTGTGTGCATAGTGTGTCAGCAGGATTCCTCTATTATAGAGGCGAATGTTGGTGGGAAAAATCGTTTCTTCCGGTTTGTACTGAAGAAGATATTGTAGTGATCGGATTCGAAAAGGGCCGAATGAGAGGAGAGTCAAGAACGCAATACTCCCATACGAGTGTGTTCTCACTGTTCTGAATGCTTTCGAGGAACTTGTATGCTAATTACAGCAAGTACTCGTAGATATGGGAAATGGAAGCATCTTCATATAGGTGAGAGTTGGGGTAATGGTCGTCGGCCAGGCCTCCTAGAGTAGTTGATACGTCTTCTGAGGACTTTTCTATCAAAAACTCGAAGTCATTTTATGTGGACCGAAGAGATATAAGACCATTTTGGAAAAGAGTATGATATGATCAAGAAATTCAAGTCTTTCGAAAGCAACATTGCGGTAACACGGCGAAAGCCAAAATTATTAACTAAAATATATTGACCGGATCCATAAGCATTATTCAAGTTCTTTGCCAGTTCTCTGATAGGTTGTGGTTATTTTCCAACATTCCTTTCACTTTATTGATGTTGACGGCATGCCATTGCGTTGTTCATCCTCGAGGGATTCACGGCCGCTTCTGAAACGTTCATAGTATACGATTGTTTTCTATAGAGTATTATTGCCCAAACACTTGTTCAACATTTCCAAGGTTTTCACGGCTTTTAATCCGTTTGTAATATACAATTTGTATGGCACAAGGCTAATAACCTTGCCCGTAAAAATAAATTATTATGGAAAATTTAACAGGCCACGAGATATGAAAATAAGGCCAAGACCGGATCCCGGTTGTAGTGCCGATGATGATGATGAATATAAAATTTAATACAAACTCGTTGTTGCAAATTCGGTTCCACTTGTAGAATTATAAAAGGTCGAAAAGACGGCAAAACTTTTACAAATGCCAAAGTTTGCGCCCTTTTTATATTTTACTTCTCCCAGGAATGGCAAACCTATAGCGCTGACCCAGCGCCCTGAGATGCTATTTTCTTCTCGACCGGGTCCATCAGCCAATCTTCGAAAGATGCTCAAGGATTTATCCCAACCATTTCGCGAAGCCTATAGCTAATAGCTGAAGACAAACAGACAGAACTGTCGAACCCAAACCGGGCCCAAAAACCTACGTCGTGGGCAATTTGATAAGACAGTGACGTTTTGAATAAAAGATATTTTTTTCGACAACTGAGCATTTTATTTCTCAACACAGTTTGGTTTTAGCTCGATACATTTAGTGTTGCGTTTCTCTATTTTTTTTTCCTTCTAAATAATAGGTTTCTTCAAGGCCCTCCAAATAGGCGTTAGTTTCTGTGAAAACCTCTTCATTCGACCCAAATCTCTTACTGCTCAGCCATTTCTTCAGGTGTGAAAGCACGAAATAGTCACAGGGGTCTAAATCTGGGGAGTATGCCGGATGGGGTAACAGTTCGTAGCCCAATTCATGGATTTTGCTTGATTATGCTTAATCAGCACACGAAATTCACCTTTTCCCATTTTCGTTAAAAATAACAAGGTTGTCTGCTTTCAATGGCTGTCAAACACAAACTAAATGCCCAGACTTGCCCAAACAGTAGTTTGGCGGATCGTTGGTCTATACTCGATGATGCAGTGTTCCGCCGAACACTGTTCGCAGGAAAACAAAACGAAACCGGAGCAAATGATAGCGACGATTAAAACACTTGAATTCCTTGTTAATTTTCCGTGGTTTTTATTTTACTGTTGGAATTCGTCCTTCTGTTGCACAATTATATTTTGTTATGGCAAAAATGACGCGTAACTTTTAATCGAATCTACGATAACACTAAACTCCCGACACACTCGAAATGTTTCTTTACTTCTTCAAGCTCGCGTATCCTTCTCTCCGCCCTTACCGCTGCTCCTTGACGCAAACTCGTCTCGGTGACGATCAAAATCAGACTGTCTATCTGCCCTCAACAATATCCTGCTCACCCAGATACCCAGATTCAAACTGGTATCTGTATCTATCCGGAAAATATTCCCTATTTGCTCTGCTAACAGAACTTCCGAATTTCTGTTAGCAGCATGTTATCACATCCCCCGGGATATTTTGTAGTTTCCTGAAAGGGGAAAGTCATCTTTGCATACATCATTATTATCGCTGATAGAATTTCATTTCCACGGCCGTCTGTTTGCACAGAACATCTGGCGCCCAGACCAGAGATATTCGGCGATTGTTTTGACGTGCAGTCCGTGGGACTTATTTGAACTTGGTACCCGGAATCGAAATCCATTAGATCTTTATAATGGTGCGAAATTCTAGCGTGGCCGTGGGACCGGAGTATTGCCTTTGTTGGCTTAACTCCTCATAAATTATCGGATATCCCGTTGAGATATATTCGATTGCGATAGGTCGTGGCTGCCTTCTGTTGTTCAACGGATTTGGGTGGTCCTTGCGTTAGATTACCCGCACGTGCATCCGTTGATCGGCTCATTCTTTGATGATAGCAATTCTTTTGTATTGAATTTCGGAATTGCCGGTTCGATGAGATGTTCCTGGGCGCAGGCAGCATGTATGGCATTTTGGGAATTTTTTTTTTTTAGGAATAGAACGCATGGATGTTTATACCTTTGTTTCAGGCATGAAGAGTTATAATTGTTGAGCTTGACCTAAAAAGCTTTGGGGACGTTCAGTTCCTTGCTTTTTGGTGTCGGTCTCAACGTTGGCTGCGAGTTGCAGGCCCTATCGTGGGACTTTGGGGCACGCGTCTGTGGGCGCGTGCAACGCTCTCAGGTAAGTAAGTTCTTTGAAGGTAGGAACCTTACCTGCGCAGAATTGTGCGTTCGTAGAACGCTACATCACTCCCCCCCTAGTGACGTAGTCACGATATGAAGTAGTTAGTTGCTTGGGGGTGTAGTTGAGTTTTATGGGCGTGCTCCCTTCCGTGTTGGGCGGTGTTTGGGTGGTAGAGGAGCGAAAGTTATCGCGTTCGTCGTTCTTTTTCGCTTGTCAGAAGTTGGGGTTTCAGGTTGCCGTACATTGAGAATCTTCGCAGCGTCTTCTTGTGCGCGCAGATCTCGGGCGCGCTGCCGCGTTATCGGTCCGTGTAGGATGTCCGACGCCCCGCGCGCGACCATTTCGCGAGGGTTTGGTTGATTCTCAACATTTGACGTGCCTGGCGTTTCGTGGGAGTCTGCTGGGTGGCGTACGGGGCAGGTTTCGGCTGCCGCCGCTGGTTGTTGATGCACTTCTCCCAGTACGGTATCTGGTGGTAGTTCCAGGTGGCACGGTTTCAGTCTTTCGACACTGACGGTGTACGACTTGCCGTCGATGTCAACGGAGAAAACACGGTCGTTTATCCGATCCAGCACCTTGTATGGCCCTTCGTAGGGCGGTTCTAGAGGTTTCCTAACTTTGTCCACCCTGATGAAGACGTGCGTGCAGCTGTCCATCTCTGGGTGAACAAATATCCTCTTGGAACCGTCTCTGGCGACAGGTGTTGCCCTGACCTTTCGCATGAGTTTGCGTAGGTTTTCCAAATTTGGCAACTGTTCGAGCGGTGGTTCTCCATCGGCGAAGAACTTTCCTGGGAGGCGCAGATTGGTTCCGTAAGTCAGATCTGCCGCTGAGGCTCCCAGGTCTTCTTTTATGCTTGTGCGCAAGCCTAAAAGAACTGTCGGTAGTGCGTCCAGCCATTGATTATCGTCGTGACACATCAGTGAAGCTTTAAGGGAGCGATGCCATCGTTCAATCATCCCATTGGACTGGGGGTGATAAGCTGTCGTGTGGCTTTGTTGACAGCCGAGTAGATCGGTCAGCTGCCTGAAAATCGCTGCCTCGAACTGTGGTTCTCGATCGGCTGTGAGAGTAGCTGGGACGCCGAAACGTGTAACCCAAGTCGAATAGAATGCTTTGGCTACATTCTCTGCGGTCACTGTTCGTAGTGGCACTGCTTCTGGCCACCGAGTGAAGCGATCGATCATCGTCAGGAGGTACATGTAACCTCTCGACGGCGTAAGCGGTCCCACAATGTCGATGTGTACATGGGCGAATCGTGCCTCGGGGAGCTTAAACTGTGCTGGTTGTAGAACGTTGTGTCGATCGACTTCGTCGAGTCAGTTTCCACTGTCACATGCACTGGGTGTCACTGCAACTGTTTTTGTGTCGTAATTGTTACTATCACTGTTTGTATTGTGATCCATAGTAGTTCTTTCGTTTCGCGGAACCGGCACTGGAACTGTCTGTATTTTGTGTTGAGTTTCCGGAATTGTTTTTATCTTATTTTCGCGTGTTCACCTTTTGTATTTGGTGCGTGTTCTTTTTACTCGCGTCGCGGTCACCACTTTGGCGGTTATTTATTGCGTATTCTAGTTGATACTGGGGTGTTCCGCCGAACACTACTCCCAAAACAACGAAACAAACGAACGGAGCGAAAACAATGTCAAATAAAACTCCGGGAATGTTTTGTTTTGTTTTATATTTGTTCTCTTTTTTATTTTAACGCTTCACTACCCCGCACGTGCGATCACGACGTCACTTTACTTTTTTTTCTTCGAAAATTCCTACTCTGATCTTCAAACACTCGAAACTACCCTCCTAGTCCTCTGCCGATCGAAATCTAACTCCCCTCTCCATCCGAAACCCAAAACCTGATACAGATCGTATCTACGTCTCCAGAAGAAATCTTTCATTTCATCCGCTAACAGAATTTTCCACAGTATCTGTTAGCGGCATGTTATTAATGCCCATGGGAAATTTAGGTGCCTGAAAAGGAGAAAGTCCCTCGACGCATACATCCTTATATCATCATCACCATCCGTGGTGGTGATCGAAGTTCGGATCGACGCCTGTCGATTGTGTGCCGCCTCTATTTGCATAAAACATCTGGCGCGCACAACGGAGATGATTGTTCGGGCGTACAGCCCGTGGTTGTTTGCCTTTGTAAACACAACCGAATTCCATTAGATCCTTCTAATGGGTGTGAAATTTTTAGAAAGGAATCGTGGGACCGGAGTATTTCCTTTGTTGGCATTGGACTTGTAAATCTTCCGAATTATCTTGTTGCGATAATTACGGTTGTTTACAATTTTGGCCGCGGATAGGCGATATGCTTTGTTGCGTTTAGCTGCCAGCGTATGCATCCGTTGTTATTTATCTACCAAAAATGTAATTCCTGGTAAACATCGTGCAGATGCTTTGGATGGAAGATTTGTGGCCTGTAATCTGGAATTGTTTTTGCATACTATGGATAGATGCGTTGACTCGATGCTGAAAGTTTTTGAACGTTAAGTTCCTTGTTTTTTTGATGTCGGGTTCAACATTGTTTCAGCTTCCTATGCCCTTGTTACAGGCCTGATTAAGAGCTTTGGGGACACGTGTCTGTGGGCACGTGTACTGGATAAGGTAAGTAAGTTCCTTGAAGGTTTGGAACCTTACCTGGGCGGAATTGTGCGTCCGTAGGACGCTACAGTAGTCTGTTTATAGATGGTACTTTACAGGAGCAGTGTTGCATTTAAAGTTACTGGGCGGGCAACTCAAAAAGTCACTGACCTATCAAACTGCCTACGTAGTTATGATACAATATGCGTGGTGTGTTCAACAAATAACGAGACTTTTGTTTTTGTTTCTCTTCAAAGTAATCCCCTTCTGATATAATTCCCTTATGCCAGCGTGTATATGTTCAACTTTCGAAACACTTGTGGTGTTTCCAATAAATACACTTGAAACTAGACCATAGTGAAGAACAGCACCCTGATAAAATTGAAGAAACAAAGCATCAGAGTCATATACCATTAACATAGCACTTTTACTTCAGTAAAGAGTAGTTGAGAATAACAATATATCTCTATATATATGAGGATTTGGTAATATCTTTTGGTGATTCTAAATGTCATTGTATTGCTTCGAATCGCATTCTCATCATTATCGCCACAAAAACGGTATTCACTTCTGTGTTTATTTCATCAACAACAAGCGTTGGAGACGACACGACCGCCGCACTGGATGCAACCAGCCCAATCACAATTGAATGCAGCCATTCACAACATAAATAACAAATGTCAGCAAACAGCTGACATTCAAATAATATAAAATCTGTCATTCTTAAAATACACACACTTCGTTTGTTATTCATGCGACACAGATCGCCTAGCAGATATAATCTATAAACATTACAGTAATCAGTGAAAATAAAGCATTATCGTTACTACCTTAAATAGTATCCACCGATTTTCATTTGCCTGGAAAATAAACTTTGGGATTGTCACCAACGAGTTGAGGCAATTCCTTTCTGTTTCAAATACATCAGATTTGCCATTGTTGTCAGTCAACGGCAAATCTCCTCTTCGCACGGCAAGAGAGCTGCTCATCATCCTCGATGCCTTTCTGCTGGTCGTCGGAACACAAACACATTTGCTGATTACAATTTGGTCCTTCGAGCCGGATTTCAGTCGAGGGAAACACGGAAACACTGCAACAAGGGTAACAACATTACCTATAATTGAACACTTGGAGTCGAGGGAAACACCGAAACTAGGGTAACAACATTACCTATAGTTGAATACGGATTGCGCCGTTCAAGTGTCCAAGTGTTAATTTAATCAAAGCTGAAGTTCGAGCATACGGGATGGACAACGAATATTAAACAAACAGCCACGCACTCAGTTGCGTAAGCTACAGCCGATCCACAAGAAGCGGAATCCAGTAGCTAGTGGCACTTCGATCCGCAAGCAGAAAGGGCTTACTAATTTGCAATGGCTACCAGCGGTGCGCTAAGCAATGAAACGGAGACGAGGAGTCATCAAGGGATTCCTCACGCGGTAGGAGGAATTCGCGACCAAGTCGAATGAGGTGACCAGGGAGGAAGTTGCAAGCAGAATGCGCAAACTGGAGGACTCGTTAAAAGCCTTTGAGAGCCTCCAGGAATGAATCGAGGAGAACCACCCGGACCTGGTCATCGACAGGGAGAACGAGGAGCAAGTAGCCTTCGAGGAGCGATACTTTTCGCTGCAAGACAGGCTCAGCCACCGGTTGACCATGGCAACAGGCACAGGCTCCACCGCATTGGATACGCCAGGAGACATCCTGGGACCGGAAACTACTCCAACGCTAACAGCGGAGCAACCAGGAATGGGTAGGATGCTTGACACAATGAATTCCAGCCGGATGCTCATGAACAGCTTGGTGGAACAATTGGTTACGCGGTCAACGGACCTGACAGCAACAGATTCCACCAGTGGAGCGACAGCCCGACCGATCAAGTTGGGGCATATCGACGTGGTTACATTCGATGGGGACTGCCAGCAGTGGGTAACGTTCCGAGACTTGTACCAACCACTCACCCACGACAACCCCCAGTTATCAGCAGTAGATAAATTCCAATTTCTCCGGACTTCTTTACGAGCGGGAGCACTATCAGTAGTTTGCAATGTTCCGGTCACGGCGGCAAGCTATCTGGAGGTTTGGGCTGCACTGGTCTCGCGCTATGACAAAAGTAAGATCATCGTGAAGGTACATCTACGAGCATTAATGACGATTCCAGCTATGCAAACACCAGGTGCTATGGAGTTCCGTAGATTCATCAAGGGCCTCTTCGAGCAGGTTCGGGCTTTGCGAGCATTGGAGCTACCAGTGATGCACTGAAGCTGTTGGTTGGTTTTCACCACAGTCGAGAAGCTCGATAGTGAGACTAGGCAGTCATGGGCTCGAGAAACCAGCAGGAACGAGATGCCGACATTCGAGGAGCTGACCGAATTCCTGGAAGCCCGCCTCACCGAGCTAGAGAACCTCCCGATATCGAAGAACAATTCAAATGGTCACTTTGTTCGGGACCGTGGTATAGCAGCCGGCCCACTCAGGAAGACGTACTCGGCAATCACATCAGCAGCGACGGCTTAGTGTCCCAGATGCGCACAGCGACATCCATTGTTCCGATGCAGTGCATTCAGGAATCTCTCAGCTCTACAGCGAGATCAGTTTGTCCACCGCCATGGGCTATGCAGAAATTGCTTCAGCCCAGACCACAGCATAAACAAATGTGAGAAGGGCAACTGTCGAGAATGTAACGGGCGGCACAACACCCGGCTGCATCAGTCGGTAGACGTTCCGATGTTATCACCAAAGGCTGGACCATCAGAGGGATCTTGCGCGACAGTACAAGCCCAGGATTCCATACTACCTACGGCAATCGTAACGGTGGTAGGCGACAGAAACCAGTTGGTTCCTTGTCGGGTGCTTCTGGATTTCGGTTCGGCCACATCCTTAGTCCGAGAATCATTCATTCAGCAGTTGGGACTGCGACGCACTCAGGCGAAGGTGAAGATAAGTGGCCTGGGGGGGCGAATCCACAAATCAGCCGAGGAAAGGTCGAGATGCTACTGAAAACCCGAACAGGGGAAACAAGTATTCGGGTAACGGCATTGGTGATGGGACGATTGACTTCGGATCAGCCGTCAAGGCCACTGGAACATGACTGGAGAGGCTTTTTATCGCTGCCGTTGGCCGATCCGCTATTCCACAAATCAAGACCCATTGACTTGTTGCTGGGTTCGGACACTATCTTCCAGGTCCTGCGCGATGGACGACGGTTGGATCCCGACAGTAAAATGATGGCGCAGAACACCATATTCGGCTGGGTGATCGCAGGGAGTTGACCAGCTCTGCCCGATCAAGAACAACATTGCTGCACTGTCACTCACCAGGTCGATCCATTAGAGTGGCAGCTAAGAGCCTTCTGGGAGATGGAGGAGGTGCCCGAGATGAAGGAGCGCCTAACAGAAGAAGAGAGAAGGGCAATGACCCATTTTGCGAACACCACCGGCGTTCAGCAGAAGGACGCTTCGAGGTGGAGATACCGTTCAAACGCTTCCCGCCGCCATTAGGACATTCCAGGGAAGCCGCCATACAAAGGCTTCTGTCCATGGAGAGGCAATTCAGACGAAACCCGGAGCTAAGCTATCAGTATGCGGAATTTATGAAGGAATACCAGGACATGGGCCACATGCAGTGGGTAATCAAAGAACCCCAAAATTACCGAACAACCAATGCTGCTATCTACCTCACCATGCAGTAATCAAGGTCGAGAGTGAAACCACCAAGCTCAGAGTGGTGTTCGATGCGTCTCTGGTCACCAGTAATGGAACATCTCTCAACGATCACTTGATTGTCGGACCAACCTTGCAGTCAGACCTCATCGCAATATCGACCCGGTTCCGCAAGCATCCCACAGCGTTTGCCGCGGATATCGCCAAGATGTTTCGCCAAATTCGAGTCCAGCCTGGTCACACCGACTTTCAAAGAATTGTTTAGTGGGGCAACCCAGAGGAGGAGTACCAAACGTTCAAGCTGATAACCGTGACATACGGAACGGCGTCTGCTCCATTTGTAGCAGTGTCCTGAGGCAGCGCGAATCTTCGGAGAGGACTTCTACGTGGACGATTGTATATTTGGAGCGCCATCTGTGGAGAAGGCGATCCGGTTGGTGAGTCCACTGACGGAGGCTCTTAAGAACGGCAGATTCCCGCTACGTAAATGTAAATCCAATTGCCACAAGGTACTGAACTGGCTGTCCGCCGATTCACCGGCTTCTGAAGAAGTGTACCAGTTCATCACGAGCGAGAAAACGAAGCTACTTGGAGTGAATTGGCATCCCGGACCAGACTATTTGAGCTACAAGGTGCAGAAGATTCCGGAGGTATCATCGCTCATGAAGAGGAAGGTTCTTCACACGTCTCCAGGCTATATGATCCACTAGAATTGGTCGCTCCAGTGGTGGTGCCAGCCAAGCTGGTATTGCAAAAACGGTGGCTTAGAGGTGTCGATTGGGATGAACCCCTGGATGAAGAGGTTCGGAGAGAGTGCAAGGAGTACTTCGAAGGATTGCCGGCGCTGGACTCGGTGAAGATCCCACGTTGGTCGGATTGGTTGGGACATCCGAACCCCCTTCAGTTGCATGGATTTTCGGACGCAAGCGAGAAGGCGTATAGAGCGGTCCTCTACGTCAGATTTGAGGAGGAGGGGGCTTCCCAGGTGCGTAACATCATAGCAAAGGCAAAGGTGGCGCCAGTTAAGCAGGTGCCACTCTCAAGACTCGAGTTATGTGGCGCTCAGCTCTTGGCGCGGCTTTTTTCGTTCGTGAGGAAGGCGCTTCAACTTAGCGAGGTTCAATGCTTCGCATATACCGAGTCCACTGTAGTGCTACAATGGCTATCGGAACATCCCTGGCGGTGGAAGACATTCATCGCGAATCGTACGTCGTACATTTTAGAACGGCTGCCAAGAGGCCAGTCGCATCATGTACCGACTGCGTCAAATCAAGCGGATTACCTATCAAGGGGGCTTAAAGCAAAGGAGCTCGCCGGAGCAGATCTGTGGTGGCGGGAATCCGCTTTTCTGCGAGACAAGGAGCTAAAGTTCCTCCGTACGCCCACTCACCAAGTCCGAGAGGCGGAAACCGGAACACTGGTAGACCTCAAGGAGCGAAGGGGATCGTGCTTCGTAATACAGGAGGAGCTGTCCATAACAAGAAGATTCTCCAGCTTCACTCGAAGGCTGCGAACAGTAGCGTGGCTGAAGCAGTTCATCGACAACAGTAGCTGCAAAAGGGACGGCAGGTCAGTCAGGCGATCGGGTGTTCTTGATGCTGAGAAAGTGAGAGTGGCCACACGCATCATATTGCGAGAGGCACAGACCGAATCGTTCGAGGCGGACCCAACGGCCATTAGAGCTGGGAGACAAGTATCAAGACGAAGCGGACTGATTGCGCTCGACCCATTCATCGATGACCAAGGTACCGTCAGGGTGGGTGGAAGACTAGAAGCAGGAAGGATGGAATACGAACGTCGACATCTACCAATCTTACATCGGCAACATCACCTGGCAAAGATCATCGTGAGAGATTTGCACTTGAGACTAATGCACGCTGGAAGCCGATTACTGCTATCTGGAGTGAACTCCCGGTACTGGATCATAGGGAGTCGAGGACTTTTCCGGGGGTCATCGCTGAATGCATGGTTTGCGTTCGTCACAAGGGACGGGTATTATCTCAACAAATGGCGGCATTACCAGCCAGCCGGATTAATCCCGCACGGCCATTTAGTAACACCGATGTTGATTATGGAGGTCCTATCACTCTTCGGACACGGAAAGGACGCGGCTACATCTGTCTCTTCGCATGCTTGGCAACCAAGGCAATACATCTCGAAGCGGTTAGCGAGCTGTCCAGCGAGGCTTTCCTGGCAGCAATAAGGAGATTCTTCGCGCGTAGGGGTTTTTGTCACACCTTATGGAGTGATAATGGGATCATGATCACGATCAGATCATGACGGAGTTGGCCACCAACGGGATCACTTGGAGATTCATTCCCCCGGCAGCTCCCCAACTTTGGTGGATTGTGGAAGGCAGGAATCAAGTCCGTGAAGAATCATCTGAACCGAGCTATTGGAAATGCGTTTTTGGCATTCGAGGAGCTTACTACCGTGTTCGCCCAGATCGAGGCTTGTCTGAATTCACGACCGGTGGTCGTCCTGCCAACGGAGCCTGGCGATCCCGAAGTGTTGACCCCCAGTCATTTCTTAGTTGGAGGACCGGCTATGAGCGTCCCGGAAGTCGACCCGGGAGAGACAACAATCACTTGGCGGTCCAGATGGCAGTACTTGCAGGCGTTGAATCGAGCATTTTGGTACCGGTGGAAGAACGAATACCCGCACACGCTGCAGGCTCGAAACAAATGGTATCATCCGGAACCAAACCTAGGGAATCCGGTCTTGGTGCAACTGAAGGACGAGCAAATATCTCCGACCTATTGGCCCATGGGGAGGGTTATCGAGCTTCATACTGGCAGAGATGGGAAGGTTCGGGTGGCAACTGTAAAGATTCAGGGGGGCACCCTTAAGCGACCCGTCACGAAGTTAGTCCTACTCCCGGTTGCAGAAGATGAGACGGTTGAACCGACAGTTCAAGGTGGGCGGAATGTTGGAGACGACACGATGGTCGCGCTCGATGCAACCAGCGCAGTCACAATTGAATGCAGCCATTCACAACATAAATGACAAATGTCAGCAAACAGTTGACATTCAAATAATATAAAATCATTTGCCATTCTTAAAACAAACACACTTCGTTTGTTATTCATGCGACACAGATCGCCTAGCAGATATAATCTATAAACATTACAGTAATCAGTGAAAATAAAGCATTATCTTTACTACCTTAAATAGTCTCCACCGATTTTCATTTGCCTGGAAGATAAACTTTGGTATTGTCACCAACGAGTTGAGGTAATTCCTTTCTGTTTCAAATACATCAGATTTGCCATTGTTTTCAGTCAACGGCAAATCTCCTCTTCGCACGGCAAGAGAGCTGCTCATCATCCCCGACGCCTTTTTGCTGGTCGTCCGAACACAAACCCATTTACTGTTTACAATGGTGGTAAGAAGTCGCCCTTTAGTGGTTACATCAGTCTTAAGAGTGGACCGAAATCATATGACTTAGAAATTGTTTGGTGTTTGGCCGGTAAGTCATGAGCAACCACAAGGAATAAGTGAAAGTTAAGAATTACACCAAAGCACCAGTAATATTTTCGACTATCAAAAATTAACCAGACATTCAAAATGCCTGCCAATACGAAAATGTGTCTGTGGTCTCTCAAATCTGTTTTGTAAAGCCCACGAAGTTCATAAAATATCGTCTCGTTTATTTTTGATCTCACCACTTATATTCCTCTTTAAAAGGGCGTGGATAGCGATTCCTGGTATAAGGTCACAGCCCCTGTCAGTTTTTTTTTTTTTTTTGGTTTCGGTAGGAAGGTGGAAATCTTCAAAAGATACCTCTTGACCGATCCAGAGGCCGGGTTTTTGCCGACTAAAACCACCTCCCGCCTGGCTCATATTCCCGTTGAGCCCCTGTCAGTGTAGCTACCTGTATGTCCGCGGCCGTTTTCCTCTCATATTTCATATGTGTTTATTGTAGAACATTACTCTCAAGTACTCACTAGCTTCCTTAGATCGGGAAGACTGCCTCAGTCTTACTACTCCAGTAGATTGAAGTCAGTTCTTAAGTATAATCGTATCATTCGTAAAAGCTTCTGCATCGTATATGTGCTAAGCTATCACCATGCCGTCTGTGAGCCCAATAACTGTGGTAGTCTTATTTCTAAGATTCCGTCGTATATAATGGACTAATCACAAACCCTTGCGGAGCTTCTGTTCAAACATTGTAAAATGGTCCCGATTTGTCCGTACCATTCGACAGCCTTCTGCTAATGAAGTACAATAGCTTGCAACGATGTTTAGGAGGAAGAATGATTTGCCCAGTCGGCTAAGGACGCTTCTGGAGGCCAGCTAATTGCATTAGTAAGATTCGTGTTCTTATACCTAGTATTACCACTGTGGGGGTATGAAGTCGTGGCGCCAGCATGGGCGCCGGGTTCTACTTCGTCCTCACAAATTAGAAGTTCGCTGCAGCAAACTGTTCACCAGAAAAACAGAAATAATAAAGCAATGTTTTATCTTCATAACCGAGCGGACACGGAACCACCGAAACAAATACACAGGATATTGTTTTATTTTATTGTTTGTCGATTATGCCTTTTATCATTCTTCTTATACTCATTAGACAGGTTACACATAACTAAACAATGTTTTAATTTAAGCGCACTCTGGTGATAAACGTTAATCACGCGACTCCTGGTTGACTTTCGGGAGTGATACGACCTGCCCGGTCGGCGGATGTAATAGGACTCAATCGAGGGTTGGAATCTGCATCTTGATTCACCCTCGATTCGGTGGTGGTGAATATCCTTTCGTCTAAGGATATGTTTACCTACCACAAGAGAAACGTAAAGTCTCTCTTTGTGGAATGGAAAACCAGATCTCGTAATGAAGATCATGATGTATGCATGTATGGGTGATCGCACATATCACAGTGTTTATCGATGCATTTGAGTAAAGGATAAACGAAACCAGAAACGAGGGAAAAAGAACAAAGGGAGAAGCAACCTAAGGCATCGGCCTGTAATGAGGGTCGGCTAAATAAATATGCTGCAACTCATTAGGTGTGAAATGCATTTGGGATACATTATACAATTTGTATTGAAGTCAATCAGGCGGCTATGCGCGGAGTTGATGATTGTTTGGAGATTCAAACAAAGCAGCATTTCGGGGTAAAGTGCTTGCAGCTGTATCAATAGCTGCAGGTCATTGCGAAGCAAATTAGATGGTTACACAATGTTTGTATAACATCTATGCCAATTGTGGCATCTAAGGCAACTCAAGGGTCGTATTCTAGTGTGAGTATTTACACTAAACAAGAATTCGCTTCTAGGTCGCTAATGCAGAGATGCATTGATGCATGCATGAATGCCCTTGTGGGAGCAACTCTTTACAGGAATTCCTAGATAATGCGTTGAAAGCATTAATTGCCCTTGAGAAGAGAAATGTTTCAGGTATGCTGGTGATTGGGATTTATGATGTTTGGAAGAGAATTCTTATAGGGAATATTGGATTCGAATAAATGAGTGAAGGTAAGAATTCTCTTCCAGGACCTTTTAGCTAAATACATTTGATAAATTTGTTGCGTGAAGCATTTACAGGTGCTAATGCGATGGCATTAGCAGAAAACTATGAAGGTCTGGTTGTAGTTATGGGCGTTCTTCGGGTAAGTAGACTGTGGGGTTTGGCGGAACCACCACGCCACTACAGAATATTTTTTGCTCCCCTTGCAATGTTTCTCCATTATTTAATCGACTGTCACATCTATTTCTGTTTTGATAGCATAGACAGTCGTTTGAGACTTCTAGAAGCCGCTCTGATTGTTTGGTAATGTTCCGTTGCTTCATATCGCTATCCACATCCTTTTAAAGAGGCGATTGTAAGTGGCTCAATTCTGTGGAAACCTATCAGAGAGCACTCCAGTATCATTTAGAGTTTCTTGACCTTCAAACACAGAAACCTTATTAACATGTGTAGAACATAGTATAGCATTCGAATTTGATGTGAAGTTATAGAATCTTGTGGTCACTGTCCAATTGAAAATTAACTAAGCTCGAAATTTGAAATTGAACAATGTAGCCTTTATTCTAAGAATCCAATTGTTCGTTAGGAAAATGCAGCAAAGTAAACAGTTCGCCTCTCCCGAGAGAAGTCTAATTAAAAAAAAAAAAAAAAAAAAAAAAAAAAAGGCCGGCCATGCTTTAAACGGCAGGAAGCTGCTCTGAACACGACCCTTTCTCATCAAAAACGGCGAGTAGAAGTCCACTTTATAGAGATGCAAAATCCAGTAAAAGACAAAGATTTCATACCCACCTACCTCCGAAGCTTTTAGAGGATCCGAGAATAATTTCATATCCAATGCACAGTAAAGAATTTAAACCATATCAAGCCTTGCTACCGAAGGCAAGAAATGAGCCATGGATCCAGAGTTTATACTATCAGGGCTACATTAACAAACTGATGTTTTGTCCATTGAAATAGTGCATTTGTGATCTTCACCACGTGCAAGTTAATTGTAACTAATGTTCAAACCTATCTATCAATATAATATTATTATAAACAATGTCCTTCTTCAAGGTAAAGCCACGTACTATACAGTTTCGTCCGAGTGTGTCGCAAGTCAAACATTTATTCACAAACTTAGTCTCACGCTTCACACTCTGGCGACATTAACTTCCATATAGTTAGCCTACGACAAGAGGACTAATTAACTATTCACACCACGTACATCGTAATCGCCGAAGCAGTTATAGCCAAACGTAGGCATACTAATCAATTAACTTACACTGCTGCCTAGGGTGGCCGAACGTGTTACCAAAACTAAACGAGAATTTATTTGTTTACCATTTGCAGCCGTCCGGATGGCGAAAGATTCGCAACATTGTGCAATGGACACCGTTCTTCCAAACCTACAAGAAGCAACGGTATCCATGGGTCCAATTAGCTGGCCATCAAGGAAATTTCAAAGCCGGTCCAGAACAAGGAACTGTTTTGAAAAAGTTATGTCCCAAGGAAGAGGATTGTTTTCAAGTATTAATGAGAGATGTCCTCCGTCCCTATGTTCCTGAATATAAAGGCCAGGTGACTAGTGAAGATGGTGAATGTAAGTGACTCAATGAGATAGCAACCTTCAGCGTATAATAACTCTTTCCTCATATTTTTGCAGTGTATCTACAACTACAGGATTTGTTAAGTGATTTCTATCAACCATGTGTCATGGATTGCAAGATTGGCGTTCGAACGTACTTGGAAGAGGAACTGTCAAAGGCCAAGGAGAAACCGAAACTTCGTAAGGATATGTATGAAAAAATGATACAAATTGATCCTGATGCACCAAATGAGGACGAACACAAGGCCAAGGGTGTTACGAAACCTCGGTATATGGTCTGGCGTGAAACAATATCCAGTACAGCAACATTAGGATTTCGAATCGAGGTAATTCTTTTTTATTTCCATCTTTGAATCATCCTGCAGAGGAATCCTTGTTTTCTCTAGGGTATTAAGAAGAGCGACGGCACCAGTTCAAAGGACTTTAAAACCACAAAGTCACGTGAACAAATAAAATCAGCCTTTCTTGAGTTCATTGGCGGATTCACACACGCTTTGGTAGAAGCTACTAATCTATTTCATCGTACGTCTATATTCATTCAAAATTATCTTACAGCCCCGATACTTACAACGTTTACGTGCTATTCGTGCCACCCTAGAATGCTCTGATTTCTTCCGAACTCATGAGGTCATCGGGAGTTCACTACTGTTTGTACACGATCGCACCCACGCAAGTGTGTGGCTGATAGATTTCGCGAAAACTGTCCACTTACCGCAAAATCATCAAATTGATCATTCGACAACTTGGAAGGTTGGCAACCATGAGGATGGATACCTAATCGGCATTAATAATCTCATAGACTTATTTTCTGAGATTGAAGAGAGTGGCGCTTCATCTGGAACGATACCAAGTCCCCCGAGATCACCAACTCTCTCACAAGATATCCCTGACGACAACATTACCTCTGCAGAATGTCCAACTCCTGGATGCAGTAGCACAGAACACCTTAAAGGCAATCAATTTGATCAAAGCACCGGTCATGACATTCAAAGTCCTTCATCACCTGTACGCGCAAATGAAACCGGACTTGAGAAGCAACAAGACGGAAACTAGCCGAATGCATTTCTTAAGTACATTTCAAATCAAATCAACCATCAAGACTGAAGTTAGTAATTTATTATAAAAAAGAAAAAGAAGACAAAGACAAACAGAAGAATAAGACGCAGAGTTCAGTAAAGACAATATTCAGAAGGAGGTGAGGAGTAACGCATCTAGGTAGCAAAGGAAACAATGTGCGAACATCAATACATCCACGATCATTTAGATTTTAATTAAAATAACTAATTTAGACTCTAAGTTCAATTCAGTTCGTAGAACGTAGGTACACGAGAATCTTAAGCATATATTTATGTCATGTACACCCCGTCGATCCGTTCGCTTGTACAGCACTGAATCTGAAAGTTGTTGACTAAGAAATATTCGCAATTCAATTCGGAAGTTTACTCGAACGGAGTTATTCTTTAGAATTATAATAAACTATTGCCTAAGTTAAAAAGCATTTTTAATTTTCAATCAATCACCGGGCTATGGGAACTTAAAAAATTATTGCATGACAGACATGGCAATACAACAATTGGTCATCTGATAGGTGTGCAAGTGGGATTTCGGCTTTTTAATCAGATTCAACTTTATTGGAAAACATACTTATAGCAATCGAAGTGGTATTGCTTTTTGAGAAACTCCTAACTATTCTGCACGCTCCTCTTGAGTTTGACATGGATTTCCATCCAGTTCTTCGTCATTAAATTTGTTAACTCCAGCGGGCCGTGGAGCGTCTTCAGTCTAAAATTTTCTTCAGGAAATCTTGCAAACCACTTTTTTACTGTTGAATGAATCACAGAATGTTCACCCAAGGTCGAATTAATCAATTCCATAGCTTGAGCAGGATTTTTTTTTTTTAATTTAAAAACAGAGTAGAATGCAATGGCGTAAATGTTGCTTATCGACATCCATCTCTTATACAACTGATGGACACGGAATGCAGTTTGTAAATGACTAAAACTTAGCTATAAAAACAGTAATGACTAAGCTACATATATCCAAAAAAACGAGCGAATTGAATGCGTTCAAGTATGTTTTTAATATAATCAACTTCTTAGCCGAGCTTCTACTTGCACACCTGTGGCATTTCTAAGAGATACACACACAATATACAAGCAAATAGTGAAGAACGCCGAAAGGAAATTCGAATCAGCACATCAGAACCGTATACCATAGCAATAACATAACAATTCCACGTCAGTTGAATGTACTCGAGTTTAGAAATCGAATTCGTACACGCGGCAGTGGCCTGGTGTGTTGAGCTTTAGTTCTATCTTTTAGTGATTCTAACCGTGATAGCGTGGGTTCGAATCACACGCTCTTCACTATCGTCGCAAACGCTATAACTGGTGACTCCGACGTGATTTGTGCGACATAACACACACTCCCATACGTACACAGAACTTTACTACTACAATCACACAACTTCTATGCAGAGCACTGGCTCACTCGCCTATTCCGGCGTCCTCTCTCTCGCTCGTTCCTCGCTCCGTTGTGGGCACACGAAGTTGATCGTAACAAAGTCACTGAGGAGGGAATAGTGTGGCGTTTCTAACAGATACGCACACAATATACAAGCAAATAGTGAAGAACACTGAAGGAAAATCCAATAAAAAAATGCACCAGCCAATTGCAATTTTTTTTTTACTTTCCCAATTAAAATTAGTGTTTTATTTAAATAACTTCATACCGGTACACCTGGTATATATTTTCATTTACAGTTTTTAATATTTACAGATTTCAAACACATCAGTTGAGTGTACTTGTGTTTAGAAATCGAATTCGTACATGCGGCAGTGGCCCGATGTGTTGAGCATTGGTTCAAATTTTTAGTGATTCTAACCGTCATAGCATCAGTTCGAATCAGACGTCCTTCATTATCGTAGCAAACTCTATACACCTATTGTATTTCCTTAATCAACTTCCGGTTCTAAAAGGTAGTTAGCTCATCAAACTACGAGGGTGGACTGAAAAGTTCCCGACCCCAATATGAAGATAACAGCACTCGTCAATAAAAGCCGATGAATGTAGTTGTGCATCTTTTGACAGTTACTCACCAAAATGTCAGCCATTTTGGACGCGTAGTTTTTATTTGACAGTTGTTTGAGTGAGTCGATGTGAGTGTTTTTGTGAAAATGGACAAAATGGAGTATCGAGCTGTCATTAAATATTTGTTTTTTAAAGGCAATCATCATCATCATCATCAGCACTACAACCGGGAATCGGTCTTGGCCTTATTTAGCAAGTCCTGAGGCTAGTTAAATTTTCCATAATGATTTGTTTTTTTCCGGGCAAGGTCATTAGTCTTGCGCCAGAGGCTCCCCGACGGAGAATCGAACCCCGGTCTCCCGCGTGACAGGCGGGTATACTAACCACTATACTATCGAGGGGCCTTTTAAACGCAATACGCCTACGGAAATCAAGATGAGTTGGACTCTGTATGGGGACCTTGCGCCATCATTTACAACAGGGGCAGCTTTATTGAAACGTGGGCGTGCACGCTTGGGAGACGATGAACGTTCGGGACGTCCAAATACTGCAACAACTGACGATAACATCGCTAAAGTTCACCAAATGGTGCTAGACGACCGCCGAATTAAAGTGAGAGAGAAAGCAGATGCTATGAAAATGTCCAAAGAACGTGTTTCATCATCATCATCATCGGCACTACAACCAGGAACCGGTATTCGCCTTATTTAGCAAGTTTTTTCGGGCAAGGGCATTAGTCTTGCGCCAGAGGCTCCCCGACGGCAAATCGAACCCCGGTCTCCCGCGTGACAGGTGGGTATACTAACCACTATACTATCGAGGAGCCCAAAGAACGTGTTTGTCACGTATTAAATCAAGACTTAGACACGAGAAAGCTGTCCGCGCGTTGGGTACCGCTTTTGCTCACGTTAGACCAAAAACGTGTTCGAATGAAAATTTCCAACGCTCTGTTGGCGCAGTTTAGGCGCAATAAATCCGAGTTTTGGCGCCGATTAATTAGTGTCGATGAAACTTGGATACACCATTATACGCCCGAAACAAAAATACAGTCAAAACTGTGGGCTGCAAATGGGGGAATCGGCTCCAAAAAAAGCAAAAACTGTTTTTTTTTTCGGCTGAGAAAGTGATGGCGACCGTTTTTTGGGATAGTCATGGAGTTATCTTAATCGATTATCTTCAAAGAGGAAAAACAGGAGCATACTACCAATCATTACTTGACCAACTAAAGGTAGAAATTGCGGGAAGACGGCGACATTTGCAGAAAAAGAAAATCCTGTTTCACCAAGATAGCGCGCCGTCTCACACCTCAGCGGTTGTCACGGCGAAAATCCACGAATTACGGTTTGAACTGCTTGACTATCTGCCTCACTCACCACACCTATCCCCAAGCGACATCTTTTTGTTCCCTAATCTAAACATTGCGCTCGGAGGACAGAGATTTCTGTCAAATGAGGAGGCAATCACCTTCGTGAACAGTTATTTTGCAGAGAAAAACGCCGAGTATTATTTGGGCGGGTTAGAGAGAGTTAGAGCATCGCTGGCGGAAGGGAGTAGAGGTACAACAAATTTTAAGAAAAAATGTCTTGTTCTTTGTTAGGTCAGAAACCAACTCATGTATATTATGTGGGTTGCTTAAGAGAGTACAATAATAAGTGCTTTCACTGCCTTGCTGCAAAATAATACCGGGGAACCGTCTCCGTGGAAATATCTGTAAATGAGACAAAGTTCCGCAAAGGTGTGACGAGGGCTATAACCTCGGTGTTAATGTTGCAATTTTCCATTAGGGTCGTCTCCCCTTCGCCGTACCGTGCACACGGTACGGAGCGTTACCTACTGTCTTAGATGTTAATGCCAGTTTTCTTTTTATCATCAGCGGTGCGCATCAACAAGTCGGGTGTTCATCCTTTAATTATTATATACGAAGTCTAATCGTGCGAACTCTAATTTAAATAAACCTGTGTAAATTAAACCCGTCGGGGAGCTTGCCCGGAAACAACAAATCATTATGGAAAATTTAACAAGCCTCAGGACTTGCTAAATAAGGCCAAGGCCGGTTCCAGATTGTAGTGCCGATGATGATGATGATGATGATGTGTTAATTAAACGTGTGCCCAGTCAATATAAGAACAAAATCTCTACCATCGTAATTGTCCCGCTGAAATACCAGTTCTCGTGTGGATTTGTTGTGTCCTTGTCAACCAGTACTTCTAATAAATGTTAACTAACGCAAACAAATAAAACAACCAATAAAAACAATAAAATGTCAACCAGTTTTTTTATTTCTCTTGTGGCGATCGTTTGTCCCGGTTTCCAATCACCCCTTGGCGACGTGCAGTGTTTCATCAGCGAACTTTATCGTGTGGACGGAGTAGAACCCCGTGCCGCACGCCGACACAGCCATTCAGAGAGCCCGGATGTCTCCTCAGTTGTTACAGGCGACTGGCAATTACTCGCTCAACCAGTTTCCCTGTTGTGTCCAGCATGCTCAACGGGCGATAGGACGACGGCACCTCTCGATTCTTGACTCCTTTTTGGTATAAGCACAAGCCGCTGTTTTTTTCTATCGTTTGGGAAATTATCCTGTTTGAAGGCAGGTTGTGAAGAGATTACTGAAGACTTCCGGCTTTTTTGTTAAAGCAGTCTTCACTACAGCGTTTGGAATACTGTGGGGTTATATTAGTTGGTGTGCCGGCACGGCCACGGGTTCACTAAAAATGAGAAAGAAACTGGATGTTGTTTTGAAATTTGTCTTTTTTATTGGTTTCCTTTCTTTTTTATAGTACATTAATTAAATCTGGTTTACACATAACTAAGGTAGAACACTCGAGCACAGATTATTATTTTCAGGTTCATACGAGGGTTGCCTCTTATGTTTCGGGATTTGGCAACCCTAGTGTTGCAATCCGGCAATTGACAGCTCTGTCGTAAAGTTGGACATTTTTGAGGTTATACGCACTCAGAACGTTTTGACATACGAGCGCTATTTGTGTTGTTTACAGTAACTTAAAAGATTCATCTCGGCCCAAAAATGGAATTAAATCGTCAACATTTTCGTGCGATTATTTTTTACAACTTTCGGCGTGGATTAACTCAGCAACAGTGCATGGATGAAGTTAATTCAATTGTTGGCGATGAAGCTCCATCAAGGACCAGTGTTTATCGATGGTATGGTGAATTCAATCATGGTCGTAGTTCACTCCAAGATGAATTTCGTGAAGGTCGTCCAAAATCAGTTGTTGTTCCGAAAACCATTGATGCTGTGCGCGAACTGATATTGGAAGATCGTCATGTGACCTATCGTGAGATTGAGACAACCTTAGGCGTTAGTGGGACCAGCATACATTCAATATTGCATAAACATTTGACTGTCAAAAAAATTTGTTCGCGTTGGATCCCACACAATTTGTCAATCGCCCAAAAAAGGCTCGTGTCAATTGGTCGAAAGAAATGCTCAAAAAATACGGTCGCGGTGCTTCGAAGCACGTCTATGACATCGTGACAGGTGATGAATCGTGGATTTACGCGTATGAGCCCGAAAGTAAACAGCAGTCGACTGTCTGGGTGTTTCAAGATGAGCCAAATCCAACAAAAGTTGTTCAAAATGCATGTGTTGGAGATACCTCAATCAGAGTGGCGAAAGTGCTTCGACAATTGGTTCAAACGCGTGCAAAAGTGTATAGATCTTCATGGGGAATATTTTGAAAAACGATAAAGTGATTTTCGATGATCAATATGTATTTTTTTTCTCTAATCCCGAAATATAAAGGGCAACCCTCGTACTACATCGCATTTGTACACTCGGAGAATTCAATAAAAGCCACATTCCGTTTAGTCATCAATAAAACTTGATTTATCAAAATATAGTTAAATGTACGAAGGGAATTACACAAGTTGGAGATAATTTAAGTTGGGTAAATACTATTACTGTCCGGAATTAATCTTCGAATGTTATCCTTGACGGCCTGTTCCTCTGCACGATTACTACTCGACCCCTTTGAGCGCACTCTCTTGTCGACTCCCAATCAACGACCGACTCTGTTCACGGTTCATGGGTGCACGAAACCGAGAAAAGGAAATGGAACAAAGGGCATCATAAGCGATGTGCATGCAGCTGTGTAAATAGGTTGCATGCCATTTGGGAAACTGGGTCTAAAAGCAAATTAGATACTTACACAATGGTGATTGTGCACGGTATCTATGCTGGCGGAAAGGGTCGAATGCTTTTGTGTGTATATTTACTCGCTAGAGAATTCGGCTTTTGGCGGCTAGACGCGAGATGCGGAAACTGCTTTTGTCCGTTGGATAAAAGGCAGCCGTGAATGTGTATAAGCCAGGAAAATCTGCTGCGCACGTATGTGGCAGGCTACGCTGGCTGACAGGGGCGCCGATAAGGTTTCCTGATTTATGACGGTTACTTTTAACCGAATTTTTTTCAGGAAAATTGGTGTGATGCATTCATGCATGAAACAATGCCCTTGGGGGGGAAATGTTTGCGGGTGACTGCGGGTTGGCGAAGGGGGTTGGGGTTGGAATTGTGGGTGGTTCTTCGCGTAGTTTTAAAGAACCCCCACAATACTATCCAGCCCCGGGGTCTTGTTTTTTTGGACAACCCTTGCAGCCAAGAGAACCTTTTCGGTGGGCACGCGAGGTATCTCTTCTTCAGTAATACTCCACTCCTCTTGCACCCTCAACACCTCATCACACTGCGAGAAGAGGACAACAGCGATTCTGGCCATGTCAGTTTTACTTTTTTGCATTTGACTACTGTTGTTCTGTAGTCTTTTCATGACTATCCTGTAGGCCCTGCCCCATGGGTTATTGATTAATTCATCCCTCAGGGAGCAGAACGCGTCATATTTGCTTTTGTGGATTACATTCTACAACCCTTTCCGTTTTGTTGACGAATTCCGCATGCAACTGTGCGTAGGTGTTACGATTTCTTGCTCTTTGTTGCAAGCGTCGTAACCTGTTTCACCCCGATCGCACATGGGTGATTTATGAGTTCCACCAAAGCACTAGTTTGATAGTCCCTGCTGGTTGTCTTTTTCGTGGCATAGAAGCATCACATGCGGTAGTTACCCTATAGCGTTTGAAATACGAGGGTTGCCTTTTATATTTCGGGATTAGAGAACAAAAACAAATATTGATCATCGAAAAACAACTTTATTGTTTTTCAAAATATTCCCCATGAAGATCTATACACTTTTGCATGCGTTTGAACCAATTGTCGAAGCACTTTTGCCACTCTGATTGAGGTATCTCCAACACATGCATTCTGAATGCAGCAACCGCTTCTTCAGGTGTCGAAAAACGTTGACCTCTCAGTTTGTTTTTTACGTACGGGAATAAAAAGAAGTCATTCGGTGCCAAGTCAGGACTATACGGTTGGTTTTCCTGATTTCTTGGAAGACAACTGGCAAACAAATGGTTGTGTACCACTCAGAATTGACTGTTCTGCGTTGTTCTAGTGGTACGGTTGCGACATGTCCAGTTTTTCCGAAAAAACAGGCGACCATTTGCTTGGAAGTGCTTCGTGCGCGAACAACTTTTGTTGGATTTGGCTCATCTTGAAACACCCAGACAGTCGACTGCTGTTTACTTTCGGACTCATACGCGTAAATCCACGATTCATCACCTGTCACGATGTCATAGACGTGTTTCGAAGCACCGCGATCGTATTTTTTGAGCATATCTTTCGACCAATTGACACGAGCCTTTTTTTGGGCGATTGACAAATTGTGTGGGATCCAACGCGAACAAATTTTTTTGACAGTCAAATGTTTATGCAATATTGAATGTATGTTGGTCCCACTAACGCCTAAGGTTGTCTCAATCTCACGATAGGTCACATGACGATCTTCCAATATCAGTTCGCGCACAGCATCAATGGTTTTCGGAACAACAACTGATTTTGGACGACCTTCACGAAATTCATCTTGGAGTGAACTACGACCACGATTGAATTCACCATACCATCGATAAACACTGGTCCTTGATGGAGCTTCATCGCCAACAATTGAATTAAGTTCATCCATGCACTGTTGCTGAGTTAATCCACGCCGAAAGTTGTAAAAAATAATTGCACGAAAATGTTGACGATTTAATTCCATTTTTGGGCCGAGATGAATCTTTTAAGTTACTGTAAACAACACAAATAGCGCTCGTATGTGAAAACGTTCTGAGTGCGTATAACCTCAAAAATGTCCAACTTTACGACAGAGCTGTCAATTGCCGGATTGCAACGCTAGGGTTGCCAAATCCCGAAACATAAGAGGCAACCCTCGTAATAGTGAAGAAGATCGTGTTATTCGAACTGACGCTATGACAGCTCGAATCACGAACAAAATTTTACCTAAGCGTTACACATCAGGCTACTGACCGTGTTTAGAATTTGATTTCCAAATTCGACTATACTCCACTGATGTTAATTTTTTTTTTTTTGTTATCGCTTGGTATACGGTTCTGATGTATTTTTCTTATTCGATTTTTCGTTCGTGTTCTTCACTATTTTGCTTGTGAATTGTGTGTATATGTTAGAGTCCCCACAACCCACCTCCTGACTTTTTCAACCTGCCTGTTCGCAGTGGTGTCACGTGGAGACTGTATGTCAACTTGGATTGAATAGGGACAAGGATGATCCTGGCCTTAGTCGGATTGAAAGCAGAGACTTTGCCCCGTTGGCCAAAAAACAGCTCCTGGATAAATAAAATTATCCTGCGTCCTCTGCAAGAATACAGGCCTTCCTGCTACCTTTAGAGGCTGTCCTAAATAACAACAACTAAAAGTAAAGTTAGAAGCTATAAAGAAGCGAGTTGAAGAAGAGAAACGAATGAAAACTTGTTCTTACAACAACTTCGTGGCACCTAGTGTGTCGTACGCCCAAATGACAGGTGGTGTAAAGAATGCACCAATCATGGAACAACCACGAAATATTATTAAAACGCCTGAACCGGAGGCACAAACAATCATAATAGCAATTTGAATGTTCATACGAAGACAGTTTGCTACGTTTGAGAAAAAATTCGAAATAATTGGAAAAAGAAATCACAGAAGAGATTCCGGACCTTACGCAATTCTTTAATGCCAAATACATGCTTTCAAGGTTGCCTTACCCAAAAAATTGAATTAGATTAAGATCTGAAATTTATTATTCTTATTATTAATTGTTAGTTATTAATTAAAAACTGGTTGTGAAATAAAATCGGTCTTGTTATAGCACTTTACAAGGCATTTCGAGAAGAGTGCTCTAAAAGACTTCAGGGAGACATTTGAATGTAGTAAGCCCCCCAATTGTAAAGCGCACATGCCAAAATAGAATTAAAATTTAATCGAAACCTCAAACTTGAAAGCAAAGCAAGTGTTCTCAACTTTCAGAAACTCGAATTAGATATCTCTTGACTTTAAGAATTAGAGATATCTTTAAAAAAAAAATTTTTTTTTGGCGTATTTGTCCAAAAAAAACTGCTTTGTTAGGAGCCCAACAAAATGCTCCAGAATAAATGCCCGATGTCGTTCACACAATAAGTTGGATCTTTATGTGCAGAAGTGACATTCCATACTGAAAAAAAATCCTTGACATTTTTTTGTCAAGAATTTGCCGATGCTACCGGTGAAGTTAATAAAAATTCGCTTCTCCTTTACACGAAGCAAGTTCTACTCTTTAATTATTCAATCTCGTCGATGAAAGAGGAAGACACAGGTGAGCTTTCACAATTCTTTTGGTTGTTGTATGCGCTATAGATTGCAACGTTTCCCATTCCATCCCACAAGGAACTAACGCAAGTTTGCGAAACTGAATTGAACTGAAACCATTTGATATGAAGCATACCTTTTGGTGCAACTTGAGTTTATTAAGTGAATCTACTGATGGATGCCAATGCTGAACAGAAATCAATGTTTAACAGTTTGATCCGACGTGAAATCCCTACTGGAAATGGTACCTTCAAATGAGCCACTCGATACTTATATGTGAAATCTGCCGACTAATATGTAATTCTTATCGGATTTGGTAAAAATAATTCCTTCGTGACCTGATTCCCTACTTTCCCACGTTATCACGTCTTTGGTGAATCTAACTGACCCTTTTTTCCATAAACATTATAATAAACGATACTTCTTGGAATTCGTCGATTTGAATTATCCTTAGTACATTTCTGTACCAAAGAAACGAATGCCTTAAAAGAGTTGCAATTAATCGAATGTCCCGATAGGGATCGAAATGTTGAAAGAATAATCAAGAATTCCGTTCCTTAATGTTTAATTATTTGAATGGCCCAAGGATTTATTTACGACGATGTAGAAAATACCATTCACGAGTTACTTGGTCCTTAACGTGATGCAGTTACAATTATCACAGAATAGCCGATGCTAAGGAATAATATCCTTTGTAAGATTTTGGAAAGTGGTATCCCTTGGCGGATAGCCTTTGATCAAAACCTATCGTGCGATAGATGTTGATGTGAATTCCTTTACCGATGCTCTGTTGTTTGTGGATGTTATTTACGTCATCCCTTTGTACAATTTTTGTTCACCGTTTGAGGACATCTGCCCACGTCGGAGAGTCGTCTTTCGATTCTTGGAAATTATTTCACGGCATTTTACATCAAAAAGGATTATCGGAAAATCAATTTATCTTGGCGTTTTATGGAACTCCGAGTCACCGGACCAGACAACTTTATGGGTATACCTTAAAGAAGAGAAAACCAAGATGTGGCGTCACAATTAGTACGTAGAGTTATCGATCGCCAGTGGTCAGGTAAAAGGTTACTATGTTTCTTGCAATGTGGAATTGATGTGGCAGATGAATGGTTTGGCGCGTGCTGACCTGCAAATTAACCCAAGTTTCACCACAAGATATATATATCTATACATATATATATATATATATATATATATATATATATATATATATATATATATATATATATATATATATATATATATATATCCAATAGGATATTTTTTTTATATGCATCTTTCTAACTTTTTATTATTCATAAATGTAGCATTTAGTCTCATTGCAATTTATTCTTAACTAAAGAAACGTGCTCATTATGGTATCTATATAAATGGAGATTGAATAGGACTGCATGAGAAATTTAAGGGATATTTTGTGGAGGTAAAAGTAGAATTTAAGCGGTATGTTGTAATAACTTCACGTTGCTCCGTAAACGGGTTCATTAAGATTGTAGTCTACTTGACGTTGGTCTGTTTAAGCCAGAGATAGACTTATGGGGTAATTGGTGCTTCACGCTAATAATTGATGAATGTAAAATGTATGCCGGGAGAATTTTTACATTCATCTGAAAGAGTTAATATCAACACAAGAAATGGAATGCGATCGCATGCACTGACCTGTATAATGACTGGACACTTATCATCTATGTGTAATTTATGAGATCGGGTTGAGTATTCAGGTTGGTGACTATTTGTAATTAATTTATTATAGTGATGCTATACATACAATAATCGCAAGAAATTCCCCAGAGGAAAAATTTGTTGAGCTCTTAATTAAAAGTAGACTTCGTTATAGAGTTCTGTATAATAAAGGTGTGGACGGTAGTTGAAAATTGGATTTGATGTATCTCTCTGCAACGTCATGCTTGAGGAAGTTTAACATCGTCGCTGATGTCTAAAATTTCTGCGGATTTCTAACATATCTGTAGATAACTCACATCCCTTCAGATGTCTAAAATATAGTCCTTTTTTTTTTTTTTTAATTTATTTATTACACTTCGAACCTACAGCGCTGAGTGGGTGCCCCGAGATGCCAACAAATAACTGTTGCAGTTCTTTTTCAACAGTCGCAGGTTGTAACGCTCCGGGAACACTGGCGTGGGAAGGGAGTTCCACAGCTTCCCCGCTCTGTAACGGAACGAGTTCTGATGCACGGATGTTCGCGCCGTCGAGAGATGAAACACAAACGGGTGCGATCCGTCGGATTGTCTTGTGGAGCGCATATAAGCCGAATTGCGTGGAACAATACCAAGAATCTCCGAAGAACAGTACCCGTGATAATATCTGTAAAAAAGACAGAGGTCGGCTACGTGCCTTCGATGTGATAGCGGCTGTAGTCCCGACGTCAGCGCCGAGTTCCCGATCAGGCGGATCGCCCGTCTCTGTATGGTCTCAAGTAGGTCGAGGGTATATTTAGGAGCCGAGCTCCAAACATGAGAGTAATATTCGAGCGGGGGTCTAATTTGGGATTTATACAGAAGAAGAAGTTGGGCCGGAGTAAAATATTTCTTGGCTCTAAAAAGATAACTCAGTTTTCCTGAGGCTGACCTGGCGATGCTCGACACGTGTTTATGCCATGATACATTCCCACAGACCGTGTGCCGAGCAATTTAAAACTTTCCCCAGCCTCGAGGGGCCGGCCATTCATCATCAGCTGTGGAGCCGATGATCCATTTTTCTTTGTGAATGTTGTGTCTTCGTTGCATTGAAGTCGACGAGATTGGCCCTTCCCCACTGCAAGACCTTATCTAGATCCGGATTCAGAGAGTCAATCTGTCTACATCTCAACTGATGCGACGTAGATGCACCAATCGGCCGAACACTCGAAAAGGAGGAAGCAAGCGTACTAGCATCCGCAAAACTAAACACTTTGTTATCCGTTGTTTCGAATAAATCATGTATGTGAAGCAAAAACAAGGTTGGAGCCAAAATAGAACCTTGGGGCACCTCTGAATTAACAAGATACAGATCCGAACATTCGCCATCCACAACAACCCAGATCAATGGATTTTAGAGGAAGCTCTTTGTCCAGTCGCAAAGCTGATGGGAAAGTCCATACGAACGAAATTTTCTCAGCAATGCCCCGTACCAGACGCGATCAAAAGCCTTGGAGATATCCAATGCGACTGCCCTTGACTCACCATGCCGTTCAATCGCAGATGTCCATATATCGATTATAAATGTCAAAAGGTCTCCTGTGGACCGCCTGCCACGGAATCCATATTGACGATCATTCAGACGACCGTTGAACTTCAAATACTTAATTAACTCAGTATTAATGACTTTTTCCATCACCTTAGATAAAATAGACAGTAATGCTATCGGACGGTAATTTTGTGGGAGACACTTTTTCCCGTCTTTGGGATTGGCTTAACTCGAGCGATTTGCCAGCAGGCAGGAAGGGTCCTCCGTGCATAAGATAAGCGGAAGAGTCTGCCAAGACCTGGCGATAGTTCTGGAGCACAGTTCTTAAGGAATATTGCTGGTATTCCGTCCGGGCCGCCTGCCTTCCTACAATCCAGTTCACGTAGAATGCGTTGAATAGTGCGCGGCGAAATCTCACATCCCGCATGGAAGATTTTACCTGCGCGATCGCAAGTGGCTCCAAAATACCGGGATCGAAGTTTGAATTCGCGGAAAATAAATTCACGAACACATTAGCTTTATCCTTTGAATTTGTTACTAGCGTCCCGCTGTCTGTCACCAACGGAGGGAAAGAGGAGGAAGCGAAGTTACTGCTGACAGTTTTGCCATTTACCAGAAGGAGGGCGCACCAGTCGGGCACCAAAGGAGCTTACTGGCCACTCTGTCGCTGTGAGCTTTCTTCGCGGTATCAATAGCCTGATTGCACGCGTTTCTGATTTTAACAAAATTGGTTCTGTTAACCTCGTTGGGATTGGAGCGCCATTGCTTAAAAGCTCTATTTTTTACCGTTGTAATCTGCTCGCATTTTTTGTCAAATCACGGTTTATGAGATGAACTTCGTTTGATGGAATGTGGAATATACATCTCCACCCCCAGAAGAATATCTCTGATCCCGCCTCCGCGCAAGCGTTAACATCGGAGTCTCCGAAGCACATCTCCGACCATGGAAGGATGCGCAAAAATCTCGCAAATCGTCCCAGTTAGCAGCCCCATACTTCCACACATGGCGAACCTCGTTAGGCCGGTTATTCGCTCGATATGCAAGTGCTTGCGCGACAAATACCAAGCAGAGATCTGAGTTTCCCAGTGGCGCAGAAACCTCGGCGGTATAAATACTCAGTTCGGAAGTCAAAACAAGATTCGGGGTATTCGCATAATCACCTCGGGCATCCGGCACTCGCGTTGGTTCGTCCACGAGTTGAGTCAAGTTGTGGCTAACAACAAACATCTCCGCCAGCCCCCAACCACGTCGGTTCTGTTAGAATGTACCAACCAGCCGGAATTGTGCATATTAAAATCGCCAAGAACAACAATTTCAGAATCTGGGTGGTTGATTTGTATCCAGTCGACGGTACGTGAAAGATGTCCGAAAAATGTTTGCTGGTCGATCGTCATTCGGGGAACGGTAAAGACAAAAAGGAAACTTCACAGAATTCCTCAGCACGACTCTCATCCATATGATGTCCATATTATTGGGTTCCAATGCCTCCATCCTGTGGAAAGCCAGATTGGACCGCGCGGAAACGCAGACTCCGCCCTTAAAACGGGATCTCGAATATAAGCAACGAAGATATGTCGAATCAGTTGACGAATCGACCTGGGTCTCAGTTAGGGCAAGGATATCAGGTTTCGTTGTTTGCAAATATTGGTGGACGGCGTTTACATTCATATTGGTGAAACCGATGCCCCTGATGTTACAAAATGCCTTCACCAGTCGAGCGTGGGCAGAGCCTCGAGAGCGAGCCCGGTTATGCGATGACGAACCTCTTAAAGTTCGGTTATTTATCATGATATCTGCATGATGTTCCCCCTGACATAGTCCCCCCGGAGATCCGAATGGGAGACTAGTTTACCTCTGGAATTTTTCATATCAGAAGGTACCATCATGACTTATCACCGTGTCAGTCCGGGCCATCAGCCACACATCCGAAACACCGTCGAAGATTTCTCTCGACGATGTCGCGGTATATACAGCGTGACAGGGTGGTATCTCACCTTGTGACCGACTACCACCTATGTTAAACGTATACGGAGTTTTGTATTATGCCACTTGAAATTGTTTGAGGTTTTTTTCATGAAGTTTTGTTTAGTGGGGCTATCGCCCTTATGACTTATGGGCTTAATGTGAGTGTGAAACTAACTTAACTAAGCTTAGCCTAAAGTGATCAGGACAAACTATGAAGGAAAGACTTCGACACGACTCTTAGATACCACACCGTACCGGCGCCGGTACGGTGAATGGCAGTGACCCGACCGCCTTGAAGGTTGGAATACGACTCAACGATCGTCATCTCATGCAGAGATGATTTCGCTAAAAAAAAAGGAAGAGAGAGAAAAACTTTTCTCTTAAGGGTGTGACCACTAAGAAAATGCGATCTTTTTGGTGCAGTGGTATATGTGCACGATCGAACAGATTCAATGTTGTTGCATGTGTTCGAAAGCAGGCAGGCGGCAAGGACAATAGGGAAAAATGACCACATGCGCCGCTGGTAATGCGGGTCATTGTTTACACGATGCCTCGTCGATATTTTCGACGTTAGGAGAAAAAGATGCTAAAAGCAAATTGGATGTTTATGCCATCTCTGGCTGCAGTAGAAACCGGGTTCATATTTGCATTAGGAAATGCTGGACAAATTGGTTTCGGCGTCTATTGCGGTAATAATATGCAGCTGCTTGGGTTGTTTATTGATAAGACAAACAAAAAAGGTTGCCAGGCAATATGTATGAAAAGGTACAGGACGCGGCTGGGAAAATAGACGGCGCAGTATTTATGGTCCCTGTCATGAAGGTTACAAATGTATGTAAATCTAATTATTTGTTTACCGGAATTCCTCTAAGGAAATTTGACTGGCGACGTAGATGCCGAAATTGATTGGAAATTCCTGGTAAGTTAATAAAGAAATCTTAAGGAGCAATGGTATGCGAAGAGAATGCATGAAGGTAAGTTTTCTTTACAGGGACTTAAAGATCATAGATTTGATCTCTTAAATGCGTGCAGCATTTTTAGGTACTAATACTGTTGCATTAGCAAACTAAAGGGAGTTGGGTAGTAGTTATGGCGGTTTTTCAGGTAAGTAGACCGTAGGGTTTGGAGGAACCGCTACATGTTAAAAGAGTTTACATTTAAAATATTCAAATATTCTCCCCATTTTTCTCTCTTTTCTACTTTTTTTTAATAACTTTATAGAAAGTGTATAAAACAAATTATTATGGAAACTTTAACAAGCCTCAGACTTGTTAAATAAGGCCAAGACCGGATCCCGGTTGTAGTGCCGATGATGATGATGATAGAAAGTGTATATATACGTTTAATTTGGGTAATTAAGACCTTTAAGGTGGCTGTTAGATATAATGTGAATTTTGTGTTTCGAAATATAAAATGTGTGCCAAATTTGGATGTCTAATTTCACTAGGGGTATCTAACATCCCTTACCGATGACTTGAAGCTAATACACCTTTAGGTACTTAAAATCCCTGTGGACATGTCAACCCGTGTGCCTAAATAACCCTCAAAAGTTTGGATGTCTGCCAATGTACCTGTGGATGTCTAAAATCCGTCTACATATCTAACATCCCTTTTTTTTACACTAACGCGCGCACAAAAAGGGGTTTTAAAGTACCCTTAAATGTCAGAACACAGTGCGAGCGGATGGAGAGGAAGTGGATAAGGAAAGGAGGTGTCGATGTCTTGAATGTCTGGACATCACAACGACCAGGAAGCACATGATCAAGCAGAACATTCCACATTCGTGTGATTCGGCTAAAGAATGACTCTCTATATTGTACGCCTGAACTCCACTTTCAACGTGAACTGATACGCATTCACAGATTGACGGGTATTGCGGGAAAATGTCTGAAGGGGCGGAACACATTCAGCAAATTCAGCTGAGCAACGACCGTAGTAATACCTATAGAAAAAAAATAAGCATATACGTTGCGCCTATGTTCTAATGACGGAATTGATCGACTTACGGCTGAGTCCCCAATAAGTTTCACTGCTCGTTTTTGGATCCTGTCGAGCACGTGTAGTGCAGTTTTGGAAGCGCCTGACCAAATATGGCAGTTAAAATCAATTTCTGGTCGCATATATACGCCTTGTAAATAGTAGCCAGGTTGGATGGAGTGAAGTATCTTTTGCATCTCTTAAGGAACCCCATACATTTGGCTGCACTTTTCACAGCTTCAAATGTGGTCATTCTAATTAAGAGTCGAATTAATTCGAATGCGGAGGATTGCTAATTCCTTGGCTTCGTCGATGCAAGTGCCGTTCATAGACAGTATATTTAGTTTGGGGTTCGCCTTTGACGACAAGAGGCAGCACCGAGTTTTAAGGCATTGAATTCTACTCGGTTAGATGATCCCTACTGATATATCTTGTTGAAGTCTGAATTCAATGTATCAAGCATAAGTTGCTGATTGGTATTGGCGTTCGAAGAGTTTCGAAGAAGAGTTCAAAGAATTCCCGCAAATCGTTCCAGTCGGCAGCCCCATACCTCCATACATGGCGGAGCTTCTTAGATCGGTTATTCGTTTGAAATGCAAGTGGCTGTGCAACCAATACCTAGCAATGATTTGAGTTTCCCAGTGGCGCAGCAACTTCCAAGGTATAAAGGCTCGGCTTGGATGTCAAAAACAGATCCAAGGTGTTCGCATAATCACCTTGGGTATCGGACATTCGTATGGGTTCCCCCACGAGTTGAGTGAAATTGCGGCTAACAGCGAATGTCTCTGCCATAGTACACCTCCGATCACGGAAAGGATGCGAAGAAATCTCGCAAATTGTCCCAGTTGGCAGTCTCATACCTCCATACACGGCGAAGCTGCTTAGGTCGGTCATTTGACCGAAATTGCAGTGATCTGAGCTCCCCAGTGGCGCAGCCACATCCACGGTTTAAATGGTCGGGTCGGATGTCAAAAACAGACTCAGGATGTTCGCATAATCACCTCGGGCATTTGGCATTCGCGTAGGTTGCTCCACAAGTCGAATTGCGGCTAACAGTGAATATTTCCACCGGACACCCAGTCTGGTCGCTTCTATTAGAATGTACCAACCAGCCGGAATTGTGTATATTAAAATAGCCTAGGACGGCAAGGTTAAAAGTCGGGTGGTTGATCTGTATCCAGTCGACAGTACGTGAAAGATATTCGAACAAATGTCGCTGGCCGATCGTCATTTGGGGAGCGGTAAAGACAACAAAGAAATATAACAGAATTCCCCAGAACGACCTTCAAGCACATGATGTCCAAGTGGTTGGGCTCTAACGCCTCCATGCTTCGGCGTGACAAACTCCACCCTTAACGGAGTCTCGAATGTAAGTCATATCCTGAGCAATGAACGTATATCGAATCAATTGACGAATCGACCTGGGTCTCAGTAAGGGCAAGGATATCAGGTTTCTCTGTTTGCAAATATTGGTGGACGGCGTTTACATTCGTATTGCTGAAACCGATGACCTTGATATTACAAAATGCCGTTATCAGTCGAGTTTCGAGAACGAACCCCATTACGCGATGACGAATTTCTTAAAGTTCGGTTATTTATCGAAACGGAATGATGTCGCCCCTGACATAGTTCCCCCGGAGATCGAAATGGGACATTAGTTTACCTTTAATTCAATTCTTTATCTCAGAAGGTACCATCATGACTTATCTCCGTGCCAGTCCGGTCCATCAGCTTTTTATCCGAGACATAGTCGAAAATGTCTTCCGACGATATCGTGGAATGTACAGCGTGACGGGGTGGTATTTCACCTTGGGACCGACTATCACCTAAACCAACCTCTTCTCACACCGGTTCATCAGCCAAGTTCCAAAAGATCGCCAGGGATTTCTCCCGACTATTTCACGGAGCCTATAGCTTGATGGGGTGTTATTTCACCTTGCCCGGAAAAAACAAAACATTATGGAAAATTTAACAAGTCTCAGGACTTGCTAAATAAGGCCAAGACCAGTTCCCGGTTGCAGTGCCGATGATGATGATGATGTTTTGACCCGCTCTGCTCACACTGGCGAGCAAACCAATCAACGGTAATCTGGTCCTTTTCGTCTGATTTATAAATTCAGGAGTACATATTGTGCATTTTTATTATGTATGCGAATATTCAAGAGTATAAAGTCCCTGTAATGAGTTTTTTTTTTACATTTTGCAGGAGGAAATGTAAGTTTTTGATGTGTTTAATTGAGGGAATACGAGCGGTAGACGAGGTAGGATATTGGTAAAGAAGGTAAGGAATTCTTAAAGATTGTAACCGCGGAACTGGCAGAAGCTTCTACGCACGTATAGTTCGACGGAAGAACAACTCCATGTGTTTATCTGTCTAGCCCAAATTGAAATTGAGGTGATTACGCGAGCACCCATTGTTTTCACAGACAAATATTTATAGTGGAGGAACGAAGCTTCCAACTTCACTTGACTATTAGTCACATTATATCAAAACCAATGTGAATTATAGAGGAAAGGCGATATAAATATACAATTACTCGATTTATGGTATTAACAAAATTTCTTTTTTTCTAATTATAAATAAAAAATGGTGAAGCACATTTCCTTGTCGGTATTATAATATGTCCTACGTCAATATGTCAAACATGACATCGTAATCCCTTCATTTGGTGGAATGTGATTCCACACCACAGAATTTTCTCATAGTACAAACTACAAACAATCTAGACGAAAGGATTACAAGGATTACAAGAACGACTACATTTCTCCAATTCGGTTGATTGCCAGACAACAGAAACTTCGATAACAAAAGGAACAAAAAGCACACCATCACTAGTGTTTATAGTTGGGTCACTGAAAAGGATCAACCATGCCTAGGTGTCATTTGTTTGTCAAAATAAAATTTCACATCCTGTTGAACTATGATCGGAATTCATATTTGTAGAAACGATGTAAAGGATAATACCTATCGAAACTGACAAATCATCACTTCGAAGGCTCACATTTCTTTTCTATTATTCGAATTCAACAGGACAAAGCGGGTCATAAAAGGATTCACACCCAGTAAACAATGATACAAAATATGCCAGTCATTTGCAATGGGAAAATATGAATCTCATTACAATGAAATGAAAATGTCCTGTCTGGGAATAAGATGTGTCCTAACAGGGAAATAATTCTACTTCTTTCTAATAAGACAATCAAATGTAACAATGACGATTGCGTACAATTTGGCAGACGGCAATCATACTGGGTACCTATTACACGCATCCGTATATATCTAGATATGACGTGTTCGAGTTTCGTGTATAAAAGCAAATATGAGTCGGTTAGTCTGAAAATTTGCTGTTAAAAATAAAAAGTATAATTATATCAAGATCAGCATTAAAAATTGTGCGTATTGTCCCAAGCTGCTTGTGGCACAGGTATTAAATATAAACAAAACTTTGTATACAAACAAATGATTGATCAATTGGTGTATAATCTTACCTTTATTTAATTCTTAGAATTGACATATAAAAATCTGTCATATCGACCCAACTAGTAATAAGCCTGTAACATAGTTTTAGCCGTATGTTAATAAGTTCACCGCTGGCGTTTGCACAAAACACTTGATTCATATTCTTTTAAAATTTTAGCGAGTTGATATACCTGAAATTATTTTAAGGAGTTTTTGACTATGCTGTGATAACATGATGTTTTTTGTAACCTAATTTAAAAAATTTCTGAAATTAATTACGTAAACTTAAGGAATTTGCCAATGCCATTAGCTTGTTATGTAAATCTTGTTTGTATCATGTAAGGATTATTTTACAAGATAATGAAAATTAAATTATGAAGGAAGTAAAATAATAAAACAGAATATCAATTAAATAGCACCCTAGAGATTTGAGATATCTCTTCATAACTTTTTGAACATTGTGGACTATATTTCAGTTATATCTGATGATTAAAGTGTATTCTATTTATCATCATCATCATCGGCACTACAACCAGGATCCGGTATTGGCCTTATTTAGCAAGTCTCTCCACTGGCATCCGATCCTTATCCGAAACTTGTTAAATTGTCCATAATAATTCGTTTTTCTGGGCAAGGTTATTAGCCTTGCGCCAACCGTCCTCAGGATGTCGCTGCATGCATTGGTCCACTACTTGGAGGGTGCCAAGGTAGCTACCAGGGGTGTCACGTGGAGACTGCATGTCAACTTGGATTGAACAGGGACAAGGATCGTCCTAGCCTTCGCCCGGTTAAAAGCAGAGACCTTGCTCTGTATGTTCGCTCCCACTCCCCAATTCTATTCATACATTCTGCCAAAAAAGTACCGAGAATTGATAATTTAAAAAGTCCACTAAAAGGTATCGCCAAATTCTTTTTGTCTAAGTTAGCACAATGCCCACTTTTTTTACACTAATGCGCGCACAAATGGCGATTTTGAAGTACCCTTACATGTCAGTGCGGATAGAGAGGAAGCGGATAAGCAAAGGAGGTATCGATGTATATTGGTCTTAAATGCCTCGACATTACAACGACGATGAAACACATGATCAGGCAAAGCATTCCACATTCCTGTGCCTCGGCTAAAGAGTGACGCTCTATGTTTATTTGTGCCCCTGAAATTGACTTCACAGGTGGACTGATGCTCATTTACAGATTGACGTGTATCGCGGAAAAATTTCTGAAGGTGCGGAACACATTCATCAAGTTCAGTTGAACAACGACCGTGGTAATACCTATAGAAAAGAGACAGATACGTCGCGCCTATGTTCTAACGACGGAATTGATCGATTTACAGCTGGGTCCCCAATAACTTTCACTGCTCGTTTTTGCATCGTATCGAGCACATATAGCGCAGTTTTGTATGCGCCCGACCAAATATGGGATGTAAATGGAATATACTGTCCAAAGGAAATTTTAAAATTCAAATATTTGATGAACTTACAGCTGCTTTAGTGACGCGGCAACTAGACCAGTCCTGCCAGAACGAATCGAACAATAGACGGTACATACTCCCCAAATACCTGCGCGCTCAGGGTCCCTTCATACAAACCCTCTGCCTCGGAAAAATGACTTTGAAATGACTTATAACGGTATTCTGTGACGTATTTTTTTGAAATCTTTTATGTTTAGTTTACACGTTTAGGCCTGTTGAATGGACCAGGAATTGCCGCCTAACAAAGTCTAAGTATATCGCAATATGATGTCACTTGAATCTACTACACTCTGAAATTTTTAAACGCGCTTTTCTCGAAACCACTTTTTTCAAGTCTATTGACACGATATCTCTAATGAACCGATTGATTTTAGATTCAGTACACACCTTCTTGATATAACGCTCTAAAGTCCCTACCAAGCTTTAAAAAAAAAAGTTACTATTTTAAAAAATTAATAACCGAAAAAAATCATCAAACAGTTACCATTTAACGAAAATTTTTTTTTTATTTCTTCGAAGTAGGGACGATTACAACACCTTCACTGATTAAGAACCCATTTTTGTTTTATTTTTTCAGATAATTAGAAGAGTCGAAATCATGTCAATCAGGACGCACGCTTTTGTTTCAACCCCCCACTTCACTACCCTTGAATTTTGGAAATTTTCGACATTTTTTGTTTAAATATTTTTTTATTTTGTTATATTATAAACAAATTTGATATTAAAAAATATTTTTCGCTTTTTTTAACACAATTCTAAAAAATATTCAAATTTGGTCCTCTACACCAGAATACTTAAGCAGGGACTCTGCTCTGGCATCTACATTAAGCAGAGGAACTGTGCTCAGGCATCTCCAATTAAACTTTCTAGAATTCTATTGAAATATGCTATTTCCCGCCCTCGTGGAACATAGCAACAGTAGGAACGGAATTGGTGATTTATAGCTTCATATTGGAGTAGAAAACTTTCTGGTGTAGTGTACCCATTACACAGAAATACATTTCCCATAATATACACCGGAGAATTGGATCATAATTCGAAATCAACGATCTTGAAATAAAATACCGGAGAGCACATGCCATAGTAAAGACAAAAAGTATGACATGCCAATACTCATTTCCCAGGTGTTCTGATAGATGTGTGTCATGTATGGTATACGATAGTGGTGAGTCATTGTGGATTGCAATGTGCAATGGATATTTGAAATGTCGAACATAGTTTTCAGGTCATGATTTGGACACCCGAAACATGATAGCATGTGACCTACTTCATATTGATATATCGAAAATGTTGATGGGAGAAATAGTATTTAAGGACATAATTTTTGAAGAATAAATCAATTTCAATCAGACCACAAACTGCATTACTTCTCATTCCTATATTTTGGAAGAATCCTATGGCATTCGTACCCTGCCCATCGACTTCATTCTTATTGACTTTTGGCAGAAACCTATGACATTTGTGCCCTGCCTTATTTGTTAAGCGAAGGATCTCACTTTAAGGCTTTCCACCCCTGCTAGAAACAGTTGGATTCGGCACACGGCGTCCTAATTACCCTGACCCTTTTCTTACTCTACATCTAACCAACTTCTACTCAACATGGCGATCGTGCCCCTTTTACTCTACACTGGACTTGATCTGTCTGCTGTAAGAAACCATCTTAGATAATTAATTCACACCTTACACTACATAGGCTGAAAAGTCCCAAGGTTCTTAATGAAACTATCGTTGCCCATGCGCGCCACATGTCCGGCCCACCTTAATCTTCGCCACTTGATTACTCTCACTATTGCAGGTTTGCGGTAAATACATGATTACGGCGAGAGCAGGTGGACCTCAGATAACACATATAAACGTCAGAGGTAAGATATTTGAAAAAGTTTAAGAATTTAAATATCTGGGAACGATACTGACGGCCAGTAATGAAATGTCGAAGGAAATGAACAAGAGACTGCATTCCGGCAACGCGAGTTGGCATGCAGTCAGTAAACTGCTGAAATCTAGACTGCTATCACGTAACATAAAGATCCGTGTCTATAGAACCATAATCATGCGGATTGTTCTATATGGATGCGAAACATGGGCTCTCACAAAACGGGAAGAGAACAAATTCCGCGTATTCGAGAATAAAGTTTTGAGGGGCATCTTTGGAGATAAATATGACGAGGAGGCAGGACAATGGAGGAGACTCCATAACCACGAATTGGAAGAGCTATATCGCAAACCTACAGTAGATTAAGATGGGCCGGACACGTGGCGCGAATGGGGAACGATAGGACCGTGCATAGAACTCTTGACGGTAGTCCAACGGGAAAGAGACCGGTAGGACGGCCGCGACGGAGATGGGAGGACAATGTTAGGTTTGACCTTGAGGAGATCGGATCGAATAGTCAAGCGTGGAAGGAGAGTGCCCAGGACAGGGAACAATGGCGAAGCCGAGTCGGTGAGGTCATGAACTTCCGAGTTCTTACAGGCCAATAAATAATAATAATAATAATAATAATAATTGTAGGTTTGCGGTATAGCTCTTCCAATTCGTGGTTGTAGAGTTCCCTCCATTGTGCTGCTTCCTCGTCATATTTGCCGCCAAAGATACCCCTTAGAACTTTATTCTCTAATACGCGGAATTTGTTTTCTTCCCGTTTTGTGAGAGCCTATGTTTCGCATAGGTATAGAACAATCTGCATGATTATAGTTCTATAGACACGGAGCTATATATTACGTAATTGCAGTTTGGATTTCAGCAGTTTACTGACTGCATGCCAACTAGCGTTACCGGAGTGTAGTCTTTTGTTAATTTCGTTCGACATTTCGTTACGTGCCGCCAGTATCGTTCCCAGATATTTAAATTCTTTAACTTTTTCAAATATCCTGCCTCTGACGTTTTGGTATATGTGTTTCCTGAGGTCCACCTGCTCTCGCCGTAATCATGAATTTCGTTTTGTCTTCATTTATTGCTAGGCCCACCTCTTCTGCCGCTGGCATGACGATTTCACAGTTTGTACTTATAGTTTCTAGATTATCGCCCAAAACGGCGATGTCATCCGCATATACGAGCACTTGTGTTACCCCGTTCAGGGATGACCCCGCCATGTTGTCGTCTTGTACCTTTCTGATGACATACTCGAGGACAAGGTTAAAGAGACATGGTGAGAGGCCACCCCCCTGTTTTAGTTCGTCCCGGATTACAAGCGGTTCTGAGAGGTGGTTTTCTATTCTAACTCGCCCTTTGTTTTCGTTCATGCAGGTTTGAATGAGGGCGGCATATTTTTTGCCTTATTGTGAACATTTGGTCGCTTGTTGAGCGGTTCCTACAGAATCCGCGTTGGTAGTCTCCCAGTATTTCTTCTGCGTACTGTGTGATTCTCACCAGGATCACTCTGAGGCGTTTACGTTGTTCGATCTTCGCCCTGCACTCATCGTCAAACCAAGGTTTGGACTTAATTGTTTTCTTAAATCCTAATACCTTTTGGACTGTTTGTTTGGTTGTGTCTCTGATCGAATGCCCATTTAATGCCCAGATTATTGGTTTCCTCTTCCTCACTACTCCCATTCTCTAGGATGCTAAATCTATTCGTTAGTTCCTCTTGATATGCAGCCCTTTTGCGTAGGTCTTTTAGTTTTAGATGTCGAACTTTTTGCTTGTCTCCCGTGATTGCCCATGTGGGTTTGCTCCGAGCCGACTTCTAATTTTGCCCATCACTAGAAGGGGATCGGAGTCATAATCTGCTCCTCTATATGATCTTACGTCAAGGATATTCGAGTGGTGTCTTTTGTCTATGAGGAAGTGGTCCATTTGGTTAAGCGTTACGCCGTCGGGTGATATCCATGTGGCTTTATGGATTTGCTTGTGCTTGAACATCGTGCTTGTCACTACCAGGTCTTTTGACGCTGCGAACGTGATAATTCGAATTCCATTAACATTTGAAACATCGTGTAGGCTCTCTTTACCTATAGTTGGTTGGAAGATGTCTTCCGTTCCAATTTTCGCATTGAGGTCCCCGAGGAGGATTTTAACATTGAATGATGAGATCCCATCGAATACTTCCTCTAAGGTCTCGTAGAATGAGTCCTTCGTTTCTTCGTCCGTAGATTCTGTTGAGGCGTGTACATTGATAAATACATAATTTTACCATGGTCCCTGTATTTTTAGCACCGACATTCGGTCATTAATAAATTGCACATCTTTTACATGGGGCGTAATTTTTTTGCTTATGATGAAGCCAGTTTCGAGGTTATGTGTGCCGGTACCTCGACATGCCAGTGCAAACCCGTTGGTTTCGATTACTTGATGTGGGAGTCGGACTTCCTGAAGCGCGACGATGTCCATTTTACATTGTTTCGCGTTTTCTACGACCGTCTGTATAGGGCCCGGTTTATATAACGTTCGAACATTCCACGTCCCAACGCATATATCCCGCTTTTTCCGTTTTTCCCTACGTCATCTTTTTGCCGAGTCGATGTGTTCTTGATGATTTGTTCCTTTGTGGTAGTGTCGGCTCATCACACCTACGCCTACCGGGTTTTTCGTGGGATTGTTTTTTGTAGTGTTTTATTTTCACCTTACTGGATTTTTGGATATTCTTGACGAACAATTTTCGGCGAAACAAGTATTGGGGGATTGAGTGAATCCATGTCATACGTTGACAAACATTCTTCTACCCCCACAGGTGTATATTGATTATTCATTTTTGTTCCCACGAGTCTTGGGGTTTCAAATAGTCCGCCACATCAGAGCCCCTCTTTGATATGGTAAGTTCTGCTTACTGCTCTGATTCGATCCGGTGTCAGGAAGGCGCCGTTATAATACAGCCGGTATACCCCTGACTGCAAACCACCCAATGGGCATGGTGACGTGTAACCCCTTGGCTTAGGGGTGGTAGATCTTTGTGTGTTACTTCTCGCTAGTCTGTCTGACATGGGTGGCCCTACTGGAAGCGTATGCTTCCGTTAGCATAGCCTGACGGACCCATTGTAGAGATTATGCCATGTGCATTCCAACAGACGGAGGCCATAGCCTTCCCAGTGGAATGTCGGTCTGTTGGTCACTTTAGTCGGCTTTCGTGGCCATCCTTAGACTTAGGCATGTCGCAATGGATCCATGTTCATCCACCGTCATAAAACGTCGAAAAGAAGTCCGTTTGACTACACTGTAATAACCCCAAACCGGTCGTTGAATCATCAACGCGCTGCTGTTTTTAATCGATGGCCAGTAAACGCAGCACCCATCACACCGATAGTGTGATGTATCTCGGCCGTTCTTTTGTGGTGCACAGCTAATTCTCACAACTTCACTTTACGATCACTCAAAAATATTTGATGACTCGCTTTACGATTTCCGAATTCCTAGCCCCTTCTGGCCTTACAGAGCGAGGTGCGTCTTCGGTACTTGTACGGCCCATTTTAAATTCTCTAAACCATTGATAAACTGTTGTTCTCGGACGAGGAGATGTGATACAACATTTCTGCAACCATCGCAATGATTGTTCGGAAGTTATTCGCATAAAAAAATTATGTTTGATCAATATGCGATATTCCTGTTTTTTGTTTTTTTACGAGTGCGAAAGTAGCGTCACTCAAACGGATGTGGGTTATAAATGAATAGATGAAATGTCACGAAACTTCATAAACTAGTGACAAATGAGCCTCTCGAATTGAGTCATGTTCATTTTCTAGTGGCATCACCTATTGAAAAATGCCGGAACTTTTCAGCCCATTTAGTACAACAAATTGATCAAGATATGTAATTCGTAGATTTCTCTGTTTTACCTCCTTCTCAAAAACCCGCTGGTATCAAACACAGCTCTAAGAACCACTAAGTAAACCCTCACCCAGCTATGTTGATATCAATGTCTTTGTTCCAGTCTAAAAATTGCTTTGAACTTTTTTGACTAGTTTGTTGATTGCCAAAGATTTTCTTTTCTGTAGCTTCCTTGATTCCTCAAATTGTTTGGAAAAAATTCTTTTCTCACTTTTTCTACGTAGTTGAAAACCAAAAGAGTATTTCAGATATTTGACAGTTGTTCATACTTTGCTTCAGAGGTAAATCTACTGAATATGCCCTTGTTCGATGTTATGGTGAGCTTATTCGAATAACAAAACGCGGGACAACGAAAACGAAACCTTTAAAAGGCAGCGTGAGAGCAAAATTATCCTATCAAAGCTAAAAATAAGTGTCTCAACAGTTCTTGATGGTGACAGATAATTTCAATGATACACAGATTCTCTATATGTTTCGATACATTTCAAAGACAACTAAACTCAACGTATATAGTTCGCGATATCCTTAAAATATGACTACCAATATCTTTTGCGAATTTAACACACAACAAAATAATAATTTGCATGCCCTAAAATGTTCACAGATAACAAAGGTTGGTTACAAAGTGTCGTGACTTCGCTGCAGGCAAACCTTTCTGGCGAACTTAAATACTTCCTTATCATTGTGAATCATTGTTTAGGATCACTTCGTCACATAAAACGTAGATGATTCTCTTCATAAACTCAAATAATTGTTCGCTGAAATGACCCGACTTTAAGTTTACAATTAGTTGACGCGATCGGCCAAGCATGACACGGAAGCACAATTTGATTGTCCCTTAAAAGGGCTGACGAACGACGAAGCAACGATTGTGGGAATCGTCGAAACCTCAAACAGATTTGAAGTTAATTACCCTTATCCTTGACCAAAGATCGAAACAACCCCTACTCGGTTTGATGTTTTTCTTTCCCAAGGTGGATGACAAAAATGCGGTTTCCTGGTTTAGTCCGCGTGAAGATGATTTCCTGAGAACGCCCCTGGGCGAATTTTAGGCAAACATTGTATCGTTATGTACGGAGCTAAGGTTTCGAGAACTAAACTCGTCATCAGGAAGCGCACCCAAATACAGTTTTTAATTGACGGTCAAAAACTCGTTTCCTCGTGAGTTAAGTGATGATTAGACACCGGTAGCCAAGGAATAAGCACCGACACACTCATATGCTGCTTATATTGCATGGACAAAATTTGTCCTGGTAATGACCGATGTTTTGCTGTTTTCGAATTTATTGATACTGACAGATGTTCCTCGTGTTACATCAGTTGATGGATATGTCTTACTCTTACGTGGATTTGCGTGATATATGGACGAATGTGTAATTGCGTAATTGCTTTATTAGATGTCATGCATGTTCCTAATGGGCCAACATGAGTTTTAATGGCATTTTGATTACTAGTCATTATAGATAGAAAATTGATCACTCACTCCCTTGACAATCGATTACAGTGGACATTGATATGTTCTCAAAAAGGGTCAAAATCATTTTTATTAGTGTTGCCATAAAGACCTTCAAATCCAATTAGTGAAAGTCCCGTTATTTGAAACAACGTCATATCATACATTTAATAATAATAATTTATTGAATTATTTTAATAATTAAAACTTAATAATCGTAATTGGTGAACTTTCATTATTTGTTGTTTATATTGTAGAGCTAATTGTTATGGCTATTTCTATTTATTGAATCTTTTTTACACGAAGCTTGCGCGGGTTTTTGAGGTACTCTTTTACGTACAGAACGAACGAAAAACGTAGGAGAGGATAAGGAAACGATGTATATTAGTTTGAATGCCTGGAGATTATAATGACCAAAACCGCATGTAGTTCGCCTAAAGAACAATTATATATATTTATCAGTACGCCTGAAGTTAGTTACTAACGTGAACTGATTCGTAATCTCAATTTAAAAAGGTGAAATGCATTTGTCAAGTTTAATTGAAAAACGCCAATATCAATGCGTATACAAAAGAGATAGGCAATTTATTCAATTCCGTCTGTATCATGACGGAATTGGACAACCTGTTCTCTAGTTCTACATGAGTTTCACTGCCCCGTTTTTCTGCCCTCTCGAACACCTGCGGCGCCGTTTTGTTTGCGTATAACCGCACATGGGAATCGAATGGCAGTTTTATGAATATGTGCCTTGTAAGGTGGTATAAAACATTTCTAACGTCTTTAAAAAAAATTCCTCCGACCGCGTTTTTGGCACTTCAAATATATGGTCGGCTCCTATTACAGTCATAGTAGGCATACGTCAGAATTTCTCTCACACAAAGCCACCACGGGGAAGTAGAAGCAACGATTAGATAAACCACATTGGTTTATCTTATTTAGGTCGGCATTCAGTGTGTTGAAAGCACCGCGCTGTTTGATAATGAGATTCACAGAGGCTGCCGAAGCATGTTCGAATCAGTACGAGAGACTCAAGGTCTCGATAAATTCGTATACTGGGTTGTGAGTAATGGACAAAGGAATAGAGTGCGTCAGATTAAGAAGCCTTGGTAAGCACCAGCATTAATTTGATTGAAGGCAGATTTGATATCAGCTACACCTACTTCGATTAAGTGGCTAGAAGCATTCTTAACCATAAGCGCAGTGTATGATCAACTCAATCAACCAATTTGGAAATAGGGTTGTAGGCCATACTTTTACGAATGTGATATCCATTGCGACAATTTTCCTTTCACCGAAGTAGTGGGTTGAGTGCCTCCAGATCTCCAGATCAGATCTCTTTTTGTTCCCGTTCCTTCGAAACTCATACTTGCGATGGATAAGGTAATCATTTGCCCTCAAGATTAAGCGCGCCCTTAGGAGATGTTTGGATTTCTGCTGACTTCCATCCATTGTGGATTGATCAATCGAATAGGAAAGATAAAAAAGCTTTTGCAGTGGTTAAGCTTTGAGAAGTAGAACAACTTTTCAATGACATTCGAATCAGACGATTTTTTGAGTTACTGAGTTTGGGGGCAATGATTTCGAAAGTAAATTTGATTCTTATAGTAGTAATGATCAAGTAGAGGCTGACCTGAATGTGAAAAACGCTCGAAGTAGATTTATCTCTGCACTGATTTGATGATTGGAGTGTAAACAACAAGAAACTGATATAGATTTATTGATGGTCTTCACAAATATCCAGAAACGTTCTCTATCTATGGGGACGTGCAGAATTTTTTCAAACGACGATGGAAGGAAGGAAGCAAAGGAGAGACGAAGAAAGGAGGAAGGAACAGAGAAGGGGAAAAGGAATGAAGGAAGGGGTGAGGGAAGGAAGGAAGAAGAGGAGAAAGGAAGGAAGGAGGAAGGAAAAGAGAAGGGAAAAAAAGACGGAAGGAAGGAAGGAAGATTGCAGGGAAGGAGAAGAAGGTGTAAAATTATATATTTTCCTATTCGGGTATGTGGATGAAAGAAAAGATCTAACAAGGAAAGTGTGGAAGATATGCCGAAATCATATATTACACTTCACGTAAAATTAATAAGGATCGATTAGCAGTTAACTCAAATATGTTAATATAATCAAATTAATTTTGAAGTTATTCCTGTTTTTTTTTTTTTTTCTTTTTTTTTTTTTTATTAGACTTCTCTCGGGAGAGGCGAACCTATAGCGCCCCGAGATGCCATCAAATAACTGTTGCAGTTCTTTTTGAACAGTTGCAGGTTGTAACGCTCCGGGAACACTCGCGTGGGAAGGGAGTTCCACAGCTTCCCCGCTCTGTAACGGAATGAGTTCTGATACAGGGATGTTCGCGCTGTCGGGAGATGAACCACAAACGGCTGCGATCCGTCGGATTGTGTTGTGGAGCGCATATAGACCGAATTGCGTGGAACAATGCGAAGAATCTCCAAAAAACAGCGCCCGTGATAATATCTGTAAAACAGACAGAGGTCGGCTACGGGCCTTCGATGTGATAGCGGCTGTAGTCCCGACATCAGCGCCGAGTTCCCGATCAGGCGGATCGCTCGTCTCTGTATGGTCTCAAGTAGGTCGAGGGTATATTTAGGAGCCGAGCTCCAAACATGAGAGTAATATTCGAGCGCGGGTCTAATTTGAGATTTATATAGGAGAAGAAGTTGGGCCGGAGTAAAGTATTTCTTGGCTCTAAAAAAGGAAAGATAAAAAACGTTTCTCAATTATTTGTCCCAATAATCTTTTTCTTTTTCTTTAAGTACTTCTCTAAGGAAGCGGCGAACCTATAGCGCCGAATCAGCGCTCCTATTGGAGTTTTTCTTGAACAGTTGCAGGTTGCAACGCGTCGGAAATACTCGCACGGGTAGGGATTTCCATAGTTCTACCGAGCTCTGGTACAGACTTGTGGGGATTCTCTATACCACATGGAGAACCAACCCACAATGCCAACCAATCTTAACCGCTAACAGCGCGTCACCTCAACCCAACTCCCCATTCAAAACCTGCAATACTCACATTCGCAACCATGCAAAACCTGCAAGCGCATCCATCCCGAACTTGCAAGAATCCATCTCCCAATCCGCAATGAAAGGCATTTCTCAAAACTCCTAACAGAATACAATTTAACAGAATACATTCTAAATCATCCCCGCATACATTTTCCCAAAATTGCTTCGGTCAATTCTTTATATAAATCATATTCCTTGCTTGCGACCAAGCAGTTCTAATTTCCTCCGAAAATCATATTCCGTAATGAACCCATATTCCAATTTACAACGGAATACTCACCATCTCCATCAAATATATCGAGCCGCATACATTTTTCCGAAACCCGGTTCGGTTAATATCTTATCGAAATAATATTCCTTGCTTGCAACCAAGCAATTCTAATTTCCCCCGAAAATCATTTCGAATCACTTCCTGCCTAAACTATTTCCTCGCTTGCAACCAAGCAACATGCAGTTCCCCGAAAACCATTTAGGCTCCCATCCTACCCAATACCAATTCCTCGAATACAAGGCGCCAGAGGAATTTAACTCAGCCTATACGGGAATGATTCCCCGAAATCCAATCCCCTATACAGGCATAGCAACTCTTCTCGAAATTCCTCGTAAGTGGAATGACTCAACCGCCACGATGCGATGAATAGATTTTTCCCGTTCTTTAGTCAGTCGTCGTTCAACTCCCAACACGCGCAGGTCGAGGGTCACCCGTCATAACCGCCGCGACCACACGGGGGCACGCACGCCCACCGTCGAGCCGCACCGAGTGAGTCTGCTGCGCGAGTCCCAACCTAAGTCGAGTTTGATACGTCGCCTACCCCGATTCGAACGTTTCCCTTTTATTGCCTCGGTCATGGTTTCGGGAAAGAAGTGTTTCATCTTGTGCCTAGTTCGTAAAAACCAATCTAATAACATTAATAAAATCTAAGTAAAGAAAGGAAGGCCCAACAATATTCGTTTCACCTCGTCCCTAGTTTGTGAAAATCAATCTAATGACGTTAATAGTAATAAAAAGACCCTCACGGCAAATTTAATGTGTTTCATTTTTCCTTGTGTCCATGAACAGTGCGCTGGTGAACAACTCCCTAATGGGGCGATAGTGAACTGGTGCCATACGTTGGCGCACCTACATCGTAACCCCCACAGACTTATACGTGTGCTCGGGAGATGAATCGCAAATTGTTGGGATCCGTCGGCTTGTTTTTTCGAGCGCAAATAAACAGATTTTCACAGAATAATACTAAGAATCTCCGAGGAACAGTCCCCGTGACTATATCTGTTAAACATAGAAAGGTCTTCAAAGTGATAGGAACTGCCGTCCCAATTAAGCGCTACGTCCCCTATCAGACGGATCGCTCGTCTCTGTATGCTCTCAGGTAGGTATGCTTAGGAGTATGCTTAGGAGTAGTGCTCCAAATATGGGAACAATATTTGAGCGTAGGTCCAATTTGAGATTGGTAGAGAAGAAGTCGTTAAGCGCAGCAAACTTATACTTTTCCTAAATTCAGATGGGCGAACATTCATCATCAGTTGTGGTACCGACGATCCATGTTTTCTTGTGATCGTTATATATTGCGTCTGCACGCCCCACTCACTGTCTGCACTCTTACAACCCGCACACATTCCAACACCCTACCGTTCTATCCTACCACCCTATCCTTCACCATCCCACCACTCACTCTCATCTATCCACCTTATCCAAATACATCCACTACCCGGGCCTCTCTCTCTTTTTGTTTACTTAGATAACAAGATAGGTCGTAACTCAAGGAAATCGCATGAACTAAGCTGAATAAATAGGTAAATAATAATTAAATAATTCCAAAAAATATTTCGCCGACACAAAACTCCCCAAATTGCATTTTTTTTTTACACTAAGGCTCGCACAAAAGATGTCAGAGGACAGTGCGAACGGGCGGTGAGGAAGTGGATAAGGAAACGTGGTATCGATGTACATTGGTCTTAAATGCCTAGACATTATAACGACGAGGAAACACATGATCAGGCAAGTCATTCCACATTCGTGCGGTTCGGCTAAAGAATGACTCTAAATTTTTTTTTTTATTACACTTCTCTCGGGAGAGGCGAACCTATAACACTGAGTGGGCACTCCGAGATGCCATCAAATAACTGTTGCAGTTCTTTTTGAATAGTTGCAAGTTATAACGCTGCGGGAAAACTCACGTGGGAAGGGAGTTCCACAACGTCCCCGCTCTGTATCGGAACGAGTTCTGATGCAAGGATGTTCGCGCCGTTGGGAGATGAACCCCAAACTGGTGCGATCTGTTGGATTGTCTTGTGGAACGCATATAAACCGAGTTGCCTGGAACAATACCACGAATCTCCGAAGAACAGTACTAGTGATAATATCTGTAAAACAGACAGAGGTCGGCTACGCGCCTTCGATGTGATAGCGGCTGTAGTCCCAACGTCAGCGCCGAGTTACCCATCAGGCGGATCGCTCTTCTCTGTATGATCTCAAGTAGGTCGAGGGTATATTTAGGAGCCGAGCTCCAAACATGAGAACAATTTCGGGCGCGGGTCTAATTTGGGATTTATACAGAAGAAGAAGTTGGGCTCTAATAGATAGCTCAACATTCCTGAGGCTGATCTGGCGGTGCTCGACACGTGTTTATGCCACGATACATTACCACAGACCGTGACGCCGAGCAATTTCAAGCTTTCTCCAGAATCGAGGGCTTGGCCCTTCATCATCAGTTGTGGAACCGATGATCCACTTCGCTGCATTGAAGTCGGCAAGATTGGCACTTCCCCACTGCAGGACCTTATATAGATCTGGATTCAAAGAGTCAATCTGTCTACATCCCGGCTAGTGCGACGTAGATGCACCAATCGGCCGAACAGTCGAAAAAGAGGAAATAAGCGATCTATCATCCGCAAAACTGAACATTTTGTTATCCGTTGTCTCCAACAAATCATTTATGTGAAGCAAAAACAAGGTTGGATCCAAAACAGAACCTTGAGGCACCCCCGAATTAACAGGATACAGATCCGAACACTCGCCGTCCACAACAACTCGGATCAATCGATCTTCGAGGAAGCTCTTCGTCCAGTCGCAAAGCTGTTGGGAAAGTCCATATGAACGTAGTTTGCCCAGCAATGGCACCTGCCAGACGCGGTCAAAAGCCTTGGAGATATCCAATGCGACCGCCCTTGACTCACCATGCCGCTCAATCGCAGATGTACATATGTCGGTTTAAAGTGTCAAAAGGTCTCCCGTGGACCGCATGCCACGGAATCCGTATTGACGATCATTCAGAAGTCCGTTCCACTTCAAATACTTAATTAACTCACTATTGATGACTTTTTCCATCACGTTAGAGAACATACACAGTAATGCTATCGGACGATAATTTTGTCGGAGACACTTTTTCCCATCTTTGGGATTGCCTGAACTCGAGCGATTTTCCAGCAGGTGGGAAAGGTCCTCCGTGCATAAGATAAGCGAAAGAGTCTGCCAAGAAACGGCGATAGTTCTGGAGCACAGTTATTAAGGACTATTGCTGATATTCTGTACGGGCCGGTTGCCTTCCTACAGTCCAGTCCACGTAGAATGCGTTGAATAGTGCGCGGGCGAAATCTCACATCCCGTATGGAAGATCGTACCGGCGCGATCGCAGGTAGCTCCAAAAGACCGGGATCGAAGTTTGAATTCGCGGAAAATAAATTCGCGAACCCATTAGCTTTATCCTTTGAATTTGTTACTAGCGTCCCACTGTCTGTCACCAATGACAATAATGTCATCAATATGCGGGACAAGGCTAAGCTCCCTGTCAAATAAGATTTCGAGGTCACGTATCAAGGGTACAGACGATATCTGCCGGTTTAGCAGGAAATAGGAACGTGTTGGCGGGGGGGGGGGGGGGGGGGGGGGGGGGGCGTTGCGGGAGAAGGTGATGGGGTGACAACGTTGAGTTCGGGGCAGTTATTACGGCACCAAGCTAAGAAGCTCTCGAGATCCGTTTGGAGAAGTGAGGAGTCGAAAGGAGAGCTGATCGTTTTGCAGAGTTTGGTGTCGTCCGCATAGAGGGAGATGGGTGAGTATTTGATAATGGAGTCAACGTCATCGATCATAAGGATAAATAGGAGGGGACTTAGATGACTGCCTTGGGGAACCCCTGACGTGGGAAGAAAAGGATTGGAAAGGGAGGATCTAAATTTGACACGGTAGGGTCGATCTTTCAGATAAGAGGATAACCACTTAATCAATAGGGGTTCGAAACCCAGGGAGGACAGCTTAAAAAGGATGAAATTATGGGAGATTTTGTCAAAGGCCTTGCTAAAATCGGTGGTGATTATATCGGCTTCGTTGCCATTCTCTAAGGCATGGAGAGTATGGGATGAGAACTCGACCAGATTGATTGTGGTCGACCTACCCGAAAGGAAACCATGCTGGTTGGGTGGATTTACAACGGAAAGACAACGCGTTGTAAAGAATTCCTTCCAACAGTTTAGGGATATGAGACAGTTGGGCGATGGGGCGGTAGTTGCTGATATCGTTTTTAGGACCCTTGTGTAAGGGATAGATAGAAGATTTTTTAATAGCGAAAAAGAAAGAGAAGAGGAACATTTCCTTAAAAGGACAGCCGGGAGTCCATCAGATCCAGGACTGAACTCGTATTTGAGTCAGTTTAATTTCTCCTCAACTATAATTTGGGGGGTGAAGGAGCCAGGGGAGAATTCGGGCAAGTCTTTGAAGTAAGCCGGGTTAGGCTCGAAGGAGATGTTCGTGGAGGATTTATTGAAGAACGAAGCGAATAGATTGGCAATAGTTAGGGGTCGATTGAAGTAGTCGTGTAATAACGAAGGGAGTAAGGATAGGCGTCGGATTTGCGTTTGTGATTTATAAAGTGGAAAAAATATATGGGGTCATTGATCAAGTTGGATTGCGTTTTTGTGAGGCAGTTGGAGTAGAGGGAGTTGTAGAGCTCGGTAAATTTATAAAAGGAACCGAGATAGTTGGAGTAGTTTTGGAAGGAACGCGTTTTTAGGAAAATGTTCCAAAAGTTATTTCTCTTGTTCCGAAGAGTGTGGAGTGTGCGGTTGTACCATGAGGGCGATGAAACCGACGGCCTGTCACGAGAATAGGGGGCATATAGGGCGATGGCATATTAGATCCCCTTATAGAGAGTGGTAGTAGCTTCCGCTACCCCCAGATGATCAAAGCGAAACGGTGTTTTGCAAAGATGCTCATTTAGAAGGCGGAAGTTAGCTTTGTGGAAGTTGTAGGAAAAGCTGTCATGAGGTAGAGAAAGCTGGGTTTTATGATCAAGATATAGGGATAAGAGCAGCGGGGGTTGGTAGTGGTCAATGGTAGAGAGGGCGTGTGGACTAGGGGCAACTGAGGACTTGTGTGGGTCCGTTGTGAACACGGGGCCCAGTTGGCTCCCCATATGATTTGGGAGATTGCTTATTTGACGGAGGCATGAGTCGGTGAGACCGTTTATAAAAGTACGTTCCTTGAAACTTGTTGGGTTTGAGAAGTAGAAGGCTTGATCGCCAGTCAATGTCTATTGGAGAAGGGGGTGGATAAAATCGCCAAGGACGACGATATCGTCCAGGGGGGTGCTTCACTCTGTTAGGTTATCTACCGCTTCTATTGCGAGTTCGTATGACACGATGGATCGTGACGGAGGTATATAGAAGCAGATAATGTATAAAGACTTAGGGCGCTTGTCGATTTTTATTGCGACGTAGTCATGTTCGGGAGAAGAAAAGATGGCAGTTAGAGACGAAGCGAGTCTGTCACGAGTGGCAAGCAGCACTCCACTGCATGCGGAATTGGGGCCTTCTCGATGAACGTTGTCATCGCGAAAAACATTGAAGGAGGGAGGGAATAGTTCAAGACTATTAATATTAGGGATAAAGTTGGTCTCAGTCAGAGCGTATATGTCGAAGGGGAGGGAATGTGCCTTTTCCAGACTCGATTGTGTTTTGGAGCCGAGACCTCTAACATTCTGATAGCAGATGGTTAGGGGGAGCGTATTGAGGGTATTGAGATGATGAAGGGGGCGGGGCGGGGGAGGGGGGCGACTGATTATAGTCAAAAAGGCTTGTTATTAGTGGGATAGGTAATTTTGTTGTCGATATATTGGCGAAATGCCGAGAGATCTTTTAGCACTTTATTAGGGAGTAAATACTCTGCTCGGATGACTGATCTAAGGTGTTTGCAGGGTCACTTCTGGCATCCGGCGACTAACAGTGAACGTTTTGGCTAGCCTCTCAGCCTCGTCAGTTCTGTTGTTGGAGTTGTGGACGTTAAAGTCGCCAAAACGACAATCTCAGAAGCTGAGTGATACAGATGATATCTGCCAGACAACGTACCTAAAAGATGGTCAAAAAGTGACACTGGTTGACCGTCATTAGGGGACTAGCGAAGAGGAGAGACAACAAAGAAATTTCACAGAACTCTACAGCACGATTTGCATCCAAATGATGTCCAAATTATTGGGTTCTAATGTGTCTTCCCTTGGGAAAGCCAAATCGGATCGAGTGAAGACGCAGATTTCACAATTAAAACGAAATCCCGCATATTTCGATAGCTTGCCCAGTCGTTTGGAATAGAGTCACTTTAAATCGTTTCACTGGGATGAGGGTTGCATGGTGTATGCGCGAGTTTTACAAAAACAATATTTGTGCTGTTATTGCACAGCGGAAAACGTACAATCTCCACCATATTCGCAATAATAAACAATTTTTTTTGCTCCAAGTTTAGATGATTTTGTTGGTTTTAATCATAACAGGCTACCTTGAGTGCCGGATGGAAATTCATCTCAGATCTGTATTATATATTTATCAGTTGTTTGAAAAGTGTATATTCCGGAAAAGTGGCCTGCACGTATTCCCGTTTTGATAGTGTGGTGGTTTAGAAGTATATGTGCCAGCGTATGGCACTAGTTCACTACCACCCCACTAAAGAGTTCGCCACAAACCGTCGTCCGAAATTCGAGCACCAAGGGGGGAATGAGAACACTTGTTTTGTTCGTTGATGTTTCTTTTAATATGTTCTTTTATTCGTCGGTGTTTTTTTGTTCCACGGGGGGGATATACAACTCGGTGGACAATAGCGAAGTACAATTACTTACAGAAAGGAAAGTTAACAATGGGTTGTGAAAATAAGAAAAAGGTAAACACGTGTTTCGGTGTTCATCCAGCTTATTACTGAACATCTAAGGTCTCTTTTGGGGTCTGACAAACACTCCGTTGCATTTTACACGATCATTTGATTGTTCTCCCTTTGCCGCTGTGCCGAGCGAAGTGTTTTAACTATTCCTTCGGCTACGTGTCTGCTATGCAATGGCCGCGCGATATGAGACGGGGTTTGTTCGGTCTAACGGTATGAATACGTTGTTTTCGCGTTTTTCTTTGGGGGCCGGTTGTTCGTTTTAGTTTCGGCGGGGATTTAAAACTGCCCCTTCCCGTCTTGCAGCGATTGGCGGATTAAAAACAAACGCCGGCTCCCCATCGATTCGACTTGGGCAAGAAAGATAACACGCGACTGCGCGTACTCTATGGTGGTTATAACTTGACTGTGCGTGTGCGGGCGCAACGGTGGATGAATCTCGACTGGTTAATTATTGGAAGGAAAAAGTTCATCGCTTCGTGGCAGTGGAGTCATAGCTAAAATAAACTCACTGCCACTTACGAGGAATTTCGAGAATAGTTGCTATGCTTGCATAGGAATTCAGTTCCAGCGAATCCTCGCCGTATATGCTGAGTTGGATTCGTTGGTTGCGTATACCGGAAAATTGGTATAGCCAAGTATGATCAAGGGTCTTGATCGTTGTGATTGTTTCGTGGAAAATTAGCTGTCGCTTGGTTGCAGACGAGAAGTATGATTTAAGGAGGAAATGAACCGAAGTGGTTTTCGGGGGAAATTGGAATTGCTTGGGCGCAAGCAAGGGAATATGGTTTAGATGAAGGATTGACCAAAGCAATGTTGGGAAAATGTATGCGGGGATGATTTAGATTATATTCTGTCGGATTGTATTCTGTTGTGGGTTTAGGAGTGTGCTTATTGCGAAGTTTGGGACATATGCTATTGTGGATTTTGCATGGGGAGTTGGGTTAAGGTGACGCGCTGTTAGCGGTCCAGGGTGGTTAGAATTGTGGGTTGGTTCTCCATGTGGTGTACAGAACCCCCACAATACCAATTAACACTTTTATTTTGGGGCTACTTAAAGTCCAATACATAACTTTCGCTTTTTGGGTTAATTAATAGCAGCCTTTATTGGATATGAATAGTACAATCTTAACAATTTAATTTAATACTAGGTTTGAATTGTATTTAATTTAGTTTAATTAAGTAAAACGTGTAAGGGTTTACTGGATAGTGTTCATCTCCCAAGTCGATTTTAGTATGTTAGATTTTAACATGTTAATTCATGAGGTTTAGTCCGTTTTAGCCGTATCAATTCGTGGGTAATATACAAGAGCTGAATATCTTCTACGTTGGTGTGATTATGTAGGCGTCTTTCGTGTTTGACAGCTTATACTTGGATATCTTTATAAATCCATTTGATCTCTAGGTCATCATGTATTTCCTGATTTGTCATAAAACGGTGCGCATTGATGATAATGCGAAGGAATTTTTTCTGCCTTCGTTGAATTATTTCTCTATTGGATATCTAAAAATGGGAAGTAAATCAGTTTATTACACCTATCAATTAATTTTTCAACGAATTTTTGCTTCAAAATACACTTTTGCGACGATCTGTTGTACACGCACAGTTGTGACATTTTGTGTTTGATCAATTGTCTCTGGTGTTCACGTTCGTATTTCCTTAGTACTGTTTTGCTACACCTGTATATCGTTTTTCATTATTGTAATGGAATTATCTGGTGACCGTACCAGAGATGTGGTGCTCCGGTTAACGGCTAACAGATATACATAACAAGGGTCCTACTCATGCCTTTCTAAGGGTTTGTTTCCTACTTTTTAAAGTCTCCCTATCTTCACTACCTCTTCGGCACCTTCATGCGTGCCCAACATTTAAGTTTAAAAACTGATCGTCCTTATTGAAGACCCCAACATATTATCCTTATTAGGAAGCCATAAACTGTAAGGTTATTTAGGGTGTGCAGAGTCTTTTTTGTTCAACTACATATAGCAGCACTATTTCCAGCTCTTTATAAAATGACTATCTCAACTGTACCTTTCAGGAAAATCACTCACATTTCTCGCCATTACTCATCGCCCCCCTGCACCGTTGACCAGAAGCCACTCCAACCAAATAGTTTTCAATTTTCTTGTCATAAGGATACGCAAACTATCTATGTTTCTTGCCTTAAGTAAATAAAAGGCAACCGAATTAGAGCACAATCCCTCATATTCATGGGTCCTACATGTTCGTGGGAAACACTCTTGTTATAACCTCAACAACGATGACCATGAATGACAATCAGGTCCTTATAAATCCCAAATTACATTGGTTTCCAGCAGATTTAACACGAACATAGAAAAACATCATAATGACTTCTTTCCTAGAATTTTCGAATACTCCATAATCATCTAATTAGTGAAAGTGGTTTCCAGGATAACGAGAGTAACCATCAAATTAGACGTTTAGAACATAACGACCCCAAGTGGCTGTTAATGCGTGATTTACATATTTTCAAAGAAAACGATCATCTTTTACCTCACAGATAGCTTCACAATTGATTCAATCTCTTCGAGTACATCATTTGAGATATCTGACAATCGATGCTCATGAATTTTATGTGAAGGGCCTATCCGGCAATAGTCCTTGTTCAGTAAAACGACAATAAATTTAGTTTTAATGATTCCGTTCGAGTCGACGGACTTGCAAAATAAGCGGAAGTATCACTCTTGTCCTGACATTTATGGGATGTCCTTGTTTTGGAATGAACTGTATTTTCGTTATTCGATAGGACGCAATATTGCTCACTTGCGATTGGTTGGGATAACACATCCTTCTATTTAGGTAATGAACAAATAAATGATTCTGTGATTGTTCGAAGAACACCGAGGGAGGTTCGGTTGTTTATTATGAGGATACTGTTTTGTGATTTACTATGATTTTGGTGTGCCACGAGGTTTAATATCTGCTTATTACCTTTGAAAATATCTTCGGAGGATACGATGTTTTGAAGAGAAATGTGGGACCATCGAATTTTTTATTACCTATTGTTTTTTTTTATTTATATTAATTTTTTTATAATTTACTGGACTTACACAAAAATATTCCTTTTTTAAAATTTAAAAAGGTGTTTGGAAATCGGTGCGAGATGTCATCTATTTCCTTACGGAATGGATAGCAAACATATACAACACTAAAGGTGTCTTCTCTAGTTATTTTTCCTTCTTTTACTAACTTGGGTATCTTCACCATTACTTTCTAGCCCGTCAAGCATTATTCCATATTAGATTATAATAATTCCTTTTGGGTGTACGAGTTATAAAAATGTGTGGTGAGTTTATCAGTCTAGGGAAAGCTCTCTTGCGATTTCATAAAATGGCAAGTGGATGTAGAGCATAACATCCTAAGAGTCTTATACAAGTCAGTTCACATGTTAACGATGTTCGTTTATTTTTTAACTTAAACCTTTGAGCATTACATAAATTAAAAATCGGGCTTTTACCTTAATCCATATTAATTCCTAAATATGTTCCGTTTTGTCGAAGGCTTTACTGAAATCGATTGTAAGAGGTCGACTGCGTTGCGCCTAGGAGTGTGTGGGAGGTAAATTAAACAAAATTGGTGGATGAAAGCCGTGTTGCTTGGGTGAGATATGGGTATTGCAACGGAAGAATAAAATTTCACACAGAAAGATTTCAAAAAATGTGGGAATGTAGAAAAGTTGGACGATAGTTTGAGACGTCCCTTTTTATGTATGGGGAATATGAAAGAAGTTTTCCTATGTTAGGGAATACACCTGTGGGGGTTCTCTATACTACATGGAGAACCAACCCACAATTTCAACCAAATATCAAACCTAATTTCGACCGCTTTCAGCGCGTTATATCAACCCTTATTCCCCCTACAAGCTATTCCACCTGCAAAACATGTATTCCAAAAAGACGCATAGCTAAACTCATTATTCTATGCAGATAATGCATAATTGAGTTTAGTTACCTTTTTGCCATACGGCAACTCCATTTCGCTAACCCATGAGATTTCCACCGGAAATCGCATCATGTCGGTTAGCAACGGCATATTCTGTCCAAACGACGCGGTTGCATAATCGTGCAATCGCTGGGGAAATGATCAAAGTATTTAATTTAGTTCCGACGATCAGAGTTCCCTAGCCGATTCGGCGTCCTATTCACTTTCCCCAGACACTCCATTCGCTGGGGATCAATGATCTCTTTTTGCAGGTGAATAGCAAAATACCATTTTCCTCTCCTTCTCATTTTTATCTTTCCACAGTTCAATGCACTCTGAGATCACCACATTCGCCGAATTAGGTCAGTGGGCTATCCTCAGAGTTGCATTGATTCAAGCACACAAGCTAAGTCAACCCCGAAGTTATTGCGCTCTCTCTTTTGTTCTTTTCATCCTTCGCATGCCCAGCGACTGTCGAATGATGTGCAAGTATTATTCACCGCGCTGAGACAAGCAACTGAATGTATTCATGAGAGAGCGCGATGATGATTGGGTGATAGTTGTGCAAAGCCCAAATATCAAATTTCATCCCTAATGGGAATCAGTAATTACTCAACCACAACCGCGGTCGGCCATGCCGCCGCTCGGAAGAAAATTTAATTTCGCCGATTTTTAATTGAGTCGCTTCACATCCACCAACGGTGACGGTCAAGCCGCACCGGGTCATAAATCATCCCTCGTCGCGTACACACACGTTACCACAGTCGATATTCAACTTCTGTCGTGGTCACACATGTTTCGCGAGTCACATCTCAACACCAGAGTGCTCACATGCATTTGAGTCAAATTTCTAATTACCGCGGCCACAGTGTCGAGAAAGAAGTGTTTCAACTTGTATAAAAATGTATATAAATCAATTTAATAATATTAAAGTGTTTCAACTTGTATAAAATTTATATAAATCAATTTGATTATATTAATAATAAGTTCTAAGTGAAATAAAAGAAAGGGATCATTTGACAAATTAAAAAAGAACAACACGCCAGCGTTTTTATTTATTCCTGCCACTCTTGGATATCTTATGAACTTTTAGCAACACTATTGGCCCAGTAACGTGTTGGGGACAAAGTGAATCCGAGTCATATGTTGACTAAAATACTTCACCCCCACACACCATCTGGCCACGCGAGTAGGATGTTAGAATATACTCACAGATAGGTTGTCTGTAAGAGGCGACTAAATGCCGAGTGGTATATAGGGTCCCACCGCCCTGTCACCCAGTGAAATACCACTCCATCAAGCAACAGACTCCATGAAATGGTCGTGAGAAATCCCTGGCCTTCTTTCGGAGCTTGGCTGATCGACCTGTTCGAGAAAAAGTTGATTTAAGTGGTAATCGTTCCCAAGGTGAGATACCACCCCGTCACCCTGTACATTCCACGATATCGTCGTGAGAAATTTTAGACTATGTTTTGGATGTATCGCTGATGGCCCGGACTGACACGGGGAAAAGTCATGATGTCACCTTCTGAGATAAAGAATTCCGGAGGGACATTAATTTCCCATTTGGATCTCCGGGGGGCACTATATCAGGTGGGATATCATTCTAATGTTTTGATAAATAACCGAACTTTAAGAAATTCGTCATCGCGTAATGGGGTTCGTTCTCGAAACTCTGTCGATGTTCAACTGATAACAGCATTTTGTAATATCAGCGTCATCGGTTTCACCAATACGAATGTAAACGCTGTACATATTTGCGAACAGCGAAACCTGATATCCTTGTCCTAACTGAGACCCAGGTCGATTCGTCAACTGATTCGACGTAGGTTAATTGCTCAGGATACGACTTACATTCGAGATTCCGTTTTAAAGGTGGAGTCTGCGTCTTGACGCGGTCCGTTCTGACTTACCAGAGGATGGTGTGGGGTTAAAAGGTATTAATGTCACCGTATGGCACTAGGTTACCTAAATACCCCGACGTTCTTTCGACGAAATTACCACGTGGAATGAGAAATGAAACACGAAGATGCAGTTTGGAATTTATTTTTATTTTATTGGTCCCTCCACTATGCTTCTAAAACTGGCAGGGCCACTTTACAACACAATTTGTATTTGATATTGATGATGTTTTCTTAATGCTAGCGCAACCACTTTCTATTGATCAGACTTTACTTTAATGTTCCTTCTGCGACAAACTTTACTTTAATGTTATTTCCGTCTTTAATGTCAGTACAACCACTTTATATTAAACAAACTTTACTTTAATGTTATTACTTTCATTGAAAGCGAAAAAGACGCCGACCTTTTTACTCCGTTTTATCAAGACTTCGACAAAAATAGCCGCGACTCTTCACTCGTTTCACTTGTTCACCGTAGCGTCTAGTGTTTCCTCCTCAGCGGCTGAAATCTGACTCGCTAGTGTCTGTTGCCGTCAACATCCACTAGCCGCGATGAAGATCGATTTCCATCGATCTGGAAGTATCCAATCCGATCTTTTCCTTGGTGATAACCAATGAGCGATCGAATTGGAATCTTTGACCGAAGCATTTCCCCTGTGGGCGTAGAGGCCTGGATGAAAATCCATTCGTTGGAAACCAAGACAACGAAGGTGCGAAGGGTGCGCAAAAGGAAATTCAAATATTCGGCTAATCAAATAGATGATCGCGGACGGAGGCTAGCTGTATTGTTTTGGTGAACGATGGAGGATAGATACTTTTGTTGACGTTAAGTCAACAAAAACTTCGCCGACGATGGCGAGGGACCAGGCTGGATGGCTGTATATTTGGTTTAGGCAAGCATCGTGGGGCATGGCCATTAATAAGATTGTTTAATTTAATGTGCATGGGTATGATGGTGAGGAATTTGACTTGCGGATGTGCAAGCATACGTCTCACCCAGGGTGGCCATGGACCAGCGGTTGGTAAGGAGAATAAACACAGTGAGGTTACTATGTGTTTGTTTTAGTTTACAGGCAGGAGCATCATAGGACATGATCGTGGGTATGATTGTTTAAGTAACAATCATGTTCATGCCAAATCCCATAATCGGTTGATGGTAGATAAAAGGGAATTAGTCGCAACAGTTGCAAACCTAAGGATATGGGGCGATATTTACTTACGAAATAGTAGGAAAAATAACGGCTGCAACTGTGTCAACAAGTACGCTGGTTGGCGTGTCTTCTTGGGCCAACGGATTGTTGGAACAAGAACACGTTGAAAGATTGGCATATGTTTGGTGATTATGATTGCTGAAGAGCTGAGCCGATAGGGGATATGACATGGTTCGTGTATTATGAACTGAATAGTTTAATGATGTGTATGCATGCTAGGGTTTTCTTTCAGGTGGAAGGTGATGCGGGTTAGCTTACGCTGCTCATTTGCAGGTAAGTAGAATGGCTTTGCATGGCAAGTGGAAGACAGGTTAATTTAAAGGGAATGGGTGGTTCTTTGGGAATGCCTTAAAGAACACCCACAATGGATACGTTAGAGCACAAAAACTTGGACACCATGTGGTTCAAGGTCGTGTTGAGAAATGCTCTTAAATTTCTTTGTTGTCTTTACCGCTCTCCAAATGACGATCGACCAGCGACATTTTTCGAACATCTTTCCCATACCGTTGTCTGGATACAGACCAACCACCCGGCTTCTGAAATTGTTGTCTTAGTCGATTTGAATGTACACAATTCCGGTTGGTTGGTACATTATAGCAGAAACGACGAGGCGGGGGGGCTGGCGGAGACGTTTGCTGTAAGCCACAACTTGACTCAACTCGTGGGGGAGCCAACGCGAGTACCGGATGCCCGAGGTAATTATACGAATACCTCGGATCTGTTTTTGACATCCGAACCGAACGTATATATCGTGGAAGTTGCTGTGCCACTGGGAAAATTAGACCACTGCTCGGTATTGGTCGCGTAACCAGTTGCATTTCAAATGAATAACCGATCTAAGCAGCAATTGATCTATTATATAAGTGGAATATCGGTAGACGGGCGAATGTGCTACGACCGGAAGTCGCGCGCACCGAAGCAGAGCTATTATGCATCAGTAGGGCTATCTCCCACAGAGACCGGGACGATGATATTAAACAGCACCAACAGTTCTGGTGGTTGAATGGCAAATAAAGACCTGAATACAAATGTCGACAGAATAACAGCATTATCAGCCAGCTTACACGGACTTTGCTTTTCTAGAATTAGGATAGTATAAGATTTACGTTAAGTTCTTTTAAGAAAAAAAAAAAAGAATTAAGTTAAATTTCAAGTAAAAACAGAAAAAAAATTTGCTACAAGATTTTTCTAATTTTTATTTGCTATACAAATAATCATAACTACAACCACAAACAAAGTTCTGTCGCCGAAAGGCAAATTGCACAATAGTCATATTATGCTTAGCTCAGAGCGTCTGCGTAGGACGAATTAGTTATAATATAAGATAATTAAGCTAGAATTTATGCAATTTTTGTCTAGCATATAGTTTAGAATCTAAGAAAAAAAACCGAAAAAAATATTTTTGGAAAAAATGAAAAAAAAAAACCGACCTAACCAGCTTCGCCAAGTATGAAAGTACGAGGGTGGCTTGAAAAGTTTCCGACCTCTTTGTTAGGTACAAGACATTTATTTTTATTTTTCTACCTTCCTTGTAACTCTAAACACTTCCCCCAGCGATGCTCCTATCTCTCTAAACCGTCCAAATAGTACTCAGCGTTTTTCTCTGCAAAATAACTGAAGGTGATCGCCTCCTCATTTGACGAAAATCTCTGTCCTCCGAGCCCAATGTTTAGATTAAGGAACAAAAAGAAGCCGCTTGGGGCTAGATCTGGTGAGTAAGGCGGATGGTTAAGCAGTTCAAACCGTAATTCGTGGATTTTCGTCGTGGCAACCGCCGTGTAAGACGGCGCGTTCTCTTGGTGAAGCAGGATTTTCTTTTTCTGTAAATGTGGCCGTTTTTCCGCAATTTCTGCCTTCAGTTGGTCAAGTAATGATGCGTAGTATGCTCCTGTAATAGTTTTTCCTTTTTGAAGATAATCGATTAAGATAACTCCATGACTGTACCAAAAAACAGTCGCCATCACTTTCCCAGTCGAAAAAAAAAACAGTTTTTGCTTTTTTTGAAGCCGATTCCCCCTTTGTAGTCCACTGTTTTAATTCTATTCTCATTTCGGGTGTATAATGGTGTATCCAAGTTTCATCGACAGTAATTAATTGGCGCGTATTTATTGCGCCTAAACTGCACCAGCAGAGCGTTGGAAATGTTCATTCGAATACGTTTTTGGTCTAACGTGAGCAAACGCGGCGCCCAACACGCGGACAGCTTTCTCATGCCCAAATCTTGATTTAATATGTGACAAACACGTTCTTTGGACATGTTCATGGCGTCTGCTATTCTCTCGCTTTAATTCAGCGGTCGTCTAGGACCCTTTGGTGAACTTTAGCGATGTTATCGTCAGATGTTGCAGTTTTTAGGCGTCCCGAAAGTGTATCGTCTCCCAAGCTCTCACGGCCACGTTTAAATTCAGCTGCCCAAATTTGACTGTAGTAAATGATGGCCCAGAGTCCCCATACACAGAGTCCAACTTATTTTTGATTTGCGTAGGTGTATTGCCTTTTAAAAACAAAAATTTAATGACCGCTTGATACTTAACTTTGTCCATTTTCACAAAAACACACATCGACTCACTCAAACGACTGTCAAATAAAAGCCACGCATCCAAAATGGTTGAAATTTTGATGAGTAACTGTCAAAAGATGCACAAATACCTTCACAAGCCTTTATTGACGATTGCTGCTATCTTCACGTTGAGGTGGGAAACTTTTCAGCTCACCCTCGTATGAGGCTGCCATCTGGGACGATTTGGCAGATTTCTTCGCATCATTTCCGTGGTCGGGGGTGTGCTTTGGAGACTCCGATGTTAACGCCTACGCGGAGTCGCCCACGGAGATTATTTTTGTCGGGATGGAGATTTACATTCCGCATTCCATCAAGCGAAATTCATCTGATACACCTTGGTATGATAAAAAGTGCGAGCATATTACAGCAGCAAAAAATAGAGCTTTAAGCAATGGCGCTCCAATACCACCGATGTTATCAGAACGAATTTTGTTAGAATCAGAAACGCGTGCAACCAGGAGATTGATATTCACTTCGTTTTGTAACCCCTCCCAGAATAAGCTAACACCCAGTGTGCACACAATGCAATTCATGCATCTCAAACAATTAACCTTCACAAGTATTTTGCATACAATGCAAAATACGACTTCTTCCAATAAATGCAAGTCACACCTCTCCAACCATGCAATACAATGCAAAATACGACTTGTTCCCATATCATATTATTCATAAACACCAACCGGCGCAAGGCGCCGATCATGACAAACGATCCCAAGGTTGCTCGTCACGACCATTCCCCTGTGTCGTCAAAAAATCAAGCGAGCACCTGACAAGATCATGTTTCCACTACATGTCGTTACGATGTTAAACAAGTTGTATGACACAAGCGGTATTGTCAAAGGCCACCAACGACGAAGTAATCGAGCGTCGGTAAAGTGCTGAGTTCGGCGAAGTAGCGAACAGAGGAGTGAGTCGCAATTAATCGCATGATACGATTAGTAATGCCCTATTATTGGTTATCCGCATGAAAGCAATTAAGTAATTGCGCATTTCATTACCCATGCATTTTAGCAGGGCAAACTTAACAATTACTGAAAATGCAAATAATCTCTGACAGGCAAATAACCTCAAAATAGGTTACACGTTCTGATAGAGGGAAATGCATCGTCTACAGTAATTCGCCAGTAAATTGGTATATAAAGAGAGGGTTGCGAATGGGAAAATTATTATTATTATAATATTGTAATAACGTAGTAAGAAGGTTGCGGCCTAGCGTGTGTACAGTGGGCCTTCTTACTACTAAGTTTAAGTATATAAGTTAAACTAAAAGTGTCGTTTTTGATATTAAAGAAGACTATCTGTAAAAGTGATGCTTTTGATATTAGAGAAGATTGGTAAAAGTGATGCTTTTGATATTAGAGAAGACTATTTGTAAAAGTGATGTTTTCGATATTAAAGAAGACTATTTGTAAAAGTGATACTTTTGATATTAAAGATTAGATAAAAGTAAAGAAACGTGCTGTTTTAATTACAACCAGTCTAAACTGGAGGGAAGCAAAGAGACAATAGGAGAAGCCACAACCACGGAAGACAAGTCCCCATCAGGCAAACCCGGAAGGAAGCCCGCGGACCCAAGACAAGTAAGCAACCTTTAATTCATACGAATAAATTTATAGCTAAATATGGCATGCACAAGAATAAATATCCAACTAAAACTAAGCATTCACATGAATAAATGATAAAGCTAAATGTGGTATGATCAATAAAAACCTCCATAACCTTTTGGCACCCAACGTGGGGTAATAATAAAAGTAAATATTAATAAACAAAACAAACTCTTCGATAACTAAATAATAAATGTTAATATCTGGGGTTACGCTCAAGTGTTACATTTTGGCGCTTACCGTGGGGCCTAATAAAAGAAAATATAACTAACTTAACCAAACATTATTTCTGATAACATAAAATATTAAATGATAATATCAGAGGTCAAACTTTGATTTTACACCGCACAGAATGCCTACAACGATAGAGTGACCAATAAACTCCTTGAGTGCGCAACTAGTTCTTGTCCCTTCTCGTCAATGGCAAGAGCTGTCAGCAGTATCTCCGTCGCGTTCTCTGTTCTTCCGTTAGTGACGGGCAGCCGGACACTAGTCACTAATTCAAAAGATAAAGCTGATGTGTTCGCGAATTTATTTTCCGTGAATTCTAACCTCGATGTTGGTGTTTTGAAACCAGCTGTGATCGCGCCATTACACTCTTTGATGCGGGATGAGAAGTTCCGCCCGCGTAGTATTCAATACATTCTACGTGCACTGGACTGTAAGAATACAACAAACGATATGAATTGTTTATGGTATCGCCAGGAAGCCTATGGAGGAACAGCGTTCTTTTGTTTGCATTTGGTGCGAGTTAGGGAAATTGGCTTCAGCGTTGATTGCGCTAATTGTATGTAGCTGCTTGGGTATTTTATTGCTGGGAGAAAAAGGTCGCCGGCCAACGTGTACGTTGAGATTTATCAAACCATGGCGAAGCTGAAAAATAGACAACGCAATGTTTATGGTCCCTGGTGAAGGTTACATAGTATGTAATCCATATCCTTTGTTATTAGGAATTCGTCTAGGGGAATTTGCCTGGCACCAAATTGGTTTGGGATTCCTGATGAGTTAAGAGAGAAATCTTACGGGGAATTGTATGCGAAAAGATGCATGAAAGGTAAGTTTTCTTTTACAGGGACTTTTAGGTTAAAGATTTGATCTATTTAATGTGTGAAGTATTTATGATGCTAATGCGATTGCATTAGTGAAGTTATGATATTGGGTGGAAGTTATGGGGGTTTTAGGTAAGCGAACCGTGGGGTTTGGCGGAACCACTACAGATGTTCTAACGGCGGAATTGAATGACGATGCTATAACATTTTTGTGTTTCAGGAAAATTGTTGTCGGTGACTTTTGAATAAATAAATGAATAAATTTGGTAAGCAGCAGCATGCTATTCATTCGATTTTTGTATTATCTCCAAGTCATTAACAAATATTTAAATCTCGTCGGGAATAATTTTGCATTTCACACGTTATAGAAAGCAAATAATATCTTCAATCACATGAACTCGACATTGTTACTCAAGGAAAAAGGAGAGAAGACATAAGAGACCAACGCAAGGCGCTCTTTAGATTTGTTCGTATTGATTCTTCTGATTTTTCATATACTTCTTTTAGGAAAGAGCAAGTTGTCCATGTCCTGAGATGCAAAAATATAACTGTTGGAATCCTTTTTGATCGGCTGTAGGTCACAGTACTTCCGAAACTATCACGCTGGGTGAGAGTTCCATTGTTTTCCAGATCGGTAACAAAATGAGTATTAGTACAGAATGTATGTGTCGATGAATCACAGATTGGTGCGATTCGTCGGATGGCGATGCGGAGCTTTGATGTTAATTTTCCAATTTCGAAAAAGCGGATTGCTTGTCTCTGAATGCTATCGAATAGGTACCCTTTCAGAGCATAATTCCAATATCGGAGGTCTAATTTCAGGTTTGTAGAGGACAGGAAATTGGGTCAGAATAAAATAACTTTTTGCTCTAAAAACATAATTAATGAAGGAAATTGGTTCATTTTTGCTTTAAGGGGACATTCCGGTTTGTCCGGTTAAAAAAATCATTAATCGATAGTTTTATCCTTCAAAAATAATATGTTAAAATTTGGAAACGAAATCTTAAGCGGTTCCAAAGTTATAGGTCATTAAAGGGTCGGGTCTACCGCGGATACAAATTCGTATCATATGTGGCAACTATCGTGTATTTAGAAAGATGCAGACTATTCATTTATGGGCATTAATTTGCTTCGCTGTTGGCTTGGGCCAACTGCCATTTCTTTGAATATGTCCCAATCTTGTGCGACTGAACAACATGTTCATAAGCGGTAATGGATAGTCGCTGCTGTGTATGTTGTTTTTACATTCGGGCGTACTGCGGGTGACCTGCGATTACCTGAGTTTTAGTTAGTTTCATATATATGAAACTAACTTGCCCGTTGCACGGTGCTGGTGGTTTCTTCTTGTTTGGTGACTATGGAAGATGTTCCTACCGGTGACGTCGCGGGGTAGGTATTTTTGATGTTTCTTTGTTTTTTTTTTCATGAGGAAAAATATTTAGTGTAAACGTTGTCTCAGAGCGTGCAGTGCTCGCGTTTAGGCATCCGTTTCATACGTTTTCCAACGGTAAATTTTTCTAACCTAATGTTTAAAAACGTTAAAGGTTCGGGTAAGTCAGGGGTGCGTCCAGGGAGTCGATATAAAAAACGAAAAGGATTTATGGGAACTGTAAATGAACTGGAAACGGAGTATGCGACTACATCGGCACGCTGCTCTCGATAATGCACACACCGCTTGTATCGGCGTTTTTTCTTTTCGTGATAAAAAAGGCTGGCAAAGAAGAAAAAGAAAAAACTGTTGAGAGTGAAGATAAAAAATTTACTGCTTCTGGAGATGGTAGTTCGAGCAAAAGGGGTCATACTGCTAATTATGGCGTTATGACATTGATCGGCAACAAAACAAACAAAGTTCTCGATCTTACTGTGAAATCGCGTTATTGCATTTATTAAATTTCATATTATTATTATGAAAACAAAGAAAGGCACCCCTGAATATGATACTTGTTTGCACATTGGATCATAATGGAAGTTCGGGTAAAATAGAGCCTGACGGAATGTTAGAGATGTTCGAGTGCGCTTTTGATCTGCACGGCCGCATTTACGAAAGGTACTTTGGAGACGGGGATGTAAAAATAATGAATGCGTTGCAGAAATCATTTCCAAATGTTGTAAAGGCCGAGTGTATCAATCACGTGGGAAAGCGAATCGGTTCGCAATTACGCGGTGTCATAAAAAAAGCAAAAAAAAAAAAACAGACCAATTAGGAGGAGCTGGTCCTGGCAAACTTACGGGAAACATGATAACAGAACTGACGACTTATTACGAACTTGCGATTAGACGCAATGCTCACTCTGCTGAAGAAATGGCGAAAGAAATTTGGGCAACATACTACCACAAAATATCAACCGATGAAAATCCGCAACATCAAAACTGTCCAGAGGGCCCGGAGTCATGGTGCAAATGGAAAAGCGCGGAAGCTGCGAATGATCTGTCAAAGTTCCACCCCAACAAACCTTCCTTGGATCCTAAAGTACGAACAGATATTTACCCAGTTTACGTAAAACTGACAGATCCCGATTTGTTAAAAAAATGCGAGGGAGGTTTAACGTAAAATAACAACGAAAGTTTCAATGCTACTATCTGGCAAATGGCCAAAACACACATACAGTGGTAAGAAAATCATTGAAGTTGCGGCTCTTACCGCAGCTTGTATGTTTAATCAAGCGTTTTTACCCGTATTGCTAATAATGCAAGTCATGGGGATCAAAATTGGGCACGCTGCGAGGGCGTTTGCGAACGAGAGGGACAGAGATCGGCTGCAAGACGCTGACCGCAGCCTAGTATACAACTCGCACGAGGCACGAACAGTGAGGAAAAAGGCGAAAATGCAACTGGAGGACCAGTTCGAAGTCGTGGAAGGAATTGTTTATGGTCCAGGAATAGATGTCTAGCTGTTAGTATAAAAAGTCCCAATGATTTCATGAAAAAAATCACTTTTATCTTTTGTCTAATTTATCTCCAAACTTTGAATGCGTTTTTCTTGAAACGACTTTTTTGAGTGCGGTGTAAGCGATAATATGAAAACGGTGCATACGATTCTTATGAAACACACATATTTTTAACAAGCACACGCAAATTGTGTGTGAATTACTTTTTTATTTATTTATTTTTTTTTTTAGTTATAACTAAAAAATAGAGCAAAAAAGGGCCGAAAAATCAAGTTTTTTGTCAATAGTCCGCCATTTTGTTGGTTTTTATCAATTTTAAAATTGTTTTCACTCACATTGTGCTAAATGTATTTAAGTTCAATAAGCTTTTTGCATTTTTCGTATTTTTTCACCAGGCACGAGCAGAACGGATGATTAACTTTGAACACCGGGGTGGGGGGGTTCCGGTTCTGAAGTGACTCGATAAAATTTACAAACGTAGTCGAAAGATGAATAGATGTTTAAAAAAATATTGTTGTTATATCTTTATATCTTTAATACTTTCTCTTAAAAAAAATCATGAAAATAACCTATTTTTTTACCCGACAAACCGGAATGTCCCCTTAAGAATATAACTCAGTTTCCTGGATGCGAACTTGGTGATATTCGACATTCAATATGTTTAACTCTAACGGATGTATAATACATGCTGTGTAAACCTGAAGGGGCTGGAAAAATATTGTACATTTTAATACAGTATATTGCCTATCAACTTGAAAACAGATGAAGGAGATAGAGTAAGTTCACAAATATCTCTACCTCGGTTACAAAATGAAAATCGATAGAGAAAATCTTCGAAATCGGTCATTGAATCTGACTCAGTTTCGGGAAACGATCATTCATCTGTAAGATAAATTTAACGATGTCTGAAGGAAAACGGTGTTTCATAACGTAATCGGCTGAAACTTTACTCCGCTCTCGACGGACAATAAGGCTACAGCAGGTAGTACAAAGAATTATGGAGAAAAAATATTATATTTATCGATGGAAAATGATACGAGTATAACAAAACCGTATGGTTCTATTGACATGTGCCCACATATCTCCCATCGATCGCAATCGCACAGGGAACTAAACAAACTCAAAATAACTTTTGGGATACCCAATACGTTGAAACAACACCTATATTTCCATTCGCGTATACTACTCAAACACTTAACCAAAACAACAACAAAATAAAATAAAATAAAGAAATAACTTCTCATGTACTCTTTTAATTATTTCTTTTTACAAAAATATATATTACAATCTTTTTTTATACCTGCGATAAATAAATTAATAAGTCGATGTTTACAATCTAATAAGCGTGCTAATCCCCAACAACAATTGAAAATATATTTGTCACATTTTTAAATAATACAAATAAAAGAAGTGCCTGCAACGGTCGTTTAAAGATGCTCTTCCTTGGTAATACATTGTCGCAACATGCAGTTGCAGCAACGGTCGTTTGAACTTATGGAACAGTGTCCTTACAGCATCTACAGTTATCAACACCTATAGAAGAAGCGTAGGCAATCCTACTTCAAGGAATTTACATCCATCGCCTTCGAACTCTGCCATTCCTCTTCGATTCTGACTCAATGTCTTCGTGTTACCTGTTTGACATACTCCTAAATCGCTGGCTGGATCATCGGCTGCTGCATAGGAAGGCGATAGAGAAAAATTGATCTCATCCACCAATCTTTTCCCGAAAGATTTCCGACGTAGAGTGAAACTTTTCCTGAATTTTTTCCTGTCATCCTTTCGAGCACTATCAAGTATGGCATCGATGAGTCTATCTAAGGACTTTTCTCCCATACGTGTGGAATCTATTGAATGTACACCCACATCGACGGACTCTGCGTCTAACTTCCTTTTGTTTGGCCGAAATTTCACTCCATTCTGAGCACTTGATGAACTCGGGGAGCCCGGCGTTTTTAAGTATCGTGGATTATCCAGATATACATCAGGCAGCAGTCCTCGCATGGCAATAGCTTGTCCCGAAAACACAACGTCCGGAGAGTACTCTTCCTCAAAGCGGGGCAAAGTACAGGCATATGTTGGACTGGAATTTCTTTTGAATGTAATATTACTTCCGCACTTAGGGGTCACGTTCTTCACATCAGTTAGAAGCACAGCAGCAGGTGGAGGTGTACATAACTTCTCCTGAATTACGCGTCTCATAGGAGTTGATGTGAGTATATTTTCCTTGTTGGCAGTGTGCACCCGTTGTCGTTTGCTGTGGCTCCATAATTCTTGAGAAGTATTCACTGACGACTTTGCCTCAAAGGACACATTCGTCGTGACCCACTTTAACATCGTCACCGCTTACTAATGCAGAAGTTCGACTGCATTCATCTAAGAACGACACTCAACTGAACATTTTCTCACTGATATCCTTTCAAACTATATTTTTCACGGGTGACGAATAACGTTTACTTAGGGGTGAGTTTTCTTTTTTTTATCCGAGTTCCTTTACTGTCGAAAAGGACAACATATCAAACTTTTCCTTTCACGTGCCACACAACCACCAAGGGTATTTTTTTTTTGTTTTTTTTGTATCGTTGCTTTTTAGGTTTCTACGTGTGTAAGGATTCCAGGATTTCTATTTGATACAATCGCATTGATCGTATGGTACCACGGAGAGCTCCGTTGTGATAGAGAAGGGTGCGAATATTTCTTTAAAATTAATTAGAGATATTTCTTATAAAAAATTGTGTCATAGGGGACATTCGTTAAGCAACAGAAGGTGTCTACACGGTTATCCTGTTGTGTTGTGGGTAGCCAAGGTGGCACTCACAGAAGAGCGAGAAATACATCGAATCATTTGTTGAAGGACCTACATTGAAATTAATGGATAAAACGGCTTAAGGACACAAGTGTAATAAAAATAAATATTAGGATCAAATGTAGACGTGACTCTCGAACTATCGATGTAGGACGAGGGTAAACCTTCTTCACTTGTTGAATACCTGTACACCGGAAGTCATTTTTATAACGGGTGTTCCTTATCGAATTCAATAATGGTATTCAATATATGAAGATTCTACTCGATTATTTCGTTATTATAAGATTCAACAATGGTACATACATTTGGGAATCTTCTGAATTAAACTCAATTTGTTGAATTGAGAAACTACTGTAAAACTGTCGACACTGGTTCTTGGGTCTTCATCTTCCTTAGTATTCAAAGGATCTGAAATCGAATTCAGGTTCTGTAACTCGTAATTAATTCAGTTTTACAGTTTTATATTTAATATCAAGTGGTTTCAACAGTAGTATTTCTTAATGCGAGGGGTATTATTTGCCGTCAAAAATACTCTCAATTACCAATAATTTCAATTTGCCACATGCTGAAATTTCGACAAAAAGAGTACCAACAAATAAATATTTTAAAACTTAAAAATCTCGTATCACAACAATGAACATTGGTGAAATTTTCAACAATTTTTTTTTATACAAGTTAAACAAACTGCACGTTTTTTTTTAGGTTTTACTTTAATTTACTTATACTTAAACTAAAACGTGTTTACAGTAAGCGTATATAATGTAAATTGGGAGCGACGTCGAATTTTCCTCGGTTTTTGGTTTTAAAACTTGTGAAGTTGACGACTTGTACCATGTAGCGATACATAGTCGAGCAACGAGTTAAAATAGTGGACAAGTTTTATGTAAATGGGCATTAAAAAAAGAAAGAAACACGTTCCGCCCATTATGTGATTTTTTGGGTTCGCATTATTGTCTTAACGAGCTCACAGTTTAGAAGATCGTGCAGAAATTCAAAAACTCTGGGTCGTTGGATAACCTAGGTCCGAAAACGCGATAAAGACCATCGATTCGTAATACTGCTCGGGAATTGAACTTTCTACCGATCACATTGAATAAGAATTTGACGAAAAATCTGAATCCGCAACTCCATACAAGGTCCGACGGACAAAGGATTGGAAGCCTGATGACCATTTAAAAGAAATAAATATTTTAAAACTTTAAAATCTCGTATCACAACAATGAATATTAGTCAAATTTTCGAAAAAAAAATGTAGACAAATTAAACAAACGACGTTTTTTTTTTTTTAAGTTTTACTCTAATTTACTTATACTTAAACTAAAACATGCTTACACTAAACGTATATAGTGTAGACTGGAAGCGACGTCGAATGTTGCTCGGTTTTTGGTTTTAACACTTGTGCAGTTGACGACTTGTACCATGTAGCTATACATAGTCGAGCAATGCATTAAAATATTGGATAATTTTGAAGTAAATGGGCTTAAAATAAGAGAGAAACACGTTCCGCGCATTTTGTGTTTTTTTTTCGGTTCGCATTATCGTCTTACGGAGCTCACAGTTTAGAGCAGAAATTCAAAAACTCTGGGTCGTTGGACAACGTAGGTCCAAAAACACGATAAAGAGTATCGATTCGTCATAGTGCCCGGGAATTGAACCTTCCAGCGATCATGTTGAATAAGAATTTGACGAAAGATCTGAATCCGTAACTCCATACAAGGTCCGGCGGACAAAGGATTGGAAGCCTGATGACCATTTACAGCGTCACCAGTACGCTCGATGGATGCGTAAGACGACTGCGTGCCACTTTTCGTGCAAAATCATCTTCAAAAAACTCACTTTCACGTTAATTGTCATCAAAAAGCAGAATCGTCGCGCATAAAAATCCAAGAGTGAACACGGAAATACTTACAGATGTACAAAGTTTTTGACTGGCAGTGTCATCGGCCCCTACTTCGTCAAAAACAATGCCAAACAACCAGTTTCCCTGAACGTCGCACGCTACTGCGACATTAAAGCATTGTTTGGGATAGGGTGGATATGTTTCAACAACAACAAAACGCGAGAAGTTTCAGGGATGCATTATCTAACGAAACAGTGATCATAATTGGCCACAAAAATCATGCAGTTTGATGCACATAGAGTCCTTCCTTTGGGGTTGTTTGATGTCTCACACCTCACACCATTCAAGAGTTCAAGGCAGCCATTATTGCATGCACCAACACCGTGGATGAGCCATTATGTCCCCAGTTGACCTAAAATGTAGACAAGCGGAAGGAGGTCTGTGGCGGTTCCACTAACGCCACTACTTACCTTCCCAATTACCTGCAAAGCTTCCTGTCCTGAAGCTACAAAACCCCATTGTTTTCCGCTAATGCAAAAGTTTCCTTCATCAAGGATATCTAATGCATAGCCTAAAATACCTTCGGAAAGAATTCTGTACAACATCAAGGCATCCCAGCATTTTCCCGAAAAGAAAACAATTCGGTTACCTCACCAACGGTTAACCGCCATAAATCCAAACAAACCTTATCGGCATCCCTTTCTGCATACGTATTCTACCGCACACATGAAAAGCTGATTTTCCTGGTTTATCTGCATGCACGGCGGCCTGTAATCCAACCGACAAGCCATCGTCGCCTCTCGCGTTTAGGCGCCAGAAAACGAATTCTTTAGCATACACAATAAGCAAACAAAGAATTCGATTCTTCCCGCCGACATAGATTCTATACACAATTCCCATTGTGTAAGATTTAATCAGCACCCAATCCTTCACTAATGAGATACAGCTTGTTTACTCAGCTGCACTCTCATCGCATGATGCCCTTGGTCCATTTCCCTTAATTTGAATTTCTTTCTACGGTTCGTCTACCCATTAGCTCGCGGCACGAACAAACAAAGTGATCCCCGCGTAGGTAACCACACCCTCGCTAGGATCTATGACCAGCGATCTTCTCCCATTGGTCACTGGACGAAAGGAAAATTGCATTTCCTTTTCACCACACCACCAACTGAGGGTTGAATCAAAGTCGGAATTCAACCGTCGATGAATCGTTTTCCAAACACCGAAGGAGTCGGTCGGGCCCTCGGACCATCCATCGTACCCGTGTGGGGGGCTTAACTTGTGCACCTGCACGGGCGCGGATTCAGAAAACACCCATCACTCTATTGGGCGCACTAAATTGATCCTCCAGGAAAACACGGAAAAGCGAAACACACAGATGTATCCGGTAGTAATGAAACACACAGATATTTAATTGTATTTAATTGTTGAACTTTATTGAGTATTGTTCTCAAGTATTACACAACGACATCGATTTAGTTTGTTTTTATTGTTCTAAAGTTTAATCTGGTTTTTATATGTAACTATATTTGCCTGCGCGTGCGACGACGATTTTCAACAACGACACATTAGCTTACAAGTGACACGAAATATTTCGACTTAAGTAAACCACTTTTATCGGAAGAAAAGTTGACAAAATGCACCTCTAGTTACAAGCTGTATAAGACATTATATTACGTAACACTTAACAGTTAAGGTTCAACAACCCTCATCGAGTGTAGAATTCTGACTCACGCAACGTCCCCGGTACACGTGCATGGTTCGAAGGTTACTATCTGACTCCTGCGACGATTCTAGATGTTGTTTCGCGCGGATATCACTATTCAAGATGCACACAAACAGGAAGAGGGCCTGTACATGGGAAGGACAGTACTTCAGATATGAGCTGCAGTCGAATAAGGAAAAGCGACAACAAAAACTGACTAAACGTATAACAGCGATCTAACCACGGCACCGCGTCACTTCACTAAACGATATTTGAATTCAACTAGGTCAGCGGTGCAAATAGATGGTCGCTCGTATAGCGGCCGAAAAAGGTTGGTATGTTTAAACTAGCGATTCGTTTATGCAGGATGTTGTGCCAACAGAAACGCTATATCGTGGGTCATACGATTGTTTAAACAACAATTATGATCATGTCTAGCTCGATGATCGTTATCGGCTTAGGCGATCGATCATCGGAAATTTGGCTTGCAGATGTGCCAGCAAGCAAGCTGCCTGGCGTGTCTTTATTTGGACCAACGGATTGTTGGAACAAGAACACACAGAAGGATTGGCGTATGTTTGATGGGCATGTGGTCGACCATAGGAATCGATCGGTTCCTGACAGATGAACCGAGATGGTTCAGTTAATGCCAATGGTTTTGATGCCATGGCAAGATGGTAATCTTGCCGTGGACTTATGTTTCAGGTATAAAATTGTTGAATAGAGCTTTGTACTGCTCGTATACAGAAAAGCTGCTTATGGTTGGTGCTGGTATTTGCAGGTTGGTAAAGGGGAGTTGGCTTAAAACAATGGGTGGTTCTTCGGGAATGCTTAAAGAACCCCCATAGGTGCGTACACACAAAGTCGCAGCGCGAGTGCAGTTTCCCCTTACTAAATTAAATCTTTAAAGTTCACGCCAATCCTCTGTTAAACAGTATCCAAAATAAAAATTGTAAAACAAAGATAAGTGTTGTATTCCACATCAATTGGTGATTTTGTAACAGTTGGCCAGAACCTAAATGTACACAAAAAGGAACAATTAATCGATAAACAGTATCCAAGCGAAAATTGTGAAACAGAGACAAGTGTTGTATTCCACAGAAATAGGTGATTTTGTAACAGTAGACCAGGAAGTAAATGTAAATAGAAAACAAGGAACAACTAACCAATTAACAGTATCCCATTAAAAATTGTTAAACCAGTTGTTCAGTGTTAATTTAGATAAGAAGCTGTAGAGCAACGTGTAACAAATTGGTAAACCATTTGTTCAGTGTTATTATAATTTAGATGAGAAGCTGTATACCAACGTGTGGCAAATAGAGCACACCAAATAAAATCAAAATTCGTTGAAATAGTGTTTTATTTTTGTGTCTTCGATTAGTTAGTGGACAGTGTTCGGTGGAACTATTAGGATAGGGAATCGTAGTAGAACCAGTCCCCGTGTCGGCACACTGACCACGTACCCCACAGGTCTGCCCCCTGGGTCTTGGCGAATATTTGTCCTATATTTTATTCCATTCCCAATTGTCATCGCTGGATTAAACGAATAAAGGAATATTTATTAAAATCGGATAGAACCTTGTGTTCTTTTACAAATATGACTAACACAACACTCAATATAATAAATCTGAAGATATATTTCGATTAAATAAGCACTCATTGCGAGGCATATCCGCAAAATCTCCGACGTGCTGTAGTCGTGAGATCCGTCAAGATTGGCGTGTTGATTGGTCCCACTCCTTCGAATCGCCACCAATCAGATCGCACTATGACGCTTTCGCTCCTTGCTCCCGCCAACTGTGAATTATGTTCAGTGATATGTTTTTTGATTGTCAAAGGCCTTATCCCCATTGACATTCGTCAACACCAAAGTTTATGGGCCACAATATCATCATCATCATCGGCACCACAACCGGGATCCGGTCTTGGCCTTATTTAGCAAGTCTCGAGGCTTGTTACATTTTCCATAATAATTTATTTTTACGGGCAAGGTTATTAGCCTTGCGCCATGGTGGGCCACAATATATAGACTTTAAAAAACATCCGAAAAGGCGTCAAAGAGCTCAAGGACAGACATATAGATGGCCATGACGAACAGTATTATGGTCCGGTCGGCCTTCAGTTTCGAACGACACAATTGCGGAAGTGAAGCAAGAATTGCTTGAAGATCGGCGTGTAACAGTTGGCGAGCTATGCGACACCAGTAAGACTGCGATTAACAAGATTTTGATAGAACATTCGCATTATCGTATAGAATGTGTAAGAAGAGATGCTTGTCCCCATATTGCCCGTACAACCGTCGAAGTCCTGGCACAATTCAAATGGAACATCGTCTCCCATCACCATACTCAACATTTAGAGATAAAACATTATTTTCTGGGTTGAAAACACCAATTTTCAAATCCATAACGAATTGACAGACGAGGTCGAACACTACCATTGTCTTTCAGCCAACATTCTATCAGCACGAGTGTTCTATGACATAGACATGTAAAGTTTAGCGTAGAGCGTCTGCGTAGGTCCAGTAGGTTATAACATAAGATAATTAAGCTAGAATTTAAGCATTTTTTGTCTAGCCTGTAATTTAGAATCTAAGAAAAAAAAAACGGAAATAATAAATGTTGAAAAATGTTCTATGACAAGGGTATACGTCAAATAAGTTTAGTCTTTCAACCGGTGTTTCATTCATTGATGAACATGTTTTTCTATGTAAAAAAATGATACCTTATTTTACGGACGTCTTAAATGGAATGCAATACTATTTAAACAGTTGGGCTTTGAAAACACGTTTAAGTTCTTTTTCATTCCCATTTTTGTAAAGTCTACTTGACAATGATATGAGAGTCGTTCAATAAGTCCTTAGAACATTCAAGATATGGGGCTCAGATTACCGAAAATGGTTTGGTTTTAGTAAGCATAATTGCTCACTAGATGACTGCAGAAAAAATTGAATATGAACAAAATCTCAGCAAGAGGGACAACGCGTTTATTACCAGTGGAGAATAAATGCAATCCATGCTGTCGGTTCTAAGGCTATTTTAGTGTCTTCCGTCGGATCCTGAGGACTTTCTGCGTCGATATATAACGTGAACGAAACATGCTTACACCAGCATGCATACACCAGCAGCCAAGCAAAGGAATAATAAAGACGGTAAGTTTTTGAGGGTGTACAGGCTCCGGTGAAGGCAGAGGTAGTGAAATCCACCGATAATAAGATGGCGATCGTATTTTAGAATGCTCCCGGAATTATAACATTGATTATTGGAAAAGGAAGAATAATAACTGGAGAGATTTATGCGACGTTATTGTATTGGCGAAGAAATTACAAAGAAAAAAAAAATGCCCTCATCTATAAATCTTTCTAAAGATTTATTGAACGACTATCGTATATTCCTTCGAGGTTTTTTTTTGCTTTTTGCCATACAGTACTTTTTTTTTTATACTTGAAAAGAAAAAAACGTTACAACTATTTTTGAGAAATAAAAAAAAGGAAAACTTAAAACTAATTACATTTTTTTAAGCATTGCATTATACGATCCTCTTTTCACAATATGTATAGACTAGTCTTACTAAGAGTTACGTAAACGTCGATTAAACATTCGGATTTATGTGGTCAATTTATGGAAAGGGGTTACATGTTCACGTAAGCCTTTCGATCCGAGTCCTTAGTCCGATGTAGTCCCGGAAGGTCCCCTTCCTTCGGTGGTTGCAATAAAATAACTTGAGGTTACACAATATTAATTTAAATATTTTTCACTAGATGTTACAACTATAGAATAACAATTTCACTGCAGTTAACTGTTTGCCGAAGCGTACAATTCAAATTTTCCTCTTTTATATTATTCAGTCGATCTAGTTCTTTTCTTTAAGTGAGAAAGTGTGGTGTGGTCTCTCGGACGCCCCCTATCAGGCAACAACAATGACTACTCTTTTTTATGGTCTCTTCTGTCATCGACAACCATTGTCACGTCCACAACTGTGGTCGTGATGGTAATAGAATTGTTAGGAAATTCTATTCTTATAATTGCGGATTCTCAATTGGTATAATTGTGAATCCGCAACACTAAGACTGTTCTTATTAAGTCTAGTCATTTCAAGACTGCTTTTATTGTTGCTAGTCTGTCAGGCTGTTCTTACTATTGTCATTAAGACTATTCTTATTAAGATTGTTTTTTAAGGACTGGTCTAACTAAGACTAACCTTTTCAATAAAAAGTTCTTAATAAGACTTTTTAGTAAGGCAGTTCTTGTCAACAAGATTTCTTAGTCAGACCGTTCTTATTAAGGCTATTTTTACTACGACCGCTTTTTATTAATGTTAGCTTTACTAAGATTAACACTAGCCTACAGACTAGACTGTTAAGCCAAGTGTTTCGTTGTTCTCGCTGTTTTCTAAATGATTAGCACCTCCAGATATTTATTAGCCGTCTGTGTGAGATGATCAAAAATTGATTCGGAAACCAATAACGTGAACCCTGGATGGGCATCAATCAGAGACTTAATGAAACAAACAGCCCAAAATGTTTTAGAACTTAAAAATACACCACTTAATTCCAAGGCTTGGTTTAACGATGAGTGCCGGCTGAATATCGAACAACGTAAACACCTAAGAGTGATCCACTTAGAAAGATATGATGACCCCAACGCAGAAAAATACGCGACAATTCGGACTTTTCAAATGAAAAAAAAAAAAAACGCGAATGGGACAAGAATCGAATCCAAAGAAAATGTCAGAGCCAAGAACATCAGAGGAATGTATGTCGGCATAAATTCGATTAGAAACGGGTACCGAGGGAGAGCCAAATTAATACGAGACGCAGGTGGCTGCCAGGTCAAAGAAACAAATAATATCGTGACAAGGTGGAAGCAGCAGTTTGAAAACCTGCTTAATGTGGGCACCAATTAATCACAAATAAATGTACCAGAGGTACATATAGCCGAGCCACAGATCCCAGAGTCCTCCTTCAAAGTAGTAGTAGAAGCAAAAAAAAAAAAAACGATTGGAAAATAACAAGGCTCCCGCGTCGACTGCATCCCGGCAGAGCTTATGAAGTATAGAGGAGAGGCAACCGCTCGGATAATCCAGCAATTAATTAAAACAATATGGAACAAAGAAGTCCGGAGAAAGAAGTTTGGAAAAACTCAGTAGACATCTCTATTTTGAAAAAGCACGACAGATCTGACTGCGAGAAATACAGAGAAATAATGTTGCTCCCAACTACATATAAAATACTAACAAATGTCGTACTGGCGAAAATCACACCATATGCAGAAAAAATTTCGTGAGACTATCAGCCTGGATTCCGCAGGAACCGATCAACGAGCGACAAAATATTCACAATGAGGCAAGTGTTGGAAAGGAAGTGGGAATACGGAGAGACCGTCAACCAACTTTTCATTGACTTAAAAAAAGGCAACGACTCAGTCGTAGGTCAGACACTATACGATGTTGTAGTTGAGCTGAGAACCCCGAAGAAATATCTCGCACTCATTCAAATCTGCACGAACGAAAATAAAGTTCGAATTAGAATAAGAAACCACCTCTCAGAACCATCTGAAATTTGCAACGGATTGAAAGATGGGATGGCCTCTGACCATATCTTTTTAACTCTTTTTGTGCTCGGCTGTGTCGTCAGAAACCTATAAGACGGCAATATGGCCGGATCAGCACTAAGCGGAGTCGCGCAAGGATTGCATATGCGGATGACATCGCCGTTTAGGACGATAATCTAGAAACCATAAGTAAAAACTGTGAAATCATTATGCAAGCGGCAGAGGAGATGGACCTAGAAATAAATAAAGACAAAACAAAATATATAATTACGGGGAGGGCAGGTGGACATCGGGGTACATACATAGACGTCAGAAGCAAGATATTTAAAAAGTTAAAGTGTTTAAGTATCTGGGAACAATACTGACGGCCAGGAACAAAATATTGAAGGAAATTAACAAAAGACTGCATTCCGGTAACGCTAGTTGGTACGTAGTCAGCAAACTGCTAAAATCGAAACTGCTGTCACGTAATTTAAAGCTCCGTATTTATAGAACTATAGTCATTCCGATTATTCTATACGGAATTCGATAAATTGGCGCTTACAAAACACGAAGTAAACAGATTCCACGTATTCGGAAAAATGTTCATCGGCACAACAACCGGGATCCGATCTTGGCCTTATTTAGCAAATCTCGAGGCTTGTTAAATTTTCCATAATAATTTATTTTCACGGGCAAGGTTATTAGCTTTGCGTCTCTTTAAGGTGTATGGTTGGCGGTAAATATGATGCAGAGCCAGACCAAAGGAGAAAATTCCGCAACCGTGAATTGAAAGAGCTATACTCCAAAGTTACAATAGTCAGAATAATCAGATCACGAAAATTAAGATGGGTCGATCGTGTAATTAGAATGGGCAACGACAAAAGCGTACGTAGAATTCTTGATGGGAAACCAACGTGAAATAGACCGCTGAGAAGACCGCGATGGAACTGGGAGGACAATGTAAGGCATGATCTTGAGGAGATCGGATCATGGGCCGAAACGGGGAAGGAAAGTGCACAGGCTAGGGAACGAATCAGTAAGGTTATGAACTTCCGCGTTCCTACGAATCAATAAATATAATAATATCCTTCATCTTCACCAATACAGATTTCGTAGCAACAGGTCCACACAAGATCTGATGGCGTACCTTGGTGAAAAAAGGGGTCATTCGATCAACTGCTTCGATGAAAACAGGGTTGTGATACAGCACATCTGATTAAAGGCGTTCTGTACAGCTTGATCCCCAACCCTGTTGTTAAAATTTACTTTCTATGGAATAGACAGTGCACTAATTTAATGAGTAAAATAAAATAATAAAAATAAAGTCTCATTGTCTCACCGCATCATTGTCTAACTGTCTGATTGGCTCTCTGTCTCTGTCTCTGTCTCTGTCTCTGTCTCTGTCTCTGTCTCTGTCTCTGTCTCTGTCTCTCTCTCTGTCTCTGTCTCTGTCTCTGTCTCTGTCTCTGTCTCTGTCTCTGTCTCTGTCTCTGTCTCTGTCTCTGTCTCTGTCTCTGTCTCTGTCTCTGCCTCTGTCTCTGTCTCTGTCTCTGTCTCTGCCTCCGTCTCTGCCTCTGCCTCTGCCTCTGTCTCTGCCTCTGTTGAGTTATTTAGATTCTTACTTGGACCACATATTTAAAGGTGTGAAGGCGAGCCCAAATGTACAGGGTTTCTTTATATATACAGGTTTTATAAAAACTGAAAAATGTTATATTCATAAAAACAATTTATTTAATTATTGATAGTTTCTGCTAAAGTCATATCAATCATATAACAATATAACATATTTTCAAGTCATTGCACGTCATCCACGTATTAAACGTATTCTTATATTATATCATTTAAATCCCACGTTCATCCAATTCAAATAAAATTAAAATGTAGGCGGTATTCTAACCACTAGCCCATTGGTAGTTGCATCTGAATTCTTGCAACGCTTTCTTTTACAGACGCTGCTGAATTCCTGTTTTCCTGTTTAAAAAAAAAAAAAAAACCATAGCAAAATACTGTGGTGTCTTTTGATCTTTTTAAGATATTTAGCTCCCATTTAGGGTAATCTAATTTCTCAATTTGTTGCGATTGTTCCGGCTCATAATCAGTAGTCGGTTTGCAAGTTTTAATTTCGAACTTGTGGGAATTGTAAATGTTCCATTCAAATGCAACTTGTTTCTTCAGCAACTATTTCTTGCCAGCCTTGCAAATTTCTTCTGCTATTCAAATATCAGACGGATCTTAAGGTAGCCCTCGGCACCAGACGACGTTTTCCGGTTTTTAATTAGCGGACTCATTCACCAAATAGCGAACTATGTGCCAACCGTTGGACCATCTGCCTCTACCCGAAAACCGTTCTGTGGCTGTATGATTTGTATTGACATCCTTTTATTTATAGTTTTTTTTAATTGAATTCGTCTTATTTTTCGTAAAATTCTCAAAGAGAATAAGACTCAAGGTTCACTCATGACACATGAAGGACACTTTTTGCACAAAAATAAACAAGGAAGAAGAAAGTGAAAGGAAACGAACCAACAACCCCAGGAAATGGAAGACTTGTGTTCTCGGGGCGTGATTTTCAATTTTCGCAATGAATGTTAATTGCCTTTGTGGTTGCTGGAGGATGTTTCAAGGAAAACATGTAATCAGGAAGGAAAGAGTGCACACAGCGGAATGTGCACGCAGCTTATTGAAATGGAAATATCCTTGTGACTGCATATACACAACGAGGCAGGGCATCACCAAATACACATCTTTTTTCTTGCTACCCTAAGGCTAGCAGACGATTGAATTGAAGGGTTTTCCTGAGGCAAATATGTCTATTGCTTTTCTAATTTAATTTCCGGAGAAAGTCCTGTGCAGTTGGAAAAGGTAAAGGAATTTGTTCTTATTTGTGTTCGAAGCCAATTAGGGATGCTTAAATACTTTTCAAACTAAAGATAATCCCTGTTTGAAAACACCCCCTGCATAAATTTGTTACCCTAGTATAAGAATTTGCTTATGATGTTACTTCAAATGGGCTCATGGGTGTACATACTACGCCTAGTAAAGATCTCAAATGAGAGGTATAAGAAAAGGAAGAATGGAAGTGTTAAGTTGGCTTACGATGGGTTCTGGCTCATGAATTTCGCTGAAACCTATAAGAGAAAGCCTGCGGCGGCATTATTCCGTAAACAAATTATGGCTTATAATATGCTAATCTTCCGGTGGTTTCCTAAATCCTTTCTATTCTCAGCTCAGTTTAGTAGTCGACAGATTTAGCAGCTGTTGTGTACACATAATAAAGTCTTCAAATTAATTCACAAAACATTAGACAGATATTCACTAGCTCACGATACTTAAGACTTTGCACTACTAGGATCTAACAGCTTAACCCGATATCGCAGGTTTAAAAGTAAACCCACAGTTAGCTTGTTATCGTTTTATTCGCTAATTACAATAATTTAAATTTGATTTCTAGTATTACTTCTACTTTACAAGATTCTGTAACCAATGGATGAGGATTTGGAAAGGTATCGTGGATTGTTTAAGGTGTTATATCTCTCGAAATTTTTTTTTCCATAATTTTTTTAGTTTAAATTACGTATAAATATCCCAAAAACGATATCCAAAAGGAATTTAATGTGGGAGAATTTTGTTTCCATATTTTTTAAAACTGATTTCCGCAAAAACTTTAAAGGCTCCGAAACGTCCGAAAAAGCCGCTACGGTTTTCGCAGCGTTTTGGAGTATCATAATCCGGTCGATAATTTATATTCAAAACAAGTGAATCATACTTTCAGAAAATATGTATAGATGACGTTATATAACCCTTACTTTAGAGAGACATAGCATAGCATGAGACGCTGAAATGGCTGTTAGACTACAGCTGACCGAAACTTTAATCGTTTAGTTAGTTTTCACAAACCCACGTTTTTCAAAATGGTGTGCAACATAACTCGGGAAATTGTTATTCGATTGACTTAAAATTTTAACTGTAGCCTCTTAGATAAACTATTTAGTGGTACACACGGATTTAATGATTAATTAACAATTAAATTTTTTATAAACAAATTTAAGATTTAAGACTTTTTATCCGAAATTCTATTTGTTTGTCATACCAGTGGCATTTTGCGAAAAATTAACCCTTTGCATTCGGGGCCTTTTTCGCGCGGCGCACCAGCAACTCGAGACGTTTCGCAGCCTTTTTGACGCATTTCTTACCAGTAACTTAAAATCATTACACACAAATTAATGTATAAAATTTTTATATTTTAACATTTTATATATCTTTACACCTTTATAAACATAATTTCTTAAATATTAGTCTCTGTAATTTTTCGGTGTATGATATTTCATGTAACAATTCCCAAGATGCATGGCCGGCTTATCGGGGCAAGTATTACAATAATATGTCGTTTGATGCCTTTTTCCGGGTTTATTTCTCTGAGAACAGACTTTGCAGTCCTTCCTAACTCCTGTTAGAATATTGTGTAGCTTTCCATTCAAGCGGATATCTTCGGAATCGGAGGTTGAAGTCGAGGCTCGATCGCGTGGCTGGCGAAAATCTCCAGTCAATTGGTGGACTAATGTTTTTAAATATCGCAAGTGATTAAAGTCTTATCTCCATTTGAAGGGGTGTCATGTTATACTTCATAAGATTATACAGAAAGAGCGTAGGAACCCGCGTCGAAGAAACTAAACGTAAACAGTTACTGCCGCGCATCGAGTTACCGCAGCAAACCAAGTGGTGAGCGAGAGTCACCTCTCGAGTTGCGGCATCAAACCACATGGTGAGTGAGAGTCACCTCTCGAGTGCAAAGGGTTAATATTTTGTAATAATCATGTGTACCGCCTTAGAATAACTTATAAAAATGATGAAAAACATTTTTTTTTATTTTAGATGCCGTTGGAGGGTTATGGGCGTTCTCTATACCACACTGAGACTAAACTAGCCACAAATTCGCCTGCAGCCACGCATAACGCCACCCTCAACCCCTTCCGTTGACCAATACCTCCCGCAAACGTACCCGCCCCCAAGGGCATAACACAGGTAAAGGATGCATTGTCTGAATTTTCATCCAATACAGACAGTGCACCATAGGACTTAGTTTTTCATGGCATCGGCATCATAACAAAAAACCTAAAAACCCGACACACGCATCTACTGCATTACTATGTGGCAACAGCCAAAATTCCCTTAACGAAGAATCGTTTGTTTGTGTGTTGCATAACATCAATTCCATGAAACGGATTAACTAACATGCAACATACACCAGGAAAACCAATTGGCGCCCCTTGCCAACATACATACACTGCCATAACACGTGTGCAGTATATTCCATTGACTTATCCAAATTCACCCCAAGTTATGTCTAACCGACAAAAACTGGCTCGAGCATCTCGCGCCAGGTTGCCGAGAATTCAATCCTTCAGCATTGTAACATGCAAAGAGGAATTCGGCATCGGCCACCAGCATGGATGCAACGCACAATCGTCGTTGTGCGGGTAGACGAATAGCTAATACCCCAAGTCGCCCTACGGACGGACAAACCACTGTACAGATTCAGCTGCTTCCCATTATGCCTCCTTTCCATTTCGTTTCCGTCGATCTTCGTTGCCACGGCCAATCAACAAGAAATATCACGTACCCTCGCCGTGATTAAGTCAGAGACCTCCTTTCTGATTGGTCTATAGCGTTTGGGATGATAGTGAAAAACGTGTGATTCGAACTGACGCTATGACAGTTAGAATCACCAAAATTTTAACCAATGCGTAACACATCAAGCTACTGGCCGATTCTACGAATTCGATTTTTAAACTCAAGTACATTCAACTGATGTGAATTGTTATGTTATCGCTATGGTATACTGCTCTGATGCATTTTTTTATTCGATTTTCGTTCGGTGTTCTTCATTATTTGCTTGTGTGTGTATCTGTTAGAAACGCCACACTACTCCCTCCTCAGTAACTTTCTTACGATCAACTTCGGAGCAGGTGATGGTCCCGGTGCTCTATGCGGAAGTCGTGATCGTTGTCGTGAAGTTCTGTTTACTATGGGAAAGTGTGTGCTGTGTGTACACAGGTCACGGCGGGGTTGTTGCGTTAAGCAAGGATAGTGAAGAAAGTGAATTGAACACACGATGAAACGGTTGAGAAGCGAGGCAATGAAGCATCGGGCTACTGGCCGCGTGTACGAATTCGATTTTTTAAATCAAGTACATTCAACTGATGTGAATCGTTATGTTATTGTTATGGTATACGGCTCTGATGCATTTTATTATTCGATTTTCATTCGGTGCTCTTCGCCATTTGCTTGTGTGTGTATCTGTTAGAAACGCCATAGGTCACCGCACGAACAACTTTACATTGTTATTGCGTAGACTGAAAACCCACCCTTAGTGGATGATGCACGTCTACGAATCGGTTTTTAGAGGAACCGTAATTCAACCACCGGCCTGGAGAATCGCTTAGCAGCCGTAGTCGCGTACGCAGTTTTTAGTCTTCTATTGAGTGAATCGGTGTCTCAGAGCAGCCCCAGCGGCAGATCATACACTGGACTGGAGTGGTGTCACCGAATCAGCCAACATATCGTCCGCGTGTAATGGAGTCAGATCAAGTTGAACTATTCGGATCCGCGATTTAACCAATGTTTAAGTTCGCGATTATTAATCCTACTGCTGTATATATCTTAATCTTGTGATTATCAATTCTGTTACAAAGAACAATGGACTAGTGATTATTAATTTTCATTATATGTATTGTTTGTTTGTTTGTTTGCAGACGCATTTATTCACAAAGTCTTTTTTATGTTTTACAATTTTAGTCTAAATGCTAAACCTATCTTAATAATTTTTACTACATAATGTAATTTACTGGCTCTTCACAAGCACTCTAAATTATACAATATTATATGCTTAATTTATGCCTTTCAGCTTACATTTTCTTTTATTTATTCTTAATATAATACACATACTTTATAAAAAAAAAATAGACTATTATCTTAGAGGTCTACCTCTTCTTCTTTTAGAGGCATTATGACAAAAAAATAAAGATTTTTTTTGTTTTTTTTTTGTTTTTTGAGGATGCAAAAATTTTAAAAACAAAATAATAAGTGCTTCATTCTATGTATCTTAAGTTTGTGATTATTAAGCTCGCTAAATAACCAATGAATTTGTAACTATTAACTCAAATTCAATGTATCTTCATTTAGTGGTTATTAATTCTGTTACGATGAACAATCAACTTAGTGACTATTAATTCTAATTCTATATATCCTAAGTTTGTGGTTATTACTTCCGATACAATAAATAAAGAACTTGCAAAAAGGCCAGGACCAGAGCATTTTTTTATTCCTTTGAATCACTGTTGAAGGTTTAGGAAACAACTACGGACCAGCCAAGAGATAAGAAACCTGCGGGGGGGGGGGGGGGGTAGTAGATCAGGTCTCCAGTCTGGCACACCAAACACCTAAACAAACCAACCAGCAACACATAAATACGGAACCCCCCACAGGGTCGTTATGCTGCACTCCGTTTGACCTGTAAAAAAAGTTTGTACTTGACTAGCGGACACGCCGCCATTTGTACATATAATAACAATAGAAATTATTTTTTATATCTAATTATGTGTAGAATACGGCTTTCAAACGATTTTTTAATTGCTTAATAAATAACGGAGAAAAGAATTGTTAGAAACGTGTCGTTTTTCGATAATCTCAAAACATATAACCCCTTAATGAAGTTTTTCGATGATGAAAGCCAAATGATCTCATTGAACAGCATTAGCTGGGTCCATTTTAAGTCTCGCCAAGTAAACTTCGATAGAAATAACTCGAAAAGCTACAGAAAGCCATGGCTTACCTATGTAAAGTATTTCTACAGCCCCGGCTCTCAACCACTCCTACTGAACTAAAGTTAATGTCCGTTGAACGGCTGATGGAGAGGTGCGAAACTGACTCTTGCTTTTCGTTAACCGGGATACCTGTTTGATACCAATATCATCTGGTTTTAGCATGAGTGCTCCGTTAATATGTCCCTGCTGTTTGTATAACCGAGGCCGTCTTATTCGCTATTTTACTACCATTATTTTTCCATTCAATGGGCTCTCACAAAACGGGAAGAAAACAAATTCCGCGTATTCGAGAATAAAGTCCTAAGGGGTATCCTTGGAGGCAAATATGACGAGGAGGCAGGATAATGGAGGAAACTCCACAACCACGAATTGGAAGAGCTATACCGCAAACCTACAATAGTGAGAGTAATCAAGTCGCGAAGATTAAGATGGGCCGGACACGTGGCGCGAATGCCAACGATATGACCGTGCATAGAATTCTTGACGGTAAGCCAATGGGAAAGAGACCGACAGGGCAGCCGCGACAGAGATGGGAGGACAATATTAGGTTGGACCTCGGGGAGATCGGATCGGATGATCGAACGTGGAAGGAGAGCGCACGGGACAGGGAACGATGGCGGAGTCGATTCGGTGAGGTCATGAACTTTCGGGTTCCTACAGGCCAATAAATAGTAGTAAATAGTAGTATTAGTAACGATAATAGGAACGAAATAAGAACACATGAATAACTACAAATATAACAGAAAGAAAGGAAAACACATAGAAACAAACAAAATAAAGGGAAACAGTATTAAAAAGTTTAATCATACGATTAAATTAAATAAATAATAAATAATAATTAAATAATAAACATATATAGAATTGAAGATTGTAAGATAAAAACATTTCGGAAAATATTCTCAAATAAAATTTTACAATATTTTCAGTCATGTACACAATCCACAAAACCAAAGGCAATACTTCTCCTGGCATGTGTGGAATATTCATAATTTATAAAAGGTCTCCGTGGTTCCTTGGCCCCCACTTTTCACTACTTTAAGAATTATATCTCAACACTCCACATAACAATGTTTTCAACTATTAATTATATTCCCATCATTAATCACTCTATAGATTGTCACCAATTTCTTGAAGTCTTACTTAATCATTTATCAATAACATTGGTTGATCCCTTTTCCTCTGGAGACATATCATGTTTTCAAATCATCAAAACAGACGAAGGACCTTTCTTTTGTTAGTAACGAGCGCTACAATTGAAGACTTCTGAAGAGCATTACGTTGGCGAAACACAAGAGTCGGCTTACCAGTTGCGTAACAATCGGTGACTGCCTAATTGTCAATCAATGAGATGGCAATATTGACATCTGCATTTCCTTTTTGTTATGCACTCGATCTGAAGGACCGCCAGCAAAAATCAGTAAATAAAATTGCGTAGGTTTTTGAATAGAGATCTACAATAACAGATTATGTTCAAATTGTCAGTGATAAATTTTTTTTAATAGAAGCTGAAGATTATACTCGTAGCGTTACAACACATTGTTTTACCTGCGTATAACAACTAAACAAGGGAACTTGTCAATTTTCGCACCAAATGGTTTGTTTTTTAAGTGTGTATCTTTTCTGTTGTTTAATATAAATCTTCTATATTACCTGTCCGGGCTGCTATAACTTTCCGCATTGATTTCTTATCTACAGATAAATATGAACACATTGATGTAACTTTTACCTTCAATAAAGCTCGTCACCGCGAAGTGTTGAACAATTATTTTCCCCTTCAATTTCCTGCGTCAGTGGTGATGACGATCAGAACAGTGCGATATATCTACAAACGCTTATAGTTAATGCGTTTTGCGGAGAAATGAACAATGTCGTTCGAACCCACACTAAAAAGTAGTTACGCAAAAAAGTTTTTATTTCTGTAACGTTGTTCTTTCTGTAATGCAAATTCAGTTTAAATCTTAGGAGGTTTGACCCCACAAAAGTCATAGCATTTTTTCTCAAGTATGTGAGTACTGCTACACCTACCACAAGCAATTTTACTTTATTTATTGAATTACGTTTTTAGATACCTGTGTCAAACCGAACCCATAATGCAAGGATGGTTGTCTGACATTATATATTCAAATTATACTGCTCAGTTTCAAGGATTACCTTTCGGCATCGAGATCTGTGTTGTAGAGGAATGATAGGGTCTATGAGGGTATGCTAAAAAGTAATGCATACGTGCTTGTGGATCGCGAACAAATATAAAACAGCATGATTCGGCAAGAAGTATATTAAAGCATTATATTGGGTTGAACTGCATGAAATGTCCGATTGATAATAAAAATTTAAAAGCCAATATCATTTTTCCGTAAATTTTTATTCAATCAAAATAGGATTGTGGTGGTTCCGCCAAACCCCACCGCTCACTTACCTGAAAAACCCCCATGACTTCCACCCAATCTCATAACTTCGCTATCGCATTAGCACCTTAAATGCTTCACGCATTAAAGAGATCAAATCTTTAATCTAAAAGTCCCTGGAAAAGAAAACTTACCTTTCATGTATCTCTTCGCAAACAATACCCTGTAAGATTTCTTTTCTACCTTTTCAGGAATCCCAAAACCTATTCGGTACCTTCGGTTGCCAAGCAAATTCAAACTTTCCCACACCTGCACCGCAATCTTCACCCACCATTAACATTTCCTACTACAAGGACATTAATGCTTTCAACGCATTACATGAAATTTCCTGAAATATTCTGTTCACATATCTAATGCATCATTAGAATTCGCTGGAAAATAATTCATTGGCATATGTGTATTATAAGTAGGAAAACGATTCCGGCACCATTGTTTGCCAAGCAATTTTGTTCCTCATGTGCACCCTTATCTTTCCACGTGCACGTATCTTGCAGACCCTTTGTCCAAGAAACAAAAGCAATACGCGCATCTAGTGTCTAGTGCCATAAAACCGAATTCCTACGCATGTAAACATGCATAATATCCATCCAATGATTTGTTTTCCCACTAACAAACAATCTCCAATTCCTTTCTCTGCCGCAACGAATTTCCCTGCATATACAAATGCAAGCAAGGGATTCGTTTTGGCCACCGACCCAAGATACAATAGACAATTCTCATTGTATAAAGTATTGTAATACATTAGCACCTCTTTCGAATGGCTATTCGTATATTTACACAAGGGCATCACTCATCTAAGACTTTTATGATGACCTCGTCTCATCATTTTACATTTCTTCGAAGTATCGTCGTCTATTTATTTAGACGTGATGCTCTTCATAGACAACGATCTTCTCGATCCCTTTGTCCTTGCCGCCCGTCTGCTTTGTTTTCCTATTGCCTCCGCGCATGAGTAAACAACACAGATCTGAACGATCACACACATACCACCATGATCTTCATTACGAGATCTGGTTTCCTATTCCACCAAGAGAGACTTTACGTTTCTTTGGTGGTAAGTAAATACATATCCTTAGTGGAGAGGATATCTACCATCACACCACAAACTCACCCCAAGCGAAAGTTTAATCGCTGAGTCTAATTCCACCCGCCGACCACGCTGGTCGCACGATCTCCCGCTCTCTGCCGGCTGCGGAGATGCGTAAATTCCAGAGTCGCAAAAGAACACCCCCGAGTGTCGTCGAATGCGTCCGCGAGGTACAGAGTTGTTTTGAGACTAAGAGTTTAAATATAAAACCAGTGCGCATTAATTAGAAATGTGTGAATTTACAACTAAATCTTAATTCGAATTTTTCTCGCGGCATCATGTGTACTTGGATGCCATCATAATATGATAGTCAACGTACGGATTAATAAAGAGAACTTTAAATATGTTATAAAGATTTTTAGTGTTTCATTTAACTTGTTTCCTGCGGACGCTGTGTTGAAAAGTCTGGTTGCTTTTCTTTTCTTTCGGGTGAACAGTGCGTTTTCTTTCGTTAGTTTTGGCTTGCTCTAGGAGAACGATCAGCAGCGGAGCGGTGTTAAGTGGTTGTGGAGACGAGGTAGAACTCTCGCCCATGCAGGCGTCGCGACATCGCCCCCCACAGGATCAGTGGGGCATCTATGACATCCTTCCAACGTGATACAAGGTCAAATATCCCTTATTCGTAGAAGTGCTGACTTGTTGAGGCAATGAAATCTCCAAAGGTGTTTATGACCTCTGCTCGGTTCCGGAAGACCGGCTGCCGGCCAAATGAGTCCAGATTTCGGAAAAGATGGTAGTCCGTTGGGGAACTGTCAGGAGAGTACGGTGGAAATGGAGGCATTACAAATACTAACTACAACCAGTGATTTGTGAGGTATGGGATCTAGAATTGTCATGCAAACGGATTGGGCCGTGCCTATTCACCAACGTAAGTTGCAGCCAATTTGGCATGCAATATGTCGATTTTCTCATAATATTTGATAGCGTTTATCGTTTCTCCTGGTTGAACAAATGAAAAGTGGATTAGTCCTTTCGATGTCCACCAAATTGTCACCATCACCTTTTTGGGTGAAGATCGGGCTTGGGGGTGTGTTTTGGTTTTTCACCTGCATCCAACCACTGACCATTTCTTTTACGGTTATCATACAGAATCCACTTTTCATCACAGGTTGCGAAAACGGTTCAGTTTGGTTTCTGAATCTAAGCGATGCGCAGATTTCCAGGCGCCGTAGTTTTTGGGACTCATTCAGCTCATGGGGTACCCACTTATCGAGTTTTTTACCTTTCCTATGAGAGGAAGGTGTCGACTTTTTCTCATTGGAGATACTCCCGTGCTTTGTGCAACCTCCTGCACCGATTTCGTTGGGTCTGCATCCACCGTTACTCTTAAAACATCGTCGTCAACTAACGTTTCCGGCTTCTCACGCGGTCCATTCTTGAGGCCGAAATCTCCCGAACGGAATTTTCCAAAACAACGTTGTATAGTGCGTTCGTTTACCGCTACATCCTCAAATGCGTCATTAATGTTTTTCATTGCCAATGACGCATTATGTCCCATTTCAATTTCATAAGGGAAGAGGGTTCGAATTTGAACTGCCGACAGCATGGTAACCAATTCCTAGAAAAAAAAACTGTACTTGTAACGAACCCTAAAATTCTCCCACGTCAAGCACACTTTATACAAAAAAGAAAATTTAACGTTCTTTTTTCCGACTGAGCGAAAATCGGACACATTTAATGTGGTACAACCCAATGTAATTCTTAAACTTTAATATCATATATTTATTTTTCAATATAGTTACTGTTGAGGCTAATAGATTTCTTCCAACGTGTAACAAGTTCTTTTATTCCGTCACTTAGACTTTTCTCGAATCCAGGACTTGACAGCGGCCTTCACCCCTTAATCCGACGGGTAATGGTTACCCATGAGGTCTCTCTTGAGTGGAAGAGGAAAATTGAAATCGCATTGTGCTCGATCAGGGGAATAAGGGGGATGTGGAATGGGCTCAAACTGCAAGCTTCTTCACTTGTGCGCGGGGTATGTGGACTAGCATTATGTTACAAGATTATTGACCCCGGGCTGTGTCTAACACTACAACTTGACGTCGGGGGAATTTCAAAGTCTGTATGTACTGACAAGAATTTACCGTTGCCCCTCATTCCAGAAAATCAATCACATAAACTCGATGAGCATCCCAAAACACAGCCAAAAGATGTTTTTTTTTTGCGAAGGGTTGTGTGTTTAACTTTATTGGCTGTTGAGAAGACGGATATCGAGATTCAGCGCTCTCTCTTTTCTTTTCCGAATCATAATGATGGACCCATAACTTATCCCCTATCAAAACTTCCAAAATGAAGTCATCTCCTTTCTGCAAAAGGAGCTCCGGCATTCCAATCGCGCCGTTTGTTCTCGTAGGAAGACGGAACCCATCGTGCACAGATTTTACGGGGTCCCAATTGTTCAATAATAAATCTGATACGTTCCTTGGATATTCCAATATTTTTTACGATACGGTTTTGAGGTATCCCCTTGTAATTTTGAATCAAATCGTTAACGAGTTCACGACGATTATCGCCTATGGCAGTGATCGGCCGCTGCAAGTTTCATCAACAATTATGGCGTTTCCAAGGTCGCAATCTTAAAAAGTCATAATTTATAACTATCGATTTACGATAGATCTATCAGTACCATCCTCACCATTAACATCTTTTAAACGATGATAAATTTCAATAGAATCCTCTTGTTTAGCAGTTAAAAATTCAATATCAGCACTTCGTTTAAGTCCCGTACACTTAGCACTAGAATAATCCCCCTAACTTCCCGCTCTTAAAAGACACTGGATGAAGGCTTGACCGCGGGCCTACGCAAGCGTATTAAGAGGGAATGTTACTTCCTTTTTCCGCTGCCGCGCTTCTGAACATCGTTTCATTCGTGTTCTGCAAGCACGCATGCATTACTTTTCAGCATGCCCGCTTAACAGTTTGCCTTAGGGCGAGCATATGAAACCAATTCCCCATCAACGAATACTGGTCCAAACATATCATCAGTATTCAAGAGGTCCAATTTGAGATTGTGAGACAAGGAAAGTTAGGGCATACTAAAATGGCTTTTAGCACTACATTCCATATGTAAGACTACTTAGATTCGTCAAACGTTAGAGACAAGTGATTGTACAACAGATACAGATTGTATAACAGATATGGGATAATAGTTCGAGTTTCTCAATGGTGCCATTGTTTTTACGAAATAGGCGCCTGGCTTAAACGACAAAAACTGATCGAACGTCGCAAAACCACCTGGTACTCGAGTAGGTTCAAAACATTATCACTGATTGCGATTATTTCAGCTAACCTGCCCATTTCCTCTTTTTTGTCATGATTTAGAGTTGTGCACATTGAGGTTGCCTTTAATAATAATCCCCGATGCTAGGTGGTTGATTTAGTGGTTAATATGTTAACGATTTTCGAAGAATATGGTCGATTGTTTTCTGTAAAGACAACTTCAAAAAAATTCGATGATTTTCATTTTTGAAATTAAGTTAGTCATGATAGTACTATCGCATTTGCGACGCTAGTGAAAATTGTGTGATTCGAGCCGACGCTATCACAGTAGGAACCACTACAAAATGGAACCAATGCTGAACACATCAGGCCACTCCCGCGTGTACGAATTCGATTTCTAAACTCAAATACATTCAACTTATGTGGAATTGCTATGTTATTGCTAGGTATACGGCTGATGATTTTTCTTATTCGATTTCCTTGCGGTTTTCTTCACTATTTGCTTATGTATTGTGTGTGTATCTGTTAGGAACGGCACAGTACGTTCCGTGATATTTCCGGAAGCAAACTACGGATTCTATTAGGGGGAAGTCCATCCAACAATTTGATCAAAAACACGAACTATAAACAGTTCATCTCAGCGTGATCCGGTCCGTCCGCGAAGCACAGTCAACGCTCAATTAGTAACGGGATTTTGTAACATCAGAGGCATCGGCTTCACCAATACGAATGAAAACACCATTCACCAGTATTTGCAAAAGGGGTACCCTGATATCCTGGCCCAAGTCAGGAATCAGGTCGACTTGTCTACTGACTAGATGTATCTTCGTAGTTCAATAGTTCTGTGAAATTTCTTTGTTGTCTCTACCACTCCCCGAATGCTCATTAAACAACGATACTTTTCGCACATTTTTCAAGTATCGTCGACTGGATACAAATCAACAGCCCAGCTTCTGAAATTGTCTTTCTTGGTGACTTTGACGTACACATCTCCGGCTGGGTGGTACATCCCAACAGAACCCACGAGGCTGGGAAGCTGGTCAAGGTGTTCGCTGTTAGCCGCAGTCTGACTCACCTCGTGGAGGAAGCTACGTGAATGCCGGATTACCGAGCTGATTTTGCGATTACTCTGGATCTGTTTTCAATATCCGAGCCGGTCATTTACCAGGTGTACCGGTGTGAAATGAACGTCAAGATACAAATGTATCGACAGGGAACGTTTGTTGTGAACGACCCCTTATATTTTTTTATTTGGTTGCTATGACATCTGTCAAACATATTTAGTATGCTCAAGTCATTGTACAAACATCTTCAGTTTTTTAATCCTGTTAAAAATGTCGAAATTTGTACCAGAAAATGATGAGGGAGTCGCATCGAATGCTTGTCGAGGCTTATGGTGATCATGCTCTATCGGAAGCAACATGCAAAATATGGTTTAAGCTGTTCAAAGATAATGATTTTGATGTGCGAAATGAAGAACGTGGTACACCACCAAAAAAGTTTGAAGACGCCGAATTGCAACCAATATTGGTTCAAGATGACACTGTACGTCAAAAACAAATGGCACAAATGTTAAATGTTGCACAACAACAATTTCTGACCGTTTAAAAGCTATGGGGAAGATCCAAAAGTGGTGCATCTGGGTGCCACATGAATTGAATGGCAGGCCAATGGAAAAGCAAAACACCACATGTGAAGCGTTGCTTCTACGACACGAAAGGAAGTCAGTATTGCATCGAATTGTGACTGGTGATGAAAAATAGATTTATTTTAATAATCCTAAATGCAAAAAGTCATGAGTACATCCAGGTGAAGCGTCAACATCGACTGCAAAGCCTGATAGGTTCGGAAAAAAGACAATACTCTGTGTTTGGAGGGACTAGAAGCGGGTAGCGTATCACGAACTTCTAAAACCTGGCAAAACTGTTGATGCGTAACGCTACCGACAACAAATGATCAATTTGAACCATGTATTGATCGAAAAACGACCGGAATGGGCCACAAGACACGGAAAGGTAATTTTGTATAATGATCCGAATCATACAGCAAAACCCGTCGAACAAACAGTAAAAGCTCTCGGCTGGGAAGTGTTACCCCACCCGCCGTATTCACCAGACTTGGCTCCTTCCGACTACCATTTGTTTCCATCGATGGGACACGCATTGGCTGAGCAGCATTTCAATTCCTAGGAAGAAGTCGAAAATTGGGTCTCCGAATGGTTTGCCTCAAAAGACGACCGGTTTTATTGGCGTGGTATCCACAAATTGCCAGAAAGGTGGTCGAAATGTCTAGAAAGCAATGGCCAATACTTCGAATAAAATGTTTTTTACTTTTTAAAAAAAATGGTTTTTACTTTTAAAAAAAAAAGCTTACTTCATACCGGTACACCTGACATAGTCTGGAAATGACTGCGCCGTTGGAAAGCTCAAATCACTGTTTCATATCGGTTACGAAATCAATTAAATTTCAAAACCTAAGCAGCTTCGCCAGCTATGGAGATACAGAACGGCTAATTGGGACAATTTGGGGAATTTGTTCGCATTCTTTACGTAGTGAGAGATATGCTTTGGCGATTCTGGTGTTAACGAATGTGCGGATTCAGTCCCGGAGATTATCCTTCTCGAGATGGAGTTCTTCATTCCGTATTCCATCAAACGAAATTCATCTGATTAGTTTTGTTTTGATGAAAAAAGCGAACAGAAAACAGCGCAAAAATACAGCTTTTAAACAATGGGGCTTTAATCCCACAAAGGTCAACAAAACAAATTTTGTCAGAATCAGGACCGCGTACAATCAGCCGATTGTTACCGCGAAGAAAATTCACAATGATAAACTGACCAACAAAGTGCTTCAGCACCCAACTGGTTCGCGTCCTTCTGGTCTATATTAGCAATAAATTCTTCTTTTCCTCCAGGTGGCGTGGTAGACAGCGGGACACTAGTCACGAATTCAAAAGATAAATCCGATGTGCGAATTTATTTTCCACAAATTCAACTTTCGATGTCGGTCTTTTGAAGCCGCATCTGCCCGCAGCGGTGCAATCTTCAATGCCAGATGTGAAATTCCGGCAACGTGATATTAAACGCATTCGCCGTGAACTGGACTGTAAGAAAGCAACCGGCCGGATGGAATATCAGCAATAGTCCTTAAAAACTGTGCTCCAGAACTGTCCCCGGTTCTTGGCAAACTACTTTGGCGGTTTTTTTATGTGTGATGGTGTCAATGTGTTCCGCCGAACACTAGTTGGTGGTGATGAAATAACGTTCAAGCAGACGACACTCACAAAACAAGTCAAATAAAAGTCGCTGTGAGCTTGCCCTGGGTTTGGCTCTTTTATTTTCTGGGTATTGACTAACAACCCCAGTAATTAGTAAAACATAAAGGTACACTATATTTATTATCGAATCTTTATTTAATATTTTTACTATTTAATCGAGTATACCGCACAACTAAATGATTATTTCATATCGTTAATACTGTTTTAAAATAGATTTTCTTATATAATATGTTTATGGTTTAATCGAGTATACCGCACAACTAAATGATTATTTCATATCGTTAATACTGTTTAAAAATAGATTTTCTTATTTAATATGTTCATGGTTTAATCGAGTATGCCGCACAACAAAATGATTATTCCGTATCGTTAATATGACTTTTAATATTTGGCACACCACGACTGTTATTCTATGCTTCAATGCTTCTCCAAGACTGATTCATCAATTCATCCCGACTCGCAATGGTTACCTCACACGCAACCCCTTTTCTTATTTTTTTCTTCTTTCTATTTTGCACACTCAGCGCCAGGACCCAAAACAGACCACTGCCCCGACCACCATATACGGTGCGCCTTTAGCTTTTTGCTAGGCGAACAAGAAAAAAGGAAAGGGTGAATACACATACACGCTAATCGCGTCGGCCGCTTACGTGCGTGTCCCCCAGCATGCAGACACGGGATCATCGCCATCCACATGACCTGCAGGTTTGCACAGGGGTTGAATTGTTTACACGATCACTACTGCTTGAAGCATTATTGGTGATCGTGCAAACTTCGCTAGTGTATCTTCCATAGGAACGACGAATATTCATACGATCGCGATCACAGCCAGGATCGCCGCCGATCGCATATCGATCGTCGTGCAAATGGTGCAGGTGGCTATTCCCTGTGTTTGCTTCTCCTTTAGGCAAGCATGTTATTACTTGCCTGTAGTTGGTTTTTGCCACCGAATTGCCCGCCGTGTTCGCTGATGAAAAAGGGGCAGCTTGCCTGTGTGCGACGGTGCTGGATCGAAGATATTCTTGTCCGAATATCTCGATTGATCCGTTGGTTGAGGATGCGACCGTTTTTCTCCACTCGAGAAAGGGTGCCTGTTGGCGGGAACCAATGTTGAAATATTTTCCGTTGACCGTCGGCGCCGCTTGAACTTCCCCGGTGTGTGCTGTATGTTGAGCAAATTCTATCGGATATTCATGTTGTGCTACGCACAAACAAGCTATTCATCCTTGCAGGAAATTTTACTCTTTTTCCTTATAGAACTTGATGCTCTGCGACGACCAGGCTTTGTTGTTTCCGCCCCCATGGTGCGGCACGAAAACCAAGGTCCCTAGCGCATCAACCGCTCGCCCAATAATTTCGGACTATGCACCGTCGCCTAGGTTAATGCCCTTTCTTATTGGTGTTCCCGTTGAAAATGTGAGGCGGGCAGTGGCGTCGGGGGAAAAAAAATGTATTCGCCAAAATGACCGGCCGATAACATTACAGTCTATTTTATCCAAGGTAAGGCAAAAGGTCATCAATGCCGAGTTGATTAAATGCTTTGAATTCAGCGGACTTGTAAATGATCTTCTTCTCCTTTGTAAATCTCAAATTAGACCCAGCTCGAATATTGTTCCCATGTTTGGAGCTTTGCTCCTAAACATACCCTCGACCTACCTGAGAGCATACAAAGACGGACAATCTGCCTGATCCAGGACACAGGGCTGATGTTGGGACTATGTTACAGTCACTATCGCATCGAAGGCGCGCAGCGGACCTTTGTCTGTTTTACTCATATTATCACGGCGACTCTTCCTCGGAGATTCGTGGTATTATCACGCGAAGTTCGATTTATTTGGGCCGCACAAGACAATCTGTTGGATCCCACCAAATTGCAGTTTATCTCTTAATGTTACATACCACTTTGTATCAGAACTTGTTCCATTACAGAACGGGAATACTTTGGAACTCCCTCCCAGCGGGAATATTTCTGTAGCGTTACAACCTGCAACCATTCAAGAACAATTCCAACAGTTATTGAATGGAATCTCAGGTCGCTGGGTCAACGCTATATGTTCGTGTCCTCTGAGAAAAGTATACATAAAAAACAAGTCAAAAGATGACTGATTCATCACGTTTTTGGATAGATAGACCAAACGACATGAAAATGTGTTTAAATTGCAATATAGTGAATCGGTTGTGTTCGGCCCAACGAAAATACGCCGAATCGTTTGATGAGTCACCTGAGTCTCGATTAAGGCCAAAATATAGTATTTTTCTGATTGTAAATGTTTGATGAACGGAGCTTACGCTCGTATTATTGAAAACCAGTTATTTGATATTAAAAGAATGTGGATATTAAAGTTCAAAACTGGAGCGAACCCGATTCAATACAAACGAACTGTTGACTATATTGTTGTTATATCAAATTTCGCACGCTGTTTCCCTTAAGACAGCCTCTCTTGAAGATCCGGTTAGAGAACTAGTTTATATTTAGAATTCTTTGTCTTAACGGGTATCATCATCCCATCTCGTCAGCCTTAGAACGGACTCTCAGCCAATATGCACGACAGAGTTAAATATTTACCTCAAACGTGTCTCGGAACATGTAGCATGATGTAGTTGTATGAAGCTAAGTAGAGGAAGTTGGAGCTGGTTACTTTTTTACCCGAGCTATCGGTCAAACTCTAGAACATAGCTAATTATTTCTTTAGACCATTTTACGGAGCATATAGCATGATGGAGTGTTGTGTGACCGGTCCAATGGACGTTGGACCTAGTCCATTATCTTATGAATTTAATTGTTATTGGGTTTAGCAAATAACAAAATCCACGACTTATCTAAATATTTTTTCGTGATATTCAGTTTTACGACATTGATTTAAAAATAGAGTTTTCAATTTTAATTCTTAGTCGTGAGCACTTTAAACTATACAATGATCTTGGGTAACTCATTCCTAGTATTTTCAACTATTTCGAAAAACAGCGATTGCTCATCGAGGTGGCGGGCATGATTTACACTGTAAAACATTTCATGCGAATTTTCATAGTAATCTTTCATGACTATTACTATTACTATCATCATCATCGGCACTACAACCGGGAACCGGTCTTGGCCTTATTTAGCGAGTCCCGAGACTTGTTGAATTTTCCATAAAGATTTGTTTTTTTTCGGGCAATGTCATTAGTCTTGCGCCAGAGGCTCCACGACGGGGAATCGAACTCCAGTCTCCCGCGTGACAGCCGGGTATACTAACCACTATACTATCGAGGAGCCCTTATTACTATTACTATACTACTATTTATTAGCCTATAGGTACTCGCAAATTCATGACCTCACTGACTCGGCTACGGCATTGTTGTCTGTCCGGCGCACTTTCCTTCCACGCTTGGCAACCTGATCCAATCTCCTCAAACCTTATATTGTCCTCCCATTTGCGTCGTGACCGTCGTATCGGCCCTATCTTTGCCCAATTTCGCTCCACGGCCACCACAGCTTAATCTTGGTGACCTGATTATTTTCGCTATTGTAGGTTTGAAATACGGAGCTTTATATAACGTGATAACAGTTTCGATTTCAGCAATGACTACGTACCAACTAGCCTTATCGGAATGCAGGCTTTTGCCAATTTTCTTTGACATTTCGTTACTGGCCATTAGTATTGTTCCCAGGTACTTAAACTCCCTAACTTTTTCAAATATCTTGCCTTTAACGTTTATATGCGCTCCTGAGGAGCACCTGCCCTCGGCATAATCATACATTTTGTTTTGTCTTGATTTATTTTTCTAAGTTCATCTCCTCTGTCGCTCGAGTGATGATTTCACTGTTTTTACTTACAGTTTCCAGATTATCGGCTAAAGGGGCGATGTCATCCGGATATGCGAGCACTTGTGTGATTCCGTTCAGAAATGATACGGCCATGTTGTCGTCTTATAGCTTTCTGATGACATACTCGAGCACAAGATTAAAAAGACATGGTAAGAGGACATCCCCTGTTTTAGTCCGTCATAGACTTCACTGGTTCTCAGAGATGGTTTTCTATTCTAACTCGCCCTTTTATGTTCGTTCATGAAGATTTGAAGAGATACGGTATGTTTCTTCGGGATTTCCAGCTTAACTACAATATCATAGAGCCATTGCCTTGCGACGTAGTCGTAGGCTTTTTTAAAATCAATGAAAAATTGGTTGACCGTCTCTCCGCATTTCCACTTCTTTTCTAACAATTCTCTTATGGTGATCATTTGGCCGCTCGTTCTCGCGGAATCCACACTGATAGTCTTCCGAAATTTATTCTGCATATGGTGTAATTCTCGCCAATATGATATTTCTCAGTATTTTATAAGTGGTTGAAAGCAATATTATTTCTCTACAGTTCTCGTAGTCACATCTGTCGCCCCTTTGGAATATAGGGATTCACTCCTCCGGAGTTTCTTGTCCTATATTGTTTTAATTAATTGGTGGATCATTCGAGCGGTTGCCGGTCCTCCATACTTCATAAGCCCGTATGCAGTGGACTTCGGGAGCCTTGTTGTTTTTCAATCGTTTTTTGCTTCTACTACTACTTTGAAGGAAGACTCTGGGATCTGTGGGTGGGCTATATGTACCTCTGATACATTTATTTATGATGTGGTGCGCATATTAAGAACGTTTTCAAAGTACTGCTTTCACCCTATGACGATATTATTTGTTTCCGTGGCCAGGCAGCCATCTGCGTGTCAAATTATTTTGGTTCTTCCTCGGTAGCCATTCCTAATGACATATATTCATTCGATGTTCTTAGCTCTGAAATTTTCTAAAACTTGTTCGACTCGACCCTACTCCCATTCGCGTTTTTTGCGTTTGAATAGTCTCGTTGTCTCTTTCAGAATTGCCGCGTATCTTTCTGCGTTGACTTCATCATATCTTTCTAACTGGACCCCTCTAAGGCGTTTACGTTGTTCGATCTTCGCCTGACACTCATCGTCAAACCAAGGTTTAATTGTTTTCTTAAATCGTAATAACTTATGGGCTGTTTGTTTCATTACGACCCAGATTGATGCCCATTCAATGTCCACATTAGTGGTTTCCTCTTCCCTACTACTCCCATTCTCTAGGATGCTAAACCCATTCGTCAGTTCGTCTTGATATTCAAGCCTTTAGCGCCGGTTTTTCAGTTCATCAATGTCGAATGTTTGGCTCGTCTCCCGCGACTGATGATGTGGAGTCGCTACCATCCGACTCCTAATTATGCGTAACACTAAAAGATGATCGGAATCGGAATCTGCTTCTCTATATGATCTAACGTCAAGGATGGGTTATATAGAAATGATCAGCTGGGAAAGTGCCAGTGTTATATAAAAAGGTGATGAACATCCGTGTTGCGTACACCCCCGGTGTTATCTAAAAAGGTGTGGATGAAAACAACCGGCTGGGTTAGTTGTTTTTGTTGTATTGTTGCGCCGACCGTGATGCGCCAAATTTTGTACTATTTTGTTGCTAATGAATTATAAAATTGGTTGTATGCAAAATATAAAGGTAATATTTTGGACTGCGCCAAAACGTTGTGTATTTTCTTCTTTTTTGGAGGAACTGTCATTTATTTGTTGGATGAACCCATAGAGTTATGTAACTCCGAAACCAAATAATAATGTAATTTATTAAGCTATTGTTTGTTGGGGATGATATAAAATGAAAAGGCTGCGCCAGGTGTTGGGAGAAATTCATACAACACCAAAATTACTGGGATTCATCCAACTACAGTAGTGCGTCAAAAATGCTAGAGGCTTCCGGACTGCCCACGGTGTCGGCTATTCGGTCAACGGTGCGTTTCTGTTTTCCACCATTTTCCGTTCAGCGCAAGTCCAGGGCAATGGAATGTAGGGTAACGGTCCGTTACGTACCATTAGCGGTGCGGAGGCTATATTTTTAAATTAAAAGCTTTGGCTTACCTCCTTTAGTGTTGTTGGGTCATTTCCGTTGGGATGATCTTGTAGGGTGGGGGGGGGGGGGGGGGGGGGCGTTTACCGAATGGAATGGACGGCGTGAAGGGTGTGCCCTCGCAACTTCCTTCGGTTGGCGTGGGGGCTTCTGAACGGGGGACTCGGTTTCCGTAAGTTCCCTGGCAATGGAGGCGCAGTCTCCTTTTATGGGATCCTTGGTTAATTCGAGACAAAGCACATTACCTTCACTTGGTCTCCGAGTGGATTAATCCGCCATTGGCTTCGATTTAGGAGCTGCAATAAATGGTAATAATCACTTCTCTTCATAGAGTAATGTTCCGAATAAATAAACCTACGCACAGTCCGTGCAAGCTCCCCATCAACGAAATACACCGCGAAAATGAAATGTCCAACATTAGTTTGAAATGACACTATTTTCTTTATTTTATTTTTATCGATTAATTCCTTTTTAGTTTTATACATTAAATTTTCTATTTCACGTTTGGCGTTGCTTCGGCCTCCTAGAATTCGACTCATCATGAATTCAAAATCTGCCGCCCCTTTATACTTTTTCGTCGTTAAGATTTGTCAACGTATTTATTGTAAAAATTCCAAGAAGCAGACACATGGTTTCGTGTGCTTTAGTTGGAATAAGGTTCTGGGAAGTGACTAGGAATCTATTTGAATAAGTTCCTGGAAGGGAAATTATGAAATGTATTTTGAGTTAAGCATTTCATGATGGTAGGATTATAGGGAATTGAATCAATGCACGACAAATGGACTTTGGTTTAAATTTATCGTGCATATGATTAAATTGGATTGGGGTGTAAGTTAATTTGAAATTGAATCAATGTGCGACAAATTAACTTTTGGTTTAACTTATCGCTCATATAATTCGATATGGAATTTGGATTGGGATTATAGGAAGTATTGGGGATTTGGACGGGAGTAATGATTTAGGATCACTAAAGCGGTCACCCGACCTGGCAACGGGGCAACCACGGTGACCTTTCGGTTCTAGCTCCTGGAAACGCCTGGATTATCACTTTAACACACCGCACTTACCCTTGTATTATGGGAACTTTAACCAGGAGTCGCCCCTGCTGTCCTTGTGCGGGTCCGCCTCGGGTACCAACAATCCAGAAAGAAAACAAACGGGACACTTCTCCAATAGAATCGTCTTTCGTAGACTCATTTTTTTCACACTCAAACACAGTTGAAATACATTAGTTTTAATTTACATTCTTTAATAAATATACTTGGAACAAATTCAACACATTTTTTAACAAGTAAAGAAAAATAACAACAGTTGAAAGTAAAATAACTCGCTTCGTGCGAGGAGACAGACTGAACAAAAAAATTCTCCTCCTTCGAAGAGATCAGATCTGATTCTGTTTAGTAGGTGCACTCTCTCTCCATCCCCCATCATTCCACCACCTTTCGAACATAATCCCGGTCATTCGAAGATTGACCCAACAACGCGGGTGTGTGCAATCGCTAGTATTTAAGTGTAGATTCACAATGGAATGTGGGTCCCAGTCAATGTTTAGCTTTTTATGCTTTATTTTTAATTTATTTAAGAAAAAGTGGTCTATTTGGTTACACATTACGTCGTAGGGGTGGTATCCATCTGAACTTATGAACACCGTGATTTTCACTATCAGATTTATTGACGTGGCGAACGTGATAATTCGAATTTCATTATTATTTGAAACGTCTTGTAGGGTTTCTTAACCTATAGTTAGTTGGAAGATGTCTTCGATTCTAATTTTGCATTGAAGTGCCTGAGGAGGATTTTAGCATCGAATGAGGAAACTCCCTCTGGGGTCTAGCAAATTCATGCAAACGGATCGAACCATGCCTATTGAACAACGCAGGTTGGTTTTCAGCCAATTTGGCATGCAATAGTCGATTTTCTCACAATATTTTATAGCCTTTATCGTTTCTCCTGGTTCAAGAAATGAAAAGTGGATTGGTCTTTTCGATGTCCACCAAATTGTCACCATAACCTTTTTTGTGAAGATCGGGCTTGGGGGGTGTTTTGGTTTTTCACCTGCATCCAACCACTGCCCAGGTCTTTTACGGTTATCATACAGAATCCACTTTTCATCACAGGTTCCAAAAACGGTTCAGTTTGGTTTCTTAATCTAAGCGATACTCAGATTTCCAGGCGCCGTAATTGGGACTCGTTCAGTTTATGGAGTAACCACTTATTGAATTTCTTTACCTTTCCTATGAGAGAAAAATGTCGACTTATTGTCATTGGGGATACTCCCATGCATTGTGCAATCTCCCGCACCGATTTCGTTGGGTCTGCACGCACCGTTGCTCTTAAAACATCGTCTTCAACAAACGTTTCCCGCTTCTCACGCGGTCCATTCTCGAGGACGAAATCTCCCGAACGGAACTTTCCAAACCAACGCCGTCTAGTGCGTTCGTTTACCGCTACATCCTCAAATGCGTCATTAATGGTTTTTATTGCCAATGACGCATTATGTCCCATTTCAAATTCATAAAGGAAAAGAGTTCGTATTTTATCTGCCGACAGCATGGTAAACAACTCATAGAAAAAAAATGGCTGTCCTTGTAACGATTTCTAAAATTCTCACACGTCAACCACACGTACCACTTTACTTTATAAAAATGAAAATTTAACGTTCTGGCACAGATGTTCACTCGAGAACTTCTTATTTCCGACCGAGCGAAAATCGGACATTTCATTTGGTACAATCCAGTACTTCCTCTAGGATCTCATAGAACGTGTCTTTCGGTTCTGGTTTCAGGGCTGTACGTTTACAGGGGGGGGGGGGGGGGGGTACGCGGTGGAACGACGTTCCCTTACCTTTTTTTCAGAATCGGAACGCGTTTCAGTACTTTTTTAGTAGACATTTTATTAACTGCAAATGAAAATTATATTTTAATTGGCGAATTTGAAAAACATTTCACAAAATATGTTAACTAACAGAGTATTTATCTTCCTTTTTGTGTTAATCCATATATTTATTTAATTTCTTTGTGTTAATTTATTTAATGTTATAATTTGTTTGTTTGCCTTGTGTGTAAACCCAATTCGGTTTCGGTGGTGTAGACTTTCACGAGTTTCGAAGTCGAACGCCGTCGAGGTCGAATTGCGGTGTCAGCGTTGACAGGAGGAGAAACAGTTTGTTTTTGAAAGAATTAGAGAGAGGTCAGCGGAAAAGTGAGATATTTTGAGGAAATTTAAATATTTTAAAAGATAAAAATATATTTTAGTGCTAATTAAATACTTTAAGTTAAAAACCAAAATCAGCTATTAAAAATTTAAAATAAGCGAAAAACGTAAACAACCCACTTTGGGCAGTTTCTTTGGAAAAAAAAACTTAAAACGCAACAAGAAGAAAATGTACAAGTGCTCGAAACTAAGAAAAATCAAATGAATATTCCATCAACATCAACAGAAAATTTTCAAAAATAAGCAGAATCCCCAGTAATAAAATCATCTAATATAGCTCGCGGATTACCATCTAGATTTAGTGCTACAGAAATAATTGATCATATAGGAATTCAAATGAAATCCAAAATTTGTCAACAAATAGTAAAAGTTGAAGGAAAGTTATCTATTATCATAGATGAATCTAACACTTTAAGTAAAAAGTCAGGTCTTATTATATATTTAAAATGCGAGATCGATAAAATGAAATATCCTCATTTCTTGTTTCTTGATTTAATTGAACTGCAGGATCAAACAGCTAACACCATAACAGAGGTTCTCTTAAAACGTTTGGAGAAAAATGGTTTTGGTGATAATTATTTAAAACACCATTTAATTTCATTTACAAGCGATAGGGCCAGTGTTATGTTAGGAAGAAAATCTGGAGTAGGAACAAGACTAACACGGATATATCCGAATCTAATTACATGGCATTGTCTAAATCATAGGCTCGAATTGTCGGTAGGAGATGCTTTTTCTGAGGTTAATGGGGTTAATCATTTTCAAATATTTATGGGCATGTTATAGTCCTTATATAGTCAATCTCCGAAAAACCAAAGAGAAATTGAAACATGTGCAGCTGCGCTCGGTGTGGAAATTAAACGTATTGGACGTATATTTAACGTCGGATGGGTGGCCAGCTCCTTTAGGACTGTATCAGCAGTTTGGCAGAATTGGTCATCTTTATCCCATCATTTCGAAAATGCGAGTAAAGACAACAACCGCACTAAGACGGAACAATCCATGTTCAATGGATTATATAAAAGAATACCATCGAAACAATTTATTCAAGATTTGGCCTTAATGTATGATGTTCTATTCGAGCTATCTATTCTATCAGAAGCATTACAAAAAAGAGAAACTTCAATAGTATATGCAGGCAAATTGATTCGCCGCACAATCATTTATTTAGAACATTTAAAAAATCCTGAGAAAGGAAAGAAGTCGTTGGAAGCAGCTTCTGCTTGTGAAATAATGCAATTATCTTCAATTACGTTAACAGATAATAAAATGGCAAAATTGATTCACAGAAATCAATTCCTAATTAGTATTATTAATAATATGAGGAATAGGCTGAACACCACATCAGCAAGTTGTTTAGATTCAGACGGAATTTTGACTTCCGACAGTTCCGACATTGTTAAAGAATTGCGAATTCTTGAACCAACCGAATGGCCATCTGAATTTAATTTGGAATTTGGAGAAAAGGAAGTGGAATCTCTCTACCAACGCTTTAATTTACCCTTGGGGAAAACATTAAATGCCTTTAGAGATTACTTGGCTTGTGGTGGTCGTAACATTTCAGACGTTTTGGAAACTTTAAAAAAATATTCTAAAATTATAGCCTGCAGTTCTTCAGAATGCGACCGTGGTTTTAGCAGCATGAATTTAATTGGAACCGAAAGAAGATCACGCATTTTAATTGATCATGTTGCAAATTTATTGTTTATTAACTTCATGGACCATCCTTGGAGTTTTGGAATCCAATTTTCTACGTAAAAACCTGGTTGCGTTCTCATCGATCCGCTACTGACCAGCAAACTAAAAAAGCAGGGGCATATGTGTGTGATCCTATTTGGGAGTTTTTGTAGTACACCATAAGTGTACTACACAATAATAATATCTTTCTGATTTTCATCTTTTTTTGAATTTCATTTCTTGTGTTCGTTAATATTTTGTATAGTAAGAATAAGAAAAAATAAAAACTTACATGGAAAAGAATAATTTGCTGAAAATAGGACTTTTTTTGCTCCCACTATGCGTTCCTTTACTTCTTATTTTACCAATACGTCACTGGTCCTGCTGGAAGCATATGCTTCCGTCAGCATAGCTCGAGAGATTCATTGTACCACCATGTCAAGGTTCCTACCACGCGGGGGAGGTTTTCATGACGCTCGAAACAAAATTATTTTTCGTCATCGAAGTTTACTTGGTAAGCTAGTTGAGTTAGTCCGGACTGAATTTGTAAAGGCCGGAGATAAAATTATTATTCAATTGTTGCAGAGTTGTCACTAATTTAATTGTAATTGAAAAATAACAACACAGAATTGTGAAAAATCATTTGAAAGGCACTTTACGAGCGGAACAGTAAACTTTCTTAGTTTCAAAATATTTTTTGACGTCCTAGAACAATTACGTTTTAATTGCATTATACGAAGAATCATACTGTGACAATTATTGCATCTGCTTTACTTCTCTAAGTGCAAGCACTGTACATCAAGATCAAAAAACAGTTCTCGAAGATAATTTACATATCCAATACAGAAAGAAATCAGATGTATTTCTTTAGCGCCATATCTAATTTTATCTTAAATACACTTTGATAGGATTATTCATGATCGACAACTCCACCTAAGGGGCTTCAAAACTCGAAACGAATTGTCACTCAATGGATATTGCAATCGCAAGAGTTTATTATTTTCCCATACATCCTTAGCAATACGCTACATCTAGCTACACCATTATTCATTAATAATTGCTATAGCATTATGGGCACAGAAGACTCCTACTGACCTCAGTATGGCCTGTCCGACAATGAATAAAATTTACAATTTCAACTTTCAGCAACAATTAACAGAATTTTTGCTGAAATCAATTTCAAAACCGACAGTGCATTAAAGCAGATACATAGGACCCCATTTGTACCATTTCCCATGAGTGATTTAATGTTATGTCCGATAACTGGGATTCCTTCCTTACCAAATCAAAGTCGCCATACCGACAAATCCCCTGATATTCATGACTATCGCAAATCTATAAATTCTCCCATGCGAGTAAACGTGTTCCAAAACGTCAGGCAATCATACGTCGTGTCTCTGAACTGGCAATTTTCTAAAGTTTATGACATGATGTAATTGTATTCGTTGTCCTCAGAACAATTGAGATGTCGGTGAAATAATGCCAGAGACATCCTGTTGACAGGTAAATCATCCCAAAACGGATTCTGCCTATGCATTAGGGTGGATCCTGGCACCGTAAATTTGATGAGCTAGACAGTCCGGGAAAAGGAACAATTTTCATGTAGAGGCGCTCTACTGATTTCAAGGGAAACCATAAGTGGTTCATAAATTTAGGATTTTATTTGAAAGGATAAAAAGAAGGCATTTCATCTTCGACACAATTGCGAAAACATTCAGGAAACGCCCGTTTATAAAATACGTTCATCCAATGAATCGAGTTGGAACTGGCAAAATGTTTGGAACGTCACTCATTCGTGTTAGATAAACAATACCCAAAGAGTTATCGTACAGTTCTAGTACACGAACATTCAAGGTCGATAGGATTTCCGTCTAACACCTCTATGGCGCACATTTTGTAGAATATGGTAAACACTAAAAAAAAATGGAAATTTTGGTTTTTATGGTTTATCCAAAAACTGTATATTTTTATGGAATGATTTAATTTAGAAAAGTCCCTTTCAATGATAAGGTGTCTTTAAGTTAATAACGAATATTTAAATATTTTTGCAGTCATGAGGCAAGGTAGTTTTCTAACTAGGAAGACCACGATGATTAATGTTTCCCTATTTTTGACGCGTACCACATGTAACAAGTAATATAGTTGCATATTTGAAAACTGAATTTGCGTTTATGTATTTAATTATGAGTATCTCATATACTGTTGTACTCTTATACAGTGTGGCCCAACTCAGGCGAGGGCATTTCTTTCTGAAAAAATCATTAAAAAATGGGTCTATTTTCCTGTTTAAGTAAGCATTTTTTTTAATTTAATGTGAGAATTTGTTTACATCACTATTTGAATAAGACTTCGTGTTAGTCCCATCCCATAGCCAAACTTGTCTCGGACATTCATGAAATAAATGCAAGAATCAGTGCACAGATGCCTGTCTGATTGACATGGAGAAGGCCTTCGAAACTGTGTGGATCGAGGGACTATTTTTCAAGTTAGTCAGCAGCATTCACAAAACCCTGCTATATATACTCTATAACATGCTAAACGATAGAAATTTCATTGTTAAAAGTGGCAACGTCACACTCAAACGTTGTTTATAAAATAGAGAATGCCTTTCAACAGGGAGCGGTACTCTCTCGGATGCTTTTCAACATATACACCAGCGACTTAACATGCACTCTTCATCAAGCCTTTGCTGACGATCTCTTAATCTACAGCCCCGATAATTGAAACCATTAACAGCCAATTGCAGCGGGACTTCAGCCAAGTTCAGCGCCTACTGCGACGGCTGGAAACTCAAAATCAATATCCAGAAGTGTAAAACTATCCTGTTTAGAACACCATTGTATCGGTCTACCTCGAATAACAGGTCAATTGAAAAGTCCCCGGCCTGACACAGATGGCGGCACTAGAATTAAATCCATATGATTTTTAGTTAGCCCTAACCTTCAAAAGACGCGTGTATAAATTTGACAGATGTCGGATCATTAGTTTGTGAATTACAGTAATTTGAGTGAAGCAACTTTTGTTATTGTGAAAAAAATGGATAAAAACGAATTTCGCGTGTTGATAAAATATTGCTTTTTGAAGGGAAAAAATACAGTTGAAGCAAAAACTTGGCTTGATGACGAGTTTCCAGACGCCGCCCCAGGAAAATCAACCATCAAGGATCGGTATGCTAAGTTTGGACGTGGTGAAATGAGCACCGAAGACGGTGAACGCAGTGGACGCCCAAAAGAGGTTGTTACCGACGAAAACATTAGAAAAATCCACAAAATGATTTTGAATGACCGTAAATTTAAATTGAATGAAATAGCAGGCACTCTAAAGATATCAACTGAACGTGTACATCATATCATTCACGAATATTTGGGTATGGGAAAGCTCTGTGCAAGGTGGGTGCCGCGCGAGCTCACTTTTGAGCAAAAACAACGACGAGTTGATGATTCGGAGCAGTGTTTGGAGATGATCAAGCATAATAAACCCGAGTTTTTGCATCGATATGTGACAATGGATGAAACATGGCTCCATCATTTCACTCCGAAGTCCAATCGACAGTCATCCGAGTGGACAGCACACGATGAACCCACCCCAAAGCGTGGAAAAACGCAACAGTCGGCTGGCAAGGTTATGGCGTCTGTATTTTGGGATGCGCGCGGAATAATTTTCATTGACTATCTTGAAAAAGGAAGGACCATCAACAGCGACTATTACACCGCGTTATTGATCCGTTTGAAGGACGAAATCGCCGAAAAACGACCGCATTTGAAGAAAAAGAAAGTGCTGCTTCACCAAGACAATGCACCGTGTCACAAGTCAGTGAAAACGATGGCAAAAATCCATGAATTGGGCTTCGAATCGCTTCGCATCCACCGTATTCTCCAGATCTGGCCCCCAGCGACTATTTCCTGTTCTCAGATCTTAAAAGAATGCTCGCTGGGAGGAAATTTTCGTCGAATGAAGAGGTGATCGCCCAAACTGAGGCCTATTTTGAAGCAAAGGACAAATCGTACTACAAAAAAGGTATCAAAAAGTTGGAGGGTCGCTATAATCAGTGTATCACCCTCGAAGGGAATTATGTTGAATAAAAAAAAAAACGAATTTTTCCAAAAAAATGTGTTTTACTATGGAAGGCCGGGGACTTTTCAATTGGCCGGTTATAAGGAAAAATGGGAGAAAATTCGTTATTTTGAGGCCTCACCGACAGGTAATAGAGACTTTTTTTTTACACTAACGCGCGCACAAAAGGGGATTTTGAAGTACCCTTAAGTGTCAGAGCACAGTGTGAGCGGATGGAGCGGACGTGGATAAGGAAAGGAGGTGTGAATGTATATTGGTCTTGAATGTCTGGACATCACCAAACGGCCAGGAAACACATGATCAGGCAGAACATTCCACATTCGTGTGGTTCGGCTAAAGAATGACTCTCTATGTTTATTTGTGCGTCTAAACTCCACTTTCATCGTGAACTGATGCGCATTAACAGATTGACGGGTATCGCGGGAAAATGTCTGAAAGGACGGAACACATTCAGCAAGCTCAGTTGAACAACGACCGTGGTAATACCTATAGAAAAGAGATAGGCATGATACGTTGCGCCTGTGTTCTAACGACGGAATTGATCGACTTACGGCTGAGTCCCCAATAAGTTTCACTGCTCGTTTTTGCATCCTGTCGAGCACGTGTAGTGCAGTTTTGGAAGCGCCTGACCAAATATGGGAGTTGAACTCCATTTTTGGACGAATATACGCCTTGTAACTAGTGGCCAGGTTGGATGGAGTGAAGTATCTTTTGCATCTCCTAAGGAACCCCATACATTTGGCTGCACTTTTCGCAGCTTCAAATATGTGGTCATTCCAGTTAAGAGTCGAATTAATTCGAGTGCCGATGATTGATAATTCCTTGGCTTCGTCGATGCAAGTGTCGTTCATAGACAGTATATTTACTTTGGGGCTCACCTTTGACGACAAGAGGCAGTACTGGGTTTTCAGGGCATTGAATTCTATTCGGTTAAATAATCCCCACTGATATATCTTGTGGATGTCTGAATTCAATGTATCAAGCATAAGTTGCTGCTTGGTAGTGACGTTCGAAGAGTTTGGACGGGAGTGTTCATATGAGTATGATAAACTCAACGTGCTATCATCAGCAAACGAGTCAATTGGATTGTGAGTAATTGAGAAGAGATCAGTTATAAAGATGGGGAAGAGAGTGGGTGATATAGCTTATCTATTGCTGGTCCCGACTTGCATGCTTTCCCGAGGCGGTATTGGTTTTCTGGGTAGGGTCATTTCAATGGAGCGGGAATTTCGGGTTGATTTGTGTAACATTCGCGGCTTGAGATGCAATTTCTCTTCTGTGTGTAGTATTCCAGAATACTACTGTCCTTATAATTATTAACTTTAACGCTGAATCTCATTATTTATCTAACACATCCTTAAAATCTTCTCCTAACATATCTAACATTCTCATTTAATATATATCATAAATAAACATCCACTATATTCTATATCAAAGCAGTTTCAATACACTTCATACATGCCCCTTTTTTCATAACATGCCCCTTTTTAATTCGAAACATAGCTCTTTGATTTTCGTTCAAAGTTTATTCAAAATTATAAGTCGCAGTAGATTAAGTGATACTTTGATAAAATGGATTTTTGTTCAAATTATAATTTACAGTAGATTAGAACACAATGTTCTATAAGAAGAGAGAAAAATTCATTGTAAAGTCAGTTTTGAGAAAAAGATACAGTTGAGTTTTGAGAGTTGAGTTTTGAGAGTTAGTTTGGAGAGTTGAGTTAGTTGAGTCCAGTTTGAGAAAAAAGATAAAGAATTAAGTTCAGTTGAGGAAGTTGAGAATTAAAATAAAGCATAGTGAATATAAATTCGCAAAGATGAATCCTGAGTATTAATTAATATTAATAGATCTTAATAAAAGGTCCACGCTGTTCCCTCAACCGAGGAAACACTGCGTCTCGGACGTACAACATGTGTCTGCCCATGTTTCTAGCCAGAAACCAACTATACTTGCTGTTCGTGAAACCCTGGTAATTACTAATACAGATATTTCCGATTTTAATCTACCTGGATATAACTTAGTGTCACTGTTCTTTCCACGTCGTGGTATAGCCACATATATACGAAATGATATTGCTTATCAGCTTCTGCCACAATATGGTCTCTGTTCCAACCCAGAATTTAATTTCTCCTGGCTAAAACTACACGTTCGTAAGCATATCATACATTACTGCTTTCTTAACAGAAGCCCAAACAATAGGATAGAGATGCATCCTTTAACAAATTTTATGCTCTGTCTGATTCTATCGATAGGATTTTGACCCTATATCCGCCCACTGAAATCGTTATTGCGGGTGATTTTAATGTGCATAACTCTCAGTGGCTTCCTCATTTCGGAACAACAACACCTGAAGGTTAATATGTCCAGCTTTTTGCTGATTCAATTAGCTTAACTCAACTTGTCAATAAGTCAACATGGGTACCAGATATATATGGTCATTTCGCCAACACACTGGACTTGTTTCTCACCTCCCACCCAAACAAATACACAATTGAAGTTTCTTCGCCCTTGGGCACTTCAGATCACTGTGTCATTTCAGCTAAATTTCCTCTAACCAACAGTAACGTTAATAAGAAAGCTCTCAAAAGAACAGTATGGTTCTACGATAAAGCCAAGTGGGAAGGTCTGAACGACATTTTTGGGAGATTAGATTGGTCGTTATTTTCCCGCCTTAACGATGTTGACTATATAGTGGACACATTGACAGACACGATTCTACTTGGCATGCGGACCTTTATTCCACACAGAGTAAAGAGTATCAAACCCAAGAGAAATATGGGGTTCGACTCCGGGTGCAGAGAAGCCATTAAGGCTAAAGAGTTGAGGTTCCGGTTGTATATCTCAAACAATACTAAGAAAAACCAGAAAAGATTTAAGAGAGATAGAAATGACTGCAATGCGCATATTCAAAGCACCAAGTTCTTGCAAGACCAGAGAGTGAGACAAAAAATACTACACTCTCCCACAGGTAGTAGAAACTTTGGGCATTCGTGAAAAACATTCAAAACTCGGTATCTAAATCCATTCCATCGGTTATAGTCGATGACAAACCAGTCACCACTGCAATGGAGAAGGCGAATCTACTTGGTGCACATTTTGCAGCCAACTCAATGCTGCCTGATACCACATCAGTTCCACCTCAACTTGAGCATAAGCAGCACACCATGAGCCAGATTCACTTCCGAACGCATACTGTTGCCCGCGCACTCAAAGAGCTAAACGCACACAAGTCCGCTGGTCCTGGTGGCATTCCCCCAATCCTCTTGAAGAGATGTTCCTCTTCACTCGCTAAACCACTGCGGAAACTCTTCCATCTATCTTATTCTACTGGCCGTTTCCCAAATAGATGGATGTCAGCGAACATTCAGCCAATTCCCAAAAAGAGTGACAAATCATCCATTTCTTCTTTTCGAACCCTAGCACTAACTTCTATTCTATTCAAGGTAGTGGAATCACTTATCAACCGTCAACTTTCGAAATATCTGGAATCAAATGACCTCCTCAATTACCGCCAATACGGCTTTCGTAGCAACAGGTCCACAGGAGATCTGATGGATATTTCAAAAGCCTTCGACAGAGTGTGGCATCCAGCCCTTTTGACGAAAGTACATTCCTATGGAGATTCCCTGATTCGCTGGATTCCCTGATCCAATGAATAAGAGACTGTCTTTCTGAACGTTCACATCAAGTGGTTCTTGATGGTGTCAAATCTGTCTCCCATCAAATTAATGCAGGTGCTCCGCTCCTAAGCATACCCCCACCTACTTGAGAGCATACGGAGACGAGCGACCCACCTGATCGGATGTCGGGACTAAAGTCGCTATCACATCGAAAACGCGTAGCTGACCTCTGTCTGTTTTACACATATTATCACGGGCACTGTTCTTCGGAGGTTCATGGTATTGCTCCATCCAATTCGGTTGATATGCCGTCCACGAGACAATCCGACACATCGCACCACGTTGCGGTTCATCTTCCAACGGCTGGAACATCTCTGTATCAAAACTCGTTCCGTTTCAGAGCGGGAAAGCCTAGGAGTTCCCTCCCGCCGCCATTCTTTCCAGAGCGTTACAACCTGCAGCTGTTCAAAAAGAACTTCAACACTTATTTGTTGGCATCTCGTGGCGCCAACTCGGCGCTATAGGTTCGCTTCTCCCGAGAGAAGTAATTAAAAAAGCGACAAAAGAGGAGTTAAAAACCAACGCCAACAGTTCTGGTGGTTGAATGGCAACTAAAGCCGAAATTGGCACAGAAAGTAACAAATTAAATCAATGGAGAGGTCACATAGATTTCGCTTTTCTTAGGTTATGTTAGTGTTAGGTAAGTTTTAACAATAATATTAAAACAAAAATTAGGTTAAGTTAGTGAAGTAAGTTTAACTAAGTGCAAAAAAAAAATCACAAAGCTTTTTGTTAACTTAAATTTTCTCAGGTTTTAGAAATAATTAATGAAAATACCCGTTGTGGATTCATAGTTATCCGCAACTATAACAATTCCCAATATTCAAATGGGGGTTCTAGTATGATTCTAGTACGTTCACTATGTGCCCGACAATGGCCAACGATCACCAGTCAACGACCAAATAAGGCAGTCGTGGTGTACATTTGAGGGAGCCCGGCCGATATAGGACGCCTGGGAGAAGTATCTTCACTTCTTCAACCATTTTCAACGAATCAAGCATAAAGAATATTGTCAATTATAAAATAGAATAATCAATAATCAACTAAATTACCAGAGTTTTTTTCTTATTGAGAAACTTCATTTCATTTACTGCATTAGCGAAAAAACTATCAGTTTTCTCGCCACAGCGACTCCAGCGGCCTTGGACTAGAAGCTGTTTACACGAACATCGAACCCTAGGACAACCACAGAGCTTCCTATCAGCAGGTAAGTCTCTTACCATTAGCTGAACATAAAACTAGATTTCACAAGTTTTCTACTGCACAATGCCAATAAGCCGAAAAGACGTAAAGCCAAACGGCAACAACCCATAACAGTACTTATTAAATTTAGCTTAGAGTATCGGCAGAGGATCAGTAAGTCAAGATATTATATAAGAGTTCATTGAAAGTTATCGCCGCTTAACTGTTGGAGAAATCTCATCAGAAGCGGGTATCAGCGATGGAACGGTTCAATACATTGCTTTCAATTAGCTCTCGTGCTCTTAGCACGGATGTTGTCATTTGTACGACATTTCCTTGAGCGTCGATCATGACTTTCGTTTTCGAAACATTCTCGCCTACTTTTAAATTCTTCGGCCCACGTATACACACAATTCTGAGACAGTGTATTATCACCAAACTGTGCCGTCAATCGAGAAAAAATGTCCGAGGGCTTAACGCCTTCATTTGTTGAAAATTTTATAATAATCCGTTGCGCGACAGACGGACGTATCTCTTGTTCACTCATGGCTGTTCTGACTACAAAATCGAGCGCGACCGGTTCCCCTACTCTTCATAAACCAAACAACAGCTACGCACACGATTTTCTAGCTCCCAACTTGTTGCTAAGCAAAGAAGTAAATTTACCATTTATATTTGATTCGTATCCAGGATTCCATTCAGAGACTTGATCTGGCTACATCTCATCTAGAGCAAGGTTGATGTATTAATCGGCAGATCATTGGAAAATGAGGACTCAATGTTTTGTTACCCGTTGATTCTAATAAATCGTTAATATAAACAAGTTTGGAGCCAAAATAGAAACCTGTGGCACCCCAGAATTAATAGAGGAGATCTGAGGACATGCTCGCTACCGCAACCTGGATCTATCGATTCTCGTGGCAACTCTTTCTCCAGTCGCAAAGTTGTTGGGGGAGTCCGCACTCGAGCAACTTGTTGGTCACTCTGTTATCGTGCACCTTGTACGTTGCATCAACCGCCTTGTTGCACGCATTTTTGATTCTGACAAAATTTGTTCCGTTGACCCCCGTGGGATTAGGTAATCGTTGTTTAAAAGCTCTGTTTTTGCAGCTGTAATCTGTTTATCAAACCACGAATTATCACTGTTTGGTAGAATACGGAATGTGTAGTTCCATACCGATTCCGCACGGGCGCTAACATTTGGGGTTTCCAAAGCAAACATCTGACCGTGAAACGGATGCTGAGAAATCTTATGAACCGCCCCAGGTATTAGCGCCCTATTTCAATACTTGGTACGGCCAATTAGATTGGATATCGTTTGAGATATAAGTGATTGGGCAACCGATATCCAATAGTGATCTGCGTTTCTCAATGGCGCAGTCGTTTCCACAGTATTAATGCTAAGCTCGAATGACAGAAACTGATCTGCGGTGTTTGCAGAATCTCTTCGGTTATCCGGTACTCGGGTAGGAGTCCCAATAAGTTGAGTCAAAGTGCGGCGAACAGCGAACATTTTGGTTAGCCTCCCAGCCTCGTCAGTTTTGCTAGAATATACCAAGCTGTTGTGGTTGTATACATTAATGTCGCCAAGAACACAAATCTCAGAAGTTGAGGGTTAATTTGTATTTAGTCGACGGTACGTAAAAGATGTTTGAAAAGTATCGCTGGTCGATCGTTCCCCTACTCTTCATAAACCAAAAAAATGCCACGCACAAGATTTTCTAGCTCACAACTTGATGCTAAGCATAAAAGTAAAATGACCGTTTATATTTTATAATAAGAGTAAACTAGAATTTAAGCATTGTTTTTCTAGCGAGTAAGTTCAATAAAAGAGAAATAATAAAATTAAAAAAATATATATAAAATGAAAAAAAAAAGAAATAGGTTAGAATGCCTAATGGTGATGGTTATCCTAATTTTTACTTGTGTGAAGATACACTCTTATCGATGAGCAAGTTTGTGAGCAAGTATCTCTTTTGTGCCCAGAACATCGGGAATTCAATAATACAATACTCTTGATCTTCGGTATTCTCTCTCTATTTAACCCAACAATTCAAATACCTCCGTATCTGAAAAAAAAACTCTTTCCAACAAGATTCTCCTTTGTAATAAAGGATTAGGTATATACGTAGATTTAACTTGATGCGGTTATATGCTTTCTGTTCCTCCTTGATAAATCGTCGAGGAATAATCAATTTTCCATGACACAATGTAGCGGAACACATGCCCGTCTATGTAAAACCCGCTACATAACCATAGCCCCAACATACGGAGTCAATCTCACTTCAGGTCAACCTGTTACCATCGTCTAAGGCCAAGACTACGTACTAGGGGAAAGTGGATGCACTTGCAGGTCCAAATATTCATCGGGAGCCCTACAAGAGCCGAATATGATACCATATTTTCCCTCAGCAAATCTTTTAAGATAAGACCTATATAATGATTTCACATCGCATTCGAGAGAGGAGGAGAAAGCGAAACACCGAAACAAACAACCCCAGTAATTCAATATTTAGAGTTCTAATGAATTACAAACAAACAACATAAACAAACAAAACACAGTAATTAATCAAATCCCCGAAGCGATATTGGTTGCGGTGCGTCTGTGAGAAATTGACGTATTTTTTAACGTAATATAAAACGACTAAACAATATTAATTTTTTAACACAATACAACCAGTAGTTAGTTAAGTAAGTGGTTCACAAATTATAGAACGAGTTATCGTCTACCATTGACATATCGCTTGTACACTGTACAATAAAAAATAAACACACTATTTGCCAAAAATCTCTGGCGCAAGACTAATGACATTGCCCGGAAAAGACAATTCATTATGGAAAATTTAACTAGCCTCGGGACTTGCTAAATAAGGCCAAGACCGGTTCCCGGTTGTAGTGCCGATGATAATAATAATAATAATAATAAAGTGGGTTTTTGGCAACACTTTAATAAAAGCCTAAGACGTAATCTAGGCAAATGATCATATCAAAGACCGACTGACTATTTCTCTATCTTTATAGTAGGGGACGACCTCTGCATTAACCCAGTAAAAATTATCTATATAGATAATCGTTCCTCCTTCTCAAGACCGAGTCCAACCTTATGGTGGATATGGGTGATTCTAGTCATCCCAAATTGAGAGGCAATAAAGAAGGACATACTTGTCCTTGTTTCCCAAGTCAACCTGCCTATTCCTTGTAATATCAATATATATTTATTACTGACATCAACATATACAACATTCGTAATATCGATATATATTTATATATTGACATCAACATATACGGCAGTCGCATCTCATGAATAGTTTTGTCGGTTGTTAGACATATGGTATACGTCTGGGCTACTACATCAGTGAAAGCTATAAACAAATGACGCCTTACCGGTTTTAAAAGGAGTAACGACACACCGATGTCACACTTATAGGCAGCTCGCATGTGTTCCACAGATTAAGGAAGCATAACGTTGCGGTCTGCCATCACTCCCATAAAGGGTTGACGTAATTAGCACCACACTGCATACCGCTTATAGGCAGCCCCTGAGTTGGGCAATTAATTGTCTGACACCACGAACGAGGGTGTAAATTTCCCTCCTGTAGACTCTTACTAGGTCCAAACAATCTGCAAGGTACCACATTTTGCAATATTCACTTATAGTCAATAAAAACTTTGATGAAATGCAGACACCGATCGTATTGACACAGCAATCTAATATATTTCAATTCAACAAAATCCACTTTTTATTCAGAAGCCTTAATAATCAGAGATCTGGCTTGTCAATTACCTAAACCACACCAGTAAATTCAATGGACACCCTCACCGGCATCACCTTCTTTCAGCTGGACATCTAACGTCCAGGAAGCAAAGGAGGAAACATTTGGAAAGGACGTGCGGTCACGGTAAAGCAGGCCGAACGTGTGATTACTCTTTTGTAGTAATCTTTGACCGAAGAAGTGACCGTCTGCCACACTCCTTACAATAAAACATTTTAGGCGTGTAGTGCTGGAGAACCTTCGGGCCATAACGACGCGGTAATCTGCATAATCATGGAACACTTTCAGAGTAGAGAGTCTACAATTTGTTGACTTGTTAGTAATTAACATGCAATGGGGGTAATTTGGAATTACATTTGCGAAGAAGGACAATCAGAATCGATTGTTGTGGTGAACAATTTGAGAAAATTTCATGGGTGGAATCTCTTTTGGATGTCAAACAGGACGCATTCACTTTGTTACAATTAATGATTCATTTGTAATCGAACATTTATATTCTCAAATTGATAAATTGTTTCGTCTCAAACTGGAAATCTATTAATAACAATCTAACTTGTATAACAGCTGCAAGAATCTGCTGCAAAGATTCCTACTCGGACAAAATGTTTATGTGTTACTGCAATAAAACACAAATTGGTACAAGTACGATATTTCATGTTTTTTTTTTTTTAATATTTTTTTTAGAACATCGTCGTTCTTTATAATTTTATTTGATACGATCTACATGTGCAAAAGTAATTTTAAGGTGCCCTTAAATATCAAATAACAATGATGAGAAGACACATAGAGCATTTCATATTTGAGCCGTTCGGCTCAAGAATGATTACCTATGTTTCACCATACACTTGAAATTAATTTTTAACCTGACCTGATGCGAATTCTATAAACGTTGAGTTCAACAGTCGCAATTAATTAAATAATTAATTATAGCCCATCTCAAATTAATAGTTACAAACATTTCATAACAAGTTACGTACCTTCATTGATTTCGAAACGCGTTTTGAACTAACAAGCAAATATGAAATTGACATACATATGAAAAGGGGTTGTAGGTAAGCATAACTCTGGCAATGATGTTTTGCCGTTTTTAAAACACGCGTTCGAATCCAATATAATATCGCTCAATTTAAGATTATATATTCCTTGTGAAAGTAGTTTTTTTTTTATATTTTGCATTCATCTAGCTTAGACTAAGATATAATATTTTCCAATGACAATTTAAATAAATTTAATTCACGACAAAGTCGTAGTGCTTACATGCGATACAATTTTTGTAATGAATTTTATAGCAACGATCAGAATAATTTTCGATATACTTGAAATCACGAGTTTTTTGCTTGTACTGAAGAGATATTTCAGATTGAAATTTATAGCTCTTTTCTTCTCTCTGACGTTGCAGACGGCTCATAAACAATCCACAATAAAAGTTATATTAAAATAACAATAACAAACTTATAAATTTGAACTTCAAATGTCGCAAAAACCCAGCGTCCATCGTCCTCTTGGAACTGCGTACGTTGTAGATGAGTCTCGATGTTACGAATATTATTATTATTATTATTATTTATTACAACGTAAGTAAATTACATGGTAACTTAAGTCTAATAGCACTAGCGACTAAGGCTTTCGGCTACGTTACGAATAATCTCTCTCATTTATTTATTAATCGTTCTTCGATTGCATAGTCCGGCTATTTATTGACATAGTTCGTGTTGCTTGTCGTTTTTCCATTGTCAGCACCACTGGATTCAGTGTAATTAGTGACCCGCTTGACGGGAAAAAAGTTTACGATTCGAGGACAGTGTAATTGTTAACTTGAGATTAGTTCTAATTAGATTAGTCATGAATACGGCCTCCAGTGGCGAAAACTGAGATAAAACATAACAATCCTTGATGTTTAGGTGGAAGCAATGCGAAGCGTTTGTTTTCTCGTAAGCCTTCACCCCTCTTCGCAATAACCGCCGCCTGCGATGTAGAATGCGACAGCGATCTGAAGTTTTCCCCCACTTCCAACCTCTCGCAGATCACATGTCCACTGCCGTGCCGGTGATCAGTATATGATCTCTGTATTAGGGCTGCATTATCTGAGACATGATAAAAGGGTTGTCTAATACCCGCTATTGCCTCTGATGTTCTAGGCATCAGTAAATAATACATCGTTTAATTAGCTCCGAGATTAACTCATAGATGGCGCCTGTAATAAAAAAATCTTTATGGCTCAAACGATACCTGTCAAAACTTCATAACAATCCGACCATAACATACTAAGTTATATTGTAGTAATTTAAGCACCGCTATTTTTACAACTGTCTGCTCACAATGGAACATCGCATCGATGATTTAGAGCGGTGTTTGTGACTCTTTACTCAGAATAAAAACGTTTTCTTATGGATCGGCATGTGGCAATGGATGAAAAATGGATTCAGTCCGGAATAAAATGGGCAATCAGCTGAGTGGACAGCAGCCGGTGAAAGCCACCCGAAGCGTCCGTCCATTCATTTCAATATTATAGAAATAGCGTCACTTAAATTACTGTAACCCAGTATCTTCCGATTGTTATGAAATTTTGACACATATCGTTTGAAAGTTAGTACTTCCTAAAATTCGTAAGGATTTTTAATTACAGGCTCCACCTCTGAGTTCCCCCGCTTGCTAGAAACCTTGACGTAGTGCGAGGGCTGAAACTACAATGAATCAATCAGGCTATGCTGACGGAAGCATACGCTTCCAGTAGGGGCACCCATGTCAGACAGGCTAGCGAGGAGTAACACACAAAGATCTACCACCCCTAATCCAGGGTGTTACGCGTCACCGTGCCCATTGGATGGTTTGCAGCCAGGGGTCTACCGGCTGTATTATAACGGCGCCTCTCTGGCACTGGGTCGAATCAGAGCAGTAAGTAGACCTTACCATATCAAAGAGGGGCTCTGATGTGGCGGACTATTTGAAACCCCAAGACTCGTGGGATCACAAATGAATAATCAATATACAAAAGAAAAAAATCCCACGAAAAACCCGGTAGGCGTAGGTGTGATGAGCCGACACTACCACAAAGGAACAAATCATCACGAAAACACCGACTCGGTAAAAAGAAGACGTAGGGAAAAACGGAAAAAGAGGGATATACGCGTCGGCACGTGGAATGTTCGAACGTTACATAAACCAGGCACGATACAGACGGTCATAGAAAACGTGAAACAATATAAAATGGACATCGTCGTGGTTTAGGAAGTCCGACTCCCACATCAAGTAATCGAAACCAACGGGTTTACACTGGTGTGTGGAGGTACGGATACACATAACCTCGGGACTGGCTTCATCATAAGCAAGAAGATTACGCCCCATGTAAGAGATGTGCAATTTATTAATGACCGAATGTCGGTGCTAAAAATACAGGGACCAGGGTACAATTATATATTTATAAGCGTACACGCCCCAACAGAATCTACGAACGAAGAAACGAAGGACACATTCTACGAGACCCTAGAGGAAGTATTCGATGGGTTCTCATCATTCGATGTTAAAATCCTCCTCAGGGACCTCAATGCGAAAATTGGAAAGGAAGACATCTTCCAACCAACTATAGGTAATGAGAGCCTACACAACGTTTCAAATGGTAATGGAATTCGAATTATCACGTTCTCAGCGTCCAAAGATCTGGTAGTGAAAAGCACGATGTTCAAGCACAAGCAAATCCATAAAGCCACTTGGTTATCACCCGAAGGCGTAACGCGTAACCAAATAGACCACTTCCTCATAGACAAAAGACACCACTCGAATATACTTGACGTACGATCATATAGAGGAAGAGATTGTGACTCCGATCACCTTCTAGTGATGGGAAAAATTAGAAGTCGGCTCGCAGCACACCCACATGGGCAGTCATGAGAGACGAGCAAAAAGTTCGACATTGATAAACTAAAAGACCTACGCAAAAGGGCTGAGTATCAAGATGAACTAACGAATAGATTAAACATCCTAGAGAATGGGAGTAGTGAGGGAGAGGAAACCAATAATCTGGGCACTAAATGGGCATCGATCAGAGACGCAATCAAACAAACAGCCCAAAAGGTATTAGGATTTAACAAAACAATTAAGTCCAAACCTTGGTTTGACGATGAGTGCAGGGCGAAGATGGGAGAATGTGGCAACTCTAACAGATACACACAATTCACAAGCAAAAATAGTGAAGAACACCGAACGAAAAATCGAATAAGAAAAATACATCAGAACCGAATACCAGGCGATAAATAAAAATAATTCATATCAGTGGAATACTCGTATAGTCGAGTTAGGAAATCAAATTCTAAACACGGTCAGTAGCTTGATGTGTAACGCTTAGGTAAACATTTTTTCGTGATTCGAGCTGTCATAGCGTCAGTTCGAATCACACGATATTCTTCACTATTATTTCATACGCTATAAGATCGTAAACGCCTCAGAGTGATCCACTTTGAAAGATATGATGAAGTCAACGCAGAAAGATACGCGACAATTCGGAAAGAGACAACGAGACTTTTCAAACGCAAAAAATGCGAATGGGAGGAGACTAAAATCGAAAAAATCCTAGAAAATGCCAGAGCAAAGAATATCAAAGGTATGTATGCCGGCATAAATTCAATAAGAAATGACCACCTAGGGGGAGCAAAATAATCCGAGACGCAAACGGCTGTCTGGTGACAGAAACAAACAATATCGCGACAAGATGGAAGCAGTGCTTTGAAAACCTGCTCAATGTACGCACCCATCAACCACAAATAAACGCACCCGACGTACATACAGCCGAGCCTCAGATCCCAGAGCCCTCTTTCGACGAAGTTGCAGACGCAATAAACCGATTGAAAAACAACAAGGCTCCCAGAGTCGACTGCATACCGGCAGAGCTTGTGAAGCATGGAGGAGAGGCAACCGCCCGGAAGATCCTCCAACTGATTAAAACAATATGGGATAAGGAAGTCATTCCGGAACAATGGAAAACCCCAATAGGCGTCCCCATTTTCAAAAAAAGGTGACAGATCTGACTGCGAAAATTATATTGCTCCCAACCACATACAAAATACTAACAATTGTCATACTGGCGAGAATCACACCGTACGCAGAAGACATATTGGGAGACTACCAATGCGGATTCCGTAGGAAGCGGTCAACGAGCGACCAAATGTTCACAATAAGGCAACTACTGGAAAAGAAGTGGGAATACGAAGAGACGGTTCACCAAATGTTCGTTGACTTCAAAAAAGCCTACGACTCAGTCGCAAGGTAAAAACGTTACCATATTATAGTTGAGCTGGGAATCCCGAAAAAAATACCCCGCGCTCATTCAAATTTGTATGAACGAAAACAAAGGGCGAGTTAGAATAGAAAACCACTTCTCAGAACTATTTGAAATCCGGGACGGACTAAAACAGGGCGGTGGCCTCACTATGTCTCTTTAAGCTTGTCCTCGAGTATGTCATCAGAAAGGTACAAGACGACAACATGGCCGTATTATCCCTGACGGGGGTCACACAAGTACTCGCATATGCGGATGACATCGTCGTTTTGGGCGATAATCTAGAAACTGTAAGTAAAAACAGTGAAATCATCATGCAAGCGGCAGAAGAGGTGGGTCTAGAAATAAATGAAGACAAAACTAAATAAATGATTACGACGAGAGCAGGTGGACCTCAGGTAACACACATAAACATCAGGGGCAAGATATTTGAAAATGTCAAAGATCTGGGAACAATACTAACGGCCAGTAAGGAAATGTCTAAGGAAATTAACAAAATTTTAATTTAATTTAATTTTAATTTAGTGAGAGCAGAACCCTCGTTTATTTCACTTAGTACAAACGTTAAAAAGAAACTAAAAGTAAAAGCTTACGAACTAACTTAAAAACTGGGGATTACAAAAATTAATTTAGAATAAATATGAAGGTAATATGGTGGGAAGGTGGCGGTGTACGTGATGGGGTGGCGAAGACCGGGTAATAGGATAAAGGGGCCGGAAACGCTAGTTGGCATGCAGTCAATAAACTGCTATCACGTAATATAAAGCTCCGTGTCTATAGAACCATAATCATGCCGATTGTTCTATACGAATGCGAAATGTGGCCTCTCACAAAACGGGAAGAAAACATATTCCGCGTATTCGAGAATAAAGTTCTAAAGGGTATCTTTCGAGGTAAATATGACGACGAGGCAGGACAATGGAGGAAACTGCACAACCATGGATTTAAGGAGCTCTACCGCAAACCTACAATAGTGAGAGTAATCAAGTCGCGAAGATTAAGATGGGCCGGACAAGTGGCGCGAATGGGCAACGATAGGACCGTGCATAGAATTCTTGACGGTAAACCAATGGGAAAGAGACCGACAGGGCGGCCGCGGCAGAGATGGGAGGACAATATTAGGTTGGACCTCGAGGAGATCGGATCGGACGGTCGAACGTGGAAGGGGGGCGCACGGGGCAGGGAACAATGGCGGAGTCGAGTCGGTGAGGTCATGAACTTTCGGGTTCCTACAGGCCAATAAATAGTCATAGTAACCTCTGAGTTAGTCTTGGGACTTATTGAACGATGTGTTACGTTCTTGAATCGATGAGAAACTCGCCAAATGGGTTAGGATATGAAAAGTTCAGTGTTACTCCGGTCACCTATCCCAGGTAATACGGTTTAAGCCGTTCTATTTTTGTGTGGACGGTGCTCCGCCGATATCCATCGAGAACACTCGATCACGGATGTTTTGTAAGAACGGGCGTACAGGGATTCAAGGGGTTTCTTCACCTGCTCGGAGATGATTTGGCCGATGTGGGTGTATTTTTTGAATCCCCATTCTGATATCTTGGAAAAATATTTGAAGATACAAAATTCATTTCTAAGTTCAACTGAACAACAACTTCGATAACACATGGTGTCCCGAAAGGCGCTTTGAAATTGTTTGGAAATTGGTGGTGGCATATTTACTGGGAGTAAATATGCAACCACCACGAGGCACCTGGTATATGCCGATAGCTTGCCCGTTGTTGGGAATTCTGTTGCCGTGAAGCGTTTTACTGTTTAGTAAAAAAAAATTGCTATTTGTGCCAAATATGCCACGACAGAAAAAAAACCACATATTCAACTTATTAAAATGTGAATAGTAAAGTTGAAGAGAGTGGTTTGATAGTGGAAAAACAGTAAGCAACGTGGTTCGTCAATAAATATCCGAACAATGCGAACTGGTACTGCTCGAAAACACACGATTAATAAATAAATGATTATTCGAAACATCGAGACCCATCTACAGCCCATCTACATCTACAGTTCCAAGGGGGCGAAGAACGCTGGCGCTGTCCAGCATTACATCACCCAAACTGAAGAACCAACAATAATATGCACTAGGGAAAGAAAAAGTGAAGGACCAACAGAAAAAGAGCACAAAAAAAAAGATGCTAAAGTCTAGTAAGCAGAAGGCGTGCAATGGACAGTAGGCCAAAAAAAGAATAACAGTAAACCCGCTGTTGAGACCGTGATGGATGGTAAACGGGCACACAGCCGGCATAAACATGTGAAACTAGACGCTATTCTAATAGAATTCCAAGTCTGTCATACGCGGACATACTTCGCAGCGTAAAGGCGTACCCCAAACAGGAAGCAGTAAGGAAAGCTGTGTCCAGAGTCCGGAGAACCCAGAAAGGTGGTCTGCTTGCCCGGCAGGAAAGAACAAGTGGCGTCGCAGAATACACGGCCGCTATTAGTGGAGTGCTGGAGGCAACCGCGAGAAGCCTGACATATTGAACTTCAATAGAGTTCAAATATGTAGACGAGTTCACCACAAAGACGGAAATGTGTGAGGCAATAGGTCCCCATGTCGTAATGGGAAGACATTTTACCCACAGATATCATATCACTGCGCAAAGCAAAGGGGTTCAGCCTATCTACAGCAGTAGCAGAACAACCCCTAGAAGCGAGTAAAATTAAAATTGAAGTGTTGTCTGCCATATCGGAAACCGAACTCAACTTATCAAATGCTTAAATACTTGAAGTTTGGTCACATGGCCAAGAAATGCAAAAATGAACACGGCTCCCAACTCCGTAGGAGTCAACCCTTGTGGGGGTGTGGAATACCTGGCTATATACCAAAACACTGGGTCAATGAGGCGACACACATGATCTGCAAGGAAACGAACACTGAAAAAGGAAACCACCTGACTGTCCGTTTCTAAGAAGAGGACTAAACCAGAAATCACGATGTAGATTATACAAATTCATCTAAATCAATGTGAGACGGCCTAAGATATCCTGTAACAAATAGCCATAGAGGAGACAGCCGACGTGGCACTGACCAGTGAACCTTATAAGGCTTTTGATATGGATTAGTGATGAGACCAAAAAGCAGTCATTTGAGTATGCGGAAAGCATAACTTTCACATTGGTGACCAGTAGAGGGGCTTCATAAGAATTAAAATTAATTGGATTCAACTTCCACACCTTTTCATTTTTTTCATTTTTTAAACATTTTTTTATTTTCTTTTTATATTCTTATTTTCTAAATTAAAGGCTAGACAAAAAATGCTTAAATTCTAGCTTAAATATCTTATATAATAACTTACTGGTCCTTCGCAGACGCTCTAAGCTAAACATTACTTAATATTTGTATAATTTGCCTTTCGGCGACAGAACTTTGTGGCATAACTTATAATTATTTGAAGGACAAAGAAAAATTTGAAAAACTTTGTAAATTGTTTTTTTTTTTTTTTTTTTCTTAAAATTTAACTTACTTAACTTACCTAAACTTATCTACTTTGTTTTTTTTTTTTTTTTTTTTTTTTTTTTATGTAAAATCACTTAGCCTAACTTAACTTAAATCTTATACTACCCTAATTCTAGAAAAGCTAAGACTATGTAAGCTAGCTGATGATAGTGTGATTCTATACCGACTTTGGTATCCAGGTCTTTATATGCCATTCAACCACCAGAACTGTTGACGCTGTCTAATACTATCGTCCCGGTCTCTGTGGGAGATAGCCCTACTGAAGCGCAGGAGCTCTTCTTCGGTGCGCGTTACTTCCCGGTCGTAGCACAATCGCCCGTCTACGGATGATCTACTTACATGATAGATCAGCGGAATTCCGGATCTATCCTGTATAAGCCCTTTTATGTCCAAATCAAGGAACGCCTCTGGTGGAACAAAACCGTTGCGACGCACGCTCTCATAGTACAGGGTATTTGGATAATAAGCCCCGAAAATTAGGTCATTGGACGAGCATATTGCTCTCGCAATATGTCCTCTGATTAATTTAATCATAAAATTATCCACCCTATTTATGCAGGCTTCATTATATAAAGTCTCATTTGAGTAGTACTTTTTGTATTCCGATTCCGGTGTTCGATATAATCTGAGACAGGTTCTCAGACACTTCCTTTCGAACACCCGAATCTTTTCCATCAAATTTGGACCTATGTTAAACCATACTGGACAGCCATATATGAGCATTGGCCTGATTAGCGTCATGTAGCATATGACTTTTACCCTGCTGTCAAGTTGGCTACTGTGAAATAGCCTCCTTGTCATAGCAAAAGTTTTCCTCGCTTTGAGCAAAGCAGCCTCTACATGTCTGTTGAAATACAGATATTGGTCTAGCCAGATGCCCAGGTATTTAACTAAACTCTTGGTTTCCAGTTTATCTCCATGCGGTCCCACGATAACTAGCTTTCGCCAGTTTTTCCTTGTGTCGTACGTGGCTTTATATAATGGAGTTCTAAATAGGATGGCTTCACATTTCTGGAAGTTGATCTTAAGTTTCCAGTCATCGCAATAGCGCTGCACTTTGTTGAAGTCTCGCTGTATTAACCTATTTATGATCGCAACTTTCGGAGCTGTTCCGTAAATTATGAGATCGTCTGCGTACGCAATAGCCTGCGGAAGTGCATCTAATAAGTCGCTAATGTAAATGTTAAAAAGAATCGGAGAGAGTACCGCGCCCTGTTGCAAGCCATTCTTGATATTATACGTTTTATTAGAGGTCACATTACCACTTTTGAGCACAAACCTCCTGTCCTTTAACATATCGTAAAGTACATATAGTAAAGGCTTATGTATGCCATGTCTGACCAGTTTGTAATACAACCCTTCGATCCAGACGGTATCAAAGGCTTTTTCCAAGTCGATCAGACAGGCACCTGTGCATTGGTTCCTACATTTATTCCACTGTATGTCGGGGACCAGTTTAGCTGCGGCATGTGTGGTTTCATGACCCGCCCTAAAGCCAAACTGGTTGTTTGAAATAATGCTATTGTCGTCTACCCATTTTAGCAGAGCTTTGTTAATGATTTTTTCAAATACTTTACTGATGCTTGGGAGTAAACTTATCGAACGCATGTTCATTGGGTTTGTACAGTCTTTGCCCTTTTTTGGGATGGGCTGAATGATAGCCGTTTTCCAACGCGCGGGATAATATGCATTATTCAGCGCGTTGTTAAACAGGACCGTGTATATATCTATTGCCTTTGGGGGCAGGTTCTTGAGTACGATGTTAGGTACTCCATCTATTCCCACTGACTTTTTGCTTCTTAATGAGTCGAAGATACTCTGGATTCCTTCCCTTGTTATTAAAAGGCTATTAGCCCCACCATTGGCATTAATGTCAATTGACAGATTATCGTCACTGAATTCCGTAAAACCAGGATTCTCCGATTGCCAATGTGAAATTTCATTCCGGAGGTGCAGGTGATTCAGTCGAATTCTGTCCTCCAGGTCATTGTTTCGGCGAATGCTTTCATTCACCTTGTACATTTCCTGAAAGACAGCTCCCACAGCGTTCGCCTTCTCCAAAGGATCTTCGATCACGAAGAGCTCACTATTGAGGATAGCGTTCTCTGTATCTATGCCAATGTTGGTTAGCAGCTGCTTGTTTACCTCGGTACGTGGAATTTGGAGACACTGAATCTCGTTTTGATTATTTCTCCTGAATATTTTATTTATTTGTGGGAACATATTCGGGTTATTAGTTTTTATAGCTCGAATTCTGTTGTTCCAATACAAATTTGTTGCTAATCTATAATTAGCTTTAAGTAATTGTTGGAGGTTTTTTAATTGAGATTTCAGTGATATTATCTCCTGGTCTTGTCTGTCTGTAAACTGTCTGTGTAATTGTTTTAATTTCGATAGCAGTCTGCTCTTTTTCTTGTGGAGTGCGTTTATTGTTGCGTTTCTGTACATGTTAATGTGATCTGTAACTGTTGTTTTGGGAATTGTTTTGTCCATTGTTTGTTTTACGGCTTCGTCCATTTGTTGAATGTATTTGTCGATTTCGTCATTAGTCAGGTTTCTGTTTACTGGCAGATTAAAGTCATTCGAACGAAGTTCTCTTGTTAATGATCTGGTGAACCGCGACCATCGCATTGCCCCGTAGTTATAGGGTTGCGGGGTCACGTATTCCTCCAGATCTGCGAGCTCGTTCGGAAGCTCTATTACTGCCGTGAATGCACAGTGGTCACTGTCGTATTCAATCGTCCGTAAACAGTTTGTGTTTCGTCTGTTGGTGTTAAGTAATCTCAGTCGTGAGTCGATTAGCAAGATATCTAAGAACGATCTACCTCTGGGGAACGATGGATATTTCGTAGCTAGCAGGTCAGTTCTATATTCAACTTCCACACCTATTATGCATTGCGTACTTGGACCACAAGCGAATCCCAAACTATGTAAGACAACCTCATGGTACAGTAGATGCGAGAGACAGAAAGTCCATTATCATAGCCGGTGACTTTAACACGTGGTCGACCAAGTGGTGCAGGCAATGTACCAACTCGAAGAGATACCGATTATTGGAAACTTTCGTACAGTTGGGAGTCACCATCGCAAGCTGCCAAAAAGAACACATACCGCAAAACAGAAAGAGGGTCTGTAATAAACACCACCCTCTTCGGCAACCGACCCTTGTGAGTCGGTAAATGTCAGCTCAGTAAAAACTATATCCACAGTCACCACCAAGTCGTATTAGGAGAACTTTATGGAAGTAATGGTAGCCTCCTCAATGTATACACGGGTCCGAAATGAAAGGATAGTGTGTTCAAGGTTCATTTGAAGTCATTGTGAGGTCTTGCAATCCAACAATCGAAGTAAGTAAATGGTCCAGTTAATAGAGAGGGTGAATACAACAGCAATGCCTAGATTAATATTCTCCTGGAGCAGCAATGCCTACACGGATACTCACGGAGGGAAAAAAATGCTGAAATTTAAAGGCGGCTATAACAAATAGCAAGGCGACATGTTTCAGAAATATCTGTGCAAAGCCAAACATTAAAATCTGGGACAACGCCTACAGAATGGTTATAACAAGACTGAAGGGACACAAAACCCCATACATAATCTGTCCCAACATACTGCCCTCAATAGTAGAGCATCTCTTTCCTCGAAAAACTCAATACTGAGTGGAATGTTGTAATAAACGATGACAGCGAGGCCATACCAGCATTGTTGACAGAAGAGGTGGAAAGGCTATGCAAGCATACGCGACGAAAAAGTTCTTGGGTCTGGCGGGATCCCATAGCTTTCAAAGCGGCACTTAAAACGCGACGCATTCAAAGCCACGATGCGGAAAAGCCTCGAAGAAAGAACATTTGCTGATGCGTAAAAAATGCAATGCCTAGTACCCTTGCCAAAAGGAATGAATAAACCAATAGACAGCCCAGCGTTTTATCATTTTTCAATAAGTCTAGAAAATGAGCATTACTAATTTTGTTGCACGTAGATTTTTGCGTGCCCACAGTAATTAATAATCAAATAAGAACGTGTTCACCTTTTTCCGTTTTTCGTTAGAAAAACTGCTGGGGTTGATGGGGGTTGATGGACCCCTGATGTGTTTCGCACTCGTAAGCACAGTAACGCACGTGATGAAACAATGAGTTTTTAAACTGAAGACTGCAGTTCACGTATTTTATTTTTTGTTGTAATCATTTAAGGCATTTTCTTAATATTTTCTGTTCAATCTTAGGTTTTTCCACTGTTTCACTTTTTTTTTTAGGTTTTGTATTCATTACAATTAATGTTAACTTTCTTAATGTAATCTATTCAATTTTATGTTTTCCCACTTTTTCACATTTAATTTTGGGCTGTGTAATAATCTACATTTGATGCTATTTGACCACACGCAAAACGACTCGTAAAACACCAGCCGGAAAACGTCGCACCACCTTTTTTTTTATTACTTCGAGAGAGCTCGCTAGGGCGTCTACAAATACCACACAGGAACAGGTTCTCTTTGCCCATTCGCGCCCTTTTATACCGATTTCATTAAGTAACAATTTCGAGAGGCTCACCTGTCGCTAGTTTATGCATGAAGTTTCGTGACATTTGATCCATTCCCTTACAAGCTACAGTCGTTTGAGTGATGCTACCTTCATCTTCGTAAAAAAAAAAATTGGAAAACCGGAATACGGCGTTTTGGTTAGATATTGTTTTTTTTTATGGAAAAAACTTATGACCAATCATTGTAATGGTTACAGAAATGTTACCTCACATCTATTCCTTCGATAACAACAGTTTATCGTTGGTTTAACGAATTAAAAATGGGTCGTACAAGTACCGAAGACGCACCTCGCACTGGAAGCCCAAAAATTGCTTCGAATGCGGAAATTGTGAAGCAAGTGCATAGAATCGTTTTGGATGATCGTAAATTGAAGTTGCGCGCGTTGCTGAGGTCGCGGTACATTTTGAAAGATCTTTTGGAGATGAAACAGCTATCGTAGCGATGGGTGCCGTGTTTGCTGACCGTCGAACAAAAACAACAGGGTGTTGATGATTCTACGGCCGCCTTGGAGTTGTTACATCGCAACCGGGCGGACTTTTTCCGACGTTTTGTAACGATGGATGAAACGTGGGTTCATTACCATACACTTGAGCCCAAAAGACAGTCTGCAGAGTTGCTGGAAAGCTGACCTAGCGACCAAAAGACCAACGTTGGCTAGGAAATGTTTTTGAGGTGCGGATGGATGCGTATCTTCATCGATTACCTGCAGAATTGAAGAACATACACATGAGAGTATTATACTGCATAACTGGACAAACTGAACGACGAAATAAAGAAATCACGGACCCATGTTGCGAAAAAAAAGTTCTATATCATCACAATAACGCATTTTAACACACGTTTTTGAAAGCGATACCCAAATTGGGTCAATTCCAATTTGAATTGGTTGCTCACCCACCATTTTCTTCAGACTTGATCCTCAGCACTATTACCTATTCCCAAATCTCAAGCGGTGGCTCCTGTGAAAAAAATGCAGACCCAATGAGGAAGTTATCGCGGAAACTGAGGCGTATTTCGAAGGTTTGGACGTTTCGTACTACAGAAAGGCCATCGAAATGTTGGAAGATCGTTATACCAAGGGTATCGCCCTCGAAGGCAGCTGTGTTGAGGAATAAATATACTTTTTCCCAAAAAACGCCTGTTTTCTTTTAAAATCCCGGAACTTTTTAGCCTGTGTAGTATGGTAGGTTGCTCGCCCAAGCAGAAAATAACGGAACACTATATGATCATCAATGTGGCCTTAGGAAGCCACAATTGATCATCAAAGCAGTAGTCGTTGTGGTGTCCAGGCATTCAAGGCCAATATACATCGACGCCTCCTTTCCTTATCCGCTTCCTCTCCATCCGCTCGCACTGTGCTCTGATATTTAAAGATACTTCAAAATCCTCTTTTGTGCACGCGTTAGTGTAAAAAAAATCGTAGGGAGCGGGTCTCCTTGTCTTTAAAAGGACGAAGGTCTCTTTGTTAGACCGATCCCTAGTTGATTGTTGCGGTCGCTACAGTGCTTCCATGGCCTCCGGGAAAAGTGACAACCTATTGTTGAATAGGGGTCTGGGAATCGGCCGGGCTCAACTAAATGATACAATATAAACTTTATTTGTGAATTTATATTCATTTATTTAGTTTATTGGCGTACGTACAACTTGGACGCCAATTGAGACTGATCCTCGAATCTAAAATCCATCGCCCTTTTATACAAATCTGCATTGATATTTGTATGTAGGAAACCGGGGAAAAAGATGGGAATTTAATTCTATTTTTAGAACATAAGCATCTGGCTACGATGTATACGGAGATGAGGATTTGCAGGAATTTTGATCTATATATCATCATCATCGGCACTACAACCGGGAATCGGTCTTGGCCTTATTTAGCAACTCCTGAGGCTTGTTAAATTTTCCATTATGATTTGTTTTTTTCCGGGCAAGGTCATTAAGTCTTGCGCCAGAGGCTCCCCGACGGGGAATCGAACCTCGGTCTCCCAGTGATCTATATATAGAAAGAAAGAAATTTTGTGTATGCAAACCAAATGAACATTTGGATCATTTGTCACGTGCTTTGTGGGCATGCGTGATAAATGGACATACAATGCATATGATGATATGCGTTGTGATGTTTGGATTATAAGGGATATCTAATTGAACATTTGATTCAATTTGTCTAACATTGGATTGAATGTTAGTTTGGGGATTTAAATGTATGGGAATGAATTGTTTAATGTATCGCGCATTTATTCAATTGGCGATTTTTAATGTAGATTTGTGGATAACGGTTATGTTTCGTGTATATTTGGGTAGACAAATAGTAGGGCTTTGCAAAGTACTACACTAGAACAAGGCAAGTCCACAAAACTGACGCACTCCTAATAACTAGGCGAAGATTTGGGGAATGTATGCCAACTTTTAGATCGGAAATCAGAATATACAATCAACGTAAGTGGTTAAACACTTGGGAGTCATGGTCGACAACAGACTAAAATTTGTTTCGCGTAGAGTATGGGAGTAAAAAAGCTGCAAGCTTATGAGCAGCTCTATCCGGCATATAACCAAACACCGGTGGACTCGCGTATAACAAGAGAATTATCCTGTCAAGGATGTTCACATCCGTACTTGCTCTTGTCGCACCAATGGGGGCAGAAAAACTAGAAACAACACTACTGAAAATAATGCTGAGAGCAACACACACGTGGATTAAGAACGATGTACAGTTTCAAGATGATATCCTATAAAGGGGGACTACTCAACATAGACATTCTAGCTGAGTAGATGCTTCGGTTCAATAAAATGAGAGCCAAGAGAAAGCTAACAGGGCATGATGTGCCTGGCGAAATGCCGATGATAAAGTTAGAAGAAAGATAAGCTTCTTTTGCCATATGGCAGGCCACTTGGCAACCGAACTAAAGGCAGATGGATCCCTAAACTCATTCCATCCGTAAAAGTTTGGATGAAGTGCCCACACGGGAACTTCAACTGCCACCTTACACAATTCTTGTGAGCGTGGCGGGTATCTAAAATACTATCTAAAGTATCTGAAAATAAAAAACAGTTGTGGGTACGCCGGTTCAGCTCTCTGTCTACAATGTGAAGAGCGAGAGGAGGATACCTAACATACAATTTTTGTATGCAACCACTTCGCTCAATGGAGAAACAACTTCCTGGGCCAAGAGCCCTCGTAGACTACATGATACGGTCAGAGGAATGCCCGACCGAGTTCTGCACTCTAATAACACTAGTACACTAGTACTTTTGCCATATGACAGGCCACTTGGCACCCAAACTAAGGGCAGATGGATCCCTAAACTCATTCCATCCGTAAAAGTTTGGATGAAGTGCTTACACGGGAACTTCAACTGCCACCTTACACAATTCTTGTGAGCGTGGCGGGTATCTAAAATACTATCTAAAGTATCTGAAAATAAAAAACAGTTTTGGGCACGCCGGTTCAGCTCTCTGTCTACAATGTGAAGAGCGAGAGGAGGATACCTAACATACAATTTTTCTATGCAACCACTTCGCTCAATGGAGAAACAACTTCCTGGGCCAAGAGCCCTCGTAGACTACATGATACGGTCAGAGGAATGCCCGACCGAGTTCTGAACTCTAATAACACTAGTACACAATACGCTGCGCAAAGTCGAAAGAGTAAGACTAGAAATCGCAGAAAGTAATAGGACACCAGTCTAAAGAACTAACTTACCCTGCCAAGGAAAACGCAAAGTCAGTCCCGCGGGGAGAGTAGTGGGAAATGTCAGGATGTGTTTTAGTACCTAAGCGCAGTATTGTGACATATGACTATGTGACCCGTGGTATCTTTAGAAGATTACAATTGGCGCAACTATAAAAAAACATTGATCGGGAATAAACACAAAGAGTATGTGCTAGTAAATTTGCAAGACACTCGTTCTTTCCGTTGGCTAAGGGGAGTAGCAGTGTAGTAGTCCGATTACATCGGTAGAACAGACTCGGCTTTAGATATGTATACCAGGTGTACCGGTCTGAAGTGAGCGTGAAGATACCAATGTATCGATAGGGAACGTTTCTTGTGAACGAGCCCTTATATATTTTTTTATTTGGTTGCTATGACATTTGTCAAACATATTTAGTATGGCTCAAGTCATTGTACAAACATCTTCATTTTTTTTAATCCTGTTAAAAATGTCGAAATTTGTACTAGAAAATGATGATTCGCGGAAACCATTAATTTTTTGTTTTCATTTAAAGAAAAGTGCTGCAGAGTCGCATCGAATGCTTGTCGAGGTTTATGGTGATCATGCTCTATCGGAAGCAACATGCAAAAGATGGTTTAAGCGGTTCAAAGATAATGATTTTGATGTGCGAAATGAAGAACGTGGTAGACCACCAAAAAAGTTTGAAGACGCCGAATTGCAAGCAATATTGGATCAAGATGACACTTTGAGCCAAAAACAAATGGCACAAATGTTAAATGTTTCACAACAAACAATTTCTGACCGTTTAAAAGCTATGGGAAAGATCCACATGAATTGAATTACAGGCAGATGGAAAAGCGAAACACCACACGTGAAACGTTGCTTCTACGACACGAACGAAATCAGTATTGCATCGAATTGTGACTGGTGATGAAAAATAGATTTATTTTAAAAATCATGGGTACATCCAGGTGAAGCGTCAAAATCGACTCCAAAGCCCGATCGATTCGGTAAAAAGACAATACTCTGTGTTTGGAAGGGCCAGAAGGGGGTGGTGTATCATGAACTTCTAAAACCTGGCGAAACTGTTGATGCGCAACGCTATTGATCGAAAAACGACCACAATGGGCCACAAGACACGGAAAGGTAATTTTGTTGCATGATAATGCTCCGAGTCATACAGCAAAACCCGTCAAAGAAACAATAAAAGCTCTCGGCTGGGAAGTGTTACCCCAGCCGCCGTATTCACCAGACTTGGCTCCTTCCGACTACCATTTGTTTTCATCGATGGGACACGCATTGGCTGAGCAGCATTTCAATTCCTACGAAGAAGTCGAAAATTGGGTCTCGGAATGGTTTGCCTCAAATGCGGGTTTTATTGGCGTGGTATCCACAAATTGCCAGAAAGGTGGTCGAAATGTGTAGAAAGCAATGGCCAATACTTCGAATACAATTTTTTTTTACTTTCCCAATTAAAATTAGTGTTTTATTTAAATAACTTCATACCGGTACACCTGGTATATATTTTCATTTACAGTTTTTAATATTTACAGATTTCAAACACATCAGTTGAGTGTACTTGAGTTTAGGAATCGAATTCGTACACGCGGCAGTGACCTGCTGTGTTGAGCATTGATTACATTTTTAGTGATTCTAACTGTCATAACTTCAGTTCGAATCACGAGTTCTTCACTATCGTCGCAAACGCTATAAATCTATTGTGGGGGGTAATAAATAAGTCCATTTGTTTATTTGTTACCCAATTCAAAAAAAAAATTGGAAAAATAGCAAAAATGTAAAACTTACATATCGATTATTATCATTCATTATAAAAAACACAAGTAATTGAAAGCCGAAAGACATAACGAAAAAAATATAGATATTGTATAGTTTAGAGGGTTGCGACGAGCCATTAAGTTATAAGAATAATACTTGTAAAATAGGATATAACATTTAGTCAGCAAATTTCTAATTTTAGCGTAAATAAATGCGGGATTAAATCTTAAAACTAAACCCCGTTTTTTTTTTTACTTGAACTACTGAAAATACCAGAATTAAGTTCTGAAAGTACCAGAATTTCAAAATGCTCAATAGAAAATGACATACTAAACATTGCTCTGCATGGCGACACTGGCATTGGCCTGGAAACCCTATAACGTGATACCAAAAATGAATATATTATATAGTCGATTCAGCATTTGCTCTCGTCGAATATGCAAAGTGTTCATTCCCCAACCCTTTCAAACGATCGTTGCGGTCCTATTTTCAATAAATCATTTGTATTGGGCACACAATTTCCCATCAATACTGTTCGACCATTTATCAGAACTAAATCCAACGTACAATTTAATAATTGCACTTCATGCAAATTGCAAACCCGTTGGGATGAGACCTGGAGATGTGTCAAATTTGCATTAGTCAATAACCGTCAATTACACTCATAGAAAACTTGAAAGGGCTGCAAATTGCAAACGTGTTTATGATGCTGTCAGAGATAATGATAAAATTTCATTTACCCTTGGTAAATATGATCTTCCGCCAATCAAACGGTGAATTTATCGCCAATTAACGCCATTGATATGACCTTATGGGGAAGGGTTGTCTCTGGAAGGCGGCTTACTTATCAGAAAGCAGAAATGAACACGAGAAGATTCGGAATAACGAAAGGAGGTTTACTTGAACCTTACGATATCTTTCGGCTTTGCGTGATTGAGGGACAACAGAACTCTCTACTGTATGTCTGTGACGAAACAAGGAGTTGTGCCAATGTTTGGGATAATAAAATATGTTTGCAGACAACTGAATGAACGTGAAGTTTTATATCTGGATATGGGAACATTTTCCTTGATAAGGTTGAAATAGCCTGAAATATAAGTTGTAGTAATATGAACACTAACTGTCTCACTCTGTGGAACATAAATTTTTTATTCAGTGATGAAATCTTACGTGATATTATTTGTGATATTCTGTATTGTTGAGAAATCTGTTTATCCATTTCGAGGTATTTTTAAATTGTATAAGTAATTCTCTAGTATTTTTAATACCCATTTCAAGAGCAAAGAATATGTAAAAGACTATACGTATACTGGTTCAAATAACGCCCTGGAGTAAATACTTCTTTTTTTTAGATTTATATTTTTTCTATTGCATTTGTATTATAAAGGAGAAGCCAATTCACAATTTACAATTCAAAGATATGATATAGGACAAAGCATAAGGTCCTTCAGCTGATATATATCTTTTTAAATAATATGTAAAGATGAGCAAATTAGTTTTCACTTTTTCTTGTAAAATGATGGCAGGGTGCGGAAATTGGACTCTCTTACACAACTATTCTGCTATGAAAAGTAATGCATTATCGTAATCTGTGCTAAATGGAAGATTCTTGCTCTTTATTGAAGATTCGTATATTTGGAAAACCGTTGGATTAATATTCCTTCATCATTGAAGTTTTTGCTTTTCGCAATAAGATCTAGAACATTGTTCGACAAATATCACTTATTGCATGAACAGTGCTGGATTACCCATTAGGCCGGACTAGGCCATGGCCTGGGGCCCCTGGCTAGCAAGGGGCCCCAAGAAAATTGGTCATGATTGTTTTTAATTTATTTTTGATTTTAATTAAATTTTTTTATATTTTGTGGAATTTTGTAAACACTCACTCTGACCTCTACAAAAGTTTGATTCAAGATCATCTTGAATTAGTTTTTCCGAACGTTGAAATTGCTCTTCGCATTTTTTTAACTCTTATGATCACGAATTGTGCGACAGAGCGCTCTTTTTCAAAATTGAAACGCTTCAAAAACGAGCAAAGAAGTGCGTCAAGAACGATTAGACATGCTAAATCTGATGTCCATTGAATCGGACATTCTTCGTCAAATTGATTTTGAAGAAATCATCAATGATTTTGTTGATCAAAAATGTAGAAAAAAAGTTTGTTGAAAACGAGCGTCGCTTTCATCTTCCAAAGAGATGTCCAAAGATTATTTTATAATTTAATATACTTTTAATTATTTTTAATCAAAAATATATAATTCAACTGAAAAAAATGATTTCCTTTATTTTATTGTATTTGAAAACCTTAAAATGATATGAACTAGTTGTTTAAATTATACAAATGCATCAATAACGATTAATTTTACGATTATTAAAAAAAAGAGGGAACCAAAATTTGAATGGCCTAGGGCCCCCGATTGGCTTAATCCGGCACTGTGCATGAAAAATTATTGCTGTTGCGATATTGATAACTACTAAAGTATATCGAATGGAAATCGTCTGGAAAATTTATTAATATACTCGTATCTATTCTCCGTGTACAATATTAAATTTGTATCGTAACACACGCTGCCAAGGTAACAGTTGCATGTTCTATTACAGAAAAAAAAAAAAAAAAAAAAAAAAAAAAAAATGTGGCGAGAAGGCCGAATTTGGCGAGACAGGACATATGTGTCCTTCATCTTGTCTCTGACTTCTGGTCATCTTGCGATAACCAGAATCACCCACATCCGTGAGGATATTGGGCTCGGTCTCGCGGCATCTGAAAAGAGAAGAAAAAAGGGGGGGGTATCCAAGGATAGTGTGGACAGTGTTAGTCCAAGTGTTCTCTAACTACTTTTATAGAGGGATGGTGGGAAAGAAGTCTTACAAGACCGGTGGGTCTTGGGTGCGGTAGTAAACGCAGATCACGTCTTTGGCGTCTGATAATCTGCTCTTTGGTCGGTGTGTATGTTTTTGTTTGTGCCATCTTGTACTGTGCGTTCGTGTGTTTGGTTTGTTAATTGTAGACCCTATGGGATGGGTCCAGGAATCCTCTATTATAGAGGGGAATGTTGTTGGGAAGGGTGCTTTCTTCAGTTTTGTACTGAAGAAGAAATTGTGGGGGTTTGATCCGAAGAGATCGAGAGAGAGAAGGATCAAGAACGCAAGAGTCCCGTACAAGTAGGTTCTCGCTGTTTTGAATGTTTTCGAGGTACTTATATGCTAATTGAAGCAAGTACTCGTCGATAGGGGTAATGGAGGCGCCTTCGTATAGGTGAGAGTTGGGGTAATGACGACCGTCAGGCCTTCTAGAATGATTGGTGCATCTTCTGAGGAGTTTCCTTTCGAAAACCCGAAGTCTTTCCATTTGAGCCGAAGATATGCAGGACCATATGGGAAAGGCGTACGATATTCCAGATCGGATTAGCTGCTTATAGCAGAGAAGCTTAACTTTGGTGTCAACTTTGTTCCTCCACTTCAGGATGTTGTGCAGTTGCTTAGACCGACCATGGCCCCTTTGGAGAATGTGGGTCACATGTTTGATAAGTTCTATTACAGAATTTATTAACGTTCGCTTTTATTTGTTTCCAATGAAAGAAAACCAAGCGGCGCATGGATGAATCTACATTTTTCCTTTACACTGAATAAAGTTCTAAAGACAGCAAAAGAGGAATTGCTGTTAGAACTGAAATGCCAACCAGAGGCCATCACTTAGGCAATGAAAGCAAAACTACAACAAGTATTAAAAAAAGTTGTCAGTGTGAAAACAGTCTCACAGGAAATCTCGATCGAGTGACGTGAGTTAATTACCACTGTAGAGGAAATCCTGACAACGATCGGTATAGAGTTTCCTGCACTGAACGCGATCCCAAAGGAAGCGATAAAGGGCTTAAGAAAAAAATCAGATGGCACGTAGGCTGCCATAATCCGCTTACCAGGAGAAAAGACTGGCATGTTGCTGGCTACAGGTTTCCTTCGGGTTACATGGGGGAGATGCAAACTACGAGAACACATCACACCAGACAATGTTTCAGATGTTGCCAATACGGACATAAGCGAAATTCTGCAAATCTGAAAAACATCGTTCGGCATACTGTTTGAAATGTGGCGGAAATCACAAAGCGATGAACTGTAATGCAAAACCCTAATGTGTCTTCTGCGAATCAGAGTGCGAAGGCGGTAACCACTACCAAACAGAGAGTTACAAATGCCTAGCATTTAAAAACGCGATGTCCAATCTCATGAATAAAAATGGACAGGTTTAAGTGCACTCAAATTAACTTAAACCATTATGGAGCCGCTGGCGCATTGCTCCTTGCACGGAGAAAACAAATTATTATTATGGAAAATTTAACAAGCCTCGGGACTTGCTAAATAAGGCCAAGACCGGCTCCCGGTTGTAGTGCCGATGATGATGATGATTATGGAGCCGCACAAGATCTCCCGGTTGTAGTACCGATGATGATGATGACAAGATCTGTGGGGTTTAAGTTTAATGGTTGTTAGTAATAGCGGAACGCCAACCCAATCCGGCTGCTGTCTGGGTATATTCACCGCACAAGAAATAGTCTGAGTCACTCCGGTAATGCAAAAAAGGTTCTTTATTCTCAATTGATAAACAAAACTGCTATTTACAAAATCCGACTCCAAGGTTACTAAAGTTATTGTATTTAACACTAGTATTGAGTATAGCTATTAACATTAGTATCGAATAATGTAGTGGTAATTAGCATTAGCATTTAATAATATAATATAGTTATTAATCTTTATATTGAATAAGGTAATGGTAATTAACATTAGTATTTAATAATATAATATAGTTATTAACATTTACATTGAATAAGGTAATGGTAATTAACATTAGTATTTAATAATATAATATAGTTATTAACATTTACATTGAATAAGGTAATGGTAATTAACATTAGTATTTAATAATATAATATAGTTATTAACATTTACATTGAATAAGGTAATGGTAATTAACATTAGTATTTAATAATATAATATAGTTATTAACGTTTATATTGAATAAGGTAATGGTAATTAACATTAGTATTTTACAATATAATAATTCAATTTTAACTTACAGGGCACTATAGTTGTTGTATCTAACAAGAGCACTATATGTTATTAACATTTGTATTGAATGATGAAACGGTAATTATCAATCGTATTTTACAATAATATTTCAATTTTAACTCACAGAGCAAGGTCACTATTGGTGTTGTATCTAACACTAGTCTATAATATACTTTTTCTGCGAGTATTCACGACGCTACTGATCATTGCTCTCGAAGCGACAGGATACCAAAAATCGATCTATCGCCTCGATGACCATATTTGGTCATGTTCCTTTTTACTTTTTCCCTACCATCGAAGGGTTGAACACACACCATGATACCTTGTTGGTGCTCATCGCTTGTGTTGGCCAGCATGCGAACCATAGACATTGCGTATACATGAAAAATAACACCTTCGCAGCTGGGGCGAGTTGTTCTGAACAGATCATTGTATTTGCACGATCAGCGCCTACGTGTAGCATGATTGCTGATCGTGCGCATGTTGGATGTTGGCATCAATGAAGTCGAACCGGCGTATTTACACTGGCGAGTTCCCTATGGCCTGTTTGCTGCCAGATGCGAGTTTCCCTGTGTGTGGCTCGAGTTAGCCACCGATGTGGGCATTTCGTGAACGAATCAAGAGATATATAAACATCTCTTGTTGCATTGTCGCCGCTCCTTATGACCATTTCCTTGGTAGGAAGTAATACAATGTTGGTTGCTAGATGTGCGACCAATTTGCCCTTCCTATGGCCATGCCTGCGTTTCTGATGGTGTTTAAACAGCGCAGTTAAGTATTGCAGCTGGTGGTTAGTCGTATGGGCAGGTAAGTCATACTTTTCAGGTTTTAAAATGCCCATGTTATACTTTTCGCATCAGCAGACATTGCTTTTTACAGGTTCTTGTGGTTGTTAGACATGCCAATGCAGGTGAGTACGCGCTTTTTTAGGACAGGACGCTTAGAAAAAAGGGGGTTACCTGGTGGTAGGTAAGCAGGGAAGTAGTGGCGTTCGCAAGAGCCGCCACAGATCTCCTTTCCCAAACGGTTAAGGAATATAGTGCCGACGTGTGTACCCATCAATGAGCAGTACAGGATGCATGGCACTGGTACAACTACATGGGAAGAAGAGAGCAGCGGAACAGGGGTCATCTGGACATCTGGAAATTCCCCCATAGAACACAGAAGCGTCCAGTGGCAGAAAGGATTCGCCTACGCTAACATAAAAAGAATTCACTTCTACTATTATTGCGCGCCACCAAGGTGGGAAATAGAAGATTTCAAATGCTCTTTGGACAGAGTAACACAATAAGCTAGAGTTCAGAACCCTCTTATACGACGGTGGGCTGTAAAGTTTCCGATCTAACAAAGATACAAGACATTTTTCCTTAAAATTTATTTTTATTTTTCTACATAGTCTCCTTCTACACACTTGTACATACTTCTCCCAGCGGTGCTCCCATCTCTCTAACCAAATAGTACTCGGTATTTTTTTCCTGCTAAATAACTGTTCACGAAGGTAAATACCTCCTCATTTGACGAAAATCTCTGTCCTCCGAGCGCAATTTTTAGATTAGGAAAGAAAAAGAAGTCACTTGGTACTAGACCTGGTGAGTAAGGCGGATGGTCAAGCAGTTCAAATCGTAATTCGTGGAATTTCGCCATGGCAACCGCTGAGGTGTGAGACGCCGCGTTGTCTTGGTGAAACAAAGTTTTCTTTTTCTGTAAATGTGGCCGTTTTTCCGCAATTTCTGCCTTCAGTTGGTCAAGTATTGATGCGTAGTATGCTTCTGTAATGGTTTTTCCTTTTTGAAAATAATCGGTTAAGATAACCCCAAGACTATCTCGAAAAACAGTCGCCATCACGTTCCCAGCCGAAAAAACAGTTTTTCCTTTTTTTTCTCCCTTTGCGGTCCACTATTTTGACTGTATTTTGGTTTTGGGTGTATAATGATATAGTCAAAGTTTCATCGACAGTAATTAATCGGCGCCAAAACTCGGATTTATTGCGCCTAAACTGCGCCAACAGAGTGTTGGAAATGTTCATTCGAACACGCTTTTGGTCTAACCTGAGCAAACTCGGTACCCAACGCACGGACAGCTTTCTCATTCCTCAATTTTGATTTAATATATGACAAACACGTTCTTTGGACATTTTCATAGCCTCTGCTATCGCTCTCACTTTAATTCGGCGGTCATCTAGCACCATTTGGTGAACTTTAGCGATATTATCGTCAGTTGTTGCAGTTTTTGGACGTCCCGAACGTTCATCGTCTCCCAAGCTCTCACGGCCACGTTTAAATTCAGCTACCCAACATTTCACGGTGGTAAATGACGGTGCAGAGTCCATGAATCTCCCATGCCAGGTGTGGCGTTTGCGATGGACATGACTGACGATATGCGATGCATAAAATGTACTCGTAATTGGAAAGCGTGTGGCTTGGGTATGACTATGCGTCACAGGTGGGCAATTACCGAGGAATCGCATCGCGCGCGATATAAATATTACGGGTATATTATGTTAATTGAATTGATATGAATATTATGCTAAATGGAAGGAGAGTGCATGGGACAGGGAACGTTGGCACAGCCGAGTCGGTGAGGTCATGAACTTTCGGGTTTCTATAGGTCAATAAATAATAATAACAATAAATAATAATAATAATAAATAATAATAATAAATAATAATAATAAAAATAATATAATTATGCTAAATGGGGTTTATGCAGTGGGGTTCTACAACCCAACACCCGAGAGAAGAAATCTTTAGCTCTTCACCGAACAAAATAATTTAAGGGAACATAGACAGTCATGTGGACCAACAAAAAAGTTTCTGCTCAATTTATTTCTTTTTTTCTTTTTTGAAATCACGATTATTTTTTCTTCATAAAAATAGTAATAATTATAAAAGTTCTTCATGATATTTCCTGAAATCTTAAACAAAGGTGGTTCCTCGTGGGCGTGATAAGTCGAGACAGGATCATTTAAAATCAAAAAACGAAAGGGACTCCGTTAGTAGATTACTTTATCTCGGGGGTTAACGAATGATTTAAAGAAAATGAAGTTTAATTTCGAATTTTTTAGAGAATTTTTGTAAATTTTTTTTTGTGAAACAAGTTCTCATCGTTGAAAAAAAAAAATCAAAAAGGGGGCTCTGATATGGCGGACTATTTGAAACCACAAGACTCGTGGGATCAATTATGAATAATCAATGTACAAAAAACAATCCCACGAAAAACCCGGTAGGCGTAGGTGTGATGAGCCGACACTACCATAAGGTAACAAATCATCAAGAAAACACCGACTCGGCAAAAAAAAAACGTATTGAAAAACGGAAAAAGAGGGATATACGCGTCGGGACGCGGAATGTTTCAACATTGTATAAACCAGGGGCGATACAGACGGTCGTAGAAAACGCGAAACAATATAAAATGGACATCGTCGCGGTTCAGGAAGTCCAACTCCCACATCGAGTAATCGAAACCAACGGGTTTACACTGGCGTGTGGAGGTAACGGCACACATAACCTCGGGACTGGCTCCATCATAAGCAAGAAGATTACGGCCCATGTAAAAGATGTGCGATTTATTAATGCCCGAATGTCGGTGCTAAAAATACAGGGACCAGGGTACAATTGTGTATTTATAAACGTACACTCCGCACCAGAATCTACCGACGAAGAAACGAAGGACACAGTCTACAAGACCCTAGAGGAAGTATTTGATAAGATTGTGAGGGTTCTCTATACTACATGGAGAACCAATCCACAATTTCATACCTTATTTCGACCGCTTTCAGCGCCTTATTTCTACCCTTATTCCCCTTACAAGCTATTCCACCCGTAAAATATATTTCAATAACGGACGCGTAGCTGAATTTATTATTCTATGCAAGTAATGCATAATTGAATTCAGCTACCTTTTCGCCATACGGCAACTCCATTTCGCTAACCCATGAGATCTGTGTGTTAAGGTATGTTTCTTAAGATATTTACTTTGATCCCTTGCCCGGAGTTGGGGAGACGGTGTCGCTCCGCTTCGCTGGTGTCTGACGGCGGGATCGGTGCTGATGTGGGTGCCCGTCCCAGCTGGGGGTGCGGGGGCAGTTTAAATGGGTACGTCTAACCTCTTTGGTGCGAGCCTCCCTGACCAAGTAACGGGCGCTTCCTCCAGGGGTTCGTTATTCCAGGCGTTAGCCCCCGCCAGGTGATGGATGTCAATGGTGGTGGAATGTTAAACAATAAAAGACGGTTCCCTTTTATTGTTTATTATGATCTGTGTTAAGTTATAGTTGGGCGTCTGAATGAAAACGCGTTTTATCTATTGTTGATTTATTTTATAGGTTAAAGGGGTTTACCTATTGTTTATTTATTTTAACGAGGTTTAACTATTTGTATGGTGGCATTTAAACTGTGGTAGTTTTTTTTGATTCTGCGTTGGCCATAGGTTCGGCCTCTGGACTTGTACTAATCTCGAAATAAAAAAAAAATACAAAAAAAAAAATGTGTGGCGAGAGGGCCGAATTTAGCGAGACAAGGACATAAGTGTCCTTCATCTTGTCTCTGACTTCTGGTCATCTTGCGATAACCAGAATCACCCACACCCGTGAGGATGTTGGGCTCGGTCTCGCGATATCTGAAAAGAAAAGAAAAAAAAAAGGGGGGGGGGGGCATCCAAGGATAGTGTGGACAGTGTTAGTCCAGGTGTTCTCTAACTACTTTTATAGAGGGATGGTGGGAAAGAAATCATACAAGACCGGTAGGTCTTGGGTGCGGTAGTAAACGCAGATCACGTCTTTGGCGTCTGATAATCTGCGCTTTGACTAATCTCGAAATCGAAGATTACTCCCCTTTTATTCTTTTTTGAGTTGAGAATTGTCAACTATTTTAGTGTAAAAATACCAAGAAGCACACACGCGATTTTGTGTGCTTCAATTGGAACTGTGTTCTGGGAATTGGTTAAAGGTTTGGTTGGATAGGTTCCTGGAAGGGAAATCATGAAATGCGTTTTGAATTAGGCATTTCATGATGTCTGGATTTTGGGAATTGAGTCAATGTGCGACGAATTAACTTTTGATTTAATCTATCGCTCATGTGATTCAATATGGAATTTGGATGTAGATTAATGGGAAATATAGGGGATTTGGATGGGGACAGTGATTTAGGATCGCTACATGTGCAAATCGACAATAACCCAATCATCCCTAATTCAAATCAGCCGCTTGTCATTTCTCATCGCGGTCGGTCACGCCGCCGCCCTAGTGTATAATTTAATTCTTCGCCGAGAGTCAGTCGCTATTCAATAATCATCGCGGTCGGTTACGCCGCCGCTTAATAAGTCAAGTTTAAATTTTAAGTACTGCGGCCACAGTGTCGAGAAAGAAGTGTTCCGCTTGTATCATATTTATAAAGAAACTATTTAATAAGATTAATATTAAGTTCTAAGTGAAATAAAAGTAAAGGATCATATTAACAATTAAAGAAAAACGAACAACTAAATCAAACCAAGGATATTTTATTTCTCCTCCTCTTCTCTTGGATATCTTTGTGAAGTGTGTTCTGTGGAACAAGTGTCGGGGATGCAAGTGAATCCGTGCCCCTTTCTTGGCACCCCAACTCGCACCCCCACAGGATCTCATCATCCAATGTTAAAATCCTCCTCGGGGACCTCAATGCGAAAATTGGAAAGGAAGACACCTTCCAACCAACTATATGTAAAGAAAGCCTAAACGACGTTTCAAATGATAGTGGAATTCGAATTATCATGTTCCAAGCGTCAAAAGATCTGTTAGTGAAAAGCACGATGTTCAAGCACAAGAAAATCCATAAAGTCACATGGATATCACCCAACGGCGCAACTCGTAACCAAATAGACCACTCCCTCATAGACAAAAGACACCACTCGAATATCCTTGACGTAAGATCATATAGAAGAGCAGATGGCGACTCCGATCATCTAACTAGTGATGGGCAAAATTCGAAGTCGGCTCGCAGCAAACCCACATGGGCAGTCACGGGAGACGAGCAAAAAGTTCGACATTGATAAACCAAAAAGACTTGCACAATAGGGCTGGATATCAAGAGGAACTAACAAATAGATTTAGCATCCTAGAGAATGGGAGTAGTGTGGGAGAGGAAACCAATAATCCGGGCACTAAATGGGCATCGATCAGAGACACTATCAAACAAACAGCCCAAAAGGTATTAGGATTTAAGAAAGCAGCTAAATCCAAACCTTGGTTTGACGATGAGTGCAGGGCGACGATCGAAGAACGTAAACGCCTCAGAGTGATCCGCTTAGAAAGATATGATGAAGCCAACGCAGAAAGATACGCGACAATTCGGAAAGAGACAACGAGACTTTTCAAACGCAACAAACGCAAATGGGAGAAGACTCTGACCGAAAAAATCCTAGAAAATGCCACAGCAAAGAATATCAGAGGTATGTATGCCGGCATAAATTCATTAGAAATGGCCACAGGGGGAGAGCCAAAATAATCCGTACCACAAACGGCTGTCTGGTGACAGAAACAAACAATATCGCGACAAGATGGAAGCAGTGCTTTGAAAACCTGCTCAATGTACGCACCCATCAACCACAAATAAACGCACCAGACGTACATACAACCGATCCTCAGATCCCAGAGCCCTCTTCCAACGAAGTTGTAGACGCAATAAACCGATTAAAAAACAACAAGGCTCCCGGAGCCGACTGCATACCGGCAGAGCTTGTGAAGCATGGAGAAGAGGCAACCGCTCGAAAGATCCACCAACTGATTAAAACAATAAAGGGGGTCATTCCGGAAGAATGGAAAACCTCAATAGTCGTCCCCATATTCAAAAAAGGTGACAGATCTGTCTGCGAAAATTACAGAGGAATATCATTGCCACCAACCACATACAAAATACTAACAAATGTCATACTGGCGAGAATCGCACCGTACGCAGAAGACATATTGGGAGACTATCAATGCGGATTCCATAGGACCCGTCAACGAGCAACCAAATGTTCACAATAAGGCAACTACTGGAAAAGAAGTGGGAATACGGAGAGACGGTTCACCAACTGTTCGTTGACTTCAGAAAAGCCTACGACTCCGTCGCAAGGCAAAGACTCTAGCATATTGTAGTTGATCTGGGAATCCCAAAAAAAATCCCGCCCTCATTCAAATCTGCACGAACGAAAACAAAGGGCGAGTTAGAATAGAAAACCACCTCTTAGAACCATTTCAAATCCGGGACGGAATAAATTTGGGGATGCCCTCTTACCATGTCTCTCTAACCTTGTCCTCGAGTATGTAATCAGAAAGGTACAAGACGACAATACGGCCGGATCATCCCTGAACGGGGTCACACTAGTGCTCGCATATGCAGATGACATCGTCGTTTTGGGCGATAATCTAGAAACTGTAAGTAAAAACTCTGAAATCATCATGCAAGCGGCAGAAGAGGTGGGCCTAGACATAAATGAAGACAAAACAAAATACATGTATATGGCGAGAGCAGGTGGACCTCAGAGAACACACATAAACATCACATAAAAATGTCAAAGAATTTAAATACCTGGGAACAATACTAACGCCCAGTAACGAAATGTCGAAGGAAATTAACAAAAGACTGCATTCCGGCAACGCAAGTTGACACGCAGTCAGTAAACTGCTGAAATCCAAAATGCTATCACGTAATATAAAGTTACGTGTCTATAGAACCATAATCATGCCAATTGTTCTATACGGATGCGAAATATGGGCTCTCACAAAACGGGAAGAAAACAAATTACGCGTATTCGAGAATAAAGTTCTAGTAAGAGGTAAATATGACGACGAGGCAGGACAATGGAGGAAACTCCACAACCACGAAGTGGAAGAGCTATACCGCAAACCTACAATAGTGAGAGTCATCAAGTCGCGCAGATTAAGATGGGCCGGACACCTGGTGCGAATGGGTAACGATAGGACCGTGCATAGAATGCTTGACGGTAGGCCAACGGGAATGTGACCGACAGGGCGGCCGCGACGGAGATTGGAGGACAATGTTAGGTTGGATCTCGAGGAGATCGGATCGGATGGTCGAACGTGGAAGTAGAGCGCACAGGACAGGGAACAATGGCGGAGTCGAGTCGGTGAAGTCATGAGCTTTCGGGTTCCTACAGGGCAATAAATAGAATCCACCCCCGAGCAAATCTTATCTAAGGGAAGTATGTAAAGTTGTAGAAAGATCGGTTCGTTATTTTTTGATCGCGTCCCCCCGCGTTGAAAAGCTGTTTTGAGATAAACGCCTTTAAAGTTTTCAATAAGGGTAGGAGCCGCTTAAAAATGCTTCATCTCATCCAATTTTCTTCGAATCAATTCGAAATTTCGGGAGAACATTTCTAAAATGTTGTACTTTCACAAAAAAATTAAAAAAAAACAATTTTTTAAAAGTGGTTACCATATATGTTCAGTTTATATAAGTTTCTCATTAAGAACGATGCATCCTGATCTCAAATTAAATGCATGAAAATCATAAAAAGTGATGACATTTTTATTTCATCTTAGAGTATTGGGTTTCCTGATTAGGACGGTTTGTGTTTTTTCAATAAAGACGTCATGTTTTAAAGATTAAATAAAATGCAAAATATTTGAGATAAAAATTACGGATCTACGATTTTTGTGTGACATTCTGGATCCCTCTCGGTTTGGAAACTCAACTCCCCTATTTCCCTTTTCTTTTCCGGATCATATTCGCAAATTCTTATGCACCATTATTACTATTTCTAAGATTTCCAGTCCTGTTTTTTCAAGTTACACTAGAAATTTTTTACAAGAATTGGTGAGTACCTAATCAAATCGTTTTACCTCACCGGCCAATAGCTATCGATAGTGAGAGTGTTCAGTATGCTAGCATCAAAAGTTCTATATGTTTGGGTGAGAAAATTATGAGCCGAACAATCACTTCCCAATTATCATTTTCCCTCTCTGTAGCTGCGTATCAGAATTCGAAAGCAAGTCAACTAGCAATATGACGAAAATCCATCTGTATAAAGGTGGTTTAACGTAACTTAAGCAATCTGACGCGCTTTTAATAGAACAATAAATATGTAAACGTTCAGCGATGTTACCACTTATGGACATTTGCAATATGAAGATTCCAAAGCTCTCACAAGATGAGACGACTACTTTAACCAGCTCAAAAATGTTGTCGTTGTCATTGGGCAACCAGAATGCGAATTGTTTACACATTTCTTATCGGCAACTAATACTTGACAAGCACTTGAAAATTGCAGTTTTATCCAACTTCGAACAACTGGTTGCTTTTTTCAATACCACTATTGCAACTCAGACTATTAATTCCATTCCCAACAGAACTTGAACAGTTATCAAGCCCAGCAAATTATTTACGAATTGACTCGTTTTTTTTTTCTTTTATAACTAAGGATTTTACCAATTCAACCCTGAAGTGAGATGTGTGAGCATCGCTCGTTTATCTCATTAGAGGATCCGTTAATTGTATGTATCAAGAATTAGAGATAAGCAATAAAAAGATACAAAATTATCTGATTACACATCTGATACCCAGACATTGAATTAGGGTGACTCACCCTTAGTTTTCACATCACTCCCATATAACTGAAGAAAAGAAAAAAAAGGACTCGTGGAGGTACGAGCATTCATTCTATCTGTTGCGCATATATCACTGGTAATGAGATTTGACAATCAGGGCACACGAAAACAAAAAGACAAAAAACAATGGGTCCAAGGCTCTACACCGAAGGGCAGTAGTTATGAAATATCTCGATTTCGGACGGATGCAATATTCGCTCTCGAATTATGCGTTGAAAGTGGATAAACAAATGTTGGGTAAGGTTTTAAGATGCAACGTAGAACAAGTGATATTAATGGCATCAAGTTCGTATCTTGGAAGACCAGGCAGAGAATAGACCAATCCACTAACAAATAAAGGAAAACCAAAAAAACTCTTTTGGCAGTGAGAGTATTCTTGTTCTCATGATGAAGTCTGCCCCAGACTCCAACATTAACTGGTTCATATATAACATATTAATCGGACATGAAGAGCACAATCCTATTTACGACTATAATTTTATGTTATTCCACGATCAATTAATACCCAATCTCACAATACCATCACAGCGAATTGAATGAAATGATTTGATTGCTCTATTTCGCGCAATGGCTCAATTGCCACGTAGTTTGTATGTGGATTTGACTAAAGAGGGTCAAACAAGGAATTTAAATAATCAACTATAAATAATTATAGTATTAGTGGCAAGTTGAGGATCCCTAAATTAATTTCATACCTCATATGACGTAGTGTTGTTAGTTGACTCAACCGCCCTTTCAATTGAACTGTTTTTTTTTTTAAACTAACGTGCGAGCGGAAGCAGCCTTGGTCATTGGACTTAAATTATTGGTAACCAAGAGGAATATAATTTGTGGCAGATGTACAATATTAAATGTTTAGACATTGTAAATAGAAATTGGCGCAAAGCTACTAACCTTGCCGGTAAAAATATATTATTATGGAAAATGTAACAAGCATCGAGACTTGCTAAATAAGGCCAAGACCGGATCTCGGTTGTGGTGCCGCTGATGGTGATGATATAAATATAAATTATTCAGCGCGGTTGAAAATTTCACGTTGTACAGGGTTATCCTTAACTGTGTTCACCATTGTTTCGTATTTATATACAGTACTCGGAAAAATTATAGACTCAAACGTAAATTTTCAGTTAACTTGGAATGAGTAATAAACGTTTATGACGAGTTTTGTGACAAAATATTGTCAATCGACACCAACTCAGCGAAAACCCTCGATGGTTTAATAGCTTGTTTACCAGGAATGGTAACTTATTTCTGAAAAAACCAATTTTGGTTATGAAAAACTAAAAACTCAGTCCTTTTTTTCGATCTCAGACTTAGTTGTAACGCATAGCTTTGTATAACAAACGTTGGCTCTGCCCGGCGCTTACAAAAATTTCACTAGGTGGAGAATTGCCGAAAAAAATATGTCCATACATACACGGTTACACCCTTACTGTGCAAAGATCGTTCGGCAAACTGCTTGAAATACGGTGGAAAATGCCACAAAACGATGAGCTGTAATGCACAACCCAAATGCATCTTCTGCAAATCAGGGTGCAAAGGCGGTAACCACCACTCAACAGGGAGTTACCAATGCTCCAGTATTTAAAAACACGATCTCCAATCTCCTGAATAAGAATGAACAGATTTAAGTGCATTCAAACTAACTTAAACCATTGTGGAGCTGCACAAGATCTCCTTTCCCGGTTAAGGAATATGGTGCCGAGGTGGTACCCATCAATGAGCAGTACAGAATGCATACCACTGGTACAATTACATGGGAAGAAGATAGTAGCGGGACAGTGACCATCTGGACAACTGGAAATTCCCCCATAGAACACAGACGCGTCCAGCGGCAGGAAGGATTCGCCTATGCTAAGATTAGACGAATTCATCTTTACTATTATTGCGCTCCGCCAAGGTGAGGAATAGAAAAATTCAAATGCTTTTTGGGTAGGGTAACACGAGAAGTTAGAGCTAAGAGCCCTCTTATAGTTGCTGAAGATTTCAACGCTTGGTCTACTATGGGGAAGCACAAGGACCAACAGCAGAGGCCAGGCACTAGTCGAAACCTTCGCAGTCCTAGATGTGATGTTACTTAATGATGGTGCTGATGACACCTTCATAAGTGAAAGAAGCCGGTCGAAAATCGACATCACATTTGTCAGCTCCTTGTTGGCAAGAAGTATCGAGTGGCGAGCTTTGGACACATACACCCATTGTGATCACCAAGCCGTGATATACGAAATATTACCACACAGGGGATTCACCACTGGCAAATTGGCGAAGAAGGCTCAGAAAAATGGGTGGAAAGAGAACGACATCGATGTGGAACTGCTCGATTATATACTGGATGATCAAATCGAACAGTTTGGCATAGGGGCCGATGCGAACAGGCAGGCTGGTGAAGTCATGAAGTGGCTAACTACCGCATGGGATGCTGCTATGGGAGGACAAAGGCAATCAGCAGGGGCTATCAACCAGTGAAATCCAGAAATCGCCCATGTGCGATGGGAGTGCAATAGGTTACGACGCTAGCAACAAAGAGCAAGAAACCGTAACACCCGAAAGACCAAAAAACTGTAACCGTTACCTGTGGAATTCATGAACAAATAGAAGGAGTTGAGGAATGCGATCCACAAAAGTAAATTTGACGCGGTCTAATGGATGAATTAAATAACAGCGTGGAGCAGTGCCTAGAGGATAGTCATGAAAAGACTACATAGCAACAGTAGTCAAATGCAAAAAAGAATAAGTGACATGGCTAGAATCGTTGCTGTCCTCTTCTCGCGGTACGATGAGGTGTTGAGAATGCAGGAGAAATGAAACATCACTGAAAGAGAAATACCTCCCGTGATCAGCGGCTGCAAGACGTGTTAAAAAAAAATAGGACGCCGTAACTGGATGGTATTCCTGACGTTGTAGTGAAGACTGCTTTAATAAAAAGGCCGGAAGTCTTCAGCAGTATCTTCACGACCTGCCCCCAAAGAGGATATTTTCCTCAACGACGGAAAAAACAGCGGCTTGTGTTTATACGAAAAGAGTCAAGAATCCAGAAGCGCCGTCGTCTTATCGCCCGTTGTGCATGCTGGACACAACAGCGAAACTGGTCGAGAGAGAAATTGCCACCTGGAACAATTCACTGAGGGGACATCGGGGCTTTCTGAATGGCAGTATGGGTTCCGGTAAGGCACTATATGTGGTGCGTGACATCGCTCGCAAAGCGATAGTTGGAGCACAATGGCTAGGAGGTAAATATTGCGCCGAGGTGACATTAGACGTTAAAAATTCATTTAACTCGGTGAACTGGAATCAGATACTAGAAGTTTTGGCCGATCTACGAGTACAAGTCTCACCTTACTTGGTGCGTGTACTAGCACACTATCTCTTGGATAGAAGACTGCTCTATGACCCAAATGAGGAACCACAATAGGAATATAAAATAACAGCGAGTGTACCCCAGAGGTCTGTATTGGATCCGATGTTATGGAGTATCATGTATGATGGTGTGCTCAGGGTCAATGTACCATAATGAGTTAGAATCATTGGGTACGCAGTTGATTTGACAATTGTGACCGTAACTAAACATCTAGATGTAGGGTTATATTTTTAAGTTAATTTTTGCTTACCCTAGTTGGTTCCTTCCAATTCTCCTTTGATGTGTCCAAAATGAGGAGGTATACTATTGGGGGTTTTTGATGTATTTATTTATTATAATTTTGTGGCCTCCGGAACTGAATTCATCTCGAATCAAAAAAAAAAACCGACTTTAGGACAGATGTGTCCTTCATCTTGTCTCTGGCTTCTGGTCATCTTGCGATAACCATAATCCCCCACATCCGTGAGGATGTTGGGCTCGGTCTCGCGATATCTAAAAAGAAAAGAAAAAAGGGGGTATACAAGGATAGTGTGGACAGTGTTAGTCCAGGTGTTCTCTAACTACTTGTATAGAGGGATGGCGGGAAAGAAATCATACAAGACGGTAGGTCTTGGGTGCGGTAGTAAACGCAGACCACGTCTTTGGCGTCTGATGATCGGTGTGTGTATGTTTGTGCCGCCTTGTACTGTGCGTGCGTGTGTGTGTGGTTTGTTAACAGTAGACCCTATGACATGGATCCAGGAATCCCCTATTATAGAGGGGAATGTTGTTGAAAAGCGAGCTTTCTTCAGTTTTATACTGAAGAAGAAATTGGGGGGTTTTGATCCGAAGAGATCGAGAGAGAGAGAAAGGTCAAGAACGCAAGAGTCCTGTACAAGTGGTTGGGGTAATGACGACCGTCAGGCCTTCTAGAGTGATTGGTGCATTTTCTGAGGAGTTTCCTTTCGAAAACTCGAAGTCTTTGCATTTGAGCCGAAGATATGCAGGACCATATGGGAAAGGCGTACGATATTCCAGATCGGATGAGCTGCTTATAGCAGAGAAGCTTAACTTTGGTGTCAACTTTGTTGCTCCACTTCAAGATGTTGTGGATGCCCCTTTGGAGAATGTGGGTCACATGTTTGATGAAATTCATTTTTGGGGTATAAATGACCCCAAGATATTTCATCCTGTCCTGTGGTGTAATCGTAGTATCTCCCATTTTTATTCGAATATTCTGTGAATATCGAGAAGTAGGTTGGAAGTGTTTACCAATCAGCATGATAGCTACTGCTTTGGATGGGTTAAGTCGAATTTTCCATCGACTGTAATACTGATACAGTTCGTCCAAGTGGCGGTTGAGTCGATTTGTTGCAAGTTTAGGGCCTTTGGATGACGTGTACACTAGGACGTCATCCGCATAGCATATCTGGTTTACTCTCCCGTCCACAGGGCGAGGAATATCGGAGGTGTAAATATTGAATAACATGAGGCCTAGAATGGAGCCCTGTGGTACGCCTGCAGCGGCGTGAAAAGTTCGGGAAAGCTTTCCATTCACTCTAACTTGGTAGGTTCTGTTTCGAACGAACTGGTAGATGATACTACATAGCGTTCTACTGAGGCCAGTATTCAATAATTTAAAAACGAGACCTTCAATCCAAGTCGTGTCAAAAGCTTTTTCAATGTCCAGGCTCACCGCAACGGTGGGTTCCTTATTAAAGAACCGCACGCATTCATCTCGAATCCAAAATGCACCGCCCTTTTATACTCTGCATCTACAGAGTTTTGCTTCAAAATGTTTATATACATTCCGGGAAGCACAAACAAGATTTTGTATGTGCTTCAGCCGGAGTGAGATTCTGGGAGGTCAAACAAATTTGTTCAAACAAATTCCCCGAAGGTAAGATTATGAAATGCATTTGGAGTTAGCATTGCATGATGTTGGGATTAATGGGAATTGAATCAATGTGCGACAAATGGATTCTTGGTTTAATTCGTCGCGCATTTGATTCACTTGGATAACTTGATTGCGATTCCGTTTGAGGAATTTCCCGTAAGGCACAAACATGAAATGCATTTGAAGATACGCATTTCATGATGTTATCATTCCATGGAATTGCTCAACACACAGTATGAACTTAAGGTTCGTACTATGACTCATCCTTTTTGGGGAAAGTAGTTAGGTTGAGACTTATTAGGCATTGAGTGAGAGTGGTGATTTAGGATCAGTACATAGATGCCCTGGAGAACATTTGTTCCAAGCAATCTAAAGAATTAAATGCTGTCTAGATATGGTCGGACTGAAACTAGCCGGACATAAGACGGAGGCAGTTACAATAAGCAGCTGCAAGAAATTTCAACACCTTGAATTGGAAATAGAAGAAACAAACAATCAGATCCAGTCGCTATATTAAATATATTGGTGTTATACTCGACAACAGGTTGAACTTCAGGGGTACCTGAGGAAAACGAGTGTAAAAACGACAAGAGTATGCAAAATTTTGGCGAGACTGCTACCATATGAAGGGGGGGCGCCGGCCCTACATACAGAAATTGATAATCAGTGTCAACACCTCCATTATAATGTATGCAGTTCACACATGAGCAGGCACCGCACAATATAATTTGTACATGAGGGGAGTGAACTCAGCACATAGGCAGGCATCATTAAGAGTATGCCATAACTATCTTGGCCGGTAACACACCATTTGGAATTGCAGCTAAAGAAAAGGCTGCGTTGCAGGAGGTTTCACAGGAGATTCGCTGGCGAATGCGGTCACAATTAGAGCTGCCAACGAAGTTGGGATTCTTCCTCTAAAGAAAGATGCACCCACACCATGATACCTGATGTAGAAACCTGAGGAAAAGAAAACATGACGAGCTAAACTACTACTTGATGCAGCAGTTGCGACGCGACGAGCGGACTAACAGGTAAACTCCGTCCCGCTCCGCGATGGAATATCTAAAAGAAAGTTCGGCGGGGATCAACGGGAATATGTGCCTGGCGGTAGGTGGTTTTAGTCGGTAAAATTCCGGCATGCCTCTGAATCGGGCCAGAGGCATCTTTTGAAGATTTTCATCTTCCAACCGAAACCAAAAAAAAAAAGCCCTTACACTTGCGCAACTGTAATATTACTCGGAACCAATAATCTCACCGAGAATTTTTGAGTTGTTACGGCTCCAACGCCGTGCTTCCTCTTTCGAGGGAAGAGCGAGGAGGTTATTATATTTATTAAAGTTATTAATAGTATTAAAAGATCTCTTTTAATTAAATATTTTTATTTATTTTTATTTTATCGAACTCAGCTATCTCAAGCTGAGCTCTCTTCTTTCTACTTTTTTCATATAAATTTACTTGTTTATATAGAACATTTTGTTCTAACTGACTGTGGCGTATAAACTGAACAAAACAATCTAGAAGTCTCTGTGACTTAGAATTTTGAATAAACTTTGAACGAAAATCAAAGTGGCCATGTTTTGAACTGAAAAATGTGCTTGTTATGAAAAGGGGCATATTTATGAAATGTGCTGTAAGTGACTGGATATAGAATATTGTGTCTGTTTATTTATGAATTGTATTAACTGAGAATGTAAGATATGTGAGGATGTAGTTTTAAGGGTTGTGTTTGAAAGGACATGAGTTAGTGTTAAAGCGAATAAGGGTAGTATTCTGGAATACAACAGAGTATTATTAAAGTATTTCTTTTATTAATGAATTTCTGCTTAAAAAAGAAAATATTAATAACTTAATTTTTTTAAATTTCTGTGACTCTCGAAAGTATAACATTTCTCGAATCAGTATCGATTTCTTGATGTTACACTGTTGATATCCGCACCGTGCGGCATCCATTGTAGGTGCGCCACTGCGCTTTACAAAGAAATTTGCATCGCGACTTTCCTATCAAAATGTATATAATTCAACATACACTGGATCTCAAACAAGTCGATACATATATCTTGAACTTAATTTTACCAATGTGGTGCTGGGACGTTTCGACAGGCTTTGTAACATAATGTTCAACGATGAGAACAATTCTCACCTCAACTAGAATGTCGTCTAATCAAATTACAGATTTTTGTCTCCAAATAATCCAGGACAGAAGAATCAACATCTTCTCAATAGTACTAGAGCGATTGGGTGGACTAGAGATCAGGACTTGGTTTCAGCAAGCTGGCGCCACTCAACATAAAGCTACAGTGTCCATTCACCTGTTGACAGGGATGTTGCCAGAGAAACTCATCACAAAGGAGAGGCATTGAATTGCTCACACAAATCCCGGATTTTCCTCTGACCGATTATTTTCTGTGGCAATATTTAAAGTCGAGGGTCTACAACGATATTCCGAAAATAATAAACTAGTTATAACAGAATTTTGTACGGGAAATCCAAACCATTCCAAAAGCAACTTGTCAATGTGGTTTTGAGAACTCATCAAGCTGGTGGAAGTCAATTTGATAATGCAATTTTAAAAATTCGATGTGAGTTTTCCTTTCTTGTAGTTTCTAACAATTTCAAAGTTCCGTAATTTCTTTTGTTATATATTGGAACTAGGTACACAGTTAAAGCCCGTCCTGTATAATATATCACACCCAGAAAAGGGTAAATGCAACCTCATACACTTTTATGAAACCTTGTGTGGGATATTCGTTCTATAATCACGTGTAGATAGGTTTTGATGCAGAAGGATAATTTTTGCAAACGGTTTTTTGTTGAATTTTCACAAAGTAAAGCACCCAAATGACAATGAATGAATGAAATAAGGGCAGAACCCCCATTTGCTTCTCTTAGTATAAGTGGTATGCAAATATAAAAATAATCTTACGAGCGAAATCAAAAATCTAAGGCATGGGTGGGTAGACATGGGGACTTCCAGGGATTGTCTTAAAATGAACTGAAGAGGGTGGTGTGAGTGATAGGGCACGGTAGGGCGAGGATAGGGCGGAAGCTTGGTCGTGAGAAGGAGGATGAGTACGCGCTATGTGGTTGTAGGGGTTGAGCGGGGGGTCAGGGGGTCAAGCGTGAGTAAGTAAGGAGACGAAGTTTAAGAACCGCAGAGGTTGGGTTTGAGTCAAAAGAGGTGTGGTAAAAGCTTGCCTACCGTAAGATCCGCGAAATGGGTTCATTGGAGCTGTAAGAAGTATGATGAGTGGGCAAGTGTTAGAGACGATGGTTCCGGAGAATTTGGGGGTTAGTGTTAAATGTAATGGAGGAGAGCAGGTTTGAACAATTAATTGAACCTATGAGAAGACGGTGGATGAAGGGGATGTCGGCATGAATTCTGCGCTCTTCGAGTGTGTTAGAGTTAATTAGGTGGGGATGGATTGTGTATAGGGGTTGAATCAGAGGATTTTCTCAGTTCAATCCTCGGAGTGCAAAACGCAAGAAACGACGTTGCAGGCTTTGGATCCTGCAAATATGGTAGAATAATAACGGACCAGACCTGACCAGCATATCCAAGAGGGCGGTCAATGGTTGCGTAGAGCGATCGGGAAACGTAGAAATTAGAGAATTCTTCCGACCAGCGTTACACAAAACCAAGGACAGTGTTGGCATTGGGGATTATATAATTGCAATATGTGGGATGAAGTTAAGCTCCCTATCAGATAAGATGCTCAGGTCACGAATCGATTGTACAAAGGATATCTATTGGTCGAGTAAGAAATAGGAATACCGCGGGGAAAGGGGGCGTTTACGGAGGAAGGCGATTGAGTGATATTTGACAATATTTAGCTCGAGGTGGTTGTTTTGGGACCATCTTGATAAACTATAAGGTCGGCTGAAAACTTCGTAGGCTGACACATAGATGGTGTTACTAGAATTAAATCCATGTAATACTAACATTCAAACAATACGTGTATAGTGTTGGCGGCTGTCGGACAATTGGTTCGTGAGATAAAGCATTGTGAGTGAAGCAACTTTTGTTATTGTTAAAAAATGTATAAAAAAGAATTTCGTGTTTAATGAAGCATTACTTTATTATGAAAAAAAATACTGCTGAAGCCAAAGTTTGGCTTGATAAACATCATTCGGACTCTGCACCAGGAAGATCAACCGTCGAGAAGTGGTTTGTTAAATTTAAACGTGGCCAAATGAGCACAGAAGACGATACACGCAGTGGACGCCCGAAAGAGGATATAACGAAGGACAACGTAAAGAAAGTTTACAAAATAATTATGAAGACCGTAAATAGAACTTGATTGAAATAGCTGAGACTCTGATGATGTCAAAAGAGTGTGTTGGGCATATCGCGCATACATATTTGGACAAGCGAAACCGGTGTGCAAAGTGGGTGCCGCGCGAGCTCACAGTCGACAATACAGATCTGGCCCCCAGTGCCTTTTCTTGTCCGCAGACCTCAAAAGAATGGTCAGTGGAAATAAATTCAGCACTAATGAAGAAGTAATCGCTGAGACTGAGGGCTATTGTGAGGCTAAAGAGAAATCGTACTATGAAAATGGTATCGAAAAATTGCAAGGCCGGTATAATCGTTATACCGCCCTCGAAGGAAACTATGTTAAATAATAAAATCGAATTTTTCCAAAAAAATATGTGTTTTACTATGTTAGCCTACAAACATTTCAGCGCGTTGAAAGTCACAATGTTGTTACTAGAGTTTTGTTAATTCAACGCAATTTTACCAAGCAGGTCAAGGATATGCTTAGAAGCAGAACCCCAACCATGTGAACAGTATGACCAGGCAGGTCTAACTCGGAATTTGTAAGAACAAAAAGTTGTGAAAAAATTGCATACCTCTTAGTTCTGAAAACATAATTCAGTTTCGGTGAAACAGCCATGGCGCTTTCAATACAATGTCAAGCCACGTTGATTCCCAGTGAGCGCAACACCGAACAAATACGTGCTTTCCTTAGATTTAATGATCTGGCCATTCATCGAAAACTGGGACACTAACGATCCGTTTTTTTTTTTTTTTTCACATAAATATCGTATATTTTTGTTACATTGAAGTCAACGAATACTTGTTCCCACTGTAAGATTTTCTCCAGATCCCTATTTTTGGGAATCGAATCGGATGCAATTAGTGCGACGTTAATATGATAACCAATCGACCGTTCGAAAATTAAAAAATTAGCGTACTGTCGTTGATAAAACTCCATACGTTGTTACCGCTGATACTAGCAAAGCATTACTACAAAACGGGAATAGGGCTGGCGCTAAGATAAAACCAAGAGAGACTCCGAAATTAATGCGATATGGATCCAAAGATAGCCGAAAGCTTTAGTCGCTAGTGCTATTAGTTTTAAGTTACCATGTTATTTACTTGCATTGTAATAAATAATAATAATAATAATAAAAGATCCAAAGACGGGTCATCTGCAACAACCCATATCAATCGAATTTCGAAAAAACATTTTCTCTAATCGCACAGTTGTTGGGAAAGTTCATAATAGCGAAATTATTTAGTAAAACTCTGTTTTGTGAAATGTCTTGGAGATATCCAATGCGACAGCTTTGGGCTTATCAAGATTTTCATCAATGCATATGTCCAAATGTTTGCCACAAAGCTCAAAAGGTTCGCTGTGGTTCGGCGATTGTCGAATCCATATTTGCGATTAAAAGTCCGTTGCGTTCCAAACATTTTAATAACTCGAAGTTGATAGCTTATTTTATCACCGTAGAAGGAAATTCAGCAATAATTTTGTGTGAAGACATACATAAGATCCGCTGTGGATCGGCGACTGTCGAATCCATATTTGCGATTAAAAGTCCGTTGCATTCCAAACATTTTATTAACTTGTAATTGATAACTTATTCTATCACCGTAAAATGAAATTCACTGATAATTTTCTGTGAAGACACTTTTTCCCTGTCTTTGGGAAAACGTTTCGGAGACCGTTCTGAGGTACAGTACTCGAGGACCCCTATACGGTGGCCTTTTTCGCAGTCAAGTCCGTGGAGAATGCGTTTAACAACACCTCTGTTGCTGGCATTGAAGATTGTACTGGTTCGAATACATGCCAGCATTAAGAGGTGAAATTCGCGGAAAACTAACTCGTGAAAATATTTAAGTGCGGTGGTGGTCGTGTATTACAGAGGGGCGAAAGAAAAACACAAGTTATTGGTAATCGTCTTTACTATTGACCAGAACGAACCTGAAGCATTTCGGCACTCGAGAAATTTGTTGGTGTTGTAAACTTTCCTCGTGATATTACTCATTTGGGGCCAGACGTGTCTGATTCTGTTGAATACTTTCTGTTTACCTTCGTGGGAGTATAGTGCCACTGTTTAAGAGCCCTGTTTTTAGCTGCTATAATTTGTTCACGTTTTTAATCAAAACAAAGATTAACAAAAGACTTTCAATTGATATCATTTTGAATGCGAATGTGCACCCTAAGCATAATAAATTCGGTGTTTTACTCTGCACATGCGTTAACATCCAATTTACTCTCTTCTGACCACTCAAAGTACCCGAAAAAAGACCGGAAGTCTTTCCAATCGGTAGCTGCGAATTTAAGATAAGGCCAACAAAGAAATTTGGCGCCAACACGGTCCTATAGGTTGGCCTTCCCTGAGAAAGGTAAAATACAAAAAATACACCACCCCCCACAACCATGAATATCACTTAATTCTACTGTCTGCTTTTACGGCGTCTTTTACACAAAGTGATAAAATTCAAATGGGAGACTAACACACTGCACTATCACATGCTCTTTAACGCGTGTTCAACTAAAAGGTGATCATTGACCATATGCATTCATCCAACACCTTCTCAAAACACTTCATTTTCCATTTCAAATCGCTCATCTTGTAACTGACCCGATTTCAGTTATTCAATCTCAGTAGGATAATCTTCCATCTGTCCATACGCCACGAGGTGTCCTAAGCTATTGTCATTCCTATTCAAAATACCATCGCAACTTATCTATACAACACCCGCATTCTTTTGAACATCTGTTACAGATTTGCTACCGGGTACCTCTTATCGAGATTTCTTCAGACAATTGTTACCTACGATATCATTCTCCACGGGAAACAGCCAGCCATCAATTACAATGAGATCATATTCTGCGCCATCTATAATCAGATCAACATACTAAGGCGACCAAAGAAAAGACAATACGACAACTTTCCCCGAAATATATTTGAAAAAAAATCACAGGAAAAAAAATCGCAATATTTCAAGGCCACATGGGTGTCATGTCATACCGTTTTGCGTCTAACATCTCCCTAGGATCCCTTCTTAGATCAAAGCGAAGGAAAATGAAGAGATAATAACAGCACGAGAGTGCACATCGTGCGCAATAGGGGACATACCTCACCCTTAATGGCAATCAAAGGAGAAAAATAGAACCGGTACACCAGTCTATTCCACCCTAAGGAAATTGCTGTTACTCAATTCTGATTGGCTGCTCAAGTACATACACCTATAATGCCAAAGGAGATCTGCGATCGACATACATTCCATCACTCAACTGAAGTTGCAATATTTTTCCGTCATCCGTTCCATACCGATAGTCATTTCAGTTCTGTGCCGTATGTAGTTCGGATGTAAGTTAGGCTTTCATAAATTAGACTAACTCACTTTGCTCCACGTTCTTGTTTTTTAACTGTTGGACTAGTGATACTTTGTGTAAAGTGAAAAAGTTACGTTTTAAGTTTAAAAATATTTTTAAAATTTTTTAAAGGAGCTGTGGTACGTGTTGGTGAGTACATCCCTTTTTGAAAACCCTTGCCGAAATTTCCTTCGCATTAATTTGCAAAAAAAAACAAAAAGATGAAGTTAAAACCAAGTGATCCTGTAAGGATAATTATTGGAATGAGCATGACAGTGCGCGCCTTTGATGTACAAAAGAAAACGACCGTCAGCCGTGTCATATACAAAACATCACCGAGGAATTAATCAGAATAGGAATACACTGTTGAATCCAGCCTTTAGTTCACGGCAATGGGATACTGCAGTTGTCTTCCGACGATTTTCGTATGCTTTATATTTTCCCCCTCATCATTCTTCATTAAGATCAAAATGAAAAAAAAAAACTTTCTTCTATGATCGATGAGGGACAGATCTAGATTTTTTGTTATCCCTTTTTGCGTCAGCCTCTCTGAGGACTATTCACAAGGATCCTTCACTCATGAATACGGAAGGAAAAAAAATGTTAGGGTACACATGTCGTAGGGGTGATCCAGATTCTCTTCCGCATTGCAGCTTGTCCCACCTTAATGATGTAAGGAAAATCGAATCAAAAAAATTAAAAAAAAAATCTAGAGCAAAGGACACAATATTGATCGAGAGAAGACAAAAAGATTCTTAATCAGATAAGTCACCCCAGAGAGAAAATTCCCATACGAAATGAAATTCTGTCTGAAAGGAAAACAAGGAACCCGCTATTTGCCGCCGGTGGTTTTATCAGTTAGGATTAGTTGACAAGATCCTTTGAGCAGATGATCGTGATCGGTTGCTGGTTACATCAAGGACAACAATCATCCTTGCGGAAGTATGTGATGAGATTGATTTGAAAGGGGATCGGGGTGTGGTGAGGTGTAGCACAGACTGAAGCTGTGTGAATGGGAAACTTGTTGCACGTTTACTTTCATTTGGAAAACAATAAAGTCATTTCGTCAAAATTGGAAAGACAGCAGTCGGCATGTCGAAAGGGGCTTGCCTTTTTCTTATTTTATATATTTGAAATGGTGTGGTAATTGAGCCAGGAATTCACGAGTTGCTAAAGGAATGATCAATTCCCACGCGATATTTTAGGTGCTACAACAGGAAAGATACTTTTTATCAAAAGCGGTTAGGGAAAATCCAAGCGATTTCATCAATTGGTTTAGGCTACCCATATTCTAATAGAAGTTTTATCATATAAAATCAGTAATATCTTTTGAAGTACAATACGAGTCGGAGTTGCCTTCCCCAATGATTACATCTCCAATTTATTAATATACGATTTTGTTATAGTTTTTAAAATTGTAGAGTTTTTTTCTTTATTGGAATATACCGCATACTAAATTATAAGAGGACCCTTGAAAATGCTTTAAGTAATTAGTAGTTGGTACGTAGATATTGACTTCGGAAATTAGTTCACACCCCTTTAAGGGTTTGCGTCTTCTAGTTGGATATATAAAACTATTCGTTTAATCTTTAAATATCTAGTATCAATTTTCTGGATGAAATGATAAGCCCAGTAACTCTTGAGCTTATGCTTAGTAAGCCAAATAACAATAATTTTTCTCACCTATATTAACGCCATTTATATGTTTTTTGTTATCTTTACTTATATTCATTAATGTCCTTCTGTGAAAAATAATCAATTACAATTGAAAGCTAATGAGTTACAAGACAAGGGAAATATATAAAAGCATCTCTGATTTAAGGGGGTATTCTAGTCTAGAGCCAGGAAATTCGAGTGTTATTTTCGAACTCTGTAAAAATAAAACAAAAAATATTCTTACTATTGATTTTTTTATTATTCGTTTATTTATATTTTAAGAATACATAAAGAATTAAAAAAAATTAAAACTCGAAGAGTTATCGGCTGGTAAATTGGGTGCTCCAAAAAAGGGGATGACCTGTCGAATATGGTTCCAACCTTTCTAGTCATCTGAAACAAAAAAATCCAACGAATCTTAATTAGAAAGGATGTGCTATCGCCCTTACCTCGAAGAAGTCCGAAATTTTTTTTTTCCCCAAAATGGCGACCGCGAAAAAATTTATTTGAAAAAATTAGTTATTTTGCAGGTTTTTTTAACAGTTTTAATTTTTTTAAATAGTAAAAACAGTTTTAAAAAATCAGCGACATGGGAGGATGTATAGCGAAAGATCACACAAAATTTCAAATAAATCAGTTCAGTAGAACTTGAGATATACTGCACGCTGTTTTTAAAAAAGTAGTTTCGAGAAAAACGCGGTTAAAGTTTTGGCTACCGTCGGAAAAGCTTAAGTGCGCCGTCACCAAAATCGATGTAAATCGGGAAAAAACTGGAATTTTGAAAAATCCTTTTAAAGGCATTCTCTTGAATGTCTAAACTTTAGAAATATTTTTTTTTTTTCAAATTTCTACCATAGAATACCTCCTTAATATTTAAGGGTTTGCACTTTTTTTTGGCTTTTATTATTTTTTAAACTATATTTAATTGTTATTTTCATGATTGCTACTTCACCCTAAAGGCATGAAAAAAAAACCACCAGAATTGAAAGGTTTTTTCTTTTAGAAGAAAATATACTGGATAATTTTCCTTATTTATTACAGTCAACATATATTTATTTGTATAGAAAATTGACAATTTTAAACTGGAGAAGGTACAAACATTTTACTGAAGCTTTTTATTTACGATCGAATTACGATCTGAACAAACAAAACTTTTATAAAACAATGCAATACATACAATGTAACGTATTGGTATAAACAAATGTTTTAACGAATAGGGTCAGTTTTCATTTTTCTTTATTTATACTAAAATTAATGTAAAAAAACTTTCAAGACCTCTGAAATTTACCAGATTAAAAAATTCCTAGACTACATTGGAAATAATGTAATTAGGTGATATGTTATGTAATTGAATTAAGACGATTAAATACTTTTCTGGATATTCATTCGAGCAGTTTGAAAATGTAGTTTCGACGAAAACGCAAATGCAAATAAAGTTTCGTTTTAAACTGTTATAAGTTCTTTTTTCAGCTTTACATTTTAATTTACAATTCCTGAATCATTCGCAATTCCTTCAAATATGGCGACAATGCACTTGAGTTCTTTTCGCGCAACTCTTTTCAATTTCTAAGTTTCTTGGTACCTCCTACATTTTGATGTCGTCGATTGATATACGGCGAGCATCTTGAACTTTCACGCAGTAGTTGCGCATAGTGCGGCTACTCCGACGTCAATAACTTGTTACATATTTGTGATATTTCTTACGTACGTGTCTTAAAATATTCCGGATACTTTTTGCAATAAGGCAAATAATCAAAAAGTTTCAGAGATTTTTTAATTCTTTTATTATTTTCTGAACTTTTTAGTAATAATAATAACAATAACAATAATAATAATATTAAATATATTTAATTATAATACATTAAAATAAAAATTAAAACTTTTTAAATTTATTTGTTTGAATTTAAATATTTTAATTATATGTTAAGAATAATAACATAAGAAAATTCAAAGTTTCAATCGAAATATTTAAATTATCAATTGAGAACAAAAACAATAACTGCTGAATGATTAAATGAATAAGAGTTATTTAATTATTTATTATAAAGAAATCATTGTATTGTATTATTAAATATCATTATTTTTAATTTTTACCTATATTTGTTTGGTAGTAAAAACGTAAAATTCATTTGTTTGTAAATATTTCCTTGAATTACCGTAAAATATTGTTTTTATTTCCTTTAGAACATATAAACATCGAGTACATTACATTTATTTGGCAAAAAGTTTTAAAATAATAATATAATAATAAAAAGTAACACGACCAATGGCATTTATTACGTTCTAATATCCGGCCAAAATATGGGGAGTTTAATTTAATAGTTTTTAGTTTAAAAAACTAACCTTACTGACATTCTGGCACATAATCGTCAGTTGAACGTACGTATGAAAATCGGCATCGAATTTGGACATTTTTTTACTGGTTATCTACTGATCTAGAATTAAATGTATATATATATATATATATATATATATATATATATATATATATATATATATATATATATATATATATATATATATATATATTATATATATACACACACATATATATATATATATATATATATATTTATATTTATATTTATATTTATATATATTTATATTGTTACTTTCGGGTAAGATTGGTTTAATTTCATGGGTGTTTTAGCTTTTACAGTATATATAGAAATTTCATAATTCATCATCAATTTACAACTTAAATATTATTTTACAATTCTTGTTTATTTAACTTTTCGACTTTTTTCAAATGTTATACATACGTCATAATCTTGTGCCTGATGGCGTACGATGTGTTTTGTTATTTATTTTTCCTGACCTGTTTAGAGATAGTATAACCAAACGTGAGACTGGCAGCATAGTGCAACCCCGTCGGTGCCTCCTTCTCACGACAGGTAGCCCGATCCCGCAATATATTGAACTCGCTATGCGAGTATTGAGTTCATCTAAAGTGATGTAGTGACTGGCTGACAGTGAAGAGCGTTACGAGTGCAGATTGAGTGTTTGGCTTGATATTCTGGGCCAACCTTCAGAAGGGGTCACGATTTTTCAGTTGAGTTATCACAAATAAGAAATTGATAATATTCGAATACCATACCTACACAAAACTACTAAGTTGGGAGTGGTACATTACAAACTCTTCCTGTTCCAAAAAAAGGAGGAATGCCCATTTTGGTTTCCTTAATAGTCTGTGCTAAGGTCTCTCTAATACAAACACTCAATTAAAATTATTATCAAGACTTAGTAAAACGACAACGCACTCTATTACATTGCAATTTCCAACAATGAATTTTAAGCAAGAAATTGCATTCCTGTAGTCTCTTATCCATCCTATTGCGAGATCACAGTCCCTTTCACTCCTTTTTATCTCCCTGGCTCTAAAATAGGAGTGATACGTTGGTACTTTGGAAAATATTGAGAAGAGCGTAACTGACTAGCTGAAAGGTGTTTCAGAAAATGCCTTCCAGAAATGCAACGAATGGAAACAACTCGAGACAACAACTTGCTGACCGACTGCGCAGGGGACCTATTTTTTAGGGAACAAAATAATAAATAAGATTCATGGTACAAAAAAAAAGAAGATTCATGGTAACAAAAAAAAATTAATTAATTAATACATAAATAAATAAAAAATAAAAATACAATTAAAACATATTTTATATTTTGCATATACAGATGTTTTTTAACTGTTTTCAAATTTGATTTACGGGTTTTTGTTATTTTTTATTGAGTCTTGCCTTAATTTAATTTTATTTCCCTAATGTTTAGTGTTAACAAAAAAGTAAACATTTTTAATCAAACAAATGACAAATAATGGATAAAATAATAATAATTAAACAAAAAGTTCAGTAAGAATTTTTGCAAAAAAGGCAAACGTAAAATTGAAACCTATGAGGCATATTCCATTTGGAGACGTGAAGTCCTTTTGTAATTGCCTGGCCGCCTCCCCTTGACATCGAAGCCCCCTCTTCTGGATTTATAGCGTTAGTTGATTACCAAACACTGAAATTTAGGCCAGAGATGGGCAACCTTTGTGGAAGCAGGTGCGCAATTAGAGTTTTGGATTACGTTGTGGGTACAACAATATGAAATGCGGAGGCAACAGTACGTAATGTCATTATATATTTACTGTTATGGGGGTATCCTGGGGTAGCGGCTTAAAAAAATCGATTTTTTTTTGTGTTAATCAATATTATACCACTTGTAGAATATTGTCTCAAACCTCCAAGCATGAATTTGTATTTTAGCGTGTCAGAAAGAGCTCGAAAAGTACGCATGCCCGAGCACACTGTACAGTGTTTGGAAACTTTAAATGCATTTTTCTTAAAAGCATGTTTTCGAAACGCGTGTGCAAGATAACTCGTAATTTTACAGACGAATTCATATGATTGTTTTTTAATGAAGGGTTAATTAATTTCCCGCTTGATGAATCTATTTTTAGAAGTAAAGATTTTATTTATAAAAAGTAAAAACCAAATTAAATTGAACATTTTCGCAAAAAAAAAGACCAATCACTTTTTTTTTTAAATAACTTAAATACTCATCAATTGACTACACTCATAAACTAAACAAAACCATTTTTGTTTTACGGATCATCCAACGAGGTTCTACACCGCACACCACAAAACTTTTTGTTTTGTTTTTGCAGCTGATGTCTTTTTCTTATAACTTTATGTATAACATTTATTGAAAAAATTAATTTAAACACTTCTATGTATGCACAATAAATACTCAAATTTGCAAAAATTATATCAAATAGTTTTTTTCAAAAAAAAATTGACCAAATCGGCTTTTTTTTGCCTTCTACGCCAGGATACCCCCTTAAGGTTATTTTTTCATAGGAGACAAAATGATCAGTAATAAAAAGTGATCAGTACTAAAACTCCAAAAGTCTATAGAATTCGATAAAATAATAATTGAACTAAGTACTTGTAGCTTATGTATACAGATTTAATGCCAATTCATTGAAGATTTCAATTAATTAATAAGAAATTCCGAGAAAATTTCGCTTAAAATTTAAACATGAAATTGATTAAAAAAAAAAATAATTTTAATTTATCGGTATCGTGCCGTGGGGTTTTTATGCAAAAGTCGCCTATGGGCGTGCTCGCATAGGCAGTCGACAATATTGACGGTCTCATTATCGTGGAGAATTCTTTTATTTTTAGCACTATAAAAATCGTAGTGTATAATAGGACTTGCTTGTCTATATCACGCGACGACCTGACTGCCTGAGAGTATTGTTGATCTTGTTTACGCGGAATATAACTTTTCAAATAGCAACAGTGCAATCTCCCGCCTAGACCGCGTACTCATCACATAGTCCTCGTAATATTTCTTGTAAAGTAAACAACGGAAAATACTTCTAAAAATATGTTATACCTCATCTTGTTATTGAAACATAAATTTAACTAAAAACACAACATTAACTATTAAGGTTTTTAATGTAATAATATTTTGCTTTTCAAATATAATATAAATTGAAGATTGCGGTCCATGTAAGCAGTTCTGTTCAAAACTGTTGGTGGGATTTCAGTAGGCAAACATGATTTTTTTAATGCGATAATGGTTTTGTTTTAAAATCAATATCAAAGTTAAAAATACACGTAAACAGTCTTGTAGTCATATCTGATGGGCCAATTTCATCCAGAATAAAGTATCAGCTTTAGATTGGCATGGGTGCACAGGTAACAATGTTGTTATTTAAAGCCGAAAGATGCCAACATCATTCAATTAAAGGTTGTTTTAAGTAGCAATATTTGTGTTGATGTGTGTAGGTTTGCGAACTTTTTATTCTCTTCGGAAAACTGCTGTCTAAAGGTAACATTTTATTGTTTCTTATAAGGAATATCCGAATAGTTTTGTTTTGTTTTTTTGTGTATATCCTAAACACAATAATTTGGAGACAAATTAAAATATTCGTAAAATACTAAATATATTTTTTAGTTTTGTTTTGTATTACATAAGAACTTACTCATTCCTCACAAACACTCTGAGTACTAAATTTAAAGTCAACTATTTTTTTTCATTTTTAATGCATCTCATTAAAAACTAATCATAAAGTAAACTATTTATATTAGAAAAATTTAAATTTTTAAAATTTCCGTGTTGTTTGTTTTTATTTATTTATTAAATTTAATACATTGACACGGTTCTAAGGTTACGAAAGATGAGATTGGGGTACTTACAATACCACGATATCGTTTACTTTCCTTATTCTCTCATACAACGAAATTGTAACAAATCGTAGTGGTAGCGCGGATTTATGATTTTACTCAAGATGTAGGGTAAAAAAATTGGACTGTGTCCCAAAAACAATTCCCTTAGAAAATGAACATATGCAAATAATAATAATAATAATTTTAATAATAATATTCTTATCTGTAAACTTGAAGTAAGTTAAGAAATATGAAACTAATTTAGGGAGATTTTTTTTTTTGAGATTTCAACGCTGCTTGGTTTCTAATGCCATTTCCACATGTGTACTTGGTAATCGTTAAAAGAAATACTATCTGGAGTGATATAAACCACTCCACAATATGACACAACTACAATGAACTTTTTTAAATTTCTAAGCATTGCATATGACTATACAAAGGTAGGTTTCACGGATTTGTGCTATTAAGTGGATTTGATAAAAAAAGTTATAATTTGTTGACGCAAAATTGTGACAAATTGTATAGATTAAACTTAATTCAGAATATTCCCGATCTTGGTATATTCAAAGTAAAAACAACAAATAATTGTCTGTATTTTAAATTGTCATTCGAAAATAAAAAAAAAAAGTTCATAAGAGATTCGCATTCCGTGTGGGTCGAACTCATAACTCTGTACAGTTGTTGTGGATCCAACTACACTCATATATTAGGTGCGCAACTGAATTCCCGCTGTTTGTCAATATATGGCCCCAGCAATAAGTGATGGTTGATGTCGACATATTCAGAAAGTCATGAACCAAGCTTAGACATATGCTAAACAAACCGCTTTGACACAGTAGTGATTTTGTTTTGGCGTCATACACTTTTGGTTGTGTCTGATTTTGTGCTAAATAATCGTCATTTGCGGGAAGTGTGAATTTTTTCTTTCATTTGAAGAAAACGGTGGCTGAAGCGCGTCTAGAGCTCCACAAAATTTACCCAGATACTGCTTTAAGTGAAACAACGTGCCGTGATTCGTTCCGTCGCTTCAAAGACTTTGATTTCGATGTTGACGACCGTCCGCGTGAAGGAAGCCCAAACATCTTCGAAGACGTTTATGGAAATAGTTTATGAAAATTCTAAGATTATTGTTTTTTGATAATTTTTTACAGGTGCTAGAGTGGCCAACAATAAGGTACCTTTTTTTTGAGACGGTCACATTAAAATTATTGTTACTATATTTTTTTAAAAAAATAAATTTTTTTGTACTTTAGAACATATTAAAAAAGTGACAAAGAGTTTGAGTTCTTTATTAGGTTCCTTCTATGAAAAAAAAAATTCGATAAAGACACCTTTTATTGAGGCTCCCAGATGAGAACCTCCCCTTAAGTTTTCTATATATTAACTTTACTTCAGATAAATAATATTTAAATAAATAAAAACTAGTAACTTATGTAAATTACCATTCAAAAATATATGACACAACTAAAATTAATCCACCTCAGTCCTAAGTTGCTAAGAAATGAGACTAAGTGTATGTGAATTCAGTGGTTGACTCTGTGTTGTGGTTGGATAATGGACTAATTTTATTGTTGTTCTTGAAAAACTGCCATCTGAAATTAAATATTGATTTTATATTTAAGTAAAATTAATGAAGTACTTGAAGGGGAAATTTGGACAAGTAGATTTGTAGTAGAGGTGGAAAAGAAATTGAATACTCAACAAGTTGGGGGGTAGAATTTATGACACCCATTGAAATCCTCCAGTACATAGTTCGACAAAGTTAAATATATTTTCGAACCGGTACAACTTCAAGAAAATGTATTCATAATATTATAAGTTACGAAACCTGAAGTCATTTAGATGAGCTTTTCTTTGATGCTATTCGTTTGGGAGTTTTTTTTTTTTTTTTTGTTTTTATATCAAATTTAAAATATTTATTTTAATTTTTGATTTATATATATAACCTTTTGTTTTTATATTAGAGTTTTCAATTTTTGTTTGTTTGTTCTCTATTATTTTTTTCCGTTTATTATTTAATCATCCCAGAAGCATAAATATTTTCTGCAAGAGTTCAGCACTTTTTATTTTTTTATGATATTTCAACCGTACTTGGAAGTCCATGGGAACCCTTGAATAATATTTACTGTCAACAAACAAATAAAATTATTCCTTGCTTACACTGTTCCATATTGGTCAAAGGTAAGGTGCAGAATATCTAAATGTCTAAATTCAGGGGATATAAAGATATTTTGTTCTCTTTAATCTAAACACAACTTCTAGGAAAAATGAATGGTGTTAGCGTTTAGGGAGTAAAAACGATTCATATGTTTATTTATTTAATTCGTCAAGTACACAGATTAAGTACAAGTACATTTATTTAATTCGTCAAGTAGACAGATTTACAAAAACAGGGGAGTAGATTTAAATAATGTAGTTTATAGGCTTAAGTTCTGTGGGAGTTCAGCTGATGGGTTGTCTGATTTGATACAATTTTAAATTTGGTCCTAGGTTTAATTGATATACAATTGCGATTAAATCCTACGCCAGTGAGGGTGCTGGTTTCTACTATTCAAAAAGTATGTTAAATTACGAAAGGCGGATTTAATTGCATAAATCTGATTGCGTATTGATAATTAATACACATATGTATAAATACATCTGTCATTGGCAATATTACATAACACAACGACTTAGAGGTACCGAGTTGCATACCAAATATAAGGTATCCTATTTTTTTCGTCTTTTTTTTCAAAACAAGAATTCCTTAAATAAATACTATAACAGATAGCTATAATGAATCAAGGGTCACATTTTATGAAAGTACGGTCTTTTGGGAATTTATTTCGTCGTTGTGTTAGTTTTCTTCTAAACCTACAGGGGTTTCTAAAAAAAACCAGGTATGTGTTCTCCGCTATTTGTGTAACTTCTGCTCGGATATTTACTGTTCATTGTTAATTCAGTTCAGTTGTCATATAATTTGGATTTAAAATAGCCCTAAAGAAAACGTCCATTCATGCCAAGTTGAGTCTACAAATAGCTTAGCTGGTTGTGATAATGATTTTCACATACAACTGGTAAAGGTATGTCAGATATATGATATATTGCTCCATCCTGTTGCAAGACCATTTTATCATTTTATGATGAATAAAATCATGTAACGCTGGAGTAGAAAGGTTGGTAATCATCGCCACATAGCGCTTCGAATTCCCAGTGAGGACTCACTTTTTTGAAAAATCACGCACCGACTCTCCCTATGTGCCGAAATTGAAGGTCAAGTGTTTACTTTTGAGAATGGAAGCGGCTTGCCGATTTGAATTGGTACCCCGCCAATGTTAGCAGCTCATTTTATTTACATGGCCTATACAATGAAAGTGCGCTCCGTCAGAGAATAAAATGTTGTTAAAGGATTTAGATCGATCAACCATCTAGTTACTGAATCGAAATCCCTAGGCAACATCAGATGTTTCAGTTTCTCCTCTTACTGAATTTTTTTGGTTTTAAATCCACATTTATTTCCGATACAATTACAGACTTTACCTAAGACTAAATGTTCTATTCTATTTTATACGTATCATTCTTATATTAACTCACTGGCTCTTCGCAAGCACTCTAAATTATACAGTATCAATTTTTTTCCAATGCCTTTCCGAATACAATTACTTTGTGTTTTTGAACGTATGATAATAATCTATATGTAAGAGGTATTCCCCTTTAAATTTGTGCTCTTTTTGATATATATAAATTTTTGCATTTTTCAATTACATATATATATATATATATATATATATATATATATATATATATATATATATATATATATATATATATTAGGTGTACACCTTTGTGTCCGCTGTTTTGCAATAGAGGGCTGTAGCGGTAAGTAGTAGTTGAAATAAATAGATCATAGATGTCATACAATAAGCTTAGGTATTTGTAAACATAACGCCATCGAAATATTAGTCGATTTGTGTCTGCGTCAGAAAGTTATTCTCGATTAAACATGTCAACTTACGAGCCAAATTCTCGTCATTTGCGGGAGGTTTTAATTTTCTGCTTTAATATGAAGAAATCTGCGGCTGAGGCTCATCGAATGCTCTCAAATACCAATATTAGTGAAAGAACGTGCCGAGAGTGGTTTCAACGCTTCAAGAACGGGGATTTTAACGTCGAAGACCAGCATTGCCGTGGAAGAGAGAAGGTTTCCGAAGATGCAGAATTGGAGGCATTACTTGATCAAGACTAGTGTCAAACGCAACAAGAATTGGCAGGATCATTGGGAGTGACGCAACAAGCCATTTCATAAATGTATAACCAGTTTTTTTACAATAAAGCCTCGAATTTCGGAAAAAAACGGCGGAAGCAAAGTTGTACACTAATATGTATAATTTTTTTTTCGGAGTTGGCCGGCAAACAATTTAAACAAAATGTACAAACATAAACAATGAATAAATAAAAATAAAAAATAATTAGGAATATGGGATGGGAAAGAAAAGCGCTGCGCCTGAGACACATACTCTATTTGCAGCCGTAAAGTCCTTTCTTCGTCACAAACGCGCCACAAGTTGGGATGAGTTCGGTCTCTGTTAGAATCATCTCTTTCCCTTATCGCTATACTGAAACGCAGGCGACCCGGAACATTAGAGATATCGCTATCATGGAGAATTCGTTTATCCCTGACACCACGGAAGCCGTGGTAAATAATAGAGCCTCCAATGTTTGCCTTGGATAAGTCCTTTTCTATCCAAATAGGGAAACGCTTATGAGGGAATAAACTCGTTCTGGGGAATACTCTCCAGATACGTATCATTGGGAAAGAATGCTCCGGAAATAAGATTATTTTCACGCCACATTACCCCTGCAGTGTGACTACGAATAACTTTTATTATGAAGTTATCTATTCTGTTTAGTGTTGATTTGTCGTACAGGACTTTATTGGGGTAGAACTTCTTATGTACGCACAAGAACGCAAACATTGCCTCTCGAACACCCGAATCTTCTCCCTGTAGAATCATCATCATAGGCACTACAACCGGGATCCGGTCTTGGCCTTATTTATCAGGTATCTCCACGGGTAGCCGGTCCTTATACGACAGTTGTTAAATTGTCCATAATAATTTGTTTTTCCAGGAAAGGTTATTAGCCTTGCGTTAACCTTTCTCAGGATCCCGCTGCATACATTGGTTCACTACATGGTGGGTGCCAACGTAGCTATCCAGGGGTGTCACGTGGAGACTGCATGTCAACTTGGATTGAACAGGGACAAGGATCGTCCTGACCTTCGCCGGGTTGAAAGCAGAGACTTTGCCCTGTATGTTCGCTCCCACTCCCCCTCCCTGTAGAATGAGGATCTGATATACCATACCGGGCAACCATACACTAATATTGGTCGGATGAATGCCGAGTATGAATTTATTTTGAGTTTCGGGTCTAGAACACTACTACGGAATAGACTTCTTGTCGTCGCATATGCGTTTTTAGCCGCTGTAAGAGCAGATACCGTATGCTTATCAAAGTAAAGATACTCCTCAAGTCAGATGCCACGGTATCTAAGTACAGATTACAGTATCTAACTACAGATTACCTGTACACGAGAAAGTTAGCAGGGTGACCTATATTTTTATCAAGGACGCAGGATAACTTATTCTTATCCGAGAGCTGTTCTTTGCCCAATGGACATTCTCCAACGATATGCTTTTTTTTTGACATTCGAGACATTGAAAATGCATGTTGTTGCAGTTCGACGCAACATGATCATAGCGTTGACAGCACATACATTGCAACACGCGATCGGACTTCTTTATTTTCTCCTAACGTATTGTTTGCTTACTAATATATTTAATATATCTAAGTCTTACAATTTGCTATTGGGACTTAGAGACACAATGAAGAAAGGCAACTTACGGCTGCGATTTCAAGAATTTGCGGTGGAAACCGGTTTCACACATGTACATTTTAAGCTATCGTTTTCAAAGCTTTTTAGTTCTTCAAGCACCTTGTCGGGAGCAATGGGAGGATTAACTACTTTTAGGAGCATGGAGACAGTTTTCTCCGATTTAGGGGTGTACGTCTAGTACTCGCTTTTCGCTTTACCCAATGCAGATGTAATTTCGCGATAACCTTCTAAATCATCGCACATTGTACTAATCTTAACATTATTAATTCGTTTTGTTTCGAAATTTTTACAAGTCAACTCACCCAGTTTTATGAGATCCTTATAGCTAATGACAATAGCCGGTACTTTCTCCTTTCTGCTGACTGGCTGCTGTGGGTGCGGTTGCTGCTGTTGGAGTGGTACCTGCTGTAGAGGGTCTTTTACTTATCCTGTTTTATTGACCTTCGATGATTGCTGTCGTCCTTTTTGCCTTTGTTCTTGTCGCTGCTGTTGTACCTTTTTCTGTTGCTGCTGGTCGTGTCTCAACTTCCTTTTTAATTCCAGAACTTCCTTGATTTGCTTTTTCAGTTCTTGTTTTTTATGTCAATTTGGGCAATGAGTTAACCGAGGACCTCAGCCTGATTGCTGGTGTTTGCTATTGTTTCCAGACGCCAATCATTTGAATTGGTTCCCCGCTCCAGAATCCTGAATATCTTTGCTGTCACTATTGTCGTTCATAGTGTATTTGTCATTGATTTTGTGAGATTTACGACTTTTAGCTTGTGGGTTCGGCTGTGGTATCTGCCGTCTCCGTAGCACCTTTTAGAAATTAGTTTCTTCCTCGTCCATATTATGGATCACATGTTTTCGTTTTGTATATTGTTATGTATGTGTATATGTAGATTTCTCTTAATATCCACTGCACTGCGTAACACTTACACACACGGTGGCGCAAATATTTCTGCATTGCACTTTGTAAAGAGCATTTGGGAAAATGTAACGCATGTCCTTTTGCGAACGGAAATGACGGAGGTTCGTGGACTGACCGATGTACTCCTTACACGTTCTCCTGTCTTCTTTATGACAACGTCCATAGTTTGCCTATTATCGAACAAGGCTTCATAAATTTCTGTGCCTATATGTTGATAAGATGAGCATTGGATGCTTCTCTAATATAACGAAATTATTAAGTTGCCAAGGATTGTATTGTAACAAAAATACAAATTTCGTGCATAACGGCCTTAGTTGATAACCTACAAATGTAAGAAATTATTTTATTCGCCAAATTATATTTCTAAAACTTTATAAAATTATGTCCACATTTATTAATGAAGTTGCGACCGCGCCCCTTCCCATTCCTCATTTCCCTTTTCATATATATTTCGTTTCTATTTTGCATTTAGATTCTTTTTCGTTTTAAAACTCTGTATGTTAACATTTTGTTAATATGTTTGTTAATATTCTTTTCTTTTTCTGTTTGTTAACTTCTTATTTTATCTTATGTTATATAAAAAAAAACAAAAAGAGAGAGAAGTTCTTCCAGGAAATATATAAAAATATAAAAATATAAAAATATAAAAATATAAAAATATAAAAATATAAGAATATAAATATATAAAAATATTATTGTACGCCGAAAGGCATTACACAAACTTGTATCGTGTAATTTAGAGTGCTCGTGTAGACCCAGTAAATTATTTTAAGAATAAAAAAAGTTTGTAAAATAGAATGTAGCATTTAGTCCTAAGTCAAGATTTGTTATATTATTGTACAATAAATGCGTTATTCATACATACATACAGTTGCGACCGCGGAGCTTGGTGAACTTCGTCCCTGCTCGGTCCGCTGATGATGATGACATTTTTTTGATTGTGAAATAAAAAATAGTAAAACAATGAGATGTAGTTATCCCTATCAATTAAACGCAATTCAACGATTGTAAAATAAAAATTAGTAAAACAATGAGCTGTAGTTATCTATCCCTATCAATTCAGCGCATAAGCGGAACCAACGATGAGATCCGGAGTGTGAACAGGTGCGAAGTGCCTTACAACAAATAATAATTGTTTCGATTCTTATTTTAAAGCTCAAAAGAAGGCATTGCATTTCTATTAATTAGTTTCAGGTTCCCACATTCACTCCAACTTTTCGAGAACAGTTTGATAATTTATTAAGTAATGATCAAAACCAAGCCGGATGGTCTGCAATAAAACCTGTATTTTGTAAAACGTGTATTTTTTTAAATATACTATCATATACTCTATATGCCAACTTTTTGATATCATAATATTTTTGTCTCGAATGCAGTCAATGTATTTTATTTTTTATACTCCTTTGACAACTAAACTCCTTCGGGATGTTTTTTTTTAAATAATTGCAGTAATTGAATTATCAATCTTACATAAATATGCTTAATGTGTTCTACCCGCCGCCATTTAATGGGTAAGTAAGTAGTCATCAGGGCGAAAAAATATGCTTCTTCTCGATTATGTTTTTTTGGAAAAACCCTGGAATATTTTTATTTAAAAATGTTTGCGTAATGTTTATTATCATTAGAAGAAAAACTGGTTATCTTTTTATAAAAAAATATTATTATAATTATTAAAACAGTAATAATTAGTTATGCCTCAAGTGTTGAAAGAAGAGTCTTCTCGTCGACAAGATAAGTTAAGACATCATCATCAGAAATAAAAAAACGAAAGAAATTAATAGATTACACAATAACTTTGAAAAAATTAAATTTTCGATTTTTTTAGACAACTTTGAATTTAAAATTACGATTTTTCCAAAAAAAAAAAAAAAAAAAAAAAAAAACTGAATTTTTTTGTTTTTCAGTAAAACAAGTTATAATTATTGAAACAAAAATCCTTCATCCTTCTCCGTGTAAATCTTATCTAAAAAGATCGGTTCAGTATTTTTCGAGATATCATGTCCACAGACTTTGAAAATGATGTTTGAGATAAACGCGTTTAAAGTTTTCAATAAATGTAGGAGCCGGTTGGAAGGGCTTAGCTTTAAAATGCTCTATCTCATTCATTAGTGTGCAAATCGAGTTGAAATTTCGGAGAAACATTTCCGAGATGTCGTATTTTCAGAAAAAAACCCTTTGTTTTTTGTAAATGATGATTATATATGCCCCGTTAAGGAGATATTCTGGTGGAGAAGGCCGAAAAAAAAGACAATTTTGTCGATTTTTTTTAGAAAAAAATATTAAATATATATTTTTGCAAATTTGGGCATTTATTATGCATACATAAAACTGTTTAAATCAATTTTTTCATTTTTATAACATTTTATAAACGAAATTTTAACTTCCAAAGATACATACATCAGGTGGGAAATTAACTAACCTTTCATTTAAAAAAAAAATAGTATGAATTCATCTGTAAAATTATGCGTTATCTGGCCCATCCGTTTCATGGTTTTGAGAAAAATGCATTTAAAGGAACTCCCACTCGAATTTTATTGTACAATGTGCATACGTACTTTTCGAGCTCATTTTAACCCGCTAAAATACAAATGCATGTTTTGGGCTTTGAGAGCATATTCTAAAAGTGGTATATTATCGATTATGACAACAACAAAAATCAACTTTTTGAAGCCGCTACACCAAGATACCCCCTTAAGTTAAAATATACTCGTTATCGTTTACCGCATGTGTTTAATAATTATTATTGAGAATGTATTGTATTTGGTCTTTTATAAAAGCACGCCGAATGGATCTTCTTTTTATTTAAATGGTGTTTCGTTGAACTAAATTTACTGTGCTATGATTAGTGTTATACGTGCAACCGAATTATTCTATTAAGGGGACATTCCGGTTTGTTCAAGTCAAAAAATCAATTTTTTTTTGCTTAATCGATAGTTTTACCCTTCAAAAATAATATGTTAAAATTTGGAAACGAAATGTTAGGCGGTTCCAAAGTTATAGGTCATTAAAGGGTCGGGTCTCCCGCGGATACAAATTCGTATCATAGGTGGCAACTACCGTGTATTTAGAAAGATGCAGACCATCTATTTATGGGCATTAATTTGCTTCGCTGTTGGCTTGGGCCAACTGCCACTTCTTTGAATATGTCGCAATCTTGTGCGACTGAACAACATGTTCATAAGCGGTAAAAATCACTTTTATCTTTTGTCTAATTTATCTCCAAACTTTGAATGCGTTTTTCTCGAAACGACTTTTTTGAGTGCGGTGTAAGCGATAATATGAAAACGGTGCATGCAATTTTTATGAAAGTTCGCACACATATTTTTAACAAGCACACGCAAATTGTGAGCGAATTACATTTTTATTTATTTATTTATTTTTTTAGTTATAACTAAAAAATAGAGCAAAAAAGGGCCGAAAAATCAATTTTTTTCAATAGTCCGCCATTTTGTTGTTTTTTTATCAATTTTAACATTTTTTTCACTCACATTGGACTAAATGTATTTAAGTTCAATAAACTTTTTGCATTTTTCGTATTTTTTCACCGGGGACGAAAATAACCCTTACACGAGCAGAACGGTTGGCTAACTTTGAACACCTGGAGGGGCGGGGTTTCCGGTTCCGGAGTGATTCGACAAAATTTACAAACGTAGGCGAAAGATGAATAAAATGATTAAAACAAATTGTTGTTATATCTTTAATACATTCTCTTAAAAAAATCATGAAAATAACCTATTTTTCGACCCGACAAACCGGAATGACCCCTTAACCTCCTCATCAGGCGTACCACTATGTTGAGCAAAATCGAATTCCTTTAGCAACATCACAGGTCCAGTTTCCAAATCAATATTTTGTTTACTAGTTGAATTAATTGCAGCCACAGCTTTTGAATCATGTGACAGGATCAATGACCCACAAACCACCAGCCAAATTGTATTCGCAAAAAATTCATTAAAACTCCTTCCTTAATTACAAGCAACAATTTGTATGTTATTGACAACCCCTGTTCACTCTTTCCTTGTTCAAGTTACTTCAAAACGGAAACAAGTAAAGAGGCTATTAATAAAATACGAACTCCATCGAAGGTAAGAGGGCGCTTATGCTGGGCATATCCTCCAACAATGTTCTATAGAATAAATTAAAAGCAAAAGCAACGTAAGAAAAATAACGCGAGAACTAAAAAACGTTCGTCCCTTTTTTTAAACGTGATTTCCACTTCGGGATCGCAAGTTCAAGACCAAATTAAAATGGAACTAAAAACGGATTTGTTCTTCTCGTTGTCGTGGGTATATAATAAAAGGTATCTGGAACGTGTAAATGCAACACAAGCATCCACAGGAGGTACATATAGCAAAAAACGAACGAACAGAAGCCAACTAGTTTTGTATCCTGTCTACCTTTGGGATGGCGGTCACACGAGCTACAAAAAGTGAAACGAAATGTTAAAACGACCTTTGATTAACTCAAGTCAGTGATTTGATTTCGTTTGTTTCTGGAATTCCATATTCTTCGCATCCGATTACTGAAATTTTTGTTTTCTTCTCTTTTCAAAACTCACTGGTCGTCTAGATGCATCAAGAATGTACGTTCGACTCTAAAATGCGTGAGGGAAAAGGTAATTTCGCAGCGTGTCTGCCTAAACATTGCAGTGGACCGCGATTGACTTCCACAAATTTTAAATCAGTTTCCCTTTCGACGCTCCACAGAGTAGATGAACCTTATAGAAAAAAAGTGTCATTTGATTGAGCTGGTTTTGAAACAAAGTTTATTGATGAACGTTTTCTAGTCCGTCAATTTAGAACACGAGTGCCATAAAATGTTTGAAAGAATATATAACAGTGTTGAAAGATAATTATTTAATCGGGATAAAGATTACGTGCTCGAAGAAACCGGCGAAAACCATTCCAAATGTTGTTCCGAAGAGATATCGCGATAAAATAAATAAATTACTAAATAGTCAGCAGGCAGGTGATGAATTCGGTTTTTAGTTGACCATTTCGGGCTTCTGTGCAGTAGATAACTTTAAAACAGGTTTGTGGGTTCTTTTGAGCGGGATGTACAGATATCAGACACAGTTCGTCGAATTTGGGTACTTGCTATCCAAATTCGGTTACATTTAATTTCGATTATAATAAAATACGGGTAATTTACAAATTTAGCTTTTTTGTTTTTAGGGAAAAAACTTCTCATGTCGAGGGCATCGAAATGATTTATCATTTGATGAAGTGGGCTCATCACAACGATCCACGAATAAACGAAGGGTTTTTAAGAAATCGCTCTTTGATTAAAATATCGGAACAAATAAACAAAAGAAGTATTCCTAAATTTCCTTTTTCAATAATTTCGGTTGTTTTTTGTTATACATGTAAGATGATTGCGATAGTCCTTAAAATTTAACTCAAATGTGTTTGCAATATTTTATAATTCAGTGTGAGTAGTTTTAATTTATTTTAATCTTGCATAATTTCACAATTTCTTTGTTTTGCATTTCTTATGTTTACTTAAAAGTATATTTTATCCCTCATTTTTTATTTTGCATGGAAATTATTAAAAACAAGTCAATACTGCATAGATTATTAAAAAAATCAATGTTTTTCGAAAATGGTAAAGATAACATTCCATTGGACTTCTGTTTGTGGACACAATCAATCAATTTTTGTAGTTCTTCATTTCTGTCTGTTTAATCTGATAGTTACATCGTGTTTTTAATTAATTTTTATACACGAAAATGACTAAAAACAATTCATCCAAGTTTCTCATGTACATAATATATATGCTTGTCATATTTATATTATTTAAAAAATGTATGTTTTCTGAAACTTGCTGAGATTTCAAAGTACCTGAATTTGTTTGTGCGCACGATCAATCAAATATCGCAATTTTCCTCTTCTATATTTTTCATATATACTTAAAAATACGTTTTATATTTTTTTGTTTTTATTTTTCATTTATCACGTACACACGATCAGCAAACTTTCCTCTCCTATATTTTAAATATTTACTTAAGAAAACGTTGTTTTTTTTTTTTATGTACGGAAATTAAGATGTTAGTCCTGTATACATTAAAATTAACCGGAATATTTCTTTATACGTACTTCTCTGATTTTTCACTTTTCCGTTTTCTTGTTTTTGCTTTTTTTCTTTATCGATTTTTAGAGCATATTTTTTATCACTTCAGTACTCTTTCTCAGCCCATTTTTCTTTTTCAATTAATTCCCCATTTTTTAACTTGTCAAATTTTTTATCAATTACTTGTGTTTTTCTTTGCTTTATCGTTTTCTGTTTCCTCGGTTATATTTGCTTCGCTTTATTGTATTTGCATACCTTTATTTATTGGCTTATGTATTTTTCGGCTTTGTCGCTTTTGTGTTCTTTCAGTTTTCTTTCTTCGTAGGATTCTTTCTTTGTTCCACACGTTTTTACGCCCGCTGTTGCCCTTCCTTCACTTTCTTCCTACCTTCGTCTACTGAATCATTCGCACCCTCATCCGTTCGGTCAAACTTTCATTCTTTTACTCATGCATTAATTCGTTTTTCCGCGCCTTCTTTTCTGCCCACATCCTTACCTTTACAACCTTGTTTCTTCTCTTCTTTCTCCCAACTGTCCCACATTGACTTCTTTGCTTCCACATTTTTTCTCTCAATCCACCGTGCCTTCATTTGTGCTTTCGCTATTTCGTCTCCTCACTCCTTCGTTCCTTAACTCTTCGTTCCTTAACTCTTCGTTCCTTAACTCCTTCGTTCTTGAACTCGTTGGGTCCTTAACTTCTTCGTCCGTTAACTCCTTCACTCCTGAACTCCTTCGTTCCTTAACTCCTTCGATCCTTAACTCTTCGTTCTTTAACTCCTTCGTTCCTTAACTCCTTCGTTACTTAACTCCTTCGGTCCTTAACTCTTCGTTCTTTAACTCCTTCGTTCCTTAACTCCTTCGTTACTTAACTCCTTCGTTCCTTAACTCATTCGTTCCTTAACTCCTTCGTTCCTTAACTCCTTCGTTACTTAACTCCTTCGGTCCTTAACTCTTCGTTCTTTAACTCCTTCGTTCCTGAACTCCTTCGTTACTTAACTCCTTCGTTCCTTAACTTATCCGTTCCTTAACTCCTTCGTTCCTTTACTGCGGCGTTCCTTAACTTCTTCGTTCCTTAACTCCTTCGTGCCCTGACTTCTTTATTTCTTAACTCCTTCGATCGCTAACTCCCCCGTTCCATCAAATTCGCGTTTAAAAATCAAATTCCTTTAGTCCCCAGTTTCTTTACGTATTACTTCATTCCTTCGCTCTTTCACTCTGCGATTCCAGCACTCCTTATTCCCCATTCGTTCACCTCTTCGCTCTACAGCTTTTTTACTCACTGTTTTCTTTTATTCAGTGTTTTCACACAAACCTTTTGACGGAAAAAGCTGTGATACGAAGTGTCTGGGTGTGTTGACAGTCCTTTGACGGTGCTTCGATACCATGTGTTTTGGCACAGAGTGTACTGATGCAAGGTTTTGACACAAATTCCTTGATACAATTTGTAACGACACGAGGTATTTTGATATTCGAGGTTTTGACACTTGGCATTGAAATAAACATTTTTGACAAATCTGTTTCGACACAAGACATTTGGGGACGAGGTGTTTTGAACTAAAGTGTTTTGAAACATATTAATTTCGTGTTACGTGGTTTGAAACGTAATCCTGAAAGAATAGTCAAAGGTAAACCAGTGTTTTGACACGTCAAATTTAGGCACACAAATTATCGACACACATGGGTTTTGTACAATTCGTTTCAACAAAATTTGTGTTGGCATAAAGTATTTCGATGCTGACGTGATGGTTTGACTTTCTGTATAGAAGAGAAAGTTCTCGAGAAGGTGTTGTTAAATGATTTCAATGATGCTATAAATTCTCAAAGGTTCATCATTATTAATAGATGGCAGGATCTTGTGAGAAAGGCTTATGACACATTTCGTCATTATACTTGTATTAATATTTAAGATTTTCACGTTTTTGACACTTGCGAAGTTAAAACACTGGAAAATTGGATCATAAAGCAATATACGGTCGAACAACACGTTAAAATAGTGCAAACGTTTTAGGAAAATGGATGTTAAGAAACAAAACTCGTTTTCCGATTTATGTGATTTCTTTGGTCTGCTCAGCCTTGCCCCTCACAATTTGGGAGATCGCTCAGGAATTTATAACCACTGAATCGGTGATGAGCGTAGCCACAATAATCGCCTTCATCTATCCCGTGTCGTCGAGAATACCGCTACTGAAGGATAGCTTGGTTGAGCATTTGAACACATCGATTCGTCATCATGCCCAGGAGTTGAACCGTGGGGCTATCCAGGTGACACAGGAACTGAAGTTATCCAACCACTTACAGCCTTATCAGTGCCCTTCTTAATATAGGAGTTGGCATTAAATGATCACTTTTCGCGTAAAATCATCTTCAATGACGATGCTCACGTCCACCTCAATAGGTTCCTCATTAAGCAGTTGTATAGCATCTGGGTAGAAGAAAATCAAAGAGTAATCGTTGAGAAACGCATGCATCCACAAACATTTCCTATATGGTGCAGTACTTGAACTAGCGGTGTTTTCGATCCGACGTTGTTTGAAAACAACGCCAAACATTCAGTTATCATGAACGGCGAAGACTATGGTGACTTGGTAAGGGAGTAAGAAGAAATGATTGGACGACAATACTTGTTAAGGACTTTCGCCCCCAAATTACAATTATACTTCAGAGACATTGACTAAAAGCGTTTAAAGTACGACACTTGGATTTGTTCCACAAATTTCCTAAAACCTCCGAGTACATTTAGAGCCCGATACTCAAGATACCAAATACATCCAACAAAATTCCAATCCATCCAGCAAAATATAAAAAAAAAGAGTAATTATGCCAGACCTTTTGCCAAATACTACCAAGTCTCCCGCAGTAACATTACCACAAGAACATGACACACAACATACCACATTGAGCGAAAAACACTCGTATTCCGAAACACACGCCGGATGACATCATCTCCATCCATGTTCCTGTTGCTTCTCATCGGCACACCTGACAGGACACAATCCTACGTTCATTTGTTCATTTGTCCATTTACTGTCCGTCTCTCTAAACAGTACGTGCGACCCTTTAGTCGTATCCTTGCGAAACATCCATTCAATTTATCAATACAGCAGGAAAAAAATATCCTTATGAGGATTTGCTCATCTTAAAGAAGGACAACGAAGGAAAAAAAAAGAAACGATTAAAGCAGAGGAGAAAAGCAAAAACAAAAAACAAACAAATTGAATGAAAATGAATCCTGCGTCTCAAGCTGTGCGGTAAATTTGCACAAGTCGCAAGGATAATAGATCAAGAATAATATGAGTACAATAGAAAAAAGGAGAGAAATTTCAATCCAGTTCACGTCATTGTTGTTGTTGTAACTTTATATGCCTCCTCTTTTCCTGTCTGAAAGGATAACCAAAGGTAAACGGGAGATTTCTTCTTTTGCATTTTGGTAAAAGGACCACTGTCCAAAATAATTTGCGAATTTTTATTGCACAGACTGTATTATGCAGCAAAGAAAACAACGTTTCCAAAAGCAAAAACTTTGCGAAAAAATTGTAAAGAACGAGTTTACGCTCCAGAAGGACATGCAAGCGTATTCAAATTAATTAAAGAATAGAATAAAAGGAGAGTTAGGTGTTTGGAACCTTCAAATGCAAATTGCCAAATAAAATACCCCATTCAGATACAAAGGAAAATTATGCAAAGGATGTGTGCGCTAAGGCTACCTGAAGGATCGTGAAGGTACCGAGTTAGAGAAAACATTTTTTTTAGACTTCTTCTTTTTTTTGGATTCGTGCAAATATCCCTTTTTTGGTATAAGGAATATTTAGGAACGGTATGGCTTCCAAATATCCGAAGAACTTGACGGCAACGAACTTTTGCTCTGTGATTTTTTGATTTTAGCAAACTATCGGAAAAGTAACCACATTAGAAACATGGAAAGCTACCAGGGGGTTATGGAAACTTCCGAAGAATATGTCTTTTCTTTTTTGGAGAGGGGAATCGAGACAAACAGCTACAGGATTCAGGTTTATTTGGTGGACGTGTAACGGGCTGATATATCAATCAGCTATTCTATGAAGACTGACCTCGAGGACTACGCTAAGGAATGGCGAATATTTTCAATCTTCGGTTGGGTAACAAGTATTCAAATGTATGAGGTGTGAACACGTGAAAAAATCGCAAAACTGAAATAATGAATTTATTAATTACAAAAGGTGATGTTTTTCAAAACAAAAAACCAACGGCATTACAAGCCACATGATGATTAATCTCATGTGGCGTAACTTATTCCATCGTTATAGAAATAAATCTAGAATTTCAAGCTTTTCAACAGCACAAAGTTGTCTATTGAATCTACATACGTTTGACTTAATTTCTTTACCAACTAAGTTAGTAACAATTTTTCCAATATTCGATTAACCAAATTCGTTCGCCTTAATAAGAGTATTCAAGCAGGGCTGCTAATTTATTTTTTGTGGATTTTACTTAATTTTATATTTTTATATTTTAATATTTAATATGGTTACCTGCTTTGTGTTTGAAGGATGTATACGATGTGACAGTACCTTTTTTTATTGTACAATCCTCTTGCAATTCATCTTGCCAAGTCTTCACCCTTGGTTATTGTTGCGATCTTCCATAATTAATTTGCCGCAGCAGGTGTCCGTCCCTTCCAGATCATATTGCGATGGGAACACTGGGACTGAGCTCAAAGAAGTTATTAGGTATGAGCTATGGGACCTGCTTTGAATCTTGGAGAAGTTTTATAATCAACTGGTTGACGCGCTCCACTACAGCTTCTTGGGAGAATTTTTCTTTTAAATCACATTCCTATTATATTTTTAAAAATCTTATCTAAAATTTTAAAATTTCTAAAATAGACCCTTGTTTACAATTATTTAAGAGATTCGCCCAACTATAACTTCTATTTTAAAACTAGATAATAAGACACGAAAAAAAGTTGTAACATCATTCTTAAAAAAAAAATTGGGTTGATAAAATAAGTGATCTGACATAAAATCTCTTTCGTAAGGTACCTTACTGTTGGCCACTCCAGCAACTGCAAAAAGTATCAAAAATCAATATTCGAAGAATTGTAGTGCTCCAAAAGGCCCTACCACCCTTTTCCCCCATTCCTACATCCAAATCCCAGCTATATTACCCTAAACCCCAAAATCCTATCTAAACCCGAATTAACCTAAACTAAATCCAATATTCGCAATAAACGAATCAAACATTCGTTTATGGTCTAACATTTGCCCCCACGGCATAATTAAAACGAAAATCATAAATTAAAATCAAATTCATAATAAACGAATCTAATATTCGTTTATCGTTCTACAATTGCCCCACGGCATCAATCGAAAACCAAAATTCAGAGATCATTATTTCTATCTGAAAATTTTCCATTGAGAAAAACAAAAACAAAACCAAAACCAGATACATTCCCACATCTGCGAAATAGTTTCGTAATAATTCAAGAAATTGAATTCTTATCTAAAGTAAACACTGAGCATCTCACTCAGGATACCCAAAAATCGAGATTGTGGTATGAAAATGTGTATTTTCTGGATACAAATCTCGATTTGTTTTCTTTATAAAGGAATAGCAAAGAGATCTCCGGGCCGCAGTATCTTAATCCTCGTGCCACAGAGCAGAAATACTCTATTTTATTTTAACATCTGCAGAAATACTCTGATTTTAATTTATATCTACATATCCCTCTTGCCTTGAAGGCATCGCCCCCGGGAAAATCAACATTCAATAAAACCAAACTGAAATTAAAACCAACACATCTTATATTATTTTGGAAATTATGCGTCGTCACCAACGTTGGCAGATTCTTTGTGTACTAGGACGACTCCAATAAATTGGAAAAGGAACCGGTGAGACCAAAGTTTTAACCCTTATAGCGTCCACGATTACGGACATCAACAGAAGGTACTAAGGTTGCAAGGTACAGGGACGCTATTCCCAAAGTGACGTGCCACGAACGATCGGTTGTTGCTCTTCCCTCACGGTTTGAGGAAGAACGGCGGCGACTGCAACGGGTCCCCTCGGGAGCGGTCTTAGAAAGATCTTTCGTCCTTTTTAGGACAAGGAGACACGCTACCTGGGAGCGAGGGCAGCAGTAACATCTACTACTACAACCGAATTTTCATAAACTATATTAGTGTAGTTGGAGCCCCTACTAGAATCATCCATAAACGTCGAAATTTAACACAATGGTGGACATGCAAACTTTAGGTACCGATTTTCGTATTTTTTTTTTTTTTTTGCTCTTTAATGTACCCGCCTGTCACGGGGGAGACCGGGGTTCGATTCCCGTCGGGGAGCCTCTGGTGCAAGACTAATGGCCTTGCCCGGAAAAAACAAATCATTATGGAAAATTTAACAAGCCTCAGAACTTGCTAAATAAGGCCAAGACCGGTTCCCGGTTGTAGTGCCGATGATGATGATGATGTTGAATAGAAAAAAAAAATTATGATAAAGTCATATACATTTACGTACAGACTATATATTGGAGTTACTTTAAAATAAAAAAATCGAACCATCGAGTCGTTTTTGAGATATATAGTGGAGACTAAAATGAAAAACATGGTTTCGAGAAAAACGCGTTTAAAGTTTCAAAATGCTGAACGAGGGTGGGGTGAAAAGTTTCCGGCCTGACCTACAGATGGCACCACTAGGTCTAAGTCTCGTTTTATAGTACTCTCATTTGATTGTATATACATTTTCAGGAGGTTTGCTCTGTTAGTATACATTTGAGAGCCTACTAAACGAGACGTCTCGAAGTAAAAAATAAACGATTATGCTGTAACTTTCTTATAAAATTATTATCGCAAAAACGGTTTTAGGGACTTATTCTACACACTATAAGCTATCAAGATAAAAAAAAAATCAATTTTGTAAAATTTCTTGATGAGAACCTCTCCTTAAGGCGTATATGATAATTATATTTCTTAATTACATTTACCTGCTCTCCATAGCATTCTAAAATATAATACATTCACTTTTTACTTTTACTTTGTGTTGGAGAGGGAGCAAAACACAACTGCCGACTGGCGGACTAAGGATTGTTAATCTCCAGTCATTTCTGAGTTGGAGGACCAGCTATGAGAGTTCCGAAACTCGATCTGGGAGATACAATGATCACCTGGCGGTCCAGACGGTAGTACTTGTAGGCGTTACATCGGGCATTTTGATCCCGGTGGAACAACAAAAACATTACAGACTCGCAACAAATGGTATCATCCGGAACCAAACCTAGGAAACCCAGTCGTGGTGCTTCTGAACGACGAGCAACTATCTCCAACTTATTGGCTAATGGCAAAGGTTGTCGAGCTTAATCCTGACAGAGATGGCAAGGTTCGAGTGGCAACTGTGAAGATTCAGGGGGGGCACACTTAAGCGACCCGCCAGGAAGTTTGTCATACTTCCGGTTGCTCGAGACAGTTGAACCGTCAGTTGAAGCTGGGCGGCATGTTGGAGGCGGAGCACAACACAACTGCCGAGTGGCGGACTGCGGATCGGATATTTATACGATTGTTAACCCCTGTCATTTCTGAGTTTGATGATAGGCTATGAGCGTTCCGGAACCCGATCTGGGAGATACAACGATCACCTGGTGGTCCAGATGGAAGTACTTGCAGGTGTTACATCGAGCATTTTGATCTCGGTGGAATAACGAATACATTGCAAGCTCGCAACAAATGGTATCATCCGAAACCAAACCTAGGAAACCCGGTCGTAGTGCTTCTGAAGGACGAGCAACTATCTCCAACTTATTGGCCCATGGGAGAGGTTGTCGAGCTTCACCCTGAGAGAGATGGCAAGGTTCGAGTGGCAACTGTGACGATTCAGGGGGAAACACTTAAGCGACCCGTCAGGAAGTTGGTCATACTACAGGGACAAAAAAGAGAATATAAACGACGGTAGTTGGGGGGTTGAGGAGAGTACAATTTAAGCAGTCACCGGTGAACACTGCTAATCAAGAAGAGATTTTGACGAATTGGAAAGGGCTTGCGCCGCCAATATTTGTAAGGGAACACTTTTTTTTTTAATAACATCCTTTGTTGGATATGAATGGTACAATCTTCACAATTTAATTTAATACTAGGTTTAAATTGTACTTAATTTAGTTCAATTAAGTTAAACGTGTAGGGGTTTACTGGACCAGTGTTCAGCTCCCAGCTCGATTTTAGTATGTTATATTTTAACGTGTTAATTAATGAGGTTTCGTCCGTTTTAGCCGTCTCGATTCGTGGGTAATATCCAAGAGCTGAATAGCTTCTACGTTTGTATGGTTATGTAGGCGTCTTTCGTGTTTAACAGCGTATTCTTGGATGACTTCATAAATCCATTTGGTCTCTAGGTCATCATGTATTTCCTGATTTGTCACAGAACGGTAGGCATTTGTGATAATGCGAAGGTATTTATTCTGGCTTCGTTGAATTATATCTCTATTGGATTGCTTTGTACAGCCGCATAATTGGATTCCATATATCCAGATCGGCTTGAGGATAGATTGATAGACCAATCTTTTACAATAGAGATTGAGTTGAGAGTGATTCCCGATTAACCAATACATCTGTCTACGTTTCAGCTTTTTGTTTCACATGTTGTCTCCAGTTTAGTCTGCTATCGAAATGTATACCGAGATATTTCGCTGAATCTGCTTTGGGAAAGGGAATTCCGTTGATATATGTAGAAATATTGTTATCTGATCGTGGAAAGATTTCATCTCGTTGAGTTTAATTTTCCAATCAGTGGTCCATTGGCTAATTTCGTTGAGTGCCTGTTGCAATTATAGTGTAGCTTTTTTTTTTTAATAGGAAATAAATAAAACAACTTAATCACTTATTCACAGCCTAAATTAAAACCAATTTACACTTCGGAGACAAAAAGTACAATATTGGAATTTTCGAAAGAAATGTTTTCCTTTGTAAAGTGGTGATACAAATCCATTGTTTGGTTTCTCGCTTTACGAGCATATCATGGTCCTTCTAAGCGCACAATTTTCAATAGAGTGAAGAAATATAGTTGGGATTTTTGAGTAACATAAGCAATTCAATTTTATATAACACGAAAAACACAGAAAGAAAACTTGATTCTTAAGTAAACATTTTTTATGAAAATCAACATATTATTTCGTTTTATGTTCATTCCTTTATTATTTTCTTCTTTTATGTTTTGTATTTATGACTCATGTTTTATGGTAGCGGGATTTTTAAGAAAACATTTGGGCTCAACATGTACCTTTGAAGTAAAGGAATGTAGGAGAACTTCTGGCGTTTACTCCATTTTTTTTTAATTTCATGATGGCTCTTCAAATGATTTTTTGTTGCACATTGTTTTTTTTTTTTGTTTTCTTAAAAAATATTTAACAATATTGTAGACAAAAATATTAAAATGGCCAAAATCGGGGTTATCCTTTATTTGTTTCTTATTCGTCATATATTATCGTTTGCCAAGAGATTCGAGAATTCCAAAGACTTCCTTACAAAATATATTTTGTTTTATTGCTCGGTAAAACGTTTCACACAAAATCTGTTTGGCAAAATCAGTCTTTTTTTTTTAGAGAACATTTTTTAAATGAAGAATAATTTGCCTAAATTGGAATTATTTGTTAATTGATGTCGTCTGTTGAAAAGTTTCAGCGCCTTCGCTTTTACCTGAAATTGCATCTTTTAAAGAAACACGCTTTGTGAGAATTGGATTCCTTCTCTATTTGTCATTTTATGTCAATAAGAACGTGTTGTAAAACAATTTCAGTGATGTTTTGCATTTTCAAAGCATTTCCGTTAATAATAGATGGCTGGATCTCGTGCGAACGGCTTACGACATGTTTTGTTATTATACCTATATTTATAAGTTTAGTGGAGCTATCACCTCATTTATTGCCTCAATTCAAGCAACATAAATACCTATAACTAAAGTATATATAACTTACAAACTAAAGAGCGTGAGAACTAACTTAACTACGTTTGACCTAAGATAACCAGAACACTTTTTAATTTACTTAAGATTAATAATATTTTTTTTATACTTAAGATGTTCACCTTTTTGACACTTGTGAAGTTAAAGGGTTGACAAATTGCATCATAAAGCGATGTATGTTTGAACAAGACGTTAAAAGAATCCATCGATTTTCATAAATTGGAATTTAAAAAACAAAACCCATCTTGCGCCTTATACGAGTATGATTTCTTTTATCTACTTATCGACCTCACAATTTGGAAAATCGTGTACAGAATTTAGAAATATTGGGTGGAGAGCATACCTTCAAATCGGATTTGACCTCTGTTTGTCATCTTATATTGAGTTCCAGGATTTTCAAACACAATCTCTTGGTGGAAAATGCTACATGTGGTGCCACCTTTCGTAAGGTTGGGTTATTTATAAATAAATGCTTTAGTGGGATATTCGGGGCCTTCTTCTATTTTCTTTAAATTTGTTTTTGTGCCATTTTTATTCACTTCTCAATTTAACCAGAGACATAATAATCTTGAATAATTTTCTATTGGATCTTATATTATACCATAGTTTTCAGTTAGTTGTTAACTTTATTTATAGCTTATATTAAGGGGTATCCTGATGTAGCGCTTCAAAAAATCGACTTCTTTGTCTTAATCGATAGTATACCACTTGTGGAATATGCTCTCAAAGCCCCAAGTATAAGTTTGTATTTTAGCGTGTCAAAATGTGCTCGAAAAGTACGTTTAAATTAGAGAGGAAGCCGCTTTAAATTTTTTCTCAAAACCATGTTTATGAAACGTGTGTTCAAGATAATTTCACAGATGAATTCTTCTGATATTTTTATTAATGAAAGGTTAGTTAATTATCCACTTGAACAAAATACATTCATTTTTAGAAGTTAAAATTTTGTTTATAAAGAGTTTTAAACCAAAATAAGTTGAGAACTTCAGAAAAATGACTTTTCAATTAGGTTTCTAAAAAAAGATGTTTTTAATAATACCTTAAATACTCATCAATTGACTACATCATAAACTAAACAAAACTCCTTTTTTTACGGTTCATCTAACGAGGCTCTACACTGCACACCGAAAAAAAAACATTTTTTTTTGGCGCTGATGTTTTTTTACTAATAACTTGGTTGTTTATGTAAAAAATCATTTTTTTCATTTAATTAAAAATTAATTTAAACACTTCTGTGTATGCACAATAAATTCTCAACACAAATATATATTACATCGTTTTTTCTTTAAAAAAATCGACAAAATAGCCTTTTTTGGCCTTTTACACCGGGATGCCCCTTTAAGCTAAACATATGAGGCTTTTGTTCTCACCAAATTAAATTAAAATCAAATTTTGAAACATAGGAAAGTGTTAGGAATGATTTTAAACTATGATTTAAAATCGACGTGTGAGTTGAAGTCAGTGAGAACTACTTCAAGGTTCTAATATTTTAGCAAATTTGGGTATATCGTTCGCTGTGTCTGGTTGTTTATTCTGATTGAATTTCAAAGATGAAGAAGAATATTTTAGCCAAAAATTGTTTAAATCAAAAAGTTCTACGAATTTAACAGGAGTGTTTAAAGTTAAAAGGAGAGTCTAAAGTTCCTTTTCAATTTAAGCACCCTCTGAATATTCGCGGATTTTCTAACACGAAGTTTTTTATCAAATTCTGTTTTAACCCACGGATTTAGTTGCGCAGTCAGTAAATAAACTTTATTTCAATTACTTTGTGAGTATGTTAAAACATATTTTGCACAAATTGGTTTACTAATTCATTTTCACTGGTGCTTTTCGTTTGTTAAAGAACCCCCTTTTCCACACAATCTATTTTTAGGACAGATCCGGCTTAATGTTTTTCTCTCTTTATCGTGACGCCTGTCATGGTGTCTGGTTTAACTAAAGCCGACATTTACAAAATTGATTGTATCCTTCGTATCCTTTGGAGTGTTATCTATTGAAAACTTTCGAGACTCTTACGCAAATTATGGGATTTATTTTGGTACGTCGTGTTTTCCAACAGAGATTTTTCGGTCTTGTATACGCTTTATATAACTGTCAAATTATACCTTTTAACCATGAAAAACGGAATGGCCTAAGGACCAATATTGCGGTGAAATTTCTGGAATATCAATTATGTGAAAAAATTGCGTTGAACGGATTTACTCATTCATTCATTCTCATGGGTTACATTTTTAACTTGTGACTAATAACATCGATTGTACTTTAAATGAAATAAAGATGTCATCGCTTTTATAAAATCTTGTCAGATTTATTTGGAAACCAAATTGTATTCTCGCATAATGAAAAACTCTGTATATTTGCGATTTTATTCGCAAATAAATTACAGTTTTTTGTTAATAACTTTTATAATTTTTAATACTTGGCGAAATTAAATTAAGAAGCTACAGTAAAAATTTAAACTCAGTCGGACAAAAATTGAGAAAGTTACCTTGCAAGCCACTTTGAAAAACATACTTTTGAGATAATCGCGTTTAAAGTTTTATGTTTTGTTTTCTATGCTTTAAACTTGAAAATGTATATAAAAAACCATTTACCGCTAGTCACCAACGCCAGAACCACACAAATTGCCTTCCAAGTGTATATTTGCTTCATCTTCCAATTTTTTCGGCGATCTAGAGACCGAGCGCGTTTTTTTCTTTTGTGGTTTAGTCTGTAGAACGACGTGAACGACGACTCGGCTTGACTGGATCTCGTTTCGATGTTTTCTATGTTATGCTATCCAAATTGTAACTATCGGCAACAGCGTTATCTTCAGTATACCGAAAAATCCATGCATACAATCCAGTTTTAAGTTCTATTAAATTTCATACGAGGGTCGGGTGAAAAGTTTCATATCATCATCATCAACGGCACTACAACCGGGATCCGGTTTTGGTCTTATTTAACAAATCTCTCCACCGGTCCCGATTTCGAGCCGATGTTATCCAGTTTAGCTCTCCCAGGCTCTTTGGCGTCCTGGTCTACGCCATCCCTCCATCGCAGACAAGGTCTGCCGCGCTATCACTTTCCATGCATCCTGCCACAAAGGACTTTTGGGGCAGGCTCCCCTTCGCTCATTCGAGCTAGGTGTCCCGCCCACCGGAGTCTACCGAGCTTGATTTTGAGTTCTCCTTCCATATTGCTATCGGCTGATACTATTGACCCAAGGTAGTTAAAGTATTGCACTACTATAAATTCGTGCTCCACTACCCTGATAGTTTGACCAACGTTACGTCTTCTCTTGGCAGAGCTTCATAGCAGGTCTAATGTTTGGCTTGTTTGCTATAGTACTACGTTTCATTAGCTTGTACATAAATTTTCAGGTCGAGTGCTTCTTGGTGTACATTTGTGACGTCAGGCCGGAAACTTTTTTTTCAATTGTTTAAATGTGAAATCATCATCATCATCATCATCGGCACTACAGCCGGGATCCGGTCTTGGTCTTATTTAACAACTCTGAGGTTTGTCAAATTTTCCATAATAATTTGTTTTTCCGGGCAAGGTTATTAGCCTATATTATTTAAATGTGAAATACTTTGGTAAAAAAAAAGTTCTATTACGATAAGTAATAAAGAATTGGAGAAAAAAATCGGAAAATGCATACTACAAAACGGTTTGTAATGTGTACTAGTACCTTAAAGAAAAAATATCTTGTTAAGAACGCATCTATAGTTCATTTTTGAGACTCTGTGTTTTGAAAGGTACCAGACATTTTATTAAAAGGAGTTCTACGTAAAATTTGGTCATTGTTTTTTATTGACTCATGAATCGGCGAATGTTGAAGAATAGATTCATTTTTCTGCTTCTATGTACTGAAAAGTTCCGAAAATGTTAGTAAAATGTGTTCTGCCTAACCTTTTGTTTTGGACTATGTATTCTATTGACATATAAGTCAGGGAATTTTTAAGTATCGATGACATTTTCTAGTTGTTATGGTCAATTTATCCGGATACTCTTAAGACATTGATTCTTTGATGAGCTTGTTTATATTCTCTTTACGCGGAACGTATTGTCACGCAACGTAATATTAAATGTAATATAAAATGAACTAAGAATTAACAATATAGCTTATATGAAATGTTCTGGTTGTCAACATGCTGACCGACAGGCTTAGACAAAGAGCGTGCGTCTGGACCATTGTATTATTTTTTCTGAATACAATGCTTTTCTTACGAAATAACATTACCAGTTGCTTGAAATGCCATTACATTCTCAGAAATAATTCAAGGCGACTACATATTGCATGTAACATGTCAAAAGATGAAATGATAGACAGCAAAGAGTTGACCCTAAAACACCAGATCAAGATTCCATTTCCAGTTTAACTTCCGCATCCATAGCAACCCGACTATGAGAGGTTTTCACGATTGTAAAGAAATGAAAAGATGATTGTTGTGGAAAAAAATAAACTACACTCGATGCACACGACATGAAACACCAGGGCAATACCATATTTCACGTATGTATTATTGTCTCGATGAGTTGCTTTCTATTTTCTCCACCGAATCGTTCCCAAGGGGAAAACAGATCTTTGAGGCATAGGGTGGCATGTTTGAGTAGGTGACCGATTTCTTTTGTCTTTTGCCAAAAGTTGGCCGCATTGTGGAACATCTGCAATAGGTCAGACGGAAAACACCACTCCAGGGGTTTTCTTTGTAGGTTCTTCATGAATTTAGAAAAAGCAAAGGACTATTGAGGTTGGACTTGCAATGAAGCTGTTTGTAATCCTTTAAAATTACATAAGCATGTAAAATAAAACTACTGAGGTATTCCTTCCATCCTATTTTTTTTTTTTCCTTGTTTTTTTTTCAGTTGATTTATAATAACCACAGCTTCAAATGCGATTCAATTTTTTTTTTATTATGAAAATTAGTTTATATAGGTATCTAGTCGCCTGGCATTATTGTTATCCGTGGCAACAGAATCACAGTACGGTTTGTGGATCGACTTCGCACATTTTACTATCTGGGAATAGATGCTATTGGTCTTCCACTGCCAAAGGTACCATAGGAAAATTGATCAAATTCTACAATCCGGTGAAAACCAAAAATAGTTCAGTACCAGTCAATCAATTTTAAGTCGTACGTTCTATAATCAAACCCACATTTCTTCTAGTCAGTCAACCTACTGTACTGAAAAAAAAACTACTTTTTATGAATTAAAACGTTTTTAGGTAAAATCAGTTTCATTTTTTATCATAGTTTTCATTTCAAACGCGATACCTTTAATCCCAAATTCTTCCGACATTTTTCTCAACGATCTGTACTGTGGTTGGATTGGCAAAACGATTCTTGGTTTTTTTTTTGACCGCAGTTAAATATCATCATCACCATCATCGGCACTACAACCAGGATCCGATCTTGGCCTTATTTAGCAAGTCTCTCCACCGGTCCCGATTTCGGGCCGATGTCCGAGGCTTAATAAATTTCCGATAATATTTTGTTTTTCCGTGCAAAGTTATGAGCCTGGCGCTAAGTAGTTAAACTACTAAAGCGCAATTAGAACTAATAATTATCAATATAAAATCATTTTAGGAACAATTCTGTACAGCTGGCAAACTCGCAATGTCTGCAATTCACATAATTCTACTTAGAACTCATGAACCCATATTATCATCATCATCATTATCGGTACTACAACCGGGATCCGGTCTTGGCCTTATTTAACAAGTCTGAGCCTTGTTAAATTTTCCATAATAATTGGTTTTTCCGGGTAAGGTTATTAGCTCATGAATCCATATACTAAAATATTAATACTTCTCACATTGGTTTTTGTATTATAAGATTCCTATTACCAAATTCTGTATGGAATAAAATCTCAATTTCCATTCTTCGAAAATAGTCAGCATTTCTAATGTACTCACTGTCTAATCCGACAGGAAACCAGCTTCTATTCGTATCAGTATAACAACGATGTCTTTCGAGTGGCAATGCTAAAGTGGGCACAAACCAAGCATCGGACATCTCCTCGAGCAATCAACTTGCAACCAAAGAAACAATTAGGTCGAAATACCCCTCTGAGACGACGAAAAGGGCCAATGAAAATGCCAACACGCACTAGGACTTCTACCACTTTGGAGAGAAGCCTGCACCGAAAATCCCTGGAAGCCAACACACACAATGCTAAATTGAGCCTAGAAGTCGAAGCTAATAAAGAGAACCAAGGAATTCACTTTCTGCGCAGTCCGAAAGGTAATACAAGTTTTACCGCACTTCTTGACCTTAGCAATGGCAAATCTCCTAAGCGATCTCTATCACCACCCACAAGTTATAAGGTCACTAGTTCGTTGGTGTCGAAGCAGAATTCGTTTGCGTTTACGTTGCCCACCGTTGAAGCGGAAGTCTACTCACCCGTAAAACCGAACCCTTTTACAAACGATTACAAGGACAACAAGTTGAGTAGTTTAAAAATGCGCCAGAGAGCAGCTCAGGAAGCGTCACTCAGTTCCTCGAGAATGGGTGACGAAACGCTGGACAAGATGTTAGACGCCATCATTGAAAGTGCACATAAGGAGATACATGAAACCTTTGTGGAACAAATTAACCAGGATGACTTAGAACAAAGTATACACGAGATGGAGGTGCGAACACCGCCCCATTTGAAACGACAACGTGTAGTTATTCGACGGCGGTTAAAGCCGAAAGAAGAGATGATTGGTCTAACTCTACCGAATGGCATACCAAGTCCAGAGACGCCGAAACCCAGACATACTATTGACAATCTTGATGACTTAGTTAATATGAATACGCCAAATGATGGTGTTTTCGTTGTAGACTGCTATCATACAACAATATCTAAGGACATGCACCAGAACCTTTGTTCAACACCGACACAGGGTCCAATTGTTCCAAAGAAACGATGTCTGACCTTTTCACCAGACAGTGATGACGGCTATTGCGATGTCAAACGGAGTTCAGTGGTTTCCTCAAATATATCTGAAGGGAACTCTTCGAGTACATTTCGTCCCGAAACCGCAAAGGGTTCACTAGATCTTGCGGTGTTCATACAGAACAATCGACTCAACGTTCATGGTAAGTTGATGAAGTGTTTTCGAGTTGATGCTGAATTTATAATATTGGTTTTTGTTTCAGTCATTCGGTGTCGGGACCTACAACGGGCCAATGGGAGTACTGTGAATGCGTATGTCAAAGTCGCTCTTTTACCGGCCGATGACAACTATTTTGAAATGGGCTTTCAACAGCGTACAGCTGTTCATCGCCATTCAAACCGTCCATACTTTGATCATCGATTCAAGTTTGACGTCCGGATTGATGCCGAACACGATCTGTCGAAGAGAATACAACTGACAGTGTGGCATCGGGATCGCGACTTAAAGTGAGTAGTTGTATGTATTGCAGAGGGCTTAACAAATACTAGATCTAAGGTGTTACAGAGGTATTGATTTTACAGGCGGGTGAGTAAAGTTGAACGATATTACATTCGACTAATAACAGTGATTTTCAATGTTAGCAATACTAAATAATGGACTTCAATTATTTACAGAAGTCAAAACTGTACCGATTCTAGTTCCACACTTTACGAAACTTTGATTCAGCCAATAACTATTGTATTTTATAGCCCACAATATTTTAATTCAATAATTTTATTCTTGAACATTAACAACGCATAAATAACATTAAGAAAATAATGTTCAAATTACAAAATTATATTATATTATATTACATTTATAAGTTTTCGCTGACTTACAGTTGTAAAACACCAAATGTACTTTGCTTTTGGCTTATTCTTAATACCTTTAAAAGCTTTGAAACTCTTGCGTGTTTAACTTCTAATGATTTGACTACCTGAGTAACATCTGTTAAAAACGCGAGAACTTATTCAAATCAATCAGAATTTTTTCAAAGTCGGATTGAAAAAATAACTCATATTGATAACGTCCAATTCGAAGGCATATAAACTAATGTAATGATATATATAAAAATGAAAATTAATACCAACACTACATGAACACAATTGATTTTCAATATAAAAATGAATGAATATAAAGTTAAAAATATTTCAGGACAAAACAACAAAGTTTAATATTAAGGATGTGTAAAGTAACAAACTTAAAAATAAGTATTACATAAAAATGATATTAAAACTGTAGGTAGCGAGTCGTGGCACCGGCATGGGTGCGAGTTCTACTTCGTCCCACAACACTCCGATTGTTCCACTGCTAAACGGCAGAACGATCTCCAAGGAAAGGTACAACGCACCGTGGTTGATGGTTAGTAACTGGTTCTTACCTTATTGTTCAACACTCAACGGTCTTATTGTTCAACAAAAATAAAACAGTAATTTTGACTGTTAGTAACAACGTTTTATTTGGGGGAAGTTCGGAAAATTGTACGGCACGGACATTCAGCGTAACAATCACACTGGTAGAGGTTTCGTTTTTATCTTAATCAAACCCGTTTAATTAACATAGGTTTACATCAATTCACTGGCAAAAGAGTTCATTAGGTTTATTGGTGTATGGCGAAACTAGTGTTATCATTCATTAATAGTTCTATGTTATACACTTTTCACAAGTAACGGGGAAATTTGCGCTCGACTCCACGAAGAGACACACTCAGGGGTATACACTTTCGTGCACACCCAACAGGGGATGATGGACGGCTCGACCTATCAGTCCTGTGATTGGAATAAGACTCAGCGATATTAAATCGCTATCAAAAGAAATTCGGCCAGAGAGTGGGTCTCTTAAATTAAGGTACACACGTATGTGTGTGCATTGGTTCATTCATGGGATGATACCATGAGAACGAATCTAAAACAAAGAAAGGCCAAAATGTGCATCCATGCGATGTGGGTTCGGCTAAGCAAACAAGCCGAATCTCATTGGATGCTAATTGTGTCTTTGTTTGTTCATGCCTCGAGGTCATGAGGAACGGATCCACGGAAATTAAAAGACAAAGGGACCGTATAGATCGTTGTCTAGGATGTGTATCGCGGCTAAATAAATGGACGACGATGCATCGAAGAAATGGTGTTAAAAGAAAGATGGGACGAGGACATCATAAAAGTCTTAGATGAGTGATGTCCTTGTGTAAATAGCCGAATAGCCATTAGAAGAAGGTGCTAATGGGTTACAATGCTTTATACAACGAGAATTGTATAACGAATCCCTTGCTTGCATTTGTATATGCAGGGAAATTTGTGTGTGGGAAACGGATTCTATATTTGCATTGTTTATGCTTTGAATTCAATCCGGCGGCTATGCGCGAAGTCGATGATTGTTTGGAGATTCAAACAAAGGAGCATTTCTGGGTAAAGTGCTTGCAGCTGTATCAATAGGTGCAGGTCATTGCGAAGGACATTAGATGGTTATACAATGATGGTTTGTATAACATCTATGCCAATTGTATATGGCATCTAAGGCGACTCAAGTGTCGAACTCTAGTGTGAGTGTCTACACTAATTGGGAATTCGGTTCTTGGTGGCTAATGCAGAGATGCATTGATACATGTATGAATGCCATTGTAGCAAAAATTCTTTACATGCATTTCCGGATAATGCATTGAAAGCATTAATTATCCTTGGGAAGGAAATGTTTTTGCTGCGGCGAAATTGCGGTGCAGGTGTGGGAAGGTTGAAATTTGCGTGGCAACCAAAGGTACCGAATAGGTGTTGGTTTTATGCTCCTGTATAATGGAAAGAATTCGTGTAGGGAATTTGTATGCGAACAGATGCATGAAAGGTAAGAATTCTTTTACAGGGACTTTTAGGTTATACATTAGATAACCTAGATGCGGAAAGCATTTAAGGTGCTAATGCGATTGCATTAGCGAAACCTGTAAGGTTGGGACGAAGTTATGGGGGTTTTTCAGGTAAGTAACAGTGGGGTTTGGCGGAACCGCCACAAAGCCATATTTTGAGAACCACAGCCATAAAATAAATTTTCTCTTAAGTGGTAATCCACGGTGCCAGGTGAAGAGAGAAAGGGCCATATTTTGTTAATACACAAAGGAAGTTTCTGATACCCTTAAAGAAAAAATCCCCAGTTTAGACGAAATAAAAGGAACAACGGGAAGACTATTAGAAATGGTAGTTAAATTCTTGATTTGTAGATTGCAAAAGATCAAATGACCAGTCCGAGCATTATACGATACTGCAGTTCGGCTGCAGAAAAATTCTCTGTATTTATAATATTTTTTGGCACTATCATCATCATCATCGGCACTACAAGGGTATGCTTAGGACCCGAGCTCCAAGCATGAGAACAATATTCGCGAGCAGGTTTGATTTGAGATTTATGCAGGAGAAGAAGTTGGACAGAAGAAAATATTTGTTAGTTATAAAAATATAATTCAGTTTTCTGGAGGCGAATCTGGCGATATTCGATACTTTCTCATGCCGCAACCTCTTCCCACAGATCGTGACGCCGACCAAACCTACGCTTTCCTTAAATGCAAGGGCCTGGCCATTCATTTCTTATGAGTGTTGCATATTTTGCTTTCGTTGCATTGATGTCGATGAGATTGTTATTTTTCCATTGTACGAGAAAAGAAATATAAACCATAATTTCTTTTTATACGCTTATTGAATAATGTTAGACAGTAATAAACTATCATCATCATCATCATCATCGGCACTACAGCCTGGAACCGGTCTTGGCCTTATTTAGCAAGTCCTGAGGCTTGTTAAATTTTCCATAATGATTTGTTTTTTTCCGGGCAAGGTCATGAGTCTTGCGCCAAAGGGTCCCCGACGGGGAATCGAACCCCGGTCTCCCGCGTGACAGGCGGGTATACTAACCAGCATACTATTGAGGAGCTAAGTAATAAACTATCCACATTTTTAAATATAGTCTCTTTTTTTTTCCTCTAAGTGATTCCTTCAAGGGTGCGAACAAAAAATGGCCACAGGGAGAGAAGTCTGGGCTATAAGGAGAGTGTTCGGGGGTTTCCTAGCCCATTATCAGTATCATCACCAAACTGTGCCTCCAATCGAGAAAAAATGTCCGGGTGTTTAACACCTTCATTTGTTAAAAATTTGACCATAATCCGTTGCGCAACAGGCGTATGTACCTCTTGCTCGCTCATGGCTGTACTGACTACAAAGTCGAGCGCGACCACTAGCCAAGCTGGTTGCCCTGCTCTTCATAAACCCAACAACAGCCACGCACAAGACTATCTAGCTCGGATCTAGTTGCTAAGCAAAAAAGTAAAATTACCGTTTATATTTGATTCGTATGATTCTATCCAGGGTTCCAGTTGGAGACTTGATCCGGCTACATCTCATCTAGAGCAAGGTTGATGTATTAATCGGCAGATCATTGGAAAATGAGGACTTAATGTTTTGTTACCCGTTGATTCTAATAAATCATAAATATGAACAAGTTCGGAGCCTAAATAGAACCCTGTGGCACCCCGGAATTAATAGAGGAGATCTGAGGACATGCTGTCTACCGCAACCTGAATCAATCGATTCTCGTGGGAACTCTTTATCTAGTCGCAAAGTTTTTGGGAAAGTCCGCACTCGAGCAACTTGTTGGTCACTCTGTTATCGTGAACCGTGTACGTAGCATCAATCGCATAGTTGCACGCATTTCTGATTCTGACAAAATTCGTTCCGTTGACCCCCGTGGAATTAGGTAATCGTTGTTTAAAAGCTCTGTTTTTGCAGCTGTAATCTGTTCGAATTTTATATCAAACCACGAATTATCACTGTTTGGTGGAATGCGAAATGTGTGGTTCCATACCGACTCCGCACGGGCGCTAACATTTGGTGTCTCCAACGCAAACATCTGACCGCGAAACGGATGCTGAGAAATCCTATGAACCGTCCCAGGTATTAGCGCCCTATTTCAATACTTGGTAGGGCCAGTTAGATTGGATATCGTTTCAGATATAAGTGTTTGGGCAACCGATAGCCGACAGTGATCCGCCTTTCTCAATGGCGCAGTCGTTTCCACAGTATTAATACTAAGCTTGAATGACAGAAATAGATCTACGGTGTTTGCAGAATCACTTCGGTTACCCGGTACTCGGTGAGTCCCCCAAGTTGTGTTAAAGTGCGGCGAATAGCGAACATTTATACTAGCCTCCCAGCCTCATCAGTTTTGCTAGAATATACCAATCGGTTGTAGTTGTATACATTAATGTAGCCAAGAACAACAATCTCAGAAGTTGAGTGGTTAATTTGTATTTAGTCGACGGTACGTAAAAGATATTTGAAAAGTATCGCTTGTCGATCGTCATTCTGGAAGCAGTAGAAACAACAAAGAAATTCCACTAAACTCTTCAGCACGATTTTCATCCAAATGATGCCCATGCTCTTGGGATCCAATGCTTCTTCCCTTTGGCAAGCCAATCCGGATCGGGCAAAGACGCAGACTTCGCCCTTAAAACGAAATCTCGAGTGTAAGTCCTATGTTAGGCAAGGAAGATATGTCGAGTCAGTTACGACTTCACCTGGGTCTCGAGGAGACCTTTGGAACCCGACATACCACTCAGCCTTTAGTCGCCTTTACGAGAAGCCGGCCCAACTGCGAGTATATTCCAAAGCTCTACACACAGAACACCTTAGGTTTATACGCGTATTTGAAGTTGATTTTGAGAAAATAACCAATTTATAAATGACACACCAAAATTGTCATCCACAAAATACTTATTTATTTCCATGTAATAACACTCTTTTTAAAAAAAGACATTGACATTTTTAAAACTAAATTGGAGAGCATTTTTAGCATTGCCCTCATATAACTATCTATTCGATAAAAAAATTTTCTCCGGGCGGCAGAAAAGTATATATTGTAAGAGCGATTTGGAACAAGCCATCGTTGAGACATTTATCGTCCACTTTTTTTCAATTGATTGTGAATTATAAAACACTTTGCGAGAAATATTATGGAGTTATATTGCTAAACTAATAAATCAATTAAAGCTGAGTGTCTCTGAAACCAAATAGAGGAGTGTGGGTGGTTTACTAATAAAAAAATAAATAAATCAGAACGGAATAACATCTTCGAAAAAAGACGTTATTTATTTATATGTACTCACATCATATTATACTACACTATTATTGTCTACCGATTGGTGAATAATACATTACTAGTAAACATACAAATTGTATTCAAAGTGTCCACTAAAACTACTTTTAAATATCCTTTTCCATCACTCGAATTACTTCTCAGAATTAACGACTTAAAATCAACTTATATTTATGTAGCGTATAAATTAGCCAAGAGTCTAATTGCGTCACCATATACCACCTACCAAGTTCTCTATACTCCTTCAGATACTGAAGATGAAATTATCCTACACAATTTACTTATTATTCCTCATCGCCCACGACCGGGCACTTGAGAGCGGTCCAATTTCAATTCTCCTATTTCATAATACCCATGTTCGCACAGAGAATCGTAAGGATAATTAGCCAACAGCCTGTTCCGTGCTAGTAATCCTTTATCTTTTCAAGTCTTATGGTTAATGTGAGTGTGTTTGGCGAGAAAACCGTATCGGATATATATAAGGATAAACTGTTAACCACTGCAATGCTTCGAGCCTCCAACACAATTGTTGTTTGCAGCCCACTTTCCTGTCTGATAGAGGAAGGCGTTTTTTAATTGAAAGTTATGAGAGTTTTCCCTCTTAATTTATTTCCCTGCTAAGATGTTTTATGCTTGTGTCTGTGGGTACGGGAGCACTGTACACCGATACAGAATGTGAGTGAAGGCTAGAGATTGGCTCTGCTCTCTCCCGCTATTATATTTGTAAAGTGCACTTCCGGGGATATTTTATGAATAGCGAGGGTTTAGCGCGACCAATAGAAGTCTCAAAATACCACCATTGACTAATGCAGGCAACTTGGTGGTGCCGGCCAACTTTCTGTTTTGGAATGTTGAAGCTTTTTATGTGGACTGAAAGCTCACAGGGTGAATCCATCTTCAAGAGGCGTCAAGAGGAATGTACTGGTCCTTTTGTTTTACTTATTGAAAACTTTTTTTATTTCTTTACAGAAAAAAAATTATTTATAATACATCAAAAGTAAAAACCAAATAGTATGGTTTGTTTTACGAGTAGAGCTATCGAGCCGTTCCGATTTCTTCGCTGTTAGTAGGAGCAAACCATTATATTTGATACGCTATTGTGTAAAGTAAATATTGCAAACACAAAATTATATATGTGTATATATATATATATATATATATATATATATATATATATATATATATATATATATATATATATACTACTACTATTTATTGGCCTGTAGGAACCCGAAAGTTCATGACCTAACCGGCTCGACTCCGCCATTGTTCCCTGTCCCGTGCACTCTCCTTCGACGCTTGACCATAATATATATATATATATATATATATATATATATATATATATATATATATATATATATATATATATATATATATATATATATATATATATATATATATGTATAAAGCGTCTAATTTGGTTATCCTCAACAAAATATACAAATTTAGAGTTTCTAATATGCTGATATTCGAACCAAATTTGTCTCCCCCAAAAATCAAAATTAGAACGACACTTCAATACTCTTAACGTATTTAAAGTACTGCTCATATCACGTACATCACAGACTTTTGTCTCTTTTGCAGATGTTACCGCGGAAACTTTTCCTTAGTGGCATAATTACAAGGAATTCGGTTTGATCCTTCAAGATAATCCACGCATAACAATTTACAGTGTCTCCTTTTGTTAGAGAATGCAGTTTGAGAGAGTTTGTGGGGTTCGAAATTAGTGAAGCAGTGAAGAGCGTAATTCGAACCCACCCTAGAAAAAGTTAGTACCAAAGCACTACGGCCGCGTGTATGCGCGGATGTATTATCTTGCCGCTTAAGCGAGATGGTTGCTACATTAATACTCTGGTATATGGCGCTGATGATTTTTTAGATTTTCTTGTGGTGCAGTGTTCCTCATAACGATTTTGCATGCATAGTATATTGGAATCGCCACAAGTTCTTCCATAAAGCGATCTTCATCAACTTAATTTTTATTGCGCAATTGCGTGTTCAAGTCCTGGCAAGTCAATTTTGGGTTTTCTCTTTAGCGACAAATGGGGACACAAGGACTTAGAGACATTGGGTACATAATTCTCATCAATATACCTCGTTAAAGACGTACGGATTTCAAACTGTGTTGCAGAACAGAGCAGCAACAAACAACAATAAAGGATGAATCGGTTCCTCAAGATACAACAAAAGGAGGATCGTTTCTGGTCAAAAGAAAAGACTACATTCTGACTACATTCTACGCTAGTTGGCATGCAGCCAGTAAACTATTAAAATCCAAACTGCTATCACGTAATATAAAGCTCCGTGTCTATAGAACCATAATCATGCCGATTGCTCTATACGGATGCGAAACATGGGCTCTCACAAAATGGGAAGAGAACAAATTCCGCGTATTCGAGAATAAAGTTTTAAGGGGTATCATCATCATCGGCACTACAACCTGGAACCGGTCTTGGCCTTATTTAGCAAGTCCTGAGGCTTGTTAAATTTTCCATAATGATTTGTTTTTTCCGGGCAAGGTCATTAGTCTTGCGCCATTTAAGGGGTATATTTGGTGGTAAATATGACGAGGAGTCAGGACAATGGAGGAAACTCCACAACCACGAATTGGAGGAGCTATACCGCAAAACTACAATAGTGGAGTGATCAAGTCGCGACGATTAAGATGGGTCGGACACGTAGCGCGATGTTAGATTGGATCTCGAGGAGATCGGATCGGATGGTCGAACGTGGAAGGAGAGCGCACAGGACAAGGAACAATGGCGGAGCCGAGTCGGTGAGGTCATGAACTTTCGGGTTCCTACAGTCCAGTAAATAATAATAATAAAATCGACGCTGCGAAGGCTATGCTGTGTATTTGGTGGGATCAGGTCGGTGAGCTGTTGAAACCATCACAGGGGAACGGTATCGACTTCAATTGATGTGATTGAGCCCAGCCCTGCACCAAAAACGTCCACAATACGAGCAAAGGCACGAAAAAGTGGCAGCATACCTTTCGACTTGCTCTATGTGGAATAGTAGCCACGCACTGGTCTCCCCCTTCAGATACATATGGCGAAACATACTTACTGTTACTGCCAGGCGGCGTCTCGGTAATATCGCGAGTACGGATCGCCTATTTAATGAATGGACTGTATTTGTATTTTTACTTTCTTTTATTTTATGTACGAGGGTTGCCTCTTATGTTTCGGGATTAGGCAACCATAGTGTTGCAATCCGGCAATTGACAGCTCTGTTGTAAAGTTGGACATTTTTGAGGTTATACGCACTCAGAACGTTTTGACATACGAGCGCTATTTGTGTTGTTTACAGTAACTTAAAAGATTCATCTCGGCCCACAAATGGAATTAAATCGTCAACATTTTCGTGCGATTATTTTTTACAACTTTCGGCGTGGATTAACTCAGCAACAGTGCATGGATGAACTTAATTCAATTTTTGGCGATGAAGCTCCATCAAGGACCAGTGTTTATCGATGGTATGGTGAATTCAATCGTGGTCGTAGTTCACTTCAAGATGAATTTCGTGAAGGTCGTTCAAAATCAGTTGTTGTTCCGAAAACCATTGATGCTGTGCGCGAACTGATATTGGAAGATCGTCATGTGACCTATCGTGAGATTGAGACAACCTTAGGCGTTAGTGGGACCAGCATACATTCAATATCGCATAAACATTTGACTGTCAAAAAAATTTGTTCGCGTTGGATCCCACACAATTTGTCAATCGCCCAAAAAAAGGCTCGTGTCAATTGGTCGAAAGAAATGCTCAAAAAATACGGTCGCGGTGCTTCGAAACACGTCTATGACATCGTGACAGGTGATGAATCGTGGATTTACGCGTATGAGCCCGAAAGTAAACAGCAGTCGACTGTCTGGGTGTTTCAAGATGAGCCAAATCCAACAAAAGTTGTTCGCGCACGAAGCACTTCCAAGCAAATGGTCGCCTGTTTTTTCGGAAAAACTGGACATGTCGCAACCGTATCTGAGTGGTACACAACCATTTGTTTGCCAGTTGTCTTCCAAGAAATCAGGAAAACCAACCGCCGAAGACGGATCACTCTTCACCACGACAATGCGAATTCTCACACATCGGCTGCGACAAGTGCATTTTTGAGCACCCAAAACATCGATTTGATGGGTCATCCGCCGTATAGTCCTGACTTGGCACCGAATGACTTCTTTTTATTCCCGTACGTAAAAAACAAACTGAGAGGTCAACGTTTTTCGACACCTGAAGAAGCGGTTGCTGCATTCAGAATGCATGTGTTGGAGATACCTCAATCAGAGTGGCAAAAGTGCTTCGACAATTGGTTCAAACGCATGCAAAAGTGTATAGATCTTCATGGGGAATATTTTGAAAAACAATAAAGTGATTTTCGATGATCAATATTTGTTTTTGTTCTCTAATCCCGAAATATAAAAGGCAAACCTCGTATAATACTATTTAATCTGTTACACCATCTCTTTATTTAATTAGCGCACCTACTGAACCGAACTCTGCTCTGGATGACGGGCGTTGTAGTCTTGCCCGATGCTTGCGTTGTACTGGTTGTACTCCCCAACTGCCGCTGCGTTTATTCTCTTTTGTGTCCCCATTCCCTCGTTCTCATGTTCTCATAGGAACAAAGAGAGCGACGTTCCTCAGTCCGCCAGTTGGCAGCACACACACACACACACACACCGACCAAAGCGCAGATTATCAGATACCAAAGACGTGATCTGCGTTTACTACCGCACTCAAGACCCACCGGTCTTCTAAGATTTCTTTCCCACCATCCCCCCATCCAAGTAGTTAGAGAACACCTGAACTAACCCTGTCCACACTATCCTTAGTTACCGCCTTCCCCCTTTCTTTTCAGATATCTCGAGACCGAGCCCAACATCCTCACGGGTGTGGGTGATTCTGGTTATCGCAAGATGACCAGAAGCCAGAGACGAGATGAAGGACGCATTTGCCCTTGTCTGCCATAAGTCGGCCTCTTGCCTGCCCATTTTTTTTTTTCGCCAGTCGGCAGTCGTGTGCTCCTCCGTCCTCTGCTTCGTATATTGCGTCACCAACACTTACAGTGTAATATCCCACAATGCGAATGCATGATAGTGCTTCTCCGATATAGACTGTTACGGTGTGTCCTATTGTAGAACGGGTAGGGGATGCTTCTCCAGCGTGACATAACAAATTCCTTTGGCAATGGCCGACTTTATGACAGACACCTCCACCTTTTCAAACAACGTTTGTGAGCTGGCGATCTTTTATGGTGATGTTACCAATGATACATCTACTAATTTTCCTTTCCAAGTGGACTTTTATATCTGCGTTTTATGTACCTATGTGGGGGTTCTCTATATTACATGGAGAACCAACCCACAATCCTAACCTAATTTCGACCGCTAACAGCGCGTCACCCCAATCCTAATTCCTACCGTCGGCTATTGCACCTGCAATAGATAAATCCCTAAAAGGAGACTGGCAGGAAGTCATTAATCTATTCGGTTAATGCACAATTGCATTCTGTGTTTTCTTGCCATACGGCAACACTATTGCATTAACCCATGAGATTCCCACCGGAAATTTCAAAGTCATTTTGGTTAGCAACAATCAAGAGCAGACCAAACGACGCGGTTACATAATCATGCAACGGCTGGGGAAATTCCAAATTCTTCGAATTTGGTTCACACAATAATATTTCCCTAGCCGATTAAGCGTCACTTATGACTTCTCCCAGCCACTCTATTCGCTTGTGATCAGCGATCTCATTTCACAAGTGAATAGCACCAGCTTCATTTTCCTTTCTTCCATAATTCTGTCTCCCTACAGTTCAATGCACTCTGAGATCACCAGAGCCATCGCACTAGGGCAGTAGGTCATCCTCAGAGACTGCATTTGATACAAGCGCACAAGCTAAGCCAACCCAGAAGTTATTGTGCTCTCTCTTTTGTTCTTTTCATCTTTCGCATGTCCAGCGACAGTGGAAAGATGTGCAAGTATTATTCACCTCACTGAGACATGCAAATGAGAAGATTCATGAGAAGAGCACAATGATGATTGGCTAATAGCCGTGCGAATTCAAAATTAAAATTTCAGCCCTAATTGAGATCAGTCGTTACACAGTCATCACAGCGGTAGGTCACGCCGCTTGAGAAGTCGATTTCCATCCACCAATCGGTGCAGATAGAGTCGAATTTTACACTGCATGGAGTGAGCATAAAAGATCGAATAACGTCGAGCGCAGTCGTATGTGTTTTATTCTTTTTCAACTCGGGAAAGTTTCAGTTTATTTTTCCACGGAAACTTATCCGTAAACAAGTGAAGTAAAGAAAAACAAAAAAATAAAAATCAGTCTAACAGTAAAACGGGAAAAGGAAAAGAAGTTTCAAATCTTTTATTCAAAATAATAATGTGCGATAGTTTAGATGAAGTTTAGAGACACTAATCACCAGTTATATCACCATTAGGAATCCTCCCCTGTGGTACAAAACTTTGTGTAACAAAAAAAGATATCGTAGTGTTAAACAATAAAAAAACAATTAATAAGAAACATGTGCTCTATCGTTTCATTTACTCTTCGTGCGACGCTGGGATATCTTTTTGTGATCAATTTAATTGGCTAGTTGGATTTCAGTGGAACTACAAGTGGGAAAGAAGTGAGCCAAGTGCCCGTGTTTGGCACACATACTTCCTCCCCCATACCTAGTTAAAATATCCTTGCACAATCGCAGCTGCGGTTCGATGTGCTTTAGTGTTAACCTTTCCATAGCTTGAGTTCGAATCACATTTTTCAGTTTTTCACAAAATCCTATAGCTCGGTGGTGCACCACCGTTTTGTTGTTCGTCTTGTTTATTTTCCTACTCACTAAAAACATTAATGGCTTAACCTCCATAATAGCACACCATCATTATTTGAACCTATGGCGTTTTTTTACAGATAAACTGGACTTTAAATCGCTTTCTCAGAAAGGCTCGGTACACTCGCTGCCTGTTCCGTTGTTCTGCACGAGTTAGTCGTACCATCGCTCCACAAGAAGTCATTCGAAACAGAGTTAGTTAGAGAGAAAATACATCATCGTGGACACGCGGCCGTGGTTCGGTGGGTAATGCTTTGGTTCTATCCTTTTTTAGGCTTTGTTCCTTGGGAGAGTCACGTTCTACATTATCATTGCTAAATGCTACAAACTTATTCCGCAAGGTCAGAACCTCCTTCCGATCTTTGGTACCGAGGTGTTGACTTATCTTTCCGCCTTATGAAAATTGGAAGGCGTAATCTTATTGATGATGTGGCAGCTCTCTTTCCTGCTTTTGCTCATCAACTTGTTCAAATACCCAGAACTCAGCTTTAATTCTTTCGCTCTATCTGTAAAAGAATTCTTATACGTCTTTCCTTGAATCAGGTTTCATCAATTTTTTTCTCTATTTATGTTAGTCCTGCGGACCATCACATGAAATATATACACAAAACATCCGGATATTTATGTTGTATTTGTATTGTGATGAGTTGGTGTGAATAAAAGAAATGTTCTAAGAGTGAAGTATAAAATTACTAGCTTTTTATTCCAGAAAGTACTAATATTAACTATGTGACTTGAACCGATCGAACAAATCCTTGGTTAAGGCTTGGTATACTCTTCAGAGTAACTTGACAGAATTAACAACCTCAGCTTTACACAAAATATAAATAGAATAAAAAAATAAAATAAGAGATTAGACAGCGAAGATGTCGTATGCAGAAAACGTATATCGCAACAATTTGCAGTATTAAAAACCTACAAAGTATTTGATTAGGATGTGCTTTTATAAAACTTCTCAGTAATTTAAATGGTATGGGGATCCTGAGCGAGGTCAACATCCTTCCTCATTATGACGGAAGTAATCACATTCCTCCAACTCAAGTTTCAAACTGCCAACTGCCGTCGACATCCAACGAAAATGGATGCCAAAGGGAAACTTTCAAATTTGGGAGGAAAGCTTTTTGTGGAAGGTATCTCTAGAAGCTCGTTGGTGCCTTCTACCGTTCACTGCATTGACACAGGCTCCTTTCGCATTTTCTAGTCGCATTCAGTTCCTTTTTTCTCTCGCAGAAAAACGAACAACAAAATTCTTTCCACGCCGTCTGTTCGTCTGAGATTCCCGGGAGGTTGTGTTTTTTAATCATATAAGAAGGCTCCAGTTCTGCATCATATATTTTTTAAGTCAAGGAATAAAAGATACCAATTTGTTGGGGTTCACTGAATTTCCGAGTGTTGTGAATTTTACCCGCGGGTGCTTGAAGTGAAATGTCCTGCATCCTCTAAGAGGTTGTTATTATTAATTTATATCCGTTTTTCTTCATACATTTAAAAGAAGGAAGGACAACTATAATTAATAGTCCGCATACAAGAGAAACGTGTCCACGATTATTTTAGAAAATAAAAAAATATATATATATATATTTTATCGCGGCAGACATATTTCGAAACGACAGTGAATATAAGGACACAAATATTCAGCTAATTATAATAAAAATTTTGAACGAGGTGAGGTGAAAGTCCGTTTCTTCCATCCAACGTCTGGTGTGTACTTTGTGGTTCCTTATTGTCTGCAAGGATATGACGAAATCAAATTCCCGTGAGTATAAAATTCATTTAATAAAAAACTATATTATCATTGATGAATAACTGCACAGTGCCATGCGGGTTAGATAATTTCGGATTCCTTTCCGTTTTCGACTTCTATTTTCTCGCATATGATGATTTTTCGTCTCCTTTTTTGTTTCACATTTTGTATTACAAAAGCTCTTCTCTTTCTCCATCCTGTCTGCGTTCCGGCATATTTCTCGCTATAAATACAGCAAGCTTCCTCATTCTCATTCCATCTTTATTTTATTGAAAGGATATTCAATCCTTGCTGCGGTCTTAGGTTTATTAAAATACTCGAGGGTAACTGTCAAATCTGTTCAAGTGAAGTCTCTCATAAACTAGAATTTAAAAAAGCGTCAGAGAGAGAAAGAGAGAAAGGGAGCAAAAACAGCGGTTCCAAGGAGAGCTTAAGTGTCCAAAGAAGAGAAAGAGTGAGAACAAAATAATCATTGCTCTAAGGGGAGTTGTAAACGGGGACAATTTGAAGTGCGTGGGATTTGTAACCCCATGGTCTTGTAATTTTGTTTGCTACTAAATTTTTCAGCATTTAAAGTTTGGGGGTTTGTTTATTCTGCGGTAATTACTGCAGCTGCTCGACATTGTATCCTTTGACAGGCCCCATTGCCAACCACATACGGGATAAAGCTTTGAACATTCGACGAGATGCGATACATTGTATGGTATGTAAAGAAAATCTCTGCCATTCAGTGAATCCTTCAGGATCCCTTTGATTTTGGTGACGGGGTCCTGTCTGCATGCCACCGAAAGGGAGTGGTTGAAGGCATGTGATTCCATTTTGACGCACCCCGATCGAAAATGAATATTTATAAATAATTTGATGCCCTGCTTTGGTGTAGTGCTTTGCAAATGCCAGGTCTTCATTAAGCCTTAAGGCATGATGAAGTGGTAATCATTTGTAGTTGGTACAGAGTTGAGAAGCGGAGGTATGTAAAGGTATGGCGGTGTAACGTCTGTTTGTATGGACCATAAACTGTGTTTGAATTAACAGACTTTATGCTTTGATGATGACCTGCGAAATTGCCCAAGATTGACGACACCACTTGATTGATTCTGTTTCAAACTGATTAACCTATATCAGAACCTCGTTTAATTAGTTTGCCATCGGGTATTATATGCAATGCTTAATGCAAGATATTCGACGCAGTGCTTAATGCCTTTGGGAGATGAATATTTGGACGATTTTTTTATAACAATTAAGCTGTGAAATATGGGGGGAGATGGGTTGGTTTGCCAACTTTAATTGTCGGGTAACCTATACCATGCTTTCACAACAAGGAAAAGCGTTTCATTTTGTAGACATTATTACAAAAGATGGAAATCCTTCTAAAGAATAAGGTTGAGGTTATTGTATATACCTGGAGCCTTCTATGGATTTCGTGACTGATCAATACATTGAAAAATACTTTGAACATTATCACGCACATCGTCGAAATACACGGTGTTGCCGGTGCGAACGACAACAATCGGTTCCTGGAAATTGTTCAGACGTTTGTGCACCTGAGTGCTAATTACGTCATTAGCGTCTGCGAGTTCATACTCACGAGTGGGGATATAATTATTCCTAAAGGCCTCTCCGATGATTTATTTATTTATAATTAAGCTTAATACAAATCAGCATTTTACAGTAATCTTATTTCTCAGCTGAAGTGGTGAAGATAAAAAGTGATTGTACAGGGTAGGAGAGCTATTTGTAATTAGGGTTTTAGGAGATGTAAGTTAAGTATTTCCATTGCATTTACGAAAATATTCACAAGGCTGTTTGTTTGAAAGCGTAGGTAGTTCAATGTCAGTCGTTGTGGAATAAAGGAACGGTTCTAAGAGTACGAGGCGTAAGTTTAATCTATGTTCAAGTAGTCCCATACAATCAATGTTACCATTAATTAGTTGATGTACATATAATAACACAAGCACGATCAGAGCTAGCAGAAAGGCTTTTACATGACAATCAACAATAGTCAGCTTTTGTGTGAATGAAAAGGGTAATGCTCTTAGATCGTCGCAAGAAAACACACCTTATCGGATGAACCTTGGTTTGATAGATTTAATTATGCGGGTATACATGCGTGGTATGATAATTATACTTGATTTGCATTGCAAGTGGAAACGTTTGGTAATGCTGTAGAGATTGAAGATTCTTGAGGTTATCGAATTTTAAAACCAAGCACTGGATTCAGCTTATATTATAGTGAAGTCTGAAGTTTAGCTTCCCGAACTTCAGTCCTCACAACAGGAAGGAGTGATATCGTCGTAAATTCGCTCTGAAGGTAGCTGGCGAAAGTTTGTGGAAATATATAACAATCTTAAATTTACATCATTATTGAGTTCATGATTATTTTTTGGCATCAATTTTCTGTGGATTGTGTAGAAAATGCTGAGAATCCACAGATAAGGAATTATTCCATTCAGATTGCTAAGTTAGAGGCGGTAGTTAGTATAGATCGACTACTCGGCGAGAATAAGAATATTGGTACAACTGTCATTGGTTATTTCTATTTATTCGCATGTTTTTTCTTAATCGAATACTTCATAAAGGTTTTTTTTTTTAAGCGAATAGTGAAAATGGTAATCGGAACATCTTGTTTGTTTTCCAACACTAAGCTTTTAGACCATCTCTCCCTACTACTCTTAGAAATTAGTTGCGTCCGGTTCTCTAAGGCCAAAAGAGCATTTACTTCAAAACAAAAATGAATGAACAAATAATCAATTCGCTCGCACTGTGCTCTGACATCTAAGGGCACGAAAAATCAGCTTTTGTGCACGCGTTCGTTTAAAAAAAAATTTAAATATTATACAATGCCAGTGTCAATACTTTTAGTTTCACCCATCTAACAGATACACACAATACACAAGCAAATAGTGAAGAACACCGAACGAAAATCGAATAAGAAAATACATCAGAGCCGTATACCATAGGGATAACATAACAATTTACATCAGTGGAATATACTTGCGTTTAAAAATCGAATACAAAATACGGCCAGTAGCCTGATGTGTTACGCTTAGGTTCAATTTTTGGCGATTCTAACTGTCATAGCGTCAGTTCGAATCACACGTTCTTCACTATCAATCTCAAACGCAATAATTTGTGAATAAGACGTGATCTGTATACACAGCACACACTTTCCCGTAGTAAACAGAACTTCAAACACGATCATGACATCCGCATAGAGCACCCGGCATACTCGCCTGCTCCGACGATCTCTCGCTCGCTCGTTCCTCGAGCTGATTGTAATGAAGTTACTGAGGAGGGAGTAGTGTAGCGTGTCTAACAGATACACACACAATACAGAAGCAAATAGTGAAGAACACCGAACGAAAATCGAATAAGAAAATACATCAGAGCCGTATACCATAGCGATAACATAACAATTCACATCAGTGGAATATACTTGCGTTTAAAAATCGAATTCAAAACAAGGCCAGTAGCCTGATGTGTTACGCTTAGGTTCAATTTTTGGCGATTCTAACTGTCATAGCGTCAGTTCGAATCACACGTTCTTCACTATCAATCTCAAACGCAATACCATCTTTAAATAAAATACTCTTTTGTTTATTTACACTAATCCTTATTCCTAACAAACACACACATATGTCACTTAATTTATGCGTTAGGTCTAAATGTATCCAATTACAACTTAACGATACGTCTTTCCTTTCAAGAATTTTTTAGTGTCTTTTGACCAATTTAATTCGCACCACTTCACGACCGACTCCTTTAGAATTATCGAACCAACCCCTAACCGTCCTGGACAACTATCAAAAGACACCTCCCATGTCCGTTCTGGACTATATCTCACAACCAACTCCGACTCTATTACGATCGTTTGATCGGAGGAAAACTTTTTCCACGTTAACCAAAGGCACGTGTTATTTGCTTTTTTTCTCTTCCTCGCTGACCTCACATAAAATCCTTTGTATCCGGATCTCTATTGTGAGCCAGCGGTCTTTTGTTTGAACTTTCGGTAATTTTCCTAGGATCGATACCGTAGGCCATTAAACATTACTTGGGTTTTTTAGTAATACTTAATGATTGGGTGTTTTTGGTAATTACATTTTAATGGACAATGGTGCCAACGATATTTTGTCCATCTTAATGCTATTGTTGTACAGCAGTCCTATTCACATGCATCGCTCTTTGTTCCGTTTAGGAAACATATCCTTACTCCAACCTCTCTCAGGATGTTTCTGCATGCATTGGTTCACTACTTGGCGGTGCCAAAGAAGCTATCTAGTGGTGTCGCGTGCACATATTATCTATGTGTTGTGCAGCATTTGCGAGACTAAATTCTTCGGCAAAAGCCAAGACTGTGGAAAGAAAACTCCTGGGTTTTGCATTACAATACTGCACCATCTTACGAGGCTATCATTGCGAATAAATTTCTGGCTAAAATTCAACAAAAACCATCGAACAACCACCAAATTCAGCTGATATGGCTCCGACTGACTTGTTTTCCTTTTCAAAACTCAAATTACCATTTCAAGGCCGCCGTTTTCAGTCAACAGAAGACATAAAGAGAATTCGTGGCGAAAACTGAAGTCGATTCGGTGAAAATGCGCACTGTAAACAAACCAATTGGAAAATCGCGCCCAAACTTCACTCCAGGATAAAGGACAGTTATGCCAACTCAGCGACAAAAAGAATGTTGACAATCCCTTTAAGCAGGTTTTTAAAAAAATCAATTCACGGTACGTTTATTTTTACAGAATGTAGAACATTTATTATACTTTATTTATGTATAGTCATTTGCTCTTATTACATGCAAATATTTTTGTTTTGTGATACAATGTGTGTATTCAATTATTTTGGATGTGGCTACCCGAGTACAGTTAGTCTATACTTGTACAAATTTTTAATTTTGAAATTCTGTTAGTTCAAAATAGAAAAAAATATTTTCAGTGCATGATTCGATGGAAAATTGGTGAAATCGTGTGGATCCAGGAGGTTTTTAGACGATTTTTGTCAGTTAAGGAATGACAACAAAAATTACTCCTGGAGGTGCGTCTCAGGGTACCCGGTTAGTAACACTAACCTCAAGCGTTTCGACGTTTGCGACATGAGACTGACTATGGTCATACAGAAAAATAATGTTGCCATGTTTTTGCTCGTATTTTGATCATTTACTCCTACGAATCGATGGTAACCGATAGGTTCACCTATGTTATATTTTTATTTACAACAATTGAAGTGTCTTTAATTTTTTCCCAACCTACCCCGGATCTTATTCAGCTGTACACTTTTTTCCTCTGGTGTTCGGGATTGTCCTTTTTATCTGTTACTACAATATTTTCAAATAATTTTAATATAATTACAATAAATGTATATAAACTATATTAAAATTAAAATTGTCATAACACTATAACAACAGAATACAAATATTATTTGGTACTGTTAGTTATATTATTTTATATTTAGTGTGAAAGATGTTCGATGAGCTTTAAACTATTTATCCAACTTTTTTTGTTATATTATTTTGCAGTTAGTGTGAAAGATGTTCGATGGTCTTTAAACTATTTATCCAAAAGATACAAATATTATTTGGCACCTTTTATTTATATTATTTTACATTTAGTGTGAAACACAACCTGAGAACACAACCGTACCCATTGACCGTCTACGTGTAGTGCTCCAAAAAGCCCTACCACCTTTTTCTCCCATTCCTAATCCAAATCCCAGCAATAATACGTTAATAAGTAAAATCCTATCAAAACCCACAATAACCCAAACATGATCCAAAATTCTCAATAAACGAATCAAACATTCGTTTATAGTCTAACATTTGCCCCCACGGCATAATTTAATCTAGAAAACCAAATTAAAATCAAAACTCACAATAAACGAATTATGAATTCGTTTATCGTTTTTCATTTGCCCCACGGCATCATGAAAATTCAAAACCCAGATATACGTTATCTCAATCTGGGAAAATTCCATCAAACAGAACAAACAAACCCGAATTCCTTTCTACACATCCACATCTGCGCAATAGTTTCATAAGAATTCAAGAAATTGAATTCTTATCTAACGTAAACACTGAACATCTCGCTCAGGATAACAAAATCGCGATTTTTGTACGAAATTGTACACTTTTGAGATACAAATCTCAATCTTTTTTCCTTTATAAAGGAATAGTGGAGTGATCTCCGGGCAGCAGTATAGTATTGAACAGTGTCCCTGGAGGAAGGGCCCAGGCGAACTATTGAAGGTGAAAATAAGACCAGAACCATTGTAACTGAAAATAAGACCAGAACCACTGTAATTGAAAATAAGACCAGGACTACTGTAATTGGAAAAGAACCAGGAGAACTGTTTTAATTAGACTTATATTATACCGAAAGAATAACGAGCCTTTTCATCTCATTCGGAGAATCACCTGCCCCCACAGGAGACCTGGGAAATCAAAGACGTTGCTCTTCCCTTTGGAATCAGAGGAAGCACGGCGACGACCCCTTTTGTAGGACAAGTTTTTAGGAGCGGTCTATTTTAAGAGATCACCTTGTCCTTTTAAGGAGTAGGAGACACACTTCCTGAAATCAAACCCCTACAAGAACACAACATACGTACCAAGGTTTGAATCCTCGTGTCTCTATCTGCATATCCTCTTTTATCTTTTTCCTGGTCTCATTTCCTTTGTACCGGAAATACACACAGGAAACTGATTAGAGAAACTATTGGTGTGTTCAGTCTATAATATTTGGGACTCTTAAGTCGAACCAAATATTATCTACTGGGATAGGGATCTAGGGGTTTTAATTTATTTTAATTTTTGTCTATTTCATGGTGGGGATATTCTATTGTACTGGTAAATTGATGTTTTGATAATGGGGAAGGATGTGCAGATGCCAGGATTTTATGTCTTTTAGAGGGGGTGATAATTAAACGATATTAATTATATAACACATATAACTGAATAACTAGATTGAACTGAAAGATTGTAACAGCTCACAATACGCAATACCCCTGTGGTGCGACTAGAAACAGAGAATAACTACGAAACATGCATTTTCGGCTTCGGTGTTGATAGCGAGGTCAATGGCAAAAATTGACCGACCATAGCGTAGTATTTTGCATTGTTTTGGTTGTCAGGAGATACTCATTTGTCATTCCCAGACACAATCCAATGTAAAAAATCTTCCTTTGTTGCCTTTCAGTCAGTTGCTCAGAAATGAAAAATAGTATTCCAAAGTTTCTCGGTTTCAGTTGATACGACACCCAATTGCCTTGCTTTGGGATCATTCCCGTACGGGAACTGCTTGTTGAGTCACTACTAATGATTCAGCAAACTCTTCTTGCATTTGGCTTCGATTTTCATTGAGTAGTGTCTCCAATTGTATATCTTTTAATTTGTTTACCTGTCGAGAACGATCGTTGTCTTCACTGCTGAATTATCAAAACCACTCCCCACATAATGCAGCAGTTCAAACTTCCACAAGCATTCGATGCGCTTCAGCTACACTTTTTTTCTAACTAAAGCAAAGAACTAAAACCTTCCGCAATTGTTGCATAGTTAGAACTAAATTTCGTATATTCAACACAATCAAAAACCAAGTTTTTATATGACTTAAAACGATACAGGGTGGGGCAAAAATAATGTTATTTTGCAATTTTGCTCGAAATGAAAAATTCGACTCTCAATTAAACCTTCCGCAAAATTTTGTATATTCAACACAATAAAAAACTACGTTTTTATATGACTTAAAGCGATACAGGGTGGGGCAAAAATAATTTTATTTTGCAATTTTGTTCGAAATGAACAAATTCGACTCTCAATTAAACCTTCCGCAAATGTTGCTTAATTAACACTAAATTTTGTTTATTCAATACAATAAAAAAACAGGTTTTTATATGAAACTTAAAATGATACAGGGTGGAGCGAAAATAATGTTATTTTGCAATTTTGTTGGAAATGAACAAATTCGACTCTCAATTAAACGTTCCGCAAATGTTGTTTAGTTAACACTAAATTTTGTTTAATCAACACAATAAAAAACCCAGGTTTTAATATCAAATTTAAGATGATATAGAGTGGGGCGAGATGGTGTTATTTTACAATTTTGTTAGAAATGACCAAATTTAACTTTCATTTAACGGAAAGTTTATTTGAAAGTGAAAATAATAATAATTCTCTTTTCGTGTGTATCATAAAAATCAAGCAAAATGAGATTAGCCGTTATTTGTAAAAATTATGTCACAACCACATTATGACACTACCGGCTTTAAGGGGGGAAGCTCCTGTAAACGATCTGTTTTCCAATAATTCTTTACAAAAAACTGAAAGCATTTATTGCAATTTCTGAAGTTACATATTACAAAAGACGTTAAAATATGCACGAAACATTTATTTATGAATAAAAGAAACACAATGGCGATGCTACAGCTGACCAAGCTTGACTCCTCGGATTTCCGCCCTGCAACACCCAGGTCTTTGTTATTATCCGAAACTAACGAGCAAAATGTTATCCATTAAAATATGAAATTCTTCTTTGCATGAACCTCAATTAACAACAACAAAAAAAATGAAAAATAAAAATTTGTGGACAAAAAAAACATTTTCTCTTTATAAACAAATTGTTAAAAACAATACTATATATACAGTTTTTATAAAATTTTAGGTTCCTACAAGGGGCAATAAGTAAAAGAATATCTGTGTAAAATTTCAAGTCAATCGGTCCAATCGGATCCAATCGGTTATGGTGCACGGCGCGGAAAAAAACCTTTTTCGAGAACACCGCCTTTTAAGTTTTCAGTGAAACCACCAGTGCAACGCTGCAATATTTTTTTTTTGTATTTCTGGGTTCAGAGGTGCTGGATATTCCCCAACTATTCGAAAAAAGAAATTAGCAAACTTGTTTGGCTTATAAATTAAACGGTAGAGGCCGTCAAGAGCGTTCGTTCGCTTACCTGCTATCGGTACTTTTGCGCATCACTTTGGTGACTTTATATGGACATGAAGGGCTTTCTGTTAAGCCCCAAACTTTGAGAATACATTCTTCAGATGCTAAATTATTTTTTAAAGCAAGAAAAAGAAGATTTTTTAAAGGAATTTCCTCCCATGACCTTAGTCCCACCCTGTAGAAACGAAAAATTGTTGACCGTTTTTATACACTATCGCGTACACAAAAGGGTATTTTGAAGTACCATTAAATGTCAGAGCACCGTGCGGGTGGCAGAAGAGATGGTAGATAAAGAAGTGATATATTGATGTCTAACCTTTTCGAAATCACCAAAATAAGTTGTCCCCATGAAAAGATCAAAATCACCAAAGCAATCTTTTGAAAATGGACCGAACTAATTTGTATTCCCAATAGTTAAATCATTCAGTTGTTTATTTATGAATTCATTCGATTATTTTTTTATTTTTCATTGATTATATGTTTATTATTTATTATTTATTATTATTGTATAGAAAAATAAATAATTATAACTAACTTCTTGTTTATTTATTTATTTAGCAATTCAACAATATATTTGATCAATTATGGATTATTCGCGAATGCACTCAGTCTTTTATTTATTTCTTCGGTTATTCATTAGTTTGTTTTTGTATCTGTGTTTCTATAATATTTGATTATTTGCTTTCTGCATTCGCATATACATTTGTAGATTTATTCTTTTATTTATGTATTTACTTAATCATTTCGTTATTACTTAATTAAACCATCAGTGATTTAGGCAGTCAGTTAAAATGCTTTCCCCTTCACTGTGCTCTCCCGAAAACTAAACGTTTATGTACTAGAGCATTTGTGAATAATTGAAACATATTTCGTCTCGATCTCTAGTATGAGGTTTATTTCTTCAGTTGTTGGTTATTTTCTTAAGTATGGATACTATTAATTTCGATATTTTCTTAAGTGTACTTTCAAACCGTCCTTCTTTTCAAACAAATTCGGCGATTACGAAAGTCACACCGTCACATGGAGTACTTTTTCTCTAAACACAGTTTACGTATTGTCTTATTTAAGTTTTCCACAAGTTTAAAAATTCGGTCGTACAGCTTGCGACGTGGGTGCAATTTTGAGTGCGCAAAACTGAGTGAGCTCAGATTGGGCAAAAACTCCACAGATCACCTGTGTAATATCTGACGATTTTAGTCTTGTGGCAGCTGCAACTCAGACGTCCTTTAATGTCCAAGTATTTATTCAGTAACTTCAAACTATCATAAAATGTATTTCTCTAAACATTGCCATTCGTAGATTTTTGACGATTTAGGAAAAACGTCAATAGAGCCACGCCAAGTTTCTAGAAGATTCGATGGTGTCGGTTTTTGTGTTTGTTCTGCGACAATGTCGGCCACTGTTGGTCTAGGTGTGTCGCCCTAAGTCAAGTTATACATTCTCTCATTATAGATGTATTACTCAATATTAACTTAAGTTTAATCTATCAAATATGTTATAAAGTATCATTAAATTAAATATTAAAAAATATCAATAGTAGATTTAACTCTAGTTGTTGTGTTTCTTTTGACAGTGTATTGGCTGAAGTTATCGATAATAATTCTCTAGAGACGCCTTCTGACAATGATTAATCTTTGCGAAATATGTTATGAGGTATCCTTTTTATAACACAATGTCTTTCAACATCTTTCGAGCAACCTTTTTATCTACCTTTACCAAAGAGCTGTTGATGCCTATTCGCTCTATAGTTAGAATGTAAGTGACCTTTATAACGATCACTTTGAATGATTATACATAGGTGGGCTGAAAAGTATCCCACCTCAAAGTGAAGATAGCAGCATTCGTTAATAAAAGTGAATGTAGTTGTGCATCTGTGGGTAGTTTTTACGTTGGCATCAGCAAGGATGCAGGTTGCATAAAAACACCACAGATTGTTCACTAAAACTAAAGAAAATAAAACACACTGGAGTGGTAGCTGAAAATACATTTATTGTTCACTGGTGACTTTTACTATTTGTCGAATAAGGGTTATTAAACTTCTAATTGAAACACGTGTGGTCCATAAGAATACAAATTTTAACCGAAAACGGTGTTGGAATAACTTTAGTCTATCCCGGCACATCAATATTACTTAATTAATTGTTTTTCCGCGAGCGGTGCTTTTTTTTAATTCACTTGTCCTAGACACGAAAATGAAAGTTTAGACTTGGCGCTAAAGGTAAAATTAAATTCATTAGCGCACGCAACTCGATTCCGACTTGACACCGCTAAAACTCGACTTCACTCATTGGGTGGAACAAAAAAAAAACTACGAGACGCAACGACCTCGGCACGTCTGTCTAGTTAGGCGGATAAGATTTGACTCCCCATGATGCAACTCACACCCATCCGTTCGATGGGCGCGAATTGCATAGATAATGGAGGATTATATATGTGGCGTATAGGACAAGTACAATGCCCCGCGATGAGGACCATGATCGGTGGACACCTGATCAAACAGAACATCGTTAGTGATGTATCCCAGAGATCGAAATAGTTTTCTTGTTTCAAAGTAAACAAAAACGCTATTTCACAGATCAATGGTGTATATGATGATGATGATGCACAGATGATGTATATGATGTGCCTATGATAGAAAAGGGGTCGTCATGATATTTGCCTAAGATTCCTTGGAAACACCGATGTAGGCAATATCCAATCTAGTCATATGGCTCCGGTGCACAAGGAGGCAAATTATTTTGTTGACATAAGTCAACAGGGACCTCGTCAACGGCGGCAAAGGGTCAGACAGGATGGCTATGTGTTTAATTTAGGTTTTCAGGCGGGTCATCATATGCATGGCATGGGTAAGGTTAACTAAATAATGATCTTTTCCATGCCAAAATTCCAAGATCGGTTGATAACCGATGAAAAGGAATTGTCGCAAATGTTGCGGACCTAAGGGTATAGGTGTGATATTCACTCATGAATCGTAGCAAGAATACCGGCTACAGCAATGTCAACAATTACGCTGGCCAGCGTGTATTTATCTTTTATAATTGCTGACTAGCTGAGCCGATTGTCTGGCACGGTACATGTAAGAATAAAATAATTTGTTTGGAGTGCATGGTTGATAAGATTTAACTTTCAGGTGAAAGAGAATGAAGGGTAGCTTACGCTGCCCCAAAATTGCAGGTAGGTATAGTGGGTTGCAAAGTGGTTAATTTAAGAGGGTGGGCGGTTCTTTGGGAATGTATTAAAGAGCCGCCACACATCTTTTAACAGTTACTCACCAAAATTTCAGACATTTTGGACACTCAGTTTTTATTTGACTGTCGTTTGAGTGAGTCGATGTGAGTGTTTTTGTGAAAATGGACAAAATCGAGTATCGAGCTGTCATTAAATTTTTGTTTTTGAAAGGCCTACGCAAATCAAAGATGAGTTGGACTCTGGGTGTGGGAACTCTGCACCCTCATTTACCACAGTGAAATTTTGCGCAGCTGAATTTAAACGCGGCCGTGAGAGCTTGGGAGACGATGAACATTCGGGACGTCCCAAAACTGCAATAACTGACGATAACATGGCTAAAGTTAACCAAATGGTGCTAGACGACTGCCAAATTAAAGTGCGAGAGATAGCATAGGCTATGAAAATGTCCAAGGAACGGGTTTGTCACATGTTTAATCAAGATTTAGGCATGAGAAAGCTGTTCGCCCGTTGGGTGCCGCGTTTGCTCACGTTATACCAAAACCGTGTTCGAATGAACATGTGCAACGCTCTGTTGGCGCGGTTAAGGCGAAATAAATCCGAGTTTTGGCGATGAAACTTGGATACACCATTATACGCCCGAATAAAAATACAGTCAAAACAGTGGACTGCAAAGGGGGAATCGGCTCCAAGAAAGGCAGAAATTGTTTTTTCTGCTGAGAAAGTGATTACTATTTATTGGGCTGTAGGAACCCGAAAGTTCATGACCTCACCGACTCGACTCCGCCATCGTACCCTGTCCCGTGCACTCTCCTTCCACCCTTGACCATCCGATCCGATTTTCCCGATGTCAGACTTAACATTATCCTCCCATCTCCGTCGCGGCCGTCCTGCCGATCTCTTTCCCGTTGGTGTACCGTCAAGACTTCTACCGTCTCACACCTCAGCGGTTGCCATGGCGAAAAACCACGGATTACGGTTTGAATTGCTTGAACATCCGCCTTACTCACCAGATCTACCCCCAAGCGACTTCTTTTTGCTCCCTAATCTAAAAATTGCGCCCGGAGGACATAGATTTTCGTCAAAGAGGGGTCAATCACCTTCGTGAACTGTTATTTTGCAGAGAAAAACGCCGAGTACTATTTGGACGGGTTAGAGAGATGGGAGCATCCCTGGGAGAAGTGTGTATGTAGACTATGTAGAAAAATAAACATTTTAAGAAACAATTTGTTGTATCTTTGTTAGATCGGAAACTGTTCAGCCAGCCTCGTATGTCCGAAATTGCTCCCGTTTTTCTCCTGCCGTTTGAACCCCTTCCATCTATTACATTATTCCTGACCTCATTCCTGTTCTATTGATTTTTGTACTTTTGTTCTTTCCTGCTTTCGACTCAGTGGTCACGGTAGTAAAGTAGCTTACTATATACATAAACGTATATTGTTCTAACGAGTGCTATTCTGGCGGTCGGGCAATAAAATTATTCTGTATTTCTATAAATAGTATAGTGGTTAGTATACCCGCCTGTCACGCGGGAGACCGGGGTTCACGGACGCAACACTAATGACCTTGTCCGAAAAAAAAAAAAAAACAAATCATTATGGAAAATTTAACAAGCCTCAGGACTTGCTAAATAAGGCCGGCTCCTGGTTGTAGTGCCGATGATGAAAATTATTACAAACTCAAAATTTGAAGGAGTGTTGTCTCTTATTGGAATTCCATTATTTAGTTTTGTGTTTTTATTAATCCCTCTAGAGAACTATAATGCTATGTTGTGTTCTTATTAATTCCTCCAGAGAACTATAATGCTATGTCAAGTCACGAGTAGATTGCCAATATTGAAATTGGTTCCATTCTTCTTCAGTGTATTACCCTCAACATCCAGACCATGTTCACCATCTTTACTTTCCATCCTGCCCTTATCATTTCCACTAAAATCACCATATTTAGCACGTCCTTTTCACATTCATTATTTATCGAGCTTATAAGTCAAGAGACTTAATCTCTCGTACCTCTGAAACTCTGGTGTTTGAGTGTTTTGAAATATAAATATTATTTCATTCACAGGACCTCGCCCTCTCATTCTCTGCAGCATTCTCCCATCTCCAATCTGTTAGTTTTCCTGTTCACCATATTCCACATTCTTTAATCTAGAACTCAATAACCGTGACCCCCGACTCCTTGTTGGCATTTCCTCTTCAAAAGATCCTTAGATCACTTGTGCCTTCATCAATGCTTCACTTTATAGCATATATTCGCAATTTTCACGAGCTACAGATTCCACCCCATCGCAATGAGAGCGGGAAGATAGAAAAACCAGATACTCATATCTAGGACGCATATATCCTAGGGATGAACACCCTCACCACAACTGTAAGTCTATTCAACGCAGTTGCATAGTTACCGCCTTTAAATTCACCTAAACTCTGCCGCACGAATGCTTTGCAATGCTTTTATCATCAGTATGATGACAGATCTCTGGGACCAACCTGAATACTCCGGGGTAGATAGCGAGGACAAGAGCCCCATGGGACAGGAACGAGAAATATTTACATTTCATAAAGTGAATGGGCGCTCTCAATGGGAATTGACGCTAGTAGGTAATCCTGCATGGCAAGACACACACAGGTATACAAAAATGTATCATTGCATGAATGGTGACAAAATGGGGTATGGGGTTTGAATACGCCTGAACAGGATGTAGGCCGTTTTGAACATCTGGAATCCAATTATCAATCATTCTGACATATTTAAATCTGAAACTTTGCCGCTAACCAGGAAGTCAAGGTGATGCGATGTACATGCCCCGGAGGTTCAGGTCGGTGAGTGAATTCTTTCACCAAATCAATATTCCTCAGCCCTTCCTAAAACGGGTGACATGAGCCGAATTGTGTATGTGTTAAGAAAAAGATGAAACAAATTCCCTTGATGTGAGTTGACTTGATATAGACGGCGTTTTAGGCTGCCTGCCAGGAGTAAAAGCTTAGTCTAATTCAATTCGGCCTTGACTTTATGTTTCAAGGTTCATCTTTTCACGCTCACTAGCTTGTCTCGTCGTTTCTGATTTAAGTGATGAATCATGTGGAAAAAGCAAACAAGCATTCAAATATTCATATTGTTGGAATTGGTCCTTTGCCAAATTATACCGAAAAGGCGATAGAAGTCTGACGTAATTTGAGTAATGATGCAATTGCTTTTCTGCCTACCTATCAATAGCGTTTAGTGGGTTTCAAAGAGCATATTTATGTGCTAAAAATACCTTTTTGTTGTGGAGATATTCGTAGAAGGAGACCGATTACAAGAAAGTTAATGTTGATAGGTATCGAAATATTGATGTAGGTTTTATCTTTTTTTTTTTGCTACTGTTATTTTACACTTGTGAACTCAACAAACAAAGATGTCAAAGGGTATATGCAATGATAATGACATGCGATACATCAAACGTACGTAATTCGTACCAAATTTAACATTTACATTCATCAATCAACGACCCATTTTATGATCATGTTCTCTGGTCTTGCGTCTTGTTTGGACTTTTCTTGAATTTAATCAACATCCGGGAATTCTGCCACGATGAATGCCAGATAAAGGATTTTCCAATAAAGACGAAATATTTTTAAAATCACTGACACTTGTGATGCCAATATTCCCTTGGCTTTGTGCTTCGTTGTCTTACTAGTGTCCCGGTATTCCCGTGGTGATATTTGTTTGGCATTTTGGAAGGATGATGATGTGGACCATACTCTTCAGGAAGATCACGTTAGGTTCGAACAAAGGAACAATTACTTTTATAATATTTTTGAATAATAACCGAATGTTGCTGATGCGTGTATTTAGCTAGACTTGTTTAATCATACTAAAGATAAATGACAGCTAGTAACATCTGCAACGTTTTAAATGTGGTCCCATTAACTTTTTAAAACCGTATCGTCTCTATTGCAAACCTAATTATTGTTCACCCTGCCTGTTCAATAGGTTATGGGCCCAGGTTCGCGGAACGATAAATATTTTTGTTTTGTTTAAATTCTTTTCGTTTAAAATCTCGTGTTGTAAGTCCGCCCTCGTGCAACAGTGAAATTTTACAACACCACGATGGAGAACGAATCAATGAGGATAATCAAACTCAAAGGCATTGAGAACTGGAGTACGTGGAAGTTCCAGGTACGCATCGTTCTACTCTCTAGTGGAGCATGGGACATCGTCAGCGGAGAAAAGGAATTTCCAGAGGAAAACATAACCGGAGCTCATCGAACAGCACGTGCCTCATGGACAAAACTGGACACTTTTGGACAGCGTACTATCGCCACATCAGTCGACGAGGAACCGCTACTTCACATCATCAACTGCACGACTTCCAAGGAAATGTGGGACAAACTTTCATCTGTTTATGAACGAAAGTCGGAGACCAGCATTCACATGCTACTTGAACAATGGTACAGTGTTCAGAAAGACCCAGCACATCGATTGACGGTTATGGGTGAGAAAATTTCTGAAAAGCAGATAATCACAAAAATTTTAATGACTCTTCCCTCCACCCTCAAACATTTCATCAGTGCATGGGAATCAACACAGCCCGATGAGAGAAATCTTACCAACCTTATTTCCAGACTCTCAGTCGAAGAATCCAGGCTAGAGCCTGCAAATGTAAGAGACAACGTGGCTTTTATAGCTGGGAAATCACGACAAAAGAACTTCGAGCAGAAATCCTCAAAATCCTGTCATTATTGCAAGAAGCCCGGCCACTGGAAGCAAGACTGTTTCAAGAGAAAAGCAGCCAATGAGAGAAAGGCTGAAAAGGAGGGCCACTCAAACAGGAAAAACGACGCGCTGATCAGTGCTTTGACTATCGGTTCGGACAACCTGGATTGTTCCAGCATCTGGTACCTCGACTCGGGTGCTACGGACCACATGTCTCATCGGCGCGACTGGTTTTCAAATTTCGTCCATTTTCATCAGCCAAAATCTGTTCGAGTTGGTGATGGCAAAACAATCGCAGCTGTGGGATCTGGAGACATCGAGGTCGAAGTTTTCGACGGAAGAATCTGGAAGCTGAAATACCTGAGTAACGTCCTCCATGTTCCAGATCTAGGCTTCAATCTTTTCTCCCTAGGAGCAGCCGTTGACAAAGGCATGTCTCAAAAATCAGACAGCAGGACTTGCCATCTATTGAAGGATGGAAATATCGTTGCAGGGGGAGAAAGATCTGATCAACTTTTCGAGATGAAATTTAGAATCGTGGCAAATGAGCACCAGGCAAACGTCGTCGTCAAACAAGAAACACTCCTCACCTGGCACAAAAGGTTAGCCCATCAGAATTTCGAGCAGGTTAGAAAGATTTTGAAGAGGATGAACTTACCCTTTACGGACGACAAAGTCAAATGTGACGACTGTACCCTCGGCAAGATGCACCGGCTCCCTTTTCCAAAAAGTACCTCAAAAACCGAACGAGTTGGTGAGCTTGTTCATGCTGATCTGTGCGGCCCAATGCCTGACACATCAATAGGAGGCGCTCGTTATTTCTTGCTGATCAAGGACGATTTCAGCCACTGGAGAACTTTGTTTTTCATCAAGGTGGAGTCGGAAACAGCCCAGTGTCTGAAGAAATTCCTTCTCCAAGCAGAAAAACACCTGAACAAAGGCATCAAGGTCATCAGGACTGACAACGGTTTAGAATTTGCCAACAGGGACGTGGAGAAAATCACCAGTGATCTCGCTGTGATACACCAAACAACGGTTCCCTACACACCAGAGCAAAACGGGTCAGCAGAACGCGAGAACAGGACAATTGTTGAGTCGCCCAGGACTATTCTTCATGCAGGAGAATTCCCAAAGAAGCTATGGGCAGAGGCGACCCTCTACGCAGCCTACACCTTGAACAGGACTGGAACCAGCAGCAAAAATGGAGCAACACCTTGCGACCTTTGGCTGGGAAAGAAACCAGACCTTGCCTCACTCAGGTATTTTGGTGAGGAAGTTTTCGTTCACATCCCCAAGGAAAAGAGAAAGAAATGGGATGTCAAAGCCAAAAAGGGCATATTTGTAGGTTACGACGAAACGACGAAAGGGTATCGAGTCTGGTTTCCTACTGAAAACAAGGTAAACACCTTTCGAGATGTAAAATTCACTGGACAAAGATTTTCAGCAGACAAGTCAAGCAATGAGCCAGCAACAATGTCCTTGAGTGTTCCTCAAGTTGCTGAAATTGATGAGGAGCCAGAGATCGTGAACTTGGTGAACGGTGGTGAACATTCTGGAAGCGAAGCTGAAGAACCCTTGTATGCGCTAACGGATGATGAAGAGCCACTCGAAGAACCTGTACCACTGCAAAACTACAACCTGAGAAACAGGAACCAAATTCGCCAACCGGTTCGGTATCCTTCTGTTTTGATTTCAGTGACTGGCCAACTTGATCCTGTAAGCTACGATGACGCCATCAAATCCGAGGACTCTGAAAAATGGAAAGCAGCCATGGTTGAGGAGATCAATTCGCTGCAGAAGAATCACACTTGGTTTCTGGAGGAACCACCACCAGATCAGAAGGTGATCGACAATCGATGGTGTTACAAGGTGAAACAATTCCCCGATGGTAGCATCCAACGATACAAGGCCAGGCTTGTTGCCAGAGGTTTCAGTCAAACTCCTGGTGCCGATTATAATGAGACTTTTAGTCCCGTATACCGATTTGATTCCATTCGCCTCATTCTATCCTTTGCAGCCTCCCAAAATCTTTACCTCAAACAGTTCGACGTTAAAACAGCTTTTCTCTATGGAAAGCTGGAAGAAGTCATCTACATGAAGCAGCCAAAAGGTTATGAAGATGGTACCAGCCGAGTGTGCAAGCTCATCCGAAGTTTGTATGGACTCAAGCAGGCGTCGAGATGCTGGTACAAACACCTCACGAAGTCCCTGGCCAAAGCTGGACTACGTCCAACCAGAGCTGATTGCTGTGTCTTCACCAACGGAGATCCTGAGAATCAGTTAATGCTGGCAATTCACATCGACGACGGATTGATTGCTGCAAAAGATGAGAAAATGATTGAGGAACTAATAAACCAACTTCGCAAGGACTTCGATATTTCCTTTCGAAATTTGAGCACTTACCTTGGACTACAGGTTGAACGGATGACAGATGGTTCAATTCTTCTCCACCAGGAGGCCTACTGCAAGAGAATTCTGCAGCGCTTCAACATGGAGCACGCCAATGCTGTTGCAATTCCGACAGACCATCATCATCAAATTAGTGCAGAAATGCACAAAAATAGTGATAGGGAGGCGCCAGAATTTCCAATCGACAAGCCGCGGGAAGCCTTATGTATCTCTTCGTAGGTAGCCGACAAGACATCACCTTTGCAGTGAACAGTGCCAACCAGCATCTTGAGAACCCGAAGAAAATCCACTGGAGTGCGGTAAAGAGGATACTCAAGTACCTCAAAGGTACAAGTGGGTATGGTCTTTATTTTCCAGCCGAGCAGACAAACAAACTCCAGGCCTACAGTGACGCAGACTGTGCAGGAGATGTCGAGACCCGAAAATCAACGTCTGGCGTTGTTCTGAGGTTTGGAGAGTCAACCATGGAGTTCCAGCAAGCAGAAGACGGTGGCACTTTCTACCACTGAGGCAGAATATGTCGCTGCAACTCAAGCTGTGAAGGACGTCACCTGGATGAAGAGAATCATCGAGCACCTCAACCTGTGCCAAGATCTGGAAAGCACCCTCCTCATCGACAACATGAGCGCCATTAAGCTCATCAAAACCCCGAGTTCCACAAAAGGAGCAAACATATTGACGTGAAATATCACTTCATACGCGACAGTTTCGAGAAGAAAATCGTTGCTTTAGAGCATGTCGCCTCAAAAAACCAGCAAGCAGATTTGATGACCAAGCCCCTGACGAGAGTACTTTTCGAGGAACAAAGAAGGATGCTCAACATACAAGATGCCAAGGGTCTACAAAAACTCCACTAGAGGAACTAAAACGTCACCACATACAACAACTCAAACAATATTTTATCACGCAATTCACAACACAGTCAGAAAACATCGTAACTGCGAAATCAATTTGAAGTTAACTTTTTAGTGGGGGTGTTAAACAAATTAAAAAATTGAATTCAATTTTTTAATTTGTTTAACACTAAGAATTAATACCAAATATTCTATAAGAAAAGAATCCCATAGGAAGTGACACAAAAACACATTATAGAAGATCTTTTGAGGAAAATACCCTAAGTTCTCTACAAGGGCATTGACAGGTGTATTGTTATTTTTTAAAAGTACGCCATGGAAAGCAACATTGTAAACGGTATCCAAGCAAAGGTACTTTAGAAAACCTAGGCCGTAGACACAATTCTATATAAGTATTTTAGAGGGTATTCCATGAAAACAAAAGCACAATTGAACGGTCAACATTTTAAAACGCTATAATTTTTTTAGTTCTTGACACCTTTTATTGAAATAAGCCAAACAAAAAATTATATAGGGAAGGATCCTATAAGAAATACATGTGCAAATAAATTGTCTTTATTTTTTTTATTTTTTTCGCAAAATTTTATTTTAACCATAAACACTCCTTCAGGAGTGATGCAATCTATCGCTGCCCTGACATTTCTATACCTCTGACTTTGGTGAAAGAGTACTTTGTCAACTTCATTGGGGACCTTTTTTCGCGGTGTATTCTTTTACGCGCACAGTAACGCCGTTCCTTGCTCTTTTCAAGTTCACAATGGCCACAACATGTATTTATTGAGTTTTTGTTTTTCCGTTTCCACTCAATAAAAGAAAATCGTACCATTAACATCATCGGCACTATAACCGGGAGCGGTCTTGGCTTTATTTAACAAATCTCTCCACCGGTCCCGATTTTGAGCTTATGTCATCCAGTTTAGCTCTCCCAGGCTCTGGGCGTCCTGGTGTACGCTATTCCTCCATCGCAGACAAGGTCTGCCGCGCTGTCTCCTTCCATACATTCTGCCACAAAGGACTTTCTGGACACGCTCCTCTTTGCTCATTCGAGCTAGGTGTCCCGTCCACCGAGCTTTGGTTTTCTTACAACATAAGCTTCAGGGTAGATCGCATACAACTCATGGTTTTAGCGTCTCCGAAATCGTTCTATCTCACATACGGCGCCAACAATTCTCCTTAAGACCTTTCTCTCGAACGCGGCTAAGAGTTCAGGGTGCCTTTTATTGAGCACCCAAGTCTCGGATCCATACATGAGTACTGGTAAGACCACAGTCTTGTACAGTAGCAGCTTGGATGTTCTGGATAAATTTCGGGATTTAAAGAGCCTTGATAGACCATAGTAGGCTTTGTTGGATTTGATCAGCCGTTCGCGTATTTCTTCTTCCATATTGTTATCGGCTGATACTATTGACCGAAGGTAGCTAAAGGATTGCACTACTTCAAATTCGTGCTTCACTACCTTGATAGTTTAACCAACGATAGGTCTTCTCTTCGCAGAAGTTACCACCATGTACTTAGTTTTCCCTTATTAATGTGCAGTTACAGTTTTTGTGCCGCATGCGCGATCTGGGTGAAGGACTCGTGTACAGCCGAATCGGATGATGTCGATGTTATCTGCGTAGGACTTGGTGACAATTGCTTTCTCCAACGCTAGGTTGAGGAGAAGGCAGGCCAGACTGACCCCTTGTCGGAGTCCACTGAAGATGTTTATTGGTTTGGACAGTAATCCCACTATTTTTAATTGACTAGCAACGTTGGTCATGGTCAACCTACAAAGTCGTATCAATTTGTTTGGAATGCCGAACTCTCTCACAGCAGTATATAGTTCTATCCTGACTATACTGTCGTAGGCGGCCTTAAAGTCTATAAATAGATGATATAATGGAATCTTAAATTCCATACATTTTTCCATCGCCTCCCTAAGGGTAAATATCTGGTCAATCGCTGATTTGTCTGGCATGAAGCCACACTGATATTGACCAATGATGACTTTAGCGTATGGAGCTATCCGATCTTGTAGGATAGTGGAGAGTATCTCATAGGCGGTACTCAGCAATATTATACCCCTATAATTGCCGCACACTGTGATATCTCCCTTCTTATGTATGAGGCAAATTATTCCACGACGCCAATCTTCCGTCATCTCCTCTTGCGCCCATACGTGCACCACGATCTCATGAATTGCGTGGTGAGGCGCTGTCCCTCCTTGTTTGATCAGCTCAGCTGGTATGTCATCAGCTCCGGGGGCATTATTTGATTTGACCTTTTTTTTTTTGATTTCGGTAGGAAGGTGAAAATCTTCAAAAGATACCTCTTGACCGATCCAGAGGCATGCCGGGTTTTTACCGACTAAAACCACCTCCCGCCAGGCACATATTCCCGTTGATCCCCGCGGAACTTTCTTTTAGATATTCCATCGCGGGGCGGGACGGAGTTTACCTGTTACTCCGCTCGTCGCGTCGCACCTGCTGCATCATTTTACAGAGAATACCATTTGTTATGGACCATGCCTGTTCTGAACTAGGCATGTATTCTATTATTCCTCCCGGAGTAACTGTCCGTCTCATATGTCTCTCCAAAATTTGATTTGAGCTGTCTTATAGCTTTTGCTGCTTCCTCAAAGCTTGGTGGCGGCTGCATTTGGTCCTGATTTTGCATTGGTGAAGCCCCCAATTCTTCTGTGACCTGACCATTTAGCAATTCATTGAAGTGCACTTCCCATCGCTCCAGAATGCCTTCAGGATCGTTGATCAAATTACCCTCTTTATCCTTGTAGTAAGTGCAGCGTGGTCTGTACCGCGTCATGGTGCAGGTTATTTGGTAGAACTTCCGCGCCTGCTGCAGACCGCGCTCTCTACTTTTCTCTACTTTACAGACAAGGGTTTTTTCCTAGGCACTTTTCTTTTGTCTGTGAACTCTTTTTTCTAACCTTCTCAGCTCTTTGTATATCTCCTCGCGTAACCGCGTCCTATGAGACTGCTGCATTGCCCGGAATGCAGCATTCTTACGGTTAGTCGCTAGTTTGCACTCATCATCAAACTAGTCGTTCTAGTTTATTGGAGACTCACCCCAGGTGATGTGTCTCACGTTTATAGAAGTTTATGGAAATCTTCCCTAAGAGAAAGCCTGGTAGTATTGGTCGGTAAATATACCTATCCTACCAACACAGTTGTAGGTGAGCCATGGCTCGCCATTGTAACTTTAATGAATACGCTTGGGATAGACAGACTTGTTTGGACTATTTAATAAATGAGTATCCTGATTATTGCTAAAGCTACCCCTTGATTGGTGTCGTTCCTGAAGAGGTGGTATTCATCCAAAATAACGTTGGGACCCTCTTTCAGATGTGTTTCCTGTGTGAAAGCGACCGCTGTATTTCGTTATCGGATGAACTCAAGGAGATCTATTCCAGGCCTCCAATGATCTGAACCTGACTGTTGCCACTGCTGCTGCTGCTCGATACTTAAGTTTTTGTATTACCTTGTTATATACTCGTTGCTTGATACCATGACGGGCTGACGGTAATCCGCCCGTCCGTTCCCTCAGTTTTCTTATGATGGTTTATTCCGACTTTTTCTGCTTTAGAGGACTGATTTGTGGCAGCGGTTTTAGATAGTCCATGCCGCGTTGCTATGGCGCCAATAGTGCTTTGCGTTTGCTCTTCAACTGGGATTTCCGAATTGTTTCTTCCTCTGTTTCATTTTTGAGTGTATCTTCGACGTCCTGCTGTTAGACATGTAAGGCTTTTTATACCCGTGTTGCTGCAGGCCATGATGCGAGTACTGGCATGAGATGTTGTGGGGAGAGAAAGTAGATGACTCTGGGACATGAATTCACTTTCCTCCCACAGCCTTCGTTGACACTCCACAAACTGTCCAGAAAAAAACAAGGAAATGAAACACGTTGGTTACGTTTATTAAAGTTTTATTTTGTTCTCTTTCGTTTTAACTTTCACAATACGGCGAGACACTTAACATTTATCAATTCTGAAACCGTGAAAACACTTTGCGAATTTACTTTTGTCGATAATCACTGATCGCGATTCTGATTATGACATCGTTTTGCAGAAAAAAACTAGTTAAAAGTTAACAACCGGAACTCCGACAGCGCGACGACATCAACACCACTTAAGAATTTAACTTTGAAATGCTCGCACTCTCTGGTGATCATCCGCCTCCTCTGGCTAATTAAATCTGACTCCTCTTAGCTGAGCGACATTGACCCACCCTCGGTGATTGCGATGGGTTTCGACGCACATCATCACAGGAGAAACAATCCTTCTGTCACGCTGTGACCAATGAGAACCGATCCGCGTCCCATTGGAAGATTTTTGCATGATATCGTTTCGATTGGAACGAATGTCTTTCTATTGGAAGGAAGGACAAACGAAACGCACGTTGAAGAACGTATAGAAGAAAATATGCAGCTGTTCAAACATAAGCGTGCATAGGCCTAACGTTTCTATCATAAACGATAGAAGGTATTTTGTATATACCGTAATGGAATCTAAAAAAGGGCAAGCGCTAAGATGCGTATTTGTTTGGATAGGCAAATGTAAATACATTAGGATCGCATCCATTGCATTGCTGGGTTATCGCCTATGCAACCGATACAAGCTAATTGGTTGCAGCTGTATTAGGCATCGATTTGCACGTCATGATCGTGGGATCGGCGGTTGATTGAGAAAAGCAAACACAGTAAGATGGCTGTTGGAATGATTGACATGGTTATGAGGGCAATGTTCTGTTTATTCCATTGCCGACGCGTATAGCGTCATTTGATAGATCCCTGCATATAGCATATCGTCGGTCGGTGGGTCGGGTGCGTGTTTACTCAAACCAACACTCGATCGATAGTAGGTAGGTAGCTATGGCTACACTGGAATTTGTCTATCTAAAGGTCGACCGATGACAATGGGGAACATGACATGCAGCATGTGAGCAAATGCCCCTCGACTCTGCATATTGACATGTTCCATGTTTATGCCGGTTATCTGAAGGATAACCAAATTGCATTTCAGTTCATATAAGCATCAATAATTATGTGGGCAGATTGCCGACGTTCCCTGGTAGATTTGTCGGATGTGTTGGATGTTGGTGAAAGTTTGATCTCATGGCAAGATGGTAATCTTGTCATGAACTTACATTTCAGCAATGCCTAAATAGGTGCAGGGACTATGATTGGTTAGGTAAAGTGATGGATGGTTCTTCGGGCGCCATGAAGAACCCCACAATGTCATCTTATCATCTTCTACGCTGGATTTTCTAGTGGGAGGCTTTCCGTTTTCCATGTCTTCGTTGTTCAAGGGGGAAGAGATTAGCTCTGCATTTGGATGATAATGCCTATCCCAGCTTCCTTTGCACGCAACCGTCGAAGCGATTAGGGACTAATTTGATTAATTAATTAATTTCTTTTTTTAATTAATTAATATCTTTTTCTTTTTATTTTTGATATTAAGTGGGCTCTTTTAATATACGGTGACCGAAAAAATTATGGACTTAAACGTAAAGTTTCATATATGACAAGTTTTGTGACAAAAAAGTACCAACCGACACCAGCTCAGGGAAACTCTTTAACCACTTAATTGCTTTTTTACTAGGAATGGTAATTAATTTTCTGAAATAACCCAAATTTCGACTCGTGAAAAAGTATAAACTAACGCCTTTTTTTCGATCCCAGGCTTAGTTGTAACGCATAGCTTGGTATAATAAAAGTTCTTAAAAAACAGTGCAGATATTCTGGAGCGATGAGAAACCGATTTTTGTTATACGCAGTGAATTTTTTAAAAGTTCTAAATATGCCGCGTGGGAAACAATTAACCAACATTGAAAAACAAAGAATAGTCGATTTACAAAATAGTGGAATGGCGCAAAAACAACATGTCAATGAAATAAATTGCTCTCAAGGTGTAGTGAAGAATTTTCTACAAGCCGGTAGTGAAAACTACGGAAGAAATAAGCGATCTGGGAGACCAACAACATTTTCGCCGACGTTAAAACGAACCGTTCTACGTGAAATGCCAAAAACAGGAGCCTGTTCGTCCCAAATGGTTCGGCGTTTTAATTTGGACCGCGATTCTAGCTTTATTAGGAAATGGGCAATAGCCTGAAGCAACTTGAAGTATCGAAAGTATAGCGTTTGGGATGATAGCGAAGAACGTGTGATTCGAACCGACGCTATGACAGTTAGAATCACCAAAAATTGAACCAATGCGTAACACATCAGGCTACTGGCCGTGTTTACGAATTCGATTTTTAAACTCAAGTATATCCAACTGATGTGGAATTGTTATGTTATCGCTATGGTATACGGCTCTGATGCATTTTTTTATTCGAATTTCGTTCGGTGTTCTTCACTATTTGCTTGTGTATTGTGTGCGTATCTGTTAGGAACACCACACTACTCCCTCCTCAGTAACTTTGTTACGAATGGACCCCAAAAAGTACCAGCTTCGCGTGAGAAGGACGGAGCGAACGAGAGAACGTCAGAGCAGGCGAGTGAGCTGGTGCTCTATGCGGAAGTCGTGATCGTGTCGTCGGGTCACCGATTATTCCGTTTGGGATGATAGTGAAGAGTGTGTGATTCGAACTGACGCTATGACAATTAGAATCACCAAAAATTGAACCAATGCGTAACACATCAGGCTACTGGCCGATTGTACGAGTTCGATTTTTAAACTCAAGTACATTCAATTGAATTGTTATGTTATTGCTATGGTATACGGTTCTGATGCATTTTCTTAATCAATTTTCGTTCGGTGTTCTTCACTATTTGCTTGTGTATTGTGAGTGTATCTGTTAGAAACGCCACAAAAGTGCTTGTGCAAACCACCAGTCAAACAGCGACATAAAGAAGTATGCATTGAATCCACTGAAACACACGGTGAAATGTGTCTCATATAATCTCCGGTGATAAGCAAAAATTTAAACTGGACGGTCCCGACGGCTTCAAGTTTTATTGGCATGATCTCAGGAAAGAGGGGAAAATTTTGTTACGCAGGTCTTTAGGAGAATCAATATATTGATACGAATTTTAGATTCAAAAATGAATTCACGACTCAGAAATTAATTTGCGACTCAAACTCCAAAACTTGTGTGCACGCAACGGTGGTTGAACTTCGACTGATTAGTTAAAAGCAAGAAAAGGTTCATCGCGTCGTGGCAGTGGAGTCATAGCTAAATAATCTCACTGCCACTTACTAGGAATTTGAAAGGGATTGCTATGCTCGCATAGGGAATTCAGTTCCAGCGAATCCTCGCCGTATAAGCTGAGTTGGATTCGTTGGTTGTGTATACTGGGAAATTGGTTTTGGCTGCATAGCCAAGTATGATCAAGGGTGTTGATTGTTGTGATCATTTCGTGGAAAATTAGCTGTCGCTTGGTTGCAAGCGAGAAGTATAGTTTACGGAGGAAATGAACCGAAATGGATTTCGGGGTGGGTGCGAGCAAGGAATATCATTTAGATAAGATATTAACCGAAGCAATTTCGGGGAAATGCATGCGGCTCGGTATAGTTGGTGGTGATGGTTAATGTTCCGTTGTAGGTTTGAATATGCGTTTTATTACAGCATACGAATTTCGGGGAAATTAAGATTGCTTGGTCGCAAGGAAGGATTATAACTTAAGTAAAGGACTGACCGAAGCAATTTTGGGAAAATGTATGTGGGGTGATGTAATTGAGGGAGATGGTTAATATTCCGTTGTACATTGGAATATGTATTTATTTCAGCTTGGGAAATGGGTTCCTGGTAAATTGGGGGGTGTACGCAATTGCGGATTGGGGACGGATGCTGTTGTATATTGGGATGGATGCGCTTGCAGGTTTTGCGTGGTTGCGAATGTGTGTATTGCAGGTTTTGAATGGGGAGTTGGGTTGAGGTGACGCGCTGTTAGCGGTCAAGGTTGGTTGGCATTGTGGGTTGGTTCTCCATGTAGTATAGAAAACCCCCACAGGGCTACCACCCCATTTATTGGCTTAATTCAAGCAATATAATTACCTACAACTAAGTATATCTAATTTACAAACTAAATAGCTTAAGAAATATCTTAACTAGGCTTAACCTAAGGTAACCAGGACAAATTAAGAAGGCAGAGGTAGTAACGAGTGGCGGAGGCAGGTTATAGTAAAATGTAGAAGCGCCGCTTAAGATTGGTGGTGAGAATGGCTTAGGATGCGATGTTTGAGAGTATGGGCAGAAAGGTCGAACTCGAACAAGGTGGAATTGGAGTTGACAATCGTTGACAATTCGCTGAGGGGAAGTGTTGTGCCTGAAAACAGAGCAAGGATTAAAAAGTGACTTCCCTCTGAATGCCACAAGTATCTTCCTCTTGTGTATTTACATTTATTTACAATTAAGATCCTTGAGCTCCAGAACAGAATTCAAACGCTTTATAATTTGCTACGTTTTTATGGTCACTCCTCGATAGTATAGTGTTTAGTATACCCACTTGTCACACGGGAGACCGGGGTTCGATTCCCCGTCAGGGAGCCTCTGGCGCAAGACTAATGACCTTGCCCGGAAAAAACAAATCATTATGAAAAATTTAACAAGCCTCAGGACTTGCTAAATTAGGCCAAGACCGGTTCCCGGTTGTAGTGCTGATGATGATGATGAGGTCTTTAGGAGAAGGGGGAGTTACGGTGTGGGCAGCTTTCATTGGAAATCTGAAAACAGAAATTGTGTTTAATTCAGGAAGAATGCACCCCAAAAAGTACCAAGAAGTGTTGGAAGAGCATCTTCTTCCTTTAATAACTCTAACAGAAAACAAAGATGTCATATTTCAACAGGACAACGCTTCCATCCATACAGGACGAACAACAACAGAATGGTTTCCAGAGAATGGAATTAAACTTTTACGGTGGCCAGTTTTAAGTCCAGACATAGATCCCATTGAGAACGTGCGGAGTATGCTGGCAAGGACGGTCAAGGACGGACAAGCCAGAAATTCAAAACATGGAACAACTCAAAGAACGAATTGTTGAAGCATGTAATAATATACCGGACAATACTTTAAACAATCTTATTTCCAGTCTACCACGAAGATTGTTAAGAATTATAAGAAATAACGGACAAAGCATTCCATATTAAATAATATTATACAATAAATTAAAAGATAAATATCATGAGTTTATATTTTTTCACAGGAGACACAATTTGGGTTGTTTCAGAATATTAATTACCATTCCTGGTAAAAAAAGCAATTAAACCATAAGCGGGTTTTCCTTGACTTGGTGTCAGACAATATTTGGTCACAAAACTAGTCATAAAAGTTTATTACTCATCCCAAGAAAACTGAAAATATACGTTTGAGTCCATAACTTTTTACAACTCCGTATATTTCACTTTGTTGGTCACATTTCGTTAGTTTCTAATCATTTTATTTTTGATCTGACACTTGACTTCTATGTTATATATACAATTATTTTATAGCACTTGTTAGAAGTTAGGGATACAAAGATCCATTTCATTCTTATTTTCTTTTACTTTCACTTCGTGCGCACCCAAAACACTTGGTGAGTCAGCTTGTCAATGTTGGCTACTACACAGCAGTAAAATAAAAGGAGTATGCTTATCTCCTCAATGTTTTTCCACTTGTTCCGAGGTATTGTTTATTTCGCACTTTACACTTTTTCAATAGGGTGTAGCACAGAGAGATTTTATTAGTTTGTGCTGTACACTGTACACTGTGGATGTGGATTTGGATTGTTGGGGTTTACCGCAACACTAAGAAAATACATGGGCACGGTATTTTCGACTGTGTACCAGCGCATTTTCAATGCTGTGAGACAAGAGGAAATGGCTCCCCTTCTATATATGTCAATTGACATTTCTGTGAGAGTCTGGAAAAACTACCAGTTGTCTTGTGGAAATATCTTGTAAACACGACTATGTAGCAAGTACTATAAAACAAGAAATGTATACAAAGTATTGCAGTGGCAGCCATTTTTAAACGTTGTTTGTTGTACGAGTCCTTTTTAAAAAGCGTATAAAAATTGTTTGTCCTATTGAAAGAATCCTATAGGAATTAGTCTGTAACAAAGTTTCTAGAGAAAACACATTAAAAAATGTAAACTTCTTTGATTCACAGACTTAACCACGAGTGAAAAGAAATCCCCCACCACACCAACTATTTTCCAGGTTTTGCAGCACTTTTTTGTTCTGTTATCCCCAATATATAAGCTTATCGAAGGAAACAGCAAAATCTTTGCTGATCGCAACCCTGTTCTTGTTTTCTTCTTTTCTTCTTTTCTTCTTTTGGAGTTCGCTCATATACCCTCAAGATGGCTTAATACGAAACTTCAAAAGTGGTGTCGTTCAAAATCGTGTACTCTAACCTATAGAAAGTTTCTATAGCGGTTAACGTATGCAATAGAGTCTGCATTACGAAAGATAACATAAATAGAGACTCTAGAAAGATAACTTAAAGAAAGGACGGTGTTAGGGACGTGCTTGGAAAGAATTCTGTGGAAAGGTATAAAAAATGTAGCCTACGAAAAGTATTTCGTAGAAATCAGTGTGCACCTACTCCTCACAGTATGTACCCCAACGAAAATCTCTTATCTAACACAATTGAAGAGAGAAATATACGACAACACTTAAATAAGTTAGTTAACGAAGCTGTGTACTAAATTATTATTTTGACAATCATGCTGTTATTTTGTGAAGTTCTTCTGTTCACGCCTCTGTATAATTTTTGTATTACCTTCAGTGAAAAGTATTTGTTACTGGCACTCTCTTAGGCTACAGTAGTAATTCCTTTTCTTTCCCTACGGCTTACTGTGGTAGTTCTCAATGCTAACATTGATCATTTGATTACGTAATGTGACTAAATGCACACCAATAACCCTGACTTCGTATACTGCTATTATCCGTCTCCTCCCTTTTCTACAGGTATTCGGCAATCGTAATTATAATAGAATAGGATATTTTGTAATCTGCTGTCACGACGCTGTTTATTTTTTGAACATTTTCGAACCAATTTGCAACACAAAGAGATTTCCCATCTACATAAAAACTCCCTTTGAAATATCCCAGTAATGAAATATCCAAAAGGCTCAACAGTAAGAAAAAGCTTATAAGGCTCGTAAGCTTCTTATAGAAACAGCAATCTACAGAACATCCGTGGCATTTAGGTCACCGAAGCTTGTGTATGGAGCCCTGCACTTTAATGAATATTTATTCGCCGGTTTTTTTACACGTGTTTGTTTGTGCCAAGCCTTGAAGCGGCAAGTGAATCCGTTAAATGGCAAAAGAAGTAAAAGTAAGTCCTTGCGATATCTTTACAAAAGTCGTTCATACCCCATGCTTAGGTTTATTCTCTCTGCTGGGTTGCCCACAACTGCACACGGAATTGAATAGATGGGGAAGGACGAAAGTATGATTTTCCACTCCACATTTGTATCGTCAACGTCTCCCAGATGTACCGTGTTTCAGGTGATTCTTATTTTTATGGTGCTCCTCTATTTGGACTGTTGCCTATACCCGAGTGCTACAGTGCAAATTGCTATTTCCTCACACGTAATTCCGGGAATGGGTGTTAAATCTTAGAGGGGCTGTTTTACGTCTTGCATTGCTAAGCCTCTTGCGGGCTTATTCCCTCCGTTTCGCTGTTTTCCGCCTTTTACAAAACGGCATAGCCCCGTGATGGGGGCTATGGTGTCTGTTGTGCAATTTATTTTTTTAAGAATAGCAACCCTTTACATGAAGCTTCCATTGAAGGGAGGCTACAACAAGTGAAATATGAAGAAATTGAAATGAGGAAAGAAGCACTGGAAATGAATGAAAAATATGCAAAAGAAATGCACCAAAGTACGTACTTGGGATTCTTATGTCGAGTAAGCTGTTGCATGGCGTGGCATGTACAAAAGAACACATCTCATGTCGGTTAAATGGTGAGGGAATGGGTGGTCTGGAAATGGAGAGCATTTCAATTCACCAGAGAATCTGGGTCATTGGTCTAATAAAACGAAAATAAATCCTACCGCATACTGTACTAGAACGAATTGCATTGCGTCATTTACACACGAAACAAGACCGAGTCGTAAAGTTTAGGAAAACAGTTTTTTGGTGTAACATTGTATGATACATCTATATCGAATTTATGGTAAGGTCAAATGTCAGGAACGTGTTACTATGGTACTTGTGGATGGTATTTGATAAACATTCAAAATCAAGTGCCAGACCAAACCATTTCAAAGAGAGTGTTCTAGTAACGACTTTTGTGGTTGGGTGGTGCATTTATAGCATAGTATTAATTTAGAATTATGGCACATCATGGGGCGTAGTTTCAACACTGTTGATTTAACTGGAATTACTGCAAAACTATTTTAGGCTTACATGTTTTCATTCGAAGATCGACTTTTATGGGTTTAGAGAGTGGACAAATATATATCCTCAAAATTATAGAAAATGCTCAAAATGATCAGAAATAAAAATGATGTAGTTTCAGATGTAGTCGCACAATGTGAACCAATTTTTCTCTGTTGCCTCGGAGACGGCATTACCATTTCATTTTCATTTTCATTTTAGTTGGGAACTGAACACTGGTCCAGTAAACCCTTACACGTTTTACTTAATTAAACTAAATTAAGTACAATTTAAACCTAGTATTAAATCAAATTGTTAAGATTGTATCCAATAAAGGATGTTATTAAAAAAAAAAAATTTCATTTTTGCAACATTTTTTATTTCCGTTTTATATTCTTAGATTTTAAATTATAGGCTAGACAAAAAATGCTTAAATTTTAGCTTAATTACAGTATATTATAGCTTACTGGTCCTACACAGACGGTCTAAGCTAAACATTATATGACTAATGTGGAGTTTATCTTTCGGCGACAGAACTGTGTTTGTGGCTTTAGTTATGGTTATTTGTATATATTTGATGGAAGATGTTATAATTTTTCCAAATAGCTTCGTACGTCAATCATATTTGACATTTGTGAACTAGAAAAAATTGTAAAGGTCCAAATAAAGATGTACATTGCAAAATCTTTTTTTTTTATTTAGTAAAAAAGTAATTCAAAAACATTATGTGCCATTATTTTTTTTGTTTTTAATTAAAATTTAACTTATTTCTGTGACGGTATTGCGATGAACTATAAGGTACGCAAGGCATGTTAAGATAGATTTACTGATTTCCCTCACGAAGAAATGTCTACAATGTGACGCACTATATAGTTCGTGTTCTTTTTGAATCTGAAAGAAGTTTAGTCGATGGAGGAGCACTGTGCAATAATTCGTAGCCCTTTTTAAATGGCATTCGATTTTTTTTGTCTGTTCCATCCAATTTAGTTCAGCGTGATATTTAGGGATACAGCTTAAGCAGGACACAGAGAGGATAAAAGGATGCCTTATAAGTCGGCACACTGAAAAATTCATTCATTTCCGACCAGATCTATAAATCAAGTTTCAAAAGATGTTCAAAAAATTGTATTCCAATGATTTCACGTCTAGAACTTAATTTGGTGGATTTTACTGAGCGTTGCGATCCAACCTGAAATTGTGCTAAATCGTTTGCTGAACTTACGTACATCTAATTAAACGCATGACTGAACTACCTTACCAACTCAGTCATTTAGGCGATAAGAAGGAAGGAAAGATTACCACTTGTTTGTCTAGCTAAATCCGCACCTCATAACTTCACTTGTCCACTGCAGAATCATCCGAATAAACAATCATACGAAAAAGCAATTCAACACTAGTATGCAAGGCCGAAGGTGGCTAACATTTGGGCATCTGCAATTGAAAAATTTTGTGAATCAAGAGCAGAGCAAATTGGATATCCTCAAAATTTTAAATTGCGTTCAGCATAGAGGCTAACTAGCAAGCTTTATCCTTTTTTTTTTTTTTTTTTTTTATTAGACTTCTCTCCGAAGAGGCGAACATATAGCGCCAAGTGGGCGCCCCGAGATGCCATCAAATAACAGTTGCAGTTCTTTTTGAACAGTTGCAGGTTGTAACGCTCCGGGAACACTCGCGTGGGAAGGGAGTTCCGCAGCTTCGCCGCTCTGTAACGGAACGAGTTCTGATGCGGGGATGTTCGTGCCGTCGGGAGATGAACCACAAACGGGTGTGATCCGTCGGATTGTCTTGTGGAGCGCACACAAACCGAATTGCGTGGAACAATGCCAAGAATCTCCGAAGAACAGCACCCGTGATAATATCTGTAAAACAGACAGAGGTCGGCTACGCGCCTTCGATGTGATAGCGACTGTAGTCCCGACGTCAGCGCCGAGTCCCCGATCAGGGGGATCGCTCGTCTTTGTACGCTCTCAAGTAGGTTGAGAGTATGTTTAGGAGCCGAGCTCCAAACATGAGAGCAATATTCGAGCGCGGGTCTAATTTGGGATTTATATAGGAAGTTGGGTCGGAGTAAAATATTTCTTGGCTCTAAAAAATAGGTCAGTTTTCCTGAGGCTGACCTGGCGATACTCGACACATGGTTATGCCATGATACATTCCCACAGACCGTGACGCCGAGCAATTTCAAACTTTCCCCAGCCTCGAGAGCCCGGCCATTCATCATCAGCTGAGGAACCGATGATCAACTTTTCTTTGTGAATGTTGTATATTGTGTCTTCGCTGCATTGAAGTCGACAAGATTGGCCCTTCCCCACTGCAGGACCTTATCTATATCCTGATTCAGAGAGTCAATCTGTCTACATCTCAGCTGATGCGACGCAGATGCACCAATCGGCCGATCACTCGAAAAGGAGGAAACACGCGTACTATCATCCGCAAAACTGAACACTTTGTTATCCGTTGTCTCCAACAAATCATTTATGTGAAGCAAGAACAAGGTTGGAGCCAAAATAGAACCTTGGGGCACCCCCGAATTAACAGGATACAGATCCGAACACTCGCCGTCAACAACAACCCGGATCGATCGATTCTCGAGGAAGCTCCTCGTCCAGTCGCAAAGCTGTTGGAAAAGTCCATATGAACGAAGTTTGTTCAGCAATGCCCCGTGCCAGACGCGGTCAAAAGCCTTGGAGATATCCGATGCGACCGCCCTTGACTCACCATGCCGTTGAATCGCAGATGTCCATATATCGGTTATAAGTGTCAAAAGGTCTCCCGTGGACCGCCTGCCACGGAATCCGTATTGACGATCATTCAGAAGTCCGTTGCACTCTAAATACTTAACTAACTCAGTACTGATGACCTTTTCCATTACATTAGATAAAATAGACAGTAATGCTATCGGACGGTAATTTTGTGGGAGACACTTTTTCCCCGTCTTTGGGATTGGCTGTACTCGAGCGATTTTCCAGCAGGCAGGAAAGGTCCTCCGTGCATAAGATAAACAGTTCTTAAGGACTATTGCTGGTATTCCGTCCGGGCCGGTTGCCTCCCTACAATTCAGTTCGGGTAGAATGCGTTAAATAATGCGCGGACGAAATCTCACATCCCGCATCGAAGACCGTACTAGTGATATCGCAGGTGGCTCCAAAGGGCCGGGATCGAGTTTTGAATTCGCCGAAAATAAATTCGCGAACACATTCGCTTTATCCTTTGGATTCGTGACTGACGTCCCGTTGTCTGTCGCCAACGGAGGGAAAGAGGAGGATGCGAAGTTACCACTGATAGCTTTTGCCATTGACCAGAAGCAGCGAGTACCAGTTGGGCACCGAAGGAGCTTATTGATCACCCTGTCGTTGTGAGCCTTCTTCGCGGTATCAATCGCCTGGTTGCACGCGTTTCTGATTCTAACAAAATTCGTTCTGTTAAAATCGGTGGGATTGGAGCGCCATTGCTTAAAAGCTCTATTTTTTGCCGCTGTAATTTGCTCGCATTTTTATCAAACCACGGTTTATCAGACGAACTTCGTTTGATGGAATGTGGAATATACATCTCCATCCCCAGAAGAATAATCTCTGATACCGACTCCGCGCAAGCGTTAACATCGGAGTTTCCGAAGCACACCTCGGCCCATGGAAAGGATGCGAAGAAATCTCGCAAATCGTCCCAGTTAGTAGCCCCATACTTCCATACATGGCGAAGCTGCCTAGGCCGGTTATTCGCTTGATATGCAAGTGCTTGCGCGACAGATACCAAGGATTGATCTGAGTTTTCCAATGGCACAGAAACCTCTACGGTATAAATACTCGGTTCGGGTGTCAAAAATACATCCAGGATGTTCCCATAATCGCCTCGGACATCCGGCACTCGCGTTGGTTCCCCCACGAGTTGAGTGCCTAGCTGTGAGTATATTCTAACGCCCTACTCACAGGGCTGGTCTTGAGGATTTTCTCAACAAATTTCCGATTGAACAAAAAGGATTTTCGAAAATCAATGAAATCCGCCTATTGTAAGCGAGTTTAATTCAGGAGTGCCGCAGGGCTGATGGTTATTTTATTTCTTTTTCGTGTTAATGAGTAACAGGGCTGGTTTACCGACGATAGTGTGCTGATTTCTTACTTTTCAAAAGATCAGTCAGTTAACGTTTCAGCACTGGACTAGTTGGGATAGAATCAGATCAATATATTAAATCACAGGACAAAGATGAACAGGGAAAAGACCAATCTCGTAGATCTTAAAAAAAGGCCATACACAATGTTTACAAAAAAAACCGAATCATCATAAACCACAGCTTATGATGAACGACGGGGCTACCAATTCTAAGGAAAGCATGCAATTGTTTACAGTACGAGCGAATGCAACGAGACATGAACATATGCCGAAAATCGCGAAATTAGTTTCAAGGGAAGCCGAAAGCTAAAAATATTTTACTTCGGTAGAAGTATTCCCCCTCCACCAATCTTAAATTATACCTGTTCACATGTTGAGAAATCCACATCTATCTACACCATTTATCTCCTCGGTAGCATTCAGAGATGAGCAATTGAGTTAACTGAAAACATATTAACAAGATCGCTGCCGTTATTGTCACATTGAAGATAAGTAGTGGACCTGTGGTGAGGAAGCGTTGTGCACCGGCGTACGGAGCTGATTATCTTCCTCCTCCATCATGAATTGTTCGCCGCGCAAATCACCGAACCGAAGGAACGCCACGTTTGTTCGCAACCAGGAGTAAAGAGAGAACGATAAACACCAAACGAAAACAGCACGTCACCAGTGATCAGGAAAACACATTAGAAACACCCAGGAACTGCAGCCGGAATATTAAAACTCTTTGGTCTATTGTTGTGGATGGTCTTTAATTTATTTAATGGGTATCTTTTTTGTCCTTTTCAACAATTTTCACTATCGTATTTAAACAAGGGATCACAAGAAAAGTTGCTTTTAATTGAATATTTTGTTATTTACTTAATCTGACTTAATTTGCGTTAATCACAATTTTCACATTTTTTCCAAAAAGGATATTGACACTTGACAGCGACTTAGGGTAAATGCACCGTACCGTGCGCGGTACGGTGAGTGGTGACGCGACCGCCTCGATCGGTGGTTGGTAAAGGACCCAACGATCGTCATCTCATGCAGAGATGATTTTGCTAAGGAAAAAAAAAAGGAAGAGAGAGCAAAACTTTTCTCTTAAGGGTGTGACCACTAAGAAAATGCGATCTTTTTGGTGCAGTGGTATATGTGCGCGATCGAACAGATTCAATGTTGTTGCACGTGTTCGAAAGCAGGCAAGGACAATAGGGAAAAATGACCAAATGCGCCGTTGGTAATGCGGGTCATTGTTTACACGATGCCTCGTCGCTATTTTCGACGTTAGGTGAAAAAGGTGCTAAAAGCAAATTGGATGTTTATGGCATCTCTGGCTGCAGTAGAAACCGGGTTCATATTTTCATTAGGAAATGCTGGAGAATTTGGTTTCGGCGTCTATTACGCTAATTATATGCCGCTGCTTGGGTTGTTTATTGATAAGACAAACAAAAAAGTTTGCCAGGCAATGTGTAGGAAAAGGTACATGACGCGGCTGGGAAAATAGACGGCGCGATATTTATGGTCCCTGTCATGAAGGTTACAAATGTATGTAAATCTAATTATTTGTTTACCGGAAATCCTGTAAGGAAATTTGACTGGCGACGTAGATGCCGAAATTGATTGGAAATTCCTGGTAAGTTAATAAAGAAGTCTTAAGGAGCAATGGTATGCGAAGAGAATGCATGACGGTAAGTTTTCTTTACAGGGACTTAAAGGTCATAGAGTTGATCTCTTAAATGCGTGCAGCATTTTTAGGTACTAATACTGTTGCATTAGCAAACTAAAGGGAGTTGGGTAGTAGTTATGGGGTTTTTTTCAAGTAAGTAGACCGTAGGGTTTGGCGGAACCGCTACAGACCTTTCCCTATTTTTTAGATATAACCATGGGGACTGTTCCCTGGAGATCAGTGAAACCATCCCAGGAATTTGGTTTATTTGCACCACACAGGATAACTTTATATGTCCAATCCATTTCATGCCTCAATTCTATTTCTGCCAAAACTCTTGTCTTTGCCCACACATTGGCATGGCGCAAGAGTTTCGCATAGACTAGAGCAATGTTACTCAGTGCGTACCATATGGTATTTGATACATCTGTTAAACTTATTCAGTATCAAGTTAGCAATTCTTGTGAACCGGTTTTTGGAAGTCACAACAAAATACAAATATAAATTCATTTCCTGTCGGTTTCAGCAAACGCGGATTTTATTTTCTTTTTAGTACGTGGTATTGCAGAGATAGAACAACTGAGAAAATCTTTATTATATTCAGTCATTCCTTGTTCTTTTTTTTCTTTGTTAGTTTTTGTCAAGTTATTGAATAATTTATAAATAACTTTATTTAGTTTTGATAATGAATAGTCAAATGGTAGATCTGCTCACAAAAGCACGACGACGCGCACCTCTTGAGTGGCCAATGGCAATTAACAATAGTAATTATTTCCGGCACAACCGATCGTTGTTGGTGCTAATTGCGAATTCGATCGTTAGTTCGAGAGCTGATTCAAAATTGTCGCAAAGACATTACCAAAATGCAAAGGTATATGGAAAAACATTACATATATGTAGACCTCATACAGTCGTACCATCTAGAAGACACATTTCGATGATCGGTCTGTAGATGGTCCCGCTTTAAAGAAAATGTGCTGAAAGGGTGTATCGTATTGAAAAGGGTTTTTAAAGTACGTTAGCTCTATCAAAGCACGACTATCGTTTTAGGCGAAGACATACTATTAGCGTAATATTATGATATACAGATGAAAGAGGGAATAATTTACCATTAACGCACCGAACTAGTGAGGATATCACAAAAGACCTCGCACAAAACCGCGCCCTAATGTAAAAAAATTCACCTGGGCTACGCAAGCAACGGTAGGTGATAAAATAATTTGTTTTGCGTGTGTTAACATCTACCAACATTTATGAAGAGCTACGTAACAAGATTACGATGGGTAATGTGTTTTCGATAGCATAAGTCCTTTCAAATCATATGAATTGGAGGGAAGCTCCGGAAAACCAGTCATCACTCTTACCGCAAAACTAATTAACATGACGATTGTTATGATCACCGCATCGAAGGAGCCACTGATGGATTACAACCCGAAAAAGCGAGCAGATCTCGTTCATGAAATTAGAAACCGCATCACGATAATGCGCATGTCACTGAATTTCTAATAAAGAAAAAACTTCCCGTTGTGCAAAATTAGCCTCATATCGGATTGACTCTTTAAATCCAGGCCGAAAAAGTGCTCAAAGGCCGCCATTTTGCTAGTACAAAGCGACTATAATAGATTTGGAGAAGGTTTTGAAGGTGCTCTCCAACAATGTCTATGGATATGTGTTTAAGGAGTAGTATAGATGCTAGAGCATGGCGCAAGGCTAATAACCTTGTCCGTAAAAATAAATGATTATGGAAAATTTAACAAGCCTCGAGATTTGCTAAATAAGGACAAGACCGGACACCGGTTGTAGTGCCGATGATGATAATGACGCGCTAGAACGTGTGCATTGCATTGCAAGGAGACGTGATTCAGCTATTATGTAATTAATCTCTTAATTAAATATATTTATCTCAATTGCATACAATTTGTATAAACACATATAAGGTACCGATGAGTTCTTAATGTTGTTGATAATGATGATGTTAATCGTGAACTTCTGTGCCGGCAATACCAATACGCATACGAAAGATGAATTGTGCAAAGCGTTAACATTCTGGTTCGAAACTCTCGCTACTAGTACGTATACATCACAAATGTAATTTTTTTCTGAAGCTTTCGCAGCTGGTCAGTTTCGGTTGGGTTCCAGGTTAATCGTGGCATTTGCATAAACTTGTCGAAAGCTACCATTATATCGACAAATTTGACCTAATGGACTATCTTTAATATAATATATGTATAACAGAGTTCGGAGTATTTTTAGTTTTGCTATCTACAGTTACGACATTCAGGCAACAGCAATCACTTAATTATCCTTCCAGGCCCTTGTCCCAACACAATCTATGTGAGTCCCAGTCACATTGCGTTGGCTTCATTTCGGAATTGGACCTTCAAAGGTGCATTCTTATATTACCTTCAACATATTCCACCTCTGAAGGATCATCCTGATTGTTATTATTCCGTCCCATAAAAATGGTAATTCCCTCTGAAGTCAATACCATAACCGCTTTTTTCCATGCAACACAGTCATTGGAATCATGTATGTCCATCAAAAAACAAATGTCACCGACCGGCTCGCCTTACAGTCAGCGCACACCCGATTGACCTTTTGTGAGCGCGCCTGGCGCACCTAACGAACACAAGCCATTCATCGAAATCAAATTGGTTATAATCGAATAAAGCCACCCACCTGCCGAGGGATCTGTTTGCCAGACAAGCACTGCTTTCCAAGAAGGAAACCAAATTACTTTCGATATTACGGTGCCGGCCACAAACAACACAACCGTCATCCTGGTCGTCTTTGGGATTCTATTAAAAGGGAGTTTTCGATAAAACAGGATAATTGATTAAGTGGTGGAGATGGAGGTAAGCAAATTTCTACGGAGGAAGGCCAAAGCCTTGAAGCGACATCAAGCACTTGTAAAGTTATGAATCGGCATTTATTAGATGTTTTTGTCTGTCAGCTTAATAGTATAATAGTAATAAATAACTTTAACACCAAGACAAGGTATCTATAAACTAAGGCTGTCGTACGATGTCTCAAATTGTCCAAAGCTAACTCGAAGAACGCGTTTCGAAGGATGACTAATATTGATATTGTGATTATCGACCCAGGACATAACATCCGATCATTGAGGGGGGATGTATTATGAGTACAATCACCAGTTAACAATCGTATGTGTTTGATAAAGTCGTAGAAGTGAGTCGTAGAGCACTTGATCAGTGGGATGGTTGGTGTTCAATGTGGTTGGGATAGGTAGCTATGACATTTAATGGCATAACTAATGAGGTTTTCATGTTTCTATAATGACCTCAACGAAAATAGAGTACAATTAGGTGTCCATGGGAATATGTTGCATGTACTCTGAGCACAGTTGGAAGGAATAATCATCTTTTTATTAATGCAAGATCTGACAAGTAATATACTCTCTAAATTCTACGACATTTAACATATAGTGAAATACTTAAATATAATTCATAATATTGGTTTTATTGAACTGGAGAGCGATGCATGCAACTCATGCAATTCATGTTGGCTATGTTCTGATGACTAGAGCTACGCCGAGTTGTGGGGAAATAAAGCTGAATATTAAGTTCATCATCCAGTTAGACATGCTGGCTCGAAGCACTACTTATTTTTGAACTAATAGTAAGGGAATAGCCAAACAGTGTTTGGATACTACTAGAAATTTGGTTTCGACTTTCATAGTAACCAATCATAATTCATGGTTATTCCGATAAATTATTGGCGGTTAACCGACTCTTGTTTAACACCAAACACAATAAAATACGCTTCCTTATTTTAAAACGTTATAGAAAGTATTCTTTTAATTACAATACATATTACGACGCTTATTAACAAACTTTTCTACTAGAAAAGTATCTACATAACATAATTTACAATACAACAATTATTAACAAAAAACATAATTTACAAGTCTTACTAATCGTTGTTTAACAAAGTTTTCTTTTGGACAAGCCTCTACTGAACAACACTGAAACAATTTTCAAATCTTATTACAACATGTATTAACAAACGTTCCTTTTAGAGAAGAATACACCGCATATGAAGTCCTTGAAGTTTAACCAACAAATCTTGGTACACGACGACTCTTTACATATATTATTATTATTATTATTTATTACAATGTAATTAATTACACAATAACTTAATTCTAAATAGCGCTAGCTGCTAGGGCTTTCGGCTAATATCGAGTTACTTTAAATTTTGTTATGAAGGTTAGTAAGTGTTAGTAATTCGTATGTGTAGTTGATATTCTGTTCTGATGGTTTTGCCAGAATGTTGCTGAAGGTGTCGTTTCCAAATAGTTGGTTTGCGATGGTTTGGACTTTTGGGCAGTCGAATATGATGTGATGTGGAGTAAATGGGACTTGGTTGTTGCAGTTACTGCATTGTGGGGGGCTGGTTTTTGTAAGGATGTGTTGGTGTGTGATTTTGGTGTGTCCTAGCCGGAGTCGTAGGAAGCATTTTATTTTTCTGTTTGAGACTGTTGTTGGGTAAGTAACGGGTTTGGTGTCCTGTTTAATAGTGCTGTACAGGTGGGTGTAGTGGTGCCATTCCTCTTCCTCCACGTTCTTAAGGGCATTTTTTACCTGTCTTCTTATGTCCGTTTTGTTAGGATAATAGAAGGAGACGAGAGGCGACTTTGTCCCTAGTTTTGCGGCCGCGTCGGCCGCTTCATTTCCACTAATGTTACAGTGCCCGGGGGTCCAAAGTAGCTTTATTTTATTAGCTTTCTTAATAATGTTATCTTGGATTTGACGAATGACAGCATTTGTGGAGTTTACGTTGGTTATTGCTTTTAGAGTTGAAAGGCTATCAGTACAGATAATCGTTGGGATTTTCTGGATCAGTTTTGTTGCTTCCAAAATTGCCGTTGCTTCCGCTGATAGGATGGAACAAAAGGTGGGAAGTGATCCCATTCTGATTATTTCTTTGCGATTGTTGACTATAGCAAATGACACATTTGATTCGTTTTTGGAACCATCTGTGAAAAACAGGTTCCAGTTTTGATGTTTGTCGATGGTATCCTTGAAAAGTTTTTGATAGATTATCTGATTTGTTGAATGTTTTGGATAACGGGACAGGTCATCTAAGATTGTATTTCTCGGAATTAACCATGGAGGGTGTTGTGTGCGGTGGGGTTTTGAAATATTTATAGGGATATGTAAGTCCTTGGCTATATCGATGGCCCTTTCCAGTCCTGAGCGGTATCTCGACCTTCGTTTTTTTTTATAAATTTTTCGGATGTCCTGCACTATGGGGGTTGCTATAGACATTGTAAATTTGTAAGCAAGTGTAGCTGATATATATTTTAGTCTCTTTTCTATAGATGGGAGACCGCATTCGACGAGGATGTTTTTAATTGGTGTAGTACGGAATGCTCTGGTACTTGCTCGAGCTGCGGCGTGATAGGGAGATTTTATTGTTTGCAGGGTCGTTTTGCTACATTTTCCGTATATCATTAGTCCGTAGTCGATTTTAGATAGGATGATGGCTTTAGTTATGTTAATAAGGGTGTTAGTATGTGCAGATCCATTCTTATATGCTAGGTATTTTACAATATTTAATCTTGCAGCTAGGCTTTTCTTAAGTGCTAAACAATGTTCTTTAAAATTGTATTTACTGTCAAAGAGGATACCGAGGATTTTCATGGATTGGATTGTAGGGATTGTGTGATTCTGAAAGGGAAGTGTGATGTTTTTGCTGCAGCTGGTTTTTCTACAAATGTGTAACATTTTAGTTTTTTCGAGGGAGATCTTTGCGCCTGAGGTTTTACACCAATTAGTGATGTCGTGTAGTATTTCTGAATAGGTAGATTGTACTTCGTTGAGATCGTTTACGTTTGTTAGAATAACTAGGTCGTCAGCGTACAGGCAGTGTTTTATGTTTTTATATTTTACGAGAATGTCGTTTATTCCGTCAAAGGCTATAGCGAATAATAGGACTGATAGTGGAGAACCCTGTGGAATACCGTTTTTTATGTTGTATATTTGTGAGAATGCACCACCTGTTTTGACTCTAAACTTCCTGTTAGAAAGAAAGGACTTGATTATGTAGAACATATTGTTACCAACTCTCCATTGCGCTAATTTATTCAAAATCACATGAGGACCGATCCGGTCGAACGCTTTTTCAAAATCTATGGAGAGAATTGTTGTATGCTTTTTGGTTGACAAAGAAGATGTGATGAAGTTGTCGATATGGAGTAGCGCATCAATCGTTCCACGTCCTTGCTTGAAACCAACCTGTTCAATGCTTATTAGATTGTTTTTCTCCATGAACCAGTTGAGTCGTCTAGCTACAATTTTTTCAAATGTTTTTCCTAGACATGGGAGTAACGATATTGGGCGATATCCTTTTGCCGAAGTCGGTTCGCCCGTGGGTTTTGGAATGGGTACAATTGTGGCTATTTTCCACACTTGTGGAATTACACCTGTTTGGAGTATGTTATTGAAGAGATGGAGTATTCGGTGTCTCAGGAGTGGTGGACTGTTCTTTAACATTATGTAATCGACTCGATCATATCCTGGTGTTTTACCTGTGGCGCCGTGTAGGGTTGACTCTAATTCAATTTTATTGATCGGGAGATCTATTAATTTAGAGGATGGGCTTGTGTGAGGGGGCGGGCTAATTGTGTCTCTTTTGGCAGAGAGAAATGACGGATGGAAGTTTACGTCTTCTGCGTAGTTTGACCATGTTTTGCCGAGATGGTCGGCAATTTGAAGGGGAGATGTGAGAGTGCCTGAGTCGGTGTTCATGCATTTTATTGAGAGGGGGCGATACTGCCCAGTTAGCGTTTTTATATCCGCCCAGATTTTTCTGGGAGTGGAGTTCGGATTTAACTTTTCGGTAAATGTTTGGAAGGCTTTTCTTTTTTCTTCCTTGGCATTTTTGCGAAAAAGAGCATTTAACTGTTTATAATTGATTAGGTTAAAATCGGAGGGGAATCTTTTGAAAATTCTCCAGGCTTCTTGTTTTTTCTTCCTTAGGTTGTCCAATACTGGATTCCACCAGGGAACTACCGCCTTATGGAGTTTTCGACTTGTTTGTGGTATCGAGGCATTTGCTCCTATTCGGATTGCTTTAGTGATTATGGCTGTTTCTTGATTAATATTTTGACTCTCTACATGTTGACTTAGTGCCTGGGTAGTTATATTTTGAAATTTACTCCAATTAGCAAGTTCGGTTTGGAATTTAGGAAGAAGTTTGGAGGGTTTGGGACACATGCTAGTGTTAATGTTTATTATTATTGGAAAGTGGTCGCTCCCGTGCATGTTGGGTAAAGTATTCCAAGTACACATTGGGGCCAATTGAGGTGAGGCTAGTGATAAGTCTACATGTGTGAAGGATTTGTGAGTGGAAAAATGTGTATGGCTACCGTTATTGAGTAGTGCTAGATTTGCGGTCAGTATGTATTTCTCTACGGTTTTTCCCCTTTTATTAGTGGACGAAGATCCCCAGATGGGACTCCACGCATTAAAATCTCCGAGGAGAAGTATCGGTGTTTGGATGCTATCTGTGATAGTGGTAAGATCGTGTATCGTTATTGGTTGGGATGTGGGGGTGTATGCTGATATTATCGTGAGGTTTCTGCCGATATTTATTTCTACTGCTACGACCGAGATTGCAGAGTTTACTACTATAAGTTTATGTGGGATTGATCTATGTATAAGTATACCTGTACCATGTTTAGAAGCAACATTTTCCGTAAGGTTGTGAAAGAATGCCGCGTATTCTTTGGGTCCTGTGGCCCGAGAGTCGTGGCGGATGTGCGTTTCTTGTAGAGCTATGATGGATGGTTTCAGATCTTTGATGAGTATTTGGAGCTCATGCATATTGTTTTTGAGTCCGTTCAGATTCCACTGTAGTATTGTGAGTTTATGGACATGAATGCTATTGTGTATATTAAACCTGCTGCTGTTGGGGATTTTGTTGTTGTAAGGGTTCAGTCTCCGTGTCTCGAGTGTTGAACCATTCAAGCCGAAGCCCTGTCTGCTTCGGCCCGAGTTGGGATTTTCTCGAGACACAGAGACTGTGCTTTCGTTGGGAGTGTTAGGGTTATATGTGGTTATTGTGAGGGAGTGGGGCGTTTAATAATTCTTGAATGGTGGGTTCATTTATTTTTATGTTAGTGTTTTTTTTAATAGGTATAGGTTCGTTGTTACGGTTGGTTGTTGTGGGTTTTATGATTAGAGGTGATTGGTTTTGTATGGCTTTACGGTATTCTGCAGATGTAGAAGCGCAGTTTGAAATGAATGAAGTGTTTGTCGATGTTGGTTGGAGTGTAGTTTTTGTTGGGTTTTGTTTTGTAGTTTCTTTTATTGTTGGTGTTATATGTGTGGCTGTTGTTTTGAGAAGTGCGGCATAGGATTCCTTTGGTTTGTTTGATGGCGTGGGATTTCGTTCCCTATATATCCGTTTCGCTTCGGATAGAGAAATTTTATTTCTCGTTTGTATTTCAAGAATGGACTGGTTTTCTATATATTGGGGGCATAATGGTGATGAAGCAGGGTGAGGGCCTTGACAGTTGGCACAGTGGGTTCGGGTGCATTCTAAGTCGGGGTGTGGAGGAAGGTTGCAGTTGTTGCACGCTGGGTTTCGTTTGCACCATTTGGCTGTATGTCCGAGTAGTTGGCATTGGCGGCAGCGCATTGGTCTTGGGATATACTCATTTACTTTGGCTTTGTGCCATCCGATTTCTATGTTACTCGGTGGATTGAAGCGGTCAAATGAAAACAACATTAGTCCGGAGGCCCTGATTTCGCCATTTTGCGATTTTTTAAATTTATGGACACTTACCACTCCTTGAGGTTTCATTTCTTGGACGATGTCTTCTTCCGGAACATTAATTAGGTATGGTGCGTAAACAATACCTTTCGAGAGGTTTAATTTCGGATGCAACTTTATTGTTACCGGACATAGTTGATCGAACCGTTTGGTATTTACAAAACGTAGAGCTGTTTGTTCATCTTTCACTAGTAAGAGAACTGAACCGTCTCTTAGCATGGACACTTTTTCATATTGTGTACTAATTGAGTCTATAGCTCTTTTTAACACGAATACGTTCACTCCGGTCAGAGGTTTTGTCGCGTCATTAGGAACAATTTGAATAAATTTCGGGTTTTTTTCACTTGTCTTTGTTGGTAATTCCGGGAAGTTCGATTCAATAGGACTAAATGCCTGCCGTTTTTTTTTATTGGCGGGGACGTCACCCAAGGACGTTTCCTGCAACATACCGAATCTGTTGCCGGTGTGCTGCTTTGGCCCTAAGGCCATTTTTTATTTATTTCTCTTTTCTTTTGCTTTACTTTGGAACCGGTTAATTTAAAGTACACTAACAAAAGCAATACACTTACAACACGCACAGTACCGTAATAAAATATTCACACGCGGTTTTGTGTTCACAATTCTTTCACTGCACAATACGGTTAAAATTTGCGTCCTTACTGTTCGAGAGTTCGTCTGGCAATGTCTTTACATATAATCAGACCATTTGCTTCAGAATTTCTATCTCACCTGATTTTGCTCTGCCCCATGTGCGAGCAAAAATCACGATTTTATTTGATCTTACCCCATTACCCGATAAGGTGTGGATGCATTTGTAGTGCTCACGAAGCCCTACCATTTCCCCCCCACATATGGTATATATCCCTATGTACATATCCCTACATTCATATCCCATCCATCATCCTCATTTTAAACATCGCGTAAGTCCAAACGATTCCCGAATCAGCAAAACCAATATTGAGCACTTTCATGTGTTTCAGGGTTCGGGTATAAAAAGAAAAACGACGACGTTTTCCAAGATTATTGTATTATTTCACCTCGTCACGGGCATTTTACTTTTTCATGATCATTCGGATCATATCTCTCAATTTTGTCGAAGCTACATTTTAATGAAATAAGTATAGAAAAAATTAAAGACTGTTTTTTATTTAACGATACACACTACGCTCTTCCCTCAATCAAAGAGGAAGCACGACGTGGAGTTAACAAATTCTACACAAACAGACACGATCGTCGCCGCCTGTGGCCGATGATGCGATAAGGATCGTGTGAGATTCTCTCACGTTGGCGATGTTTCTTCTTAGAAAGAATTTTCCGCTCTATGACTGATAACCCATGAAAACCTCTCTTCACTTATTTTCACAAAGGTGATAGTTCATTTTATCTTTTCTGCATATGAAAAAAATCATTGTAAACTACATGTCATGACACAGGAACTGCAATATGTTAACCACATTCGTTTTTTAATGTCGTTCCCATCGGCAACATTTCCATGAAGGAAAACCCAAACCAAATCAAACAAAAATCGTAAAACCTGTTAACGTTTGACGGTTTTATCGTCTGGGATTTGTGAAAATTCGCGATGCAGCACTTTTGGCCAGTCGTGTTTATCGACAACAATTTAGGGTTTGTAACCATGTGTCAAACAATTAAGGGTTTGTAACCACGTGTTACAATTTAGGGCTTGTAACCATGTGTCACAAAATAGCCGAGCACGTGTGGGACATAAGAGGTATAGGTCTCAGATGTAACGAAATAGCCATATTGTATTGGATATATTTTATTGTATAATTTTACTACATGAGCTGAAAGGTTCCGGGTTTTTTGGTGGCACACCAAAAAAATGCATTTGACTCATTTCTGTCACTAGTTTATGTATGAAGTTTCGTGACATTTCGTAGTTTAGTGAATTAAAAATGGGTCGTACAAGCATCGAAGTCTCACCTCGTTCTAGAAGGCCGAAACGCGAAAATCGTAAAGCAAGTGCATCGAATCTTTATGAGTGATCGTAAAGTAAAGTTGCGCGAGTTAGCTGAGGTCGATCGCCCGGGGTACATTTTGTAAGAGCTTTCGCAAATGAAACGGCTATCGGCACGGTGGATGCTGCGTTTGATGACCCGCGATCAAAAACAGCAGTGCGTTGACTATTCAACGGCCGGTTTGGCGTTGTTACAGAGTAATCGCGTGGTCTTTTTTCGACATTTTGTGACGATGGACGAACGTGGGTCCATTACCATAGGCCTAAGTCCAAAAGAGTTTGTAGTTTGCAGTTTGCAGAGTGGGTGAAAAGTCACGAAATCCGACTTAACCGGCCAAAAAACCAATGTTCGACTGTGAAGGTTATGACCTCCGTTTTTTTTTTTGGTGCATAATCTTTAGCGATTACCGGTAGAAGTGAAAAACAGTCACAGGAGAGTGTTATCCAGCGTTATTGGATAAACTGAACGACGAAATAAAGAAAAGACGGTCCCATATAGTTATATTACATGCAGTGTTACTGCAGGTGTACCTCGCACACCGCCAACCTACAACCTCAACCCGCTCCTTCTCCCAGCAGTAAAACTCACTCAGCAAGCTATTAACTCATCTGATTGTCGCTACACGCTCTCTTAACTGAGAAATAAAAACATGTACGAAAATATTCGTCTCTACCTGGCCTAATTCCATGACAAACCGGACACAGTCTGCTTCGAAGGAAAAACCAGAACCAGAGTTATGGTCGCCATTCAATAAGAAGGTTTACCTACTAATGTAGCCTTTGTACACTTTTCATCAAATTTCATGAATGTCTGAACTTACCACCGCATAAAGTGTCTAAGAACATCCGGACTTTCGGTCAATACGTTCACTCCACGAGCTTAAATCTTCAACGCAATAGAACTGATCGTAATAAATTTTTTCGATCCTGAACTTCCAACGTATCTTTCTCCCACCACCACCCCTCATAATCTCCCTCGTACCTTCTATTATCATAATATGAGAAGTCTCCGTTCTAAATGTCGACAAATTTCGCAGATGATTCACTCCCTCGCTTTTAAATATACTATAGCGTTTGAGATAATAGTGAAGAAGATCGTGTGATTCGAACTGACGTTATGACAGCTCGAATCAAGAAAAAAATTTTACCTAAGCGTTACACACCAGGCTACTGACCGTGTTTAGAATTTGATTTCCAAACTCGACCATATTCCACTGGTGTGAATTATTTTTATTTATCGCTTGGTATACGGTTCTGATGTATTTTTCTTATTCGATTGTTCGTTCGGTGTTCTTCACTATTTTTGCTTGGGAATTGTGTGTGTGTATCTGTTAGAATCGCCACACCACTCCCGCCGCAGTAACTTCGTTACGATCAGATTCGTATGCGGACGACGGACGAACGAGAGAAACGAGGAAACATCGGAGGCTGTGCTCTATGCGGAAGTCGTGACCGTGTGTGAAGTTCTGCTTTACTATGGGAAGTGTATGCTGCGTGTGTGTACAGATCACGTCGGGGTCACCAATTATAGCGTTTGAAATAACAGTGAAGAAGATTGTGTGATTCGAACTGACGCTATGACAGCTCGAATCACAAAAAAAATTTTACCTAAGCGTTACACACCAGGCTACTGACCGTGTATAGAATTTGATTTCCAAACTCGACCATATTCCACTGGTGTGAATTATTTTTATTTATCGCTTGGTATACGGTTCTGATGTATTTTTCTTATTCGATTTTTCGTTCGGTGTTCTTCACTATTTTTGCTTGTGAATTGTGTGTGTATCTGTTAGAATCGCTACAATACGCCCTAACTGAAACCAACCTAATTCCTAGTATCAACCATCTGGAGTTATTTCCCCACTCCATTACTGTGGAGCGCGACGTCTTTGCTAATCGTCCGTCCATTGAATCCGCCTGCCGTAGGGTGCTCATAGCCATCCAAAGTAACTTTGACTCAACCCTCGTCGCTATATCCTCCTCGCCCAAGCTCGATTATGTCTCTGTCAAAATAAAATTACCCCTCAAATTAATACAGGGCATATGCTTCTATATTTTGCCATCCCACCCCACTGAAGCATATAATCGATGAACTAAGGCCATCAACCACATAAACGAGTTAAGTGTAATATCAAAGCTACGCACCTAGCCGTTAGCGTCAGGTAACGCAGATTGACATCAACATAAAATGTTGTAATTAACAATTCGATACCATCAATTCCATACCTGCTGCGCCAAATCGTATTGTTAATCTGGTTTAATATTACCTGATCTGGAGTGGATCGTCCGACCTGGATCCCCGGTGGAGTGTTAAAAATGTTCAATTTTTAATTATTTAATAAATGTTTTTATTAACTTATTCTGAAGCAAAAGGCCCGCTGTACTGTATTTATTTATTTATCTAGAGTCGAAGGCCCGCTGTTCCCTTGCAAGGCTGCATCCCGCCACTATTATCGATTGATTTTCCCTGGATAATTCACCTTGCAACCACTCTTTATATACTCAAATCCTGGGTGCGAAAAACGCAAACGATGCATCCTCATTTGAACTTTGAACACTTGCCTCGCCCAAGTAAGCTATATTCCTTAATTAGCATTTGCAACTTAATTTGCCTGTGCCGTGTGCAACAGTGTATATCACTTGCTTGGTATTTGCACTTGAACGAGCCAACAGAAATACGATAGCCCTTTCCCAAACCATTCGAAACGTACAACCGATTGATGCTTTGACGTGAGGTCTGTCGGCGCTTTGTCGCTACGTCCAACGGGCTGGCGCTTTGACGGAAGTTATGACAGACTGTGTGTCCATTACCTTGGAAGACGCCGGAGACACCTCGTGCCAGATGTAGCACCTGGTCCTGGGTGTGGAATAAAAGATGCATCGGTAATTTGAAGCGTACAGCTTGGAAATATCTCGCGCCAGTGTAGTAATCCAATCGTGTGGCAAATGCTTGTGTGCGATGCCCATTGCAAGAATTACATTGATTGTGAGTTGGGAATGTGTAGTTGCTTGTGCAAGCATTGAAGTGGGGCAATCAATGGAAAGAATTATATTGAGGTAATTGGATTGTGGGCGTTAATTAGTTAACGGAGTGTAGGGTGATGTAGCGCGACGCAACATAAGCGACGCTCGGGATGGCGCCATTGTTTTTGGTGACCTTAATCTCCGACACCTATAATGGACTCTGCCAGGCGACCATTCCTTCAACATCAGCCCCCCCCTCCCCCCCACGTGCTAAGGAATCCCTCTTCATCGGCCAGCTAACTAATTAAACCCTATATCAAGTTAGTATTGTCGTAAACCCAGGCAGACAACGTTATCCCATTTTCACGGCGGACCCTACTAATTCTGCAACAGCCCTCTCTCCCTTGTTCTGTCTACCATCGACAGTCACCACCCGGCTCTTATCCTGTCTCCCATTATTCAGAAGCGCAGACAACCCCCTCCCGTGACATTTACTCACATGACTCCCACGAAGCGAACTTTCGCCTTATTAACGATTAGCTCAACAAAATTTCTCTCAATTTTGATTATTTGACTGTAGAAGATGCTACAACCAATCTCTACACCGAAATCTCTAAATCCATTTCTCTTTATGCTCCTTATTCCTGGCGCAAAATTTTACATCATCACTTCCTTGGTTTAATAGCAAGCTTCGTTCGTTACGTAATAAACGGAACAAGCTGTGGACTACCTCCCTCCGTAATTGCTCCATCTACGACCACTCCAACTACCTTGATACTTATCTTCAAATCGCTTCCTTTTTCAAACAATCATTCCAGACCTCACCTATTCCGATTACTTACCAAATTTCTCCCATGATCCATTTCTTTCTCAATTTATTGATCCACCCAGGATTGAAAACAAACGAACCCAGTTTACGGAGGAATTCACGCCAGGGCTTGATGCCCCCCCCCCCCCCCCCCCACTCTGTATTACATAAAATAAAAAAATGCTCCTCCATTCTCTCTTCGCCTCTTGCAAGTATTTTCAATCTGTCGCTCTCTCAAGGTGAGTTCCCTAATATTTGGAAAACATCGTTTATCACCCCCGTGCATACAAAGGGACCCAAAAGGGATATCTCATACTATCGTTCCATCGCCAAACTCTCCCACATCCCCAAAGTTTTTGAAAGCATTCTCGACCAAAGGTTATGCTTCCACTGCAAATCCCTAATTTCGCCCAGGTGACACAGCTTTCTTAATGGAAGATCTACCACCACTCACCACTAACTAAGTCGAATTTACTTCCCGAACAGTTCTAGCCCTAGAGAATGACAACGACGTCGGCCTTCTCACGAGGGATTTTAATAAAACCTTCTATAAAATTTCGCACAGACTGATACTTTTCAAATTATCTACCTTGGGCTTCGAACCCCTATAAAAAAGGTGGATTTCGTCATACCTGAGTAAACGGCCCTACAAAGTAAGTTTCGAAACGACATCGATATGATTATCAAACACTCCGGTCTCTCCCTTTACGGCGGCCATACCAAATTCTTCAGAACAATCTGTTCTCCGCTTGATTCTTTCCTTCTCCAAATAGACCTTGACAACTTTAGTGTCAACAAATGTCAATCAATTACGTTTTTACGGAAGCCTATCCCCCCCCCCCCCCCCCCCCCCCCACCCCCATGCATCTACTTTTTATTCAACCAACAATCATCGGTCGATCCGAGACCTCGGCATCTTATGTTATAGTCAGCACAAGTTCGTCTCACATATTGAGGACATGATTCTTAAGCCCAATTCAGTCCTCGGTTTTGTGAAACACTGGTCTAAAGAATTTTCAAGCTCTTACGTAACCCGATCGCTCTACATTACGTTCGTTTGCCCTCTTCTTGAATATGTTAGCCAGGTTTGATCCCCATATTAAGTATCCCATATCCGCAGAATCGAAAACATTTAACGATGGTTCTTGCGTTTTGCCCTCCGAGAACTGTGTTGGTAAAATCCCCGTGTCCCTGCCCCTTACACAAGTCGTCTCAAACTAATTAACCTAACCACTCCGAAAGACCGAAGAATTCACCCTGACATCTTCTCCATCCACCGTCTTTTCTGAGGATCAATCGACTGTACAAGCCTTCTCTCCTCCATCCCTGTAACCTACGAATCTCTCGCCTTTTTTATCTGCCTGCCCACTACTCCCGGTATGACCTTAACGAACTGATCTAAAGTATGATATGTAACGTCAGCACTTACCCCACCTCCTTTGATTTCGATGTCACCTCTTCTACTCTCAAACTCCGTTTTCTCACCGAGGAGCGGGCTCCCACCGCAATTCACACAGACACGCATGTGCCCTTATAATACCAGAATACCTTAGTTTAAAAGTTAGTCATTATTATCATCGGCACTACAACCGGGAACTGGTCTTGGCCTTATTTAGCAAGTCCTGAGGCTTGTTAAATTTCCCGTAACGATTTGTTTTTTTCGGGCAAGGTCATTAAGTCTTGCGCCAGAATCCCCCCGACGGGGAAACGAACTCCGGCTTCCTGTGTGACAGGTGGGTATACTAACCACTATACTATCGAGGAGCCCGTTAGTAGTTAAGTTTATATAGAGAGTGGCTGAAAAGTTTCCGGTCTCAACGTGAACATAGCAGCATTCGTCAATAAAAGCTAGTGAATGTAGGTATGCATCTTTTGACAGCTAGTTACCAAAATTTCAGCCATTTTGGACGGGCAGTTTTTATTTGACAGTCGTTTGAATGGTCTATGTGAGTGTTTTTCTGAAAATGGACAAAATTGAGTATCGATCTGTCATCAAATTTTTTTTTTTTAAAGGCAATACACCTGAGTTGGACTCTGTGTATGGGGACTCTGCGCCATCATTTACCACAGTGAAATGTTTGGCTGCTGAATTTAAACGTGGCCGTGAGAGCTTGGGAGACGATGAACGTTCGGGACGTCCAAAAACTGCAACAACGGACGATAACATCGCTAAAGTTCACCAAATAGTACTAGACGACCCCCGATTTAAAGTGAGAGAGATAGGAGAGGCTGTGAAAATGTCCAAAGAACGCGTTTGACACATATTAAAGCTGTCCGCGTGTTGGGTGCCGCGTTTGCTCACGTTAGACCAAAAACGCCGTCTCACACCTCAGCGGTTGCCATGGGGAAAATCCACGTATTACGGTTTGAACTGCCTGACCATCCGCCTTACTCACCAGATCTAGTCGCAAGCGACTTCTTTTTGTTCCCTAATCTAAAAATTGCGCTCGGAGGACAGAGATTTTCGTCAAATGAGGAGATAATCACCTTCGTGGACAGTTATTTTGCAGAGAAAAACGCCGAGTTTTATTTGGACGGGTTAGCGAGATGGGGAGCACGGCTGGGAGAACTGTGTAGAGTTAGACTCTGTAGAAAAATGAAAGTAATTTGTAAGAAAAACTTACTTGTATCTTTGTTAGGTCGGAAACTTTTAAGCCCACCCATGTCTATATATATATTTACATATATATATATATATATATATATATATATATATATATATATATATATATATATATATATATATATATATATATATATATATATATATATATATGTTTTTTCTTTCATTACTAAATATCGGTTGTATTAAGCCGAAAAATATGACGATTCTGACCTCACTAAAAACTAAAAAAAAACTACAATCACCTCTCCACAGCCTGCTCAAGGGCTTTGCCAAAAGGGTCACTATGAAGTGGACGCCCGTGGCGGACCGCACCTTCCAAATGTGTAAGCATATCGTCGCCGACGTGTTATGTTCTGTAGGGGTTCAGTTTCAGGAAGCGAGTCTCCTTATCCTGAAAAGGATGTTGGATCTCTTAAAATAGACCGTTCCTGCAAAGACCGTCCTACAAAGGGGTCGTCGCCGTGCTTCCTCTGATCCAGAGGGAAGAGCAACGTCCTTTATTTGGCCTCAGTCCTTGTCTCCGCTGGTTTTCCGTGGGGGGCCAGGTGATACTTCGCTCTCTAAAAGAGTGTCTTTTGTGGAGGTACCACAGCTTTACTCACCAGTCTGTTCAAAATCAAACACAATTATTAAAGTTTTTTCTTTTATTCCTTTTTATTTCTACAGATGGTCTCCTGGGGCACTTCCTCCAGGGACAATGAATATCAAAAAACTGGGCTTTCTTCTAGAGCATGTCCTATCGGGACAAATAATGATGTTTAACTGCGGCCCGGAGATCGCTTAACTATTCCTTTATAAAGGAAAACAAATCGAGATTTGTATCCCGAAAATACACATTTTCATACAACAATCTCGATTTTTGGGCATCCTGAGTGAGATGCTCAGTGTTTACTTTAGATAAGAATTCAATTTCTTGAATTCTTACGAAACTATTTCGCAGATGTGGGAATGTATCTGGATTTTGGTTTTCTATTTGTTTTTCTTAGTGGAATTTTTTCAGATAGAGATAACGATCTCTGAATTTTGGTTTTCGATGATGCCGTGGGGCAAATGTGAAACGATAAACGAGTATTAGATTCGTTTATTGTGAATTTTAATTTTACTTTAGATTTTGGATTGAATTATGCCATGGGGGCAAATGTTAAGCGATAAACGAATGTTTGATTCGTTTATTGCGAATTTTGGATCATGTCTGGGTTAATTCGGGTTTTGATAGGATTTTGGGTTTTAGTGTATTATTGCTGGGATTTGGATGTAGGAATGGGGGAAAAGGGTGGTAGGGCTTTTTGGAGCACTACAGACGCAATCTTCTCCACTTTTTCTTCTCGGGCACGAAACAAGCAGTTAGGATGGACTTATTGGATATCGCGATAGGGGATGTCCTGGTATAGCAACAATCCCACAATACCAAGTGACCCTTGGACTTCTTCTCTCAAAAGATCTCCGACTACCAGAAACACCACAGCCTCTATGGGAGACCAGCCCCTGGTTTTCACTTCGGTGCAGTGATCGCACAAAATATCTTCGCGCCAAGCATCATTGCCACTCTCATGACATATTTTAGATCTTCCTACAATTACGCAGAAAAAGTCGACGTGCTTTTCATTGTATAAGTAGCCATGATAATAAAGAATATTTCGATAAAAACATATAATAGATTTCTAAATTATTTATAGTTATCGCTACAAAAGTCATAACATCATTGCAGAAAAACAAATTACCGTGAAGCCGGGATTGTAAAATAAAATTGTAAAACCGGCCATTTTGACGGATACGGTAAGTCGAATGTTAAATATCTTTCTTTTATGGGATTCTTATTGTGACACCATCGACATCCGCACCGGCTGCCCCCATGCTACGCTGCTTACTCGTATAACAATGACATGTACTCTGTCATATTTGAATGTCCTAGTAACGAACATGTTAAGGATTTTATTTCTACTTCAAATCAATAAACCGGAATATAATGTCAATGTAATTAATGAAATTACCTCCGATGATATGACTTGCACTCAACAAATGATTCTCCTTCAATTCAGTTTCGTAATCTAAATAGGACTTTTGCTTCCCAAGTTTTCGTTTTTCGCTCAACGTATCTTACGCCCTGGTGGATTCGAATCTATTGATCGGTAGTTGTCTGATACGAGAATCTGTGGATCCATAGTTATCTAATACGATATAGAGAACCAAGTAATTACCTAACATTATTTCTGGTAACAACAGGTACAATACATACATACATCAACCGTCTACGTGATTTTAAGTAATGAAACTCATCGCAATATAACTAAACGCACCTCAAAGATTGAACATCCACTCAGTTATTCGTATCAAATTGGTTTCAAAACGAACTAGCAAATACTGCATTTGAATGAATTAAACGATATATCTATAGCAAGTTGTTATTCACTGATAATTCATTATTTTAATAAATAAATATGATCCTAGCTTTAAGCCACCCCACTTCAATAGGGTATATTGTCCAGTACCTTCAAGCATTTATCTGCGAGGGAGAAACGACCTGTTTTCTTAGGTGAATGCCACAAGATATCCTTTGAAAACTTTACTTTCCCATTTAAAATTAATGACAGTTTCGTTCTTTGACCCATCTACAGAAGCACTTTATAGTCTAGATAGGTCCCAAAGCCCGACAATAGACGAACGAAGAAAACATCTTCAGAAACAAACCAAGAAATATTTATGGACCTTTCATTAATTTACACCCTTCATTAGTTACGTGACAAAGTTTTGAGTCCCTTGAATATCCGTACAGCTTGTTCTACAGAGACTCGACAAATTAACAACCAACGAAAAGTACCACCCAGAAAAAGGTATACGTAACACCTTTACATCAAACGATACTGTAAACATAGAAGTTAAGGTGCCACCCATGTGCCAACGATATATTTCCCCGAGAATAGGAAACTTTCAATAAAGTTTTAAATATCCTTGCTACACGCAAATGCTATAATCTACAAGGACCACAAGCGAATCGGTCGTAATCTAGTACGCGTTCCAATTTAAACTGGGACGTGCATAGGTATTTCTTTTTATGAGCTTAGCCGCAAGATGGTTAGATAAGGGTCAAAGGGTATGTGTTATCGCCAACACCCGAAGTGGAACAAAAGAGCTCGTTGTGAATTATGCTTCGAGGAATCCTGTTGCTTTAGTCATCGTAATTGTGGTCGTTTGCGCAGGAATGATCGGAAATTGTCTTTTAATAGCATTTAAGGTCGTTATGGCGACCGAAATGGGCGATATGAATAAATGGAGAATTTGTCAAGGGTGGACACGAGATCAATAAAACATGAACGCGCATTACTTTTCAATTGTTATGAGTGTCGAAGTAGGTTGTTTGGGTCTGTCGTTTTTATATTCCATGGCCTTTACATGAACAATTCGGTTATAATAAATTTGTATGATTAAGTGCAGTTTAATTGTAGCGTAAACGGGATGTGTAAATTGTAGGCCTAGGTATTTCGGAAATGTTGTCATGTACACAGCGACTCATAGGTTAGACCAGGAGCACAACACTGTTTGGTTGGGCAATAAAAACGGTTGAAATTATTGTTCATATTTATTACATCCTACTAACTGACTTATTTTGTGTTATAAATCAAACATGCAAACAAGTTATTATAATGCTATTATGGTGCGAAAAGAATAGGACAAATTGGGTAGTCAGGTAAGAGTGGAAATGTATAAAAATCATGCAGAACACCAACGAAAAACGCAGTTATATTATTTAAGATTTCGAAAATGCTTTAAAAATCATTTATTTTAATACAGGGGCCTTAGTAAATTTTTCAAAGGACTGGTTATATGTTGATTGATCGATTGATTGGTTGGTTAAATGGTCTATTGGTTGATTGGTTGGCTAGTCGGTTGGTCGGTTCGTTGGTTGGTCGGTTGGTCGATTGGTCGGTTGGTCGGTTGGTCGGTTGGTCGATTGGTCGGTCGGTCGGTTGGTCGGTTGGTCGGTTGGTCGGTTGGTCGGTTGGTCGGTTGGTCGGTTGGTCGGTTGGTCGGTTGGTCGGTTGGTTGGTTGGTCGGTTGGTCAGTTGGTCGGTTAGCTGGTTGGTCGGTTGGTCGATTAGTCGGTTAGTTGGTTGGTCGGTTGGTCAGTTGGTCGGTTAGTCGGTTGGCCGGTTGGTCGGTTGGTCGGTTGGTCGGTTGGCCAGTTGGTCGGTTGGTCGGTTGGCCGGTTGGTCGGTTGGTCGGTTGGTCGGTTGGTCGGTTGGTCGGTTGGTCGGTTGGTCGGTTGGTCGGTTGGTCGGTTGGTCGGTTGGTCGGTTGGTCGGTGGGTCGGTTGGTCGGTTGGTCGTTTGGTCTATTATATTCCTGGTGCACCACCGTGTTTCTGGAACCTCCAGGAAGAGTGGGCTACCGCTTTGTTTTAAAACTGAAATGCTCGTTTCTCCGCTTGCTCAACGCTTCATTCCTTGTCCAGCGACATTCTACTTGTTAGGATGATAATTAAAACACGTATTACAGCAAAACACCCAATCACGAGTAACGACAGGGTTTAACTTTACATTCTATAACGAAGTAAAATAAACCTTATATACAATGATTCAACAATAAGCATTTACACAGTTAGATTTTCAATAAGTTACCACTTTGACTAATTATTAATTTGGTGTTTTTGTCGCACTAACGAAAATAAATTAATTAAGAGTGTTTTGCTATCCCTTACAAAACTGCCACAACGAACTAACCGTTCAACCGTTAGCAATAAACCAAATCCGATGTCGGAACAGCACTCGTAGCTCACGATTCGCTTCGGACGACACTCTAATAACCGCATCGATTTCTAACCAACTGACTACTATTTGTATTTTTTCTTATCCCTTATCCTTCCAAGTCCGGGCGCACCGCCCCTATCATAGATTCTTTTGAGGTTTGTTTGCGTTATCTATTTGGCTAATGGAAACAAGAGTTTACATTGCACTTCAAATGGCGACAAAGTCCTTGGGAATTGGATGAGAAATTGGATCGCAATCCGGGTATATTTTCATATCATAAAACACCTGGTTACAATGCGTATGGAGATATGCACTGTGATGTTTATATTGACTGAATATTGTGTATCTATGATAAACGAACATTTGGCTTGTTTATCGCGTATTTATTTTAGACTTTGGATTTTGGGAATTGAGAATTGAGAATATAAAGCATATGAAGATATGCGTTGTTATGTCTGAATTTTAAAGAACTGAATTCAATGTTCGACAATTGAACATTTAGTTCAATTTGCTTGACATTGAATTCAACATCGACCCCGGGACATGAACGGATGGCACAGAACGGGAATCTGATTAGAGGGCAATGCGTATGTGGGAGGGACATGGTAGGCTTCTTGGAGCACTACAGGTTGGTTAGCCATTTGGTCAGTTGGTTGATTAGTTGAAACAGTAACTCTTTTTTGAGTGTAGTGCTTTCCTACTGCCGCTCTTTATTTTTCCTATAAAAATACTGGTTATACATGTATAGCGTAATGCGACGATAGTGAATAACGTGTGATTCGAACTGACGCTATAACGGTTAGAATCACTAAAAATGTAATGAATGCTCAACACATCAGGCCACTGCCGCGTGTGCGAATTCGATTTCTAAACTCAAATAAACTCAACTGATGTGGAATTGTTATGTTATCGCTATGGTATACGGCTCTGATGCTTTTGCTTATTCGAATTCCTTTCAGTGTCCTTCACTATTTGCTTGCGTATTGTGTGTGTATCTGTTAGAAACGCATTACTATCCCCTCCTCAGTAACTTTGTTATGATCAACGTCGTGTGCAAAGGACGGAGTGAGGAACGAGCGAACGAGAGGATATCGGAGCAGGCGAGTGTGTCGGTGCTCTATGCGGAAATCGTGATCGAATAGTAAAGCTCTGTTTACCTGTGGGAGATTGTGTGTTGTGTGTATACAGATTACGTCGGATTGTTGCGTTAAGCAAGGATAGTGAAGACGGTGATTTGACCATACGATGAAACGAGTGAAAAGCGAAGCATAAAAGCATCAGGCGACGTGTGATTCGAACTGACGCTATAACGGTTAGATTCACTAAAAATGTAATGAATGCTCAACACATCAGGCCACTGCCGCGTGTACGAATTCGATTTCTAAACTCAAGTACACTCAACTGATGTGGAATTTCTATGTTATCGCTATTTCTCCCATCTTTCTGATAGTATACAAATCCCACAGAGTAGATGTGCTAGTCAGCCGGACCGATTCCTGTTGATAGAAACAAGTGATAGTTAGATGGAGAAATACGATGGGTGGGTTAGGACTGCCATTTAAGCGTTTCCAAGTGTAATTTAACTACTTTCTTAATATTCGGTCAAGCATTGCCTTGCTGCAAGATGACTTTGTCGTGTCCCTTGTGCCTCTCGTTGTATTACATATTGTCTTTAATGCTTAGTTTAAATACATCAATTGCGTTCGATATCAATTGGGTGTGATTACTTCAGTTAGTTTTAACAGATCATTTTAACAACTACAGAGTATGAGATTGGAGTCGCTTGTGCGCCAATGAAAAAATTTGCCACGAACTCTGTGGTAAGAAGCGCAAGAAAGATAAAAAAATGTATACACAAGGGCAATTGACATAACAATCACACGGCTTAACCCACTCACAGCCAACTACGAGATATACCATAGTTTGCGTTACGAATTGACATTGCTTGTAAATGGTTACAGAATAACATTATAGCTGTTCGTGGTAGGATTTTTTTTTATTACACTAACGCGGGCACAAACGGGGATTTCGGAGCACCCTCAAATGTCAGAGAACAGTGCGAGCAGAAGAAAAGGAAGAGGGTAAGGAAAGGAGGTTTCGATGCGCATTGGACTTAAATGCCTGGGCATTACAACAATGAGTAAACACATGCTCAGGTAGAGCATTCCACATTTGTGTGGTTCGGCTGAAGAATGACTTTCAATGTTCATTTGTGCACCTGAAGTTGACTTTCAATGTGAATTTATGCGCATTCTCAGATTGACAGGAAGCACAGAAAAATACCTGAAGAGGCGGAACACATTCAGCAAGTTCAGCTAAACAACTACCGTGAAAATACCTATAGAAAAGCCAGTCTCCTTTCTTGATACGTTGCGCCCATGTTCTAACGTCGGGTTTGATCGACTTGCAGCTGAGTCGCCAATAACTTTCTCTGCTCGTTTTGCATCCTATCGAGCACGTGTAGTGCAGTGCCTGACCATACATTTGGCTGCGGGGGCACACTGCCCCCGCGTGCCAAATAAAGTCCGTTCTAACGTTCCCCTTCCAATTGCCGCGGGTACAGCGTCGGAAATAAATAGAAGAGAAAACATTCGGGCGCAGTTCGTGAATAAAAACTAAACAACTTGTGACAAATCCTAAAATAAAATAAAAAGACCCTCTCGACCCATCACCTGTCCATTTTGCTCGCTTCTTGTGGACGTGCCGTCGGAGGAGTAACTAGTGGGGCGATAGTGAACCGGTGCCATACGTTGGTACATCCACATCGCTCACCCCACAAATGTAATTCTAGTAAAAGGCTGGATGCAAAACTTTGTCGAAGGGTTTCGAAATATTCAGTGCAACAACCTTGCTTTCACCGAAGTAGTGGATGGATAGCTCCACTTTGCGGTAAGGTAAGCTATCAAAACTCCTGTGGACTGACTGCTACGAAAACCATATTGACGGTCATTGAAGAGGTTATTTGATTCCAGATATTTCGAAAGTAAACGCTAAATGAGATATTCCATAATTTGTCCCCTTTTTTGAGAATTAGCTGAATATTCGCCGACTTCCACCTATTTGGGAAAAGGGCCAGTAGCATAAGATAAACGGAAGAGTTCCAGAGTGGTTTATCGAGTGAAGAGGAACATCTCTTCAAGAGAATTGGAGAATGCCGTCAGCTTGCGTTTAGCTCCTTGAGTGCGGGGGTAACAGTACGCGTTCGGAAGTGAATCCGGTTCATGGTGTGGTGCTTCTGCACAAGTTGAAGCGGAACTGATGTGGTATCAGACAGCGTTGAGTTCGCTACAAAATGTTCAACTAGTAGATTCACTTTCTTTGTTGTACTGGTGATTGGTATTGTCATAGACTCTTTGCGAAGGAATGAATAAAGAGACCGAGTTTTAGATGTTTTTCAGAATTGCCCAGAAGGTTCTACTACCTGTGAGAGAGTGTAGTTTCTTTTGTCTCACTCTTTGGGTATGCAAGAACTTTACGCGTTGAATATGCGCATTCCAGTCATTTATAGCTCTCCTGAATCTCTTCCGGTTTTTCTCAGCATTATTTGATTTATACAACCGGAAGCTCAACTATTAAGCCTTAATAGATTCTCTGCAGCCAGAATCGAACCACATATTTCTCTTGGGTTGTATACTCTTTACTCTGTGTGGAATAAAGATTCGCATAAGAAACGAAAATCGTGTCTGTCAATATATCCGCTTGATTGTCAACATCGTTATTGAGAAAAGCTGTACCTTCCCAGAAAAAGTCCCCAAGACCTTCCCAGTTAGCTTTCTCATAGAATCGTACTTTTTTCTTTTTTTTTTTTTTTTTTTATTAGACTTCTCTCGGGAGAGGCGAACCTATAGCGCCGAGTGGGTGCCCCGAGATGCCATCAAATAACTGTTGTAGTTCTTTTTGAACAGTTGCACGTTGTAACGCTCCGGGAACACTCGCGTGGGAAGGCAGTTCCACAGCTTCCCCGCTCTGTAACGGAACGAGTTCTGATACAGGGATGTTCGCGCCGTTGGGAGATGAACCACAAACGGGTGCGATCCGTCGGATTGTCTTGTGGGGCGCATATAAACCGAATTGCGTGGAACAATGCCAAGAATCTCCGAAGAACAGCACCCGTGATAATATCTGTAAAACAGACAGCGGTCGGCTACGCGCCTTCGATGTGATAGCGGTTGTAGTCCCGACGTCAGCGCCGAGTCCCCGATCAGGCGTATCGCTCGTCTCTGTACGCTCTCAAGTAGGTCGAGGGTATGTTTAGGAGCCGAGCTCCAAACATGAGAGCAACATTGGAGCGCGGGTCTAATTTGGGATTTATATAGGAGAAGAAGTTGGGCCGGAGTAAAATATTTCTTGGCTCTAAAAAGATAGTTCAGTTTTCCTGAGGCTGACCTGGCGATACTCGATACGTGTTTAGGCCATGATACATTCCCACAGACCGTGACGCCGAGCAATTTCAAACTTTCCCCAGCCTGGAGGGCCCGGCCATTCATCATCAGCTGTGGAACCGATGATCCAGTTTTTTTTTTTTAATGTTGTATACTGGGTCTTCGTTGCGTTGAAGTCGACAAGATTGGCCTTTCCCCACTGCAGGACGTTATCCAGATCCCGACTCAGAGAGTCAATCTGTCTACATCTCCGCTGGTGCGACGTTGATGCACCAATCGGCCGATCACTCGAAAAGGAGGCAACAAGCGTACTATCATCCGCAAAACTGAACACTTTGTTATCCGTTGTCTCCAACAAATCATTTATGTGAAGCAAGAACAAGGTTGGAGCCAAAATATAACCTTGGGGCACCCCTGAATTAACAGGATACAGATCCGAACACTCGCCGTCCACAACAACCCGGATCAATCAATTCTCGAGGAAGCTCCTCGTCCAGTCGCGAAGCTGATGGGAAAGTCCATACGAACGAAGTTTGCTCAGCAATGCCCCACGGCAGACGCGGTCAAAAGCCTTGGAGATATCCAATGCGATCGCCCTTGACTCACCATGGCGTTCAATCGCAGATGTCCATATATCGGTTATAAGTGTCAAAAAGACCGTACCGGCGAGATCACAGGTGGCTTCAAAAGGCCGGGATCTAGGTTTGAATTCGCGGAAAATAAATTCGCGAACACATTAGCTTTATCCTTTGAATTCGTGACTAACGTCCCGCTGTCTATCACCAACGGAGAGAAAGAGGAGGATGCGAAGTTACCGCTGACAGCTTTTGCCATTGACCATAAGGAGTGCGAACCAGTTGGGCACCGAAGGATCTTATTGATCACCCTGTCGTTGTGAGCCTTCTTCGCGGTATCAATCGCCTGGTTGCACGCTTTTCTGATTCTAACAAAATTCGTTCTGTTGACATCGGTGGGATTGGAGCGCCATTGCTTAAAAGCTCTATTTTTTGCCGCTGTAATCAGCTCGCATTTTTTGTCAAACCAAGGTTTATCAGACGAACTTCGTTTGATGGAATGTGGAATATACATCTCCATCCCCAGAAGAATAATCTCTGATACCGACTCCGCGCATTCGTTAACATCGGACTTTCCGAAGCACACCTCTGACCATGGAAAGAATGCGAAGAAATCTCGCAAATCGTCCCAGTTAGCGGCTCCATACTTCCATACATGGCGAAGCTGCTTTTCGGAGTTTTCTAGTTAGCGTTGCTGTTGGTTACCACTAATTTAGCTGACACGAAGTAGTGGTCTGAAGTGCCCAAGGGAGAAGAACCTTCAATTGTGTATTTGTTTGGGTGGAAGGTGAGAAACACGTCCACTGTGTTGGCATAATGACCATCTATATTTGGTACCCGTGTTGGCTCATTGACAAGTTGAGTTAAATTATTGGACTCAGCAAAGAGCTGAACATACTGACCCTCGGGTTTGTGTTGTCCAGAGTGGCCAAGCCACTGAGAGTTGTGCACATTAAAATCACCCACAATAACGATTTCAGTGTGGGGATAAAGGGTCAAGTTCCTATAGATAGAATCAAATAGAGCATCAAATTCGCTAAAGGATGCACCTCAATCTAAGTTTGGGTTTCTATGGTATAAAGAAGCAGTAATGTATGATATGCCTGTGAACGTTGAGTTTTAGCCACGAGAAATTAAATTCTGGATTAGAGCAGAACTCATATCCGGCAGGAGCTGATACGCAATATCACTTCTTATGTATGTGGCTAGACCACGATGTGGGAAGAACAATGGGACTAAGTTATAACCGGGCATAGTAAAATCAGATATATCTGTATCAGTTTTTACCTGACTCTCGCTATGTGCAAAGGTTTCTAGTTTCTGATTAGAGAGGTGGGCAGATACAGAGGAGAAATCGCATCTGAGGCCCCGAATGTTACAAATGGAATGAATGAATGAAAATTTTATATAATAACTTTCCTTTATTCGAAGCCACATTTAATATCACTTTTTATTATAAAAATAGTAAGTCGGTTAAAGATTTTGTGTAAACCCATATCTTCTACAAAATAAAACCTTGGCACCCAAGGCAGGACATTCCAAATTTGCCTCGTAGTGAATAGATTAAGTTCCAAATTAAAACATCCTCGTATGCACGCGGCCGTGGACTCGTCTGTTGACGCGTTGGTTCTATCATTTTCATGGCGTGGGTTTGAGTGGAGGTGCTTCGCAAACTGAATAACTCCCAACGATTTCCTCCGACTGATCTTGTCGTATTGAACTTATTTTTCATTCCCAATTACAATACAAGGCACAAATCTGCCTATGCCTTTCAAGCAGCTATTAACAAATAAATAACCAAAAGCTATTCAACATCTCTTATGTTCGTACATAAGAAACAGTGATTTTAGCGCCCCGTGTTAATGTAACTCATGGACTTATCAAATGGCCCTCGTATACTTGTTTATATTCTTTTCTTTGAAACACAGATTTCGCAGCCTATACATTTTGTCTGGCGTTCCCCACATGTTCACCAATTTATAATTCTTCGAACGTAACACCTTGTATACACCTAAAACTGGGGACACTTGTTGTTTACCAAGCAACCCAAGAAACGACTAAATCTCCAAGAACCACCACCAAAATGTTACCCCAGTTATCGTGCGACTAGAGTGTTATTAAATTTCATCCTCGCCTAAGTTCGCAGTCTAGTAAGTACCTCACAGAAAGTTCAATAAAATGTATTTCTGTAGTTTAGTTAGTGTTTGTTATTATTTCTATTTATTTATAATATTCATTACTCTCCCTGCTACGACCAGTTTACTGTTGTGCAAATTTGGTATATGCTTTAACGGGGTCCTCTTTCGTGGGATATTAAAATGATGCGTACGTAAAAGGACTCCATCGTCACGCATTCACAGTCACGAACAAATAGTTTTACTAAGACTTTACGACACGCAATCTCCTTTGCTAGACTGAGGGTAGCTATTGTTGATTTTAAGGGTAGCATTAGGGTTGTTTAGTAAGCCGCAGCAGACATCAGAATGTGGTTGATACATGAAAGATATTCTGATTTCCTTGGTGTCCTTGTTCTTAAATTGTATCCAAAAGGGATGCGAACTAGGCCAAGATTTAATTGAGACTTGCTACTTGCTTTATTGCGTATCTTGTTTATTCTACAAACATCTCACAGTAAGGTCAAGATAAACGAGATATGTACACTCAAGGAACGTGTATGGAATTTCAACATTCAATATGAACTCCTGATCTAAACGATAGGTACGAGTAGGCGACCATTTTCCCAAAAGTAATCTTATGCGGTTACTTCGATGTAACGCTAGGTTAACCAACATTCTGAGGAAAAGTTTTGCCATCTGAGTGTAGTGACAGTTACTGCAAGCACTGGAGGGCGTTCCAAGTATTTGACTTTGGCCAGCCGAAGACTAAACTTTCAAGTAGTTTGGGAAGTTACTCGAATTAAATGAAATTGCGGAGAAGATTGTTTAAAAATTCCATTATTGAAAACTGTTAGTGCTTAGACTTGGTTCCTGTCGCCCCATAATAAAAATGAGATTTGTAATGAAATCGTTTCAAGTCGAATGAATGTATTTATTTGTTCGGAGAGGAAAATAGGAAGTTAAGAATATTTCACTTGGAATGGATTTTTTCGTAATTTATTTGCATGCAAAATATAGGGGATGATATTGTGGGGGAAGGAAAGAAATTTGAATATGTTGGATTGAGGTATAGAAAAGAATTCAAAATATTTGTACTTTGTTCTACCATTTTTATTTATTTCTTTACTTCTAGAATATGAAAAGAAAAAGTTTATATATACTAGAGGGCTCTGTAAATGGCAAGCTTTCGCCCACCAAAACGTTTGCATCTTTTTCTGCTTTCTTTTTTTAAATCGTATTTCTATTTCATTTTTAATAATCTTGAGTTAAAATTTTAAATTTCTATACTGAACTCTTGATTAGTTAATTAATAAAGTTTGCAGCGGAGCTACTCACATTACTCTATTTTATTCCAAGCACCGTATCAGTTTCGATTGCTGCATCAGATTTGATTGCTTTCGCACTGTCGTAATTTGTTCCCGTTTAATTCAGTAGTTATTTTTGAATTCTAGCTTCCGCACCAACTACGGATATGTGAAAAAATGTCAGTAGTTATAAATCCTAACCGCCCCGCTATACATATATATATACAGTTATATAGCTCCACTGTCCTTAGCAATGTATCACTCACATGTCACACCGAGCACCCACCCATTTTTGTCAAATTTAAGCTGTAACGACATATGCGATAAATTATACTATCCAAGACACGCACCAGTTTACAGAAAAAAAAGTCTCGATTAGAAAGTCTATTCAAAACAAACATCAGTGGACAGAAGGGCGATAAAATCCAAACCACGGAGCTCGGTAAAAATGTATTAGTAAGGTGTCGGTTTTACCATTAATTTTTAACTAATTATTTTATGTACTGACGGAACTTCTTCCTTTATGTTCATAACGAGTGGATGAATGTCATCTCTGATATCCAATCCAAGTACCAAAAGTATTTTGGCGCCCGGAGAAGTTTTCTTTTCATTTATTTATTGCTTTTTTTAAAATTTTGTTATTGATAGTAATTTTAAAATTCTTTTTAATTTTTTCATATACTATATATATATTTCTTTTATATACTTTATATACGTATATATATATATATATATATAACACACACATATATATATATATATTTATATATATATAAATATATATATGCACGTATGGATGTATAATATATGTATATATATATATGTTTAAAATATATTAAAAAAAAAATATATATATACATATATATATACATATATATATATAAATATATACATATATATAAATATATACATATATATATATATATATATATATATATATATATATATATATATATATAGATTTCTTTTTTAATTATTTATGGAGTAAAAACTTCATTAACGGGGGAGACAAGAGTATTGTATTGCCCAGACAAATTTGTTGGACCTCCCGCGAAGTAAAAAAAAATATTTTGCCCTTTGGGGAGCTTTTTAATCTCCGAACGGAGGAAAGAACTTTTTTTGGTGTCTCACTGAAATGTTTCTTGTTTCTTTTTTTTATTACATCTCACCACTAGTTGCAGTACTAGTAGTGTCAGTGGTACCTCTAATGGAGAGCAAAACCCTGAATAAAAACTCAACTTACGTCCTTCTGGACGTGCTATAATTTTCCTTCTGGATTCCCAGTGGGTCCTGCGATGTATTATTGAACCAAGAACGACTGGTAACGCCACTTTAGCGGAATTGTCTATGATATACGTTGACGCTGGTGTTCCGCCTGAACACTGTAACACACACAAATAAACAACCTGGAACAACGGGCGAATGCACAAAAACACAAAACACAAAGGAATAGTTTCTTGCAATTTTATTTTTATGGACAAATTTTCCTTTTTGTTGTCTTACAGTCGCGATACGAGATCCGTTGTTGATTTCGCACGTAGTTGAGTATATATAAATTTTAAAATGTCATATGTATCTACAAGAGTTATCATGCGAAGACACGCAGCACTAACGATGCACACTCGTCACGCGAATAGCTCCCCGTTGGGATTCCTCGATGGAGTTTTCTATAGTTCTAGGCCTCCTCGGACGCTCGATCAAAATTCGACCTCGCGATATGGATGTTCGGTAACAAAACTAGCTTTCGTCTCGTTGACGATCGAAATCACTCTGCCGCCCTCAACCATATCCTGCTCACACGATACCCAGATTCAAAACTGGTATCTGTATCTATCCAAAGAAAAAAATATTCCCTATTTGCTCTGCTAACAGAACTTCCGAATTTCTGTTAGCAGCATGTTATCACCTCCCACGGGATATTTTTTGTTTCCTGAAAGGGGAAGGTCATCTTGCATACATCATCATTATCGCTGAGAGAGTTTCATTTCCACAGCCTTCTGTTTGCACAGAACATCTGGCGCCCAGACCAGAGATATTCGGCGATTGTTTTGACGTGCAGTCGGTGGGTCTTATTTGAACTTGGTACCCGGAATCGAAATCCATTAGATCTTTATAATGGTGCGAAATTCTAGCGTGGCCGTGGGACCGGAGTATTGCATTTGTTGGCTTAACTCCTCATAAATCATCGGATATCTCGTTGAGATATATTCGATTGCGATAGGTCGTGGCTGCCTTCTGTTGTTCAACGGATTTGGGTGGTCCTCGCGTTAGATTACCCGCACGTGCATCCGTTGATCGGCTCATTCTTTGATGGTAGCAATTCTTTTGTATCGAATTTCGGAATTGCCGGTTCGATGAGATGTTCCTGGGCGCAGGCAGCATGTATGGCATTTTGGGAATTGGTTTTTTTTTTAGGATTAGAACGCATGGATGTTTATGCCTTTGTTTCAGGCATGAAGAGTTATAATTGTTGAGCTTGACCTAAAAAGCTTTGGGAACGTTCAGTTCCTTGCTTTTTTGGTGTCGGTCTCAACGTTGGCTGCGAGTTGCAGGCCCTATCGCGGGCTTTGGGGCACGCGTCTGTGGGCGCGTGCAACGCTCTCAGGTAAGTACGTTCTTTGAAGATAGGAACCTTACCTGAGTAGACTTGTGCGTTCGTAGAACGCTACACCACCCATAGGAATTCTTGGGTGTATGCGCTGTATTTTGGACCGGATATGGCTCACCCGCTCTCATAGTCACAACATTTAAAAGTGATAGGCTACTGACTGTGGATGGATTGAGGTACTTGCTAGTGTGCCTTGCTAGTTCTTTCAGATTCCGAACTATTATCCTTGCTATTTATGATTGACCGTGCAGGTCGACGTCGACATTTACTGCTAACCCTACCTTCTGGGTACTGGTACCGATTGGGGTTACTTGAGAAGTTCTAGTTTTTTCCCAATTTATTCTATATCTGTATCTGTCCACGTATATCTGTATCGGTCCCACAACATGCACAGCTACATCGAACACTAAACAGTCTATGGTTCGATGCCGCCGGTTGCTTGGATGCAGAGGGTTGCTTTGGTTGGGACTCCCTGTGTTGGTTGGGGTTTGGGACTTCCTCTGTTGATTATGTGGCTAAATCGGCTTCAGAGTATTATGCAGCGTTATTGGACAAATTGAACGACGAAATAAAAAAAGGACCCACATAGCGGCGAAAAAAGTTATGTACCATCACGATAACGCACCGTCACACACGTCGTTGAAAGCGATAATCAGATTGGACCAATTACGATTTGAATTGGTTGCTCACATCGTATTCTCCAGACTTGGACCCCAGCGACTATTATCTGTTCCCAAAACTCAAGCGATGGCTCCAGGGAAAGACATTCAGATCGAATGAGGAAACCGATGCGTAATTCGAAGGCTTGGACGTTTTATACTACAGAAATGGCATTAAATTGTTCGAAAATCGCTAAACCAAATGTATCGCCGTCGATGGCAACTATATTGAGGAATACATATAACTTAGACCGAAAAACGCAGGTTTTCATTAAAAATCCCGGGACTTTTCAGCCTATGTAGTACTCTGTGATTCGATGCCGTCAGTTTCTTGGGGGGAAGGGGTTGGCGTGGTCCCTAATTAGTTTTATTCTGGGACGCTCTCCGTTGATTTTATGGCTTAATTAGTTTCGAAGGTCCGAGATTGCATGGAAGTGGTTGTTTTATCATGCGCTCGAGAATCCTTGATGTCATGCCCACATTCACAGCAATCTCGACAGAATGAAGTATTTCGTCTTTTTCGGCACTCGTCATATACGAGACCCCTTTTCTTGGAAAAGCTGAAAATCATGCTACGGACGAGCGTCTTGGACCTGAGCTGGTTGTTTGTAGTCGTACTTGTCATCGCTGCTCTGCTTTCGTACTGAAGTTCCAAATCATATTGGTTTAACCCCACTGTCGTCGACGCATCATACAATTACCAGGAAGACGTTGCATTTGAAACAAAACCGTGTCTTATCCCAGGAAGACGGTAATTACTCGTGCACTATGTACTCGATTCCTAATAAGACGCTACCGCAGTTGCTCGTTGCACAAAGGCACATGAGACGATCGTCATGTGCAAAAGATATAAAAAGCTCTAGTTGAGTCTGTGGCGGTTCTTTAATACATTCCCAAAGAACCGCCCATGCTCTTAAATTAACCACCTTCCTCTTTCCATGCAAACTGATAGTATATACCTGCAATTAGGGGCAGCGTAAGCGCCTCTGCAGCATCATACCTGAGAGGGAAACCTACCCGACGGCATCCACACATTCTGAATTTCCCAGGTGCATATTCCATGAACCAGTTCATCGCCTATCGGCTCAGCCTGTCTTCAATTACGATAAACATTGTTGACATAGCTGTAGCCGATATTCTTTCCATAGGTCACAATTGTATATCCCGCCTATACCCTTAGGTCCGCGACAGTTGCGACAATTACCCTATCAACCGATCATGAATTTGGGCATGGATATGATCATTGTTTAGGTAACCTTACCCATGCCATGCCTATGATGACCCGCCGGAAAACCTAAAGTAAACATACAGTATCTCACTGTGTTCGTTACTTACCCGCATATTAGTTCAAACATATAGCCATCCAGCCTGACCCTTTGCCGCCGTCGACGAGGTTTCTGTTGACTTATGTCAACAAAAGAATTTGCCTCCTTGTGCACCGGAGCCATACGGCTAGATTGGATATTGCCTGCATTGGTGTTTCCAAGGAATCTTAGGCAAATACCATGACGACCCCATTGTGTCATAGGCACATCATATACATCATGTGTGCCACCATTTGATCTGTGAAGTAGCGTTTTTGTTTACTTTGAAACAAAAATCTTTTTCGATCCCTGGCATACATCATCAACGATGTATGGGTATACCGCCGATCATCGCCGTCATCGCAGGGCATTGTACTTGTCCTATACGGACACATATAGAATCCTCCCCTATCGATGCAATTCGCGGCCATTGAATCTGATGGGTCTGGTTACGTCGTGGAGTCAGATTTAATATCTCAACGTGCACACACCCCCCATTCGAGTCGCCAGGGGGTTTTCGCCGTATATATATTTAAGTTAAACAAAAATACCGGAGTTGGATAGTGTCATCCTAAATTAACTCGTAAGAAAAGCATTCCCGTGTTAACACATTGTGTCCAAATAAATAACTCATCGTGTATTAATCCAGTTCGTTTCATTTATTTTGCTTGATGGTGAGCGTAACATCGGTGGATTGACTTGTCGATGCTTTCCCAGTTAGTGTTCTCCCGGTGATTAATTCGCTCGTTAATCACTCATCAATCGTTTGTGCAGCAGAGAGTGGGAAGTCTAGTGAACCCTGCGTCCTTGCCGACGCCCTGACTAGACTTATAACCCCACAAGTCCCCAACTTCAAAATAGTCGCACTTGCGGTTGCTACTCGAGGTAACTCAATTCTGGAAATCTGTTTTGTGTCCAAAAACTTACTCCTCCAAATCACTCGTCCCCAAGTATCGGTGGGTGTACCTGACCACAACGCTGCGATCACGTTCATTCGCAGCTATCGAGCATCTCGGGTTCATATCAGATACATGCCCGATTATGGGCGCACAAATTGGGACAACTTCAATGTCACATTGAACAAAAAACTCCACCAACTCTCTCTTCCCACTGACAGGAACCTAATGACGGTTGAGATAAATAACGTTGCAGCTCGATTTCATGAGATTCTAGTTGAAACTTCGGAGACTCATGTCCGGAAGTACAAACATGAAAAGACATCAGATTTCCCATGACGACGTCATTCTTCGTCTTATCCGGGAGCGTACAAAGCTCTGCAGAATGAGCGTGGCCGCTTTACGCAAATGGAGCAGTTATTGCTATTCATCATTCACAATACACTGATAAAAGAAGGATTGCGAGAATTAGAAGACAAACTAAAGGGTATTCAGATGGATCAAAACGTTTATTAAAATGTTAAAAAGATATGTGACACTTCTCGTATCACTGGGCCAATCACACACAATAGTGTTGTTATTAATAATGACACCAATAAAGCAAATATCATCGAAGAGACCTTTGAAAAGAATCACAGGCTTACATTCGAGGATGGCGACTCGGATACTGATGCAATCATTAGTTTATCATTTCTGCTGGTTGAAGAAATGAAAAGTGGTTTGGTTCTTTGGACGTCCACCAAACTGTCACCATAACCTTTTTGGGGCGAAGATCGGGCTTAGGGTTGTGTTTTGGTTTTTCGCCTGCATCCAACCACTGCCCAGAACTTTTACGGTTATCATACAGAATCCACTTTTCATCACAGGTGACTATTTGGTGCAAAAACGGTTCAGTTTGGTTTCTTAATCTAAGCGGTGCGTAGATTTCCAGGCGCCATAGTTTTTGGGACTCGTTAAGTTCATGGGGCGAGTTTCTTTACCTTTCCTGTAGGAGAAAGGTGTCTACTTATTGTCATTAGGGATACTCCCGTGTTTTGTGCAATCTCCCGCACGGATTTCGTTGGGTCCGCATCCACCGTTGCTCCTACAACATCGTCGTCAACTAACGTATCCGGCTTCCCATGTGGTTCATTTTCGAGGGTGAAATCTCCCGAACGGAACTTTCCAAACCAAGGTCGCATAGTGCGTTCGTTAACCGCTACATTTTCAAATTCGTCATTAATGTTTTTCATCGCCAATGATGCATTATGTGCTATTTTAAATTCATAAAGGAAGAGGGTACGAATTTAAACTGCCGACAGAATGGTAAACAATTCCTAGAAAAAAAAATTGTATTCTTTTTTTATTTTACTTCTTCTAGGCAAACCTATAGCGCTGAATCAGCACCCTGAGATGGTATTTTTTCTCGACGGGGTCCGTCAGCCAAGCTCCGAAAGATGCTCAAAGATTTCTGCCAACCATTTCACGAAGCCTGTAGCTTAATGGGGTGGGATTTCATCGGCCGGCTGGGTTTTGGGACCCACCTACCACTCAGTAATTGTGCCGAACTACACAACAGCAAGTGTCGTCAGTTGAACCTAGGTTTGCACAATCAAACGCAAGGCACAACCTCCTCACCCACCCAACCATTGAGGCGGCAACTTGTAACGAACCCTAAAATTCTCACACGTCAAGCACACGTACCATTTTCATCATCATCGGCACACAACCGGGATCCGGTCTTGGCCTTATTTAGCAAGTCTCTCCACCGGTATCCGGTCCTTATCCGAGACTTGTTAAATTGTCCATAATTATCTGGTTTCTGGGCAAGGTTATTAGCCACGTACCATTTTACTTTATAAAAAAATGTAACGTTCTGGCACAGCTGGCACACTAGAGAACTTCTTATTTCCGACTGAGCGAAAATCGGACATTTCATGTGATACAACCCAATACGTATGCTTGGGCCGCAGTTTTGTGTGCACCTATCCAAATAAGCCTTATAGTCTCTGACCACGTTAGTTAAGTTGAAGTACAGGGTGTCCCAAAAGTTTTTTTTCAAAACAAACATTTGATACGATCTTTGGGCGTCCATTGCATATAAGTCTTAATATTTTTCGTTATTTTACTGGCTGTACGTGTCTGAGAACTACCCGACATCTGTTCGCATTTATCGATGCCATGTCTGCTCAGATATTTGTTTTTAATTAATTATCTATTTTTTATTGTTCCAGAGAGCGAGGTTTGTTGTTGTATACGTTGAATTGTAAGCATCCTCAAAGGAAGATGTTCATTAGTATCAAGTTGAAGCTATGTATAGGTAAATTTATGTGACCTTATCGAAACATGAATTTTTCTGGAAGATTTCCCAGAACAACTGGTAAAGACGTTATAGCGTTTGGGATGATAGTGAAGAACGTGTGATTCAAACTGACGCTATGACAGTTAGAATCACCAAAATTTGAACCAAAGCTTAACCCATCAAGCCAGTGCCGTGTGTACGAATTCGATTTCAAAATTCAAATACATGCGACTCATGTGGATTTTGTTATGTTATCGCTATGGTATACGACTCTGGTGCATTTTCTTATTCGATTTTCGTTCGGCGTTCTTCACTATTTGCTTGGGTATTGTGTGTATCTGTTAGAAACGCCACACTACTCCCTCCTCAGTAACTTTGTTACGATCAGCTGCGTGTGCGAACGACGGAACGAGGAACGAGCGAGCGAGAACTCGTCTGAGCAGGCGAGTGTGCCGGTGCTCTATGCGGAAGTTGTGATCGTGTCGTGAAAAAATGTTTTACTACGGGAAAGTGTGTGCTGTGTGTACACAGATCACGTCGGGGTCACCAACTATAGTGTTTTGGATGATAGTGAAGAACGTGTGATTCGAACTGACGCTATGACAGTTAGAATCACCAAAATTTGAACCAAAGCGCAACCCATCAGTCCAGTGCCGTGCGTACGAATTCGATTTCAAAATTCAAATACATTCGACTGATGTGGATTTTGTTATGTTATCGCTATGGTATACGGCTATGGTGCATTTTCTTATTCGATTTTCGTTCGGTGTTCTTCACTATTTGCTTGGGTATTGTGTGTATCTGTTAGAAACGCCACAACGTGTATTACATAAATTACGATTAAAGCCAAGAAAATCATGCAAATGAAAAAGTTGTTAATAATTGCCACACATAACATATCACATTAATTGAAAAATAGTTGCCGAAAGGAGAAATCGGAAGTCTCACTAATTGGCTGACGGGTGGTCTCCTTATTTTATCAATTTCCTGATTGCCTAGGTCGCCCCGTCCGTGGTTGATTATAATGCAATATTCTCAAACTTCTGTATCCATGTTTTGATAAGTGGAGCCCGGAAGGTTGTTGCGAAACAGATTATGTTACAAAATCTCTGCCACACAACAATAGTAGAATTATTGTTTTAGTAAAATTCGCTCACGCACCATTCACGTTGCACTCTCAGGAAATGCTTAATAGCGCCTGAATTCCCAACTCTGGAGCTGGCTATCCTCATATCGTTGCATACGTATAGGGAGCAAAACTACTTTTGGGCCACTCTGTATTTTTTTATATCTTTTAAGACGCCCTATACGTTTGACCACATTTTTCACGGCTTCAAATATGGTGATTTATAAAAATTAAGACTCTGGCTGTTTCAAATATTCAACGTTACACCAAACTGCATCTTCAGTTGTTAAAGGTAATAATCACGATTCGAGCAGAATAAAATCCTCTACTGAAAATCAAAAAAAAAAAAAAAACTGACCAACAGCCTCCTGAGGAAACTAATATTAGAAGTTGGAAGAAGTAGAACATTTCTTTAACCAGTTGGAAAAGAGTTCACCAAACTGACGTGGGATTGAAAATGTTCTGTGAATGAAATTGTGTTTTGAAGGAAGTTTCATCTTCGTAAAATGAAAGAAGGAAATCCATCCTCTCATCGACAGTTTCTAAAAACGCCAGAATCGCTGCCGGAGTTTAACGTATAGCAAACGAGGAGGAAGAATTTAGCATCATTTCAGTTTTTAATAACAGAGCACCACATGTTCGCTGTTTTTGTACACAGTGGCTAGTTAAATTTATTAATTGACTATCAAGATACTCGTATGTAAGACATTTCCGCCATTCGATTTTAAAGAGGAGTTTTCAATACGATTGCTAGATACCGAGATATATATTAGACTAATTCCTGCAAACATTGCACGGGAGAATAGATTCGGTAACCATTTCCAGTTTATAAATACTAAATTTCACAACGCAAACTACTTAGCCATCTTATCTTTCTGTTAAGCTAATAACCAAATGGAAAATTAACTCACTCGTCTTGGCGGTATATTCGCAAAGCCCCCCTAAGCCGGCTATTATTTAAAATTCGAATTACCAATTGCATAAACAAGCTTTTGCATGTGCAACCATAAACCACAAGCCAAACATCGTAAGCCGCTAAGCCATCAAGAAAAGGGGAGCCAGTTTGACAGAAGCCTCGTTTTTCCGGGGTGTGTTGGTTGAATAATCTCATTAAAATTGTGACCTTATATAACAGAGGCGATGTAGCACGCAATCTACCACTTGAACCTTGTATCTAACCTACGGTTCGCTAACTTCGAAATGCCACGAGTTATTGAATTGAAGTCTATCTTGAAAAACAACAGCTTTGCCTGTTAGTCTAGGGTACGTAAAATAATATTTTATGTGACCCTGATTTATCGCAAATCCGTCACTCTAGTGGAATTTTATTGGCCACTTCCCCAAGGACAACGGTGTGAAAGAAACCATGGCACTCCAACGGATACATGAAGGTAGACACATAAAAACGATAGCAAGGGAATAACCTCTTCATTTCCTGGGGACATGTTGAATTGAAAGGATTTCTGAGCTTAGATATAATTGAATGGATATCAATGGTATCGAGGGATTTTCAGTATGTTGTTCAACATCCTGCAAGTGGCAACGAGGGTCAGAAGTACATTGAATTCGGGCTGATTGAACGATTACCATAAATTAACAGAATGAGGCTAACAAGAGGACAGAGGAACGGGTTGGTTCGACAAGTGTTTCAGCTTTAGCTGTCGAATTGACACATTGATTCTAGGATTTGTATCGGTTGGTCTCAAATTATTTCCAAGATAACTTTTTAATACGGAGTAAGTGATCCATGAAAAGAATTTATGCCAATACCCTGTAGTAAACCGACGAAGAAATTGTAGTACCCAGGCATTGGTTTAATTGGCCGAAAAATAACATTGTGTAAAATTACACACATGAGTTCGTTTGACTTGAGGGTGGTTGTGAATAGTGAATGAAGATTAGGGAATTTGTGAGGTATGGATTTGCATTTCACATACACACGTCACCTGCTTGACTCTCATCCTTACTATATTGTTGAATTATGTCAGACCAATCGTTAATAATCCTCTGTTCTGAAAAAAAGATATTGTGACTAAGTGTTTCTCGTGGGAAAACACATTATATTCATTGTATACATTTCCACAAAATCGTTTATAGGCCCGACCACCGCTAATGAAAACAATCTTAAGTGTTCAATTGGTGAATGGTAATAAATTCTTTTCGACTCCTCGATAGTATAGTGGTTAGTATCCACGCCTGTCACCCGGAGGCCGGGGTTCGTTTCCCCGTCGGGGATCCCCTGGCGCAAGACTGATGACCTTGCCCGGAAAACAAATTATCATGGAAAATTTAACAAGCCTCAGGACTTGCTAAATAAGGCCAAGACCGGTTCCCGGTTGTAGTGCCGATGATGATGATGAACAAATTCTTTTCGGCTTCGCACTTTAGAAATTCCTATGTTTCAATACGTCCAATTCTTTTTTGGTTGTTCTTCCTCATAAAATACAAATCTTAACTAGTTTGCTATGATTGGTTTTGCGTAATGTCCTTTAAAAGGAGATTTGGTTATGAATAGTTTGCCTAGAGAGTAGAATTCCGAAATAAGTTGCGGGAATATTTTAAATACCAGGCAGTGGTATTCAAACCATCAATAATGATACACACATCCTCTTCCATATTCAGCCTTCTCTACAAGCGACATGCTCAGAAACTTTTTTAATAATATTTCTGGGTTTACAGCTTCAAGCCCACCACGCCAAAATACCGTATATGATTGTCCAACACTCACTAATTTCCTAAGGCCGTTGATTTTTCAGATAAATTTAACGTGGTGAATTCCCTGTAATAATTGGAATTCCAACGAACAAACGTCCGGAATTCGTTCTGAATCGCCATAATGCCTCTGTGGGGGTATAAGATTCGTATGCCAACGTATGGCACGTATTCCTTATATCTCCCATCGATCCGTGGGAAAAATTTGTTCGAATAATCACGTCCGAAAAGAGTTGCTCGTAACCCCAGGTTTGTCGTATAGCCATTCGTCTCTCAAAATGCGGCATCGATTTATGTTCATCTTTATTGAGGAATGTGTAATTGTAAACATTTATGGGACGCACGTCCACTTCCTGGTTGTACCGAATCCGATGCGCATATTGGCCGACATCTCCTTCGAGTGGATAGATAAATAAACGATTGAAGTCTAATTCGAATAAGTGAGTTAAGACACCAAAGTAATCAATAAAAAAGATAACAGATAGCACTGCCAGCAAGCGTTTTAATTTATTGAAAATATTCACTAGTGAGAACATCCCAATGCGGTCACACAACACATAACTCTACAACTAAAATTCGGATGTCCGCGGACGAGCGTGTGCATGAGCATGCACACGCGTTGGCAATTAGCGACACCACCTCCCTTGATTAAACACGTTAATCGACTAACTCAAAAGGGAAGAAATTGGATACAACCAAAAGAGAACATACTTCTGCTCTCCCATTGCCACGTTCTTCGATGTGTGGTAGGTTACATCGGTAATCTGATGATCGAAGAGAGCGGGACAATAAGAGAACAGAAACATGCTGTACGATTATCTTGGGGTGGATTTGGTTGTATGTGCATGAATCAATGTAGTTCTGAGCGGAACCCATTGACCTGATTCGGTAGTATGGTGAGTTCAGTGTACATTGATCCATACGGAGACAGAACTGAGAAAGAGAGGAGAATTAAGCTGATGATATTCACCTGCAAAAAGAGAACATTGATCCCCAGCGAATGAAGTGTCTGGAGAAAAGCCGAAGTAACGCTAGGGAAATATTATCACGTGATTCAATCGAATGTGGTGATAAATTTCCCAAGCGGATCTGCAATGATGCGACAACTTCGTCCGGCTGGATTTGGTTGTCGCTAATCGACATGGACACGAGTTGCCGTATGGCAAAAAAGGTAAGCTAAACTCATTTATGCATTGTCTCCGTGGTACAATGAGTTTAGCTATGTGTCCTTGGTGGAAACATGCTTTGCAGGTGAACAGGTAAGTAGGGGGAAATAGGGTTGATTTGACGCGCTGAAAGGCGGTCGAAATTAGGTCGGAAATGTTGGTTGGAATTGTGGGTTGTTTCTCATGTAGAATAGAGAAACCCCCCACACCTCCACCTAATACAAGTCGATTGTTTGGGGAGTTCAGCGATATTCTTTTAGGGTAGGAAATGCCTGTTTTTCATCAGGAGTCTATAAATGTCAAAGCACAGCGCGAACAGGACAAGAAGTAGATGATAAGAAAACAGGGCATCAAAGTACCTTGTCTGGATATCAAGGTGTTGAAAGAATGCATGATCAGCCAAATCATTCCACATCCCCGTAGTTCGGCTCCAAGACCATTGATTGTGTATGCTTATCTGTAAGTCTAAAATTAACGTGAACTAATGCCAAACCTTTTTGAGAACAAGTGGGACGTGATCTTATTTTAATGATACCGACATATTGTGTAGTACGGTCTATGAGTGGGCCCGTAACGTACGTAACCCTCGACTGTTTTGCGTGCCCGCTCATCACACTTCCTACGGAGCTAACGAACCCATTTCGCGTATGTTACGACAGGCCAACTCTTTCCCCACCTCCTTCGATTTCAACATCTCCACTCCCGCTCTTAAACGACGTCTCAAAATAAACCTGTCCTAAATCCGCCCACTCTCTTCAGTAACCCCTCTACTCTGCAATCCTCTCCTCAAACTAGTTCAGTTGCTCGAATCAGCTCAACCATAAGTTGTCCATAAGTCGCACTGAAGGCCTATTACAAATATAAATAGTAACGACAAGTAATGCTTTTCAAGATAACACCAGAGTAAAAGTTGTCAGCAGGCTTGACAAAAAGCTTTCAGTAAACTCGGTAGAAAAGTTTCAGCAAAATTTGTAGAAAATTGATGCTTTTATGGTCTCGCGTTTTATCCGTGGTTTACAATTCATTGTTACTTGGTGCAAAATATGTTATATCCCGGAAGGAATTCTTGGTTATCTTCACATGGCAAACATACACACACCGACCAAAGTGCAGATCATCAGACGCCAAAGACGTGATCTACGTTTACTACCGCACCCAAGACCTACCGGTCTTGTATGATTTCTTTCCCGCCATCCCTCTATACAAGTAGTTAGAGAACACCTGGACTAACACTGTAAACACTATCCTTGGATACCCTCCTTTTTTCTTTTCTTTTCAGATATCGTGAGACCGAGCCCAACATCTTCACGGATGTGGGTGATTCTGGTTATCGCAAGATGACCACAAGCCAGAGACAAGATGAAGGACACATCAGTACTTGTCTCGCTAAAGTCGGCCCTCTCGCCTACCCATTTTTTTTTTTTTTTTTGTTTTTTTTTTTTTTTTTGGTTATCTTCACATTTGATCCATCTCGTGACGAGTGCACACACGTCCAAATTATCTTCGCGAATAGATAGTATACAACACATAGTTCGTCGCCTGGTGGAATTACTCTGATCTCCGAATGGAAAGTTTTTTGTCGCCCAGAGAAAATTATTTTATACAATAGGAAATCAAACTAAATAGGGGAAATTAGATAGAACATTGTTTGAACAATTTCATGACTGCAAGCGGTGTAACTCTTCAATATACTAGAATAAGACCGTTGTTTTCAAATCGTTTATAAAGGAACTTTAATACTTAATCAACTTATTTGAGGTTCTTCGTCCTGTACAGGACAGCAGGATTTAACGCCTGGCCACGTTAGGACTTTCAAAATTTTGCTGACGGAATTTGTTTATACTGTAAATGTCTAGAAAATCCTCTGCAGTTGGTTGTTTTTTGTTTTTCGTTCAAACATATGCAATTTAATGAAAAAAATCATGTGATGACTTTCAGTTCTCTACCAACGACTAACCCCAAGTTACTTGGTGTGATACTTATGAAGTTGCCCTCGAAACCATCCCACCCACCTCTGCTAAGCAAGCTACTTAAATTTAATTATTAGCAGGAAATCATTAAAAGAACGTTGCATTGCATATCATCCTTGTACAATATATTCACGACCCAAATGCCGCCGGTGCTTTAGAATAAAAATGTCAAGTACGTCGGCACGAACCACTTGTGCAGACAATTAAGCCAATTCTTGGGCAGAACACCAACATAAATGCTCCCCCGGCTTGAGCGGACGAACGAATGAGCTGAACACATACACTGGAGCAGGAGAGGGTGTTAATACAACTTAATGACAGACGGAGAATGAGGAAGGGAGGCAACCGTTTAATTAAAACAAAAGGACACACATATTCGCTTGGTTGGTTTTGTGTTTATCCTCCTGGTTTTATGTGCGATGGAAACGGATTTAAATGGCACTTCCTACGGAAAGTCCTTTGATTTCTGATTGTTGGAATCCAGGCTTAGTAGAGCTATTCATGTATATCCTTTTGAATGCTTGCTTTCAGGTGCACTGCGGTATTCCCAAAGCCCTTCTTCCTTTACTTTGACATTATTCTTGAACAAGGGAGGAAGGCCGAAAAGAAGTGAATTGCGGTCGTGGTTCTACTGCTCGGTAAACAGGCATTATCCGTACTTGTTCGTATTAAGAACTTGACAATTTCAGCGTAGACCTTAAATAATTAAAGTTGTTCGATGGTAAAAGCAGATAAATTGGTAACTTACTTCGAGTGGTAAACAAGGACATACCTTTGACCTTTGTACTGGAAGTATACTACAATGTTTAAGTTTTGGAGAAACGAGTACGTTGGTTGAGTACAAGCGGGTCACGTCTATGATGGGGTGATAAAACATTGTCCCACCCAAGCACCAATACAAATTTACGACGTTACGACTTGCATTTTAGATGTTGTTAAAGGGGGATGTACCATATCTAGGTATTTCAAAAATATCCACATAGAGCGTAGCAGAGGACCTCAAGGACATTATGTTTTCTAAATGCTGGCGGTAGTATTAGTGCTACTGACATTTGTTATTAAACAATGTATTCCGGTATTCAACCGCGAGGTGGACTACAGTCATACCGGCAGGATTGAAATCTACGCTAGGTCTGTTTGTCGTATGTATTTTCAAGTATAGTAACTCAATTAACAGCCACAGTTTGGCACTTCTTACGAATTAATACGCCGGGTAACTTATTAATTCGTCCTTCATACTTGGAGGGAGTATTAACTTGAGTACGAAGCTTAATAAGTCTGTTTTCATTGTAAACGACGGAAGAGTTAGGCGTCACATAATATAGAAAATAAACTTGTGCGCGTAAGGACTTTGTAAACAGAAGAAAAGTTTATCGTAAGGGTAATTACAAGGCTATTGTGCAAGCGTTCAGATACGCAAAGCACATAATAAAGGCAAAATTCATTCGGGGCATTAGTAGGCCAAACAAATGGAAAATTAAAAAATAAAATAAGCTTTTTTTTCTTAGCCTTCCATAAAACTTTAAAAAAATTGTTTTTACATTCTATAAGGGTAGCAAAAACGTTTTTATTTTGGTTCATTGTAATGGTAGACACCTTCGAGTCCTCGAAAGTATTTTAATTGTATCTTTACAGATATCAAATCGTAAGGCCGACGAATTTAAAATAAAAAATAAACTTCAACTTAAAAACGTGTTTCTTATGGATGAAATTCACCACCCCATATTCAAAATAAAAATAATTACATAAAATAAAGTAATAAAAAAAAAACAACAGAATAAATTAAATTATAATAAAATTCTATCAAAAAATAAAATTACATAAAATAAAATAAAATAAAAATAAAAAACAACGAATATTTAAAAAACTACAATCTACCCTTTCACTTATTTTGTCTTGCCAATTTTTTCCTTATTGATTTTTTTACCGAATTGTGGTACACTGTATTGTATTCGGTTTTTCAATAAGGACATAACAATGATCAAAAGGCTTTAGCTGTTGAGCTCATTTGCTCTTATAAGATGTAGGCCAACATCTCTAGACAAAGTTCGCGTCAATGTAATTTGAGAGATTTGATCAAGTAACGTTTAAAGTCATTGTGGTAGTTAAACAGGAGTTTTTTGTAACGCGTTTATTTGCAAAAGTACAGATAAGGTTTTTTACAACATTAGACTAAATGCTAAGCCTCTTTTAATGTATTACGTTTCGATGTAATTTACCGCGTCTGTATGAGCGCTCTAAGTTATTCTAGGTAGATTTGTTTTGTTTTCAATATGGTGGCAAACGGACGGCCACCAATGACACAAGGGAAGTAGTCCCGGGTAAGGCACAACTCCAGCAACTATGCTTGTGGGAAGTGTTCGACGACGGCTGCCGTTGGACACGGCTCGAAGGACCAGGAATGTTTTAGGCTGCGATCCTGGTGCAGAGGCGACCAGGAGGGTGACGTCCAAGATGACGTGCTATAACACTCCTCGGCGAATCACTGAGTTTCAATTATAAACTCACGGGCATGCGACATATGCATACACTGCAACCAAAAATGTCAAACTTTTATTTTCAGTATTTAACTTAGTAAAGCACATAAATTAATCATAGTTTAGGGAATCTGTTTCGATTTAATACCGTGACGCTGTATGCAGCGAGAGAACACGACTTGTTGACTAGCGAGCAGTGCAGTCGCCACGACGAGCTGGCAGGAACTGACTAAAAACCGTTGGTTACATTTGAAATGGGTGACAGTCCGATAGCGTCCCTAGGCGATGGACTCATTGCCAGCTGGCGGCTGACAGGCGTGTGGTGAATATGCGGGTCGGGGAGTGTACTAGACGGTGAACGTACTAGATTCTCCTCCCTGTATTTAGTTGCGATCCCCAATGTTACCTTTGGGTGTAGAGTATTTCAATTTTTTATTGTTTTTACTTTACACAAAATTAACAAATTATATCCGAGAAAAAAAGGAAACCTTGAATCTGCTTACATTATTATGATTTCTACGTTCTTTTTATTTTTTTCTTTTCGTTTATATATATATATATATATATATATATATATATATATATATATATGTATATATATATATAAAAATATATATATATAAATATATATATATCATCATCGGCACTGCAACCGGGATCCGGTTTGGGCCTTATTTAGAAAATCTCGGGGCTTGTTAAATTTATTGTTACGGGCAAGATTATTAGCATAGCGCTATATATATATATATATATATATATATATATATATATATATATATATATATATATATATATATACATATATATATATACATATATATGTATATAATTATATATATATATGTATATATATATATATGTATACATATACATACATATACATCTATGTATTTTTTTTAATTAGGTGTACATTTAAAATTTTTTTAAATTTAACATATATATATGTATATACATATATATATATATATATATATATTTATTTTTACCTTTATTATTAATTAAATTTAAAATTAAAAGAATTAAGGAGTAAAAAGTAGAAAAAAAGAACTGTAGAGATAAAAACAGAAAGAAAAGGAGAGAAAGTGTTTAAGCCATTATATCTAAGGGGAGCGTGTAGCCTTATCTTCGACGTTAAGCCACCAAGAAGGGTGAACAGCATGTCTATTTAATTTATCTTGTTCGCCAATTGCTCTGCTGAAACGTAAGCGGTCCACGTGACGGGGTATGTTGTTATCTTGCAGTACCCTTTTGTCCCTAGCTCCACCGAGCGCATAGTATATGATAGGGACTCCATGAGGCCATTTTTGGCTAATAGAACGAATGCTTCCGCATTGGAATGAATCCGCGTTGGAAAGCATTCTCCAGGTATGCATCGTTTGGATAGAAAGATCCCGAGATCAAGTTGGTCGTTGCTCTTGCAATGTGGAAGCGTATACTTTTAATTATGAAGTTACCTATCCTGTTTAAGCCTTCCATGTTATACAGGCCTTTATTAGGATAATACGTTGTATACTGTGATTCTAGCTTTCTGTAGATTCGGCGACAGGGACGTGGGCATTGTGTCTCAAATACACGACGTTTTTTCATATAGCAAGAGGCTATGTTAAACCATACCGGGCAACCGTACACCATTATAAGTCATATGAGTGAGGTGTATGATATAATTTTGACTTTAGAGACAAGAAGACAATTGCGGAATAATCGACACCTCACAGCATAATGCCGTTTAGCTATAAAGAGCCATTACTATGTGTTTAACAAATTATAGAAATTGGTCGAGTTAGATGCCCAACTATATTACTGCGTCTCTCACTGCCAAAGGCAGGTGGTTTTGTTCAGTAATGGAAAACTTTTTCCAATTTTTTTTATATCAGCCGAAGCGGCGCTTAGGGGTGTCCTGAATGGTATAGTTTCAGTTTTTTTGAAGTTAATTTGTAACTTCTACTTATTACAGTAATTTTTGATTTTGTTGAGATCATCTTGTAAAAGTCTGTTAATGATCTCAATTTTTCTACCAGTTCTGTACACAACTAAATCATCAACATACTCAATAGCATGAGTAAGATAATGCACTAGATCACTAGTGTAAATGTTTAATAGGATTGGAGAATTGACTGCGCCCTGTTGTTGGTCGTTTCTTATGAAGAAAGTCTTGTTGGAAAATGTGTCGCTACATTTTACGACGAATTGTTTTCCCATAACTATGTTATATACAATATATATTATGTTTGCAGGCATGCCCAGGTTGGTTAGCTTATAAATAAGACCTTCTAACAAAACGGTGTCGAAGGCGTTTTCAAAACCAACCAAACATGCCCGTGCACTGCTGTTTTGCTTTATTCCATTGTATATCGGAAACCAGTTTTGACCCGGTATGGATAGTATCATGCCGACTCCGAAAACCAAATTGGTTATCCGGGATAATTTTATTATCCTCGGACCAATTTAACAATAATTTATTTATTATTTTTTCAAACACTTTGCTGATGTTCGGAAGTAACCTAATAGGTTGGGTTGCTACTATCTTTTCCCCGTTTTGAAATGGGGAGGGCTACTGCTGTTTTCCAGTGCATCGGATAATATCCATTGTTGAGCGCGTTATTGCACAGTGCCGTATAAATGTTCATGGCTTGCGACGGTAAATGTTTGAGTACTGTGTTTGGAATTTCGTCAATTCCAGAAGATTTCTTATTTTTAATTGACTTAAAACTAGTTGAGAGTTCGTCCTTTGTTACAAGCAAACTGTTGCCTCGATTTGTAATGCTATAATGTTAATGATAATGTTATTAATCTCACAAAAGATAGTAAAACTTAAATTTTTGGAGCGCCAACTATTAATTGTGTTGCGAGGTGAAATGTGGTTTTTGTAGTGCTTTGTGTTCTAGATCATGATTGGGTTGCACGGCCTCGAAATAGGCACCCACAGCATTCGCTTTTCCTTGTTGATCTTCTATTAATAAGGGTTCACTCTCAGAAATAATATTGTCGGCGGTAATACCTGCGTTTGGAAGTATTTGACAATTCGCTGGTGTTCATGCGATTTTTAACCAGAGAATGTCATTATGATTGCTCCTTCGGAATATCTTATTTATCTGAGGGAACATATTCGAGCAGTTACGATTTATGGTTCTAATCCTGTTTTCCCATTTTGAGTTTATAGCTGTTTTGTAGTTTTCAGGAATCAACGGTTGAAGGTTACGGAACACGGGTTTGAGTGTCCTTATTTCCGGGTTTTATCGATCGGTGAAATCCCGATGGAGGAGTTTCAGTCTAGATAGGAGAGAACTAGCCTGCAATTACGCAGAAAAAGTCGAAGTACTTTTCATTGTATAAGTAGCCATGATAATAAAAAATATTTTGATAAAAACATATAATAGATTTCTAAATTATTTATTTTGGTATCGCCATAAAAGTCATAACATAATTGCAGAAAAACAAATTACCGTGAAGCGGGGATAATTATTATTTTATTATTTATTGGCCTGTAGGAACCCGAAAGTTCATAACCGCACCGACTCGACTCCGCCATTGTTCCCTGTCCCATGCGCTCTCCTTACACGTTCGACCATCCGATCCAATCTCCTCGAGGTCAAACCTAACATTGTCCTCCCATCTCCGTCGCGGTCGCCCTGTCGGACTCTTTCCCGTTGGCTTACCGTCAAGAATTGTACGCACGGTCCTATCGTTGCCCATTCGCACCACGTGTTCGGCCCATCTTAATCTTCGCAACTTGATTACTCTCACTATTCCAGGTTTGCGGTATAACTCTTCCAATTCGTGGTTATGGAGTTTCCTCCATTTTCCTGCCTCCTCGTCATATTTACCTCCAAAGATACCCTCAAAACTTTATTCTCGAATACGGGGAACTTATTTTCTTCCCGTTTTGTGAGAGGTCATGTTTCGCATCCGTATAGAACTATCGGCATGATTATGGTTCTATAGACATGGAGCTTTATATTACGTGATAGCAGTTTGGATTTCAGCAGTTTACTGACTGTGTGCCAACTAGCGTTGCCGGAGTGTAGTCTTTTGTTAATTTCCTTCGACATTTCGTTACGTGCCGTCAGTATTGTTCCCAGGTGTTTAAATTCTTTGATATTTTCAAATATCTTGCGCCTAATGTTTATGTGTGTTCTCTGAAAATGGTGTGGAAAATGGTTTTACAAATTAATTTAAACCTGTCAGTTTCGACAAACTTAATTTCCTCGAGGATTTCCTTGGGTGGAAATTCCAGATCTACTACTTGGAGTAACATGGAGTTTGTTTTCTTCGATTTAGGTGTGTATGTAAAATACTCGCTTTCTGCTCTTTCTAAAATTGTTTTTAAATTAATTATAGTGTTCAATATAGTCACATGCTACGCTATATTTTTCAACTTAAACAGGGGGTGGCATAATCGAAATGTGTTTAACGAGCTACCCATCGGCCTGTGTTAGTTACTTGAGCGCAACTTCTGTTGCTGTCAACATGACATATTTTTGTTCAGTTTTTATAACATGTCCATGACAACAGGATTACAAAGGAAGTTATAGTATGAAAAGTGACTTTAGGCAGAAGAAGGTGTACGTAAGATAGAAAAGACCATAAAAAAAAAAGAATAACGAAAAAAAAAGTGAATGCCAAATATTTGCAAGACCCAAGAAATACAGTGCGCATACACCTGAAAAGACCAGTATAATGATAGTTTCAAAAAACAATGGTACAACACCACTAGAATGGGTTGGAAACCTCTTACACTTTTTATAACACAAGTTTGCAAGTATTATGTCTTATTTATAATATGAGTTACCTTACATCTCAAACAAACACGTCGTTGACCCTTGAAATACACAAAATAGCCATATGGTGAATTTTTCAAAACTCCGCATTTATTATACTTTGGCGGGTCTAACATATTACACACACGGAGCCACAGTGAAGGACAGTATCGAGAGGGAATCGAAAATTAAATCAATATACCAGAGCATTAACGCAGCAATCTTGTGTCGTATGTTGAATTGAGACATCTTCGCACAAGCGTGGAGATTTAATGTGTAGATGCCTTGATTTTAACCTTTACACAGTAGTTATATTCAAATCACATTCCTCACTACCATCGGTAAAAACATTTTAAAAGCCACGAATACATTTTTAGGCTACAAAAAAAAAAAACAATACCATTTTATTTACCAAAGCAACTGCTGAAAGACAATACGCCCATATCTTCCCTGATTCAAACCATCTAGCTCCTAGATGAGTCAAAATCGGAACCAGGTCAGATCACAGTATTACGTCTCACAAAAGAGATTTTTAGGCACACTGCAATAGCAAAATACAGTGCAATAGAAGAAAGAGGGATCTACGTTGGTCTTAATTGCCTGACGGGGCAATACCCGATCATACAGAGATTCGTGTTGTTCGGCTGAAGAACGACAGTGCTTGTTGATATATACGTGTAAATTTGATTTTTACCGCGAACTGATTTGCACTCTCCGACTGGCAGGTATCGGGCGACAATATTTGGAGATGTGGAATCTATTCAACAAGTTGAGTTGAGTAATGAGATTGAAACTTGTAGAAAATAAATTGGCAGAAGAAGTTGCGCCTAAGTTCTAAGAGGCGAATGGAACAAGTTGCCTCTAGAGCTCTAATAAATGTCACCTATGTTCCAAGGTCGGAATGAAATAAGTTAACTTTAGAGCTCTAATAAGTTTCACACCTCTTTCGTCGTTTCTTTTATTGAGCACATGCAAACCTATTTTAGTAGCATCTGACTAAATACAGCAATTGAGTCCAAACTTAGGACGATTGTACCTCTTGTAATCGGATTCCATGTTTTATGGGGTGAAATGTTTCTTACACCTCTTAAGAAAACTCCGTACATTTGACCTACCATTTGTGGATCCAAAAGAGTGGTCCAATTGATAGTCAAATTGAACGAATGCCAAAAATTTAAAGTTTGTCAGCTTCAAACGGGGCGCTGTGTCTGTATGGGTATTCGTCCTTGCAACAATGGTTTTTAGAGTCATTGAATTTTATTTATTTAGATTATCTTCAATGAGTTGAACACATCTTTCTGTTTTTTATTGAGATTCGGAGAAGACAGTTTAACTGCTTTGAAATAGTTCGAGACACCGAATGAGTTGTCATCAGCAAACGAGTGAATTGAATTGTTAATAATAGATAAGATGTTGCTTACAGAAGTGACGAATACAGTGGACGGCACCGGTGAGATGTTTTAGATGCATTGAATTCAACTAGATGTCTTCCATTATTATGTCTTGCTGAGGACAAGATTCAATGAATTGGTGTTTGATAATGAGTTACTATGTGAAATAATTCAATTAGTTGCTATTTGATAATAACTTGTTGCCATCAGTACACAATTGAATTGAATTGTGGGTAATAAAGAGATCATTTATTAGGTATTAGAATAGAACGGCTGATAGTACAGAATCATTGGGAACATTGGCATTCATTTGATGAAAGTCAGATTTGACACTACCCAAAACCACTAGGATTGACCGCCCACAAAGACAGACTCTTATCCATTAAATCACTAATCGTGTACTCCATGCGCATTTGGATAATAAAACTGGATGCCAAGCAGTGTCGAATAGTGTTAAGATATCCAGTGCCATAACTTTTCTGTCACGAAACATTGGACGTAATGATTCAACAATCAAATCTCCAGTGAACTCATTACTACGAAACTAAACTCGTGGTCATTAAGGAGGTCATTTGTTTCCAGACATTTTGATGGTTAACAATTAAACAGTGACTCCATAAGGTTCAATGGAATAGAAACTACTAGGTCTATAGGAAGACGAGAATGCCGTCTTTTTTTAGGAATCGGTTCGACGTCAGACCATTTCCATCTATTTTAAAGGGGAGGCGTTGCATAGGACAGATAGAAATCCGTGGTTACGTGAACGAAAAAAAAATAATTCTTCGAATATATTAGGAGTATCCTATCTGGGCTGAAGGATTTGTTTATGTTCAGTTGTTTGAATCGGAAAGTGTGCAAGCTCGGAAATGAATCTATCTCATAGCGTGCTGCTTATAATCAAGTTGGGATTAAGTGAAGTGGTAACGAGCTAGCTGACTACGAAATGTGCAGGAAGTAGACAGGCTTACTATATTGCGTTGATGGCTGATTGGTCATCAGCTATTAGCAAAATATTGGTTGAGGAGATAGAGGTTTTGATTTGCTTCTCAATTGCCTAGAAAAGTCTACTACCTGTGGGGTAGCGTACTCTTTTTCTCGCAACCTTATCAAGTAAGTGTTGTGTGCTTTGAATGTGCGTTTTGCATTCAATTACTGCATTGATTCCGCTCTATTATTTCTCTGTATTCTTTGATTACCACAAACGGAAGTTCAACTGTTTAGTTCTAAAAGCCGTTCTACATCCGATGTCCAACTACATATTCAAGTACGCGAAGAAATCCGAATCATCCCAGTTAGCAGTTTACGGCCACAACCACCCATCCCATAAATCTTACCCCTTTGGACCCAGTCTCCACCACTAGCGGCGATACACGCCAAAAACATCCACTAAAGGATGTGACACTACCTAAACAAAAACATTAGCCCATACAACAAATGGTCCCACATAAATGGATAGCAAGCATATCGAACTAAACGTTCAATTTGCGCTAATCAATTAAACTCAAAGCAAATTGAACTAAACGTTCAATTTGCTCACATAAAAAACTTGGAAATATAATAGTCGAACCAGAGGTTCGTCACAAAAATCCCCTAAGATCCAAATGTGCGGACCAGATGTCTTTCTCCAAACAAAATCATTGAGCGTCATAAATATCATCTAGAAATATGGTTACCCAAAACCATTAACACAATCAGCGTCGTTTTCCGTTTTAACCAAACCAAGTTAAAACAAACAACTCGCGCCATAAAACGAACTACATGTACGTTTATCGCCGACCGACACAAAGGATCCTAAATGCTCCTCGGCAAGATTCTTTGTTGATTGTTCTTTTGTGTTTCCTCTTTCGATCCCAAATTTGGGAAAGACGAAGAAAGGAAAATCCTTTTATCTGCAGGGCAAGAAAAGTTTTCGTCCGATGAAAAAAACGGACATCGAGAGAGGTTTTTTGAGTTCGTGTACGAGGAGTCGGTTGATAATAGTAATTCACTTTCGAATTTATAATCGATGTAAAATTAAAAGTTGGTGTCTTGTGTTAACAGCGTTAATAAGTTTGTTTAAATAACAAATAAATAGTTATATGAATTGTAAGATCGGTTTTGTTTAATTATGTCTTTCTCCGTCATCATCGAATTGATCAAAACGATTTGTGGAGATTCAAAAAATAAAAACTATTTCATGCTACGGATTTGCAATCTTTATTATTCGTTCCAATTGCTAAGTGTGTTGTTTTCAAATGTGTATAAAGTGTGTGTGTGGTGTGCAAAGTGGGTGGCGAAAAAGTTCATTACAGCAGTGCCGCACATCCCTACTTGACGAAGCTACTTAGGCTAGGTATTCGTTTGGGATTTAGGTGATTGCACACCGATATTTGACAGTGGTCTAATTTCCAACGGTCCAGTCGTTTCCACGACTTAAATGCTTGGCTCGGATAACAGAAATCGATCTAAGATCTTTGCACAACCAATGCGGTAACCGGCAATTGCCTAGGTTTCTCCATCGATTGAGTCAATTTACAGTTAACAGCGAACGTTTCCGCTAGCTTCCCAGCCTCATTGGTTCCGTTCGAATGAATAATTTCTTTTTGTACATTTATCGAATAATATTACACACTAATTATATAGGGTAGGCCATACATTTTTACAAATGGCACCACTTGATTTCTTAAAAACCCCAAGAGGTAGGGGCGCTCGAGTGGCGGAGAATTGTTTATACATTTACTACGCGCCGCCACCCGTACCCCCCCCCCCCCTCTCTAAAGGCTTTTTAAGAAATCAACTGTGCAAAAATGTATGGCCCACCATATACTATCAACATTTTTCAATAGAGTCTCCTGCATGATCTACACACTTTTTCCAACGATTTGGAAGCTTTAATATCCCGTGTTCGTAGAAAGATTTAGAACGAGTTGTTAGCCAATTACGCACGTGCTCCTCGACTTCGTCATTACTTTCGAATTTTTTTCCTCCAAGTGATTCTCTCAAGGGTGCGAACAAAAAATAGTCGCAGGGAGACAAGTCTGGACTATAAGGAGGGTGTTCGAGAGTTTCCCAGTACATTTCTTCCAATGTATGCCTTGTCAAGGACGCAGTGTGAGACCTGGCGTGGTCATGAAGAAGGATGACATCTCGAATGCGCATAGCTCTTCTTTTGTTTCGATATGTGGCTTTTGCCGACTTCTGATAAGATTTCTCCAACAGTTAAGCAGCGGTCACTTTCAATAAGCTCTCGAACGGCACGGATGTTGTCATCTGTACGACTTGTTCTTGGGCGTCGATCATGACTTTCGTTTTCGATACGTTCTCGTCCACTTTTAAATTCTCTAGCCCACGTATACACACGATTCTGAGACAGCGTATCATCACCAAACTGTGCCTTCAATCGAGAAAAAATATCCGATGTTATCATTTGTTAAAAACTTTATAATAATCCATTGCGCAACAGACCTACGCATTTCTTGCTCGCTCATGGTTGGGTGCTTGATTTGTATCCTGTCGAAAGGTATGTGAAGGATGCGGGCATTAAGAAAACTTAACAGTACTCCCTGGTGAAGACACAGACTCCACCCTTATAACGAAATCTAGAATGTATATCGTATCATGATTAGTAAAGATATGTCAACTCAGTTGACGTCATCTTTGGTCTCGGCTAGAGCTAGATCAGGTCTCGCAAATGTTTAAGGACGGCATTTACATTCATTGGTGAAACCAATGCCTCTGATGCTAAAAAAATGACGTTACTAGTTAAACGCTGACCGTGTTTCGCGAGCGGACCCGACTACGCGAAGACGAGATGTTTACAGTTCGGTGTCTTATCCGACCATTTGCGGGATATTCCTCCCGGAGATCCGAATGGGGAACTAGTTTACTCCCGGAATTCTTTATCTTAGAAGGTACCTTCATGTCTTACCCCAACTTCAGTCCGAGCTATCAGCCAAGCCTCGGGAAGACAGTCAGAAGATTTCTCCAGTTCATACTGCGGCACATACAGTGTGACGGGGTGGTATCTGCCCTTGGGACCGACGTACTACCTATACAATTTTTTTTTTCAGACCAATCTACCAGCCAGGCTTCGTAAGATGACAAAGGATTGATGTGGTCGTATTTCACCCGGTGGCAGGATGTTGGAACCCCACCTCCCTCCTGGCCTTTAGTCTCCTCTTATGACAAGCCGGACTAGCTGTGAATATATCCCAAGGCTCTGCCCACAGGGCATACTTCTGAACAACAATGATTTATACCGTCCTAATGAGATTTTTTGCAGAGCCACTCTATTCTTATGGATGTTTTCCTGTTAACACGGACTGGCGGAAATTTGACTGCTACAATGTACCCGAGAAGCAGGTCCAGTGGGTTGGTGGGATGTCCGTTTAGGTCGAGATGGAACATTTTTAGTAAAGTATTTGAATTAGCGAAGACCTGAGCATACTGGCGCTAAAATATTGTCTGTAGAATTAAGAATTTTACACATTATCGTGTATAGGATCAATGTCCTGTCAATAGCTGGATAGAGTATGGAATTCATTTAAGATGCGTTTCTATACAACTTCCGACTTCTGTACAGGAAACAAATGCACGAGTCAAATCCGGGATCGAAACTGATTTCATATTCCATTATAAGCTTATAAGTAATATCTCCTCGCATGCAAGTAGTTTGGTCACAACGAGATAAACACAAAGTCACTAAAGTATAAACAACATTAATAAAATCCGGAATATCGGTGTCAGTTACTACCTGAGTTTCGTTGGATTAGCTTTGAAGTTGCTGGGCCGGGGTAATTACAACGAAAACAGGTCACATTAAGCCATGAATGTTTCACTGATCGACGTGAAACACTCATAACATTGCAACAGTCCGACAAATAGATTAATAACGCTCTAGAGTGGGGTGTCAGTCCGTAATAATGAGCGAAGGCGACCACAATAAGTAAAACACCCTTAAAGTAGCCACCATATATTATAATTCATGTAGAATTTCGCGTTAGGCTCCTCGATAGTATAGTGGTTAGTATAGCCGCCTGTCACGCGGAGACCGGGGTTCGATTCCCCGTCGGGGAGCCTCTGGCGCAAGACTAATGACCATGCCCGAAAAAACAAATCATTATGGAAAATTTAACAAGCCTCAGGACTTGCTAAATAAGGCCAAGACCGGTTCCCGGTTGTAGTGCCGATGATGATTATGATGATGAGAATTTCGGGTTACAAGAAAAATTTTCAAAAGTGGTGCTAGGGTGGGAAAAAATATGCCGAGGAGACGGATGGACAGTTTTTGTCAGGCGCACTTCACTCCTTTTAAGCGACACTGAACGAAGCACATACACTCGGGATAAGATTAAAATTGCTGTTTATACAAAATTGTATATTTGAAATTCTATTGACATAACTTAATGTTGTTTTTGTAAAACTGGATAATATACTGCGCAATAAAAATACTTGCTATCAATGTAGAGTTAAACAGAGTTGAGTTATTTTCTGGAAAATTAAAAAAATTATGCGGAATTACATTTTTCTAAATTAATAGGGTTCGCTCCTTTTTTCGTATTTTTCTTTTCAATTTTTATTTAATTGTATTTAATATTAAGCCTAATTATTCATTTGTAATGTGCAATTTTTCCTGAGCTTTATTATAGATATTCTGACTAGGTGCGTATGTGATTTTTTATTATTAATACGAGGAAAGTTGGCCTGCGTGCTCCTTAAAGTAATCTTCCCTTATATATAAGTTCCACAATTCATTTACTAATTACTAACTTATCGAAGAGCACTCCTTTAAAATAGCGATAGCTCGAGTAATACCCCTGTCTGTTTATTGACTTCATAATTAATATTTGGGTCTTTCAATACCCTTAAATAATACTTGAACAACTCCTTCTCTTACTTTTAACACACCATCGAATTCGTTACAGTTTAAATGACTATTACCCAATAGTCATTTATTTTAAAATTAAATTTCCTCAGCGCCCGAACTTCGGGATAAATTGTTCGCCGCGTTCGCACTACCCCCGGAAATAAACATAATACCCTTCTCATTCCTTGACACTTGAATAACCGCCACTTCGATGTGAAAATACTGCAACCCCCGCAACAAAATGTTGACCAACGTTGTCGAGTACGCCCCCGCCCAAAGTCCTGCCAAGAAAATACAATTGAATGTTCATGAATTAATGAGTATCCGTCAGAAATTTCTGAACAAGCGATGCGCTTAAAAGCGAAAAGGAATAAAAGAAATAATTTAGGAGCATATCTATGGCAGCGCCCTCCTGTCGAGTCAGCCCAATGCAACTTGACTGTGGTGGTATAGAAAATACTCGGCTCGGCGGAACGCAAGGACGATGTAACTTGCTGCCATTCTCGCCGAAACGAAAGCTTACTGTTGACGCAAATAGCATCACAAACTTTTTCATCGCTCAAATGACTTTCGTTGTGATTTTTTTTTTGCTTGCTCTTTTCAATCAAACTTTGTGGAAATTCTTGGTACCGCTAAACAATTGGAATGGTACACACTGAGGGGGAAACAGTGGGAAGCTTACTTAAACTGAAGGGAAAATACATTGGCATAAGTTCACTTCATTTGTCCGCATAATAAAAACAAACAACCAAAGAATCCCAGGGGCGGAGATAAAGTATATGGTGATGCAATGGCGACAATAACGACAAACGAGGGTCAGAGGATATCGGTGGATATAGGACACGAAATTGAAACATTCCCTGGATAAAAGCGAATGTTGTTGAAAGATGAACGTATTACTTAGATTAAACAACATAAACTACTTAAGCTGTATAAGTAGCTGGTGTCCTAGTAGCGCGAAGGACGTAATCTGATTCCCCGACATGCGTTTCTCATTTCCTGGTAACGAGCTCTTGATTGCATCTGAATCGTGCTCTAAAGATTGAAATAAATTCAATTTTACATGAAGTCGCTTCAGGACATCATACTAGCAACGACTTTTTCAAATTGACTGTCAACGGTAATTGTTTGTGGAACATGGTTGAGAAGGACATACATTTCTAGAAATGTTTATGTATTTACTTGTTTTATTTGTGAAGTTCTGAAATGTGGCAAATTTATGAGACCACCAACAGTAAATCCCTTGGGAACTCAATAGTTATTTTAAATCTGTGCAACATGGGGATCTAGATTATATAATTGCATTTTTCGGGGAATTTTATTAAACACGAACGAAGTTTCTATTCATAGTCCTTTTTTCAAGGCCAGATCTCGAAATCAGAATCAATTGCATACTTTTCTCGTCCTTGGGGATCAATTGAATGTCGGTGGTTTTCCAACAGAAAGAAAAGGCTTTCTGAGCACAAGCTTTTTTATAATCTGCCCACACTAAGCAGACTATTAATAGTTTTTTATTATTAAAAGATATAGGGAGGACATGAATGTGGGGAAGTAAAGTTGAAGATGGTAAATTTAGACAAATTGGGACAGATAAAAACGAAGGTGTGAGAGCAAGGATGTTTTGTATATCTTTAGGTGTGTTATAATATTTCCGCCGAACGAAGAAACAAGTCACTTATTAATTTCCTTTTCATCCTATTTTTAGTTTCCCATTTAACTCCTATAAATAAAGGAATTCCCAATAATGTTACTACATTTTCAGTAGCCAAAGAATGTGACATAACAGCAAAACCCCATTTTTATTTTAAAATAACTTAAGATTGTAGGAAAACGACAGAATCATACCTTTCTACTATTTTAAATATAACTGCCATAACGCTTGAAAAACATATCGTTCCTATTGGTAAACACATTATATAATTTTAAAGGCTTACCATCGTTATTGAAAAACCCTATATATTAATACTCCTGACACCACGTTGATGTCTAAAATTCAATTTAAGGATTTGAATTTTTGCTTTTTTTTTTAATCATTGGGATGTCAATCATTCAAACACACGACACTTAACATCTACCTACAACATTTTGCTTTGCTTCAAAATTCCCATTTTTTGCTGACGGTTTATAATCGACACTTTTTACCTGTGATGCAACCATGCTTACAAATTGTGCCGGTTACAGTCGTTTAATTGGAATATATAAACCTATGCGGGAAAGGCTAGTGAAACGCCAAGGTAAAAATTGTGTAGAATCGTCCATTTGCGCTACAGGAAAATCCAAAGAATAATATCGGGAACAAATGACAAATGAATTTTCCAAACTATCAAAATATTAATTATACTTCAAAAACTATCAAACGCATGAGAGTACAATAGCTAATAAAAATGGTACTGAAGCCAAATATTCAAGATCACAAGTTACTTGAAAATAATGTCAGAAACGGATGTCATACAAATTTAAAAAACTAGTAAAAAGGTTTCAGTATTTCTAAACTGATGCGGGGGAACGGCAACAAATTGTAAACGTAACAATACTGAACTGTTTGGACTCGTCTCTTTGAAAGAATCCGAAAAATGATGTCAGAAATGGGTACCAAACGTTCTATTTCGTTTGACACTCAGTTCTGACGTTATTCTCCGAAATCATTCAAAACAAGTCACCAGTCCGAATAATGTTCTGGTTTATTATGTTTGCATTTTGAAAGCCTTTGTCTCATATTAGTGATAATCCAAAAAGTGTTCGAAGTTGCAGATAGATCCATGGAAAGAGCAATGGAATTCGAGAGGATCAATGAAGAAAATCATTCCAGCTTGCAAGTCTCTATAGAAAAATCTGGAAAATAATGTCAGAAACGGTTGGCAAACGAGCTTGAAAAACTATTAAAAAGTTGTTGGAATTTGCAGACCCATGCGGGAAAAGTTAGAAAAATACAAAGTTAAAATATGGGAGAGTACACGCATTTTGCGACCTAAAAATCCGAAGAATGTGAGAAACGGATCGCAAAGGTAATAGAAAAACTTTTAACAAATTGTAGGTATACGCTGACCTATGCGGAAAAAGTTAGTAAAATACAAAGGTAAAATTGAGGGAGAGTACGGGTATTTTGCGACGAAAAAATCCATGGAATTATGTCAGAAGGATCGCGAACGAACTTGAAAAACTATTGAGAAGTCGTTGGAAGTTACAGACGTATGTGGGAAAAGTAAGTGAACTACAAAAGTAAAAATTAGGGGTAGTGCGCGCATTTTTCTACGAAAAATCCGAGGAATAAAGTCGGAAACGGATCGCAAACGTAATAGAAAGACTTTTAACAAGTTGTAAAAATGAAGAGTACGCTCATTTTGCTACACAAAAATCCGAGGTATAATGTCAGAAACGGATGGCAAACGTAAAGGAAAATCTATTAACAAATTGTTGGAATAGCCAGACCCATGCGGGAAAAGATAGTGAAATACAAAAGTAAAAGTGAGGGGGAGACTACGCGCATTTTCTACGGAAAATCTGAGGAATAATGTTAGGAATGGATGGCAAACGTAATAGAAAAATGTTTTAGAAGATGTTGGATTATGCAGATCTACGCGAAAAAAAATTAGAGAAATACAAAAGTAAAATTATGCGGGTGTGCGCGCATTTTGGTACGGCAAATTCCGAGGAATAATGTCAGAAACGGAACGGAAATGGAATGGAAAACCTGTTAAGTTGTTGGAATTTGCAGAGCTACGCGGAAAAAGGTTGGTGAAATATAAAAGGATAAGGGGGAGTACGCCCATTTCGCGACAGAAAAATCCGAGGAATAATGTCAAATGGATGCCAAACGTAATGGAAAAGCTACTAAGAAGTTAATGGGATATGCGGACCTATGCGGGAAAGTTAGTGAAATACAAAGGTAAAAATTAGGGAGAATACGCGCATTTGGCTACGGAAAAATCCATGTTAGAAACGGTAGAAAAACGATTACTAAGTTGTAGGAATACGAAAAATACAAAGTTAAAATATGGGAGAGTACACGCATTTTGCGACCTAAAAATCCGAAGAATGTGAGAAACGGATCGCAAAGGTAATAGAAAAACTTTTAACAAATTGTAGGTATACGCTGACCTATGCGGAAAATGTTAGTAAAATAGAAAGGTAAAAATGAGAGAAAGTACGCCCATTTTTCAACGGAAAAATCCAAGGAATAATGGAATCGGGTGGCAAACATAATACAAATAACTATTAAGAAGTTGTTGGAATTTGCTGAGCTATGCCGAAAAAGTTATTGTAATATAAAGCTAATGATAAGGGGGAATACGTGAATTTCGCAATGCAAAAAATCCGAAGAATAATGTTTGAAATGAATCGCAAACGTAATGGAAAAACCATTAACAATTTGTTGGAATTTGCAGACCCATGTGCGAAAAGTTGGTGAAATATAAAGGTTACATTGAGGGAAAGTACGCGTATTTTGCTGCGGGAAAATTCAAGGATTAATGTTGAAATTTCATGATCATCATCATCGGCACTACAACCGGGATCTGGTCTTGGCCTTATTTAGCAAGTCTCGAGGCTTGTTAAATTTAAAAAATAATTAAAAAATTTAAAATAATTAAAAAGAGTGCGCTCATTCTGTTCAAATGGTCTCCTTATAAATTCTAAGTCGGAGAAAGAAAGCGAGACATCATTTGACTTTGCAAGACTAGACCATTAGTGTGGAATTAGGGTACAACCAACAGCAGGGAGTCACTAAATTCACGTTTTTGGCGATCCATTGCAGCACTTCACCTTGAAACCAGCATATATGCAAGAATATGTACAAACACCATTTAATTGCAGTTATGTAAATATTTCCTTACCAAACTTATTACTCAACTGTAGAGACAATGGCTAAGGATAAATAGTGATAGGCTTCCCCATTACTAAAATCTGAGGAAATGTCGATGCTCACTGAACTCAACATTTATTGAAATGCTTCCATTAAGACTGGATCACCCGAATAAGTAATACCTTACTTAAGTCACCGTCAAACCGTCGAGGTCTAAAATAAATTTGCAGCCCTACAGTCATTGAGCCACTTATGTAGACAACTATCATAACCGCTCGTTTCAAACTACCGAATCTTCGTTTCGCAACTCGTTCTCGCTTCTGAAAACCATGTCAGCGTTTATAACGAGATTGCTGAGCCCATAAACAACAGTCCCTGCTCAGTGCTCAGGACGTACTACATAACATTAAGATGAAACGTTACTTTGATATAAACCAAGCCACGGACAGACCCTTTTAACTCCAGCAAGGCTGTCAGTCCCGTTGACGATTGTTAAGTTGCTCATTGGTGGCGGTGCTTTACATTGTCACATTTGTGGGATATGGATGTCACTTGGCACGCTCACGTTGACGATGGGATATGCCCCATGTGAAATGCAATTGTGTATGCGATGGAGTCTGGGTGTCAACATTGACAGCCTGAAGAACACTTAAGGTGGAAATATACAAAGGCCCCACAATAGCAACGTAATGGCTAGTCGCCTACGTGCGCCATAGACTAACTGAAATGTCGTTTTGAAAGTTTTATTACTCTTTAGTTAGGTGGAGTACACTGTGGGTAATGTTAAAGAGCCGCGGGTAAGCCCTTGCCCAATTACCTTCGTTGACAATTTAATCTCAACTTTTTTTACTTTTGTTTTAATTAAAAATATTACACGACCACCTTTGCTGACGGTTCAATTCGAACTGTACTAAAAATTGACCGTTTCTCTTAATGAATTGAATTCAACTTCAAAGTTGTAGGTCGATGGCGGTAATTTCTCAAAGTCAATTTACCCTTGATTTATGGCTCATTGCAAATTATTATTATTATTATTATTTATTGGCCTGTAGGAACCCGGAAGTTCATGACCTCACCGACTCGGCTTCGCCATCGTTCTCTGTCCTGGGCACTCTCCTTCCACGCTTGACCATTCGATCCGATCTCCTCAAGGTCAAACCTAACATTATCCTCCCATCTCCGTCGCGGCCGTCCTACCGGTGTCTTTCCCGTTGGTCTACCGTCAAGAATCCTAGCACGGTCCTATCGTTCCCCGTTCGCGCCACGTGTCCGGCCCATCTTAATCTTCGCGACTTGATTACTCTCACTATTGTAGGTTTGCGATATAGCTCTTCCAATTCGTGGTTATGGAGTTTCCTCCATTGTCCTGCCTCCTCGTCATATTTACCTCCAAAGATGCTCCTCAAAACTTTATTCTCGAATACGCGGAATTTGTTTTCTTCCCGTTTTGTGAGAGCCCATGTTTCGCATCCATATAGAACAATCGGCATGATTATGGTCCTGTAGACACGGAGCTTTATATTACGTGATAGCAGTCTGGATTTCAGCAGTTTACTGACTGCATGCCAACTAGCGTTGCCGGAATGCAGTCTCTTGTTAATTTCCTTCAACATTTCATTACTGGGCGTCAGTATCGTTCCCAGATATTTAAATTCTTTAACTTTTTCAAATATATTACCTCTGACGTTTATATGTGTTCTCTGAGGTCCACCTGCTCTCGCCGTAATCATGTATTTTGTTTTGTCTTCATTTATTTCTAGGCCCACTTCTTCTGTCGCTTGCATGATGATTTCACAGTTTTTACTAACAATTTCTAGATTATCGCCCAGAACGGCGATATCATCCGCATATGCGAGCACTTGTGTGACCCCGTTCAGGGATGGTCCGGCCATGTTGTCGTCTTGTACCTTTCTGATGGCATACTCGAGCACAAGGTTAAAAAGACGAGATAGACCATCTCCCTGCTTTAGTCCGTCCCGGATTTGCTCATTGCAAATAGGACTCGCAATCCACGGGTTTCTAAAAATCTTTTAAAAAGCATACGTCGCAGTGCATTATTTACATACTGTACATATTTGTATCCCAACGATTAAGTTGGTGAAGGGGTTGTGTCGACTGGTTGGTTGTGTATAGATAGGTTCGTGGCGGATTTGTAAAGCTTCAGCCAAATTTGATATTTTATAGACGTAACAAACCCTGGCGTTCGTTTCTTATAGGCTCAACTATTGTGACAATCTGGCAAAATTACTGAGTATGCAATGGAGATCTTGATCGTCTTTCGCAGTTTGGCTGATGATCGTCATTCACATTTTGGCTGATGATCGTCATTCGTATTTTGACTGATGATAGACCCGATAAAAAAAATTGTGGGGTTTTACTCCGCCAGTTCAGTGGTCACCTTCTTCGGTTTATTTTCCGAGGAAAGTAAAATAATAAATTCTGATTCCCGGCACTTGTTTATTACTTGGGATGTGGGTATCACGATTCCAAGCAAATCGTACTTACACAAAGATAATTTCATATATCTAATTAGTGTCGTTTCGTCATACTGTTTTATAGGAGCCATCACCGAGGTTTTTCCCGGCGTGATGTTTGGACTATATGATTTCACTACCTGTTTATGCATTTCACTTTTTAGGCTTTTTATGGGCTTGCGCGCAAATAATATGTTGTACTGATTAGCATAAATTAATCATGGCAAAATGCACATTAAGTGAAACAGGGGGCGGTCCCAACGAGTAAATATTTCAAAGTGGTAGTTTTTACGTGGAACCTGATATTACGACATAATACAATCGCACAATTCTGTGTTGTTTAGATTCAACTTAGATGATTTATCGAAATATGAACTCACACGGCATGTTAAAGTTTAATACCCTTACGAGAATTTCCTCCTGATATAAATTACACGTCTCGACTCCTTTTCTTCTCAGATGGTTACAGTCGAATTTTGGGGGTACGATGTCGCGACGCCAGCATGGGCGAGAGTTCTACCTCGTCCCCACAACTTCCACGAAAGTTCCACCAAGTAAAACGGCTAAGGAAAAGGACGAAACGCCGCCACGTTTGTCCACTACCGGGAGTAAGGGGAAAACGCAGTCCACCGATGGTGCTCGAACTTCACGACACACCGTCCACCAGAAGGAAAGGAAATGAAACTCACTGTTTATAGTTTTGAATAACCGGGTTTTTTGCTGGTGATCACCGTTTTTAATTTTATTTTATTTTTAAGTGAAAATATTTATTTAACAAACGTGGTAGAAGCTTTCCACCTTAACTTAGTGTAACGTAGCACGACTCGACTCGACTTATTACTGGGGGGTTAAAAATGTACTTTATTTAATGACACACTCTGGTGAGTGCACACTCTCGTGTGCACTCTGCAGTGACGAAAGGATGTTGCACGCGCGATGGTTGGAAAACGACTCAACAATAACTTGCTCGTGCAGAGCTCACTCGCTAATCGTGGTCATGTTGGTATGTGTGCATGGTTCTTTCATGGATGAGAACGAACCTAGAACAAAGAAAGGGCATAAAGTGCATTCATGGGATACGATTTCGGTAAAGCAAATAAAACCGAACTCGTGGGGTGCTAATGGGATCTTTGCTGGAAATGTGCTAACGGGCTTTAGCTAGGTTACTGAAAAATTGTGATTATGGCATCGCTAGTAAGGGTAGGTATTGAATTCCTATTTGCATTTGTTTATGCTGTAGGATTTAATTGATGCCAAGAGACGCGGAATGCGTATTTGCTTTGGTCCCTTAGGTGTAAGTCGCCAGCCAATGTGAATGTAGGGAACATTGTTGTACACATGGCGCGGCTGGGAAAATAGACGGCGCAATATTTACGGTCCCTGTCATGACGGTTACATTGTATGCACACCGAATCATTTTGTTTACAGGAATTTGTCTGGTACCGAAGGTGCCGAATTGGTTTGGAATTCCAGATAAGTAAAGCAAGAAGTCTTACGGAAAATTGTATGCGAAGAGATGCATGATAAGGTAAGTTTTCTTTACAGGGACTTTAAGATTATAGATTTGATCTATGTAATGCGTGAAGCATTTTCAGGTACTAATGCGATTGCATTAGTGAAGTTAGGAAATTGGCTGAATGTTATGGGTGTTTTACGGTAAGCAGACACTGGGGTTTGGCGGAACCGTCACAGACTTACCTAAGAATCTACGAAGACTCACTCCCATATGCTCATAGCACTGGTATTATGCTGTCTGGGCTTGTCGTCAAAAGGCAAACTGCACAATAGTTATATAATGTTTAGCTTAGACCGTCTGGGTAGGACCAGTAAGTTATAGTATAAGACAATTAAGCTAGAATTTAAGCATTTTTGTCTAGCCCATAATCTAGAATTTAAGAAGAAAAAATGTTGCAAAAATAAAAATGAATGCTGTCTGGGCGGCCGTCAGACTGATAAGGTTTACATTTTACCGATAGCCATATATTTACTGCGCGTTAACATTGTAGGCATTTTTGGCCGTTTTTATCCTTACATGCGCAAATTATGCATGTATATACATTTTTTTATGCCTTAATTGATTGATTTCGATCGAAGCAAATGTTAAATTTGTACATTACCTTTTAGAATTTATTTTCGATCCTGTTTACTGGTTCTGGGCGAAAAGGAGGCGACTCGGCATAAACGTGGATTGCATTGTATGAATTTATGTGTTGGATTCTAATTGAACTCCGGTTATGGGAACCAAGCCTTCTTCAGCATGACATCTACAATCGTTAACACCTGAGCTATTTTCTTTGGGAAATTTGAAGTCACAATTAATTTACTGAAAAAAGCCTTTGATGAACGATTAATATCGATAAATGAACTTGTCAACTAGCCACGGCGTACGTGTGATTTAACACCGTTGGACTATTTTCTTTAGGGGTATCTAAAATCAGTTATCTACACTAAGAATCCAGAGACAATTGAACGCTTGAAAGCCAACATTTGAAATGCTCCGAAGAGTGATTCATATTTGTAGCTCCAGATTACATCCTGAACGTGCCACCATGATGACGTTATGAACTTTTATTTCACGACACACCTTGCACATCACACACACTTATTTATTAATAACAACATACTTTGTTCTTTGGTATGGGGAACGTCGACTTTCCTAAGTTCTGGTGCGTCCAAATCTTCTTACCAATATTTTTTCTTTCAAGCCGAGAAAAGAATCCACAGAGTCCAAAGAGAAACAAAACACCCATTACTGTTTATGCTTTATTCGAGTTTATTTATTGGACACTTAACTTACGTTTAATTATATGAATTTATTGGTTCTTATTGTTTTTCCCAGTATTACGAATATGCAATAAACACTCGTGCACTTCACTCACTTCACCAATTCCTTCTTTAATATTTATTTCAATTTAAATGGAAATATTCTAGTAACTTTTTGAATTCTACAAGAGAACATACTGCACCACTTTACTCAAAAAACACCCTGACCGGCTCAGCCAAAAATCCGAAACCAACTCCTTTCACGAAGACTTTTTTTTTCTTTCATCCTGCAGATCGAAGGATATGTCCTTTTTCTGCTTCACCCTTTTGCCAGCCGCTATTTCCTTTCTTTATATTTCCCGGCTTGGGATCGAAAGAGGAAACACAAAGGAAAAATCAACAGGGGATCGTGCTAATGCACATTTATGATCCTCTATGTTGTTAGGCGCCAAAACGAACGTGCAATTTGATTTATGACGCAAGTTATTTGTTCTGGGCGAATGGGCAAGGATGTTCCTTGTGGGAAATGGTTTGGGTAAACAAACCTTTAAAGGATCATAAAATTGCAGACGTGCAATTTATGATTCCCAACAACTTTACTTGAAAGTTGGTCATCTGGTCCACAGATTTAGACCCAGGGGATTCTGCGTGTTGAACATATGGTTCGTTCTTTCACGTCTTGGATTCAAATTAAATTCAGTTTGATATTGAATGGATACCGCGATATTTACTGTATGCGCGATTAATGGTGGAACTTAGCTCCAAAGAGGTAGGTATTCAGGGGTGGAGGGTTTTGTGCGTAACAATGGCCAAATGTCCGAAATCATGCTCAAACACAGTCCAATTTGTGGCCATTGAAATTATTTTCCTGTGTTTTATATAAATTAAAGTTCTATAATATATCTCGAAATAAATCATGCTGTACTAAAGACGAATTTGAAATCCATAGTTTTCTAAAGAAAGAGTTACAATGAACCGATTATGGTGCGCAACTTATGAGAAGTACATATGGAATTCTATTCAATCAGGGTGCTTTCTGAAGTAGTGTAGTCGCAAGGGGGCGAAACTGCCATTGAAGATCACTTCTAAAGCGCCAGGATATAAAGTTGAACACAGGGAAAATAAAATTTGGTAAAATATTTGTCAAAATGCTGACTACTTTCGTTTTGGACGTAAGGATGGAAGTGAAAGTGAAGTTGCTATATACTGTCATTGAAGAGAAGGAACATGAATTATTGAAGTGTTTTAGCGTTCTAACTCTTCACGATCTCGATTATTGGATTATAACGCATCTAGTCTACTAGATAACGTTCCATTAGCCCACGTTGTCACGGAGTGCCATAGCCCCATTTTGAATTGTCGTGACCTATCAAATCAAGGTTTGTTAAGCGGCTCTAGTTTTGACCATACTCCATACTGTTGGCACCTTTTGGAATAGAGTTCAATAATTTAAAAGCTTCATTTTTAACTATCATAATCCATTTAATTTTTCTAACAAAGAAGCTGCTTGCCGGAAGTATTTGAAACACTGAGAGATGTGAAGTTCAACGCCATAAAGATTAATTTGCATGTCTTAGTCTGAACAAGCGTTAATAAGAGAGTTGGTAAAGCAACCATGTGGCTATAGAATATATACGTAGAAACCCCGTAAATACCATCAGTTGGTAGCTCCATATGTATATACTTATCAAATCTGCATATTTTTAACGTAAATCCCGACACAACAGAGACAGTGATTGAAACTTATCAATAACGCAGCGTTTTATACGGAATACACGCTTGGTTCAGATGACAGAAATATACACAATCTGCTTGTCTGGAACTAGCTACAAAATTCGTGAACTAGCGGAGTTAGATTACGCATATCTATAATCCAGTCTATCTAGAAACTTGTAACCAGTTAGAGTTAGATACATTAATGTCGCCAAGAGTACTAATCTCAGATGTTAGCTAATTGATTTCTGTTGAGTCGATGACGTCTGAGAGATATTCAAAAAGTATTGCTTTTCAAATGATATTTCGAGAGCAACACACGAAACAATTAAGACATTTTACAGAGCCTCGTAAAATAATTTTCAGCCAAAAGACACAAGTCAAAAGCGTTTTTTTTTTTTTGACAAACTACGGCAGACCGAGTGAAGACTCGGGCGCCACCTTTGAAACGAAATTTCGCGTGAAAATTATCCTAAGAAATATCTATGGCAATCAACCCACTACCTTCTTTATCCATTTCCCAACTTCATACGCCCCTTTTTTCTTTTGATTATATGAGTGTATTAATAACCGCTTTTGTTTGTCAACATATGAATCTGGTTCTCGGTTAAGGTCATAACGTGGCGCAATACTACTTTCAAATCATCATCATCATCATCATCGGCACTACAACCGGGAACCGGTCTTGGCCTTATTTAGCAAGTCCTTAGGCTTGTTAAATTTTCCATAATGATTTGTTTTTTCAGGACAAGGTCATTAGTCTTGTGCCAGAGGCTCCCCGACGGGGCGCACAAATGGCGCACCGTATTTGCAGCTATGTTAGAGTTTCGCTAACAAGCCCGACTTTTCGAAGAGGCTTTGTTGCATATTTGGGTTCCTGCTGAATTATTCGCATACTGTTCCGCCTTATAGAAATTTCAGGACTAATTTACCTCTGAAATTCTATATTGGAGACAATACCAACATACAATCAATGGCAAATTTAGACTGGACCATTCGCCATGCGAAAGATAGTGGAGGATTTACTCCGGAGCCTATAGAATGATGTGTTAGGTTCACACCGATGGGCCACCGATGACCTGCAATTGGAATCCAGTTGGGATTCATTTACCACCTATTCCAATTTTTTTAAAGGTTTGTCAGTTAAACTGCTAAAGATAGTTAACCATTTTTACTGACTACCGTGTACCGGTCTGAAGTGAGCGTCAAGATACAAATGTATCGATATAGGGAACGTTTGTTGTGAACGAGCCCTTATATTTATTTTATTTGATTGCTATGACATCTGTCAAACATATTTAGTGTGCATCAAGTCATTGTACAAACATCTTCATTTTTTTAATCCTGTTAAAAATGTCGAAATTTGTACCAGAAAATGATGAGGGAGTCGCATCGAATGCTTGTCGAGGCTTATGGTGATCATGCTCTATCGGAAGCAACATGCAAAAGATGGTTTAAGCGGTTCAGAGATAATGATTTTGATGTGCAAAATGAAGAACGTGGAAGACCACCAAAAAAAAGTTTGAAGACGCCGAATTGCAAGCAATATTGGATCAAGATGACACTTTAAGTCAAAAACAAATGGCGCAAATATTAAATGTTGCACAACAAACAATTTCTGACCGTTTAAAAGTTATGGGAAAGATCCAAAAGTGTGGAAACTGGGTGCCACATGAATTGAAGGACAGGCCAATGGAAAAGCGAAACACCACATGTGACACGTTGCTTCTACGACACGAAAGGAAGTCAGTATTGCATGGAATTGTGATTGGTGATGAAAAATGGATTTATTTTAAAAATCCTAAACGCAAAAAATCATGAGTACATCCAGGACGTCAACATCGACTGCAAAGCCCGATCGGTTCGGAAAAAAGACAATGGTCTGTGTTTGGAGGGACTAGAAGGGGGTGGTGTATCATGAACTTTTAAAACCTGGCGAAACTGTTGATGCGTAACGCTACCGACAACAAATGATCAATTTGAACTATGTATTGATCGAAAGGTGACCTGAATGGGCCAGAAGACACGGAAAGGTAATTTTGTTGCATGATAATGCTCCGAGTCATACAGCAAAACCCGTCAAAGAAACAATAAAAGCGCTCGGCTGGGAAGTGTTACCCCACCCGCCGTATTCACCAGACTTGGCTCCTTCCGACTACCATTTGTCTTCGTCGATGGGACACGTATTGGCTGAGCAGCATTTCAATTCTTACGAAGAAGTCGAAAATTGGGTCTCCGAATGGTTTGCCTGAAAAGACGACCGGTTTTATTGGCGTGGTATTCACAAATTGCCAGAAAGGTGGCCGAAACGTGTATAAAGCAATGGCCAATACTTCGAATAAATTTTTTTTAGTTTCCCAAAAAAAACCTTTACCTTTAAACAAAAAAACGCTCACTTCATACACCGATATATCTTATACGAGGGTTGCCTCTTATGTTTCGGGATTTGGCAACCCTAGCGTTGCTATCCGGCAATTGACAGCTCTGTCGTAAAGTTGGACATTTTTGAGGTTATACGCACTCAGAACGTTTTGACACACGAGCGCTATTTGTGTTGTTTACAGTAACTTAAAAGATTCATCTCGGCCCAAAAATGGAATTAAATCGTCAACATTTTCGTGCGATTATTTTTTACAACTTTCGGCGTGGATTAACTCAGCAACAGTGCATGGATGAACTTAATTCAATTTTTGGCGATGAAGCTCCATCAAGGACCAGTGTTTATCGATGGTATGGTGAATTCAATCGTGGTCGTAGTTCACTCCAAGATGAATTTCGTGAAGGTCGTCCAAAATCAGTTGTTGTTCCGAAAACCATTGATGCTGTGCGCGAACTGATATTGGAAGATCGTCATGTGACCTATCGTGAGATTGAGACAACCTTAGGCGTTAGTGGGACCAGCATACATTCAATATTGCATAAACATTTGACTGTCAAAAAAATTTGTTCGCGTTGGATCCCACACAATTTGTCAATCGCCCAAAAATAGGCTCGTGTCAATTGGTCGAAAGAAATGCTCAAAAAATACGGTCGCGGTGCTTCGAAATACGTCTATGGCATCGTGACAGGTGATGAATCGTGGATTTACGCGTATGAGCCCGAAAGTAAACAGCAGTCGACTGTCTGGGTGTTTCAAGATGAGCCAAATCCAACAAAAGTTGTTCGCGCACGAAGCACTTCCAAGCAAATGGTCGCCTGTTTTTTCGGAAAAACTGGACATGTCGCAACCGTACCACTAGAACAACGCAGAACAGTCAATTCTGAGTGGTACACAACCATTTGTTTGCCAGTTGTCTTCCAAGAAATCAGGAAAACCAACCGCCGAAGACAGATCACTCTTCACCACGACAATGCGAGCTCTCACACATCGGCTGCGATAACTGCATTTTTGAGAACCCAAAACATCGATTTGATGGGTCATCCGCCGTATAGTCCTGACTTGGCACCGAATGACTTCTTTTTATTCCCGTACGTAAAAAACAAACTGAGAGGTCAACGTTTTTCGACACCTGAAGAAGCGGTTGCTGCATTCAGAATGCATGTGTTGGAGATACCTCAATCAGAGTGGCAAAAGTGCTTCGACAATTGGTTTAAACGCATGCAAAAGTGTATAGATCTTCATGGGGAATATTTTGAAAAACAATAAAGTGATTTTCGATGATCAATATTTGTTTTTGTTCTCTAATCCCGAAATATAAAAGGCAACCCTCGTACTGTAGTTCAACGGGATGGTACGATAGTGTGTGCCCTGCAATTGTGTATATAATTCTATAAATATTTGTTTATATAATTTTCCGGAATAGTTTAGGAAATCAATTCCCCATATTTAGCTAACTAGCTAGTATGTCTCTCAAGCTGATTGACAATAAACACATTATTATTTGAAGCTGAAATTAGTTTAAAGACCATCTAATCCACATAGTAGATTGAGTGAGTACTTTCCCACTCTTAATTAAAATGATATCTCGAATTATCCAAAAGTTATATAAAATTGATATTGGTTTTAGGGCTAATCTCTACTGTTCAGAAGAAGGAAGGAATAAATCCTCAAAAACAATACAGACACATCTTTCTTAAAGACAAAAAACGGTCTCCTTTAAAACAAGACGTCTAAAGTAATACCAATCAGTTATCTGATGTTATGGGCACATATGTACACAATTATAGAGGATTATATATTATTTGTAGAAGACTCGAGTAAATCCAAAGAAGTAGACAAACTCGTATTACTCACAAGTGAAAGCGTCACGAAAATCCTTAGTATTAGTATCCACGTAACTGAACACAAAACGAAAACCATTTCAGGACAGTATAACAAACTTATTTAATAATCACAACGGAAATAACGAATAAGGATAATTTGTCTGCATTATCGGCGAGCCTTATTGTTTAGTTATCGATTCCTCCAAATATACTCCGGGCCCGACCTTATGGTCCTTGGTTTCAAATATAACAAACGAATTTGTAACTGTAAGTTTCATAAAGCCTTTCAGTAGGCATGCGACGTGTACAATCGTAAATACATAGACACATGAAAAGGAAAATAAGGATAACCACAAAATAAATGTTCTTGATTTTGTCGCTTGTTATACGAGTACTTTCTGTAAAAGGTCATTTAAGCACCGGACTCCAAACAAATTGGACGAATAAATTGACCAACTAAAATGTTTTTTTTTCGGTTCAGTTAATTCCAAAAAAATAGGACAACAAATGGTAGTAGAACTGTTTTGATAGGCAGATCACTGTATCACAATAAGATGAGTATCTTTACGCTTGTATAAATGTAGTATGTATTCAACTAAATCATCAATATTCGATGAAAAATATTCTGTGTTGTTTTTGGTTTGGGAACGCGCATCATTTTGAATCACTTTTTCTACAGATTCAACAACAAAATTCGTTTCGATAATTTGGAACTCATTTTTCACTGACCTTTGGTCAGTCCATGTTCCCATAACAAGTCCCTTGTGGGATGTGAATTAAAAAACTGAACTGACGTAAACAAAAAAGGAAATTTGATTTAATTTACAAAGACTTTCACATATCCTTCAATATAATCTTCATCTGGATCTACGTATCGCCTCATGGGCATTTATTCTGAAGTAAATCATTCTTATGACATCCATGGCTTTTCGCCGTACTTTTAGTGATTCGACAAGCATAAATCTGATTCATTTTACGCTGACGCAACTTTAGACAGGACCGAAGTCCCCAAGGATTAAATCAGGAGAGTCGGACAAGTGGTTTAAGATAAGCAGGACTGATCAAAAAATTCTTAATGGCATAATAAATCATGATGTACTTCGAGCGTTTCTACTGGTAAATGGATTATGGCATGATTTTCAATAAATCTGGCGATGCATTTTATTAATTTTATAACTGTGGCGGGTCTATGAGCCCACCACAAATATTAACACTTCTCAACAAGTGACGTAGGCAACCCTTTGGATGTTAAAAAAACAACAACCATAATGACCGTTTTCTTTAGTACTAAGCACGAGTTACATCCCCATTACAACTAAACACCCAAAAGACTGCCAAAATCAGCGATCAATACCACATACTTTGAACACAGCCACTCACGTCAACTAGTAGCAAACATAACATCCACCTTCCTGAAACAACAATCACAGTGCTGAATCAAGACTAGATGTGTCAACTATGGGTCATCAGTTGTCAGTTGAGTCTATAGTTTTGTTTCATCAGTAAAGTTGTTAATCAGGCAGGATCAATGCCGTTCAAATTTAGAAAAGATAAATGTAACTCGAAATGGTACATAACCCGCGCTCAAAAGGAATTTTTGACAACCATAAATGTCAAAGTACTGTGCGGTCGAAAGGAGAGAGTGAAGATAGGAAAAGAAGATACCAAAGCGCATTGGTCTTGAATACTTGAACATCGAAATCATCGAGCAATGGGCAACACATTTAAGCCAAAACATCATTTTCATGTAGTTCGACTGAAGAATGATTCTCTGCTTTTCTTTTTGGCAAAAATTATGCGTTATGCGTACAAAAGAGGATTTTAAGGTACCTTTTAATGTCAGAGAATAGTGCGGGCAGAAAAATAGCTAGAGATTAAGGAAAAAACATATCGATGTAGATACATTGGTTTTAAGTCTGTGTTCACAACAACGACGAGAGAACACACAATCAGGCAGAACATTTCATATTCGGGTAAAAATAGATCCGCAGTTGATTTGTATACCCCATCGTCGGGAGAAAGTACATATTTGTTTAATTTGTCCGGAAACGATTTCGCGTTCCATGGGGATAGTCATATATATAGACATTGTACAACTTTTGACGCAGTATTGATCCCTGGGGTACTCGCTGTTCTACATGGAATGTGTTCGATTTACTATCATTGCTATCAATGTAACCTGTGCGTCTGATTAGAAGACAGTAAATCATATGCGTTAACATCATCATCGGCACTACAACCGGGATCCGGCCTTGGCCTTATTTACCAAGTCCCCAGGTTTGTTAAATTTTCCATAATAATTTGTTTTTCCGGGCAAGGTTATTAGCGCGTTATATTAAGAGGGAAATTGGTTTCATTCATTTTATAGATCAGCCCTTCTTTCTAGACACTGTCGAATACTTTTTCCACGTCGATGGTACATTCTATTACACATTTTTTCTTTTCCAGGTTACCTCTAGTGTCGCCGATTTTCCAATAGGGACTTGACAACTTTTATTGTTTTAAATAAAACGCAAACCATTTGAGATATTTCAAAAACTTTATTAATGGCTTGAAGTACAATCAAAACATTTATGAATGGAACTCGACTTCGTTCATATGGCCACCGCGCACATTTGCAGCGGTCGATTCGTTGGACCCAATTTTCGATAACTCGGCCACACATTTCGGCCAAAACGGCCGCTATTTTGCGTTCAATGTTGGCTCTGAGCTCTTCCGACGTCGTCGGCTTGTTAGCATAGACCAATGACTTGACGTAGCCCCAAAGAAAATAGTCTAGAGGCGTTAAATCGCACGAACGAGGCGGCCAACCGACTGGCCCATTTCTTGAGATAACATGCTCATCAAACTTACTCTTCAATAAATCGATTGTATTGTGTGCTGTGTGGCTTGTGGCACCGTCCTGTTGAAACCACATGTCGCCCAAGTGCATATCTTCCAATTCGGGCCAAAAATAATCGGTAATCATGGCGCGATAACGATGGCCATTCACAGTAACGTGACGGTCGTTATCATCGACGAAAAAATATGGCCCAATGACGCCGCCGGCATGCAAACCGCACCAAACATTAATTTTTTGTGGATGAAGTGGTGATTCATGAAGTGCATGTGGAATTTCACCCGACCAGTAACGCATGTTTTGCTTATTGACGAACCCATTGAGCCAAAAATGAGCTCCGACACTGAAGATGATTTTGCGATGAAATTCATCATCTTTTCCAGAGCCCAATCAGAGAACGTACGTCGCTTCAAGAGGTCCACCGGCTTCAATTCTTGAGTCAGCTTGATCTTGTATGGGTGTAAACCAAGATCCTTACGCAAAATTCGGCATAAAGTGGTCTGGGCGATGCCCGATTCTTGAGAACGCCGTGGAATTGACTGATTTGGATCGTTTGCTACGGACGCCTGAACGGCAGCGATATTTTCGACACTTCGACCAAACCGTTGTCTCACTGGCACGGGAACATCACACAACGAATATGTAGACTCAAATGTTTGCACTAAACTTGTTATTGCCTGTCTACTAGGGCAAGAATTACGACCAAAAATTGGAGTTAACGCTCTTAAAGTTGCGGTCACCGACTCCAAATTTCGGTAGTAAATTTTTATAATTTGCAGACCTTGTTCGTTCGTGTACTTAACTACTATGAAAATGTTGAGTTTACTGAATAAATTGACAGTGACATTTTGATGATTAGTGAAAGGGTGCGTTCACAAATCAAATTTGTCAAGTCCCTATTGGAAAACTTTATAGTTTAAGAATAGCATGGGTTGCGAAGTGGCCTTTCCGTACCAAACGAAAAGACTGGTGTAACTCCGATTCCCTTTAGGGTGTGTCTCTCCACTCTGGAGACTATGGATTTAAGGCAGAGTTTTCTCTATTGAACCACCGTAACTGCTCACTTTCTTAAGTATAATTTGTCAGGCCGTCTGCACGCCTGTAGTCTTGACGCCAGTGCCGTGTTCCCGATCAGGCGGATCGCTCGTCTTTGTATGCTCTTAAGTAGGTTGAGGGTATGGTTAGCAGCGGAGCTCCAAACATCAGAGCAAAATTTTTGCGCCGGTCTAATTTGGGATTTATACAGAAGAAAAAGTTGGGCCGTAGTAAAATATATATATATAACCTAATAACCTTGCCCAGAAAAACAAATTATTATGTAAAATTTAACAAGCCTCATACTTGTTAAATAAGGCCAAGACCGGATCCCGGTTGTAGTGCCGATGATGATGATACATATATATATATATATATATATATCTTTTTTTAATTTTTTTTAATTTTTTTTTTGTTTTTTTGTTTTACACTAACGCGCGCGCAAAAGGGGATTTTGAAGTACCCATTAATGTCAGAGCACAGTGCGAACGGTTGGAGAGGAAGCGGATAAGGAAAAGAGGTGTCGATGTATATTGGTCCTAAATGCCTGGACATTACAACGACGCGGAAACCCATGAACAGGTAGACCATTCCACATTCGTGTGGTTCGGCTGAAGAATGACTCTCTATGTTTATTTGTGTGTCTGAAATTCGCTTCAACATGAACTGATGCGCATTCACAGATTGACGTGTATCGCGGGAAAATGTCTGAAGGGGTGGAACACACTCAGCAAGTTCAGTTGAACAAAGACCGTGGTAATACCTATAGAAAAGCGATAGGTAGGATACGTTGTGCCTATGTTCTAATGGCGGATTTACCCGACTTATAGCTGAGTCTCCAATAAGTTTCACTGCCCGTTTTTTCATCCCGTCGAGTACGTGTAGTGCAGATTTGTATGCGCCTGACCAAATATCGCTGTTGAACCCCATTTTGGGACGACTATACATTTTGTAAATAGTGGCCAGTTTGGATGGAGTGAAGCATATTGTGCATCTCATAAGGAACCGCATATATTTGGCCGCAATTTTCGCAGCTTCAAATATGTGGTCATTCCAATTAACAATCGAATTAATTCGAGTGCCGGGGATTGATAATTCCTTAGCTTCGTCGATGCAAGTGCCGTTCATCGAGAGTATATTTACTTTGGGGTTCGTCTTTGACAACAGACAGCACCACATTTTTAAGGCATTGAATTCTATTAGGTTATATAATCCCCATGATATATCTTGTTCATATCGAAATTTAATGTATCAAGAATAAACTGCTGGTTGGTAACGACGTTCGACGAGTTTGGTCGTTTGATTCCAGATATTTCGAAAGTTGACGGTTAATAAGTGATACCATAACCTTCGAGAGAATAGAAGTTAGTGCTAAGGGTCGGTAAGAAGAGAGGGGCGATTTATTGCCCTTTTTGGGAATTGGCTGAATGTTCGGCGACTTCCATATATTTGATAAACGGCCAGTAGGATAAGACAAACAGAAGAGTTTTCGCAGTGGTTAACGAGTGAGAGAATTGGAGAATGCCATCCGGACTTGCGAATTTGTTTGCGTTTAACTCCTTGAATGCGTGGGCAACAGTACGCGTTCGGAAGCGAATCTGGCTCATGGTGTGCTTCATATGCTCAAGTTGAGGCGGAATTAATGTAGTATCAGGCAGCATTGAGTTGGCTGCAAAATGAGCAGCAAGTATATTCGCTTTCTCTATTGCACTGGTGACCGGTCTGCCATCGAGTATAAGCGATGGAATGGATGAGGAGACCGAGTTTTGGATGTTTTTCACAAATGCCCAGAAGTTTCTACTACCTGTGGGAGACTGTCGTATTTTTTGTTTCACTTTCTGGTCATACAAGTCCTTTACGCGTTGAATATGCGCTTTGCAGTCATTTCTATCTTTCTTGAATCTTTACCAGTTTAATAAGTGGGTAACCAGTTCAAAAGTTATTAATACATTATACATTCAAAAGTTATTAATAATTAATTAATCAATTCAGTTATTAATACATTAATGTTCTTCAAGTTGTCTTCCGCACAGGACATGCGAGCCAATATGTATTTCACATGAATGTCGGAGACTTATGCCGGGTAAATTCTGCTGTTTAAGTGGTTGCTCAACCTTGTTACTCTTGTAATCAAACCTTGAGTGATAATTATGAAAGAATTTAAATATCTGGGTCTTACACTTGATTCTAGGATGCGTTTTTGTCACGTCACGCAAATATCTCGGAAAAATATTTCCGTTGCACTCTTAGCCATTTTTACGTAGCGTTTGCTCTTCTAAGGTTTTGAGGATAATTTAATATGAATTATTCTATTGAATTATGTTTTATTCTATTGAATTACATTCTATTAAGTTATAAAAATAAATCACAACCACTCATGTTTTTGTCCCACAGGGGAAGTAACGGGAGACAAGTAAAAAGTTCGACATTGATAAACTGAAAGACCTACGCAAAAGGGCTGAATATCAAGAGGAACTAACGAATAGATTTAGCATCTTAGAGAATGGGAGCAGTGAGGAAGAGGAAAACAATAATCTGGGCACTAAATGGGCACCGACCAGAGACACAATCAAACAAACACCCCAAAAGGTATTAGGACTTAAGAAAACACTTAAGTCCAAACCTTGGTTTGATGATGAGTGCAGGGCAAAGATCGAACAACGTAAACGCCTCAGACTGATCCACTTAGAAAGATATGATGAAGTCAATGCAGAAAGATACGCGACAATTCGGAAAGAGACAACGAAACTTTTCAAACGCAAAAAACGCGAATGGGAGAAGACTCGGATCGAAAAAATCCTAGCAAATGCCCAGAGCCAAGAACATCAGAGGTATGTATGCCGGCATAGATTCAATTAGAAATCGCTACGGAGGGGGAGCCAAAATAATCCGAGACAGAAACGGCTGTCTGGTGACAGAAGCAAACAATATCGTGACAAGATGGAAGCAGTACTTTGAAAACCTGCTCAACCTGCGCATCCATCAACCACAAATAAACGCACCAGGCGTACATACATCCCAGAGCGCTCTTTCGAGGAAGTTGTAGGCGCAATAAACCGATTGAAAAACAACAAGGCTCTCGGAGTCGACTGCATACCGGCAGAGATTGTGAAGCATGGAGAAGAGGCAACCGCTCGAAAGATCCACCAACTCATCAAAACAATATGGGATAAGGAAGTCACTCCGGAAGAATGGAAAATCTCAATAGTCGTCCCCATTTAAAAAAAAAGGCGACAGATCTGACTGCGTAAACTACAGAGGAATATCATTGCTCCCAACCACATACAGAATACTAACAAATGTCACACGGCGAAAATCACATCGTACGGAGAAGAAATATTGGGAGACTACCGATGCGGATTCCGTAGTAAACGGTCAACAAGCGACCAAATGTTCACAATAAGGCAACTACCGGAAAAGTAGTGGGAATATGGAGAGATGGTTCACCAACTGTTTATTGACTTCAAAAAAGCCTACGACTCAGTCGCAAGGCAAATACTCTACCATATTCTAGTTGAGCTGGGAATCCCGAAAAAATATGCCGTCCTCATTCAAATTTGCATGAACGAAAACAAAGGGCGAGATAAAATAGAATACCACCTCTCGGAACCATTTGAAATCCGGGACGGACTAAAACAGAGGGATGCCCTCTCACCATGTCTTTTTAACTTTGTCCTCGAGTGTGTCATTAGAGAGGTACAAGACGACAACATGGTCGGATCATCCCTGAACGAGGTCACGCAGGTACTCGCATATGCGGATGACATCGCTGTTTTGGGAGATAATCTAGAAACTGTACGTAACAGTGAAATCATCATGCAAGCGGCAGAAGAGGTGGGCCTCGAAATAAATGAAGACAAAACAAAATACATGATTACGGCGGAAGCAGGTGGACCTCAGGGAACACACATAAACATCAGGGGCAAGATATTTGAAAATGTCAAAGAATTTAAATATCTGGCAACAATACTGACGCCCAGTAACGAATTGTCGAAGGAAATTAACAAAAGACTACATGCCGGCAATGCTAGTTGGCATGCAGTCAGTAAACTGCCGAAATCCAAACTGCTATCACATAATATAAAGCTCCGTGTCTATAGAAACATAATCATGCCGATTGTTCTATACGGATGCGAAACGTGGGCTCTCACAAAATGGGAAGAAAACAAATTCCACGTATTCGATAATAAAGTTTTGAGGGTATCTTTGGAGGTAAATATGACGAGGAGGTAGGACAATGGAGGAAACTCCACAACCACGAATTGGAAGAGTTATACCGCAAACCTAAAATAGTGAGAGTAATCAAATCGCGAAGATTAAGATGGGCCGGACACGTGGCGCGAATGGGCAACGGTAGGACCGTGCATAGAATTCTTGACGGTAAACCAACGGGTAAGAGACCGACAGGACGGACGCAGCGGAGATGGGAGGACAATGTTAGGTTTGACTCCGAGGAGATCGGATCGGCTGGTCGAACGTGGAAGGAGAGCGGACAGGACAGAGAACGATGGCGGGGTCGAGTCGGTGAGGTCATGAACTTTCGGGTTCCTACAGGCCAATATATAGAATAGAATAGATGTTTTTGCAGAAATTTGTTTCACAAAAATGTGTCCAAATCTACCTAGACACCCTGGCTTTCCTTTTTCCGCGCCCTGAAGATTCTACCTTTAAGTCATTTGTATTTTCTTAGAGTGTTAAATATATTCATTTTGAGATCTGGTAACCTTAATTTTCGTTAGCGTTATAACCTTAAAGTAAATTATTTAAATATGTTATCTCTAAATTCTATGTCACGAACGTATCTCTATTTTTTTACAGTGTTGTCCTTTCGATTATTCAATGAGCTACTTATAGTAGGTCACTCGGGGGGCTAGCAAGACCTAGTGCTTTCCGAAAACGTGTGAAAAAGTGGCTCTTTAGCTCTTTAGTTTACGATGGATGGTAACGCTGTGTTCTGAATACATTTATTTCGTACTTCGCGCAAACAATATCTTGCCGGCAGCTCTCCTCTTGAAATGAAAAGACCCTGTCATTTACGATGGATGGTAACGCCGTATTCTGAATACATCTATCTTCACGTACTTCGTGCAAACAATGTCTTGCCGGCAGCTTTTTTCTCGAAATGAAAATGACCCATTCATTTATCCCCAACATATTTAACATTGTATTAGTACAATGTTTGGTTTTGCTGGTTTGTCAATGAATTAAGTTTGATAAATTTTCTTTGAATCGTCTAAGCTCACCCCACCCTAAAAAGGACATTTTTATGACTTCTACCAACTCTGTTTTTTTAACTGTATTGTAAAAAAATGAATATCTTGTATTTTTCTTATATTTTGTTTCAAAATTTTTGTACCTGCCATATTTATTGTCAACTTTGAATGTATTTGATTATATAAGAAATAAAGACAACGACAACAACAACAAGTACTCCTACTACTACTACTACAGGTAGTCCCCGACTTACGACCGTTCGACTTACGACTATTCGCACTTACGATTTTTTTTCCAATTTTTTTCATAGAAAATACTTAAAGAAGACAAATATGTAGTTGCGGGAAGTTTCGCCGCCAATTCACTTATCTCTTCCTCTTCATCCCCAGACTCTGAGGATGCAAGAGAAGCGAATGAATTATTTGCCCCATATATGTTAAAGTTGGAGGGGGGGGGGGGGGGGGGGGGGGGGCTCACTGTCGTCCGCCAATTGCTGATCTCCTTTATCCATTGTCAATTTCGCGGTTTTGCTTCGCGTCACAATGGAGTTTTTCGGGGAATAATTAAAAAAAAAAACAAAGTAAAAAAATTCGATTTACATACATATTTCAGTACAAATAATACATTACATTATCTAAGTCGGAATTTTTTTTTTATGAAATTCGACTTGCGACTTAATCGACTTACGACCGATGACCAGGAACCTATCTCGGTCGTAAGTCGGGGAATACCTGTACTAGAAGAAGCCACGTCACTCACAGTGCGCGATACAATTAATCTACGGAAAGAAATACTTGATGAACGATTATATCGAAAAATGGACCAGTCCGCTGGCCACCGCGTTCGAGTTATTATTTAACATTGATGGAGTGTTTTCTTTGGGGATATCCGAGGCCAATTGTCTCCACTTTTAAGTCAATATACGATGCATTATGTATAGACGAAATGTGACCAGAAATCCTCAGAAGAATGATCGTAAATTGGACCCCCAAATTATGCCATGCACGCCCCAGTCGAGGTTGCCACCTACCCGAAATCATATTCGAACATTAATGGCATACAATTATTGTTCAAATAAAGACACATTTGTGGCCATTAAAATTTATTTTCCTACATTTTATATAAATTTCAATATCTCTACCTCACACTTTATTTCGAAAATTACTCATGTCATGCTTTGTTTTATAGGATTTCTCTCATTACTGCGAGTGTGGAGGTATTAATAAGAGTGTTTTATTATCATCATCAATCATCAATCGGCACTACAACCGGAAATCGGTCTTGGCCTTGTTTAGCAAGTCCTGAGGCTTGTTAAATTTTCCATAATGGTTTGTTTTTTCCGGGCAAGGTCATTAGCCTTGCGCCAACATACGCGTCCTTAAAAATGTATTCAATAATTGTCGCACTAAACTCTATTGATATTGTCCTTTCCTATCTTTCCATTAATTCCACTACTGCTTCGTTTCTTCATAAGGACATTAATAATCTTTTTAGTAAATTTTAAGGAAAAAACTGTCCAGTGACAAGTTGTCGTAGTTCAGACACCGATAAATGAAATCCCAAGAATCTATTAAGACAAACCTGTTTACGCACAAGCTTACAAAATGTCTATAATATAAATTTCCTGATGCTAAACTTGTAATAACATTCGTAATACAATAAAATTCGATCACATCTTAAGTAAAGTGCCGTCATGATGTGGTTAAAAAAAAAGTCAATCGCATTGCAGTCAAAAATTCGTCAAATTAGTAGCTGGCGCCACAAACTGTCACAATTTTATAACACAAACTAAAAGTTTATTATTCAAGTCTTTTACCGTTTGCATTATGTTAAACGTATGCTATCTGCTCATCTTTTTTGTAGTTAAAATACGACGCCATAGCCAGGACTAAAACATTTCTTTCCATCGCCCGCAATTTCATGTCTAGTCTGGACGTATTTCTTTTTTGAATGTACAACAACTCATTCTTTTCGTTTTGTACCCAGTTTTTTATTTGTATTCATTTCTGAATGACCACATTAAGAATCCTCTCCATATATCCTGGCAAAATGCCACTGTCACCCACGAATAAACATTGTAGCTCATTGAAGCAGCTCCCTTCCCAATACAAGAACTCGAAGGTCAACAGTTTTCACCCGCACTTTGTCAGGTTGTAAGAGCCAAATGCACCTTTTTGGTTCATTCTTGTCCTGCATTTAACTTTCTACAATTACCTACAGTTAGCACCCTTTTAAAAGAAGCAATAAAATAATTTGGACATAAATCCCCTGAGCGACAGTGGGAAGTATTAAGCGATGTCAACCAACAACTTCTGACCCTGAGTAAGCATTATACAATAAAAAAAAGAAGGGAAACAGGAAAACGTCGTGTTCGGTATATATTTTGTTGGGCACGAGTCCAAGAAGAAAGAATTCCTTTTAAAATGTACTCCCCCTTTTTCTATTTTTGTATATACTATAGATTTATAATAAACCAATTTCCTTTTGTTTCTTTTTCAGGCGAAGTGAATTCCTAGGATGTATGTCCTTTCCGGTGCGCAATGTTATCATCGCTCCAATCAATGGCTCCTATAAGCTCCAATCACAGTCATGCCTGAATAATCCAACTCCAGCGATACCAGTCATCAATCCTGCTCCATCAACAGCCCAAAATAACATGACCTCGGCAGAAAAGCGTGCCGGCGCAACGGCTCGCCAAAAATCTGTCGAAGAAGATGTCATTAGCATCGATAGTATGACTGCAGCCAACATGAATCTCATCGATGCCAACTCGAATCAATCCATAACACTTAGTAAAAAAGCCCTCCATCAGAGAGATGCCGACGAGAATCTCTTCCTTAGATTTCTCGAATTGGATCCACCGTCGGAGGTGACTACGAGTAGTACCAGTGCTGGCTTGGGCACCACAGGTAATCGCCGCCTATCGACAGCCAAACCAAATCAAGGACGAACCCCTTTTACAGTCACCAAGAAACTTACTCGTACCGCTGAACGTGGATTTGGTTTCTCAATCGTTTGGACGCACCCACCTAGGGTAGAAAAGGTGGAACTCGGTCTGTCAGCGGATAAGAACGGTATTCTTCCTGGTGACTATGTGATATTTGTTGACAAGCACAACGTCGTCACTATGCCAGAGGCTGATGTTTTGAACCTTATTCGATCACAGGGTAATATATTGACAATGGAAATTTTTCGACGATCTGGATCAACATCATCTTACATTCCAACGGGGATAGTAGCGGCCAGTGGGCCGGTAGGTGTTCGACAGGCACCTCCTGTATCAATGATGAATGGTATCGGCAGTAAATCCCGGGTCACCAGTGCAGCTAGTAACTACACCGACACCATGATGACTGGAAGCAATGTTCGACCTTCAACGGCGTGTTCGAGCAGTTCAACAGTAGAGGCAGCAAAGCGACGACTCAACTTACCTCAAGTAACGTTTAGTAAAGAGGTAGGCAAAGATGTCTTGGTCTAGAACGGCCATCTATACTTAAAAGGCAACAAGTGTCTTTATTTTATAAACTTTTACCATACAGTCTTGATTTATTATACTCTTCAAATGATCTCTATATACATGAGCCGATGTCCAAGATGGAGGCTTATTTTCAAAGTGGAGCTTATTAGGTCACAGGTGTCACACGCAAGGTTTAAGTAAAAATATACACGAGAAAGGACTTATTTTGAAGCATTTAAGGTGCTTCTATCGAGATATTATGAAATTATTATTATCTGCACGTCGATCATGTAAATCTAGATAATTGTTGTTTAATGATTCTTTCGATAAGAACCAAAAACTTGTACTGAGTAAGAATTATTGTCTCTTAGACAAAAATTGTTAAACAGTTTTACTATACCTGGTGCACAACCACAAAGTAAGACAAATAATGAAAATATGTGAGTAAGGTAGTTTTTGAACTCATCGGTTTAGAGGTGGTATATACAAGCTGCAATTTTTTATAGAAATATAACCGGAAAAAAGATCAACATTTTTAAAGACCAAATTACTTCAGTAAATTGTGGCACGTATGGCTTCTAGATTCAAAATACGCATATGATTTCTGAAAGAAAAAAAAATGTCTACAGTTCGACTACGATTAAAACCGAAACAGTAAAGTAAAAGTCTGATACTCCGTATCCATACACTACAATTCTCAATTGACAGGATCATAAGCGATATGAGGCTTTAATACATGGTTGAATGAAACACAATAGTAAAAGTCTGAAACGATTTTCCCGGTTTTTAGGATAATAACGCTAGAGTATGTTTCCGCATGTTCTGAAATGTTCCAAATTTTTACATTAAAAAATAAATCATAATGGCTCCACCCTAGCCAATCCCCGGAGCCGTGTAAAATTTGAAACACTTGGCAGCACGTAACGAACAAGATCTGGAAAAATAGCAATAAACAACAATAATAAATTTAGCCTTAAACTACTTAAGTAATCTAGCAAGTGAAATTTAAAGATTGGTGAGCATGTCTGTAGCGTTCTACGAACGCACAAGTCTACTCAGGTAAGGTTCCTATCTTCAAAGAACGTACTTACCTGAGAGCGTTGCACGCGCCCACAGACGCGTGCCCCAAAGTCCCACGATAGGGCCTGCAACTCGCAGCCAACGTTGAGACCGACACCAAAAAGCAAGGAACTGAACGTCCCCAAAGCTTTTTAGGTTAAGCTCAACAATTATAATTCTCCATACCTAAAACCTACGACCTGAAACAAGGAGAAACATCCATGCATCCTTCGACGTGTGCAATCGCAAGCTAAGTGAATGCCAGCACCACAAGTCGGCAACCCTGAACATCTGCACGAGATGCAGGGAATTACAATTAAAACAATTAACCGACCAACGGACGTGGTGCGGTTGATCTAAACATTAGATCACCCAAATATTCACCGCAAACAAAGGACCGCATTCCTTAGCCTCGTAACCACCCAGATGGCGCGAAAAACCAAGCACCACGTAACTCCAAACAATACTTTGTTTGAAGTTTTACGAAGGCCAGCTGCAATAAATAAATACGGCACAGCATTGCGCCGTTGCCACTGTCCGCCAAGCAGAAATGCATCAGCGGAATGTTTGTTTTTCACACCATGTGAAAAACTCTCTTGGATTTCAAATCCAATAGATACCAGCGGACTAGACGTCCAGGCGATCGTCAACACCAGATGGTCGACCTAACCAAGCAGCGTGGGAATAGAACCCACCGTCAACCACGACGGTGAAGCTTCCACATGTATGCGTGAGAATTTTCTCCTTACAGGAAATTGTGTCTGCACAACTGCAGATACAAAACACACAGGGACTGAAAAAAAAGAGTATCCGATAGGTTAAGTAAAATTTTGATCGTCAACGCGACGAGGCGTCTATATCGAACGGTGGAGAAGAAGAGTCTTTTTCGAGGTAGGACAAGTAAACCACTTTGGCGGATTTATACGTGTTCAAGTGTTCCGCCGAACACTGCTTGCCGCAGAGAAAACATACATACACAACAAATACAGCACAAGAATGAAACTCAGGCAAATTGTTTTTAGGAAGCGTTTATTCAATTTCCTTTTATTTATGAATGTTTATAAGCGGCAACGTTAAACTAATACTGTTCTTTTCTATCGCGGTGAAACACTAAAAAAATGAGTTATATGTGAATCTTTACACAATTGTACAATTTAATTTCCTTTTATTTATGAATGTTTATAAGCAGCAACGTTAAACTAATACTGTTCTTTTCTATCGCGGTGAAACACTAAAAAAATGAGTTATATGTGAATCTTTACACAATTGTACAATTTAATTCAAAAACACTTAAAGAGTTTTTGCACAAAGCGGATAGTTCCTTCAACACACGATATAATTTAAAAGTTGGTGAAACCTCGACATTTCTTTACTTGTCCTACCTCGAAAAAGACTCTTCTTCTCCACCGTTCGATATAGACGCCTCGTCGCGTTGACGATCAAAATTTTACTTAACCTATCGGATACTCTTTTTTTTCAGTCCCTGTGTGTTTTGTATCTGCAGTTGTGCAGACACAATTTCCTGTAAGGAGAAAATTCTCACGCATACATGTGGAAGCTTCACCGTCGTGGTTGACGGTGGGTTCTATTCCCACGCTGCTTGGTTAGGTCGACCATCTGGTGTTGACGATCGCCTGGACGTCTAGTCCGCTGGTATCTATTGGATTTGAAATCCAAGAGAGTTTTTCACATGGTGTGAAAAACAAACATTCCGCTGATGCATTTCTGCTTGGCGGACAGTGGCAACGGCGCAATGCTGTGCCGTATTTATTTATTGCAGCTGGCCTTCGTAAAACTTCAAACAAAGTATTGTTTGGAGTTACGTGGTGCTTGGTTTTTCGCGCCATCTGGGTGGTTACGAGGCTAAGGAATGCGGTCCTTTGTTTGCGGTGAATATTTGGGTGATCTAATGTTTAGATCAACCGCACCACGTCCGTTGGTCGGTTAATTGTTTTAATTGTAATTCCCTGCATCTCGTGCAGATGTTCAGGGTTGCCGACTTGTGGTGCTGGCATTCACTTAGCTTGCGATTGCACACGTCGAAGGATGCATGGATGTTTCTCCTTGTTTCAGGTCGTAGGTTTTAGGTATGGAGAATTATAATTGTTGAGCTTAACCTAAAAAGCTTTGGGGACGTTCAGTTCCTTGCTTTTTGGTGTCGGTCTCAACGTTGGCTGCGAGTTGCAGGCCCTATCGTGGGACTTTGGGGCACGCGTCTGTGGGCGCGTGCAACGCTCTCAGGTAAGTACGTTCTTTGAAGATAGGAACCTTACCTGAGTAGACTTGTGCGTTCGTAGAACGCTACATCACTCCCCCCCTAGTGACGTAGTCACGATATGAGGTAGTTAGTTGCTTGGGGGGTGTAGTTGAGTTTTACGAGCGTGCTCCCTTCCGTATTGGGCGGTGTTTGGGTGGTAGAGGAGCGAAAGTTAGCGCGTTCGTCGTTCTTTTTCGCTTGTCAGAAGTTGGGGTTTCAGGTTGCCGTACATTGAGAATCTTCGCAGCGTCTTCTTGTGCGCGCAGATCTCGGGCGCGCTGCCGCGTTATCGGTCCGTGTAGGATGTCCGATGCCCCGCGCGCGACCATTTCGCGAGGGTTTGGTTGATTCTCAACATTTGACGTGCCTGGCGTTTCGTGGGAGTCTGCTGGGTGGCGTAGGGGGCAGGTTTCGGCTACCGCCGCTGGTTGTTGATGCCCTTCTCCCAGTACGGTATCTGGTGGTAGTTCCAGGTGGCACGGTTTCAATCTTTCGACACTGACGGTGTACGGCTTGCCGTCGATGTCTACAGAGAAAACACGGTTGTTTATCCGATCCAGCACCCTGTATGGCCCTTCGTAGGGCGGTTCTAGAGGTTTCCTAACTTTGTCCACCCTGATGAAGACGTGCGTGCAGCTGTCCATCTCTGGGTGAACAAATATCCTCTTGGAACCGTGTCTGGCGACAGGTGTTGCCCTGACCTTTCGCATAAGTTTGCGTAGGTTTTCCAAATTTGGCAACTGTTCGAGCGGTGGTTCTCCATCGGCGAAGAACTCTCCTGGGAGGCGCAGATTGGTTCCGTAAGTCAGATCTGCTGCTGAGGCTCCCAGGTCTTCTTTTATGCTTGTGCGCAAGCCTAAAAGAACTGTCGGTAGTACGTCCAGCCATTGATTATCGTCGTGACACATCAGTGAGGCTTTCAGTGAGCGATGCCATCGTTCAATCATCCCATTGGACTGGGGGTGATAAGCTGTCGTGTGGCTTTGTTGGCAGCCGAGTAGATCGGTCAGCTGCTTGAAAATCGCCGCCTCGAACTGTGGTCCTCGATCGGCTGTGAGGGTAGCTGGGACGCCGAAACGTGTGACCCAAGTCGAATAGAATGCTTTGGCTACATTCTCTGCGGTCACTGTTCGTAGTGGCACTGCTTCTGGCCACCGAGTGAAACGATCGATCATCGTCAGGAGGTACAGGTAACCTCTCGACGGCGTAAGCGGTCCCACAATGTCGATGTGAACATGGGCGAATCGTGCCTCGGGGAGCTTAAACTGTGCTGGCTGTAGCACGTTATGTCGATCGACTTTGCAACGCTGACATTGCAAACAATTGCGTGCCCAATTTGTTATGTCTTTGGCCATATGTGGCCAGACGAATTTACGTCGGACGGCTGCAACGGTTGCGCGTCCGCTTGGGTGGGCTGGGTTATGGAATGTTTCGTACACATTCCTTCGAAACTTTTCTGGGATGTAGGGGCGAGCTGTCCCTGTCGATACATCACACCAGACTTCATCTTTTGAGTCGTTGAAAGGAAGTTTACGCAGAACTAGTGCTGTCTCCGCTTTCAATAGGGACTCGAGTTGATGGTCCTCTCCTTGCGCTTGTGCCAAGTCGGCATCATCGATTTGCGCACGGAGTTTAATTGCATCGATACGCGAAAAAGCGTCTGCAATTACGTTGTCTGCACCTGGAACATATTCGATTCGGGTGCTAAATTGCCCGATGAAATCCAGGTGCCGCTCCTGTCGTGGGGTTGAACTTTCCGCTTTCTTTCGGAAGGCGTACACCAGTGGTTTGTGATCAGTTTTGATCGTCAACTGGCGTCCTTCGACCATGTGCCGGAAGTACTTTACTGCGGAGTAAATCGCTAGTAACTCCCTGTCGTAGGCACTGTATCGTCGCTGGGTCGGGTTCAATTTTTTTGAGAAGAAGCCCAGCGGTTCCCATTTACCATCGCACTCTTGTTCGAGTACGGCCCCAATTGCAGTGTCGGAAGCGTCACACTGTATGGACAATGGGGCTCCTTCGATGGGGTGTCGAAGCAAAGTTGCGTTCGCCAGCTGCTCTTTCGATAAGCGAAAAGCTTGGTCAGCTGACTCGGTCCATTGAATCGGTCGTTTGTCGTTTCGTTTGGCTCCTACTAGGTATTCGTTCAGAGGAGCCTGGACCTGTGCGGCGTTTCGGAGTGTTGGGCGATAGAAGTTCAGCATGCCCAAATAACGCCTTAATTCTCGCACGTTCGTGGGGCGAGGAAATTGCATTAGTGCGTCCACCCTGTCCTGTAAAGGGCGGACGCCTTGGCCATTTATACAATAGCCAAGGTACTTGACTTCCGCTTCTCCGAGGTGGCACTTGTCTGGATTGATTACCAGGCCGAAATCTCGGAGGCGCTCGAACACTTGCTTCAAATGGGAGCGATGTTCAGTCATGTTTTTCGATGCTATGAGTATATCGTCGATATACGCGTAGCAGAAGTCAAGTCCGCGGAGAGCTGAGTCTATGTAGCGCTGGAACGTTTGCGCTGCATTTCGGAGACCGAATGTCATCACCTTGAACTCGAATAGTCCAAAAGGTGTGGTTACCGCGGTTTTCGGTATATCTTCGGGTGCCACCGGGATTTGGTGGTACGCCCTCGTGAGGTCGAGGGTCGAGAAAACTTCGCACCCCTGCAGCTTATAAGAAAAGTCGTGCAGGTTTGCTATCGGATATTCTTTTTTTTCAGTCCCTGTGTGTTTTGTATCTGCAGTTGTGCAGACACAATTTCCTGTAAGGAGAAAATTCTCACGCATACATGTGGAAGCTTCACCGTCGTGGTTGACGGTGGGTTCTATTCCCACGCTGCTTGGTTAGGTCGACCATCTGGTGTTGACGATCGCCTGGACGTCTAGTCCGCTGGTATCTATTGGATTTGAAATCCAAGAGAGTTTTTCACATGGTGTGAAAAACAAACATTCCGCTGATGCATTTCTGCTTGGCGGACAGTGGCAACGGCGCAATGCTGTGCCGTATTTATTTATTGCAGCTGGCCTTCGTAAAACTTCAAACAAAGTATTGTTTGGAGTTACGTGGTGCTTGGTTTTTCGCGCCATCTGGGTGGTTACGAGGCTAAGGAATGCGGTCCTTTGTTTGCGGTGAATATTTGGGTGATCTAATGTTTAGATCAACCGCACCACGTCCGTTGGTCGGTTAATTGTTTTAATTGTAATTCCCTGCATCTCGTGCAGATGTTCAGGGTTGCCGACTTGTGGTGCTGGCATTCACTTAGCTTGCGATTGCACACGTCGAAGGATGCATGGATGTTTCTCCTTGTTTCAGGTCGTAGGTTTTAGGTATGGAGAATTATAATTGTTGAGCTTAACCTAAAAAGCTTTGGGGACGTTCAGTTCCTTGCTTTTTGGTGTCGGTCTCAACGTTGGCTGCGAGTTGCAGGCCCTATCGTGGGACTTTGGGGCACGCGTCTGTGGGCGCGTGCAACGCTCTCAGGTAAGTACGTTCTTTGAAGATAGGAACCTTACCTGAGTAGACTTGTGCGTTCGTAGAACGCTACATGTCAAAGAACAGTCAAATTTGTACCGCAAACATGAGCAGCCATTTGTTAATTAAAATCAAAAAAACAAATGCTTGAAAATCCCCTACATAACAGGTCAGGTGAAAAGTTCGTAGGCTAAGATATAAAACACAACAATAAAACTTAACAATTATTTTTTTTATTTTTTTTTTAATAACTTTATTTAAAAAAACTTAATTTAAATTTTATACTAGCCGAATTCTAGAAAAGCCAAATCTATGTAAGCTGCCTGATCATACTGTTATTCTACCGACATTGGTATCCCGGTCTTTATATGCCATTCAACCACCAGAACTGTTGACGGTCCAATACTATCGTCCCGGTCTCTTTGGGAGATAGCCCTACTGAAGCGCAAGAGCTCTTCTTCGGTGCGCGTTACTTCCCGGTCGTAGCACAACCGCCCGTCTACGGATGATCTACTTACATGATAGATCAGCGGAGTTCCGGACCTCTCCTGTATAACCCCTTTCATGTCCAAATCAGAGAACGCCTCTGGTCGAACAAAACCGTTGCGACGCACGCTCTCAAACTACAAAGTATTTGGATAGTAAGCCCCCGAAAATTAGATCATTGGACGAGCTTATTGCTCTCGTAATATGTCCTCTGATTAATTTAATCATAAAATTATCAACCCTATTTATGCAGGCTTCATTATATAAAGTCTCATTTGAGTAGTACTTTTTACAGTCCGATTCCGGTGTCCGATATAATCTGAGACAAGTGCTGAGACACTTCCTTTCGAACACCCGAATCTTTTCGATCAAATTTGGACCTATGTTAAACCATACTGGACAACCATATATGCGGATTGACCCGATTAGCGTCAAGTAGCATATAACTTTTACTCTGCTGTCAAGTTGGCTACTGTGAAATCGCCTCCTTGTCTTAGTAAAAGTTTTCCTAGCTTAGGCCAAAGCAGCCTCTACATGGCTGTTGAAATATAGATATTGATCTAGCCAAATACCAAGGTATTTAATTACACTATTGGTTTCCTGTTTTTCTCCATCCGGTCCCACGATAACTAACTTTTTCCTTGCGTCGTTCGTGGCTTTATATAATGGGGTTCTAAATAGTATGGCTTCACATTTCTGGAAGTTGATCTTAAGTTTCCAGTCATCGCAATAGCACGTTGTTGCCGTCTCGCCGTAGTAAACAATTTATGATCTCAACTTTCGGAACTGTTCTGTAAATGGTTAGATCGTCTGCGCACGCAATAGCCTGCGGAAGTGCTATTCTTGATATTATACGTTTTATTAGAAGTCATGTGGCGGTGCCGCCAAACCCCACGGTACACTTAGCTTAAAAACCCCCATAACCACAACCAAGTCTGCATAAGTTTTCGCCAATGCAAACGCATTAGTAACCTGAAAATGCTTCACGCATTAAAGAGATCAAATCTATGATCTTTAAGTCCCTGTAAAGAAAACCTACCTTTCATGCATTTTCTTCGCATACTAATTCTCTGTAAGATTTCTTTATTAGCTTATCAGGAATTCCAAACCAATTTCGGCATGTACTCATCTTTAGCATTTTTCCAGCTGATTCAAGTGAACACGAATTGTTTTATCGCAACCAAGCTATTGAACAAGTTTCTGACATATTTGGGTAGAATCTTCTTCCACGCTTGACCATCTGATTCCATCTCCTCAAGGTCAAACCTTACATTGTCCCCCCATCGCGTCGCGGCTGTTCTGTCGGTCTCTTGCTGGTTGGTCTATCGTCAAGGTTTCTACGCACGGTCTCATCGTTGCCCATTCGCACCGCATGTCCGGCCGGTCTTAATCTTCGCGACCTGATTACTCTCACTATTGTAGGTTTGCGGTATAGCTCTTCCAATTCGAGGTTGTGCAGTTTCCTCCATTGTCCTACCTCCTCGTCATATTTACCTCCAAAGATACCCTCAAAACTTTATTCTCGACTACGCGGAAATTGTTTTCTTCCCGTTTTGTGAGAGCCCATGTTTCGCCCCCTATAGAACAATCGGCAGGATTATGGTTCTATATACACGGAGCTTTATGTTACATGACAGCAGTTTGGATTTCGGCAGTTCACTGACTGCGTGCCCACTACTGTTGCCTGAATGCAATCTTTTGTTAATTTCCTTTGACATTTCGTTACTGGCCGTCAGCATTGTTCCCAGATATTTAAATTCTTTAACTTTTTCGAATATCTTGCCTCTGACGTTTATATGTGTTCCCTGGGGTCCATCTGCTATCGCCGTAATCGTGTATTTTGTTTTGTCTTCATTTATTTCTAGGCCCACCTCTTCTGCCCCTTGCATGATGATTTCACAGTTTTTAATTACAGTTTCTAGATTATCGTCCAGAATGGCGTCGTCATCCGCATATGCGAGCTCCTGCGTGACCCCGTTCAGAGATGATCCGACTATGTTGTCGTCTTGTACCTTTCTGATAACATACTCGAGCACAAGCTTAAAAAAACATGGTCAGAGGCCATCCCCCTGTTTTAGTCCGTCCCGGATTTCAAATGGTTCTGAGAGGTGGTTTTCTATGCTAACTCGCTCTTTGTTTTCGTTCATGCAAATTTGAATGAGGGCGGCATATTTTTTCGGGATTCCCAGGTCAACTACAACATGGTAGAGTCTTCATCTTGCGACGGAGTCGTAGGCTTTTTTGAAGTCAACGAACAGTTGGTGGACCGTCTCACCGTATTCCCACTTCTTTTCCAACAGTTGCCTTATTGTAAACATTTGGTCGCTTATTGACCGGTTCCTACGGAATCGCACTGGTAGTCTCCCAGTATTTCGTTTGCGTACGGTGTGATTCTCGCCAGTATGACATTTGTTAGTATTTTGTATGTGGTTGGGAGCATTGATATTCCTCTGTAGTTTTCGCAGTCAGATCTCTCGCCTTATTTTTAAATAGGGACGACTATTTGAGGTCTTCCATTCTTGCGGAGTGAACTCCTTATCCCATATTGTTTTGATGAGATGACGGATGTTTCGAGCGGTTTCCTCCCGTCCATGCTTCACAAGCTCTTCCGGTATGCAGTCGACCCCGGAAGCCTTGTTGCTTTTCAATCGGTTCATTGCGTCTACAACTTCGTTGAAAAATGGCTCCGGGATCTGAGGCTCGGCTGTATGTACATCTGGTGCGTTCATTTGTGGTTGATGGATGCGCAGGTTGAGCAGGTTTTCAAAGTACTGCTACCATCTTGTCACGATATTGTTTGTTTCTGTGACCAGGCAGCCGTTTGTATCTCGAATTATTTTGGCTCTCCCCCGGTAGCCATTTCTAATTGAATTTATGCCGGCATACATTTAATTGTGAAGCTACTGTTAAAATTTCAAGTCGCTCCATGCAGTAGTTTTTGAGCTATTTGTCCCCTCACTTTGAAAAAAATGATTTCGAAAAAAACGTATTTAAAGTTTTACAAGTACTTAAATCCTTGGCATTTTTATTTTACCTTTAATCTGCGATATCTGCTCCATACATTTGACCTTCAATATTTATGTTTGCATCATCTTCTTCTTTCCTCATTGAATTTATCGACGTTCTGTGCTTTTTGGCAGCTTTTCTCAGTGACCGCTCGGAACACTTGATACGGCGCCCATTTCTTTCTACTCCAAATTGTAAGAATTGAGCCCAGTTTCCATTGCTAATTTCTACATAATGGTCAATAGACTTAAGAGGCCATTGTGGTATATTGCTGCTGCTATGTATACTGCTCTGGCGCAAGGCTAATAACCTTGCCCGGAAAAACAAAATATTATAGAAAATTTAACAAGCCTCAACAATATGGACCGGATACACGACGACGACCACGAGATTTGTTAAATAAGGCCAAGACGGGATCCCGGTTGTAGTGCCGATGATGATGATGATGTATACTACTGTATCGAGAACATGTTTGCCACTGGAAACTGACTTTGGAGCCATTGACCAGACAATCGGGTTGAAGACTCGTTGCTGCTTTACGTGTAGTCTCCCAAACAACAAAAAAGTAATTCGTCATGACTGAGTTCTTCCTAAATCGGAAGGATTGCTTTGAAGACATCTTCCGACATAAGTGTTATGAGTGTGATTCAAGTCTCCAGTGGCCTGCGCTTTCTGCCACGAGCACCAAGAACCTGTGTGGGGATTCTCCACACTACATGGAGAACCAATCCACAATTTCAACAACCCTTGACCGCTACCAGCGCGTCACCTTAATCCAACTCCCCATCCCAAACCTGCAATACACACATTCGCAACCATGCAAAACCTGCAAGCTCATCCATCCCAATATGCAATACCATCCGTCCCCAATCCGCAATTGCATACATCGCCCAATTTACCAGGAACCCATTTCCCAAGATGAAATAAATGCATATTCCAATTTACAACGGAATATTAATCATCTCCCTCAATTACATCACCCCACATACATTTTCCCAAAATTGCTTCGGTCAATTCCTTACTTAAGTTATATTCTTCCCTTGCGACCAAGCAATCATAATTTCCCCGAAATTCATATGCTGTAATAAAACGCATATTCACACCTACAACAGAACATTAACCATCACCATCAATTATACCGATCCGCATACATTTCCCCGAAACCGCTTCGGTTAATATCTTATCCAAACGATATTCCTTGCCCGCACCCAAGCAATTCGAATTTCCCCCGAAAACCATTTCGGTTCATTTCTTCCTTAAACTACACTTCTCGCCTGCAACCAAGCGACAGCTAATTTCCACGAAACAATCACAACGATCAAGACCCTTGATCATACTTGGCTATGCCGCCAAAACCAATTTCCCAGTATACACAACCAACGAATCCAAGTCAGCTTATACGGCGAGGATTCGCTGGAACTGAACCCCCACGCTGCAAAGCAACTCTTCTCGAAATTCCTCGTAAGTGGCAGTGAGTTTATCTCAACTATGACTCAACCGCCACGACGCGATGAATAGATTTTTCCCATTCTTTAGTCAGTCGTCATTCAACTCCCAACCCGCGCATGCCGAGGGTCCCCCTGATAACCGCCGAGACCACACCGGGGCACGCACGCCCCCCGTGTGGAAAGTAAGCACGAGCCGGGCCGCGCGAGTCTGCTGTGCGAGTCCCAACCCAAGTAGAGATACAACCACCGCCGAGCGCACATCCCTCTTTGGATCGGACAAAAAGTCGCTAATCACCCACCCAAGCGGTTCGGCATCATTGCCAATGCGCACTAAATGCATCGATAACAAAGGGTCCCACACTTATGATTAAAACTCGAGTCGGTTGACTTTGCCATAGCGACGCGTTTTAACGCCAAGTTCGGGCATTCATTTCAATGCGAATTTTCGATAACATGATGCGTTTTAACACCGGGTCCCGGCTTTAATTTTGACGCAAGCCTTCGGCAACCGTAAGTCCTATAAATCAGTGCTGAGCGAGGAGCCCCTCCCGTCAACCTTGGGGTCGAGGACGAGTCTCTATAACACAAGTCTTTACTTAAACCCCGAAGTATAAAATAAGCTCTGTAAACGAGTCACGTGCGATCGTACTCGAGCCACTAAAGTAATGTATGTTAAGGAACATTAACGACAAGTGAACTACGTGCATGTGCTGGACCCATAGTTAAGTAGAGAAAAATAAACGAACGTTAATCCACCACACAACCCTAGTACTTTCTTTATTTACTCTCCCTTTGTCGGCGAACGATTCCTCTGTGAACAATCTTGGGGGATCAAGTGAACCCGTCTCGTGCCAGACACCCTACTTAAAACCCCCACACCTTCTCCGCGTGGGCACCGTTCGTGTGGATTTTCGTCAGTGGACAATTTAGGGTAAAGCATTGCATAAATTTCGTTTTTTTTTCGACTGAGCTACAATTTCTACGTATTGCCAAGCCATAATAAATGGTTAGTTCATCGATCAATTTTCCAGTCAGTTTTCCTTTGCCGTCAAGTCCTTTTTTGTTTTGTTTCAATTTACTAAGGCTGGAGCACATTCGTTTTTACACGTGTTTAACACATTCTTTTTTTTACAATACTATTGTCGTATAGGCTCCTCGATAGTATAGTGGTTAGTATACCCGCCTGTCGTGCGGGAGACCGGGGTTCGATTCCCTGTCGGGGAGCCTCTGGCGCAAGACTAATGACCTTGCCCGGCAAAACAAATTATCATGGAAAATTTAACAAGCCTCAGGACTTGCTATATAAGACCAAGACCGGTTCCCGGTTGTAGTGCCGATGATGATGATGATTGTCGTATACTAACAAAATTATTAATGTAATACATTATTGTAAAACAAGACAATTAAATAGCGTCTCGGCAGTGTCGCTTTCCAACTGTATACTAACAAGCTCACACATAGAAGCCGTCCAGCTGCTCACACAAACATTATCTCCGCAACCTAGTGGGTTTCTAAGGAACCCGAAAGACCTTTTGCTTTGTGTGTAAGAGCCATTTTCTATTACTAACGAAAAAAGTAGTAGAAAGGCAATAAATCCAAACGCATCGAAAGGCGTTCGATGCGTGTTCAAAGACGGTGCGGCAAAATCGAGAAACAAGACTTACATTTTTTTTCCCGCATATGACCAATTTCATATTATTTTTATCACCATAAAATATATTTTAATCAAAACAAAAATTAATTTTTTTCAAATTTTTCGAGTGATGTTACCCCTTAACTACGAATTTCTGAATTGTCTCTGTCAACCAGTTCACTGCGTTGACAGACGCAACGTGCCGATGCATAAGTTATCAGAAAGGCTCTAATACAAGTACCCGTACCCGTGGATAGGATTAATGTCCGTTTTAAAAACCGCACGACCTGCCTTGGTTGGTTGATATTTTCGAAGCAAGTATTTTGCCAAATGGGCTCCTCGATAGTATAGTGGTTAGTATACCCGCCTGTCACCCGGGAGACCGGGGTTCGATTCCCCGTCGGGGAGCCTCTGGCGCAAGACTAATGACCTTGCCCAGAAAAAATAAATCATTATGGAAAATTTAACAAGCCTCAGGACTTACTAAATAAGGCCAAGACCGGTTCCCGGTTGTAGTGCCGATGATGATGATGACTTTGCCAAATGGGTAGTTACACATGATGATTTAAACATTTATAATGCCATAAAAAAACAAACAACAGCACATTCCCTGTAGTCAATCCCAGCTGTATTATCGTGTATGGAACTTCACCTTGTTTCAGTCAAAACCGTTTTCTTGACCACATCCATGCATGCGATCCATCACTTGTTACCATTACAAAAATTGCTTGACTTTCTTGTGTTCCAATATCGATTCGTAAATAGTAATTAAGTCAATTAAATTTGTGTATTCATTTCATAAGACAACCATACATGAGCCTGTTCATATAACCAGCCTGATGTATGCAAATAATTAAAAATCGTTTTCCTTGCTATCTTAATTTTGTTGGCGATGTCGTGTCTACTTGAACTTCAGCCACAATTCCAATGATTATTTCGATGATAAGCCGACCACAAGTTGCCGTTTTGTTTTCACCTCCAAGCGAAAGCGCCCCAATCATTTCTACAAAATTGATTGCGATACCGTAATTTGATGTTTGGATCCCTAACACGACACAAACAACTAGAAATAGTTCATTTCCATAGACGTTATAAATTATTATTTTCTCTTAACATATTCAATAACACCAGTACAACAATTTTACGATTAGACGTTATTAAATGTCTCAGCAATTCGTCATAAACAAAAACAAAAAAATTGTGCTCCAAATAAATTCATTAAATAAATAAATAAATTCATAAATTCATTCGGTTTAGCTTCATTATCATCATCATCGGCACTACAACCGGGATCCGGTCTTGGCCTTATTTAGCAAGTCTCGAGGCTTGTTAAACTTCCATAATAATTTATTTTTACGGGCAAGGTTATTAGCCTTGCACTACGTTTAACTTCACTGCTCCTCAATCAAAGACATTTCCAATTGTTCTAAAACTTATTGAAAAGATTGTGACTTTTACAGTTCGATACTTGAAATCCAACTGTCTCTACAAATAACTTAATTTACCAAGTAAATTTCGACAGCGAAAGGAAATGGGGAACAATGAAAATATTGATCCATTTTCTTCGGCTACTGCCCTTTTGCGGTTCCGCCAAACCCCACAGTCTACTCACCCGACGAACCCCCATAACTACAACCCAGCTCTCATAAGTTTCTGCTAATGCAATCGCATTAGCACCTGTAAATGCTTCACGCATTAAGTTTATCAAATGTATTTAGCTAAAAGCCCCTGGAAGAGAATTCTTACCTTCATTCATTTATTCGAATTAAAAATTCCGTCTAAGAATTCTGTTCCAAACTTCATTAATTCCAAGCCCAATTCGGCACCTTCGGTTGCCAGGCAAATCTCAACCTTACACACGCATTTTCCCTAGTTGAATTCCTGAAAGCAAAACAATTTGGTTTACATACAATGTAACCGCATAATCAGGGAATCTTAACCTTGAGTTGGCTATTCCCAGCCATTGTCCAACGGCCAAAATAGCGTCGGGCAGCTTGTTTGTTCAGGTAGAATATTCCCGACCGCGATCCCTCGTCTAAACGAATAAACAATCACCAATTTCGTTAGTTGCCACAAACGAATTACCCTGCATATACAAATGCCAGCAAGGGATTCGTTTCGGCTACCGACCGAAGATACGATATACAATTTTCATTATATAAAGTATTGTAATCCATTAGCACCTTTCTCTAATGGCTATTCGTCTATTTACCCAAGGGCATCACACGTCTAAGACTTTTATGATGGCTTCGTCGCACCTTTTCTTTTAGCACATTTCCTCGATGCGTTGCCGTCTATTTATTTAGCCAAAATGCACACCATAAACAAATACCTTCACGTCCCTTTTGTCTTTACCGTTTTCTTGCTTTGTTTTTCCATTGCATTCGCGCATGAGTTGAACAATATGATCTTCAAGATCACTCATACACACATACTACCATGATCTTCATTTACGAGATTTGGTTTTCTATTCCACAAAGAGAGACTTTACGTCTCTCTTGTGGTAAGTAAAAATATATCCTTATATCAAGGGCCAGATTCCAACCCCCGATTCAGTCTCATTCCATCCACTGACTGTGCCGGTCGGCCTTTCTCCCGTCTCCCGTAGCGCTGCGGGACGCGTACAACCCGGAGTCGTGTTTTCGTTTAAATTATAATAGTGACATTTTGCAATATTACCTTCGTAATAGTTAGTATTATAGTGCGGCGGGTTACATACTTTGTGCAATGGTGTACGTTCGAACGATGCAAGAGAATGCTTATATTAAGATATTTGTAAGTGACTTCTAATCCATGATCGGTTAATTAAGTACAAAAATAACTATCGGTGAATAAAATAAAGAGAACATTTTGCCGACTGAAAACAACCAGTGGTTTGACTCTCGTGGCTTCCTTGGATATCTCTGGTGATTCGTATCAGCGGAACTTTGTATTAAATCGGTGAGGACGAAGTAGAACCCTGCGCCCATGATGGCGTTCAGACTTCGCTCCCCACAGCCTAAAATCTGGTGTCTTTAAAACACAAACTCACTTATGCTTATTTTATATGTATCACCAAATATGTTTGACATTTCGTGCCACGGTGTCCGAGCGGTTAAAAATATATACTTAAAGCCTCACAAATCTTTTCCCCTGCCTGAGACGCATTCTTCCCTTTAACGTCGTAAAGTTGTTGTTATATAATCCAAAATTTCACTCGACTTGCTTCGCAGTAACACAACTTCAATAAGAGTGTCACCAATAATCAGCCAAAGAAGCAAAAAATGAAAAGGTGCTAAATGTATCTAGAAGTTCCAAATTTATAAAACTATTTTAAGTAAATAGAAAATCAGCGGCTTTTTTCTTCAACCTATATATAGCGTCATATATATTAACCTTGTTAGTATAACTTTTTCTATCCATCACCTTACATTTGACCAGACTCCTGTTGTGCACCAATTATAATTATATGCTTAGTACTTACTGTGACTACCCTTCAGTGGCAAAATCTGTAGAACATTAAACATGACAAGTTTTATAGAACAGTACAAGATATACTTGACGAAGAACTAGCTTATATTCTAAAACTATTCATACCACACACAATTATAGAGATTCGATCTGCAATATGAAATAGAAAACCTTATTAAACTACCATAACTATTGCTACTATAGGGTAGAATATTGCATAACATACCACTTAACACCTAATACTTAATGATGTTTATCTTTAATTGTTCTGTTTTTATTTATTTTTTAATTCGCTTGCACTACATTCAGTTAATTTCGCTTATATAAAATAATTGTTGAACTAAACAACTATAATTAAGCAGATTAAAACAAAAGTGTAATACTAAATTAATTTAACAAAAACTCTATTTATTTAAATTATTTGTAAATGTTATTTGGATTGCAATTTTTAGGATATTATTTCAATGAATTTATTTATTTATGTTTTAGCGTTAACTTGTAATTGTAATTTTGGATTAATTTAAACATCTTGGCAATTCATTAATTTTATAAGAAAATATATTTTGTTTAAGTTTTCATTTTTTTATATTTTTGATTGTTTGCTTAAAAACTGCTTTTTTATTGATTTTACTTTGTTATATATATTTTTCATTTCAATAAAACGCAAACGAGAACTTTTAATCCACATCGTTTTATTTTTGTCATTAACAGAAGATAACATTCTCGATTTTTTAAGTTGATTTGATACTTATAGTTTACATGAGTATGAGTTTAGGAAATGATTTTGGAGACAAAGTTTTAAAGTGAAAGTGCTGTCGTTACAGTTAAAAAAGGATATTTAGGGAATTGACACTCCGCAGCATGCGCGACAGCGGATCCTTAGATCCGTAAAACGTGTGTTGGAAAGAAATATGGAATTGACTGCGAGTCCGTTAATTGAGAGTTATTATTGAAAAAGAATTGAAAAGATATTAATGGAACCTGATAAAAGTCGGTGGATAAAGAAAAGTCGGTTGAATTTGTGGCGGGGAAGTATGGTGCGCCGGTGTACGACGCTAATTCACTTCCTTCCGCCATCGTCACTATGAATTCCGGCGTACACTGTCCACCAAGAAGGAACAAAAAAAAAAACACTTATGGCTTGTTGGTAGTCCAACTGCTCTTTTATTTAATTTTAGGATGCATCTGTACAAAAATTATCAAAGTGGTAAGCGAATCTTAAATTTGTGTTTTACATAACTTTGAGTTCGAGGGCGTATTACTCTTCACTGACGAGATGACGATATTGTCTACACTTGTATATTTGTGGTTAATCACTTAATTCGTACTTGTTATTAGTGGCTCTAAAGGGTATTACTCTCGACTCCACAAAATTTCACTCAACCTCACTTGACCCCACACCGGCTCAACTTAACTTCTTTAAACCGGCTCCACATGCTCTTTTCAACATATTGGCATACAATGCCCTCTATTTCAACCCCTCTCGACCCTGCTCGACCTCATTTAGATGTCTGTCTGCCCAGTTCTAAATATTGGCACGCAATGCCCCATTCAACTTTCTTAACATTTTGGGCGCCACAATGCCTGCCAAGCGCGAACTTCACGCGACTCAGCCCGCCTGCGCGCGACACCCTTTCTTCCACAGTCTCGGCTCCTCTTGTAACCACAGCTACTACACGTAGCATCTCCACAACAGGACGCCAGGCGCCACCTCTTTATATAGACTTCAGGACCTCCCTTCTTAGATCCCTGGACGTCTTCCAAATGCCTCAGCTATACCGGTCGGCAAAGCAAACCGATACAACTGGACTGCGACAACATCCTGGAACACCTCATCCAGGTACCCCAATATTTAGCCACCATCGCTCACCCCTAGCGGCAACTAAAGGCAATACACGCCCCTCTACGCCGCCTCACACTTATCAGTTGCATCAACCACACTTCGGAACGCGCATCATTTCCCTAGGGCGCCCTGGGGTTGGACACAATCAACCACCCACCAGAAGCCCCCTAAGTTAAGCAACTGGTGTGCCCACCCCCTTTTACCAGTCCCAGCGGCAAACAATTCGCCATACAAACGTATGGAAGAAAGCCACTGACTCTGGACTCGGTTTCCTTAAATATATCCACTGACACGTCGGAGCACGATGTCAGTGAGTCACAATAGGTCCCATCTCCTGGCATTTCGTGCACGATGCCAGCGACCCCCCATTGGTTTCGCCTCCTGACATTTCATCATACGTTGTCTCCTAATGGGATTAGACCTATTATATAGGTACAATCTGTTGGCAGATATCGCCAACACCAGATTAATACCCACGGCGCCTGTATCTGCATCTTCCCGCACACGCTACTTCGTGACTGCGGACGCGAGCAGATTTCCGATAGGTTCCGACCTACTCGGATGATAAACCTATTGGTCCAAGCGACCCACAACAGGCATCAAGCGGTAACATCTGCGTCCACCTTATTTATCGACAAAGGCCCATACTATTACCTGGAACTAGTCAACACGACAGTTCCCCCGAACAGCGCCTCCCGAAGTACACAGGGCCACCTTGTTCGCCAAGCATCCAGCTCTCCGCCCAGCATAGCACCATCCATTCGAGCACCCCTTCAGCACTACCTCCTTTATTTCGTGACTACGTCACGGCGGGGGGGGGGGGGGGCAATTCGCATTAGCACCTTAAATGCTTCACGCATTATTTAGATCAAATATACAACCTAAAAGTACCTGCAGAAGAATTCTTACCTTTCCAAGCATTCCTTCGCTTACAAATCTCTTGTGAGAGTTCTTACTTTCCTTATCATAAATTTCCTGAAAAGAAAAACCTCGGTTCACATATCATATAACCATTTCAGCCAGGGATAATTATCATTGCGTCGCCTATTCCCAGCTTCATTCATGTGTACGATAAATTTCTTTATGTTTACATTGGCTGGCGACCCATTTCTCCCAGCAATAAAATCCTCTGACTCGCACAATGTGCAAACCAAAGCATATACGCATTCCGCGTCTCTTGGCATCAATTAAATCCTACAGCATAAACAAATGCAAATAGGAATTCAATACGTACCCTTACTAGCGATGCCATAAACACCATTTCCCAGTAACCTAGCTAAAACCAATTAGCACATTTCCACATCACATCGCTGTCTCTTTGTTTAGCCGCGACGCACATGCATCCGACGATTTCGGTTTTGTTTGCTCTACGAAAATCGTATCCCATGCATGCTCTTCATTCCCTTTCCTTGTTCTAGGTTCGTTTTTCATCCATGAGAGGTCCATTCACACATACCACCATGATCAATATTAGCGAGTGCTATCTGCACGAGATGAATATTATTTTTGTTAATTAAATACACAATATTCTATTATATTACAGTTTTTACTTTGCAACCATTAAAACATTTGTTCAACACAAGCTATTCATTTAATTGTGCTCCCGAAACCAGCGTGTAAACTAAAGTTAATCGTTTAACCAAAAGTGAATAAAATAAACTAACAAATCCTGTGTTTATGTTTTCATTCCCGGGTGGTGTTTGTTTCGTGTTTTCTCTTGTTGCGACGACGGGCCAATTGGATGGAGGAGGAAGGGAACCGACTGTCCGTGTTAGGCACAATACTTCCTCCCCACAAATTTCTGTGCTATATGACACTAAGGCCAGGGACCAAATTTTAAGAAACACTGTTGCCCTCAATGCTCCAAATACGAAGGCTTTGATAAGGGAATCATATCTGGATAGCACAATAAAGCAGATGATGAACAAAGGAAATGAATTGGATCATGTAGGTGTTGGAGAATTCTTCAAACCAATATTTCACAAAACCGATGGCCAATATGAAGTGTTTTTCGTAAAGTAACGGTAATTTTATATATTAGTATTGTATATATACGAGGGTTGCCTTTTATATTTCGGGATTAGAGAACAAAAACAAATATTGATCATCGACAATCACTTTACTGTTTTTCAAAATATTCCCCATGAAGATCTATACACTTTTGCATGCGTTTGAACCAATTGTCGAAGCACTTTTGCCGCTCTGATTGAGGTATCTCCAACACATGCATTCTGAATGTAGCAACCGCTTCTTCAGGTGTCGAAAAACGTTGACCTCTCAGTTTGGTTTTTACGTACGGGAATAAAAAGAAGTCATTCGGTGCCAAGTCAGGACTATATGGCGGATGACCCATCAAATCGATGTTTTGGGTGCTCAAAAATGCAGTGGTCGCAACCGATGTGTGAGAGCTCGCATTGTCGTGGTGAAGAGTGATCCGTTCTCGGCGGTTTGTTTTCCTGATTTCTTGGAAGACAACTGGCAAACAAATGGTTGTGTACCACTCAGAATTGACTGTTCTGCGTTGTTCTAGTGGTACGGTTGCGACATGTCCAGTTTTTCCGAAAAAACAGGCGACCATTTGCTTGGAAGTGCTTCGTGCGCGAACAGCTTTTGTTGGATTTGGCTCATCTTGAAACACCCAGACAGTCGACTGCTGTTTACTTTCGGGCTCATACGCGTAAATCCACGATTCATCACCTGCCACGATGTCATAGACGTGTTTCGAAGCACCGCGACCGTATTTTTTGAGCATTTCTTTCGACCAATTGACACGAACCTTTTTTTGGGCGATTGACAAATTGTGTGGGATCCTACGCGAACAAATTTTTTTGACAATCAAATGTTTATGCAATATTGAATGTATGCTGGTCCCACTAACGCCCAAGGTTGTCTCAACCTCACGATAGGTCACATGACGATCTTCCAATATCAGTTCGCGCACAGCATCAATGGTTTTCGGAACAACAACTGATTTTGGACGACCTTCACGAAATTCATCTTGGAGTGAACTACGACCACGATTGAATTCACCATACCATCGATAAACACTGATCCTTGATGGAGCTTCATCGCCAAAAATTGAATTAAGTTCATCCATGCACTGTTGCTGAGTTAATCCACGCCGAAAGTTGTAAAAAATAAACGCACGAAAATGTTGACGATTTAATTCCATTTTTAGGGTTAGATGAATCTTTTAAGTTACTGTAAACAACACAAATAGCGCTCATATGTCAAAACGTTCTGAGTGCGTATAACCTCAAAAATGTCCAACTTTACGACAGAGCTGTCAATTGCCGGATTGCAACGCTAGGGTTGCCGAAACATAAGAGGCAACCCTCGTATATATATATATATATATATATATATATATATATATATATATATATATATATATATATATATATATATATATATATATATATATATATATATATCTTGTTGTTATACAAGCTCCTGGCATATTTTGATATTTCAACCATTTTGATTGTTTAGTGTAGTTTTTAGGGTCGAAAAGCTTTTCGAGGTATCGCGTACTCGGTGATTTTATTCACTCACACCTCACTGCTTGTTCACTGTTATTTTGATTCAAGTATAGTATTCGCTAGATATATCCCTTGGCGACTTCTTTCTATTCCCAATACGGACAGATCGTTTTGCTACAATTGATGAAATAAAAATAGAACCGCTAAAGGAGCCGGGCAACTGAATTTCATAAGTAATTCCAATTGAATGAAACCCTGGCGCATGTGTGTTATATCTTAAGAGGATTCCTCTGAGCGGGTTAGAAGTAATTAATTTAAATAATGATTAAATAAAAATAATGAAACCTAATTCCTAATAAATTCTGCATGCATTCTGAATAATATGGGAGCGGAAGAAAGACTCATCCCCTCGTTGAACAAATCTTAAGAAAGTGAAATGCACTCGATTCTGTGAATATGAATCCTTGGGTAAGATAAATCGAAACGAAATTTATAAGATCGGGTTACGTAGGTATAGATAACATAGCTCATTCAAGCAGTCGATGAACAAAGAATATGAATTGTATTACGTAGGTGTTAGAGAATTCTCTAAACCAACGTTTCACAAAACAGAGGGCTGAATCCGCCCTAAGACTTATATTGTGAGAGGAAATTTAATTTCCGATCACATTAAATGAAAAAGTCGCGATTCTATTGAGCAATGGTTGGGTGTTGATTTGTTGGGAGATAGAGATGGGAAGGATCTATTCTAGATGTGCTTATGTGGAAAAATAATTGAATGACATTTTGCCGTATTAAACCACAGACGATGCTTAAGACACAAAAGTAATAAAACTATTTGTAGGAGGGCCGAGTTAAATGGAGGAACTTAAAAAATGTTGTATCGCCAGGAAAAAGTAAGTTATAAGAATATTTGAAGACCGTGTCAAATTGGTTCTGGTTAGTATAAAAAAGAGAGAACCTACGTCGCCCACTTAAGTGTCACCGGAGATAACCGGAAAAGAATTAGATGCGAAGAAACCGACACATTCACCGTAAAGCCAATTTTTAAATTTTTAAGAGTATATCCACTTCAACAAGATAGTTCAAATCCGATTTATTTATTTATGTATTTATTTATTTATATATTTGTTTATATATTTATTTATTTATTTGTGTATTTATTTATTTATTTATATATTTATTTCTTTATTAATTTATGTATTTATCTATTTATTTATTTATTTATTTATTTATGTATTTATTTATTTATTTATTTATTTATTTATGTATGTATGTATGTATGTATGTATGTATGTATGTATGAATTTATTTATTTATAATACATGCTGACTAAACTGGGAAAATCCGCAGATTCTACCACCATACACACACCGGCTCCCTCTAATCAATCTAAACACACTTGAAGAGCACAGAATCCATGCCGACATCATCCTTGTCCATCGCCTTCTGTCTGGCTCAATCAATTGCCCAAGCTTGCTCTCCACTTTAACATTGCATACAAACCCCCGTAACGTACGTAACCCTCGACTGTTTTACGTGCCCGCTCATCACACTTCTTACGGCGCTGACGAACCGAATCTCGCGTATGCTACGACAGGCCAACGCTTTCCCCACCTCCTTCGATTTCAACATCTCCACTCCAGCTCTTAAACGACGTCTCAGAATAAACCCGTCCTAAATCCACGCCCCTCCCTCCAATAATCCCCTCTACCCTGCAATCCTACCTCTCCTCCCCTACCCTCAAAATAGTTCCCCCGGCCCCACCCGCAATTTCAACCTCTCCCCCCAGCTCACCAACCCCGCCCCCTACCAGTACGTAGACTTGCCCTTCACTGTCACGCTCTTCCCTAGCCTCCTACCTGGTTCCGCGATCGATACCAAACAGTGATCTGAGTTTTAGGGTACCATATTATAAATGCTCGGTTTGGATCTCGGTTTGGGTCCATATTATAAATGATCGGTTTGGATGTCAAAAACAGATCCAGGGTGTTCGTGTCCTACCAGGAATTGCGGCTAACAGCGAACATACCCAATAACCTCCCAGGTCGGTTCTGTTAGAATGTACCAACCAGCCGGACTTGTGTACATTAAAGTCGCCAATTTCAGAAGCCGGGTGGTTGATCTGTATCCAGTCGACGGTACCTGAAACATGTTCGAAAAATGCCGCTAGTCGCTCGTCATGTTGGGAGCGGTAAAGACAACAAAGAAATTTAACAGAATTCCTCAGCGCGACTTTCAATCATATGATGTCCTTTCAATCATATGATTGGGTTCTAAAGCCTCCATCCGTTGGCAAGACAGATCGGACCGCGTGAAAACGCAGACTCCACCCTTAAAACGGAATTTTGAATGCAAGTCGTGTCCTAAGCAACGAAAATATGTCGAATTAGTTGACGAATCCACCTGGGTCTCACTTAGAGCAAGGATATCAGATTTCGCTGTTTGTAAATTTTGGTGGACGGCGTTTACATTGATATTGGTGAAACCAATGCCCCTGATATTACAAAATGGCGTTATCACTCGAAGATCGACAGAGTTTCGAGAGCAAACCCGATTGACGAATTTCTTAAAGTTCGACTATTTATCAGAATATTTACGTGACGTGCTCCCTAACATACTTAGTTCCCCCGGAGATCAGAAGGAATAATTAGTTTACTTCCGGAATTCTCTATCTCAGAAGTTACCATCATGATTTAGAGTAACTTCGGGTAATGTGATATAGGTATTTGTTTTCTAACAATTATTCGTAATTTTTATTACATAGCTTTTGCCGCACTATTCATTATAGCTCTTTGATACATTGCGAATTATATTTCGTTTTCAGAGCCCTGCAGCGTAAGCCAATCTGCAGCTATTTACAACAAAATAAAAAAATCTCTGTAACCCCCCTTATTAAAATTGGCGGATAATGTGATATACCATATCACTTTTCCTGAATAGTTTCCAACCGAATAAAAATACTTGTAAGCCGATAGATTATGGATTCATTTATTAATTTAACAAAAGTAGGAACATTAGCCACTACATAGTACATAAGAAAAACAAGAGAAAACTTAAATTAGAATTAAAATTAAATTAACAACTCCAATATTTAGCAGAAAAGTAGTACTTTCTCTACGTTCTATTTAAAGCGATTTACATGACTCACATACAAAAACTGCTTGCCGCGTTGGAAGACATTCATTGTGTGCCAAAACTAAATCGCACTGCAAGCATGGTACCCATATCTTTGCCTTATTATCCATTTGCAAAGATGTGTTACAAAAGACACAGACACTGTCCTTGTTAGGTGGAGTTTCGGCCCAAGGATCTTCGTCTGAGCTCGGTAAATGCAAACTTTCCTCTGAATCGCTCGAAGAACTTTCTTTTGTTTTCTTTGCCCGTTTGCTTTTTACTACCATAGGTGTTTTTGGCTTATTCTTACGTCTTTCAATGTTCTTAAAGCTCTCTTCCAAAGATGTGTTTGTACGGTGATGTTGTTAGTACAGTTGCAACTAATCTTTTAAGTCTGGAGCTGATAACCCGTTTAAGTTTGGGCGGTGGTGAGATCTCCCAAGGAGTTACGATCTTTTCCAAAGCTGCCCTGCTAGTACTAGCAACCGGTTTTTCAGCAGCACTACTTGTGCGGGCAACTGGTTCTTCTACTTCTCGTCCTGAAAGAGCAGATTCTTCATCCGGATGATTTTCAAATGTTTGAGCGATAAAATCAACCTCCTGAAACATATTTTTGTCGAATGGATAAATGCCAGTGCAATTTGTACTGTTTGGACTTTAAGGTAGACCTTCGAAAAAAGTTCAATAACATCAAACTGTGTTATTTTTCGGTCCTGGTCTCGCATAAATCGCCTAATTTCATCGTTATAATACGTTATAATCAGAGGTCCCATAAATGTTCTATCGAGCGGTTGCATTTTGTGAGTACAGTGCGGTGGCAAAGATATAATAATAACACCATTTTTGCGAACCTTTTCCAGAACCTCAATATTTCGGCTATGACTGTAATGATCGTCTAAAATGAGTAGCGAAGGGTTCCCCTTTGAAGGGTTTGTGAACCGCAAGAAATGGTCAAACCACTTCGTAAATATCGGGATTTGTATCCAACCCGAAATGTGGCAGGCAGAATCCGAGCCAGGAGGACAACCGTTATAAGAGAGCCTCTCTCTGCAGACGTCATACAACCTATTTGCCTTTTTCCTTTCGCTGCTAAAATTTTGGGTTGCCTACTTTGTGCAATGGACACTCCTGTCTCATCTTCGTTCCAAATACTAGTTGGGGAAAATTTATGTTTTTCGTACTCTTGCTCGAGTAAGCTATAAAATGTGCTCACATTTTCAGCATTAAAGCCTTTTGCCCTATCGATTGAGGTTCCGGTTGGAGTCCTGATACTGAATTTAGAAAATCAACCAATCTTTTCCTGCGCATTCTTTCATTACTGAAAATGGGCAAGCTATGTTGTTTCTTTTTGCCACTTGGAATGCTAGTGATCGAATGTCACCGCGAGTTAGACCCCAAAAGCGTGATTCCATTTCTCGGATGTATCTTATCAGCTCCAATTCCATTTCCAGGCTAAAAACAGGCTTACGTCCCAAAGGCGTGGCTAAAATATCGCTAATAGATTTATCACTGCGAGCGGATCTTTGTAGTGTTGCAAATGGAACTCCAAATGTCTTCGACGCCAAAAGTATACCCATTTCTCCTCCTCGGACTGCTAGAATAGCCTTTCTCATTCCTTCCGCATCCCATTTACGAATCTCCCCTTTTTTTGGCATGATCTGAAATAAATTATAATAATATTTAGTGATTGATAATTTGGTGGGTAATGTGATATGGTATATCTCATATATATATCACATTAGCCGCATTTGGCTTTTAAAACAATCAAGAGATTTTTTTAAAAATGCACTTCACTGAATTAAAAACTCACCCAATATACTGTCAGCTCTATTCACACACAAACAAAATGTATTACTTCAGTTTTTATTTTTGCTCCAATTTTTGCTGAAATATAACATAAAGCTCACACAAAAAAACTGTCGACTGTACACCTTAAACAATTTCAATGCACTGACATACAACGCAATGAGCGCGAGCGCGCCTAAAACTGCAGCACGTGTTCTTTTCCATTGCCGTCATGTTGACAAGAAAATTCTTGTCGAGAATTGATTATTTCGAAAAATATGATAGTATATCACATTTCCCAACCATATGACAATACCCGAAGTTACTCTATCTCCGTGTCCGTCCGGGTCATCAGCGATACATCCGAAATATAGTCAAAAATGTCTCCTGAAGATATCGCGAAATGTATATGGTTGGTATCTCGCCTTGGGACCGACTTACCACCTAAACCAACCTTTTCTCGAACCAGTCCATCAGCCAAGTTCCGAGAGATGTCATCTCGGGACGCCCACTCGACGCTATAGGTTCGCCTCTCCCGAGAGAAGTCTAATAAAAAAAAAAGGGATTTCTCCCGACCATTTCACGGAGCCTATAACTTGATGGAGTGGTATTTCACCGGGCGACAGGGCGTTGGAACCCCCCACTCGACCTTTAATCACATCTTATGCCAAACCTTCCTGTCTGTGAGTGTGTCCTAACTATCTATTTTAGAATATATGTTTATAGAAAACTGTGTCGAAGGCAACAACTGGATTGATAGTTAAAAAAATCGACTTTGCATTTCTCGATAATCCGTACCGTCAAGAACAATATAGTAAAACTTCAAAGGTAAATCTGAAATAGTTTTTGAAAGGCAGCGTCCTCATAAGCAGTTCGCAGAAGAAGGGAAGTGAGAAGTTGGAGGGAGATGGCGCATACGTCACTTAAAATTGATTATACTGATTCAAAGAAAAAATACTTCGATAAAATCGTTTATACACAAATATGTCGTTAAAAGATTCGTTCCTATACTGTTGTTTTAATAAATTCCCGAAAATCACTTTTTTCACAGTCAGGGTTTGTGCCCCTCAACGAAATTGGAATCTTAAAATTTGTGGACATAGAATCGCACGTGCGGTGTTTGAATTGTGTCGTCAACCTACTTTGGTTATATGCATTTTGAGTATTTTTTTAATTCATTTTTTGATTGGATTACATTAGCAAATCTTACTCCGATGGTCTCTGTGTCGATGTTGAAATTTTTGTTTATTCAGAGCCAAGGACTTATTGTCACACTTCGGGCATGAAATGTCTGTATAATTTTATATGAAAGCACCAATTCTTTGGGGGTTACTTCTGGAGCCGATAAAACGAATGCGGAAAAAATGGCTGAGTTGTTAAGGAGATGCGTTTGATTGTGCCCACGTCGGCTTTTTCTACTGTGATAGTACGACACAATTACGAAGTAGTAGGTTGGACCCCAATGCCCAGCGACCCATTGAAATACAACCCCATGATCGAGAAAAAGAGAAAGGAAAGCATCTCAGACTATCGACTCAACGTCAAGGTGGCCCCTCAAATGAAAGATGTATATAAAAAGAATCTGAACTGCTTAACCAAAGTCCCAAGTATTCGAAATCGGAACACTCCTGGTCCTATTAACAATGCACTTTAACAGTTTTTTCTTTGGATTATTCTAACTCAAAATGTAAACAATCGCGACTTTTTTTTCTTCCATTACTTTTTAACCAGTCAATAGCACCAATTAGCGACAACCGACGACGTCTCCTTCTTCAGTTGATCAGTAGAGAGCAGAATTTTATCTCAGCACTGCATTTTGGTATGCAGCGTTTTGTGCAACCTCTAATCGAACGGAAGGACCTTATTTCCCCTAACGACCACAGAACCCTCTTCCAAAATATTGACGAACTACTAAGAATATCTGAGGATATCCTAGAACAGCTAATGCATGACGATCAGGAGCCCCAACTGAATTTCACATCGCGAGTATACCTATCAAAAACCACTGCGATTTGTGCGGCTTACAAAAAGTATTGTAATGGCATCAAGAGGGCCGATTGTGTTTTGGTACGTGTTTCCAATTGTGGCTTAAACATTATTTGAAAAGCTAACCTACTTATTTTGAACTTTTTCCAGGTTAATAAATCCCGTCAAGCCGGCTCTGAGTTTGTCTCATTTATCACGGAACCACAAGTGCCACGCAAACGTCCCGATCTCACAATGTTCATACATCGGCCGTTGCAACATTTTCGTGAAATTTTGAAACTAATGCAAATGTTGGCGTCGAATTGTCATGTAGATAATGAGGAGCACAAAAATTTTACCGGAGTTATAAATGAGCTGCAGGCGGCTTATCGCGAAATAACTGTCAGCAGTGGCCTAATGGAGCCACTGGGTGAAGGTCGACCCCTGTTAACCTTGCAAGACTTGGAATCACGAATGGTCTTTACAAAGTGTAAGCCCTTCACGTTGGCTGTTCAAGGAAGACAGTGGCTGTTCGGAGGAGATCTGAGTCGAATAGAGGGCAGGTCGGTAAAGCCTTATTGGACACTTTTGTTCAGTGATATTATTTTGTTCGCAAAAGTAAGCCGAGATCGAGTGCTTTTCATAACGGAAGAGCCGATACCCATTGCTAACATTGTGGACTCGTGCTTCCATATGAGAAAAAAGAGTAAGACCAATGAATACAAGGAAATCCAATAAAATCTATTTTACCGATCATGTTATTACAGCCGCTGAGTTTCGGATAACCGTAGATCCCAATGGACGTCTTGCAGAGAGCCCTACTGGTTATTGTGCGCCTGACCTAACACGTACTCCGAAAAAAGGAGCGCGACGAAAAAGCTTAGTCCTTCGTGCGCCCTCTCTGGAACTGAAAGCGGTTTGGCAAAACCTTCTACAACGACAAATGTAATATGAACTTAATTATACTTGCAGTCTTATACTAATGTCATATCATTTCAGCTTCTTAGTAAATGCCGCCCTTGGCTCAACACCTCTGTCGAGCCCTCTAGACTCGCCGGATGTCCTCAACACATTAGTTCCTCTAAGTGATATCGGAATAGCTACAACGTCGATGGCATCCATTAAACTCTCGTCCATGGATTCCATCAATATGAAGAACCAACACCCTCAACAGGTGCGTCTATTTAACAAACCCCTGAATGGAAGTTATGAAAATTTACGAAAATTAGCCGGCACCTTAGTGCACCGTCCATCGTCAAGCCAATCAGGCACATTGCCGCCGGCTACACAACAACAACGGCGACAGTATATGCACCAGCAAGTGCACCAACAGACTGACAGTACATCCTCATCCTTACGTTCGATTCCTCTCACTCGTCGTCACCTTTTTTCCCATGTTGACTCTGGCAGTCCGACACCTATCAATCGTATGAGTCAATCTATGGCAAATTCTTCTCCTGCTACTTGGTTAAGTCTTAGTCGTAGCAGTATAAATACAACAACCTATTGTTCTGAACATCAAACAAGTCTGACAGCTATTCCAGAATCTGCTGTAGAATACAATGATCATGGTTTTAACTATCCCAGACCATCACCCCTTGTTGAATTCAGTCTAAGCTCAGTTGGCCGTTCTTTTATTGACGAATCAATCTCTGCTGTTGGAGACAGCTCGACAAATGCTTCCGTAGCAACGCCCAATACACCAACAACACCAAACGTTTCACCTACATCCTCGTCGAAACGTTGCCTTTCTGATGCGTTTTCGAATGACTTTGTTATGCAAGAGAACCGCGTCCAACAAAATCGGGTTAAGGAAGAAAAAACTCCTTTGGCGAAATTCGGCGGTTCATGGGATCTTCTTGAATTAGATTTGGAATTCCATGAAGTGAACATGGATACAAATTATGATACCGATGTGGAAGAATGTATATTCTTCGGAGATGATGACCCTTACGGGGTCCTGCCAACTCAGCCAACGCCTCCAGATTCCTTGGATCTGTGATCGACATTGGAATGAAGACGCTTAAAAGCTGAATCTAGTGCAAGTTGTAATAAACTCTTATGGTTGTTAAATATTTTGTAGTACAGCAGGAAAAAAGTTGATAAGTGGATAACTTGCTTTCAAACCTTCAACTGGTACTTACTAAGGAAATGTAGACTGAATGTCGGCTGAATATAACCATTGCTAAGGAAACTTAACCTCTATAGGTAAATGGGGCTCCGAAATAACTCTAGATATATAAATGCCTATCTCGAGACTTCCTTCATATTCAGTCGCAATAGCGGGTCGTTACATATAAACTCTTAATGACTTTGGCAAAATGAATCCCTGAAAAATACGGATGCTTATAATATTATATTTCATAAAATGCCCTACAAAGTTAATACAGGTTTATATTCAAAGTGTATTGACATTGTGGGGGGCGAAGTCGGGTCATCGGCATAGGTGCGGAGTTCTACTCCGTCCCCACAACTTCCACTATCACAAAGGTCCGCGGTATACTAAAACACGAGCACCAAGAGAACAACAATGACGAAAACACACCCAGGAACTGCAGTCGGAAAATCAAACACACTGGTGCCATTTTGTTTAATTTTGTTTCTATTGCGTAATGTTTAATACCAAAACAATCGCAAACTGTTATTCAATTATAAAAACGGTTTTTTACTTGGGACTTGTGGGGATTATTCTTTTAGTTTTGAATGTATATCAAAATGGAACAATACATAAAATGACAAATTTCAATCGATACTTTCACGAACTTTGATACGATCGCCAGCACGTCTGCGGTTGTTATACGTTCACAACTTTACGAAAATACTTTAAAAACTATTACCCACACGACCCCGGGTATTTTCGCGTCTCCGTGCGCACCGGGGGGCGGGAGCGGCATGTGACCAGCGTGGTCAACGGGTGGAAAACGACTCAACGATATTTAACGTTTGGGGTGAGTTTTTGGTGGTGTGGTGAAAAGGAAATGAAATTTCCTTTGACCAGTGACCAATGGAAGGCGATCTCTCTCACCGTGTTTATCGATGCGTTTAGCGAAGGATAAACGGAACCTACAACGAGGGAAAAAGAACAATGGGGAAACGACCTCAGGCATCTTTCGGTAATGAGGGTCAGCTGTCTAAATAGCAGCCACTCATTAGATGCTAAAAGGGATTGCGGTAATTTATACAATAGAGATCGTATATCGTCTCTCTGCCGATTGGGAAAATCGGATTCTTTTGTTTGCATATGTTTATGCTATTGAATCCAATCCGACGGCATAGCGTGACGATGGTGATTGTTTGAAGATTCAAACAAAGAAATATTTCCGCGAGAATTGCTTGCAACTGAATCAATACCATCTGTGTCGATTATGCTTGGCATCTATGGCGACGGCAGGATCGATTGCATTGATGATGCATTGATAATGTATGAATGCCCATCTAGGAAAAATTCTTTGCAGGCATTTCCAGTTAATGGATTGAAAACATTAACTATCCTTGGGAAAGGAATGTTTTCAGGTGCAAATGCGATTGCATTGGCGGGAAACTATGGGAGTTGGGTTGTAATAATGGAGTTCTGCCTGATAAGTTAAGAAAGAAATCTTACGGAGAATTGTATGCGAAGGGATGCATGAAAGGTAAGTTTTCTTCTCCAGGGGCTTTTTAGATTACAAATTTGTTCTCTTTAATGTGTGAAGCATTTAAGATGCTAATGCTATTGGCTTAGCGAAAGCTTATGCAGACTGAGTGACAGTTATGGGGGTTTTTTAGGAAAGCGAACCGTGGGGTTTGGCGGAACCGCCACAACATTATCTGACCTGCATGAGATTGTATCTCAAATAACCACCTGAACTGCAACTAAAAGGCGTCTTACATTACTGCTAAATATCAAAAAGCTTATGGACGTGATTCATTAACCTTGGGTAACACCAAAATTACAAATTGTAACACAAAGAGGAACTTTATCGTCCGCCAGTATCAAGATCAAAATCATAAGAATTTCGGTTTTGGGTAATTCGTAATGTAGTAAAAAAACTAAAAAAACATGAATACCACACAAGTTATTGGGCGGAAGTGAGCTGCACGTTCTAACTCATCCCTTTTTCTCCTCTCGTGAAACGTTGATGAATCCCTATATGAAATAATTAATTCAGCGGTAACGCCTTATGCAATTGCCTTGATATTCCAGAGAGCAGGTTCATGCGCTTTGCTTTATCGCAATTAAATTACACATCTTGACAACGTGTCACGCCTGCTCAATAAGTGAGAGTAGAATATTCACTTGTAGAAGAATAATAATTTATCGCCTGTTCGTAAATAAATTATTTTCCAGGAACATTTACCAATGCAAACACCCATAAATTTCTTTCTGTTACTTCAAATATTCTCGCTAACATATTGGTCAAACGTTGTACATTTGAACACTTGCTTAGGTGCATATTGGCTAACATAATGTGGCAAATAGCTTACACAATTCTCCTCTACAGCAATGTTACCCTTCAAAGAAATATCGTTAGCTGCCTCTTCATCACAGTTCAGTTTGCCAACTGCTATGTCTGTTGTAGGTGGATGGCATCTTCGATACTGATAATCCAGATAATATGGCCCCAAACTTATTTCTCAAAGGACAGTGTATCATTCCATTGAAAGCACTTCGCCGCCTCAATGGGTGAGTTCGTAAGGAGGTTGTGTTTTGCGTTTGACTGTGCAAACCTAGGTTCAACCGACAACTCTTTCTATTGTGCAGTTCGGCACAACTACTGAGTGGTAGGTAGGACCCCAAAGCCCAGCCACCCGGTGAAATATCACCCCATTAAGCTATATACTTCGTGAAATGGTTGGGAGAAATCCCTGAGCATCTCTCGGAGATTGGCTGGACCCGGTCGAGAACAAATAGCATAGGGCTCTGACTCAGTGCTATAGGTTCGCCTTCCCTGGGAGGAGTAAAATTAAAAAAAAATTAAAAAAACGTATTAGTTACTGTATTAAAAAATACACAGTAAAAGTTCCAGCGTCTGACATGAAGATCGCCATCTGTGGGAAACGCAAGAACCTATTCAAACCAGCGAGAAGTTGTTTACGTTTAAATTCTCCTGTAGAACTGACTAGCCATAAAAAATGTGCTAGATAGGCTGACTTCGAAGACAATGACAAGTATATACGTGTGTCCTTCTTAATTGTCTCTGTCTTCCTAGGTCTCTCTGTCCTTTGATTACCAATCGGATACTCAACCTACCACCATCCTTAAAGATCATTAATCTCGGTTTTAGGCATTAAGGTGTAAAGGCGTTACACCCTCGGAAATTTTTTCTCGATTTAAGGCACAGTTTGGTGATGATACACTGTCTCAGAATCATGTGTATACGTGGGCCAAAATTTAAAAGTGGGCGAGAACGTATCGAAAACAAAAGTCATGATCGACGCTCAAGGACAAGTCGTGCAGATGACAACATCCGTGTCGTTCGAGAGCTTTTTTCTACTTAAAGGAAGTTTTAATGATTGAATTTCTTCACGAACAACGAAGAGTGGACGCAGCTTACGCATATCGAAATAAAAGACGAGGTGTACCCATCCGAGATGTCATCCTTCTTCATGACAACGTCGAGCATCACACCGGGTCCTTGAGAAGGGATACATTGCAAGAAATGGGCTGGAAAACCGCCGAACACCTCCTTATAGCCCAGACTTGTCTCCCTGTTGTTATTTTTTGTTCGCACTCTTGAAGGAATTACTTAGAAGAAAAAAATTCGAAAGTAATGAAGAAGTCGACAAGCACGTGCGCAATTGGCTAACAACTCGCCCTAAATCTTTCTACGAACAAGGAATATTAAAGATTCTAAACCGGTGGCAAAAATGTCTATATCGCGCAGGAGACTATATTGAAAAATCTTGATAGTATAGTTAGTGCATAACAATATTCAATAAATGTGTAAAAAGAAATTACCCTTTATATTTGATTCACCGTCGTACATTAGCTGGCAGCTTCAGATAGCCTGTACCACTGCTGTCAAGGTAATGACCTCTTCTTTCGGCTCTTCTAGTTCACTGTTTAAATGAGACTTGCGTGGTGATTCTACTAAATTGCCCATTCACAAACAGAGTGAAGAACACAGCATCAAAAGAAAAAGTAATCATCAGAAGCGTATAGCAGATCATTAGTGTAGCACTCACAGGTTATATAACAAATTAATACATCCTCGGATAGACGTGACCATAGTCTGATAGGTTGGAGAATTCGTTCTTACCTTTATATACCATGGGTACGAAGTATGTTTTTGACCATATTGTAAAAGGCTATGCCAATATCAACATTGATTAAGGTTTATCGGAATGAAGAAGGGTATGATGTGATCATGCACGCTTTTTAAATGTTGGCGGTCTCCAAATATGTCTATCCTTAATGATAAAACGAAGTTTTACTTCTTCGCCATCTTCTATAAACATTAACACCGTCCCTCTTGAAGTCGGGATATTCCAAGATCGCGGTCTGATGGGTTGGAGAATTCGTTCACACCTTTATATAGCTTGGGTACGAAACATGTTTTTGAGTATATCGTATAAGGCAATGCATACATCAACATTGATGAAGGTTCACCGGAATGAAGAAGGGTATGATGTAATTATGCACACTTTTTAAAGGTTGCCAGTCTGCAGATATGTCTATCCTTAACGATACCAAGTCAAATGAAGTTTTGTTTCTTCGCCATCTTCTATTAACATTAACAACGGCCCTCTTGAAGTCGGGATATTCTAAGATCAAACGTTATCAATTGTATTCTGAACACATCGTCCCATCCTTCATTTTCCTGGACATTGTGGACGATTCTCTTCAGTGTTCCTCTTTTTAGTTCAAGTACCACTTCGACACGATTAATTCGGATGACCTTTGAATAGTTTCATCATCGCTTGAACTGACACATGAATGTTGATCTTGCTTTTATGTTCCTCGTAAAGTTTCATATTTTCTTCTCGTTTAACCGGCGCCGAAGATTGGCCAACTAAAGGAAATATTTCTTCTTCCTTCTCTGTCTCTATCCAATCTAGTGACAAAAGTTCAAGATCCACCTAGCTACCACCATTTTCTGTTCCGCCTCAGCTGCTTCTTTGACGACTAAACTATCAGGTGTATGCATACGTTTTTTTTCGGTTTAACTAAGAGATTGCGCCAGCGAAAAGTACGTACCGTATCAATTTGACACATACGTCATTTTGTTCGTCTGAGATTTAACTATAAACACACACAAGTTGAGTCCACCTTTGTTTTATCATTCAGTAATCATGTCGAGTTTTGTGCCTGAAACAGAATATTTGCGGCACGCATTGCTTTTTTTACTTAATCAAAAGAAAAAGACTATTGAAAGTCATCGTTTATTGGTAGAAACATATGGTGAACACGCTCTATCAATTAGAACATATGAAACATGGTTTTGACAAGTTAAAAGTGGTGATTTCAATGTGAAAGACAGTGAGCGCTCTGGTAGACCACAAAGATGTGAAGACGAGCAATTTCAGGAGTTATTGGATGATGATCCAACTTAATTTTGGCCCCAACCTTGTTATTGCTTCACATAAATGATTTGTTGGAGACAACGGATAACAAATTGTTCAGTTTTGCAGATGATAGCACGTTTGTTTCCTCCTTTTCGAGTGATCGGCCGATTGGTGCATCAACGTCTCACCAGCGGAGATGTAGACAGATTGACTTTCTGAATCAGGATCTGGATAAAGTCCTGCAGTGGGGAAAGGCCAATCTTGTCGACTTCAACGCAACGAAGACCCAGTATACAACATTCACAAAGAAAACTGGATCATCGGTTCCACAGCTGATGATGAATGGCCGGGCCCTCGAGGCTGGGGAAAGTTTGAAATTGCTCGGCGTCACGGTCTGTGGGAATGTATCATGGCATAAACACGTATCGGGTATCGCCAGATCAGCCTCAGGAAAACTGAGTTATCTTTTTAGATCCAAGAAATATTTTACTCCGGCCCAATTCCTTCTCCTATATAAATCCCAAATTAGACCCGCGCTCTAGTATTGCTCTCTTGTTTGGAGCTCGGCTCCTAAACATACCCTCGACCTACTTGAGAGCGTGCAGAGACGAGCGATCCGCCTGATCGGGGACTCGGCGTTGACGTCGGGACTACAGTCGCTATCACATCGAAGGCGCGTAGCCGACCTCTGTCTGTTTTACAGATATTATAACGGGTACTGTTCTTCGGAGATTCTTGGCATTGGTCCACGCAATTCGGTTTATATGCGCTCCACAAGACAATCCGACGGATCACATCCGTTTGTGGTTCATCTCTCGACGGCGCGAACATCCCTGTATCAGAACTCGTTCCGTTATAGAGCGGGGAGACTGTGGAACTGCCTTCCCACGCGAGTGTTCCCGGAGCGTTACAACCTGCAACTGTTCAAAAAGAACTGCAACAGTTATTTGATGGCATCTCGGGGCGCCCACTCGACGCTATAGGTACGCCTGTCCCGAGAGAAGTCTAATAAAATAAAAAAAAAATAAATAAATAAAAAAAAAAAAAAAAAAAAAAAAAAAAAGGAAATTAGCAGCAGCATAAATGTGTCACAAGACACAATCAGCAGAACTTTACGAGCGAAGGGGAAGATCAATAAACGCTGTAAATGGGTCCCACACAATTTGAATGCACGTGAAATGGAAAATCGCAAAGTCACTTGTGAAATGCTGCTTCAACGCTACGAATGGAAATCATTTTTGCATCGCATTGTGACGGGTGACGAAAAATGGATTTATTTTGAAAACGCGAAGAGAGCAAAATCGTAACTCTCACCAGGCGAAGCCGGTCCTTCAACACCAAGAAGACCATGCTCTGTGTCTAGCGAGACCAGAGCGGTATTGTGTATTATGAACTCTTGAAGCCCGGCGAAACCGTTAATACACAATGCTTAATTTAAACCACACATTGATAGGAAGACGACCGGAATGGGCCAGAAGACATGGCAAAGTAATTTCGTTACACGACAACGCGCCCTCTCCAACAGCAGAACTAGTGAAACACACTTTGAAATCGCTTGGATGGTACATCCTTCTGCACCCGCCGTACTCGTCAGACCTGTCCCCAACTGAGTATCACCTCTTCGCATCAATGGGGCACGCGTTCACAGAGCAGCACTTCAGGGATTTCGAGGAAGTTGAAAAATGGCTCGACGAGTGGTTTGCTGCGAAAGACAAGCAGTTTTTCTCGCATGCTATTCATAAATTACCTGAAAGATGGACGTAATGTGTAGAAGGCGGTGGCCAATATTTTGATAAAAAAAATTATTTTCCCTAGAAAATTAATTATTTTTTTTACCAAAGAAACCGGAAAAAACGTATGCATACACCTGAAGGTATTTTTCTGTGTTCAAGGCAACCGACTGGCAAATGGTTTTCCTAATGATACATCGATTTTTTCCACACGGTGGTATGTGGCTGGAAATGATCGAGTGACTCTGACTTGTGCTGGTCTCTCTCACCCACTGTCTACGGAGACAGATAAAGTGTGATTTCCAACGGAGTATGTGAAGGATACGTCTCCAGTGATACCAACACCAGTTGTCAATATGGTACATTCTATCACCTAGTGATACTCCTCCATCGGAGCATGGACATCCTATACGTTTTCCGCACCTCGGGACGCCGTGTCGGCGCTATAGGTTCGCCTCTCCCGAGAGAAGTATATACAAAAAAAGTTGGAAAAACAATTGTCCAATTGTTGATGAATTGAGAATTCCAAGCTCATTTGGGATGCTTACACCTTTAATTCCCCGAGTACCCAAGCATTACCTTCCCAATTCAATTCTAATTGTCCTAACGCCTCTTTTTCCGTATATTGAAAAATATAACATAATATGTTCCCAGGCACTTAGTGAATTATATTCATTCATTGTTATATATTTATATTTACCTACTAGAGGCCTTCGCTCCCTATAAGCTGTCGCTCGTCAACCCTCTAGCTCTTGGGCTAATGTCCTTTGTTTTTCAAAAATCTACCTCCCACCTCATTTGTAAAACTTTAAAACTTCTAGATGGAGCTCTTGATTCCAGTTAACTAATAGAAGTTGCATCAGAGATACACGTACTCCACTATTTTCCACATGTTGTATTAGTTTTGATTGCATTCGTATTTTCACAATTCGTTCCCATTTAATTCGACAGTTATTTGTTAATCTTCAACCTCCGCACCAGTTACCTAAATTCTATGTGTCATCCTCATGGCACTCTGACAAGTTATTACAGCGAAATATAAAACGGCGATATCTAAAAGGATTCTTCTGTTTATAAGTCGCATAAAAATATTATTCATATGCCCGGTGGTCAGCTGTCAAAAGCGCGTTTTTTTTTTGTCTCGTTTATAATTCACAATTAGTTTATACAAAGTGTTATGCGAATTCTTCATCAGCTTCATATTTATGGGATCCCACTTGGTGATTTAACAAATTTCCCTCTGAGGAGACTGCTCCAGCTGTGTCGGGAAGTATAGAGTTTTTGGTCGCCCAGAAAAATATTTTTTTATGGAATAGCTAGATTTATCCTAAATTCTGTTTTTGTTCGCCAGAAAAATATTTTGTATAAAATAGATAGGTTTATCCTTAAATTCTGTCAATGGCCCTATTCTTCTTCAGTACTTATAGGACACTGAATCGCTATAAAGAAAGTGTGGGAATACGGCCACGTGTTTCTGTTTTAGATTTTGGGTTGTCCTGTGAACACCGAAATCGCCAACATCCATGAGAAAGTTATACTCGGTCTTGAGATATGTGAAAGGAAAAGGTTGTCTAAAATGATTGTTTCTACTGAGTTTGTGAGAAGTACGTCGTACGAAACTGAGTGGGCTTGTCTAACTATTTCCCCACGCAACTATTCCATCCTTTTACAGGCAGCCTCCGTATTCAGTCGTTCCTATTCATATGTACGTTTTTTCGTTTTATTTTTGTATACCATTGTTCGTTATGGGTTGCCGCTAACAATTTAGTTTAATAGATTGTTATGAGTTGGGGAAAGGTTGCTTCATACGTTGTATACATGAGTTCCACTGACGAATCTTTCTGTATTGGCAGTTCGCTGGAATTACTGAGTGTTCTAACCGATCGAGTATCTAGCCGCTCGATGAAATACCAGCCCAGGAAGATATAACCTCCCTCAAATGGTTGAGAGAAATCCTCGCTATAGTTTCATCTTTCCCCAGAGAAATAAAATTAATTCCATGTGGTTGCTATTTAAGTGTATTCGGCCATCAGTCTATATTCTTAGTAAAAACCAATCAAACTTTTTCTGTACCCCATTCCCGATTTCAGCTTAACATATTCATTAAAACTCTTAATAGCCACTGTTTCTTCATTAAGACTGCTCATACTATTATCTACAGATATCCAATAACGTAATCCAGCTTTGTCTTTTATTAATATCTATTTTGGATTCCTTAATACTCTTTGTTAAGTTTAACATGTCACTTCGTTCTTTTTTATTGTTTCAAATGAAGTATTAGAATGTAATAGTTTATAGCGGTTTAATTAAATTTTAAATAGTTTTAATAATTTTAGAATAATTGTCTTTAATGGACCACTAACGTGCTTATAAGAATTATTCACGGCTTCCGTTGTGTGTTTTAATTTTTAATTTTTCTTGAATCATTTAACTTGTAAATTGTTGTTGTTGCAATTTTGTAGATGTGTTGTCACACTGTTAATAATTTTATGTTCCTATGTTAACTAATATTAAGTATGTAAAAGTAGTACGCTTATGTTTTGTGGTGTAAGAGTCTTAGAGTCTGGTAACAAACATCATTCCATCATATTTGATTATTTAAATTTTGTAAATCCCAATACGGTTGTTTCAATACAATTTCGAAGCCTTTAAGAAAATATTTCTCGTTTGTTTTAAATACCAAAAAAGCATTGTTTTTTAAGATATCAGAAATTGTTTATACTGCGCACTTACATAACTACTTTTAATATATTTTTATAACAATTAATTATGATCAGTTGTTTCTAAAGTTCAAGTCTGAGTGTCTAATGTAAGTTTTCAAAATATTTTTATTATTTTTGAACAGTTAATGCGTTGTTCAAATTCAAGAACATTCTAAATGTGTTTTTGTTTTTTTGGTTAGCTCGACGAGTGCTTCTTCCTCATTCCTTTAGGTATATTCATTTTTTTAAAACTTGTGACTATGATGCATTTACAATAGGGTTATACAATTGGGATTTGACAACATTAAATATAATCTGTGAACGCACCCTTTCACTAATCATCGAACAGTCACTCTGAATTTATTCAGTAAACTCAACATTTTCATCATGGACATACACGAACGAAAACATCTGCAAATTTACTACCGAAAAAAAGTTGTCCAGTCCCTATTGGAAAACCCATTATATGCCTTGAAATCATTCTAGAGAATTTTAGCGAATTTTTTAAAACTATACAATTTTGATGTTTTTTTTTTTTACACTAACGCGCGCACAAAAGGGGATTTTGAAGTACCCTTAAATTTCAGTGCACAGTGCGAGCGGATGGAGAGGAAGTGGATAAGGAAAGGAGATGTGAATGTATATTGGTCTTGAATGTCTGGACATCACCAAACGGCCAGAAAACACATCATCAGGCAGAACATTCCACATTCGTGTGGTTCGGCTAAAGAATGGCTCTCTATGTTTATTTGTTCACTTTCAACGATGCGCATTCACAGATTGACGGGTATCCCGGGAAAACGTCTGAAGGGGCGGAACACATTCAGCAAGTTCAGTTGATCAACGACCATGATAATACCTATAGAAAAAAGATAGGCATGATACGTTGCGCCTGTCTTCTAACGACGGAATTGATCAACTTACGGCTAAGTCCCCAATAAGTTTCACTACTCACTTTTGCATCCTGCCGAGCACGTGTAGAGCAGTTTGGGATGCGCCTGGCCAAATATGGGAGTAGAACTCCATTTTTGGACGAATATACGCCTTGTAAATAGTAGCCAGGTTGGATGGAGTGAAGTATCTTTTGCATCTTATAAGGAACCTCATACATTTGGCTGCACTTTTCGAAGATTCAAATATGTGGCCATTCCAATTACGAGTCGATTGAATTAGAGTATGAGTATGAGAAACTCGACGTGTTATTTTGGGTGATGTACGTTGGTATGTCAACACGGACACTAGGTTCACATACCCGCCACGAAATTGTTCCATCAAATACAAAAGGAATTGTTCACCCGTGATAAGTTAAATATAATAAAACACGCTGGTACTTGTTGTTTAGAGTTAATCTTTATTTGAACTTTACATGAATAACCAAGTTGTAAATCAGGAACCCAACCACATAACTCACTTAATCCCAATGTAACACAATTCAATAATTTCGATGGGGTCTTTAAATTTTATTTGTGCATTTTTGTTTTACATTTTTTGTTTGTCCACACTAATTTAAATTTAAATAGACCGTAAGGCCAACTAGACTTAATTTAAATGGTCAATAGACTAACTTTTCACACGACACTTATCCATTTAATTTGGTACATCGACTTCCTCGAGGTGTATTCCAACTCTTTTTATTGACTAATTAAAAATGCGACTTTTACGACTGCCTTCACGTTACGTACCTCCGGCTCGGTAGCTAAAATCTGACTCTCGGTTTATGTTGCACTCCACTTCCACCGCCCGCGATGATCCTGGGTTTTCATTGATATGGGAGGAGCAACTCCGATCTTTTCATTTATGTCGGCCAATCAGCGACCGATTTGAGTTTCCAATAGCAGAATTTCCCCGGCGAATGTACAGGTCAGGATGAAAACCCATTCATTGGACATCATGGCAATGCAGACGCGAAGGGTGCATGAAAGAAATATCTGAATTGCTCGGCTGATCAAATAAATGATCGAATACGGAGGCTGGCTGCCTTTTTTGCTTTAAAGAATGCATCATAGAGCATGGGTCTCAATACCATTATCTAAATAAAAATCATGGGTCGTAAGGAATCTGTCTTGCAGATGTGCAAGCATACGACTTACCCAGTGGTTTAAATTCTGGATTGTAACAGAACCCATATTGTGGCAGAAGCTGATAAGTAATATCATTTCGTATATATGTGGCTATAAAATGACGTGGAAAGAACAGTGGCACTAAGTTATATCCAGGTAGATTAAAATCGGAAATATCTGTATTAGTAATTACCTGGGTTTCACGAAGTGAAAGGATAGTTGGTTTCTGGTTAGAAACGTGGGTAGACACAGAAGAAAACTTGCATCTCAAGCCGCGAATGTTACACAAACCAACGCGAAAATCCCACTCCATAGAAATGGCCCTACACAGGCAACCTCTGTCATGGCTGTACTTAAAATGGATTTTAAAACTGTAATCAAACTTTGACCCAACTAAACAAAAACATAATAAAATCATCAACTATTGCGTTGTTAGGTTTTATAATTAGGTCATACGCTTATCTGGTCCGAACTATTCGTCTCTTTAATAGGTCATTTGTTTTCTACAAGTTCAAAGTTTGGAATAATGTACGTCCTTACTTTGGCCCTTAATAGTCTTCTTACAAAATTTTGTTTAGTTACTGGTTGTTAAGTTGAGCTTTTCGGGTGAGTTTGTGCATAGTTCATTTGATATTGAACCATCAAAAACAATGCTCCATGCAAAGATACTAATATACAAAACAAAAATACTTTGACGCGCATTCATCATCATCGTCGTCATCATCATCGGCGCTACAACCGGGATCCGGTCTTGGCCTTATTTAACAAGTCTGAGGCTTGTTAAATGTTCCCTAATAATTTGTTTTTCCGGGCAAGGTTATTAGCCTTGCACAACTTGACGCGCATTACCTTCATTCTATCTTTTTCCACTATTTCTTCCTTCACCGCTACGTTGTATATTTTTACTCCCGATATGTATTATTAACTCCTTTAAAGCCCGCATATTATTCGAAAACAACCCGTTTCGCGTCTTGATTTACAATAGCATATCAGCTACTATTCACCCTAAATCTCCTTACAGAAAATTTAGTCTCCTAGCTCCTCTTCACTTATACGAAATAGGTATTTTCTGATTTAGGACGTTCTATATATTCCAAGATTATACAGTTTCTGAATAACCGTAAACTTCCAAAGGGTGCCTCAAAAGCTTTTTTCAAAGCGAGAAATCGTTATTAAATAGTCAATAGATTTACTGACTCAAACCTTACATTTTATTAAAGTATAAAATAATATAATATAATATAATCCTTGACATTGGTAAATAGAAAATGTATGTTCTGTTAGTTTGTTGGTACTCTTCAAATCGTACACAAACTTCCTACGAACTACTCGGTACATATTCTCCGTTATCGTCACAATTTCTGCTCAGGTATTTGCCTTTTATTGCACCAAAGAGCGAGACCTTTTAGGTAGATTTTAAGTATCTCCGAAAGAATAATTGGTGTCGTGTTGGACTTACGTACAGGTCGGATTGCGTACCTTCGTCGAAATATCAACATACCAAGAAAAAGTTTACAATATGTATGATACGACGGCAGGTCAATAAGTCCTTAGAAAAAGATAGAAAAACATTAATTTTTTTTCAATATTATCTCCCTCTACTTCAATACACTTTGACAGACATCCCTCCAATTTATTTAAGTCTTTAGAAAAGTATGATTGTGGTGGTTCCCCAAGATAAGCAGTTATGTATGCGATTACCTCCTCATTTAATGTAAACCGTTGTCCGCTGAGCCATTTTTTTTTTAAGCTGAAAATAAAAAGAGATCACTCGGTGCTACATCTGGTGAATACGATGGATGGTCTATCAATTCAAACTTCAATTCCTCAATTTTAGCCATTAACTCTGCGCACGTATGCACTTGTGTATTATCCTGGATAAGGATAACGTTTTTTTTGTCTTCAAATGAGGACGATTTACTTTTATTTTCTTATTAGTTGATCTAATAATGAGGCATTATACTGTCCAGTTATCGTCTGTGCCTTTACAAATAGTCAATCAAGGTAATGCCACGTGCATCCCAAAACACTGGAGCCATAACCTTTCCAGTTGATGTCACCGTCTTTACATTCTTTGGAGCCCGTTCGCCTTTAACTGTCCACTGTTTTGACTGTTCTTTCGTCTCGAGAGTGTAGTCGTGTAACCATTTTTCATCTATAGTTAGTAATCTGCGCAGAAACTCATCTAGGTTGGGACGCACGCGCTCCAAAAGAGCCTTGGAAGAGACCACGCGGTTGCGTTTCTTCTCATCGTCATCATCATGGGCACTACAACCGGGATCCGATATTGGCCTTATTTAGTAAGTCTCTACACCCATCCCGATTTCGAGCCGATGTCATCTAGTTTGGCAGTCCCAGGCTCTGGGCGTCCTGGTCTACGACATCCCTCCATCGCAGACAAGGTCTCTCGCACCCTCGCCTTCCATACATCCCGACACAAAAGACTTTCTGGGCAGGCTCCTCTTCGCTCATTCGAGCTAGGTGTCCCGCCCACCGGAGTCTACCGAGCTTAATTTTTCTTCCAACGTTAGCTGCAAGATAGTTCGAGCAGAACTCGTGGCTGTAGCATCTTCGGAATCGTTCTCCCCCACATACGGGGGCAACAATTCTGCTTACGACCTTCCTCTCGAACGCGTCTAAGAGTTCAGAGTGTCTTTTATTGAGCACCCAGGTCTCGGACCCATACCCAAGTACTGGTAAGACCATGGTCTTGTACAGTAGTAGCTTGGATGTTCTGGTTAAATTTCGGGATTTAAAGAGCCTTAATAAACCATAGTATGGTTTGCTGAATTTGATCAGCCGTTCGCGTATTTCTTCTTCCAAATTGTTATCGGGTGATACTATTGACCCAAGGTAGTTAACGTATTACACCACTTCAAATACGTGTCCACTAGCCTTATAGTTTGACCAACGTTAGGTCTTCTCTTCGCAGATGTTGCCACCATGTACTTTGTCTTTCCCTCATTAATGTGCAGTCCCAGTTTTTGTGCCGCCTGCTCGATCTGGGTGAAGGAGTCGTGTACAGCCGAATCGGTTCTACCGATGATGTCGATGTCATCTGCGTACACAAGTATCTGGCTGGACTTGGTGACAATAGTCCCTCTACTTGTAACGCCAGAGTCACGGATTCCTTTCTCCAACGCCAGGTGGAAGAGAAGGCAGGCCAGGCCGTCCCCTTGTCGGAGTCCATTAAAGATGTTTATTGGTTTGTTTGGCTCCTCGATAGTATAGTGGTTAGTAGACCCACCTGTCACGCGGGAGACCGGGGTTCGATTCCCCGTCGTGGGGCCTCTGGCGCAAGACTAATGACCTTGCCCGGAAAAAACAAATCGTTATGGGAAATTTAACAAGCCTCAGGACTTGCTAAATAAGGCCAATACCGGTTCCCGCGTGCACGAATTCGGTTTTTAAACTCAAGTACACTCAACTGATGTGCGATTGTTATGTTATCTCTATGGTATACGGGCTGATGCACTCTCTTATTCGATTTTCGTTCGGTGTTCTTCACTATTTGCTTGTGTATTGTGTGTGTATCTGTTTAAAACGCCACAAGGGAAAAGACCAGACTCCTCGATAGTATAGTGGTTAGTGTCACGCGGGAGTCCGGGGTTCGATTCCCCGTCGGGGAGCCTCTGGCGCAAGACTAATGACCTTACCCGGAAAAACCAAATCATTATGGAAAATTTAACAAGCCTCAGGACTTGCTAAATAAGGCCAAGACCAGTTCCCGGTTGTAGTACCGATGATGATGATTATGATTGGTTTTTACAGCAATCCGCTATTTTTACTTGACTAGTTACGTTGGTCATGGTCAACCTACAAAGTCATATCAATTTGTTTGGAATGCCGAACTCTCTCATGACATTATATACTTCTACCCTGGCTATGCTGTCGTAAGCGGCCTTAACGTCTACAAATAGATAATATAATGGGAGCATTTTTCCATCGTCTGCCTTAGGGTGAATATTTTATCAATCGCTGATTTGCCTGGGATGAAGCCACACTAATATTGACCAATGATGACTTTCGCGTATAGAGCTATCCAGTCTTGTAGGATAGAGGACAGTATCTCATAGGCAGTACTCAGCAATGTTATACCGCCATAGTTGCTGCACAGTGTGATATCTCCCTTCTTATGTATGGAGCAAATTAGTCCACGGCGCCAATCGCCTAGTGGTCCCATACGTGCATCACGATCTCACGAACTTCGTGATATACCGCTGCTCCTTCTTGTTTGATCAGCTCCGGGGGGGGCTTTATTTGATTTGAGCTGTCTTATGGCATTTAATATTTCCACAATGATTGGTGGCGGCAGCATTTGGTCTTGATCTTGGATTGGTGGAGCCTCCAATTCTTCTGTTAGCTGACCATTTAGCAATTCATTGAAGTGCACTTCCCATCACTCCAGAATGCCTTCAGGATAGGTGATCAGATTCCCCTCTTTATCCTTGCAGTAGGTGCAGCGTGGTGTGTACCGCGTCATACTGCGGATTATTTGGTAGAACTTCCGCGTCTGGTGCGGTCCTCGCTCTCTACTTTTCTCTATTTCACAGGCAAGTTTTTTTTCCCGGGCACTTTTCTTCTGTCTGTGGAGCCTTTTTCAGATCTTCTGAGCTCTTTGTATTTCTCCTCGCCTACCCGCGTCTTATGAGACATTCTTACTTTCACTCGCTAATTTGCACTCATCATGAAGTTGGCAGTACTAATGACAGTATTTTTAAGGCGTGTCAATTTCTCTTTTACGTCCGGCATTCTGGCACGAGGACTTACTCTCCCTCCATCGAGCTCCTCCAGGGCGAGTCTTAGCGCATGACCAAAGGTGTTACTGGTATTCGCATTGCGTAAGGCAGCCGTGTTGATTCGAACCTGATCCGCGGATGCAATACGTCTCCGCAATCCGCGCTCGGAAAACTTTACCAACAAGATAGTGATCCGAGTCGACGTTGGCACCTCGGGACGTTCATACCGTCATCAGGCTCGAGGATTGGCGGCGATCTATCAACACCTGGTCAATTTGGGTGCGAGTGGCTCCATCAGGTGATACCCAGGCGACCTTGTAGATGTTTTTACGCTTAACCTGTTACTCGCAACGACCAAGTTCATTGATGCTCCCAGTTCGATGACTCGTAGTCCATTGTCATTAGTGTTCTCATGCAAACTATGGGAACCTGCGTAGTGCATGAAAATCGAAATTAGTACGGCGCGATTAGCTAACAAATCGCCCTAAATCTTTCTACGAACGACGGACCTTCCAAACCGGTGGCAAAAGTGTTTAGATCACACAGGAGACTATATTGAAAAATGTTGATAGTATAGTTAGTGTGTAACATTATTCAATAAATGTATAAAAAAAAATTCGCGTTTTTATCGTATATTGTATTTCACAGATAACTAGTGAGGGATGATGCTTACTAAATTTCTCGAATGGTCTGTTAGGGAGGCTACGAGCGCCATCTCTTAGATTTTCTAAGGACTTATTGACCTGTCCTCATATATAACCTCACGCTCCAGAAAGCTTGATTGCAATCCGCGAAAGAGTGTAACGCTGTAATAAATAGACAAAAATTTACTAAAATGGTCTAATGGTCTGTTAACGATGCTGCGAACGTCATCTTTTAGATTTTCTAAGTACTCATTGAGGTACCCTCATATATAACCACACGCTCCAGAAAGCTTGATCACAATCCACAAAAGGATGTAACGCTGTAATAAAATAGTGAGGAATGATGCTTACTAAAATTGTCTAATGGTCTGTAAGCGATGCTACGAGCGTCATCTCTTAAATTTTCTAAGGACTTATTGACCGGCCCTCGTATACAACCCCACGCTGCAGAAAACTTGATTACAATCCACAAAAGCATATAACGCTGTAATAAAACAGTGAGGAATGATGCTTATTAAAATTGTCTAATAGTCTCTTAGCGATGCTACGAGCGCCATCTCTTAGATTTTCTAAGGACTGACCTGCCCTTGTATATAACTTCATGCTGCAAAAAGCTCGATTAAAATCCACGAAAGTGCGCAACATTGTAATAAAACAGTTGTTTATTATCACGACATATATCTCCCGAATCCCAATAAATGCGTAACCTCTTACTAGATACACAGTTGGGCCGGTTATTCCTAGCATTCTTCACATATTCTTTATTTCTTAGCGTCCTAAGTCACGCCACCCGTGGTGTGTTCGTTGTTAAATCATCAACCTTAAACTTCTATGCCCATGTTTTGATTAGTTGAAACCCGACACGCATCTGATATGACGAACTTACAGAGATCACCAATTTTCAACGCAACACAAAAGAGTTATTATTTTTGTAAAACTCGCGCACATACACACACACGTACGGCTCCTGTGCAACACACCATAGTGGCTAGATTCCGAACGCCGAGGCTAGTTACAATCGTAGATAGATCAAATCAAATTAAAAACTTTTGGGGTGCCATGAATTTGAAATAAATGATCTTCCTAATGACTGTCAATATGGGTTTCGTAATACGAGGGTTGCCTTTTATATTTCGGGATTAGAGAACAAAAACAAATATTGATCATCGAAAATCACCTTATTGTTTTTCAAAATATTCCCCATGAAGATCTATACACGTTTGCATGCGCTTGAACCAATTGTCGAAGCACTTTTGCCACTCTGATTGAGGTATCTCCAACACATGTATTCTGAATGCAGCAACCGCTTCTTCAGGTGTCGAAAAACGTTGACCTCTCAGTTCGTTTTTTACGTACGGAAATAAAAAGAAGTCATTCGGCGCCAAGTCAGGACTATACGGGGGATGACCCATCAAATCGATGTTTTGGGTGCTCAAAAATGCAGTTGTCGCAGCCGATGTGTGAGAGCTCGCATTGTCGTGGTGAAGAGTGATCCGTCTTCGGCGGTTGGTTTTCCTGATTTCTTGGAAGACAACTGGCAAACAAATGGTTGTGTACCACTCAGAGTTGACTGTTCTGCGTTGTTCTAGTGGTACGGTTGCGACATGTCCAGTTTTTCCGAAAAAACAGGCGACCATTTGCTTGGAAGTGCTTAGTGCGCGAACAACTTTTGTTGGATTTGGCTCATCTTGAAACACCCAGACAGTCGACTGCTGTTTACTTTCGGGCTCATACGCGTAAATCCACGATTCATCACCTGTCACGATGCCATAGACGTGTTTCGAAGTACCGCGACCGTATTTTTTGAGCATTTCTTTCGACCAATTGACACGAGCTTTTTTTTTGGGCGATTGACAAATTGTGTGGGACCCAACGCGAACAAATTTTTTTGACAATCAAATGTTTATGCAATATTGAATGTATGCTGGTCCCACTAACGCCTAAGGTTGTCTCAATCTCACGATAGGTTGTAGCGATTCTAACAGATACACACAATTCACAAGCAAAAATAGTGAAGAACACCGAACGAAAAAAATCGAATAAGAAAAATACATCAGAACCGTATACCAAGCGATAATTAAAAATAATTCACACCAGTGTAATATACTCGAGTTTGGAAATCAAATTCTAAACACGGTCAGTAGTCTGATGCTTCACTGCTTCGCTTTTCAACCGTCTCATCGTGTGTTCAATTCACCTTCTTCACTATCCTTGCTTAACGCTACAAGGTCACATGACGATCTTCCAATATCAGTTCGCGCACAGCTTCAATGGTTTTCGGAACAACAACTGATTTTGGACGACCTTCACGAAATTCATCTTGGAGTGAACTACGACCACGATTGAATTCACCATACCATCGATAAACACTGGTCCTTGATGGAGCTTCATCGCCAAAAATTGAATTAAGTTCATCCATGCACTGTTGCTGAGTTAATCCACGCCGAAAGTTGTAAAAAATAATCACACGAAAATGTTGACGATTTAATTCCATTTTTGGGCCGAGATGAATCTTTTAAGTTACTGTAAACAACACAAATAGCGCTCCTATGTCAAAACGTTCTGAGTGCGTATAACCTCAAAAATGTCCAACTTTACGACAGAGCTGTCAATTGCTGGATTGCAATACTAGGGTTGCCAAATCCCGAAACATAAGAGGCAACCCTCGTAACAGCTTGCTGGAAGACGTGATGGGGCACTATTCCCAAACGGCATCCACTGCATCCACTACTTTGGTGACAGCAAAGTTATCGCACTACATATGTTATAATGACGCAACAGAGTTTGGCACAGACCTGTTGTCGAAATTGCATTCATATGAACTTGCGACAATTCAAACAGACACGACACACGACCACCACACGAACGCCCAAAAATGATAATGAAGAGCACCAAACGAAAGTTAAATAATAAATCTTCGGAATCGTATACCATAGCAATTACCATATCATCCCACAATAGTAAAAAATAGTCGATAATAATAAGTTAGGCTCTATCGTAGGCAGTGTTGGCGCAAGGCTAATAACCTTGCCCGGAAAAAAAAATTATTATGAAAAATTTAACAAGCCTCGGGACTTGCTAAATAAGGCCAGGACCGGATCCCGGTTGTAGTGCCGATGATGATGATGATCGTAGGCAGTGATCTAACGTCGGAAGACTGTGGTTCTGACATTAGCTGAGACTCCAGTTGTCGTAGCGAATCGCACTATCATTGCAAAGCGCTATAGTCTTACCATTTTTCGTATTCACTGACAATGGGTTTAAAAAATTCTTTTCCTACGGCTGGAGGAGCTTTTCTTTCTAAGTGTATTTCTGTACCCTAGTCTACCAATAAAAATTATACTTAATTACGACTTTATTGCCCATTGTTTGTAGATGATTATAAACAGTCGATATTGAAATTTAATAACCTTATTATAAACTAATTTGAAGACTCATCGTCCACTCCCCTAGATCTTCCTGTGCCGATGCTTAATTTTGTGTTCTTGGACATCTCATCCGGTGCCTGATATACATATTTTTCTACAGGCATTACTAACAGATCTATAGGGACGAACATGATTCGAAGCCACTATAGAAAACGTTAGAACTGAAACTGCGACCCATTAGACCACGGCCGTACGTAAAATGTCGCCAGTAGCTACATAAGCTGTGGATTGGTACGTTAATGCTCTAGTATACGGCTCTGATAATTTTTTGTTGTCGGTTCTCTTTTTTTTTTCTTTTACACGAACGCGTCCACAAAACCGCGATTTTGGAGTACTCTTAAATGTCCAAGCAAGGGAAGCGTGAGGAAATGCTGTATTTTCTTCATTACGTTTGCGTGTGCGTAATCTATTGTACTCGCCAAAAATCAAATGTTATTCACCATATCCGTACACGTGACCAAAATGGCAAATTGCCACTAGTATTGTTACTACAAAGTGTTATATAAGTGAACTATGTTCCCCAAATCACATTTCGATTGTAATTGCTCAATAAGCCTTATCAGCCTACGTGTTTTAATACTATACATGAAGTGATGTCGTGTACGCACAGAGAAAGACTTTTTGTATGATAGTAATTTAGAATTGGAGTACATTATACGTAGTTAACTCCAAGAGATAATTCCGTTCTCCTGAAATTGTGTGAAACAAATTCAACCAAATTCACGTAGAAGGTTAAGCTGTACCCGAAAAAAAGCATGATTTTTTTTAATTTTTTTAGAGAAGCTTTATGCTGATTAATTAAATAAAAGTAAAAGTGAGAGTGTGGTTAATGAAATAAATTATGATATTAAAATCAGTCATTAAATTACTATAAACATTCCAATTTGATTAGAAATACTGTCTTTGAGACCAGAATTATTTTGATTTAAACAACTACAGACTCGATCTTATTGTTAAAAACTGACAAAATAACATCGACAATAATCGTTGTAATCAAAATAAGTTATTATAATTTTAATTACTTAAATTTAATGTTATCAATTTAATATTGTCAAACACTTATCAACCGTGTCTTCGCTTTCACATTAGTTTTTTAGTTCACATCTAGAAAATTAATTGTAGATAAAGAAGTAGAACAATAAACATTGTAAAAATAAATAAACATATGCACATTTTGCTATTAATATTTAATATAACGATGTAAATATTTAAAATCAAATAAAAATATCCTACGCAATTATAACGAAACGAAAGCAAAACTAGTAATCCTAAAATTCCATAAACTATGCACAATTTGATTATCCACTTTTGAAAACATAATATACAAATTATTTATACATGTAAATATTAATGCAAACTTGTCTTCAAAAAGTAAAACAAAAAAAAAAAACAATACAAAAAAGAAAAGAAAATAATTAAGAAAATAAAAATCTTCTTTGAATAAAAACGCTTGTGATTTTATTTATGTTTTTCTCAATACTTTTTAATAAACTTCATTTTGCAAAATATCAATTTGTTTTACAAAAAAAAAATGTTTAATGCTATTGAAAATTGTGATGGACTTGTACGGAAAAATAACATAATAAGCACTCTAAAATAATATTATACTTTCATTCATTAGATAACGTAACGTAATCGAATTTAACATTTTACAAGCGTTTTTAATCAAAAAGAATTATTGCTTTAAATAAAATATTAATTATCTGTAGAAAAAACGTTGTAGTGAAAATGACCTGTTTTGTAGGATTACAAAATCAATATCAGTTTTTACCTGAATTATTTTCAATTTGAAATGTTAAACTTAGCAGCTAATAACTATGAGCCCATCACAATTTTCTCTATAACACAAATATCATTCATTATATTAATAAAAAAAAATTAATACTATATTCACAGAATCGTCACAACAATCCCGCTGAACAATTTGAAATGTTGATCGATGAAAAATGTAGAATACTGAATAAGACAGGAACACCCAAGGCTAGCGCTCTCCATCTTGCTAATTGGATGAAAGGCCAATTGGACAAGCAACAAGAAGAAGCCAGATTGGCAGCAGCACGATCACGAGAAAACATTCGGAAGGAGGATGAACATCTGTTGTATCCCGAAACAGAAGGGGAGGAGCGAATCACATACTGGACTCGAGCACAATTAGAAAAACGTACGAAAGAATTAAATTTAGCCAAAGAGACTGGTGCACTACGATCTCAGCCGTGTTTTGGAGGGAAACGACTAAGTGGTGTCGAGGAGTTAAGTATGGATGAAGGTGAATCTGACATCAAAAGTCAATCGCGGAGTACTACTTCAGACAGTCAGGTAAGATTTTAAACCATGCCCTTCACAACGAAGTTATAGGACATCTATCGGTCATAGTATACATTAAACCATTTCACTGTAGATCACAGTTCGTTCAAGTCCGGTAGCTAATGTAGGTGCCCCGGTGCCAGTTTGTCGTCATTGTCACAGAAATTGTCAACAACAACAGCAGCATCAGCAGCAACGTTCATCATCTACATCGCCACCAAATTTATTATGTAATTCGCTAAAAGTTCAACACAGTCAGGCTTCACCTAATCGCTGTTGTAAATTGAATGGTATCACTCATGGTAGTGTATCTAGTTTGTCAAACAGTACCATTATTGGTGGGGAAGGGCTTACTACTCTATTAGATAAGTCAACTCCTCAATGTTCTGTTCATGCAGATGAATCGGATGACAGGGTCATCTCCAGTGTACGAGTTTTAGAAGACACTGAACGGGAACCTCTACTTAATGGTCATTGTACAGACGAAGAGGATCGAAATTCTACAGAAGCTTTAAGACTGCAATTTCCCAAAAAGCAAACAACGCCACCGCCAAAACCCAATCGCGCGTCCATTAATAATAAAATCAATAGAAAGAACACTCCCTCTAAGCAGCAAGAAATTTGCACCTGCCAATGTACACCTGCAGATTTTGAAGGGACCACCCTTAGTCCCGACGAAGTGACTCAAGAAACGTGTGTTTTAATCGAACCAAGATCAACTCCAAAGAGTAGTCCAAGAAGATCAACCACAGGCACTATGGAACCAACTCCCGACTCTGACGATGACACCAATCCCCATCGGCATTGCAAATGTGTATGTAAAGACCGAACGACAGATAGCCAAAACGACGACGATCTTTCTCTAATGCTAATCGGTTTAGCCCAGATAAGTCCTGCTGCAAAACTTCTGCATGCCGAAACTATAACCTTCGTGCCATCAATAGCTGTCGTTCCACCAACACCAGAAGCAACATTAACAAAAACCGCCACAAATGTGTGGGACAACACTACCAGTGTAATCACAAGTACAGCAACAAAACTGACAATAAACAACATCCCTGGTCAGGCGATAATCGAAAATATCCCTGACGATTCTGCTGATGAATCTGCTGGCGATGATGAGCCACCTTATCGCCCTATGAACAGCTCGTCTTCTCTCCGTCGATACGGCACCATGTCCAGTTTAGAGAAACTTCCATCGGAAGAACGAGCTGATGATAATAGATCATCGGACGGTGATGATCCCCCTGAAGACCTAGTCGATGATAATACTTCTCTATCCAAATGTGCTGACACCGAATGTCGAGATGATGACATCGAAGTAGTGACAAAAGAGATCTTCGACACAGATGACGCTAACCAGAAGGCGTGGGCGTCTCGGGCCGGTTCTTATGTGGCTGGCAAAATGTCATTCTTTGAAGAATCTAGAGCGTTCATTGACAAGTACTTGGGACGATGGAATCAAGAGCACCATAGCCTTCAAAACAATGAAGAAGAACAACTGGATGAATGCACATCTGGAGCAACATCGGGTGAAGAAGTTTGGGGCACACCAACAAGTGGCGGAGACAACGATGATATGCATTTGAATTCGGAGAATACCCAATCGGTAAGAGGACTTAAAGGTTTGAATATAATTTCACATTTATTGGTTTTCAGTCGCCCACTAAGTCGAGTACTTCACTGAATGATGACGACGACACCGAGCTTATGATGGACGAACTGCTAATGGCACCTCCAATGACAGCTAGCACCATTCGAGGATTGTTACCACGGTAAGTTGTGCAATGTGACCCTGATATACAATCGGAACAATGTAAAATATTTTATTTAATATGTGGTAGAAATTTTTTCGTATTTGTTAGCATTTAGCATATTTAGAAAAGCCTACTGCGAATTCCTTAACTTAAATTGACGTTATTTTTTGATACTTCTACGGCAACTTAAACTTGTGTTTCTTCTCTACTTCTGGGACGACTCCGTACGACTTCAATAGTGGTGATCCACGATTGTGGTAGTTATTCCAATAATAATTTTGAAAAAAAAAAAAAAAAAAAATGGGCGGCGAGGGGGCCGACTTTAGCGAGACAAGGACAGATGTGTCCTTCATCTTGTCTCTGGCTTCTGGTCATCTTCCGATAACCCGAATCACCCACATCCGTGAAGATGTTGGGCTCGGTCTCGAGATATCTGAAAAGAAAAGAAAAAAGGGGGGTATCCAAGGATAGTGTGGACAGTGTTAGTCCAGGTGTTCTCTAACTAGCTCGGTGTCGTCGTCACCATTCGCTTGGGATCAATGATCTCTTTGCAGGGGAGTAACATCCGCTAGGGTTCCCTCTCATTCGTATTTCTTTCCACGGTTCAATGCGCTTTAACTACACCATAGCCGTACCACTGGGTCAGTAGGTCGTGTCAGTAGCTGCATCTGATACCAACACACACAACCAAAGCTACCCCGAGATCACAGCATATCATGTTTTCTGTTCTCTCATTCTTCGTGTCCGTCAATTACCCTATTAACAAAAGTTACTCATACTTTGACGGGCGTGAGGTTGAGAGAGCAGAGGCGTGGTCTCTTTTGGTTGTCCTGTGCGTAGAAAGAAATATGAATTTCAACCCTAATTCACCCCAGTCACTATTCAATCACCATCGCGTGTAGGCACGCTACCGCGGGAGTCGCTATTTGTATCTGAACTTGGTTGTATCTGCGGATGAGATAGTTCGTTTAGTTCACGGAACAAAAAGCCCAAGGAGTCGTTCGATAGAGTTGGTGTACAGGTAAAGTTTTAATTAGTTCCCGAAGCCTGTTTTGACGGTTCACCTATATTCGCGATTTGCGTACGACCGACCAGCTGAACAGTCTGGCGTTCCCGTCGCGTACTGCATTCCCTGCTTGACAGAAGTGAAATAGTAAATCATAAATATTCTGATTAATCCAGTGAGGCTGTGATTCATGTTGACAAATACAATTAAGACCCAATTTTTAGCTGTGTAATTAAGTTCAATCGATATTGTGCCATTCACCACCATTTCGCTCGTGTTTTCACCAATAAATAAATAGAAATACATTTAAATAAAAACGTGTTTTTTTTTGCATTTCTTTCTGCGGATCATCGTTGGGGGATTACAATGAATCCTGTGCCATACGTTGGCATCATACTTTTACCCCCACAGGGGTGTGTATGTTTGTGCCGTCTTGTACTGTGCGTCCGTGTGTGTGTGGTTTGTTAACAGTAGACCCTATGGCATGGATCCAGGAATCCTCTATTGTAGGGGGGAATGTTGTTGGGAAGGGTGCTTTCTTCAGTTTTGTACTGAAGAAGAAATTGTGGGGGTTTGATCCGAAGAGATCGCGAGAGAGAAGGGTCAAGAACACAAGAGTCCCGTACAAGTGGGTTCTCGCTGTTCTGAATGCTTTCGAGGTACTTGTATGCTAATTGAAGCAAGTACTCGTCGATAGGGGTAATGGAGGCGCCTTCGTATAGGTGAGAGTTGGGGTAATGGCGACCGTCAGGCCTCCTAGTGTGATTGGTGCATCTTCTGAGGAGTTTCCTTTCGAAAACTCGAAGTCTTTCCATTTGAGCCGAAGATATGCAGGACCATATGGGAAAGGCGTACGATATTCCAGATCGGATTAGCTCCTTATAGCAGAGAAGCTTAACTTTGGTGTCAACTTTGTTGCTCCACTTCAAGATGTTGTGCAGTTGCTTAGACCGACCGAGGCCCCTTTTGAGAATGTGGGTCACATGTTTGATGAAATTAATTTTTGGGGTATAAGTGACCCCGAGATATTTCATCCTGTCCTGTGGTCTAATCGTAGTACCTCCCATTTGTATTCGGATATTCTGTGAATATCGAGAAGTAGATTGGGAGTGTTTACTAGTCAGACTACTGCTTTAGATGGGTTAAGTCGAATTTTCCATCGACTGTAATACTGGTACAGTTCGTCCAGATGACGATTGAGTTGGTTTGTTGCGAGTTTTGGGCTTTTAGAAGACGTGTACACTAGGACGTCATCCGCATAGCAAATCTGGTTTACTCTACCATCCACAGGGCGAGGAATATCTGAGGTGTAGATATTAAATAAGATGGGGCCTAGAATGAAGCCCTGTGGTACGCCTGCAGTGGCGTTGAAAGTTCGGGAAAGCTTTCCATTCAATCGAACTTGGAAGGTTCTGTTTAAGACGAACTGGTAGATGATATTACACAGCGTTTTACTGAGGCCAGTATTCAGTAATTTAAAAACGAGACCTTCGATCCAGGTTGTACCAAAAGCCTTTTCAATGTCCAAGCTCACCGCAATGGTGGGTTCCTTATTAAAGAGGCGCACGCACACGTGGTTTTGGAATATGTTGGGACCCATAGTGGTGCTGTGCGCTCTTCTAAATCCAAAGTGGAAGTCAGGTATTAGGTTCCTGACACTGATAAATTTATTTAGCTTCTCGTATATGAACTGTTCATATATTTTGCTGATGCAAGTGAGGAGCGAAATAGGACGAAAGCTTGAGGGATGATAATTTGGTTTCCCAACTTTTGCTATTGGGCAGACAACAGCATGCTTCCACGCTTGGGGAAAATACCCCATGTTGTAGACATGGTTGAGCAGAATGGAGAGCTTTATAAAGAATAAAGCAGAAAGCCTTCGCAACGAGTGGTAGGACATATTGTCGCTACCGGGTGACTTCTTGGGGTTTCGAGATTTAAGTAGGTTTTGTAGGATATTTGGTGTGACGAAGCCGTGACTATTATCACGTGTGTCGTCGAGGTATGCACTGTTAGTTGAGTTAAAGACAACTATTGGCTCGTTAAAGTTGCCTAATTTATTGTGAATCTCTGAACCAAATATTGTATTCGTTTCCGGGTCGCCATCCTAGAGAGTGAGCTTGTGATTATTTTTAAAGGTCTCTCCGATGATGTTTGCTTTATTGGTGTCATTATTGACAACAAGACCGCTGTGCATGATTGGTCCAGTGATACGAGAGGTGCCACATATCTTTTTAACATTTTTATAAATGTTCTGGTCCATCTGAATACCTTTCAGTTTGTCTTCCAATTGTCGGGTGCGGTTGTTTTGGATTCTTTGTTTTATCAGTGTGCCAATATTGTGAATAATGGCTCGCAATAATGGCTCCCTTTGCGTAAAGCGGTGACGATATCTCATTCTGCAGAGCGTTTTACGCTCCCCGATGAGACGAAGAGTGAGGTCGTCAAGGGGCATCTGATAAGTCTTTTCAAGTTTGTACTTCGGGACATGAGTCTCAGAAGTTTCAACTAGAAGCTCGTGAAGTCGGGTTGCAGAGTTATTTATCTCAACCGTCGTTAGGTTCCTGTCAGTGGGGAGAGAGAGTTAGTGGATTTTTTCGTTCAATGTAATATTGTAGTTGTCCCAATTTGTGCGCCCATAATCGGGTATGTATCTGACATGTGCCCGGGATGCTCGATAGCCGCGGATGAACATGGTCACAGTGTTATGGTCAGATACACCCGCCGATACTTGGGGAGGAGGATAATAATTTTGGGGCGACCCTGTACCACTAAAACAATGGTAATTCGCAACTGTGAGACTCATTGATGTTGTAGGCATTTCAAAGTTGTGATTTGCAACAGTGATACCTATTCCGGCACTTGTCTGATTATAACCCATGAGACGACCTGTATCCCCAAAGTAGTTATAATTCGCAACTATGGTGCTTATTCCGACGGTTGTCTGATTATAACCTGTGGAATAACCTTCTACCAATAAAAACAAAAGATGATTCGCAACTGACACTTATTCCTATGCTTTAGGTTTCCAACCATGGTACCCATTTCGACACTTGTCTGATTATAAGCCATGTGTTGCTGAAAGGAAAAGAACTGAAAATTGCGGACGGCGCTTTTTCCAATGACGTCTCAGTCTTTCCCTCCCTTCGTTGGGTGGACTGTAAATCGGGAACTGGCCGGCCACCGATGATTGGATTTTAAATTAGTAGACTGTACTTGCAGAGCCGGACTCTGCCTCGGAGGAACGGGCGTTATTGTCTTGCCCAGTACAATCTCCTAAAATCCACCATTCCGCAAACAACAAAGAAACGATGAAACAACACAAAACGAAACAAAACAACGCAGTACCATTAGTTTATTCTAATTCCTTATTTTATTTTTTTTTTGTTTGTTTTATATCCAGATTTATTCAACAATTCAATTACATATTTCACTTAAGACTAAATGTCAACATCTATTTTACAAATAACATTCTTACATTAACTTACTGACTCTTCGCAAGCACTCTAAATTACACATTATCATATTTCATATGCCTTTCGGCGTACAACTTATTTTATTTCCCATCTCTATATTCCCTTCTTCTCTTTATAATTATGGTCTCGTTAAGATCATTCAATGAGGAGTCCCTGTGACGACTCCTGGTGTTCTGTTTTTTTTTTTTTTTTTTTTCAAAACTGTATTTATTAACCATAATTAGAATTTGTACATTTAAGTAATATGTTACAGTGACTTAAAATTAATTTCGTAACAATTGCTTACATGTAATTATTATAATAATATATACATTTTCCAAACAATTTTTTATGACATACAAGATAGATGTGTGTTTATAAATTTAGAAGTTTTATCTTCCTGGAAAAGGTCAGAAAACCAGGAATTAGTTTTTTCAACTTTACCTAATCCAAACTTAATCCTAATTATATAAATAACTTAACCTAATTTAGCCTGATTATAGTATGATTTTCCTAAAGCCGTAAACAACGTTTTATAATTAATGGGATATATGAATTAAAGGATGTAGAGTGAGGTCAGTTATGGGTTTGAGGAAGAATATTTCTTTCCGGTTGTTCGTTGGAAAAACATAGGATGTTGGAAAATGGCTGGACGTTACAGTATTTGAACTGGTTAGGGTTAACCTCGGTGTTGTGGTATATGATCTCGTTTGAATCATTTACCAGTCTGCCTGAAGCGAAGATAGCTCTGGTGTGGAGACAGTTGGGATAGTTAGTCCTGATATCTAGAGGGTTCGCTAAGAGCGAGGTTGTTATGGGATTGGGATTATTTTGTAGGTTTTCGATAAATTTGATAGACAGCTCGAGGAATCGTCTATCGAGGCGCTCAATACCAGCGGTATTGTAGAGTTCGACGTTACTATAGTACTTATAGGAGTTAGGACGACGATGTAAGCCAGAGACATACCTAAAGCATTTTCTTCCAAATACTCGTAACTTCTCCATTTGGGAGGGAGTGAGATGGTACCACAATGGGCACGCGAATTATGTTTTCTTAAACTCCACTTGAGTGAAATGAAGGAAAACACTTTTAAATGAAATTTATATTTTATTCAATTTCGAATTTAACAAACGTCTGCTCTTCAGAGTGCCGTTTTGTAATTTACATAAAATCTTATATCTAGGTTTGTTTCTCTACGTTGCAATATAATATCTTTATCACAATGGATATTATATTGCAATTAGTGTAATATTCATTTTCGTGTTTCCACGAGTTCTTGCTAATTATCTTTGAGTTTGTTCATCTGGATGAAATGTGCAATTAGGTAACGTATGTTGTGATATACATTATATTCTAATTTGGTTATTCCATATTTTACGTTTCTTTGAATTCTTGTAGTTAGTAACCTTTTGAGTTTTGTTCTTAATAATATTTCTGTCTAGACAAAATGTGTAATTAGGTTACACATTTTGGTTGATGGGTTTTTGTGTCGTCAAGGATTCCTTGACGTAACACGCGTACGTGAGTGTGGGTCTGATAATTTGTTTGTAAATGAGCAGTTTGACTTTGTGATAGAGACTATGAGGTTTCCACATTACTCTTCTACAGAGATTAAGCTGAATTATGGCTTTATGAAGGGAATTTTTAATGTGGGAGGAAAAAGACAAGTTATTAGAAAATGTGATTCCCGGAATTTTTAAGGGTTTTGGAGGGTTTTATTAGAGTGTTGTTTAGTTTAATTTTAATTTTGTTGTGGCAGTGTCTAGTGTTGTTTGTACAGTGTTCGTGTTTGCCTTGAACACTATGAGTTGCGTTTTATTTGGGTTAAGGTGAATTTTCCATTTATTGAAATATGTTGTTATGTTAGGAAGGAAGTTGTTAATGCGGTTTCTTGTAGACTTAACAAATTTGCTGCTAGAGTAAATTAATGTATCATCAGCATAATTCAGCGTCACAACATTAGGAGATACGGGTTGAGGAATATCCGAGATATATAACAGATATAAAATTGGCCTTAAAATAGAGCCTTGGGGAACACCGGCGGTTATGTTGCGAGTTTCTGAGACGGAAGAATTTATTCTCACAACGAATGTTCTGTCAGAAAGATAGGAGGCTAAGAGCTTTGTTGTGTGAGAGTTTAGATTAAATATGGAGTGCAGTTTGTACAGAAGCCCTGAGATCCAGACGCAATCAAACGCCTTAGAAATATCGAGAGATATACACACAGTAGGGCTTTGGTTTTGGAGACCAGTTGTAACATCGTGTGTAAGTTTTAGTAGAGCGTGACATGTGGATTGTGGCTTACGAATCCGACCTGAGAGTTAGGGATGAGGGCATTCTCATTGGCAAATGAGAGAAGATTTTGGTAGATCTTGCGTTCCCGTATCTTACTTAGTGTATTTAATAGGGATATTGGACGATAATTGCAAGGGCTATTACTACTACCGGGCTTCTTAATAGGAATTACTACCGCAGTTTTCCAGTTCTCTGGGAAGTGCGATGCATTAATTATATGATTAAGAAGAATGAGGATGCGAAGTAAATTCGGTGGGCGTAGCCTTTTAAATAGAAGGCGTGGGATTCCATCTAATCCAGTTGACTTTTTGTTATTTCCTGATCTTACGATCTCAGATAATTCGTCTGCAGTTAGAAAATTTGTAGTGTCTAAGGGGTGGGAAGCTATGTTTGTGTTGTTAAATTCACCGATGAAAGGAGTAAAAGATGGAAATAATCTGTTTGAGATGTATTCGTTTACTGTGTTCTCGAAGCCAGGAGTTGAGAGAGAATTATTTTGCTGGTGAATCTTTGCAAAGTGTTCTGCGAGGCAATTTGCTATGTCCGTATCGGACTGGGCAATATTATTGCTGATTGGGTTAATCAGATGGTCAATTCGGGGTTTATATTTACGACCAGTTAATTGGTTGATGTTCTTGAAACGATCACGATTTGGTTTGATGTTACTAAGTGTGGAGATGTAGTTCTCATCTGCGAATTTTTTCAACTGCTCATTTATCAGAGTGGATAGGAGTTGGATTTGGCTTTTAATAAAGAGGCAGTATCTTGTATGAAGTTTTCGGCAGAGCTGCTTTTTAAGGCGCAATAATTTGGTGAGGATGCTGGGCAAAGGCTTTCCTAAATAGTTATGAGGAATGGTTGTCGGGGCGTTGTTGCTGAGAGCCTCCTTAAGAATTTGCTCTATTCTTAAAGATGCTTGATCGATTTCAGTAGGGAGTAAGTTAGATGCTTCAGGGATATACAAGTCGGAGAAACTTATCGCTATGTCCCTGTTGACTTTTCTCCAATTTTTTTCGGTGAAGTTTGGGACACGGTTTGACGAGTAGAGTGGGTCGAGAAAGGGGATTTGGATCGTGGTGTGCACGGAACCATGATCAGAAGGAAATATAAAGGAGACTGTAGGTGGACCCGCTGAATAAACATCTTCGGACTTGAGAAGAAGTCGATTGTTGACTTGGTTGAGCTAGAGACACGAGTTGGCTGTAATGGGGAGTCAATGACAAGTAAGTATATGGATAAGACGGGAGAAGGGCTAGCAATTGGCGACCATATTTGTTGCATTTATTATCATTGAATGCTGTATGACGAGCATTCCAGTCTCCTCCGATTATAAATGGCGCGGGAACGGACTGTTGGATAATCTGCGAAATGTCAGTATCTGGGAAATCTGCTTGTTGTGAAGGGTGAATATAAATTGAAGCTAAGACGAGCACTTTATTGTTCTCACAGAAAAGTTTTACTGCTGTGTATTCAATGCTGGATATATCGGTGAATCTAATTTCACTGAATTGAATTTTTTTGTGAATTAAGATGCCGGTACCTCCATGAGATCTATTAGTTCTGGGGTTAGAAACTAAAGTATAATTGGGAATGGAAACTCGGGAATTTGGTTTGAGCCAGGTCTCTGAAAGGAATAGGATATCTGGGGAAAACTTTTTAACAAACAACCGGAGGTGTTGCTTACGTATGTTAGAGTAAATGGATTCTGTGTTGAGGGAGATAATGGTTAGTTTAGACAGTGCTAGAAAGAATATGGGAAGTTATTAGTGAAAGAATCTGACCTTTTTTTTCTGTTTCTGACATCTTCCTCAGCGAAGGTAGCATGGCTTGTAAGCTTTGGACGTAACCCGTAATGTCCAGATTGAAATTTTTAGTATTGTTGTTAGGGGGAGTGGTAGTGTTGAGGTTTCCTCTTGCTGCATCCGCGTAAGATATTCCGGGTCGGGTTGACTTTGTTTGCTGCAATACTTTTGGTTTCGTTGTTGTTGATTTAATTGTTGTTGCTAATTTCCGTCTTTGCAGAAGTTGTAGCTTCTGAGGTCATTACGAAAAATTTGCCGGATGAGGGCCGGTTACAGCATTTTACTGTGATCTTTTTTGTGGTAATGGATCCATCAGCGTTGACGGTTTGTACTGTTTCAGGTTCCAGGCCTTGTGGATTTACCTTGCATTCATCGACCTCGTGTTCCTCTGCGCATCTGCCGCAACGTCTTTGCTGGTGGCAGGAGACCGCCAAGTGTCCTGAGTCTTGGCATCGCTTACAATGAAGAATTTCTTGTTTGTGGGGCTCTTCGATTGCGATTTTTTGGGTAAACAAATATTTAATTTGTTTAAGTTGCTTGATGTCTTGATTAGGTGGGATTTGTATGATCCGGAGGTTTTTTACGTTATTTGTCCTCATGTACGGTGTTTGGAAGTAGTCCAGCTTATTGATCTTTATTTGTGGACATATCCTACCGATTTCCAGTCCCACTTCTTCGTTGGTCCATTCGGGATCGATATGCCTTATAATAAAGGTAGCTGGTTTGCTGTTCGGATGCTGGAAGGTGAAGAACTGATATTGTTCCTCTAACAGTTTTTTAACTGCCCTATCATGATCGACTAATGATCTGACTGTTATGGAAGTCCTAGATCCTTTTGCATTGGTGCTAAAATTCTGGTGACCCAGGGCATTTGGCAGTGTTTGAATTAGTGCTTTGGTGCTGGTCGGGTTTCTGATGTAGATTGGCGGTGGTCTTTCGTTTTTCGTGGTTGATTTCGTTGTTGTTTCTAATCTGGATAGAGCAGGTATTTGATTTCATGAGGGCTTTGTTTGTGTGGGAAGTTTGGTTGGTAGTTCGCCTTGGCTGTGGCTCGTATTGCGGGTTTGGCGGGACGTTTCTTCTATATGGATGTCATCGGTGTTATTGATGAAATCTCGTTTATAAATTTGTTCCTGGAGTTGTTTCACTTTTTGTGTTAAGTGGTGTTCTGCCGTTGCACTCGCCTTATATAGCCCACAGCTGTTCTTACTTTCGCTCGATTCCTGGCTGTTATTCTCTTTCACTCGTTTTCTCCTGAGTGGTGTTCTGTTCTTGAGCCTTTTTCCTCTCGAGTGGTTTTCCGCAATCGGTGTTAAGGTGCTTCCCAGGAATTTGTTTGCTGGTCCTTGGCTTTTCTTTCCTGGGAAATCGCATCGCCAACAGACTCCCCCGCAGTGCTAAGCACTCCCTCGTATGGCGGCGATATCATCGCGGAAACCAACACTATGACTCGGCCGGCGCGTTGGTATTCGCAGCGTTCCCCATGTCATCCCCACGTCCAGGACTCTGATCCTTCCGCCGGGTCCGCTGCGCTGTTCTCCAGCTCGCCCTACTAACCAGGTGGTGGAAGTCGAATTCATCAGGTGCGATCGCACCGCAGGAACGCCCCAGCAGGAATTGGATCGGCGTGAAGCTTTCTTCATCGTTCGGATCCAAACCGTGCCATTGTGCTGGTTCTGTGTTAACCTTCCTTTTACCCGCCCCACTCTCTGCAGGTGCACTAGTTCTGCCCACTTCCTTTACCACCTTGTCTGGCGGTTTTGTTTGTTTCTCTGTTTGCTTTCCCGCCATTGGTGTTATGTTGTCAATAAGGCCATAACTCGTTTGATACCGTGCCATACAGTCATCATCGATTTTTTGGAACCATGCTTTCCCCTCGGTGTCCCAAAAGAATATAGCTCCATCCTTGTCTGTGTATGTCCGTGCACTATTTTCAAAACCATACGTAACCACGGATATCTGATCAAGGTCGCCACTTTTCTTCGTCGTGGGACCACTTGTATTTGTGCTGAGTTGTTGGATCGGTATAAATAGTCACTCCCTTACTGATGTGGGATATATTTTCAGCTTTGTTTCGCCAATTTGACGTTCCGGTGGAATATACTGTCTGCGGAGTTGTCAATTCTTTCTTTTTTCTTCCTCTTCCGGGTCTACCTGGAGCTCGTTCTGTTGGTGGTTTAGGTTTAGGTCCACTTCTTATTGCTTCGATTTCGAAGCGACGTCAAACGAGCAATTCCCTCTCGTCTGCCTTTATCATGCCGCAGTTCACAAATCTTATTGGTGCGCTGTTCCCGGCCTCGCACATGTGCAAGACTCATCCCAACTGGGGAGTGATGCAACTGGTTCGGTGCTTCTTCCTTTCCTCAGCCTCCTTGTAACTATCAGGTCCTAGTTGTCCTGAACGATAAGTAGGTGCCTGCATCCTTTGATCGTTTCTTTCCTCACCTCCTGCTTCGAAAGTTTAAAATTGGGAATGGTTCTTACCTCGATCAAATTTCCAGTTCTATGGGCTCCCTTGATTCGCGCTTGGACTCTCTGCGAGTCGTTCCTCCTGATGCTCAGTCCGCCGAGTGTCTCTAGGGCGAGCGCTCCCTGTCCGCCTTTCGCACCGATCTTTTCGACGATTGACGAGTCCAGCAACGAAATGATGGATCAATCATCAAGCAGAGCCAGTACCCAGGCCGATCCTTTAGGTCCGTAGAGATCCACTGGAACCATCTTCGGGTACGATTTGGTGCCACTGAGGGTGCGCATGGCAGTAACCACTTCTCCTCTGGCTTGCTCGGAATCGTTGTTCGATGGAGAGGTGTCCTGATGTGACCTGCTTTCTCTTCTTTGTGCCATCCTCGGAGAAAATTCGTCTGGGTGCCGGGTGACGTGGTGCTCTCTTGCGCACTTATCCCACGGTGGTGCCTGGCAATCCGATCTTCGATGTTTGGAGCGAAGGCATTGCCTTCTTCGCCAGATCCCATTTCTCGCTAATACTGTCCCCCTCAAACGTGGGGCATCTGAAGACGTCGTGCTCTTTGGGGCAAAGTGGGCATCCTGACTCGCTTCCGTTCCCAGGTGCGCCATTCTCTCGGCCGACGTGGATTGGTCTTCTTCCGCGTCGCGCCCTCCTTGGACTGACACGTGTGGGTGGTAGCCTCCTCTCGGCTCCCAAGATACTTCGGGTGGGGCGATATCGACACACATGTCTGCCCTCAGTCTCACGAATTCGCTGAAGACCCTCAGTTCCGACTGGTCCTCCCAACGATGGCTGTGGTGATACATGGACCACCTGTACCTCATGGATGACGGCATCTTACCGGTCAGTTCCTTCATCCTCTCAGGTGAGTTTAAATATGGCTCCTTACCCAGCGCCCTTGTGGTGGCCTCGGAGATCGTCACCCAGCCGGCAAATATTCCAATCTCGTTCGGGTCCTCTGTGACTGAAAACAGTCCTTTTAATTTCGTCAGTTCCGCCAGGGCTAATGCTCCCGGACTTCCAAAGCGAGTCGGCAATGGTCCTCGGCAATGAATAGGCGACTTCAGGCGGCTTCTCTCACTTATCCCTGAAGGGCCCTCCGAAGACACGCTAAGTTCTGCGCGTATGTGAATCCATCAGCCCTATCCTCGAATGACCTCTTGAAAGCCAGCCACTTCTCGTTGGCGCCGTTGGGGGGGGGGGGGTGGTAGCTCGATCATTTCTCTAGGGGTAATTGCTCTGGGGGGTGCTCGTGAGAGCCTGGCTATGGTTTGGGCCAGACATTGGATGTCGCTTCTTTCCTCTCCGTGATGCGGTGATCTGTCCTCATGAGTTGGCTCCTCTCGCCTTTCTTCGGACAGCCTCGGTAGATCGTCCCATGACTTGCAGGGGCCCTGCTGGTGCTCATCTTCGGCAGCATCGCTCTGGTTTGTCTCGTCCTCGGTACTTGCTCTGGTCTGTTCGAGCCTCGCTCGGGCCACTTTCGCCTTCGCCTCGACGATTTCCAGCCCTCGCCTGGCAACTTCCAAACTTACCTCGATCTCGGTTCGCCGTGACGACCTTACCAAGCTCCCTCTTAAGACTATGCCTCATGCTCCGTGCCGCACTTTGATCTTGGCACGGTTGTCCTGTCCTCCCCGGCGACGCTGGTCTTCTGGTTTACCCTTTGGTACCTCAGGTCGGTTTCCTGCCTGATGGTGTGCGGTTCAGAGTGGATCTTCTTTGCCCCCGTCACTCCGGTCTCCGAGTTGCGTGTGCTGATTTCCCTCCTTTTGGCGAGCGCTCCGACAGGTCCGCCGTAAGCTTCTCCAAGTCGTGTGGGAGATTCTTCTTCTGTGACGCTTACTCCTGGTCCGATACTGCCCACTCCAGGTTGAGTAGACAGTCCTCCCGTACGGAATGGCACCGTCCTCGTTGCTTTGGCAGATTGCGTTATCGGCATCCTCGTTCTATCGCCGAAATCCGGCTCGAAAGACCACAAATGTTGCTGAAAAGAAATGACTGAAATTGTGGACAGCGCTTTCTTCAGCGACATCTCAACTTCGCCCCGTGTGGATTGTAAATCCGCCACTGGTCGGCCAACGAAGATTGGATTCCTACATTGGTGGAATGTGTGGGGTTAGGCATGTTGCGGGCCGGCACAAGCGCTGGTCAACTCCTATACCCCAACAATCAAAAGTTCCGCCCAACGTTGTTCACCAAAAGGGATCAAACATAAATGAAAACTCACTGGGAAAGTTTTATTGTTAAGTGTTTTTTTTTTTTTATTACTAAACTATGTTTACAAAGCGAGCCACCTTAGTATAAAGAAACAGATTAGCTTAATTAAATTGGGAAAGAGCACTGAAAAATAAACTGACAAGGCTCAAAACTTAATAATATATCATACAATAAAGTCAGGTCATCCGTGCTTAGGGACTTGCTATGTATAATATCGCTTTGGTTTACTATACAGAATGTCATGAATTTATTTTGGATGAAATTTAAAATTATTCATTTATTTATTACGGTTGGTGGTTTGAATTTATACGTAAACATGTCTTTTTAACTAACACTTTGTTCAGCCCGGAAATCAAGTCTTCATTAAACACAAAACAAAACAGGGGAGCAGAATCAAATTCAGCGGCTCAGCGCGACACTCCGGGTTTGATAAAAGGCGGCTCCTATATAGGCCTCGGTGGCGGTTGAATCTCGAGTGACTAATTACTTACGAAGAAAAGTTCGTCACGTCGTGGCAGTCTAATCATAGCTAAATTCAACTTACTGCCATTTAGTAGGAACTTTGAAAAGGGTTGCTATGCCTGTATAGGGAATTTAGTTTTTTGCATGTTTGGAAATGGATTACAGGTTGGGTGAGGGTGACGCGCTGTTAGCGGTCAAAATTGATTGGCATTGTGGGTTGGTTCTCCAAGTGAGCCGGGCTCTGCTCTGGACGAACGTGCGTTGGTGTCTTGCCCGGTACAAATCCCTAAAATCTACAAAAATGCAAACAACGCTGCGGACAAGAAAGACACAACCCAGTACGCTTATTTGCTATTCTTTATTAATCTCTTTATTGATCTATTGACAATTCCCTTCTTCTCTTTATAATTTAGGTCTGAGGAGTTCCTGTGTGTTCTAAAAAAAAAAAAAAAAAATTGTGGCGAGAGGGCGACTTTGGCGAGAAAAGGACGGGTGTGTCTATAGCGCTTGGAATGATAGTGAAGAACGTGTGATTCGAACTGACGCTATGACAGTTAGAATCACCAAAAATTGAACCAATGTGCTACACATCAGGTTATTGGCCGTGCTTACAAATCGATTTTTAAACTCAAGCATATTCCACTGATGTGAATTGTTATGTTATCGCTATGGTATACGGGTCTGGTGCATTTTCTTATTCGATTTTGGTTGGGTGTTCTTCACTATCTGCTTGTGTATTGTGTGTGTATCTGTTAGAGACGCAACACTACTCCCTCCTCAGTAACTTTGTTACGATCAGCTTCGTTTGCGAATGACGGATCGAACGAGAGAACGTCAGGGCAGGCGAGTGTGCCTTGGTGCTCTATGCGGAAGTCATGATCGTGTGTGAAGTTCTGTTTACTACGGAAATGTGTGTGGTGTGTGTATAGATCACGTCGGCAAGTCACCAATTATTGCGCTTGGAATGATAGTGAAGAACGTGTGATTCGAACTGACGCTATGACACTTAGAATCACCAAAAATTGAACCAATGCGTTACACATCAGACTACTGGCCGTGCTTACAATTCGATTTTTAAACTCAAGTATATTCCACTGATGTGAATTGTTATGTTATCGCTATGGTATACGGCTCTGATGCATTTTCTTATTCGATTCTCGTTCGGTGTTCTTCACTACTTGCTTGTGTATTGTGTGTGTATCTGTTAGAGACGCTACATGTCCTTCATCTTGTCTCTGGCTTCTGGTCATCTTGCGATAACCAGAATCAGCCACATCTATGAGGATGTTGGGCTTGGTCTCGAGGTATCTGAAAAAAAGAAAGGGGGGGAGGTATCTAAGGAAAGTGTGGAGAGGGTTAGTTCAGGTGTTCTCTACTTTCGCTCGATTCCTGGCTGTTCTTCTCTTTCACTCGTTTTTTCCTGAGTGATGTTCTTTTCTTGAGCTCGTTTCTTGAGTGCCTTTTTCTTCTCGAGTGGTTTTCACTAATCGAAATGCAGCTGATTGTTCTGCTTCCCAGGGACTAGTTTGTTGGTGCTTGCCTTGTCTTTCCTGGGAAATCGCATCGGCAACACCATGAGATGATCTTATACCTCCGAAGTAGTGATAATTCGCAACTATGCTGCTTATTCCGACGGTTGTCTGATTATAACCCGTGGAACAACCCTGTACCACTAAAACAGTGATGATTCGCAATCGTATACTTATTCCGACGGTTCTCTGACCCATGGGACGACCCTACATTACTAAATTATTGGTGTTTCCCAAACGTGATACATATATTATTACTTTCAACACGACGTCGGCTACTTTACAATAAATTGATGTCGATCACTTTCTGCGGCTGTCAAACGCCAACTTACAAATGTAAACCACACCGAATTGGCGGCCAAACTAAACCGATCTGGAACATAAGAAGAACCCTGTATTATTTAAAAATGTTCCGATGATCTGGGCTTAATTAGCACCATTGTTGATAATGGAACTTGTGACTTGTATCTACTCAATTTTTAATATAATTTTGATAAAGCTCAATGCCTCTTGCAATGTCATACAAAACATACGCTCAACCATTCGAATGCTCAGTTCTGCTGAAGTCTTTAATAAGTATGGTTGTAAGACTACCAGTTTCATCTATTAAGAAAATGTTAATCTGTCAAACTTAGGCTTTTATAATTTGTTCAAGCCCAAAGTTCCCGATCAAATCAACTTGCAATCGATTAGCTTAAGGTATAGACTTGATTTGATGTCACTACTAAGCTGATTATGGAGCGAAAAATACTACATCTCTGTATTGGTTGAAATAGCAACTTAATGAACATTCTACAGGTTTTCAAATTTTGTGATCTGACAAACATTTTCGAATTAAAAAAAGAATTAGTCGGCGGTTGGCGCACCTAACCGATTCAGATATGGTAAGCAGAATTTTACGGACTCAATTGAAAAGCCACTGCTCTAATTTTGAATAATTTCGCGCGCCGACATCCGTTTAAGAGGCACATTAAATCTTATGGCTCGTGAGCGACCACTTAATATATGTTAAATATATATATCTATACTGTCTTTCGTATGTCACTTGAATACCGCTTAAGAACGTACGTATTAAGGCGACAATTTCATTAACAGTGTCTGATAGCCATTTCGACGTTGAGTGACAAAGTTGTGTAAGAAGAATTGATAATGAGGAGTAGAAACGAACAGGTTTAACATTTTTAGCATTTCAATTAAATATTTTATGTGGTACATAATGGCAACCGCTACAAAGGATTATGTAGCACGTGTACCCCATAGTCCATCTTATTTTGTTGATGTAATTCATAACTGATGATATAGGTATAGAAGGTTGCCAATGTATGACCAAATCGGATCTCCGCACACGTTTTCAAGTGTATGTGCAGAAAATGATTCAAACAAAAATGCACACGTACCTGAAAGTCAGTGGGGACAAATTACAATTCCTCCCTTCTTTGCATATTTTTCTTATTCACACCTGTGCTGGATGCTTCTAGCTTCAAGACTCTCGAATGATTTCTATTCGATACTGAATTTCTGATTTGAAAGTAGCCTACTCTTCGACATGCAAAGGATGTGACTGGATTTACACACGTCTCCAGTGGGACAGCTACTATGATGGCATATCATCTATAGCTTTCATTATCATTCATCAATTACGAGCCTCGACCTACATCTTATTCTGGGACATTATTGATTTTCTGTGCCGGTCTGTTGCAATAACACAAGAGTTTCGCGTCGATCTTCGTGGCCTACGGTGTAATTAATCCTCTTTGTCTGCCCAAACTTCCCTAAGAGTACCCAGGTAGTATCTGATACTGATCGGAGTTCAATCTACCTGTTTACAACAAAGTACCTATTTTTGTTCCCACTTCGTGGCTTCGCCCCATATATATGACGTGACTTCGCTTATTATCTTCTGGCAAAAGATGGTATCTGCTCCAAACCAGAACTTAACTCTCCGTGACTAAAACTTCCCTTTCGTAAGCATACATTCTTGTTTCTGACTTAGAAAAATTGAAAGCACTATTCCTCAAACCAACAAGAGTGAGAATCATCAGTTCGCAAAGATTAGGATGGGCTAGCATATAGTGAGAATGGACAATGACGGAACGGTTCATAGAATTCTTGACCGAGGACCAATGGGAAAGACATTCAATGATACACAGTGATCGAGTGCGGAAGTGTTTTCAATTCGGCGATCGAGTGAAATGAACAAGTTGCTTTTATGAATTTGCGACTGGTTGAAATATAGGGCGGGCCATAATTTTTTGCAAATGGCAACACTCGATTTCTTAAAAGCCGTTAGGGGGAGGGGCGCACCAGCGGCGGGGAATTGTGCGCCGCTTCATGAAAATTTAGACACGATGGAGTGCTTTACGGGACAACAGCGTGCTTTTTGTGTAAAACAATTTTACTAAAACAACGATTCCTACGTTACCGTATGACGCCTATTTAGAACTGAATACGGATTACGCCGTGTAATTGAGTGTCCAAGTGTTAATTTAATCAAAGCTTTGGTCAAGAAGTTCGAGCAAACGGGATCGCCAACGAATACTAAACAAACAGGGCGGCCACGTTCAAGAAAACATCCAGGAGGAGAGAGCTGCGATACCTCGCAGCATGTGCCAGCGAGTTTTCCATAGTTTGCGTAGTCGATTGCAGGCGTGCCATCGACGAGCCAGGGCACGTCTCGACGATGTCATTTTAAAAGATTAATTTCAATAAACGTCTATTACGTTAAGTAAATGATCAACCAAATAACATTTGTAGTTTTGTTTCTATTCAGGTGTCAAATGTGCAAACATGTATGGCCCACCTTATATAAATACTATTTATAAATAAATAAATTCCAGTGATAAAAACGGTCAAAACTAAGTTAATATATATAAATATAATCAAATGAAAGAGAACGAAGCCATATGTTGTGTGATGGTCAAAACAAAGAACACAGTTTAAGCGCACCTGAGTGCGTATGCGAGCACGTGTTTAACAACAACAACAAAATGAGTGATACGTTTTTTCGTTCCTAAACTTCCAATCACCCGAACCCCCTCCTCCTTCTACTATCAGAATGTAAAAGATCTTCGCTCAAAAACTCAATATGTTTTGCAAAGGTCTTATGCTCTACCTCTTGACATATATGCCCCAAGCAATACCAATTTATTTCACAGCACCAATAACCTGGAAATATTCCCTATCACATTTAATGTCTACCGTGACGATGACCCTAATCAACCTATTGATGCGTGTCCGTGGGGATCTCATAGCCATCAAAAACAACTTTGATTCATCTCTCATTGCTATATCCACTACACCTAAGCTTGATTGTTTATCAGTCAAAGGTACACTACCAGGCAAACAGTTGTTTCTACATCTCGCCATCCCAGACCATCGAAACATATGAATTCGCGCTTAACGTAATTGACCACAGAATGAGCTGAGTTCTTGCTAGGATGAGATCATCGTTTTTGGCGATTTTAAGTTGCGACAGTTAAAATGGATATTGTCTAACGACCGTTCTTTGTCCGAACCCCATTTCGCTTCAGCAAAAAATGTCTTATCATTGATCGGCTAGGTGATTTTTCATCTTCAAAACTGACCCCATTCATTCTTCAGTAACGCTCGGTAACTACCACCTGCCTCTGCTTTTGTATCTCTATCTCGACTCCTATCCACCGTCTACTCCCACTAGTAATATCTACTAGTATGACTTTCACAGCGTTTGAATCTCGGGCCAGGTCGTTGACTCCCGCATTGCTCAATCATTCGTTTTAATAGGCTTTCTGTTTCTTTTTCTCTCCTTTTCCGTTTTCTTGCTCTGTTTACAATATTTTTCATTCCCTATCTACGTGGTTTCTATCCTTTCTGCATTGTTTGCGTCCCAATAAAAATAGAAAACTGTGCTAAACCTGACTGTACAGCCTCAGGGACTTACGTAACATTAACCTCATGTGGAGGTTTATGTCGTAAATCCTTCCACCCCACCTCGTGCTACGAGCCTCCTCCTACATTAATGAATACTCGCGTAACTCCACTTTCTTCTGCGACGAATGTGACAGCATCTTCTCGTCGCATGTGTTGCTTGCGATCATACGCTTAAGCGAGTTTTTCAGCCAAACTTCCGAAGATCTTAAATTATATTTAAAAAAAAGATCTACCAGACCTCACTAGACTTGATGATGTATTTAAATCATCTGAGAAGGTTGCCTCCACTTCCGAACGTTATGCCAGTTCGTTAAAAACCTATCGCAAACGGGTTAAAAGCAGAATTGCTTCTAGCGCGCCAATTCATTCAAATCAGACGTATAACAATGTCTTAATAGTACGATTCGTGACCTTAGGACAGACCTTGAAACGCAAGTCAGGGCCTCAGATCATTCAAAAGACACTACAATGCTCTCCCTCCAAACCTCTCCCGGCTCACAACTGTCGGTACTGGCCAACAAAATGATTGGCATGGGAAACGACCTCGCTCTTATGAGGGTTCTGATCAGCCACAAAACTTTGAAGTTCCGCCCATCAAACAACGGCTCATCACAACCCGGCATCGAATCTACTCATTGTTTTACTGCCTATGCACTGATCACCAATTTTCCTCTCACTGGTGGTGGGGTTCCCGCCATGATTTAACTAGGCCTGCGAATACTGAGCCTCCGACCACCTCCCCTTGGTTCAACTTGGTCCCTTGAAGAGTGGAATGAGAGGATCATCAAATTAAGTAAAAACAACATCTCTGCTTTTACTATCATCGGCATCCCCATAATCACAGATGCTTCCTGGGTACACAACTTCTTCCTAAATAATTAGGCAATTGGCATCATTAACGTCAACAAGATCCCAAAGCAGGCCTCAAATTCCCTCTCCTGTTTTTACACCCCCTCTCCCTACGAATGGCTATTCCTTCACCCCCCCCCCCAATTCTCCCAACCGGTTAATGCTTAACCCCAATCTTAAGTGCAATCTTCGTACTGCCCGCCCCAAACTCACACTTTCCCATTTCCGAACTAATGAACACAACTCTGCTGCCCACAATAAACGGAAAACCGGTTACCACAACCTCTCTCGTAAAAAGAGGTATTCCTTCAAACTTTCTCCTAATAGACTCTCTTTTAACCCTAACTCCACCCTTCTCAAGGCACAAAAACCCCAAAGCCACACTCGCCCTGCTCATCCCAACCCACCCCCGTCACAATAACATCAAACAAATATCCCAATTTTATCAAAGCCCATTCTATTAACTCATCACACCAGTCATTTTCCAAGTCCTTTTACTCTCCCACCTCTCCCACCTATACCCAACTCTCTATCTCTATAATTCTAGCCACCCATCGCGTTACCCCAGCCTCGAGTCGTCACTTATCCCCCTTACCTCTGGTGAGCCCCCTGCCACGCAGCGTTTTCTTTAGCTACAATGTCAAGTGGTGTCCTCTCGGCCAAAACATTAATGGCATCTTTGGATACCGTTTGAAATGCGCAGCATACTCTTAATGATGCCAGCTTATGTGCTGAGCTCACTCCCCTCATGTACGAATTATACTGTGCGGCTCCTGCCCATATGTGAGCTGCATACATTATAATGGAGTGATGGACACTGCTTATCAGTCTCCTTATGGGGGGCCGGGGTCCACCAATATTGGGTAGCAGTCGCGCCAAAACTCTACATACATTTACCGTTTTTTTCACACGTTTTCTTCAGGTGTTCGTTGAAGGTCAACCTGTTGTCGACTATAACACCAAGATGTTTAATATGGGGACTGGATCTGATTGCTTTTCAATCTATTTCCAAATCAAGGTGTTCCATTTTCTTATTAAAACTGCCTCTGTCTTATGTCCAGCTAGTTTCAGTCCGGCCATATCTACCCGGCAGCATTTAATGCTCGGGATTGCTTGGTAGTACATATTCTCCAGGTCCTCTAGATGTGTAGCTACGGCCACTATCGCCAAATCGTCTGTGTACGGAATGATTCTAACTCTTTCTGGTACATTGATCCTGAGCACGCACATCATACACGGCATTCCATAACAGCGGACCTAAGCCAGACCCCTGGGGTATACCCGTTGTTATTTTGTATTCCTGTGGTCCCTCATCTGTGTCATAGAGCAGTCTTCTATCGGAGAGATAGTTTCCTAGTAGGAGGGTAGACTGAAAAGTGTCCGACCTCAACGTGAAGATAGCAGCACTCGTCAAAAAAAGCTAGTGTTGTGCATCTTTTGACAGTAGTTTTTATTTGACAGTCGCTTGAGTGGGTCGATGTGCGCTTTTGTGAAAATGGACAAAATTGAGTATCAAGCTGTCATTAAATTTTTGTTTTTGAAAGGCAATACGCCTACGCAAATTAAAGATGAGTTGGACTCTGTGTATGGGGACTCTGCACCATCGTTTACTACAGTGAAATTTTGGGCAGAAGAATTTAAACGTGGCCGTGAGAGCTTGGGAGACGGTGAACGTTCGGAATGTCCAAAAAACGGAAACAACTGACGGGAACATCGCTAAAGTTTACCAAATGGTGCTAGACGACCGCCGCATTAAAGTGAAAGGGATAGCAGAGGCTATTAAAATGTCCAAAGAACGTGTTTGTCATACATTAAATCAAGATTTAGGCATGAGAAAGCTGTCCGCGCCTTGGATGTGGCGTTTGTTCACGTATGACTAAAAAAGTGTTCGAATGAACATTTCCAGCGCTCTGTTGGCGCAGTTTAGGCGCAAGAAATCCGAGTTTTCATCATCATCATCGGCACTACAACCGGGATCCGGTCTTGGCTTTATTTAGCAAGTCTCTCCACCGGTATCTGGCCTTATCCGAGAGTTAAATTGTGCATAATAGTTTGTTTTTCTGGACAAGGTTATTAGCCTGGCGCCAAAATCCGAGTTTTGGCGCCGATTAATTACTGTCGATGAAACTTGGATACGCCATAATACGCCCGAAACAAAAGTACAGTCAAAACAGTGGACTGCAAGAGGGAACCGGTTCCGAAAAAGCCAAAACTGTTTTTTCAGCTGGGAAAGTGATGGCCACTGATGTTTGGGATAGTCATGGAGTTATCTAAATCGATTATCTTCAGAAAGGAAAAACCATTACAGGAGCATACTACACATCAATACTGGACCAACTGAAGGCAGAAATTGCGGAAAAACGGCCACATTTGCAGAAAAAGAAAATCCTGTTTCACCAAGACAACGCGCCGTCTCACACCTCAGCGGTTGCCATAGCGAAAATCCACGAATTACGGTTGGGACTGCTTGATAATCGGCCTTACTCACCAGATCTAGCCCCAAGCGACTTCTTTTTATTTCCTAATTTGAAAATTGCGCTCGGAGCACAGATATTTTCGTCAAATGAGGAGACAATCACACTCGTGAACAGTTATTTTGGAGAGAAAAACGCCGAGTACTATTTGGACGGGTTAGAGAGATGGAGCATCGCTGGGAGAAGTGTGTAGAATTACAAGGAGACTATGTAGCAAAACGAAAATAAATTTAAAAAAACAATGTCTTGTATAACGAAACTTTTCAGCCCACCCTAATATACGCACCAAGTAGGGTTAGACTTGTGAAATTTAAAGGCCAATATTATTTTTCCGTACAATTTTGAAATGAAAATAGGGTCCGTTGGTATCTAAGACATTCTTCCAACGTGATACAATATTCCTTTTTCGCAGAAGTGCCGACTTTTTGGAATGAAATCTTCAAAGGCTTTTATGACCTCTGCTCGGTTCCGGAAGACCTTCTGCCGGCAAAATGAATCCATATTGCAGAAAAGATGGTAATCTGTTGGGGAAATGTCAAAAGAGTGCAGTTGATACGGAAGAATTTCAAATCCCAACTGTAACCATTTTTGCACCGTTACTTGTGAGGTAAGGGATCTAGCGTTGTCATGCAAAAGGGTCGGCCCGTGCCTATTAACCAACGCAGATTGCTTTTCAGCCAATTTGGCATGCAATATATCGATTTCCTCACAATATTTGATAGCGTTTATCGTTTCTCCTGGTTGAAGAAATAAAAAGTGGATTGGTCCTTTCGATGTCCACCAAATTGTCGCCATAACCTTTTTGGGGTGAAAATCGGGCTTGGGGGTGTGTTTTGCTTTTTCAGTTATCATACATATTTTTGCTTTTACGGTTATCATACAGAATCCACATTTCAGCATAGGTGACTATCCGGTGTAAAACGATTCAGTTTGGTTTCATAATCTAAGCGATGCGCAGATATCTAGGCGCCGTAGTTTTTGGGACTCGTTCAGTTCATGGGGTACCCATTTATCGAGTTTCTTTACCTTTCCTATGAGAGAAATGTGTCTACTTATTGTCATTGGGGATACTCCCATGCTTTGTGCAATCTCTCGCACCGATTTCGTTGCATCCACCGTTGCTCTTAAAACATCGCGGTCAACTAACGTTTCCGGCTTCCCACGTGGTTCATTTTCGAGGCTGAAATCTCCCGAACGGAACTCTCCGAACCAAGATCGTATAGTGCGTTCGTTTACCGCTACATCCTCAGATACGTCATTAATGTTTTTCATTGCCAATAACACATTATGTCCCATTTCAAATGCATAAAGGAAGAGGGTTCGAATTTGAACTGCCGACAGCATGGTAAACAATTCCTAGAAAAAAAATAACTGTACTTATAACGAACCCTAAAGGTCTCACACGTCAAGCACATGTACCACTTTACTTAACAAAAAAAAGAAAATTCAACATTTTGGCACAGATGATCACTCGAGAACTTCTTATTTCCGACTGAGCGAAAATCGGACATTTATGTCGTACACTCCAAAAGATCGTCCATTGCTTTTAGAGTCCGATTCTAGTTCACCGAGTTAAATGCATTTTTAACGTCTAGTGTCACCACGGTGCATTATTTTTTCGTAGTTCGTAGCCACCGTGCTCTAGCTATCGCATTGCGAGCGATGTCGCACGCCACAGATAACAGGGCAAGTGAAAAGTGCCCGGCTTGACACATAGATGGCGGCACTGGAATTAAATCCATATGATTTTAGCCCTAACCTTCAAAAGACGCGTGTATAAATTTGACAGATGTCGGATCATTAGTTTGTGAATTATAGTATTTTGAGTGAAGCAACTTCTGTTATTGTGAAAAAAATGGATAAAAAGGAATTTCGCGTGTTGATAAAATATTGCTTTTTGAAGGGAAAAAATACAGTTGAAGCAAAAACTTGGCTTGATGACGAGTTTCCAGACGCCGCCCCAGCAAAATCAACCATCAAGGATTGGTATGCTAAGTTTAGACGTGGTGAAATGAGCACCGAAGACGGTGAACGCAGTGGACGCCCAAAAGAGGTTGTTACCGACGAAAACATTAGAAAAATCCACAAAATGATTTTGAATGACCGTAAATTGAAATTGAATGAAATAGCAGGCACTCTAAAGATATCAACTGAACGTGTACACCATATCATTCACGAATATTTGGGTATGAGAAAGCTCTGTGCAAAGTGGGTGCCGCGCGAGCTCACTTTTGACCAAAAACAACGACGAGTTGATGATTCGGAGCAGTGTTTGGAGATGATCAAGCGTAATAAACCCGAGTTTTAGCGTCGATATGTGACAATGGTTGAAACATGGCTCCATCATTTCACTCCGAAGTCCAGTCGACAGTCATCCGAGTGGACTGCACACGATGAACCCGCCCCAAAGCGTGGAAAAACGCAACAGTCGCCTGGCAAGGTTATGGCGTCTGTATTTTGGGATGCGCGTGGAATAATTTTCATTGACTATCTTGAAAAAGGAAGGACCATCAACAGCGACTATTACACAGCGTTATTGGGCCGTTTGAAGGACGAAATCGCCGAAAAACGACCGCATTTGAAGAAAAAGAAAGTGCTGCTTCAGCAAGACAATGCACCGTGTCACAAGTCAGTGAAAACGATGGCAAAAATCCATGAATTGGGATTCGAATCGCTTCCGCATCCACCGTATTCTTCAGATCTGGCCCCCTGCGACTATTTCCTGTTCTCAGATCTCAAAAGAATGCTCGCTGGGAGGAAGAAGAGGTGATCGCCGAAACTGAGGGCTATTTTGAAGCAAAGGAGAAATCGTACTACAACAAAGGTATCGAAAAGTTGGAGGGTCGCTATAATCAGTGTATCACCCTCGAAGGGAATTATGTTGAATAAAAAAAACGAATTTTGCCAAAAAAATGTGTTTTACTATGGAAGGCCGTGTACTTTTCAATTGACCTGTTAGTGCCTTACAGATTGATCTACTTTTCTGGTACCTATACTGCCATTCAGAGCGCCCCGATGTCCTCTCAGTGAATTGTTCCGGGTAATTACTCGCTCAAGCAGTTCCCCCGTTGTGTCCAGCATGCACAGCGGGTGGTAGGACGAAGGCGTTTCTGGATTCTTGACTCCTTTGGTATAAGCACAAGCCGCTGATTTTTCCATCGTTGAGGTAGTGTCCTGTTTGAAGGCAGGTCGTGAAGAGACTGCTGCAGACTTCGGGCTGTTTGGTTAAAGTAGTCTTTACTGCAGCGTTAGGAATACCACCTAGTCACTGGGTCATGGATTTTAACAACCCCTGCAGCCAGGAGCACCTCTTCGGCGGTAACGGGAGGTGTTTCTCTTTCAGTGATGTTCCACTCCTCTTGCGGTCTCAACACCTCATCACACCGCCGGAAGAAGACAGAGACGATTCTGACCATGTCAGTTTTACTTTGTGGCATTTGATCACTGTTGTTGTGTAGGCTTTTCATGACTATCCTGTAAGCGCTGCCCCATGGATTGTTATTAAATTCCTCCCTGGAGGAGCAGAACGCGTCATATTTACTGTTGCGGATCACATTCCTCAACTCCCTCCGCTTGTCCACGATTACCGCATGTCATTGTGAGCATATGTTACGGTTTTTTGCTCTTTGCTGCAAGTGGCGTAACCTGTCGCACTCCGGTCGTACATGGCCGATTTCTGAGTTCCGCCAATACACTGGTTTGATGATCCCTGCTGGTTGTCTTTGTCGTGGCATAGAAGCATCGCATGCTTTAGTTAGCCACTTCTGGACTTTTCCAGCATGTCTGTTCGCAACGGGCTCTGTGTCAAACTCTTCGGTTTGATATATCCAGTGTGGTATTTTCAGTGGGGGTGGGTGAGAACATACAGGGCAAAGTTACTGATTGCTTTCAACCCAGCGAAGGCCAGGACGATCCTTGTCCCTGTTTAATCCAAGTTGACATGCAGTCTCCACGTGACACTCCTGGCACCCGCCAAGTAGTGAACCAATGCATGCAGGGACATCCTGAGAAAGGTTAGCGCAAGGCTAATAACCAGGCCCGTAAAAATGAATTATTAATTTAACAAGCCTTGGATATGGACCGGATACAACACGACGACAGCGGAAACGAAAATGGCTAAACGGTTTAAGAATTTTCTCATGGAACGTCCGCTCACTTTATAGAGCTCGAGCTGCACAGCAGCTAGGCGATGCCCTGTCCGAATATAAGGCTGACATAACAACATTACAAGAAATAAGATGGACGGAAAGTGGTATTATTCAAAGAAACGAGTATGACATTTATTACAGCTGTCATGCAAAACACCATGTGCTCGGGGTAGGCTTTCTAGTCAGCTAAAAACTGAAGCCTGTCATCATCGGCTTTAATGCAATAAACGAAAGGTTATACACTCTTCGTGTGGGAGGCAAGTTTAAGAACATACGTCTCATAAACGTTCACGGACCTACAGAGGAGTCCCCTGACGACGAAAAAGAAGAATACTATGAGAACGTCGAACGGGCCCTCAATACCCGTCCAAGATACGATGTGAAAATCGTTCTTGGTGATTTGAATGCGAAAATAGGTCGGGAGCCGGTTTTCAGGCACTACACAGGTTCCCATAGTTTGCATGAGAACACTAATGACAATGGACTACGAATCATCGAACTGGCAGCATCAGAAAACTTGGTCGTTGCGAGTACCAGGTTTCCGCGTAAAGATATCCACAAAGCCACCTGGGTATCACCTGATGGAACCACTCGCAACCAAATTCACCACGTGTTGATAGATCGCCGCCACTCCTCGAGTCTGATGACAGTACGAACGTACCGAGGTGCCAACGTCGACTCCGATCACTATTTTGTTGGTACAGTTTTCCGAGCGCGGATTGTCCTACGGGGACGTATTGCATCCGCGGAACAGGTTTGAATCAACACGGCTGCCGTACGCAATGAGAATACCAGCAACACCTTTGGTCATGCGTTAAGACTCGCCCTCGAAGAGCTCGACGGAGGGAGAGTAAATTCTGGGGACATGCTGGGCGTAGAAGAAAAATGGACACACCTTAAGAATACTGTCATTAGTACTGCCAACTCCATCTTAGGCAGTAGCCGTAGAGATCAGAGCGACTGGTTTGATGATGAGTGCAAACTAGCGACAGAAAGTAGGAATGCTGCATACCGGGCAATGCAGCAGTCTCATAGGACGCGGGTGCACGAGGAGAAATACAAAGAGCTCAGAAGATCTGAAAAAGGACTTCACAGACAAAAGAAAAGTGCCTGGGGAAAAACCTCGTCTGTGAAATAGAGAAAAGTAGAGAACGAGTTCCGCACCAAGCGCATTATATCATCTGTTTATAGACTTTAAGGCCGCCTACGACAGCGTAGCCAGGGAAGAACTATATAATGCCACGAGAGAGTTCGGCATTTCAAACAAATTGATACGACTTTATAGGTTGACCATGACCAACGTAACTAGTCAAGTAAAAATAGCGGGATTGCTGTCCAAACCAATAAACATCTATAATGGACTCCGATAAGGGGACGGTCTGCACTGCCAGCTCTTCAACCTGGCGTTGGAGAAAGCAATCCGTGAACCTGGCGTTACAACAAGAGGGACTATTGTCACCAAGCCCAGCCAGTTACTTGCCTACGCAGATGACGTCGACATCATCGGTAGAACCGAATCGCCTGTACAGGAATCCTTCACCCAGATCGAGCAGGCGGCACAAAACTGGGACTGCACATTAATGAGGGAAAAACTAAGTACATGGTGGCAACTTCTGCGAAGAGAAGACCCAACATGGGTCAAACTATCAGGGTAGTAGAGCTCGAATTTGAAGTAGTGCAATCCTTTAACTGCCTTGGGTCAATAGTATCACCCGATAACAATATGGAAGAAGAAATACGCGAACGGCTGATTAATTCCAACAAAGCCTACTATGGTCTATCAAAGCTCTTTAAATCCCGAAATTTATCCAGAACATCCAAGCTACTACTTCACAAGACCATGGTCTTACCAGTACTCATGTATGGATCCAAGACCTGGGTGCTCAATAAAAGGCACTCTAAACTCTTAGCCGCGTTCGAGAGGAAGGTCTTAAGGAGAATTGTTTGCCCCGTATGTGAGCGAGGACGATTCCGAAGATGCTACCAATCCATGGGTTCTACGCAATCTACCTTGAAGCTAATGTTGTAAGAAAAATCAAGCTCGGTAGACTCCGGTGGGCGGGACACCTAGTTCGAATGAGCGAAGAGGAGCCTACCCGGAAAGTCCTTTGTGGCAGGATGTATGGAAGGAGACAGTGCGGCAGACCTTGTCTGCGATGGGGGGATGGCGTAGACCAGGACGCCCAGAGCCTGGGAGTGTCAAACTGGATGACATCGGCTCGAAATCGGGACCAGTGGAGAGATTTGTTAAATAAGGCCAATACCAGATCCCGGTTGTAGCGCCGATGATGATGATGGTATTTTCAGTGTGGTATTTCCACTATATAATCGAGCAGTTCAACAACGATGTCCTTCTTTTTCCACCCATTTTTCTGGGCTTTCTTCGTCAATTTGTCAGTGATAAATCCCCTGTGTAGTAATATTTCGTACATCACAGATTGGTGATCACTATGACTGTAGGCGCCCAAGACTCGCCACTGCATACTTCTTACCGGCATAGAGCTAGCAAATGTGATTTCGATTTTGGACCGGCGTCTCTCATTTATGAAGGTGTCATCAGCACAATCATTAAGTAGCATCACATCTAGGACTATGAAGGCTTCGAGTAGTACCTGGACTCTACTGTTGGTTCTTGTGCGTCCCCATTCTACCGCCCAAGTGTTGAAATATCCAGCAACTATAAGGGTGCTTTTAGCTTTAGCTTCTTGTGTTACCCTGCCCAAAAAGCATTTTAAATCTTCTATTTCCCACTTTGAAAGAACGTAACAACAGTAAAAATGAATTCCTCTAATCTTAGCATAGGCGAATCCTTCCTGCTGCTGTACACTTCTGTGTTCTGAGGGGGGAATTTCCAGTTGTCCAGGTGGCCTCTGTTCCGCTGCAGTCTTCTTTCCATGTTATTGTACCAGTGCCAGGCATCCTGTACTGCTCGTTGATGAATACCACGTCGGCACCATATTCCTTAACCGTTTGAGAAAGGAGATTTTGTGGGGCTCCACAATGGTTTAAGTTAATTTTCATGCACTTAAACCAGTCAAAAAACCAAAAGCTTTATGCCGATATCCACAATGGACAGGAAAAGTAAAAATGTTATTAAATACATACTATATGTATTGCCCGAGTCTAATACAATGAAATGTCAGCAAGGGGTCCGATGCTGAATGGGCGTTGGTAAAGTTGTGTCTTTGTTCTTGCACTAAGTTCGCCACGAAGAAAAAGATTCCATACTTTCCCACCACAATATTTATTACATCAAGCAACTGGAAAAATCAGCTAAGGTCTTTTAACTTTAATATCATGATCATCGGCACTACAACAGATCTTGGCCTTATTTAGCAAGTCCCGAGGCTTGTTAAATTGTCCATAATAATTTGTTTTTCTGGGAAATGTTATTAGCCTTGCGCCACCTTTTTCGTAGTATTTTTATTGGTGTGTATCCCGTAATTATGATGCGCTGCAACTCATTGAGATTAGGCGTTTTCACAGCTACTTACTACTAATATTAGTGGATTGATCTGGTGTTCGAATGTTAAACTCGCCTAAACTAAAAGTGCCTTTAACGAATCATGCAACATTTAAGGAAACATTGCTGGCCTTACCTAGGCTAGAATCTTTCCATCACATTGAATAGGTTGATTCCCAAGAGTACACAACGACTTCTCGTGAACAACTGCTAAAAATAGAATCTCTAATTTAAGTTAGTTTCCTAAAATTTCCGTATACATCAATTTCTTTTAATTTAACTTATAATATAAAGTTTAATATCATTAGTAAATTCAGTTAGTAGTTTTGAGTAGTTATCATTCAAATCAATCTAGATGTTCATCTCATTTCATTCGTAAATACCAAAATGCATTTCTTAGGCGACGTTTAGAACCATTATTTGAGGAGGAAACAGAAAGTGACGAAGAGAAAACCCAACAGGAAAGTGAAGAACTCAAAAAGGTGGGTCGACTTGAACAGCACTTAGTGTTCGTTCGTAGTTCCGTTTCAAAATTTGTTTTTAGTTTACATCTAATTAAATTCAGATTACAAATTCAACTTTTTAATTAAATGTACATGTATTGCCGTTGATTGTTGCTATTTGTTCATTATTTATAAATAGAATTAGTCCTTTTAAGTTTCCTCATATTCATCTCACTATCTATTAATATTAACATTTCACCCAAAAAAAAAAGACAAAATAAACAAAATCAAAAATAATTGTTTTCATCGAAACCCATACTCCATGCACATCTTCTGTGTTTTTTCTCTTTTTCATGTTCCTTTTGTTTCGTTTTAGAAGGTTATTGTAAAATTAGTGAAGCTTTACTAAATAAAAATCTATAAACATATTCAAAAGCAAATTCAATTTTTAACAAAACTACAACCACCAACAAATCAAATCAAAATACAAAAACAAAAAACAAAAGAATTAGGAAAAACAAAAAACAAATTATGTGCACAAAGCTAAACTGCAAAATCCTAGTCGCTTCATTCCAGAATTGATTAGTTGAATTCTATTCCCAAAAAATTGGTAGGGGGAAACAACGACAAATGGCCACTATTTAAGGGATTCAACTGGAAGTTCAAGCGACGAAGTGACGGACGAGGAAGAGATGGAGGAGGAAGAGTCGGGATCAAAGGATTTCGATGGGGAACATTTACAACAAGTGCCAATGCTACATCCAGTGAAGAAACCGGAAATGACGTTTGCGACCACGGTCACAGATACAACAACCAGTGTGACCACGGTCACCGCTACGATAGCGACTGCAACAAGACTGATACAGTCGACGAAATCCTTTTCGATGACGACGACAACGACGACAACAACGACATCGACGACGATGATGACTCCAGTATTGAATTCGCTGAGTTCTACCATCCGGAAAACGAGCGAGAGCAGAGGTGTTCCACTTGCGAACACATCGCCCCGTGCATCAACAAATGTGAATACAATTTCCTGCGAAACAACACTACGCAAGACACGGGCAACCCCGCCGCCTCCACCTCCTCCCAGACGACTAATGTTAACCCAAACCAATTTGAGAAATACTCCCGTCGAATCCGGTGGAAATACTCGCCTACAAACAGTGAGTACTCACTTAATAAAATGGACATCATAAAATTACCCAACGATTACTCACAGAATCCAACGTCGTCTGGCGGTACTGCTGACACATATTCTTCAGTGGGTGCCGCTGTCGACAGCATCCACAAAAGATTTACCGAGATCAATCAAAGGGCAGTATTCAATACGAAAAGTTGCATCGAAAATACCGGGCTAACCACAAATCGACAATCAACAATCATCGAAACCTCGCTCCTGGGTCCGGCGGACAGAAAGCAAGTCTCAACCTCATCAACAATAGCTTCGACGACGACAACGTCGTCAGTAACAACAATGGCCAAAAGCGACAGTCATGGACCAACAACAACTTCTTCACAGAGCAGCAATTGCAGCAGCACAAACGGTTCACCAACTATTGTCCATCATGGTTCCACCTTAAGTGCACGTCTCGAAATGCGTCTAGCACTCAATCACGATATAATGGGCGACGAAGATTTGATAAGTTACGATCCTGGACCAGATCTAACAACAATTCTGGGGTAAGGTTTCTAAGTTCGCTTCGCCTGATTAGTTCGCTTCACATATATCAATTATTTACTTTTACCGCTACTCTATTTCTATTCTTCTTTCATATGTGTTTTTTTCTCTCTCTCTTTGTCTTTGTCTTTCTCTTTCTCTTTCTCTTTCTCTTTCTCTTTCTCTTTTTCTTTTTCTTTCTCTTCCTCTTTTTCTTTCTTTTTCTTTTTCCCTTTCTATTTCTCTTTTTCTTCCTCTTTCTCTTTCTCTTTCTCTTTCTCTTTCTCTTTCTCTTTCTCTTTCTCTTTCTCTTTCTCTTTGTTTTTCCTTTTATCTTTTTCCTACTCTTTCTCTTTTCTTCCTCTATCGCTTTCTCTACACCACTGCCCCCCGTTCTATCACTCCCTCCCCTCTCTCTCTCTCTTTAATCTCCCTTACTTTTCTCTTTCAGTCACGACCTCTCAACATTTCATCGTTTGACCGGCCGGGATCTACTTACACGATCCGCCACGAACAGAATACAACCGAAAGAGGCCGTCATCTCCTTCTCTCAACAGCGGAATTCAAAGATGGATACCCCAACAGTGAACCGCCGACCACGACCAGTAACAGTTGGGGGCGATTGCATTGTTGGGGTACCCGCCAAAAGAAGTGCTGCTATAACAATCGGGAACCAACAACACCTGCAGCCAAATCGAAATACGTGGAACAGTTCTGCATTTGCAGCTGCCTCGGTAGCCAGTCACAGCGTGAAAGGAAACAGCGACGCCATTTACAAAAGCTCCAACAGCAGCAGCGAAGAGAACAAATTAAGCGACTTGGAAATCTTAGCGAAACGCGAGAAGATGTATTGCACGTCTCTATTGAAGAATGGCTCTCAAGTCAAGACACAGAATCTGATGAGAACGATGAGCACTTCTTCAGTGGTGTCGGCAGTGGATTCGATGGCGAGTGACCAACAGCGAGCCTCAGTTTCAGGTGTAGCATGTCGAATGAGAGGACTTGATGCCGAGGATGCGGCCAAAGGAAATCGATTGTAAGTTACGCTTCCTCTTTAATGATGTCTTCGAAAATCTATAAGCTACTTAATGCAGGATGAACTTTCTGACGAGAAGAAATTCAGACTTGCCGCTGTCGAAAAATTGTTCTCGAACATCTCTTAACGAATCGAATTCAAGTGGCACACCCGAAAGGAGTCGACGCCAAAAGGTGTGCCAACAGCTAAGTCCCAGAAAAGATAGTGTAAGTAAAAGCTTTTTTTTTACCTACCCATGATGCTGAAGCTTTGAATGATTTATTAAGGACTTGAACAAGCTGATTTGAATAAGTTCTCTTGGCTTCAATTCTCACGACACACAATGTGGAAGAGGCATCAAACATAAATAGATTTCAAGACTTTTCTCATACTTCAATACTTGTGTTGGTTGATTATTTATCTCCCCAATAGGAGAACTTGTATCACTGAAAAAACTTGATAAACATCTCTTAGACCTATAGAAATAGATAATCTGGTTGAGCCAAAGAATTCAATACGCCGTGGTAGTGGCGTCGTCCAATAATTCAACATACTGTCTCTTCTAGAACCTTCATAACGATTCAACACAGTGTGGCTGTGGCGTCATCTAACAATTCAACAGCAGTGGTTTGTAGTATTTTCCGGGAAGTCTACACACTGTGGTTCATCGCATTTTCGAGGAACTGAAGCACTGTGGTTTGTGAGTCTTCTGGAGAATTAAATGGCGCGCTGGTAACAGCCTCATCTAAAAATTATTACGCGCATATTACCCCCTGGCCCCGCCCCATCCTCCGCCACATCTACCACCCCAACCGCCACTCGCATCGATCCTACCATGCCTTCTGGTAATTCGACCTGTGAGATAAATGATGTTAATGCCGATTTTGTATGCTGTAGAGTCATCTGCGGTAAATCTTACGACGGCTCCTGCATAGAACTGAATAAGCGAAATACCCGCTACGCTAAGGAGTTCTCATACAATCTCCCGTTTTTCTGCGATGAATGGATAAATATCTCGCTTTCTCGCGGCCTTCTGACAATAAAATGCCCGGGGGACGCTACCATTAGTTCCCATAGCTCCAACCTAAAAATAATTATTGACCAAATTTCATACATTGACATTGGTCTCCAATGTATCGACGACCTGGGATCTCTCCACCAAAGGTCACTATCCAACGTCAACTCCCTCATTAGTGACAGTAACAAGACGATCGTCAATCAGGTTAGTTAACCAACTCCTGGCGTTTAAATTTTGACGAATGCTTACAATCAACACCCAACGGTCGCCCGTTCAACAAACCAACGCCCTTTTTAAGAATATTCTCTCCAAGATGAAGGGCCGTAGTGATGAGCTCGCTTTATCGCGCCCCTCTACACAGGATCAATTCACCCCAACCCAACTGACGCCCTACTCCAGCTCGTCCTACACAAACTCGATACTGTCGTAAATGAGCTTGCGGCTTCACGGTCCCTCCTTGGCCAGCTTGAAACACTATTTCATCCAGGCAATCAAAGGTATCCAATCACCACACTTCTCCGCGCTACAAGGCGATATAACAAACTACACAATGTGTCCCATCCCCGCCCCACCGTACTCTACCGCTTTCACCCCCCCCCCCCCCCTCAACTCCCGGCTCTGCGAACACCCCTCCACAATCATCCATTTTGGAACATCTTGGACCCGTGCAGAATGGCGTGCATGTATTAATAAACTCGGTTATTCCAATCTACCAAATACCTCATATCTGTTAAAGAGGGCCCCTAAAAACCGCGAAGTTCGACTACAGGATTCCCGTAAAACTATGTCATTTGCTTTCTGCCTCCAAATACAGTTCTTGTTTCTGCATAGTTCTCCCCTCTAGATACGATTGGATTTTCCATCCGAACAAAAACGGTTACGAAAGGATTAGCAGGATAACTATATTTAAGAACAACCCCAACAAATTAACTAAACACCTGTCCCCCTATCCTCAATCCGTAGTACGGGATAATAGCCGCACTCACCTTCCTAAACTCTCCCACAATACCATTTCGTTGCATGTTCCTTCCGCTTCACCCCTCAATCCAATCCTAGCTTGTCCCTTAAAGTCCCACCCCCGCCAATGCATACCTAACCTTCCCTCCCTAAATCTAGCCACACCCGCACCCCTCTTCCTAAAATAATGACAACTCGTGCAAAAAAAACCGATTTACAGTCAAATTTTAATCCAACTCCTCTTCCCAATTCTAACCGCTTCAGCACTCTTCACTCTAGAACCATGTCTGTAGAAAAGTCCTGCCTAATCACAACATAACTGCTCGTCCAACATCACATTTTGCTCCTATTCCTGTGTTACGTGCGGTTTCCGCCACCCCATCAATTAATTGTATTTAATATAATTTGTTTTAAGGTAGTTTGATGGTAAGGTGGTGGAAGAATTGCGCGATCCACAAGTGAGTGTTCGAACACGCCCCGATTCGAGTGTGGATCGTGGGCGAGTTCGAATTCGGTTTTCTGAGTGGATGTCGAGTGAGAGAGAGAAACGGCAGGATATTGAATTCTGTTTGTTTTTGTTTTCGGGGTGGACGTTGAGGGAGAGCGAGGGAGAGAGGCGGCAAGACATTTTTGGATGCCGGTTTTGTCTAGTTTTTCGTTGAGAATACGGTAGCAGAGAAAGAACAGTGGAAAAACGGTTAACAGTTGATAGTGGCCGTAAAAAGAATTTTGAAGAGCAGAAAAAGTGGTTCCCGTGTTCGTTGTTCTGTTTTTTGAGCATAAAGTAAAAGAAATAGTAATTTTATCAATTGCAAAATAACTTTAGAAGAGTGGTTCAAGTTAACAGTTGGAGGATTGTGAACAGAAGAATAAATTGTAAAAGAAAAACATTTTTGGAAATAAACACCAAGAAGAAGAAAAGAAGTTTACGGACCCAGGTGCCCAGACTTGAATTGCTGAAATCGATCCATCGTGCTTCGCTATAAAGTCACCAGTTGGCGGTGGCCACCCAGGTCGTACTAAAAGGGATGAACCTGAAGGAGCCTGAAGAGGAAGAGGAGTCCTAATGGAAGTCTCGGATACGAAATAATAGACGCCCTCCCTCACTGAGAAAGAAAAAACCAGGTAACCAAGTTGTAAAACATATTTAGTTTTCTGTGGCGAAAACTGTCACAAACTGGCTAGGAGCCCTAGCAGAGGTAACAATTTTTTATTCCACTATCAAATTTTGTGTGGCTTTTGATGCTACAAACTGGCGCTGCGGACAGGATCTTCCGGACGCACCACCGCAGGTTTGATCGTGTTTTTCTTTTCATCGAGCCGAACGAACCTGTTAAGCTGCACCAAGTGATGGATACCGGTGCCTCATTGTGTTTCTAATGACACAGATGAATTGCTGGCGGCGAAGGTGTGGGGGTATAAGGGTTGATGATGCCAACGTATGGCACGTATTCCTTATACCTCCCATCGATCCGTGAGTAATGTTCATCTTTATTGAAGAATGTGTAATTGTAAACTTTTATGGGACGCACGTCCACTTCCTGGTTGTACCGAATTCGATGCGCATATTGGACGACATCTCCTTCAAGTGGATAGATAAATAAACGATTGAAGTCTAATTCGAATAAGTGAGTTAAGACACGAAAGTAAACAATAAAAAAGATAACAGATAGCACTGCCAGCAAGCGTTTTAATTTATTGAAAATATTCACTAGAGACAACATTCCGATACGGTCACACAACACATAACTCAGATAATATTTCTAATAATTACAATTACAACGTACTGGTTGAAACTACTTATTACACAGTGTATGATGTCCGCGGACGAGCGTGTGCATGAGCATGCACACGCGGTGGCAATTCGCGACACCACCTCCTTTGATTAAACACGTTAATCGACTGACTCGAAAAGGGAAGAAATTGGATACAACCAAAAGAGAACATACCTCTGCTCTCTCATTGCCACGTTCTTCGATGTGTGGTAGGTTACATCGGTAATCTGATGATCGAAGAGAGCGGGACAATAAGAGAACAGAAACACGATGTACGATTATCCTAGGGGTGGATTTGGTTGTATGTGCATGAATCAATGTAGTTCTGAGCGGAACCCGTTGACCTGATTCGGTAGTATGGTGAGTTCAGTGTACATTGATCCATACGGAGACAGAACTGAGAAAGAGAGGGGAATTGAGCTGATGATATTCACCTGCAAAAAGAGAACATTGATCCCCAGCGAATGAAGTGTCTCGAGAAAAGCCGAAGTAACGCTAGGGAAATATTATCACGTGATTCAATCGAATGTGGTGATAAATTTCCCAAGCGGATCTGCAATGATACGACAACTTCGTCCGGCTGGATTTGGTTGTCGCTAATCTACATGGACACGAGTTGCCGTATGGCAAAAAAGGTAAGCTAAACTCATTTATGCATTGTCTGCGTGGTACAATGAGTTTAGCTATGTGTCCTTGGTGGAAACATGCTTTGCAGGTGAACAGGTAAGTAGGGGGAAATGGGGTTGATTTGACGCGCTGAAAGGCGGTCGAAATTAGGTAGGAAATGTTCATTGGAATTGTGGGTTGTTTCTCATGTAGAATAGAGAAACCCCCCACAGTACTCCCCCGCCAGTGACGTAGTCACGAAATAATGGTAGGGCGGAAGGAGTAGTTTGATGGGTATCGAAAGGAAGTAAGGTTGGTGATGGATTGAAAGGATGGCTAGACGCTTGAACGATAAGGTGGGTCTTCTCGCTTCGGAAGGCGCGGTGATGAGGTATTGGAACTGTCCTGATGACGAGTTCTTGGCTCGGTGGGCCTGGGTCGATACAAGGAGTGGACACGTTGTTACCGCGTTGATGCCACATGGGCAAGGGGTATGCGGCGTGGTCCACTGACCTGTTATGGGTCATTTGGACCAACAGGTTAGTCGTCCGAATAGGTCAGGGCCTATCGGGATGGAAGAGGTTCGAGCCAGGGTTGATCGCATCCGCGGGAGTCCCTAGAAAGAAGAATTCTTGCGTGGGAGTAATGGTGGTAGAGGCGGGCGTCCTGACTATTGTTTGCTACTCGGAGTAGCGGGTGGATAGCAAGGAGCTGGCCTGGGGAGTCGGGTATCCTACTGGTTGTTTGCTACACGCAGTAGCTATGGTTCAGTGAGGAGCCGAATTTGTGAAAGGGCGTGAAGCCGAGATGGTTGAATGAGGGGGCGTCGTGTGCCAGTATGCCACTACGGGCCAGTGTGTCGAACGATGTCGACAGGGTTGCGTAGGGTTGAGGAACGGCGAGCTGGGTTACGTGGAGTCGGCTGATGGGCGTCGTTGTGCCGAGGTTGAGAGAGAAGCCGGAGTAACGCTAGGGAAATATTATCACGTGATTCAATCGAATGTGGTGATAAATTTCCCAAGCGGATCTGCAATGATACGACAACTTCGTCCGGCTGGATTTGGTTGTCGCTAATCTACATGGACACGAGTTGCCGTATGGCAAAAAAGGTAAGCTAAACTCATTTATGCATTGTCTGCGTGGTACAATGAGTTTAGCTATGTGTCCTTGGTGGAAACATGCTTTGCAGGTGAACAGGTAAGTAGGGGGAAATGGGGTTGATTTGACGCGCTGAAAGGCGGTCGAAATTAGGTAGGAAATGTTCGTTGGAATTGTGGGTTGTTTCTCATGTAGAATAGAGAAACCCCTCACAAAGGAATTTCGGGACTCGACGGGGGAAGGTGTGGATAAAGGAGATCACTTTGATACAGAGTGGAACCACTGTATACAACACGACACCATAGAACAGCAGCGAAGGGCGTGAAAAAGAAGGAAATATTTATTGTTATTTTTTTTTCTTTTCTTTTTCCTCCTCTGAATCGATTAATGTTTGTTATTTATTTATTTATTTATTTTTTACCGTGAAGTGGAAAAATTTGTATAGTAGAATTGTTTTGGTTTTAGTTTTAAGCTGTTGTTTCGATTTAACTTATTTATTTATTTATTAATTGATTTATTTATTCATTTTGTGTGACAGATGTCAATAGGTGATATTTTTTGTGAGTTTTAATATTAACTTTAATCGGGCTCTAAATTTTTTGTTTGGAATCGGGAATCTGTTTTTCTTCCTTTTCGGCTGCGCGTTTGGATTTCGTTCGTTTTTTTTTTTTTTTTTTTTTTTTGTGTTACAAAAGTGACCAAAAAGTGTTTATTATATCTGCTTCCCCCCTTTCTCCCTCACTCTCCTCTCGGGCGTTGTGGTGTTGATGTGATTGCAAATTGTCGTTTTTGTTTTTTTTGAGTTGTATTCAACGTGATTTGGTTTCTTGTCCTGGGAGTTTTTATTGCAGATTCGATTGGATTTGTGTTGGATTTGTCGAGCTTTGCTGGATTCTTTCTCTCCATTTCTCGCCCACTGGGGACTGCGTTTGTTAGCTGAATTGTGTTTTTTTTTGACTGACGGTCTTTTTCTTTTTTCTTCAATTCCCCTTTGAGAGTGTTGTTTGTCTGTTGTGGGGATAGTGTTCCTTGTTGTTTTTCGCGCCCCCTCGATTCGTGTGCGGCCTTTAGAAGTCGGAGATTTCGAAATAAAACGTTGTTCGGAACAGACGTTGTGGGTTTGTATCCGATATACAGCCGACTCGTGTACGGATTGTTTCTGTCGCATTCGGGGTGGTTCTTTGTTTGGATCCCGGGTGTTGTTTTGTTTCAGGGTTTCGGATTTGCGCCCAGTGGAGAGAAGTTTTGAGTTTTGTTAGACAGCCTGCAGATGCAAACAAGGCAGCGGCAAAGAGATGTCCGAGAGGGCACCCCTTCCCGGGCGCGGCCCGAGGCATATCCCGAGCCGCCGGTTGACGAGGTGGACCCGGAGGCATTCCACGATTCGCGGGACGAATTTGTGGACGAGCGATCGCCAACGAGGCCCCCTCCCACCGTCAGCAAACAGCCTGTTGAGAGCATGGAGGACACGCCGATGCCCTCATATTTTAAACTGGACCCGCAGCCATGTCCTGTACGGACTATGTTGAGCACCGATAGGGTTTTCGACCTTGTGTCGAAGGCGGTCCCCATGTTTTCGCGGCAGGAGGGTCCGGATACGGCCGAGAAACTCTCGTTGTTTCTCAAGGGCTGCAGAAGGACCTTGGATGGTCTGGCGGTGGAAGAGGAACATACCTTCCTCCGGTGGCTGCCCTCTAGGCTGAGCGGCGAGGCATATCGAATGTTCGGGGAGAGGCCACCCACGACCGTCCGCAAAGCGGAACAGCGTCTCAGAGAGGCCTACGAACCCCGGGTGTCGTATGAGGAGTTGTGTGCACAACTCTCCAAAATGCGACAACTTACTTCCGAGGATGCCACGAGTTTCGTTTCGCGAGTGAAGCGGGCCGTGGTACGGTGCGAGGAGGCCGCTGAGCGCTTTTATGGTCGCCAGGGTAGGTCTTCGCAAGCCAGCTTGAGGGCATGGCCAAGCCGGTGTTGGTGAGGGGTCTGAGGGAGGAAGGACTAAGGCACTTCCTCTTCACGTTGGGTAATGTCCCATTTCGAAGCCTGGTGGAACACCTAACAGGATTCGAGCGAGCTCGAAGGGAAATGTTGAGGCAGGACGACTTGTTTGTGGATGCGCGGCCTGGAATTGCCAATCGAGCGTCAGAATCATTAGATGTAGGACCGGGAAGCTCCTCAACCTTTTTAGAGAACCCGCCCTCCGCTTTTAGGGATTGCACCGCGTCGCCGGCGCCGGTTTTGTCGAATCTGGACCGCCGGGCGGTGTCATTCGTGTTGCCTGAAGAGCCATATAATCGTCGGCGGGAGGAGGACGGTTTCGTTCGGGAGCGGTCGTACGGAGCTCTCGGTTATCGAAGGGATGCTGGTGCCTATGCTCCGGCCTACTCTGGCGAGGGAGCGTGGTCAAGCACCGCGCCTTCCTCGAGCCGGAGTGGAGGGTCGCAGGGCTTGGCTCAGGGGGCGTATGTGCCTCAGGATCGATCGGGTCGGGACAATCCGTTCAGGGAGCCGGTTGGTCGATCGGCGCACCCCCTGGAATCCCAGACGATATGCAATTTTTTCCATCTGAGAGGTCACTTATACGACGAGTGTCTGCAAAGAAGAAACACTCCTTTCTGTCGTGAGTGTTAGTAGTGTGGCCACGATATAGTGGGCTGCACGGATCGTCCGAGACGGACGCGCGAACCCCAGGCTCCGTACAGGGGTGGTGGACAACAGGGCGGAATCGCGCGCCATGGGCCGCACCATCAGCGGCCGCAGTCCCAGCGGAGAGCCCTACCGGAGCCGCAGACCCCGTCTACGGGTGGCGGGCCGGTGACATCAGGCGCCAGAGTATTCAGCGTCCGATGCTGTTGCGAGTTTTGTGGCCAACAAGGTCATAACTTGCGCGGGTGCGAATACAGACAAAGGTGGGAACAACAACGGGGTTCCCAGGGTTCTCCCCACAAGCGGCACGCCGGAACAGCACCTGTTGCGAGCCGAGAGCAGGACACCCATGTGGAGACTGGGGGAAGCGCGAAAAATAGGCGCGGAAAGCGTCGGAGACAGCGACGGCGCAATCGTGGGGCCGGTAGTAGTCGCGCGGAGGCTTTGGACTCCCGGGAGGTGAGTGAGGATAGTAGGCCACGATCCTCAGTGTCGAGCGGTGGCGGTAAGCGACCCGACTCCATGGACTCGAAGTCCTCGAAAACGGATACGAGGCATGACGCCGCATCGAGCAGCGCGGGGAACCGGGAATAGCAACCCCGGCGCATTGGGCCCAAATTAGGCCATAAACATAGCTCCAGTTCCGCTAGTTCGGAGTCCGGTGTGACTCCCGAGCGGGACCATCCTGAACGGAGGAGCGGATCATTGTGCGGTCGACACACTCGCAAGGCGGCAGAGTGTCGACATAGGGCAAAATGGGAGACTTCGGGAAACTCCCAAAGGTCGGTTCGCAAGATCCAACCCGACCGCACTAGAAACGCAACCCAGCTCCAACTGTTCTCAGATTTCGCCGACTCAGGTCCCGATTGTCACCCTTCCCTTAGACATTGGCCGTAGGAACTCTACGCGCCTAATCGTGGACACCGGCGCTGAAATCAGCCTGTTGAAGCTGAAGGCACTCCACCCTAGATATGGCATGGATGAGCATAAACCTACAACGCTCCAAGCGCTGTTTGTCAAAGGCAAGTCGAGGGGATGCTGCACTGGGAATTTCAAGTTGCACCATGAGATTCCCTGCAGTTTCCAAATAGTAGACTCCTTGCCGGGTTTGGAGGAAGGCGGATTGTTGGGGTACGACTTCCTGTCTCGGAATTGTAAGGTAGACGGGCCGAGTGGTTGTTTGGTTTTTCCCCGAACGACCGTAAATCCCGTGCCATTCTCCATTCAATTTCTCAACTATGGGACGGGAAGGGTTGAACATGTGGCGGGGAGACGCGCCAAAGGGAGCTGTCAAGGTCGATACTGCGGCAGGTACTCGCCCGGAGACCCTACCCATACAGGGGAGGGCTGCGAAAAGCTGTTCAACCACGTGCTACCCACGTGGTCATCCGGATAAACCCCGAACAGCGGACGTTATTAGTACAGAGTTACAAACAACATTTTTTATACAAGAACAAATAAGGAAAGGATAAGCCCTCCTGTAACTTGGGGCTCTTGATCCTAGCTGGCCAGACTCTGGTTTCCCACCGGAATCTTCGTCCTTGTAAAGGACCTTCGTCGCAGGGAAACCAAATGGAGTCTGACGACAAAGTCTTTAAGGCCAGGCCTAATGCTGCAGGCGCATTCCCGGCGCAGACTGCAAAGGCAAACCCCAGTGCTGGCGGTTGGATCACAAATAGAAAGTGCGAAAGCGCAATATAATGTCGGGTGATGGTAGGTTTTGCCGCCGGAACGGGGCAACTCCCCGATCTGCCAACCCATGGACCGGGGCAAGTAAGGAGTCCGGAAAATTAAAGTAAATATATAGGAGCGGGGCGATTTCGCCGGCCTGGTGACATTTTGGAGGTTAGACGAGAGGGGATCACCTCGCCTTAGCGAGGGGGTCCTAACCGGATCGTGTGGCGGTCGAGCTTTCGGTCGGACCATCGTTTTAAGTGTCGGGTCCGCCGCGATAATTGGAAATCTGTGTTGTTAGTGTTCCCCTATTAAAATGATATTTATTTATTTATTTTTACTAACCCTAATATATAGGTAGTGTAAAAACTTACTAACATCTACTTAGCACCTAATTGTTAATTTATTTATTTATTTATTTATTTATCGATTTCGTTGATGTTGTTGATTGTTTGTTTGTTTGCTCTCCACCGTCCACTCTCCGGCGTGCCATTCCTCTCCTAAGAATGCCACGCAGTCTTGTGGGGGGGGGGGGGGGTGTGTTACGTGCGGTTTCCGCCACCCCATCAATTAATTGTATTTAATATAATTTGTTTTAAGGTAGTTTGATGGTAAGGTGGTGGAGGAATTGCGCGATCCACAAGTGAGTGTTCGAACACGGCCCGATTCGAGTGTGGATCGTGGGCGAGTTCGAATTCGGTTTTCTGAGTGGATGTCGAGTGAGAGAGAGAAAGGGCAAGATATTGAATTCGGTTTGTTTGGATTCCGTTGCTGACTGTTTTAAAAAAAGACAGTTGCATGAAGAAGAGTTGGTTACCAGCAGTGGAGGGAAGAAGAAAAAAAGAAGTAACGCCCTTTCCTTTTATTGAATTTTGTCAAAGTAAAGTTTTAAAATTAAAAGAGAGGAAAAACTGAAAGTTATTGAATTTTGTCAAAGTAAAGTTTAAAATTTAAAAAGAATAAAAGCTCGTTTTGGTGAATTCGTCAATTCGGGGAAACGCATTGAATTCTTTCTAAGATCACCATCTGGCGGTGGCCGCCCTGGCTGTGTAAGAAGGGAGGAACCTGAAGAGGAACCACAGGTGGTGGAGCAGCCACAGAAGAGGAGGAGGAGCCCTAGCAAAGGTAACAATTTTTTATTCCACTATCAAATTTCGTGTGGCTTTTGATGCTACACCTTCCCCTAAGTCCCTTCCTCCTTTTCGACCGCAAAATTGATGCGAAGTATACCAACCCCCACAGATCACACACTCTCAATTCCATAACCCCCACCACCCAAAGTTTTTTGAGAAACCAATTTCATACCAAAAATAAACTGAACTCATAATTCTTGTCATTTCAACACAATAAACTATTAAATGAAAACAAAAGGGTGTAGTCACAGTTAACCAATTGACAACGTTATTCAGCATCACCTAGTTGAAGAAAAATTATACTTACTTAAGGACGAGTTCAGCCATGGACCTGATGTACTTCTTGCTGTCCTCTTAAAAAAAAAAAAGTTCATTTTCTTTTTCTCTCCGCTATCAAAGATCTTCAATCTATCCCTTACATAAGGTATCTTCCGAGGTATTTGGAAGTCGGCTTATGTCACTCCCATACATAAAAAGGTGTGGCGTTTCTAACAGGTGCACACACAATACACAAGCAAATAGTTAATTAAACCGAAAGAAAATCGAACAAGAAAAAACATCAGCCGTATACCCTAGCGATAATAAAGCAATTCCACATCAGTTGAGTTTAGAAACCGAATTCGTACACGCGGCCGTTAGTTTGATGTTTCAATGCTTCGCTTCTCACCCGTTTCATCGTGTGTTCAAATCACCGTCTTCACTATGCTTGCTTAACGCAACAACCCGACGTGGTCTGCATAGACAGCACACACACTTTCCCATAGTAAACAGGACTTTACTACTTCTGCAGAGAGCACCAGCACATTCCCCTGCTCCAAGGTTCTCTCGCTCCTCGCTCCGTCGTTTGCACACGAAGTTGATCGTAACAAAGTTACTGAAGAGGGAGTAGTATGGCGTTTCTAACAAATACACACACAATACACAAGCAAATAGTGAAGAACACCGAAAGAAAATCGAACAAGAAAAACCATCAGCCGTATACCATAGCGATAACATAGCAATTCCACATCAGTTGTGTATACTTGAGTTTAGAAACCGAATTCGTACGCGCGGCAGTGGCCTGATGTGTTGGGCATTGGTTCCATTTTACTAATGCTTACCATAATAGCATCGGTTCGAATCACACACGTTCTTCATTATCGTCGCAAACGCTATAAAAGGACCTAAAACGATATTATTGTAGTAACTACTGTCCCATCGCCAGACTCTCACTTATGCCAAAACTACTCGAGGGCATTCTTTACAACGCGTTATGTTTCCACTGTAAATCCATCATCTCACCCAACCAGCATGGTTACTGTACGGGTAGGTCCAACACCACCAATCTAGTTGAGTTCTCATCCCACACTTTTCGTGCTTTAGAGAATGGCAATGAAGACGATATAATCACCATCGATTTCAGCAAGGCCTTCGACAAAATCTACTACGATCTCATCCTCCTTATGCTATCCTTCCTTGGTTTCGAACCATTTTTTTTTTTTAATTTTACGTACATTTTTATTTTGAAATTTTTGTTATATTTATCTTACTTGCTAGACAAAAAAATGCCTAGATTCTGGCTTATTTAAATTATATTCTATCCCACTGGTCCCCTGCGGACACTCTAAGCTATACTTGGAGTGACTATTGTCATATATTATTGCTTGATTTCGAATGCCTACTGACTAAGTGCATTCCTACCTTGGGGTGACTGTGGCGGTTCCGCCAAACCACGCGGTTCGCTTTCCTAAAAAACACCCATAGCTCTATCCAATCACATAATTTCGCGAATGCAATCGCATTAGTACCTTAAATGCTTTACGCATCTAGGATTATCTAAGGTATAATCTAAAAAGCTTCAGTAAAAGAATTCTTACCTTTTCTTGCATCGCTTCGCATACAATTCCTGTAAGAGTTCTTTCTAACCTTATCATAAATTACCTGAAAGAAAATTCATCGGTTCATATATAATACAACCGCATAATCAGTAAAGGCTCCTCGATAGTATAGTCGTTAGTATACCCGGCTGTCACGCGGGGGACCGGGGTTCGATTCTCCGTCTGGTGCAAGACTAATGACCTTGCCCGAAAAAAAAACAAATCATTATGGAAAATTTAACAAGCCTCAGGACTTGCTAAATAAGACCAAGACCGGATCCCGGTTGTAGTGCCGATGATGATGATGATAATCAGGAAACCTTACCCTTGACTTGGCTTATTCCAGCTTCATCATGTATATCATAAATCACCGGACAAACACATTGGCTGGCGACCTACACCCAAGGGACTAAAACAAATACACGCATCTCTTGGCACCAATTAAATCCTACAGCATAAGCAAATGCAAATAGGAATTCAATACTTACCCTTACCAGTGATGCCATAAACACCATTTCCTGGTAATCTAGCTAAAACCCATTAACACCATTTCTTCGTTGCGCCGCGTCTATTTATTTAGCCGCGACGCACATCTTAAACAAAGATCCAATTGGCATCCGACGAGTTACGGTTTTGTTTGCTTTACCAGTCTCGCATCCCATGAATGCACATCTTCCCTTTCTTTGTTTAGATTCCTTCCCATGGCTTTGATCTATAAAAGAACCAGTGTACACATATACATGTGTACTGTGGCGATCTTCTGTATAAGATCTGTTGGTTACCTACCCCAAAGAGAGACTTTACGTCTCTCTTGGAACAGGAAATGCATCCTTAATTTAAGAGAGCCAGTTTCACTGGCTAAAGTTTATTCGACTACGATTGAATATCGTTGAGTCGCTTTCCACCCGCTGGCCGACGCGGTCCCGCGATCTCCCGCTCTCCGTCACTGCGGAGACGCGTAAATAATAACCATAAGTCTAGTTTTAACTGCATAAAGGTTTAGACGCGCGGAAGTCGGTTATGTACAGTGTAGTGTTTGCAACCGCCATGTCGAATATTATATTTGCTGCAGTCTTCGAAGATTGTGTTTTTATTGACTTCACATTGTAACTTTCACGCAATGCTACCGTAAAATGCGAGTATCCAATAAGAAAATGAAACGGAAACAATAATCCATGAATTCAAACAAGTTATTCCAATAGTGGTGTTTTTTTTTAAATATAGAAATAAAACTAAACAAAAGAAATAGTGTGTTTTATTTTTACTTGACCGGTGTGTGGCGTTTTCTTCTCCGCTATGGCGATCGTTTTTTTTTTTTTTCTGTGAACAGTTTTCTGACAGTGTTTGGCGAGACATTGTCGAAACTTTTAATGACAGACAGATGGGGATAGGAGTGAAACAAGTGCTCGTATCTGGCACAATACTCCTAATCGCCACATGACTATTGTCATATATTATTGCTTGGTTTCGAACCCCTACTGACTAAGTCCTTCCTATCTTAACGATCCTACCTACCATGTCAGATTATGATCTACCCTCTCCAATCCTTTTCTCCCCACATCAGGGGTTCCCCAGGACAGTCATCTTGGACCCCTCCTATTCATTCTTACTATTAACGATAAGACTCCAGTATTAAGCACTCGTCCATCTCTCTATACGCGGACGACACTAAACTCTTCAAAAGTTACAACAACAAAAAGAACCTAAGTTCAAAGCTAATCGTAAAAGTCCAATTTTCAAAACAAGGTACAATGCTACTTGATATGAGGTGTTTTAATTTGTGTAATAACAAGTCGAAATTGAGTTAGATTCCGGCTGTTTCGTGAAGCTGAGAGGATCTAAGAGAGCCAGTTCGACATGCTTCCAACGTAGGGGGGCCACAGTAGTCTCAGAATCCACCACATGATTGTTTTCAATTTCCATGGCACCATATTAACGAGATTGTGTTCGGAACCACTTCTTCGAGCAGCTGTCTGGTGATTAACGATATCTTCGACATTCTAAGGAGTTATTGAACAGCACTGATACTTCAATGTGGATTGATTATTTATTCCTCCAATAGAAGAGGACACGTGGCGCCGAAAAAACTTGGCAAACATCTCTTAGATATAATAGATAATCGTTGCTTTTTTATAATAGATAATCTTTTTTCATCCCAAGTCTGAACCGTACACTCCTATGGGTCTATAAAATTTCTAGGGCGATAACGAGATAACCAGAAAACAAGGTTCGCGATAAAAGAGCAATTTTCTCTTGGTTTCGCAATACGGCGATTTCTTTCACTTCCCCGTTATATACTACATTTATTTCAGGGTCGCAAGTAGAACTCAACTTCCAATTTAGGGCGATAGTTCTCGTAACTAGTACTAAATTCTTTTTTTTATTTTTCAATTAATTACTAATCATTTTTCATTGTCCTCGTATTAGTTGTAAGAAGTCTTTCCTAGACACACAAAATGAATTCAGTATATCCAATTAGCGGTTATTGTGAACTTGAACTCGGAGCTTAAGGTATTCAGTAAATACCCACTTAACAACTTAAGAACTTCAGACATGAAATATTGATTTATATGTAATCATTCGGTTCAACGTAATTTATTCTCTTTTCATCGCTTGGTTATTCCACTCGTACGATTAAAATACAATAAGTTTTTCATTTTTAAATAACTTAATGCGACACATGTTTTAAAATAACTGTTTTGAAAGTGTTTGATACTCACATTGTGATTTTTTCAAACTTGCTATGTAAAAGAAAGAGATTATATTACGTATTAGTTTCGCGCTACATCTTTAATTTTTTTTCAAGGAACCGAAAAAAATATTTCTGTTGCAATACAATTTTGTATATAAAATAACTAAATTATTAATCTTATTTATTATAGTACCAGATGCTACATCTATTGTTTATCTCCATCTTTTCAGGATAAACCTTCATTGAATCGTCGCCTGTGGAAACAAATAACAAAACGACGCCGTGCTAGTTCCGTCTCAGAGTTGGTCGCCAGTTAATTTGTTGTATAAAACCAAACACCGAAACAAAACACCCAAAGTCTACATAACTTACTAATGTTAACTGAAATTCGTCCTTTTTCAAATAATTCGCTGATTTTTCGTAAAGATTTTCAAATACTTCGCTAGCAATTGCATTTTTTTGATATATACTTGCACATTTCTTTTATATAAGCAGTAAGAGGAATATATTTAACACATTTTATTAGCAACAAGAAATTTTACAAAAGAATTCATTAAGTAAAAAAATGCAAAAACAAATAGGTTGCCCAGACCAGAAACCAGATTTTTCTTGACATAACAGTGAAATGGTAAAATTTGTTTAGAGTCTAGAATAAGCCGCCAGCTTTATCATTAAATTGTTCGGCTTGTCTTTTTGTTAATTAAAGATATTACAAATTTTACACAAACAAAAGACATTGAAAATTAAAAAATGTTGAGAAAAAAAAAATATTCTCAGAGCAATGCAAATATTTCGCAATACAAAACGTAACTCCAAAATTAGTAGAATGAAGAAACAAAAAACAAAACGAATAAGTAAGAGGTAGATTAAAAAATGGAATATACTTACATAAATTCACTCTAGTTACTGGTAATCGAAAGAGAAAACAACTTTTAGAATTAAAATGCGAACAAAAATGAAATTAGCTAAGTATATAAAAAATTATAATTGCCAGTTAGTTTTTAAAACTAAACAAACAAAAAAAATCAAAAACAAAACAAAAACGTATTTCGTAGGTAGAGTCAATTTAATTAAATTCGAATACAATTCGCCGTATTATGTTGCCACCGCGGGTATTCTTGCTTAACAGTAGAGACAGACCCCGAATTTTTAACGAGGTGATAAAAGACTGGAATTTTGTTAATTAATTATTAAGAAGGCAGTAGCACCCAGTTGAAAATCGGCTTTAGGGGATAATCCAATGCGTATGAAGATAACTAGCCAGGGGCGAATAAAAAAACATTTGAACTTTGTTGGATGCTTCACAGGATCAGTCAGTCATATGTCGGTGAATATTTTGACATATATTGGTATTAGTCAACCTGAATTTGCCAGTCTTTGCAAACTCCGAGCATTCGAAGCTTATTTAGGTATTATATACGATGTACCAATTTTTATTTTCGGCATCATACCCACATTTCTTCAAATATTTCTGACGTCCCATCCACCGAATTAGATAGCCTATTTAAGCCCCTAGGTACCCTTTAAATTGAGTGTCTCTTTTATGCAGCTGATAATGTATAGAGGTTTAGATATTAGCCAAATTCTGCGATTCTGTTCGACTCATGACCATCTGCAAATGTATGTGGTTGTAACTTTGGTTTCTATTTTCATATAAAACCTCTACAATTTTAAGAATCGTGAATTCATTTTAAGAATATATGTTGATCGTATAAAATCTGTAATGACAGTGATACTTTGTTTACCATGAGCATTCTCACAGTGTTAAAATATTGTACCTCCCTCCCTTAGCAAGTTCGTCAGATTCGAATTTTGTCAGATCTATAAGTGGTTTTCAATAAATAATGCCTGACAATACTATACTCGTAAGGATAGCAGCCGGATTTCAGAACGGAACGCGTGCAAGACAATCTACCACGTATGAGGGTTGCCTTTTATATTTCGGGATTAGAGAACAAAAACAAATATTGATCATCGAAAATCACTTTACTGTTTTTCAAAATATTCCCCATGAAGATCTATACACTTTTGCATGCGTTTGAACCAATTGTCGAAGCACTTTTGCCACTCTGATTGAGGTATCTCCAACACATGCATTCTGAATGCAGCGACCGCTTCTTCAGGTGTCGAAAAATGTTGACCTCTCAGTTTGTTTTTTACGTACGGGAATATAAAGAAGTCATTCGGTGCCAAGTCAGGACTATACGGCGGATGACCCATCAAATCGATGTTTTGGGTGCTCAAAAATGCAGTTGTCGCAGCCGATGTGTGAGAGCTCGCATTGTCGTGGTGAAGAGTGATCCGTCTTCGGCGGTTGGTTTTCCTGATTTCTTAAAAGACAACTGGCAAACAAATGGTTGTGTACCACTCCGAATTGACTGTTCTGCGTTGTTCTAGTGGTACGGTTGCGACATGTCCAGTTTTTCCGAAAAAACAGGCGACCATTTGCTTGGAAGTGCTTCGTGCGCGAACAACTTTTGTTGGATTTGGCTCATCTTGAAACACCCAGACTGTCGACTGCTGTTTACTTCCGGGCTTATACGCGTAAATCCACGATTCATCACCTGTCACGATGTCATAGACGTGTTTCGAAGCACCGCGACCGTATTTTTTGAGCATTTCTTTCGACCAATTGACACGAGCCTTTTTTTGGGCGATTGACAAATTGTGTGGGATCCTACGCGAACAAATTTTTTTGACGGTCAAATGTTTATGCGATATTGAATGTATGCTGGTCCCACGAACGCCTAAGGTTGTCTCAATCTCACGATAGGTCACATGACGATCTTCCAATATCAGTTCGCGCACAGCATCAATGGTTTTCGGAACAACAACTGATTTTGGACGACCTTCACGAAATTCATCTTGGAGTGAACTACGACCACGATTGAATTCACCATACCATCGATAAACACTGGTCCTTGATGGAGCTTCATCGCCAAAAATTGAATTAAGTTCATCCATGAACTGTTGCTGAGTTAATCCACGCCGAAAGTTGTAAAAAATAATCGCACGAAAATGTTGACGATTTAATTCCATTTTTGGGCCGAGATGAATCTTTTAAGTTACTGTAAACAACACAAATAGCGCTCGTATGTCAAAACGTTCTGAGTGCGTATAACCTCAAAAATGTCCAACTTTACGACAGAGCTGCCAATTGTCGGATTGCAACACTAGGGTTGCCAAATCTCGAAACATAAGAGGCAACCCTCGTAATGAGAAGATATAGGATTAGCAAGAATGTAATTTCGGTACTGTTGATAGGTAGAATATATATCGGGTTTTCCAATAGAGACTTGACAACTTTTTTTTTAAATAAAACGCAAACCATTTGAGATATTTCAAAAACTTTATTATCGGCTTGATTGGCAGTACTAATGACAGTATTCTTAAGGCGTTATCCATTTCTCTTCTACGCCCGGCATTCTTGCCACAGGACTTACTCTCCCTCCGTCGAGCTCTTAGAGGGCGATTCTTAGCGCATGACCAAAGGTGTTACTGGTATTCTCATTGCGTAAGGCAGCCGTGTTGATTCGAACCTGATCCGCGAATGCAATACGTCTCCGTAAGGCAAGCCGCACTCGGAAAACTGTACCAACAAGATAGTGACCCGAGTCGACGTTGGCACCTCGGCACGTTCGTACCGTCATCCGGCCCGAGGTGTGGCGGCGATCTATCAACACGTGATCAATTTGGTCGCGAGTGGTTCCATCAGGTGATACCCAGGTGGCTTTGTGGATATCTTTACGCGGAAACCTGGTACTTGCAACGACCAAGTTCTTTGATGCTGCCAGTTCGATGACTCGTAGTCCATTGTCATTAGTGTTTTTATGCAAGCCATGGGAACCTGCGTAGTGCTTGAAAACAGGCCCCCGACCTATTTTCGTATTCAAGTCACCAAGAACGATTTTCACATCATATCTTGGGCAGGCATTGACGGCCCGTTCGACGTTCTCGTAGTATTCTTCTTTTTCGTCGTCAGGGAACTCCTCTGTAGGTCCGTGAACGTTTATGAGGCTGATGTTCTTAAACTTGCGTCGGACGCGAAGAGTGCTTAGCCTTTCGTTTAGTGCATTAAAGCCGATGATGGCAGGCTTCTGTTTTTGGCTGACTAGAAAGCCTACCCCGAGCACATGGTGTTTTGCATGACAACTGTAATAAATGTCATACTCGTTTCTTTGAATAACACCACTTATTTCTTGTAATGCTCTTGTGGCTTTTTAGCAGAATGTTATCGTGACTCCTTGGTGGTGGTTTTACCTTTTCCGCCAAGCACTGTCCGAAGTAAAACAAATCAAATGAAACTAGAGTGAACACGGTCACCAATTAAACTCAGAGATATTAGTTTTCGAAAACACAATTTTTCTTTATTCACACAATCGTTTGTAGGTTCCTTCAGGTTACAATTAAGGATGTGTGTAATTTAGCACTATCGATAGTCGGTAACAATATAACGTTATTAGCTAGTTGCTCGTGGCAAGACAAATCACTATAGACATTTTCTAGTTGCGACCGTTCGATTACACATTGACGTTACTTTCCTGTTATGAAGTCAATTCGCGGATCAACTTCCTCGTTTGGTTCCCGTTGCTTCGCTCGCCCTCCTCGGTGGGGTGCTCGCTGTTCGTTCCGATATCGAGCCTTGTCGCTCGCCGCTCCAACCAAGACCTCTCGTCTCGTTGATGATCTAACCTAGAATTGTCGTCCCGATGACGATCCAAATTAGACTCCGGGTGCCCACAAAGATATCCAGATTCAAAACTGGTATCTGTATCTATTCGGAAAAATGTTCCTATTTGCTCTGCTCACAGAACAAAAAGTCGATCGACGCATACATCCTTAAACGTCATTATCACCATCCGTGGTGGTGATCGAAATTTGGTTTGACGGCTGTCGATTTTGTGCCGCCTTTATTTGCACAAAACATCTGGCGCTCAGTTGACGGATATCGTGCAGTTTGAATGGACGTACGGCCCATGGTTTTGTTTAACTTCTTTCGGTTAAAACTAACAATCCATTAGACCTTTCTAATGGGTGTGAAAATCGAAAAGGATCTTGGGATCGGAATAGATCCTTTGTAGGTTTTTAGCCTCATAAATTTTCCGAATTATCTCGTTGAGATAATTACGGTTGCCGTTTCTTTTGTTTGCCGATGGATTTGGTAGTCTTTGTGGCAGACCACCCGCATGTGCATCCGTTGGTCGACTTATTTGCAGACGATAACAAATCCTTGTAACATCGTGTAGATGTTCAGGATTTCCGATTGTGCAGTGCTGGAGTGCGGAACATTTCAGTCTTTGCGGATCGGATGCATGAATGTTTTCCTTTATTTCAGGTATGCTTTATTCGAACTGTTGAGCTTGACATTGAAAGCTTTGGGACGTTCAGTTCCTTGCTTTAGTGTCGGGCTCAACGTTGGCTAAATGTTTCAGTGCTCTAAGGTGGGATTTTGGGACACACGTCTGTGGGGCGCGTGTAACGTTTTCAGGGTAGGTATTTCCTTGAAGGGTAGGAACCTTACCTGGGTGGAATTGTGCGTTCGTAGAACGCTACAGCTTCACTTGGGAGGGTATCAATGTTTGTTCTTCATGAACAAGATCTTTTTATGAAACCTTACCAAGCTCGCCCGTTGCGGTCGCCGCGTGCTTTCAGAGTTAACCGGGAAGAGTAGCAACCGATCGTTGTGGAAATAGTGCCGCAATTTCCGGGGCAACAGCCAGCGCCCTCCGCTAGCTTCCGTGGGCCCAAGTGATGCTCAGCAACAACGAAACTAAGAAGGTGTTTTGTCCCAACTCTACTCACCAGTTCTCGCCTTAACACAGGCAGCCAAAACTCAACAACTATCCAAGTATATCATTTATTATTAAAAAAAAATACTGTTTAATATTTGTATTCCTGTTCCTCCAGCGATACTTGCTCTTAAGATACTGCCTGCCGAAATCACGATGCAACGCCTTTTAAGCGAAAACAAGTCAAGTTTTGTATCTTATGGTCGAATTCAATGCAATATCTCGATTTAGATACTTTGGGTGTGGTGCCCATTGTTTGTTTTGGAGATAAGAATTCGGTTTGATGAATTCTCAGAAAAAGCTAGGATATGCAGTGCACGGGTATGCACGGGGATTTGGGTTTTATTTACTTATGGTGATTGAACAATTGGTTCAATTTACCATGTGTTTGTTTGTAGGTCATGGGAAATTGAGTGTATGGATGATAAACGAAAATTTGATTCGTTTATCAAGAATTTTGTTTTGTCAAGAGAAATAGGTTTTTGAATTCATGTTAAGGGTTATGAAGAATTTGGTGCAAGGGTGATAAACGAATGTTTGATTTATTTATGGCGAATTTTGTTGGATCGGATTAATGGGTTTTCGGATATAGGTTCAAGGTGTAGGGATGTGGGGGAAGAAGATGGTAGGGCTTTTCAGAGCACTACAATGCTGTTATGTCAGCCTTATATTCGGACAAGGCATCGGCTAGCTGCTGTGCAGCTCAAACTCTATATAGTGAGCGGACGTTCCATAAGAAAATTCTTAAATCGTTTAGCCATTTTCGTTTCCGTGGTCATCGTTGTGTATCCGGTCCATATCCGAGGCTTGTTAAATTTGCCATAATAATTCGCTCCTGGCTGTACTGACTACAAAGTCGAGCGCGACCGCTAGCCAAGTCGGTTCCCCAACTCTTCATAAACCAAAACAACAGCCACGCACCAGTTTATCTAGCCCGCAACTTGTTGCTAAGTAAAAAAGTAAAATTACCGTTTATATTCGCTTCACTCTCGTATTTCCTCATTTTCAAATGATCGGCCGGTTAACGTACAACGTTGCACCAGCTTAGGTGTAGCCAAATCGGGTCTCTGAATTGAGAACTGAATAGAGCACTACAATGGGGAAAGGACAATCTTGTCGACTTTAATGCAACGAAAATGCAATGCACAACGTTCGCGCGAAAAAATGGATCATCGGTTCCAGACTGATGGCGAATGGCCAGGCCGTTGAATCTAGGGAAAGTATACATTTGCTCGGTTGTGATATGTATGAATGTGTGGCATGGACATGTCTCTACCCCTTTAGAGTCAAAAAACATTTTACTTCGGCCTACTTCTTCTCGTATATAAATCTCAAATTAGACCTGTGGGGGTTTATCGGGTGGTGTGCCGGCACGGGCATGTGTTCGCCAATATCCCAACGGACTTTCATACACTTTTACTACGAGAGACGAAATCCATAATAGGTGCGCCAAATAGCATCACAGACAGCAGCGATAAATAGAAGGTGTCAATTTGAATCAATAAAAATCTCCGATGAACGGTTTAGTTAATTATTAACGCGGTATTGGAAACCTTTCTTCAGTTCGAGCCGATATAAATCTTCGACGAACAGTTTAGTTAATTATTAATACTTTATTGGGAAATCTTCCTCCGGCTTGATTCAATACAAATCTTCAATGAACAGTTTAGTTAATCGTTAACACTTTAACGGAAATCTTTTTCAATTTAATTCAATTTTTATTTAGTAGATAATTACATTTATGGTATATTTTACAACTAGTACTTAAGAGATTTAGGATAGCAATTCCTTTACAACTATGATCTTAAATCTATATAACGACAATTAACGGAAATCTTTCTTCGGTTTGAGTCAATACAAATCTTCAATGAACAGTTTAGTTAATTGTTAACACTCTAGTGGGAATCTTTCTTCGGTTTGAGTCACTACAAATCTTCAACGAACAGTTTAGTTAATTATTAACACTCTATCGGAAATCTTTCTTCACTAGCGCCTTTCATTATTTTCAACGGGAATCCCTCAAGTGACCATTAGGTTGAAAAAGCAATGCAAACTATTACCACACCGACTCGCGACTTTACTTTCGGCCTGCTTCACATCGACTTCCTGGAGCCTGACTCGAGGTAATAAAATGGGGATGAGCGCTCGACGGTGGTTGTGACTCGACTGACTAAAGGGGACAAGAATCCGTTCGTGGTGTCATTGCTAAATAAAACTCACTGCCACTTACTAGGAACTTGAAAAGTGGTGCTATGCGTGCATAGAGAATTTGTTTCGAGGAATTCCTGCCGTAAGGGCTGAGTTAGATTGCTCGGTTGGTATGTATACTGAGAAATCGGTTTTGGAGGCATAACCAAGTATAGGCATGAGTTGTCGGTTAGGCAAAGGAACATGGGTCTTGGTGGTTGCGATTTTTGTTTCGCGGAAATGCAACGCATCGTGCTGGTGACTTGCCAGTAAGGAGAATTGGTAGTGTTTCAGATGGTTTAGGTGGGATGGGGGCCGAAATGGTTTTCGGGGAAACTAAATGTTGCTTGGTTACAAACGATGGAAATGGTTTAAGTAAGAAGTGAGCCGGAATAGTTTTCGGGGAAAATTAATGCTGCTTGGTTGCAAGCGAGAAATATAGCTTAAGTAGAAAATTAACCGAAGTGGTTTTGTGGAAAAATGTATACGGTTTGATGTAGATGGGGGAGATGATTTATATTCTGTTGTAAGTTTTGAAAATGCATTTTATTACAGATTGGGAAATGGATTCTTTGCAAGTTTGGGGGTGTATGCGGTTGCAGATTTGGGAATGGGTGCTGTTGCAGATGGGAAGTGTGTTCTCTGCATGTTTGCGAATGTGTGCTATTGCAGATGTGGGTTATGGTGGCGCGCTGTTAGCGGTCAAAATTGGTTGGAATTGTGAGAACCCCCACAGACCCGCCGTAGTATATTGTTAACATGCTTGGAGCTCTGTTTCGAAGCATACTATCGACCTACTTAAGAGCTTACAGTGACGGGCGTTCCGCCTGATCGAGTTCGCAGCGTTGACATCTGGACTGCAGTCGCTATCACGTCGAAAACTTACGATATTCTCCTTTGTTTAGTGGTGATGAACTCCTCTTTGGTGCAGCGGTTATTGGTGTGATGGCATTATTGAATGTATGGTACGTACACTGATTATATTTTGTATCGCGCTATTAAAACCTTTTTTTTTTCAAATTGTCGATTTGCGGGCATCATGATGGCATTGTCCTCTTTTTAATTTTTCTTGTTACTTGTGTATTTTACTAACACACGAGTATTATTGTTATAAGAGCCACTGATGCCAAATATCAAAAAGAATGATAGAAGTGCCTCAAGCCTTTAGCGCGCGCATATCAATGAAAGAAGTCACTGTCAAAAACTATAACGGAAGACCTATAACACTGACAGAAGTTCTTCAAATTAATAACAATATATGGAGGACAACTGCCGACGGAAAATAAATTTCGGCCATCTTAACATATACATAGGTACATGATTGACGGTATTAACGATCACCATTCTTTCTAACGTAGCTCACGATTAGTCAAAATTAAATAAGGCTTTAATCGAATCGCTTATGGAATTAAACATTTCACCTTCAACAAGCCAAAAATATTAAGGAAGTCGTAAATAGTTAATGACAAAATCTAGCAATCTACAACAGAAGCTTTTTTGTCGGGAATTGAGGTTACTATTATGCAACTATCTATTTATAGCACAATTTGTAAGACAAATATTGAAATTTTCAATATTCCCTTTTTAAATTGATTTAAAATTAGATGAATTAATAACTGAACAAGCTTCAATTGTATTGCTATGGGACTTAATGTTAATTTTCCTGTTGCGTGGCTCCATTTGTGTTGCATAAATAAAGGACTGATAGAATCCTATTATCTAATATTAATCACTATTCCCCTTTCATGATTGTGTTCCTTAGGTTTGATTATTTCATTCATTTTGGGAATTCCGGATCATTATTTCGTTTCTAGGCTTAGAATGGCACAGAATTAGTTATGATGGGACCACCAGCAGATTGTTACTAGTTGGTGAAAAACAAGAATCGGGTGACAGATCTGGCTGACACATTTTGTAGTTAATATTTCGCAGCTTCTTTGGAACCTCTGGTCACAAAGTAACTCTGCAGAAAAAAAGGACAAAATTGTAGTAAAATGAAGAATAAAATTTGCCGCCTTCAAAATAAATGAAAACCACTTTTTTGTAATATACAAACTCTCACCTTTATCCAGCATAATTTTCAAGGGCTTCTTGTCGTAGAATAAGAACTAAATTAATTTATCCTTATTGTTAAATATTATTTGTTGTTCTTTAACACCTCACACAGACTTTACATTCACCTAATACTTGAATAGTCCTTTTTCTAGTACTCAATTTGGTTGTAAGATAAAACACTCTAGGTTAATTACAATCTTACCTTTACTCTACTACTAATATTTTGAAACAACCCCTTGGTTGGTTGAAAAACCCTAGAAGGCACTTGACCTTTTTGACTTTAATAAGACATGCCACACCATTCCAGTATGATTGTATAAATCTACAAGCCTAATAAATTTGCCTTCAGCAATTGAATTTACATAAATAACAGTAATAATATCAATAGATCCACAATATTCAGATAAAGACTCTTGCTCTTTCAATCACGTATGAGCCAAACCCCAGAAGGAGAAGAGCGTCTAAACAAATTGTGTATCTTGTAGTATAGGCTTTATAGGATATATTGTATTTTCGAATTACTTGTAGGAAAACAAATCTTAAATAACGCAAGAAAACAACAATAAACATTAAAACAGAAATAAGTTTAAAATTGTGGGTGGCGAAGCCTAGTTCTGATAATGAAATAAGTTATACTTTGTAAAATGGAGAGAATAAAATAATTATTAATGAAATGTTGTACTTAAACATTTAAGAAAAGCTTTTGAAAAGAAAAGCAACTAAAAGAACTTTAACAAAATGTCATCACCAACAACTCTATTCCGTTTAAATATAATACTAAACAATAGAAATCAAATACAAAAAGATTTTTCAAATAATTTATTTAACGAAGGCAACCTGTACTTATATATGAAATTAAATTTTACTCTTAGGACTAAATAAATTTATTTAAATAAGAATATACAATAAATTATTTTTTTAATTTCATCAGTTAAATTGGAGCTTGTTTGCTGACTACCCACTTCTATTCCAGGGGTCCAAATGGTCATTCTTTGTTTAGAGTTTTCTATTTGGACGGAGCCTTATTATACTTAACCCGAAACGATGTTACGAGGGTAGCCTGAAAAGTTTCCGACCTCAACGTGACGATAGCAGCATTCGTCAATAAAAGCTAGTGAATGTAGTTGTGCATCTATTGGGACCAATCATTTCATTTACTGGATTAGCGAAAAAACGATCAGTTTTCTCGCCACAGCGACTTCAGCGGCCTTGGACTAGAAGCTGTTCACAGGAACATCGGACCCTGTGACAACCACAGAGCTTACTATCATCAGGTCTCGTACCAATAGTTGAACATAAAGCTAGATTTCACAAGTTTTCTACTCCACAATGCCAATGAGTCGAAAAGACGTAAAGCCAAAAGGCAACACCACTTTATTTAAATATTAAATTTAGCTTAGGCTGTCTGCAGGGGACCAGTAAGTTAAGATATTATACGAGACTTTATTGAAAGTGATCGACTTAACTGTTGTAGAAATCTCATCAGAAGTGGGTATCAGCTTTGGAAGTGTTCAAACCATCACTTTCAATAAGTCCTCGAACGGCACGGATGTTATCTTCTGTGCGACTTGTCCTTGGGCGTCGATCATGACATTCGTTTTCGATACGTTCTCACTCACTTTTAAATTTTGTGGCCCACGTTTACACACGATTCTCGGACAGTGTATCATCACCAAACTGTGCCTTGAATCGAGAAAAAATTTCCGAGGGTTTAACACCTTTATAGCGTTCTACGAACGCACAATTCCACGCAGGTAAGGTTCCTACCCTTCAAGGAACATACTAACCTTATTCATTACACGTGTCCCAAAGCTCCTAATCATACCTGTAACAAGGGTCATAGGAAGCTGCAACAATGTTGAACCCGATATCAAAAAACAAGGAACTTAAGGTTCAAAAACTTTCAATATCGAGTCAACGCATCCATTCATCGTATGCAAAACCAATTCCAGAATAAAGCTCATAAATCTCCCATCCTAAACATCAACGCGAGGTTTCCAAAGAAATACCATTTTCGGTAAATAAACCGAATAACGGATGCATACGCTCGTAGCTAAATGCAATTAGCACCTAAACCAGGCACACTTGCGCAAACAATCAATTCCTTGCGCCGCTGATTAGCAGGCGAACAATCATAAACTCTAAACACTATCCCAGATAGATGTACGATGGGAAAAGCAAACAAAGCCTTACATTCCATAATCCGGTACACATCCGAAATGCAGGCGAGCCTTTGCCGCATACCAGATGTGCGGCTTCCGATCCGTAAACAAAGGAAGAAACGAGATACCGACCACCAGCATCGAATGGTGATAATGATGATGATTAGGTAAGATTTCTCCTTTCAGATCCTGTGGGAAATTCTCCTTGTGAGATGAAAATGAAGATGGTATGCTGCTAACAGATACTGTGGAAAATTCTGTTAGCAGATGAAATGGGAAATTATTATTATTATTATTATTATTATTATTTATTACAATGCAAGTAAATTACATGGTAACTTAAAACTAATAGCACTAGCGACTAAGGCTTTCGGCTAGCGAAATGGGAAATTTTCTCCTGTGTAGATACAGATCGGAAATCTGAATCGGGATATTTTTTTTGGGCAGACAGTTAGTCTAATTTGGATCGTCAACGAGACGAAAAGTCGATACTGAACTTTCGAGGAGTGTGACCAGACAGTCGAATTGCGAGGAAGACTTTCGAGGAGGAATTTGAGTCGCGTTAACGTGCGAAACACCGCGTTTAAAAACTTAGAACGTTATAACTTGTGTTGTCATTGCTAGTATGTCCTTAAGACCATACCTTAAATTATTTTAAACTATTAAATGCTAGGACTAAGTGACTTGTTAATTTATACTTTTGTGACATTCGCATCATCGAGGATTCGTCCTGCTGTAAACCACTAAAAACGGTTAGTGCAAACAAAAAAAAGAAAAGTTAAATTCAAAGGCGATTTCCGTGTTTTATTTGTGACGGCATTCGCTCCAGTGCATCGCATTTTCTGTGTTGCGTACTTCATCGGCATTCGAATAGACAAATAATCACATCACCAAAGTGACAACAACCAATCCGCCAAACCTTCATTTGTTATAAATTTTATAACGATCCATTGCGCGACAGACGAATGTGCCTCTTGTTCACTCATGGCTCTACTCACTACACCATCGAGGACGACTGGTAGTCAAGCTGATTCCCCTACTCTTCATAAACCAAACAACGGCCACGCAAAAGATTTTCTAGCTCATAACTTGTTGCTAAGCATAAAAGTCAAATGACCGTTTATATTTGATAATAAGCTAAGCTAGAATTGAAGCATTCTTTTTAGCAAGTAAGTTAAATAAAAGAGAAATGACAAAATAAAAAAAATGTATGTATATACATGGGTGGCTGATAAGTCTCCGACCTCACAGTGAAGATAGCAGCACTCGTCAATAAAAGCAAGTGAATGTAGTTGTGTATCATTTGGCAGTTACTCTCCAAAATTTCAAGCATTTTGGACCCGTAGTTTTTATTTAACAGTCGTTTGAGTGAGTCGATGTGTGTTTTTGTGAAAATGGATAAAATTGAGTATCGAGCTGTCATTCAATTTTTGTTTTTGAAACACAATACGCCTACGCAAATCAAAGATGAGTTGCACTCTGATAATGGGGACTCTGCACCATCACATACCACAGTGAAATTTTTGGCAACTGAATTTAAACGTAGCCTTGAGAGCTTGGGGGACGATGAACGTTCAGAACGTTCAAAAACTACAACAACTGACGATAACGTCATTAAAGTTCACCAAATGATGCTAGACGACCGCCGAATTAAAATGAGAGAGATAGCAGAGGCTATGAAAACATCCAAAGAACGTATTGTCACATATTAAATCAAGATTTAGGCATGAGAAAGCTGGCCGCGCCTTAGGTGGCGCGTTTGCTCACGTTAGACCAAAAACGTGTTCGAATGAACATTTCCAACGCTCTGTTGATACAGTTTAGGCGCAATAACTCCGAGTTTTGGTGCCGACTAATTACTATCGATGAAACCTGGATACACCACTATACGCCCGAAACAGAAATATAGTCAGAACAGTGGACTGCAAAGTGGGGATCGACTCCAAAAAAGCAAAAATTGTTTTTTCGGCTGGCAAAGTGATGGTGACTGTTTTTTAGGATAATCATGGAGTTATCTTAATTGATTATCTTCAAAAAGGAAAAGCCATTACAGGAGCTTACTACGCATCACAGATCAACTGAAGGCAGAAATTGCGGAAAAACGGCCACATTTGCAGAAAAATAAAATCCTGTTTCACAAAAACAACTTGCCGTCTCACACCTAAGCGGTTGCCATGGCGAAATTACACGAATTACGGTTTGAACTACTTAACCACCCGCCTTACTCACCATATCCAGCCCCAAGCGACTTCTTTTTGTTCTATAATCTAAAAATTGCGCCCGGAGGACAGAGATTTTCGTCAAATGGGGAGACAATCACCTTCGTGAACAGTTACTTTGCAGAGATAAACGTCGAGTACTATTTGGGCGGGTTAGAGAGATGGGAGCATAGCTGGGAGAAGTGTGTAGAGTTACATGGAGACTATGTAGAAAAATAAAAATAAATTTTAAGAAAAAAATTCCTCGTATCTTTGTTAGGTCGGAAATTTTTCAGGCCACCCATGTATATTAAGCTGATTTTGCCGTGGGAACTGGAACCTGCTAGAGGTTTTAGCAAGGCTCACACAGGTTTCTCATTATTCTTGTTGGTGTCGTTGTGACACCCGCGTGGCATCTATATCTTGAAAACGATTCGAGTTAACTTCGGCAAGACCTTTAGACCGGGGTGTCTTTGGCGGTAAATATGACGAGGAGGCAGGACAATGGAGGAAACTCCACAACCACGAATTGGGAGAGCTACACCGCATACCTACAATAGTGAGAATAATCAAGTCGCGAAGATTAAGATGGGCCGGACATGTGGCGGGAATGGGCAACGATAGGACCGTGCGTAGAATTCTTGAGGGTAGACCAACGGCAAAGAGACCGCGAGGACGGTAGCGACGGAGATGGAAGGACAATGTTAGGTTTGACCTTGAGGAGATCGGATCGGCTGGTCAAGCATGGAAGGAGAGTGCACAGCACAGGGGACGGGGGCGGAGTCGAGTCGATGAGGTCATGAAATTCCGGGTTTCCTACACGCCAATAAATAGTAATAGTAATACATTTAGACCATTTCACGAAGATAGTTAAAAGAGTACTACTTAAGTACTTGTTCCATAAATTTAATTAAAATGATCTTTAATTTATCCTGTTACATTTTTCAAAAACCACTTTTGTTTTTGTAGTTTTTTTTTACACTAACGCGCGCACAAAATGGGGTTTTGAAGTACCCCTAAATGTCAGAGCACAGTGCGAGTGGGTGGGGAAGAAACGGATAAGGAAAGGGAGTGTCGATGTATATTGATATTGAATGCCTGGACATTACAATGACGAGGAAACTCATGATCGGGTAGGCCATTCCACATTCGTGTGGTTCGGGTAAAGAATGACTCTCTATGTTCATTAGTGCGCCTGAAGTTGACTTTCAACGTGAACTGATGCGCATTCACACATTGACGTGTATCGGGGGAAAATGTCTGAAGGGGCGGAATACATCCTAGAAGCTCAGTTGAAAAACTACCGTGGTAATACCTATAGAAAATATATAGGTATGAACAATGTCCTAACGACTGCTCTTTTTTACATCCTATCGAGCACGTGTAGCGCATCATCGGCACTACAACCGGGATCCGGTCTTGGGCTTATTTAGCAAGTCTCTCCACCGTATACGGTCGTTTTCCGAGACTTGTTAAATTGCCCATCATAATTTGTTTTTCTGGGCAAGGTTATTAGCCTTGCGCCAAATTAGGATGAACATACGTCTTGCAAATAGTAGCCAGGTTGGATGGAGTGAGGTATCTTTTGCATCTTTCAAGCAACCCCATACATTTCGCTGCACTTTTAGCAGCTTCAAATATATGGTCATTCCAATTAATTCGAGCGCCGAGGATTGAAAGTTCCTTGGCTTCGTCAATGCAAGTTAAGTTCTGAATATTCCCCGACTTCCATCTATTCTCGGAAACGGCCAGTAGAATATGACCAACAGAAGAATTTCCATATTTTTTTAACGAGTGAAGAGGATAATTTCTTCAAGAGAATTGGGGAAATGCCATCCGAACCAACGGATATGTTTGCGTTTAGCTCCTTGAGTGCGCGGGCAACAGTATACGTTCGGAAGTTCGCTCATGGTGTGTTGCTTACGCTCAAGTTGAGGGGGAACTGATGTGGTATCAGGGAGCGTCGAGTTCGCTACACAATGTGCAATTTGTATATTCGCGTTTTCTATTGCACTCGTGACTGGTCTGTCATCGACTATAAGCAATGGAATGGATGAGAAGACCGAGTTTTTGATGTTTTTCAATCCCCAGAAGTTTCTACTACCTGTGGGGGAGTGTATTATTTTTTGTCTCACTCTCGGGTCATGCAAAAACTTTGCGCGTTGACTATGCGCATTTCAGTCATCTAGCTCTCCAATCTTTTCTGGTGTCCCTCAGTATTGTTTGAATTATGCAACCGGAAGCTCAACTCTTTAACCTTAATGACTTATCTGCACCCGGAATCGAAACGCATATTTTTCTCTTGAGTTAGATACTCTTTACTCTGTGTGGAATAAAGGTTCGCATCCCAAGTAGAATCGTGTCGGTCAATGTGTCCGCTATAGGGTCAGCATCGTTATTGATAAAAAATAAAACCCAATTTAACCACCCAAAAAGTCCGTTCAGACCTTCCCAGTTGGAACCATACTGTTCTTTTGGAAGTTTTCTCGTTGAGGTTGCTGTTAGTTAGAGCAAACTTAGCTGACACGGCACAGTGGTCTGAAGTGCCTAAGGGCGAAGACACCTCAATTGTGTATTTGTCCGGGTGGGAGGTGAGAAACAGGTCCATCTGGTACCCATGTTGGCAAACACAGAGAGAAATTGCATCTCAAGCGGCAAATGTTACAAAGATCAACGCGAAATTCCATTTCCATTGAAATGCCCCGTGACGTTTCTAGCAGATCCACACAATATACAAGCAAATAGTAAAGAACACCGAAAAAAAATCGAATAAAAAAAAACATCAGCCGTATACCAAGCAATAACATAGCAATTCCACATCAGTTGAGTGTAACAAAGTTACTGAGGAAGGAGTAGTATGGGGTTTCTAACAGATATACACAGTACAAATAGCAAATAGTGAAAGAAAGTCGAGTAAGCAAACGCATTAGCCGTATACCATAGCAATAACATTGCAATTCCACATCAGTTGAGTGTACTTGAGTATAGAAACCGAATTAGTACACGAGGCGGTGGCCTGATGTGTTGGACTTTTAAACAGGACTTTACCTCTCCGATCCCGACTACTGCACACAGCATCGGTTCACTGGCGTACTCCGACGTTCTCTCGCTCGCTCACTCCTCGCTCCGCCGTTCGCACACGAAGTTGATCGTAACAAAGTTACTGATGAGGGAGTAGTGTGGGGTGGCGTTTCTAACAGATACACACACAATACACAAGCAAATAGTTAAGAAAATCGAAAGAAAATCGAATAAAAAAAAGTATCGGCCGGCGGATACAGATACAAACGGTACAAATAGCAAATAGTGAATGAAAATCGAGTAAGCAAAAGCATTAGCGGTATACCATAGCAATCACATAGCAACTCCACATCAGTTGAGTGTACTTGAGAATAAGGATCGAAATGGTACATGCGGCAGTGGCCGGATATATTGACCATTGGTTCAATTTTTTAATGGTTCTAACCGTCATAGCTTCGGTTCGAATCACACGTTCTTCACTATCGTGGCAACCGCTATAGCCGTACACAGAAAACAGATACAGCCTCGTGAAAGAATAAGTAGTAGTAGTTTCCTTGTTGTTTTTATTTTTGATATTAAATCTGATTACTGATTAGTGGAAAATTGTTTTTCTAAAATATCATTTAACGTAATCCTTAACTTATTTGTTGCGGATTCGGAATAAAATCTATTGGAAATTGCCTCGGGACGAATCAAAACATAACAAAGATTAGACAAAAGAACTGATCTTATCATTTGATAAGAAGACATCAAATTATTTTGCAATAATCTAAAAGTGTTGAATTCGATAAATTCTATAATAATAACGAACAGTACCTTGCTCTCGAAAAAATATAATAATTAGTTTCGACACACTTTGTGGACGAACTATTAGAGTACATCTTTTTTTAAAATAAGAAAAACAGTTTTTAAGTTTAGACTCCGAATGCTACGCTTTTTCCTCAATCACAGAGGACGCACGGCGCGAGCATAACAAGATACAAGAACCTTAACCCGTAGATGTTGCACTGGACGAGGCAAAAATCGTGTGTCATTGCAACAGCATGGTATGAAAGGGATAATACCGCCTTGGTTTGGAATATACCGCAAGATCCACAACACCCACTGTTTGACACTTGAAAAGCGAAACTGGCTAGGGGTGTTAAGAATAAATTTTATAAACAAGAGTATTGAGTTTTACGATGTGGTGAAGGTTATGATTTAGACCTGTGGCGGTAATTATTTCCGTTTTCAATATTTCATTTAAATTTTCAGAGCAAGCCACTACGCTTGTAAATAAAATGATTTGTCATTGTCGAAGTTTACCTCAGAAACAAAATTTGAAAATTAGTCAGTCCGGACTGAATATTGCTATCGTAAACATTTGAAAAATTACAATTTTTACATAAACAAAAGGAATCAAAGAAAAATAAATTTAAATTATCACGGAAATGGAAAAAACATTAATTAAAACGTTTCGATTAAAGAAAACCTAAATTAAATAAATATTCCATTAAAAAATAAATTTACCCTAAACACCCATGCCACCAAGAGATTAAAACCAAAGCATCGACGCATTAGACTACGGCCTCGTATATGGAAGGATATCTCCACTCGCTACATAAGCTATGACTGCTTCATTAATGCTGTGGTATACTGCGCTTTTTTTCGACTCGTTGCTGTTGGCGTGTTCTTCACTACGGTTGCGTGTGTATAATCTTTTGGAATCGTCACAAAATAATTGACATATACTTACAAAATACTCTCAACACACTCTGAAGGATCATCTGTTCACCAATTATTTCCACTCACCTCGCTATCGAGCACTATATTCATTATAATCACAATTTCCGTCACGAATAACAATTCTCTTTCCTACCTAAGCAACGAAAAATCTAAAATAAATCGCTACGAAAGTGAAAATCACTTATTTGCCTTTATTGTCATGTTTCATCCTTTCAGTTGTGCCGTCTCGACAACACAGTAATTATCACATAGTGGGCCTTCTCCACCAACGAAGGACAACATCCATGAATTCCTGCACATTATACGACTTACAATTGGTTTCCTTGTATTTCTCTATAGCGCAGAATCTCTGGCTTAAGGTCATAGGCACCCTCACAACCTGCCCAGCTACAGGTAAATTTATCGCAATGATTTAAATGCAGAAGATTCGCGAATCACAACAACTTACACACCATCAATTCTTGCGGTGAAGATGAGGAACATGTCTTGATACCCCTAAACTTGTCGCTCCGGTTTCCGTCAGCATTCACAGATTCACAGATCATTACTTACGGATAGTTCTAAAGACCCAGACAAAAGGTAGAACGGATTTAATTCTTGTGATCATCTGCAACCGATCGCTGTGCGGAGACTGAAGATGAGTGCTTAAATTAAATTGTTTGTTTGGACGCTTGCCAGTTATTTAAAATCGGTTTTATCGAAACGATGAGCTTACGGCTATCGCGCTTAAACGTAGACTGCCTTCCAAAATGTATTCAATCAAATTCACGTGTAACGCTATCTGAGAAGTGAACTGGAATTTGTGTAGTCAAAATATTCTAGGAATTTAGATATAAGATCGTTTTATTTAATTTTTCTTATTTAATTTATACGTGTTAATTCGAGAATAATACAAAAAAGAAACGAATACAAAAAAAAACAGTAAAGATAATAATATCTTTTCCGCCGGAATCCTGAAAAAGGACACACCCGCGCCAACATAATGGGAATACGCTTTTACTTTTGTATTGTGGTGAGTGCAATGAACTTAGTGGTGAATGACATTCCTCAAACTAGAACCTTCACAAGTACAAGTGTTGACGGCCTCTCCAGTTCTGAGTTAATTATAATTCCTAAGCTTCAGTTCATCGGCGAATGATATCATCCCCTTGGAATAGAATTCAAGTCCCAGTGCAACTCAACATTTCAAAACGATTTCATAAATATTGCCTACTTAATAATTCGCCTGAGGTAATGGGGCTTGATTAAGAAGTGATTCACATCATAATCCAGATAATGAGCCAGTAAAAGAGTTCTTCAGCACACGAAAGTTAGAAGACGTCGCGAACTTGTGGTCATTAGCATTTTTGGACAACTACGCAGTGCCAATGGCTGAGGTGATGGTTCGAAATTTCAAGTTTGCCACCAGCTGGCTTTTCTGATTATTAAATGAATATTATTCGTATACGATACCATTAACCATGTCTATTTGCATTTACATGGTCCGACTCTTTAATGAGATCTGTAACGCTGGCTTTGAGAACTCATAAACATGATCTTTAGTGATATCGTAACAGGCTTAACAAAACTATCTTTGGGATGTGTGGTAAAAGTGATGCCATCTCTGACATAATGTTAGAATAGGAGGTGACTTGATAATAAAGCAAAGCTGGTTATGATTGCCGTTAGTTCTTGCCGGGATATGACCTTGGAAAAAGCTCTTTATTTGATATAAGACTTAAGTGACTCATAATGTTTCCTACCTTCACTTTCGCCTGTTTAAATCAAGAGGTGTATAGTAATATCTGATATTTCTTAGGATGAGCATATATTAACTGTCGAGAAACAAAACGTTTTTCAAACTCACAAAAATAAAAGTAATTCGCTTTAATTTATTTAAAGTTTCCTATCCGGTTTTACAATATAATCGCGCCGTTCATCATTGATTTATTTCACTGTATTTTTATTCTGGCATGATTAATTAAATTAGAATCCCGTTCTTTCATTTATATCTCTTCTTTTCTTATGTTAATTGTCTGCAGGAAGGCTTGTGACCATCCTTATGGTAGGCAAGGAATTTAATTATATATTACTGAGCTTAATTCAATCCTTAATAAAATTACAGCAATCTTAATTCTAGTATTAATGCTAGTCTTAATTTAAGTCATGGATCTAATTAACGATATGAATATTCTAAGTAGTTCGCTGTTCGGTATAGTTACGGCGCATTAGCCAAGGTGGATAACAACAGAATAGATGTTTGTAGTGGGGTTTTTGAGGGATGGGAGTTAAATTATTCTCGTTCAATCTTCTTTTACGCCTTATTCGAGAGACCGCTTTATTAAGACCCTATTCGGCCAGGTCGAAGTATAACAAACCAATAGAAATAACGCCTTTGAAATATCATGAGGTAAAACAATGAATGCTACCATTCAGTACTAGGGGTTGAAATAGATTTCTCCACACGCGACACCTAAGTCATTAAATACAAGATATGGGTAAACAAGATTATACTAAATGAAGTAGGTAATGGTCACACTAAATAAGATTGTATTTACTGGAGATATTGAGCTGGACAAACATTTTTTTTGGCACCGAATCGAAAAGTTACTTAAAGTTAAATTAGTTTCCAATAGAATACCTTCAACGAAGAGCCTCTTCAGATATCTTCAATTTCGACTATATAAGTAAATAGGTGGAGGATATTTCATTGTGTCCAATCTATTGTTAATGGATATCATGAGAATTGGCGTTTATATATTAAAACTCCAGCCAAATTTGTACTTTGGAAACATCTCCCTCAACATTTTTAGTAGCGGACCTCGAATATCAGTTGCTATTTGAGTATTTGCAATCAAAGTTTACATATCGAAGAATAGAAAAACCAAATTCAACTTCAAATAGACAAGAAATCTAAGAAAAATATTTCAGAGAAATTAAATAAATATTGAATGCGATACATTTTAAGAAAGTTGAACCATATCCGAAAAACATTTTATAACGTTCAACTAAAGCAAACTAAAACACCCCTGACTGGCTAACTGGATGATTTCGGTATTTCTCGATAATTTTGTTCCGTGTCTTCTGCAAATATTACTGTTAGGTAATCACTACCAGCTTCTACGAGGATTCTAATAACCATAAATCCTTTTTTTTGCCTTAATTTTCTTTGGATCTGCAATTTATACATAATTACCTGTCACAAGTTATTGAGACAGATTTGGCTGTATTGAAGTAAAAACAAAATTTGGATTTTTATTGCAGTAGTTTATTTTTTTCTAGTAATGAGTACTTACTCCTTCTTTACTTATAACCTCTAACATTCTTTATGGAAGAGATTTAAATGTTTTTTAATCAATTTTTGCGGGATTTTGTCCCATTCAGTTTTAATGGCATCTTTAATGTCTCATTACTACTATTACTGTGGGGGTAGAAGTTGTATGCCAACGTATGACACAGGATTCACTTGTGTCCCCAACGATGCTGCGGCGTGAAAATAATCATCAGGAGACAGGAAAACACTTTTAATTTGTTTAACTCAAAGAAGAGTTTTGTTGTTTATTTTAATTCTATTATCACTTTAGAAACTATTGGCAATAGCGGTGAAATTTTACAGTTTTTGCTTTTATTCTAACAAACGAGCAGCGGCGCGACCTTCCAGATTAATTATTCGAAAGTGACTTTTTAAACGCGGTGCAGCGTGACTGCAGGCGATTGCAGTTGAGATCTGACTAACTCCGATAGGAAATGTCAAGCGACTCGTGCGGCAGCGTGACTGATCGCAATGGTGATGGAATAGTGACTGGTGTGAATTAGGGTTGAAAATTCATATTTCATTCCACACACAGGCAACCAAAAGAGACCACGCCTCTGCTCTCTCAACCTCACGCCGTGTGAGTAACTTTTGTTAATATGGTAATTGACGGACATTGAGAATGAGAGAACAGAAACATGATGTGCTGTGACTCGGGGCAGCTTTGGTTGTGTGTGTTGGTATCAGATGCAGCTACTGGCATGACCCGGTGACCCAGTGGTACGGCTATGGTGTAGTCGGAGCACATTGATCCGTGGAAAGAAATACGAATGAGAGGGAAACCTAGCTGATGTTACTCCCCTGCAAAAAGAGATCATTGATCCCAAGCGAATGGGTGATCTGAGGGAAAGTCGATAGGAAGCCGCTGATGCTTGGGAAATAATCCGCGTGAGAACCAGACTCTAAGACGCTGAAATAACCCCAGCTATTTTGCTCTGATGCAACAACGTCATTCTTTTAGACTTGTTGTTGCTAACCGACATTATGAGATTTCCGATGGGAAACTCATGGTTAGCAAGAATAGAGTTGCCGTATGACAAGAAAACACTGAATGCAATTGTGCATTAACCGAATAGATTAATGACTTCCGGCCAGTCTTCTTTTAGGGATTTATCTATTGCAGGTGAAATAGCCGACGGTAGGAATTGGGATTGGGTTGACGCTCTGTTAGCGGTCGAAATAAAGCGGACATTGGGGTTGGAATTGTGGGTTGGTTCTCCATGTAGGTTAGAGAAACCCCAGATTACTATTTATTGGCCTGTAGGAACCCGAAAGTTCATGACCCCACCAACTCGACTCCGCCATTGTTCCCTGTCCCGTGCGCTCTCCTTCCACGCCCGACCATCTGATCCGATCTCCTCGAGGTCTAACCTAACATTGCCCTCCCATCTCCGTCACGGCCGCCTTGTCGTTGTTTTTCCCGTTGGCTTACCGTCAAGAATTCTATGCACGGTCCTATCGTTGCCCATTCGCGCCACGTGTCCGGCCCATCTTAATCTCCGCGACTTGATTAGTCTCACTATTGTAGGTTTGCGGTATAGCTCTTCCAATTCGTGGTTGTGGAGTTACCTCCATTGTCCTGCTCCTCGTCATATTTGCCGCCAAAGATACCCCTTAGGACTTTATTCTCGAATACGCGGAATTTGTTTTCTTCCCGTTTTGTGAGAGCCCATGTTTCGCATCCATATAGAACAATCGACACGATTATGGTTCTATAGACACGGAGCTTTATATTCAGTAATAGCAGTTTGGATTTCAGCAGTTTACTGACTGCATGCCAACTAGAGTTTTCCATCGACATTTCGTTACTGGCCGTCAGTATTGTTCCCAGGTATTTAAATTCTCTGACATTTCGAATATATTGCCCCTGATGTTTATGTGTGTTCTCTGATGTCCGCCTGCTCTGGCCGTAATCATGTATTTTGTTTTGTCTTCGTTTATTTCTAGGCCCACCTCTTCTGCCGCTGGCATGATGATTTCACGGTTTTTACTTACAGTTTCTAGATTATCGCCCAAAACGGAGTATCATCCGCATATACGAGCACTTGTGTGACCCCGTTCAGGCATGATCCGGCCATGTTGTCGTCTTGTACCTTTCTGATGACGTACTAAAAGACAAGGTTAAAGAGACATGGTGAGAGGCCAGCGCCCTGTTTTAGTCCGTCCCGGATTTCAAATGGCTCTGAGAGGTGGTTTTCTATTTTAACTCGTCCTTTGTTTTCGTTCATGCAGATTTGAATGAGGGCGGCATATTTTTTCGGGAATCCCAGCTCAACTACAATATTATAGAGTATTTGCCTTGCGACTGAGTCGTAGGCTTTTTTGAAGTCAACCAACAGTTGGTGAACCATCTCTCCGTATTCCCACTTCTTTTGCAGTCGTTGCCCTATTGTGAACATTTGGTCGTTCGTTGACCGGTTCCTACGGAATCCGCATTAGTAGTCTCCCAATATGTCTTCTGCGTATGGTGTGATTCTCGCCAGTATGACATTTGTTAGTATTTTGTATGTGGTTGGGAGCAATGATATTCCCCTGTAATTTTCGCAGTCAGATCTGTCACCTTTTTTGAAAATGGGGACGACTATTGAGGTTTTCCTTTCTTCCGGAATGACTTCCTTATCCCATATTGTTTTAATCAGTTGGTGGATCTTTCGAGCGGTTGCCTCTCCTCCATGCTTCACAGGCTCTGCCGGTATGTAGTCGACTCCGGGAGCTTTGTTGTTTTTCAAGCGATTTATTGCGTCTACAACTTTGTCGAAAGAGGGCTCTGGGATCTGAGGCTCGGCTGTATGTACATCTGGTGCGTTTATTTGTGTATGGGTGCGCCCATTGAGCAGGCTATCAAAGTGCTGCTTTCCATCTTGTCACGATATTGTTTGTTTCTGTCACCAGACAGCCGTTTGCGTCTCGGATTATTTTGGCTCTGCCTCGGTGGCCATTTCTAATAGAATTTATGCCAGCATACATACCTCTGATGTTCTTTGCTCCGGCATTTTCTAGGATTTTTTCGATCCGAGTCTTCTCCCGTTCCCGTTTTTTGCGTTTGAAAAGTCTCGTCGTCTCTTTCCGAATTGTCGCGTATCTTTCTGCGTTGACTTCATCATATCTTTCTAAGTGGATCACTCTGAAGCGTTTACGTTGTTCGATCTTCGCCCTACACTCATCGTCAAATCAAGGTTTGGACTTAATTGTTTTCTTAAATCCTAATACCTTTTGGGCTGTTTGTTTGATTGTGTCTCTGATCGATGCCCATTTAGTGCCCAGATTATTGGTTTCCTCTTTCTCACTGCTCCCATTCTCTAAGATACTAAATCTATTCGTTAGTTCCTGTTGATATTCAACCCTTTTGCGTAGGTCTTTTAGTTTATCAATGTCGAACTTTTTGCTCGTCTTCCGTGATTGCCCATGTGGGTTTGCTGCGAGCCGACTTATAATTTTGGCCATCACTAGAATGTGATTGGAGTCGCTATCTGCTCCTCTATATGATCTTACGCCAAGGATTTTCGAGTGGTGCCTTTTATCTATGAGGAAGTGATCTATTTGGTAAGCGTTACGTCGTCGGGTGATATCCATGTGGCTTTATGAATGTGCTTGTGCTTGAACATCGTGCTTTTCACTTCCAGATCTTTGGACGCTGCGGACGTGATAATTCGAATTCCATTATCATTTGAAACGTCGTGTAGGCTCTCTTTACCTATAGTCGGTTGGAAGATATCTTCCTTTCCAATTTTCGCATTGAGGTCGCCGAGGTGGATTTTAACATCGAATGATGAGATCCCATCGAATAGTTCCTCTAGGGTCTCGTAGAATGTGTCCTTCGTTTCTTCGTTCGTAGTTTCTGTTGGGGCGTGTATGTTTATAAATACATAATTGTACCATGGTCCCTGTATTTTTAAAACCGACATTCGATCATTAATAAATTGCACATCTTTTACATAGGGCGTAATCTTATTGCTGATGACGAAGCCAGTCCCGAGGTTATGTGTATCGGTACCTCCACACGCCAGTGTAAAACCCGTTGGTTTCGATTACTTGATTTGGGAGTCGGACTTCCTGAAGCGCGGCGATGTCCATTTTATATTGTTTCACATTTTCTATGACCGTCTGTATCGACCCTGGTTTATACAACGTTCGAACGTTCCACGTCCCGACGCGTATATCCCGCTTTTTCCGTTTTTCCCTACGTCTTCTTTTTGCCAAGTCGGTCTTTTCTTGATGATTTGTTCCCTTATGGTAGTGTCGGCTCATCAAACCTACGCCTACCGGGTTTTTCGTTAGATTGTTTTTTGTATATTGATTATTCATTTTTGTTCCCACGAGTCTTGGGGTTGAAATAGTCCGCCACTTCAGAGCCCCTCTTTGATATGATAAGGTCTGCTTACTGCTCTGATTCGACCCGGTGTCAGAGAGGCGCCGTTATAATACAGCGGATATACCCCTGGCTGCAAACCATCCAATGGGCACGGTGACGCGTAACACCCTGGATTAGGGGCGGTAGATCTTTGTGTGTTACTCCTCGCTACCCTGTTTGACATGGGTGGCCCTACTGGAAGCGTATGCTTCCGTCAGCATAGCCTGAGTGATTCAATGTATCTAAGCCCCCTCACCACGTAAAGGTTTCTACCAAGCTGGGGGGAGAGACGTCCCCATACATTCTCAATTATGTTGAGGTCTGAAGGCAATGCTGGCCAGTCAAGAACAGAAACTTTGTTACTCTCGAAGAACTCTTTTGCCTTCCGGACTGTGTGGATTGCTGCATTAGCTTGTTGCAGGATGAAATTTTCGCCAAATATTTCTGGGTTATGATGCAAGATCTCTTCTTCTGGGATATCAAGGTAGTTTCGACTATTCATTCTGCCGTATACGAAGCGGATATTGGTCTTAGTTTGGTATGATATTCCTGTCAAACCATGACTCCACGTCCACCTTGTTGTCGTCGTCTTAAAAACAGCTCGGCCTTCCCCAGATCTTAAAAATAATGACGAAATCCGTCAGGTCCATCAAGCAAAGGCGTTTCTCATGTGGGAAGATTACAGTTCTCCAATGCTCCTTCCATCTTAAATGATTTCCGGCAATGTTAAACGGGCATTTCGATGACGTTGTTGTTGTAGAGCAGGTTTTGTTTTCAAACGCTTTCTTTGAAGATGTTCCGCTTCAGCTAACACCCGCTGGCAGGTCCTTAATTTTTTGTCCACATTTGAAATCCCTGCTGGTACCGCGGTTTTCCTTATTGTTGGATCGCCGATCTGCTGGTGTCAAACTATATTTTCGTCCAGATACGTATCTTTTCCCGTATTTTGCTGGATCCTTTAAATAGTTTGAAGCAACTGTACGACTGTGGCTCAAAAGTTTTCCAATTTTGGTGACAGAAGATCCATTTTAATGCAGTTTTTGAAAGTTTGGATCTCCGTTTGGTTTAATATCTTTCCTTTGTTAACTTATTTATTTTTAAGACGTGTTTAAATACTGTCTTTTAAATCAAATTACTAAAATTGACCGACAACTCACACTGCGAATGGAAATCGCAACTAAAATTCCAACTTATTTATGCCCCGTCTGAACCATTTGTCGCGGTAATTAGGGACAAATTGCAAATCCCAAGAAAATTAAAGCAAAACAAAGATTTATGGTTATTAGAATCCTCTTAGAAGTTGGTAATGATTATTAGCAATATTTAAATTCCGAATAGGTCCCGATTCGAGTCTTCCCTGTTTGCCAAACTGCAAGACGTTGATCTATCTCTGCTCTGTCCTACCACTCTTCAGCCGGCCAAGACCGTCTTACTCCCCCGCTTATCCACCAATAATTCTCCTTTTCCTGTTTCTTCTAAAGTATCGACATCATCCCATGCTATTACATAAATAATTTTTCACTTCGGCGCTTTGTGAACTTCATCTGAATAGCACGGATCAATTAACTTGGTCGTCTAACCAATCAGTCACCATAAACATGCTGAAAGGCGCCTATAAACCTACTGACCCTAAATGGATCTCCGAGACTTCTATAAAAAATACAACATTCTCATTAAAGAATGTCATCAGATATCAACTTCTCAGAGTGTACGCCTGACTGTACTATCGCATATCCCGTGTAGAATCACCTAACATCCAGACAGTTGGCCCAATACGCGTCCGCATATCCTGTGAGACATTCCCTCGTCTTCTGTAACATAATCAAACATCCGTCGTTCTTTTCAGGTATCAAAGTACATCTTTCGCGGCCTGCCAACGACTGATGGCATAGCACCAGCTGAACTGATGTAGATAACTTACTTCGAATACCATGTCTGGTCTTGTGCAAATAGCCAAAATACATAAATGATCCGAGTACCTCTCGATACGGTTGTTGTTTATTGGGTTCGACTTTGATTTTCTGCGGTCTGAAACCACAGTCTCGAGGGGTCTTCGTGTGCTTCGAATCGTTCATCCCGAATCGATTGAGTATCTCATCCAGAAATCTTGTTTGGGTCATTCTAATCCCGTCCTTGTTCCAGTTAACTTCGGAACCTCGACAAATGTACCTAGGTCTTTGATATTGAATGCGTTAGATAGTTTCCCTGAGAGTTCAGTGATTTTTGATTGTTCACACGAACCAACCAATTGATGTAAACGACGACGACAAATATAAGATATACTAGATAGGCTAAAAAGTCCCGGGATTTTTAATGAAAAGAACCGATGCAAGAAAGATGACCTTTCTGTAGTACGAATCTTCGAAATCTTCGAAATACGTCTCAGTCTCGCGATAACATTCTCATTCAATCTGAATCTCTTTCCCTGGAGCCACCGCTTGAGGTTTCATCATCATCATTAGCACTACAACCGGGATCCGGTCTTGGCCTTATTTAACAAATCTCTCCACCAGTCCCGATTTCGAGCCGATGTCATCCAGTTTTGCACTCTCAGGCTCTGGGCGTCCTGGTCTACGCCATCCCTCCATCGCAGACAAGGTCTACCGTGCTGGCTCCTTCCATGCATCCTGCTACATAGGACTTTCGCTCATCCGAGCTAGGTGTCCCGCTCACCGGAGTCTACCGAGCTTGATTTTTCTTACAACATTAGCTTCAAGGTAGGTCGGGTACAACCCATGGTTGTAGCGTCTCCGGAATCGTCCTCCCTCACATACGGGGCCAACATTTCTCCTTCAGAGTGCCTTTTATTGAGCCGCCATGTCTCGGATCCATACATGAGTACTGGTAAGATAATGGTCTTGTACAGTAGCAACTTGGATGCTCTGGATAAATTTCGGGATTTACAGAGCCTTGATAGACCATAGTAGGCTTTGTTGGATTTAATCAGCCGTTCGCGTATTTCTTCTTCCATATTGTTATCGACTGATACTATTGACCCAAGGTAGTTAAAGGAATGCAGTACTTCAAATTCGTGCTCCACTACCCTGATAGTTTGACCAACGTTAGGTCGATGTCATCTGCGTAGGCAAGGATCTGGCTGGACTTGGTGATAATAGTCCCTCTAGTTGTGACGCCAGAGTCAGGGATTGCTTTCTCCAGCGCCGGATTGAAGAAGAGACAGGCCAGATCGTCCCCTTATCGGAGTCCATTAAAGATGTTTCTTGATTTGGACAGCAATCCCGCTATTTCTACTTGACTAGTTACGTTGGTCATGGTCAATCTACAAAGCGGTATCAATTTGTTTGGAATGCCGAACTCTGTCATGTTATTATATAGTTCTACCCTGGCTATGCTGTCGTAGTCTATAAATAGATGATATAATGGAATCTTAAATTCCTGACATTTTTCCATCGCCTGCCCAAAGGTGAATATCTGATCAATCACTGATTTGTCTGGCATGAAGCAACACTGATATTGACCAATGATGTCTTTAGCGTATGGGGCTATCCGATCTTGTAGGATAGTGGAGAGTATCTTATAGGCGGTACTGAGCAATGTTATACCCCTATAGTTGCTACACACTCTGATATCTCCCTTCTTATGTATGGGACAAATTATTCCACGACGCCAATCATCCGGCATCTCCTCTTGCTCCCATACGTGCACCACGATCTCATGAATTGTGTGATGTAACGCTGTCCCCCCTTGTTTGAATAGCTCAGCTGGTGTGCCATCAGCTCCGCTTTATTTGATTTGAGCTGTCTTTTAGCTTCTAATGTTTCCTCAATGCTTGGTGGCGGCACCATTTGGCCTTGATCTTGCATTGGTGGAGTCTCCAATTCTTCTGTGAGCTGACCATTTAGCAATTCATTGAAGTGTACTTTCCATCGCTCCAGAATGCCTTCAGGATCGTTGACCATATTACCTTCTTTATCCTTGCAGTAAGTGCAGGGTGGTGTGTATCGCGTTACACTGCGGATTATTTGTTACAACGTCCGTGCCTGGTGCGGACCTCACTCTCTACTTTTTTCTATTTCGCAGACAAGGTTCTTTACCCAAGCACTTTTCTTTTGTCTGTGAAGTCTTTTTTCAGTTCTTCTGAGCTCTTTGTATTTCTCCTCGCGTACCCGCGTCCTATGACACTGCTGCATTGCCGGTATGCAGCATCCTTACGTTCAGTCGCTATCTACGACTACTGCCTAAGATGAAGTTGGCAGTACTAACGACAGTATTCTTAAGGCGTGTCCATTTCTCTTCTACGCCCGGCATTCTGGCCACAGGACTTACTCTCCGTCCGAGCTCTTCGAGGACGAGTCCTAGCGCATGGCCAAAGGTGTTACTGGTATTCTCATTGCGTAAGGCAGCCGTGTTGATTCGAACCTGATCCGCGGATGCAATACGTCTCCGTAAGGCAATTCGCGGTCGGAAAAGTGAGCCAACAAGATAGTGATCCGAGTCGACGTTGGCACCTCGGCACGTTCGTACCGTCATCCGGCTCGAGGTGTGGCGGCGATCTATGAACACGTGGTTAATTCGGTTGCGAGTGGCTCTATGGGGTATTTTACGTAGGGTGTACCGACGTACGGCACTGTTTCACTAAAATCCCACTGATAGCTCGATGAAAATTGTTCCAACGGACACTGTTCTCCACACTCAAGTTCGCGAAACGATGCACAACAGAAGAATAAAAATAAATAAAACACAGTAGTTGTCAGTTGACAAGTTCTTTTTATTCGATACCTTAAGCCACTCAGTTGGCAAGTTCTTTTTAGTTAACCACTAGGAAACGGGATCTAATGTATTAATTACGATATTACACACGAATTTCCTTTAAGTTTTTTTCTTAAACGTTTACTTATTTTTGGATTATAGTTCTGCGCACTTTTGATAAATATGTATGTTAAGTTTCTCACTCTACACCGTACGCACACCGACTAATTGAGTATATGAAGAAAACTCCCCGTAAACTTAAATGGCGACAAACGACTCTACTGAGAATGAATCTACGACACACGAAAACTCTCAACTCCCGTGATGAATTATTATTTTGACTCCTCGGGGACTCCAATAAGGTAAGTGCGCACGCTTAGGAATATGAAATCTAACTGGTGTCCATTCGTCTACACACGAAGGAACCGGTCAACTCGAGGCAGTAAATCGTGATTGGATTGAAAACAAGGGGTACATTTTGCATGTATGTGTATGCGCTACATACGATCATCGACGGACGAACATAGCTATATGCGGGCGTCGTTATTGCATCTCATCATAAATGATCATTAGCTGGTAAAAAGGTCTCTGTGATCTACTATCAACAGAAACGCTAATTCCCATGATCAACGACGGGGACGCGGATTGTTTGGGTTCGCCAGCATTAGATAGTCCGGTAGCTGTGTACACAATTGATTTGTGTAATGCTTGCCGGCAGCAGACCCTTCTGGTGTGAAAAACACACCGAAGATCCGCTCGCCCAAGGAGAGGCCATAAATCAACATTTAGTTGATGGACATGCTGTTTCTAGGTCCACGGACGATTGGCGGCCGTTAATAGAAACTTTCGATGTACCATAAACAATCCGGAAGATATGGATGCGACCTTTAGGTTTTGCAAACGAATATAGGATGCGACCGTTGCCAGTTGTTAAAAGTAAACACTTAATGGCCACATCCAATTCGTTGCTTGTTTGCGGTCCATGATCGGTGGAAACCGAACATGCGGGAAATGTTTGCTTTGCGTCGGCCGAAACCTTGTCGACGGTGGCAAACTGGTGAGACTGGGTAGCCGCACGATTAGGGGTGACATGAGCCAACAAAACAAGCACATTGGGATACTCTGTGTTGATTTAGTTTTCATGGCATGACGTGGGTAAGCATAAGAATATAGGGACGTTATGCACTGGGTGCAATGCATGCCTGAGGGCGAAAGTTTTTGATGCCACGGCCCGGTGGTAATCTTTGCTGTGGGCTTAATGTTTTCAGGAGAAAGATACTCTTATGCCGGTGAGATGATTAATGATATTTGCAGTGGAATATGAGGCAAGAGCGATGCGCGGTTCTTCGGGCCCTGAAAAACCCCACAACTCCATCAGGAGACACCCAGGTGGCTTTGTAGATATCTTTACGCGGAAACCTGGTACTTGCAACGACCAAGTTTTTTGATGCTGCCAGTTCGATGACTCGTAGTCTCTTATCATTAGTGTTCTCATCATGCAAACGTGTTGCCTGAAAACCGGCTCCCGGCCTATTTTCGGATTCAAATCACCAAGAAAGATTTTCACATCGTATCTTGGGCAGGCATTGGGCGGACGTTTCATGAGAAAATTCTTAAATCATTTAGCCATTTTCGTTCCCGTGGTCGTCGTCGTGTATCCGGTCCATATCCGAGGCTTGTTAAATTTGCCATAATAATTCGTTTTTTACGGGCAAGGTTATTAGCCCTGCGCCAACCTTTCTCAGAATGTCAGAATGTTACAACAGGGAGCGGTACTTGCTCCTATTCTTTTTCATCACCATCATCATCATCATCGGCACTACAACAGGGATCCGGTCTTGGTCTTATTTAGCAAGTCTCTCCACCGGTATCTGGTCCTTATCCGAGACTTGTTAAATTGTCCATAACAATTTGTTTTTCCGGGCAAGGTTGTTAGCCCTGCGCCAACCTTTCTCAAGATGTCGCTGCATGCATTGGTTCACTACTTGCCGGGTGTCAAAGTAGCTATCTAGGGGTGTCACGTGGAGACTGTATGTCAACTTGGATTGAACAAGGACAAGAATCGGCCTGGCCTTCGCCGGGTTGAAAGCAATCAGTGGCTTTGCCATGTATGTACGCTCCCACCCCCTTACATTTTGTCGTACCATAAATCCTATTATGGTAACTGGTGAGATCTACATTAATTTTAAGATCGCGTCCCTTCACATGGGTTGCGTTATGTTGCTTTATACTTTGTCGTTCTTTAAAACATATCAGTATGACAATTTTTGGAACCTAAATTAATTTTAACACTAAGTCATTACTCTAAGTCGTTTTATAATTTGTCATATTATAATAATATATTATTGCTGCAGTATATAATATTATGGTAACTTGTGGGACATAAGTTAATTGTAAGACTAGATCCTTACTCATAAGTTTCTTTACCTCTTGCTTTATTGAACTATAAACGTAAAACTTTATTAGTTTTAAGATTCGACGATTTTTAATGCTTTCAGTTCTGTGTATATATGGTATAGAACCAAGAAAACAGCACAACATATTATTTTTATCATATTTAACAAGGCAATGGAATATCAATTCCTAGCAAGATCTGACATGGGAAACTAAAAATAAAATGTATTGATTTAATGTGTTTATACGGAACATGCGTCTAACGAGTCGATTTAAAGACTAAAATTCATAATCTTAAATGTTAATATTACAGGAAGTGTGTCATACATCTTTGGAAACTCAAAAATGTCGTGTTGACGATCACGAACTGTTTAATTTGACACCGTCACTAATCAGGCCCCAGATTGACGACATTCATATGAGGTAGCTTCTGTTACAGACGCAACAGTGGGTTTTTCCTAAACATTGGCGTCTCTTTGGTCGCAAACTTTTAGCAATAACATTAGTATCCGGTTATTGGTTATCGGATTCGATATATCATTTGCATACATCATTAAAAATTAAAATGTTTCTTTTGGAAACAGAACTATCCCTGCCATCATGCTACAACATCAGGCAAGTTAACCGGTATTACTTTCCCAACGAATAGGAACATCAATTGGTGGAGTCACACTAAATTCGAATGAAGCTGTTTACACATTTTGCTTTCGGATTCCATTTAGATTGTTACATCGGGTTTTTTGTTGTCCACGTGAAGACACTGAACTACTTAAAATAAGGTAATACAAGATCCTTGACAAGTCACAACTAAAGACATCCTCCCTATGAAGTCATCCCCATAAACTGAATTCACTCCCAGTCCGCGTTTAACATATAAATTACCATCGTCGAACAGTCGAAGACTTGAGACTTGATAACCTTTCAATGAAATTATGCCGCATCTAATGCGGCTGTTTGAAACGACCTTCACCGAGGTAATAACTTAGATGTCAATACCTAGTCACATGTAGATACCTAGTCAGAAGTGGACAAGTAGCTTCAAAATATTTCGACCTGAGAATGTTTGATTAAACCCAAGAACGGAGTTTTTCGCAACGAAATACTGGTCATTGAATGCCAAATATATAAACTACAAAGAGTGTCGATACATAAATTTAAAATATTTCTATTGAAATTGGTTTTTCATAGTCTCTGATGCCGTACAGTTCTATAGAGAGTTTAATCGGCTCAGTCACTTAATAGCACTGGTTCTTTATGATATTCCATCATAAATTTAATTAATGGTGCTCGTGAAATCTGATGAATAATTCCTCCTTCATTTATCGACCAGATACTTAGATTAGGAATGGCTATCCTCAATCAGCCCATTTAATCCAGTTTTCTTTAGGATTAAGTACACAATGTTTAATGGATTATAAATCCAAAACAACGGACTCGTTGGTTAAAATAGTTTTAATGATTCTGAATGGATATTTATAAACTGAATTTTATCGTGGCATTTCTGAAATTAATTGTTTTATTTTATTCACAGGAGAAATTAAATTTTAAAGTTTAATGGTCTAAGAAAAAAAAAACGGGCTAAAAGCCGAATTGCTACGCACTAGATAATTGAAAACTTCCAGTTCCTCACTACAATGGCGAATAAATACAACTAAGCAAATAATAGACAAACGATCAAACTGTAGTATTTTCCGTTGTTTCCCCACACACGTTTCTGTTTCAAAACACTTCGATAATTCCCCAACCTTTTTATAATTCGCACATGTACGAACTATTAACATCCTTATAAATTTAAAAAGTACGAAAAAAATATAAACGTGAATTTCTTTTTATCCATTTATTGAATGATCTTACACACTAATTATACCGTGGCGGTTCTTTAATACATTCCCAAAGAACCGCCCATCCTCTTAAATTAACCACCTTCCAAACCCATAGTACTGTGGGTGTATAATTTGATGTATGTGCCGACGTACGGCACGGATTCCTTATATTCCCAACGATCTTGCTCCGATGAGGATAGTCCACCCAGGAAGACAGGAACAATAGCAAACACACTGAGGTTGATTGATTGTAAAAATGTTTTTGTTTTATTTGATTTTGTTGTGCCATCGCGGCTGAGTTTTTAATTAACATTTTGATAAGTAGAACGTTCTTGGGCACTCGAGGTGCGTCGGCCTGTTACACGAACAACAGCTAAAGACACATTTTTATCGCAATATAAATACAATTTAAATCACTATAACTTTACACTTCTTCTGTTTCGTTAGAGGGTCTCCGATTTCCGACTGTTCATTTAGTTATATTAGGGAATCTTCGCGGACGAGCGTGTGCATAAGTATGCACACGCGGCGATGGTTAGCGTAACGACCTCCTCCTGTGAATCTTCTTAATCGACTGCCTTGAAAAGGGAAGAAATTGGATACAACCAAAAGATAACATACATCTGCTCTCTCATTGCCACGTCCTTCGATGTGTGGTAGGTTACATCGGTAATCTGATGATCGAAGAGAGCGGGACAATAAGAGAACAGAAACACGATGTACGATTATCCTAGGGGTGGATTTGGTTGCATGTGCATGAATCAATGTAGTTCTGAGCGGAACCCGTTGACCTGATTCGGTAGTATGGTGAGTTCAGTGTACATTGATCCATACGAAGACAGAACTGAGAAAGAGAGGGGAATTGAGCTGATGATATTCACCTGCAAAAAGAGAACATTGATCCCCAGCGAATGAAGTGTCTGGAGAAAAACCGAAGTAACGCTAGGGAAATATTATCACGTGATTCAATCGAATGTGCTGATAAATTTCCCAAGCGGATCCGCAATGATACGACAACTTTGTCCGGCTGGATCTGGTTGTCGCTAATCTACATGGACACGAGTTGCCGTATGGCAAAAAAGGTAAGCTAAACTCATTTATGCATTGTCTGCGTGGTACAATGAGTTTAGCTATGTGTCCTTGGTGGAAACATGCTTTGCAGGTGAACAGGTAAGTAGGGGGGAATGGGGTTGATTTGACGCGCTGAAAGGCGGTCGAAATTAGGTAGGAAATGTTCGTTGGAATTGTGGGTTGTTTCTCATGTAGAATAGAGAAACCCCCCACAGTACTCCCCCGCCAGTGACGTAGTCACGAAATAATGGTAGGGCGGAAGGAGTGGTTTGATGGGTGTCGAAAGGAAGTGAGGTTGGTGATGGATTGAAAGGATGGCTAGACGCTTGAACGATAAGGTAGGTCTTCTCGCTTCGGAAGGCGCGGTGGTGAGGTATTGGAACTGTCCTGAGTGACGAGTTCTTTGCTCGGTGGGCCTGGGTCGATACAAGGAGTGGACACGTTGTTACCGCGTTGATGCCACATGGGCAAGGGGTATGCGGCGTGGTCCACTGACCTGTTATGGGTCATTTGGACTAACAGGTTTGTCGTCCGAATAGGTCAGGGCCTATTGGGATGGAAGAGGTTCGAGCCAGGGTTCATCGCATCCGCGGGAGTCCCTAGAAAGAAGAATTCTTGCGTGGGAGTAATGGTGGTAGAGGCGGGCGTCCTGACTATTGTTTGCTACTCGGAGTAGCGGGTGGATAGCAAGGAGCCGGCCTGGGGAGTCGGGTATCCTACTGGTTGTTTGCTACACGTAGTAGCTATGGTTCAGTGAGGAGCCGAAGTTGTGAAAGGGCGTGAAGCCGAAAGGATTGAATGGGGGCGTCGTGTGCCAGTATGCCACTACGGGCCAGTAGGTCGAACTCTGTCGAATGGTTTGGTCGGTGTCGAACGATGTCGACAGGGTTGCGTAGGGTTGAGGGACGGCGAGCTGGGTTACGTGGAGTCAGCTGGTGGGCGTCGTTGTGCCGAGGTTGAGAGAGAAGTCGGTTTGAAAGAGAGGGCGGAGTCTGAGGAGTGTTGCGTGAAGTTGGGCGGAGGAGAAGGGTGTCGGGTTAATGGAGTGAGATTGAGCCGATGTCGAGGAGGTGTGTTAATGCGGTGTTGTGCGTGGGTGTGTGCCCGGAAGGGGCTTACAATGGTTTATAATATGATTATTTACAGTCAGTTATTTTCTAGGGATTATATGCTTAATTACATACAATATCTTATTTATTAATTACACTTTTTCTTAAATATAATAATAATAATGCAAAAAAATATTTTCTTTGATTATGAAATAAAATTAAGTAATGTTCACAGATTCAATTAAAACTAAATGTGTTAAAAAGTAAAAAAAACCGTCTTCATTGACGTTGTTAGTGAACAATTTATGTTGTATTGTACATCTAGTGTAAAGAGAACGTTTACTTGTATATACGGTATTCGTTATTGTTTATGTGTATATAGAAACCTTAAACTTATAGATTTCACATAGATTTCCCAACGTATATGTATATTTGTTTGTTTCTTTCATTGTTGGAAATTTTTTGCTTATGTTGGTTTTGATATGAAAATAATTTATATATCGTTTAAAACTAGAAACAGTTTTATATGTATGTATATACACATCATTGCTGTAGTAAGATTTCTTATGTTAAGGTTTTTATGCATTAAGTTTTATATCTGCTTCTAGAATAGCAGTAGTATCTCAATTTTTCTATCAGTTATAATTTCAGTTTCATAGATTTTAAAGCCTATTCTTAGGATTTGCTGTTTCTGATCGAAACTTCTTAAATACGAAATTTCCATAAATCAAATGTTTTACAAGAAATTCATTACGTACTTAAATCGAATAGTAGAGATACTTATTCTTAAATTGTAAAAAGAAGATTCAATGAATTAAAAATAATAATAATGATAATAATAATAAACAAGCACTGCTTTTGGCTTTAAAATTATGCACAAGAGTTTCATGATCTTTCGTCATGCATTGTTACTTAGGTTTACACATTCTGCTTAATTCTATGCTATAATTCTAATTCCTTACTACGACAAATTTGATATAAGCAGAGGAATGATAATTAAAGATACTCCGTATTCACATACAAAAACACATTAAAGTAAAAACTTAAAGCTAAATCTAGGGAAAAAAATGTTTAAACTACTGTACTACATTATTTGCATTGGTGTTTTTTGTTTTTCATTTATTTATAATTTTTTTCAATCTGGGTCTCGATCAGGGCTATTCCCTAAAAATTTACTCGCCTGTGTCGTTGATATTGGTGATGGCGCAGATGATGAAGATGCAGATGCTGTCCCTGATGGGGTGATACTTCTCGCTTAATCCTCATCTTTGAAAATTTTCACTTTTATGAGTCACGACGATGTATCTGTTGCTTGATTCTGCCACGCCACTTTGTATATTCTCGTTTTTTCTCTTTTAATGTCTTTTTTTACAATTATTTTCCACTTTAATTTTTTTTTTTTGAAATTGTTTTAGTTGATTTTGATTTATCCTGATTTTTGTTGAAATTTGTTCACTATGATTTTTATTGTTTTTGAAATTTAGTTTTGTTTTTGAAATGTTATTGCTTAATTTTGTTTAAATTTCTTGATTGTCTTTTTTTATAACTGATTTTGTTTAATTTTGAATGAAGTTTTGTTGATTTTTTGTTAATTATTTTTGTTGAACGATTGTTTAACTTTTTACTTTAGTTGAATTTTGTTTAATGTTTTGTCACTGCGCTCCGTTAAAGTTTTTGTTTTTATTTGAACGTTTTTGTTGAAGGTTGCGTGCTGTTTTTTCGGGTTCACCACTGTGGGGGTATAAGTTGATGTGCCTGATACGACACGGATTCCTTATATTCCCAACGATCTTGCTCCGATGAGGATAGTCCACCCAGGAAGACAGGAACAATAGCAAACACACTGAGGTTGATTGATTGTAAAAATGTTTTTGTTTTATTTGATTTTGTTGTGCCATCGCGGCTGAGTTTTTAATTAACATTTTGATAAGTAGAACGTTCTTGGGCACTCGAGGTGCGTCGGCCTGTTACACGAACAACAGCTAAAGACACATTTTTATCGCAATATAAATACAATTTAAATCACTATAACTTTACACTTCTTCTGTTTCGTTAGAGGGTCTCCGATTTCCGACTGTTCATTTAGTTATATTAGGGAATCTTCGCGGACGAGCGTGTGCATAAGTATGCACACGCGGCGATGGTTAGCGTAACGACCTCCTCCTGTGAATCTTCTTAATCGACTGCCTTGAAAAGGGAAGAAATTGGATACAACCAAAAGATAACATACATCTGCTCTCTCATTGCCACGTCCTTCGATGTGTGGTAGGTTACATCGGTAATCTGATGATCGAAGAGAGCGGGACAATAAGAGAACAGAAACACGATGTACGATTATCCTAGGGGTGGATTTGGTTGCATGTGCATGAATCAATGTAGTTCTGAGCGGAACCCGTTGACCTGATTCGGTAGTATGGTGAGTTCAGTGTACATTGATCCATACGAAGACAGAACTGAGAAAGAGAGGGGAATTGAGCTGATGATATTCACCTGCAAAAAGAGAACATTGATCCCCAGCGAATGAAGTGTCTGGAGAAAAACCGAAGTAACGCTAGGGAAATATTATCACGTGATTCAATCGAATGTGCTGATAAATTTCCCAAGCGGATCCGCAATGATACGACAACTTTGTCCGGCTGGATCTGGTTGTCGCTAATCTACATGGACACGAGTTGCCGTATGGCAAAAAAGGTAAGCTAAACTCATTTATGCATTGTCTGCGTGGTACAATGAGTTTAGCTATGTGTCCTTGGTGGAAACATGCTTTGCAGGTGAACAGGTAAGTAGGGGGGAATGGGGTTGATTTGACGCGCTGAAAGGCGGTCGAAATTAGGTAGGAAATGTTCGTTGGAATTGTGGGTTGTTTCTCATGTAGAATAGAGAAACCCCCCACAGTACTTACCTGCAATTTTGGGCAGCGTAAGCTTCCCTGCAGCATCACACCTGAAAGTTAAACGTTATCAAACATGCGCATCAAACAAATTATTCCATTAATTCATACATGGACCGTGCCAGACAATCGGCTCAGCTTGTCAGCAATTATAAAAGATAAATACTCGCTGGCCAGCGTAATTGTTGACCAAGCTGTAGCCGGTATTCTTGCTACGGTGCATGAGTGGATATTGCCCCGATCCCAAGGTTCGCAACACTTGCGACCAATTTCCCTTATCGGTTATCTACCGATCATGGGATTTGGGCTCTAATATGATTGACGTTAGACAATCATACCCCATATCATGCCTAACGATGCTCCGGCTTGTTAAATAAACAAACACGATGTGCATATCATCGTGACCCTTAAAATAGCGTTCTTGTGTATCTTAAAGCAAAAACCTATTTCGTTCTCAGACGCACATCCTCAAAGATTTATCGCCCTCGAAATAGCGTTTCTGTTTATTTAAGACAACCTATTTCTTCCTTCGGCGATTTTTCGCCATCGCTTATCTCAACGACGCCTGCAGCCCCTAATACCAATTCCCTTTCATCGGTTATCAACCCTCACCATCATATATGATTTTCCGCCTTGTGCACCAGTACATTGACCTGAAGGGATATAGGAAGAATCCATCTTTATGGCGGCTGGTGGAGGTTGATCTCGACGAACTTCAGCGAGTCAGATATTAACCGCCCAACCGCACACACGTGCCCAGGACGTTGCGTTGTCGGAGTCACTAGAGTGGATTACGTTAAGTATTCGATCCTCGTGTAGATACACCCGTTCCAGATGTCTGTATTTTGAAAATCGTTTTTCTTCCGAAATTAGTGTCCCCGTTGCTATTGCTGCCACGTCGCTTGACGCAATAAATAATTAAATGCAAATAATGTAAAATTAAATTGTAATCCCCGCGACTGTTAATTTTGTATCGAGATCTCGCTTTGTATCGTGACCGGAAGGATTGTGAACTTATCTTATAAATAACACAAGAAGAATTTGACTCCGTGGATTATGGAATTTAATGACATTGTGTTAACTAGCAAAGGTCCACGTCAACAGTGTGTATTGCGAAACTTGTTCCTTCAATTAACCTTTTAACTGGTAAACAATTCAATGTGTAATAGAAACCGATTACAACCAGTGGATTCAATAGAAATAACTTTTTACGGCCGAACTATTATACTTGTGTTTCGTTTTCTAATTCGTTTGTCTTCTCTTGGTGGTCGATCACTTTGCGTAATATCGGTGGTGTTTCTGTTGAACCCGCATCCGTGTTGATGTCAAATAGAAACTACCCACAATACTATCAACATTTATCAATATACCATAGTCTCCTGCGTAATCTACACACTTTTGCCACCGATTTGGAAGCTTTAATTTCCCTTGTTCGTGGAAAGATTTAGGGCGATTCGTTAGCCAACTGCAAATGTGCTCCTCGACTTTTTCGTTACTTTCGAATTTTTTTCCTCCAAGCGATTCCTTCAAGGGTGCGAACAATAGTCACTAGGGGACAAGTCTGGGCTATAAGGAGCGTGTTCGAGGATTTCCCAACCCATTTCTTTCAATGTATCCCTTGCCAAGGACGCGCTGTGAGGCCTGGTGTTGTCAGGAAGAAGAATGACACCTCGAATGGGCAGCTCGTTTTTTGTTTCGATAGCTGATACCCACTTCTGATGAGATTTCTCCAACAGTTAAACGGCGATCACTTTCAGTAAGCTCTCGAACGGTTCGGATGTTGTCATCTGTACGACTTGTCATTGGGCGTCGATCATGACTTTCGTTTTCGATACGTTCTCGCCCACTTTTAAATTCTCTGGCCACGTATACACCCGATTCTGAGACAGTGTATTGTGGCGTATCTACCAACGCCACTGCTACCTTTTCAATCTACCTCAAAATCTTCCCTCCTAAAGCTCCATTAATTTCATAATTTTACCATGCAAGCGCAATAACTTCCCCAAGCATTCTCCCACCGATTTCATTACCTTTCGGTTATGCAAATAGCATCCAACATCAAGCATCTGCCCATCAAGGACATTCACGCAATTAACGCGATATATAAATTTCCCTAAAAGAAATTCGGTACGCCAGTACCGCATACATCAATGCATCTCAGCATTGTTCTAAAAGGAAAACATTTCGGTTGCCATACTAGATAACCGAAGTGGATTATAAAAACAATCAGCAGAACCCCTGTCTGCCTGCATTTACTGTCCCACACGTGCGCAACAGATTTTCATGTTGCACCAGTACTCACGGCGGCTTTTATGCAATCTTCAAAGCACCGGCGCAATTCGCGCCTAGCTGCCAAGAGCCGAATTCAATGCCAGTGTAAATACTCACACTGGAATTCGACCCATGACTCCCTAGGATTGCAATACACAATTAACATGGTTGTAAACACAACCATCATTGTGTAATTATCCCAAATGTATCCTAATCCCTAACGTAGTATTTGGACAACTGCAAATATTTATCCCGAAGATGCTTTTTCAGGAATTTTCATTCCCACGGTTCGACCACCCATGAGCTCGCATCACGAGCCAACAAGGTGATCCGCGCGCAAAGTAGTTCAGTCGATGAAAGTGTTGCAAAGGAGTCGAGTCTCCTGGAGTCCATTATTACCGTGAACAACAAACTAGGCTGCGGCATTCTTTGCACAAGTCCCCTAACTCCAAAATTATATTTCACTAGTGATAAGAAAGTCTACAACTGTGTTCATGATCGAAACAATTTATTTTCTGTAATAGTGCAGTTCCTAATTTACATAAAACAAATTAAGTACCGGTAATAAAGTTAATCTCAGAGAGAGCTTGTGTGTTTTACTTCTTGTGGACGGTCCGTCGCGGAGTTTTGTTTCCTTGGAGGACAGTGTTCGGCGGAACTATCGTTAGGAAATCTTGGTGAACCTTGCCAAGGCCGGCATATAACCAAGAGAAATACCAGTGAAATACCCACAATTGGTGACCCCGACGTGATTAAACACAATTTTCTGATTCGGAGTCGGATCAAAACCGTGTCCTAAAAAAATGTTTAAAGAACAGTGACTATTCGGTGCCGCGACTGTGACAGTGACAATCTTCCCGAATCGAGTGCTTCCGGAAACGCAGTGGCAGTAAGCAATTGTGGCGGCAATTGCCGAAGATCAATATAACATTCACCGGAAACAGGAACAACAGGAGCAACTACCCAACACTACACCAGCACCAGGAGCATCCGATCAATAACACCAGGGATTTAAGCAGGTATCCTTTCTTTCTGTTTTTAAATTATTCCCTTGGTAAAACAACTGTATTTTAACGTACATTTCCTTTTTGTCAAAGTTTTATTATGTGTTTAACTGATTGTTTTGGAGATATTAAATAAAGTTTATAATAATTCTAAATTAAGTGAGACAAAAAAAGAAAAAAAAAATCAATAACATTGTAGCTGTAAAACGTTTGTTTCCTTTTTACTTTCGTGGCTGATTGGCAAAGATACTTATATGTGTAATTAGATTAAACGATGCCTGGCAAGGATTTCAAATTTTAATACAGATATCTTGGGTAGGAAAATGTATTATTAGCCTGGAGTTGACGAAATGTTGTCTGCAGTTATTTAAATAAATAAGCAACAAAACATCAGCCTATACAAATAAAATTAAGACAATTTGTGCCTTTTTTATTATTAACAACACGAATAAAATAACTCCAAACGAAATAATAGAGTATCTGAAATAAATGCTAAGTGAAAAACAAAACAACAAAGTAAACACGAAATTATTTACCAACATCTTCATTAATTGTACTTCCGATTTAATATTTTCCTTTTTTCGACCAGTTGCTAATTGAGAACAATTCATAAAAATCATTCTTCCATTTGATCGCCTTATTATGATTATTTTTACTTGAACGCAACTGCCTACTTTGACTCCATTAGCATTACTTAGAAGCATTTAATAATATTCCATGTCAGTTTTTGTTTTTTGTTATAACTTTATATTTTAAACATAATTTTTTTGTCATCATTTTATTGTATCCTTAAAATTTTTGCAAACAAGTATATGTATCTAATTTCTTCACATGATATTGACAACAAAATTAAATTTGTTTAAATAAAAGCCTGTGTTACAAATTAGAAAAGAAGAAATATATTTATATCCTTAAACAGCACGAGATAAAGGCAAAATAAAATAAATTTTGTAAGCCCCTTCAGGGTATTAAGTAGCGCACAACCTTTCTCAGCACGCACACGACTCAGCTCAACTTCTCGCAACTTCTTTTCGACACTTTTCAACCCCTTCGACTTATTTTTAGCCTCATCCGCCTCTTTTCAACACCACTCGACTGCAACCGACTCCACCAACTCTTTCAAGCTCGACTCGATTCAGCCGTCCGGACCACTTCACTCCGTGGTTTCTTTTCAGTCAGGCCGGATTGGACTAGCGCGAATACTCCGCCGTCCCAGTTTAGCTTCCAATTGGCCCCGAAAACTGTACTGCACCACCCCGGACGTTAGTCTAAATTGTTCCTAGTGTCACAGCCTTTGTTTCAGTTTAGGCAAGGTAGTAAATCCTTTACTTACCCAACTCCATCGACTCCCGTGACATCATTGTTCACGCACGCGCACCCTACCTTCAGTTTCCTGACGTTGTTGTCTACGACGATTTACTCTGCCCGCTCCCCACCAAGCAATTAAATTCCTTCGCTTCTCTTCCTCTTATTCCGTTAAACACCCACTCTTTCCAAATAGAAAAAATGGCCCACTCTACTAGGTCTAAGGCAGCTCAGCAAGAGCAGACCCAGCCGTGCTCGGATGATCAAGCGTTCGTAGACGCTTCCAGCATCGAGCACACCTCGCATTCCCATAGCATACACTTGCCTCCTTTCGACGAGAAGGACCCAGAGCTATGGTTCGCCGTAGCCGAACGCTTCTTCAGGGTTGCCGACATGCACGATGAGGAAGTCCGAGCAGTAGAATTGTTGCGAGTGCTAAACCACACGCAATGGACGCATGTTGCTCACATAATTAGGTCAACAGAACCAAATCCCTACAGCAACATGCAAGAGACGCTCCTAAATGCCCTGGACGAGCCCAGGAGCAGCAGACAGCAGCGTTTGGCAAGCGAAACAAATGTTACTGGAATGAGACCGTCCAATTTTCTGACACATTTACGCTCAATAGCTGGAACCAAGATTTCGGACGACATAATTAGGCCTCATTTCCTGAGGTGCCTCCCGCAATATGCTCGCGCGGCATTAATAGTACAACCCAACCAGAGTTTGGGTCATTTGGCGAAACTAGCCGACACAATTATGGAAAGCTCAGACCCACCGTCTGAACCCCCAGCATACCAGGTCACGGCGATTAATCGACACGCCGTTTCACCTACACGGCATCAATCCTTATTACTAACAGCACCCCGGACTTCTCCAGTAACGCCTTTTACACAAGCCACACCAAGAGAGGTAACACAAGCTACGATTTCCTCCCGTGAGGAATTTCAACCGCGCACCCAGCAAACAAAACTCTCGAGATTCGAGCGAGACCTGAACCAACTGCGGGCCCAAATGCGAAATGTCGAGCGCGCAATCCAAAACCGTTCTAATAACCAACGGCCACAAACGAGGAACCCCCAATGGCAGTTTAACACGCCCAGAGGAGCACCAATCACAAACGAAAACGCACCAGACAACAGGCAAAACACGCCTAGTGGCGCTCTAACACAGGCCCGGTGCATATACCACAGACGTTTCGGTGCAAACGCCAGAAATTGTAGGCAACCTTGCAGCTGGACGCGGCCAGCCCCCGCGCAGAACCTCGTTCGAGTGCGAACGGCCGGCACCCCTATTATAAGTCGCTTAACAATCAGGGACTCTAGATCGAATATTAATTTCACCGTCGACACTGGCGCCGACATTTCCGTCATCCCTAGATCTTTCGCCCCGCGCAACCGAGTGCCGGGCCACCTACAGTTGTTCGCTGCGAACAACTCCCCCATAGCCACTTACGGGCGGAAAAATTTTAAACTCGATCTGGGTCTCCCACGCCCTATCTCCTGGCACTTCGTGATAGCCGATGTCAGCGAGCCCCTAATAGGATCTGACCTATTAGGAAAACACAACCTGTTGGTAGACACTGCCAACAAGAGATTAGTTAGTCACAACGTCTCAACCCGTCTCTCCCCGCAAGCAGCTATAGGGGCGAACGACCCACCCGAGGACTCTACTGACCCAATCCCCGCGCTGTTGGAAGAATTTCGCAATTCAACAGTTCCCCTCTCCAACCAGCAACAACACAGATCCGGCGTGTTTCACCACATAGAAACACGAGGCCCACCGGTGAGCCAGCGCCCACGTCGCCTGGCCCCCGAAAAATTGCGAGCAGCCCGCGCCGAATTCGAATATATGCTCGAGCGAGGCATCTGTCAACCCTCGGTCAGCCCATGGGCAAGTCCACTTCACCTCGTCAAAAAACGCAACGGTGAATGGCGACCATGCGGTGATTATAGACAGCTGAACGCAGCAACAGTTCCCGACAGGTACCCAATAGCCCATCTTTACGACTATTCGTACAAGTTGCGCGGTTGTACAGTTTTCTCAACTCTTGACCTCACCAGGGCATACCACCAGATTCCGGTGGCACTTGAAGACGTACCCAAAACCGCCGTCATTACCCCCTTCGGACTCTTCGAATTCAAGGTGATGACGTTTGGCCTCAGGAATGCAGCTCAGACATTCCAGAGGTATATCGATTCGGCACTACGCGGCCTGGATTTCTGTTACGCGTATATTGACGATATACTAATAGCATCTCGGAACCTTGCGGAGCATCACCAACACCTCAGACAGGTCCTTGAACGCCTCAGACAATTTGGCCTAGTAATAAACCCAGAAAAATGCCAATTCGCCAAAGAGCAAGTTACCTACCTTGGTTACCATATCAACAGCCAAGGTATCCGCCCGCTTCCAGACAGAGTAGAAGCACTAACCCAATTTCCCCGTCCCTCCAACGTTCGCGAGCTGCGCCGTTTCCTGGGTATGCTAAACTTTTACCGACCCACACTACGAAACGGCGCACACATTCAGGCCCCTTTAAATGAGTACTTAAAGGGGGCAAAGAAGAACGACAAGCGCCCAATCGCCTGGACGGAAGCTGCAGACAACGCATTCCGTCAATCCAAGGCACAGCTGGCAAATGCTACCCTACTCCGCTACCCCGCAGAGGGCGCACCATTGGCCATCCAATGCGACGCGTCAGACACGGCCATGGGAGCAGTATTGGAGCAAGAATGCAACTGAAACTGGGAACCGCTCGGTTTCTTCTCAAGGAAACTTAATACGGCCGAGCGGAAATATAGCACGTACGACCGGGAGTTACTCGCTATGTACAGCGCCGTAAAGTATTTCCGGCACATGGTAGAAGGTCGCCCCCTAGTAATCAGAACGGATCACAAGCCACTGATCTACGCATTCCGGAAGAGGTCCGGGAATGCATCCCCACGCCAGGAACGGCAGCTCGACCTGATAGGTCAATACACCACTGAGATCAAACACATCTCAGGGGAACAGAATGTTATCGCGGACGCCTTATCCCGCATCGATACCATTCAGCTACGCGCCGCCATCGCCGACGCCGACCTAGCTCAAGCACAGCAGAATGACAACCAGCTCGAGTCTCTTCTCAAAGCAGAGACAGCACTTCAGCTGCGCAAGTTCCCACTCGAGCAATCCACAGACGAGATATGGTGTGATATCTCCACGGGAACAGTCAGGCCCTATATTCCCGGAGAGCTGCGAAGGAGCGTATTCGAGACCTTTCACGGTCCTGCTCACCCCAGCGGACGTGCAACCGCTGCAGCCATTCGACGTAAGTTCGTATGGCCTCGTATGAATAAAGACCTCACGAGTTGGGCTCGTGCCTGCCTTAAATGCCAGCGCTGCAAAATTAGCCGACACAACGTGTTGGAGCCAGCGCAATTCAAACTCCCCGAGGCTCGATTTACACACGTCCACATAGATATTGTGGGCCCCTTAACACCCTCGAGAGGATTCTCCTACATCCTCACCATGATTGACCGTTTTACTCGGTGGCCAGAAGCAACGCCACTACGGGTAGTCACCGCCGAGAGTGTCGCCAGAGCGTTTTACTCGACTTGGGTTACACGTTTTGGCGTACCAGCAACGTTAACATCAGACCGAGGTCCACAGTTCGAGGCCACGATCTTCAAGCAGCTTACTGACTTATTGGGCTGTCAAAGAAGTCGTACGACCGCATACCACCCTTCATCCAACGGGATGATAGAGCGTTGGCACAGGTCGCTAAAAGCCTCCCTAATGTGTCATAACGACACGCAATGGTTCGACGCCCTCCCCACTGTCCTTCTAGGATTGAGGACAAGTATCAAGGAGGATCTGGGCGCATCCGCTGCAGAACTGACCTACGGCACCAACCTAGTGTTGCCAGGCGAACTATTTGTGGACAATGAAGCTCCACACGACCAACTACAAAGCGTAGGCTACCTCCGCGACCTGATGCGGAAGATCAGGGCAAAACCCGTAGCCCGACATGGCACCAAAAGAGTGTTTATCCACCCTGAGTTGCATAGCTGCACGCACGTCTTCGTCAGGGTGGACAAAGTTAAGAAACCACTCGATCCCCCCTACGAAGGGCCATATAAGATTCTAAAACGAATCAGCGATCGAGTGTACGAAGTGGAGATCCAAGGCAGATCAACCACAGTCAGCGTAGAAAGATTGAAACCGTGTTTCTCGGAGGCCAACCTCCCAAAGGCCACCACAAACCCCGATGCTACAGAGGAGCTACCCTCACCTTCTACGGCAGGAATACCAAACAGAAATAGCGGCCCCCTCACGCGAAGCCGCACCCGAGCGCCACCACAAGGCGCATGTACGGCCAACCTCACTTAACTACAGCCTTCTGAGTACTACTTCGCCCTACCAACAATATCGTGACTATGTCACTGGGGGGGGAGTACTGTGGCGTATCTACCAACGCCACTGCTACCTTTTCAATCTACCTCAAAATCTTCCCTCCTAAAGCTCCATTAATTTCATAATTTTACCATGCAAGCGCAATAACTTCCCCAAGCATTCTCCCACCGATTTCATTACCTTTCGGTTATGCAAATAGCATCCAACATCAAGCATCTGCCCATCAAGGACATTCACGCAATTAACGCGATATATAAATTTCCCTAAAAGAAATTCGGTACGCCAGTACCGCATACATCAATGCATCTCAGCATTGTTCTAAAAGGAAAACATTTCGGTTGCCATACTAGATAACCGAAGTGGATTATAAAAACAATCAGCAGAACCCCTGTCTGCCTGCATTTACTGTCCCACACGTGCGCAACAGATTTTCATGTTGCACCAGTACTCACGGCGGCTTTTATGCAATCTTCAAAGCACCGGCGCAATTCGCGCCTAGCTGCCAAGAGCCGAATTCAATGCCAGTGTAAATACTCACACTGGAATTCGACCCATGACTCCCTAGGATTGCAATACACAATTAACATGGTTGTAAACACAACCATCATTGTGTAATTATCCCAAATGTATCCTAATCCCTAACGTAGTATTTGGACAACTGCAAATATTTATCCCGAAGATGCTTTTTCAGGAATTTTCATTCCCACGGTTCGACCACCCATGAGCTCGCATCACGAGCCAACAAGGTGATCCGCGCGCAAAGTAGTTCAGTCGATGAAAGTGTTGCAAAGGAGTCGAGTCTCCTGGAGTCCATTATTACCGTGAACAACAAACTAGGCTGCGGCATTCTTTGCACAAGTCCCCTAACTCCAAAATTATATTTCACTAGTGATAAGAAAGTCTACAACTGTGTTCATGATCGAAACGATTTATTTTCTGTAATAGTGCAGTTCCTAATTTACATAAAACAAATTAAGTACCGGTAATAAAGTTAATCTCAGAGAGAGCTTGTGTGTTTTACTTCTTGTGGACGGTCCGTCGCGGAGTTTTGTTTCCTTGGAGGACAGTGTTCGGCGGAACTATCGTTAGGAAATCTTGGTGAACCTTGCCAAGGCCGGCATATAACCAAGAGAAATACCAGTGAAATACCCACAGTATCATCATACTTTCCGAGGGTTTAACGCCTTCATTTGTTAAAAATTTAATAATAATCCGTTGCGCAACAGACGTATGTACTCTTGCTCGCTCATGGCTGTACTGAGTACAAAGTCCAGCGCATCAACTAGCCAAGCCGGTTCCCCTACTCTTCATAAACCAAACAACAGCCACGCACAAGATTATCTAGATCGCAACCTGTTGCTAAGCAAAAAATTAAAATTACAGTTTATATTTTATTCGCCCTCGTATATATTAAACGGGGAGAGTGAAATAATAACGAATGAAGGCATAGTTAGCAAAAAATGAGTTATAAATTGCTTGCCTACCTACAGTTGAATTCGATAAAGAGTTTTGTTGGAAAATTGTAGAGAGATTCTTCATCCTTCATACAAAACAAAAGCTCAACATGGCTAATTGTGGTCAGGTGTGAAAATCTCGTATAGTTTTTGTTAAGCAGTAACTCTCTCACCACCTTTCGCCTGAGGGGGTTCTTTAAACATACGCAAGAACCACCCACGATTCCATCCCAACTCCCTTTGCAAAGCCTGCAAGCATTCCCTTCATCAAGGACATCTAATGCACCTAATCATCATCATCATCGGCACTACAACCGGGAACCGGTCTTGGCCTTAGGCTTGTTAAATTCTCCATAATGATTTGTTTTTTCCGGGCAAGGGCATTAGCCCTGCGCCAGAGGCTCCCCGGCGGGGAATCGAACCCCGGTCTCCCGCATGACAGGCGGGTATACTAACCACTATACTATCGAGGAGCCCAAATAATGCACCTAATGCATTACCTAAAATTTCCTGTAAAGAATTCATTACCATTCATGCATCCACTGCACCTTCAAAATTCCCTGAAAAGAATTCCTTACAGGCAAAGCATCATCTTTAATTAGGAAACTTATCGGCGCCCCTGTTAGCCAGCGTTTCCTACCACCACGTGCATATCACATATTCCTGGCAATTCCATGGCCTCGGCAGCCTTTTGTCCAAGCGACAAAAGCAATGCACGAATTCTTCAGCATATAAACAATTCATACAAAAAATTCGATCCTTTACGTACAGCAAGATACAGTACACAATCCATTGTGTATCTTAATTGCTCTTAATTGCGATGCAGACTATTTGTACAGCTGCATCCATGACTACCCGATGTTCTTTGTTCTATCCTCCTTTTCAGTTTCATTTCCCATGACCTTCGTGCACGAGTAAACAGTGGATAATTAGCACACTAGCTAAGATCGACCCGGAGAGATCCTCTCCAACTCTCCACCACACCGCCACAAAGATAGACTTCACGTTTCTCTCAAAGAAAAGAAAACTCACCCTTAGCTGAGAGATTATTCACGGGGAGTCGGATTTTAACCACCAGCAAGCGCACATCGCTGAGTTGGTTACCATACCACACCCCAAAGTCGAAATGTAACCACCGTCGGAGTCAAAGTCGGAAACTTGTAGTTCTTGGCCCGGTGTAATCGTTTATGTCAGCGGGCAGTGAATGTGATCTTAATTAAGAAATAGAATAAAACTCACTAGAGTACATCAAATAGAACTATTAATAAATCAATGAACATTATCGTGAATATACCAATGTTAACAAATAGTGTACATCAAAACAAGGATCCCATGTAGATTGAAATAAAACTGTTTTCTATAAATCAAAAAGTGTAGATTTCCAAAATCAAAAGACAAATCAAATAACATAAAAGTAACCCTGTGAAACAATAAAATATTTACAAACAATTCCTGCGTTTATTTGTGTTGGTTCTGTGTCCGCCCCGTATTTTGGAACTTTGGTTTTTGGTGAGCAATTTTTGGGTGTAACATAGTGGATCCGCCCCGTGCCGGCACATAACTAAGATTTATAGCCCACTTTCGCCTTTTTTTCCTTTTTCCACACTTTTTGTTTTTCATCAACTGTCGTTTTTAAAACAACTAACAACCACAACGGTGCGATACCATCGGCTAATTTTTTATATCCACCGTTATCTCAACGAGAAAACAACGGCGATCATTGATCTCGAGTTTTTCGGGGATATTATCCCCGATGGAATAACTTGGCACACGACCTACCGGCTGCGCCAAAGGGTGTTGGGAGAGTTACTATGTTACAAACCTCTCCTCTCACGAAGATGCGTGTCATTCTTGGAAGAGGAATGACACACCAAAGATTGAACCAATGGCATCGCATCGAGCGTTACATTTTTTGCTGGCAAGCCATTGTTGTTGCTGCTTCTGACGGTGGGTTGTTTGTAAATTTAAAGAAAATACAAATTAGAGGAAAGAAAAAAACAACGTCTTTTTCTTTTGTACGTTCTCTTCCCTGCCCATCATAACGTATTAGACGGGTATTGAACTACCTCCGTCTTTTTCCCTATTTTGGTGGTGGAGTGTACCATGCATCTACGACCTTTTGAATAACAGTAGACAGTCTGAACCGCCTAAACGACCCGGCTAAATATCTTCTTCACAATAGTGAAGTGGTTTTCACTATTCTAGGTGCGACTGGCGTAGGCAATAGGCGGGTCGTTGCCTATTTCGCCTTGAGATAACACGGCTCTGAGTGCAGTAGTAGAAAGCAGTAATGTATGATATGCTTACGAACGTGAAGTTTTAGCCACGAGAAATTAAATTCTGGTTTGGAACAGAGCCCATATTGCAGCAGAAGCTGATAAGCAATATCATTTCGTATGTATGTGGCTATTCCACGATGTGGAAAGAACAGAGGCACTAAGTTATATCCAGGTAGATTAAGATCGGAAATATCTGTATTAGTAATTACCTAGGTTTCACGAAGTGCAAGGATAGTTGGTTTCTGGTTAGAAACGTGGGCAGACATCGAAGATAAATTGCATCTCAAGCCGCGAATGTTACACAAATCAACGCGAAGTTCCGGCTCCATTGAGATGGCCTTACATATACAACGAATACCGCTTGGGAAAAGGATGCAAGTCGGGACCAGCAATAGATAAGCGAAAGCAACCACTACAGGTATTATGCCGTTGTAGTAAGTGCCCCACTAGATCCGTGCCGAAATCCCGGCCACATCCCTTCCATGACGAACATTATGCTACTCAGACACAAAAAAACTCTGCAAAGATTATAAATCAATCGAGAGTATCGATTCCTGAGGGACGCAAATAGAGGTGCGAAAAAAACGAAAACAGATACAAGGGATGGAATGAGTAGAGGGTTTTCCCGCACTATACATCACTCGCATGTATATTCTCGCACTTTTCACAGCACTAAGACGCGTGTGTGGAGATTCGTTTGTTTGTTTAGGATCCCCTGTTCTGTTCTTGTAGGGGTTTGGTTTCAGGAAGCATGTCTCCTAGTCCTTATAAGGAGAAGGTGATCTCTTAATATAGACCGCTCCTGAAAACTCGTCCTACAAAGGAGTCGTCACCGTGCTTCCTCTGATTCCAGGGGGAAAAGCAACGACCTTGATTTCACTGGTCTTCCGTGGGGGTGTGGGGCTTTTCAGGGCCCGAAGAGCCACGCATCGCTCGATCCCCACTATTCCAGGCGAACGACTTACCTCTCGGTCGAACTTCAGCAAGGTTGCGTAACCTTGCTACGGCATTTACCCCCAGCCAAATCGCCGGAATTAATACGGTTACCCAATCGGATAACCGTTTTGAATTTCTGTTAGGCAGCTTACCTATTCTGTAGGGGATTTCCTTCCAGACCCCTTTTTCTCCAGCATCACCACTGAAAACATTAAATCCACGGCAAAGCTTATCACCTTGCCGTGGCATCGAAAACTCACCCTCGGCCAGACCATATTCCCTAAAAAACATTAAGCCCACGGCAAAGCTTATCACCTTACCGTGGCATCGAAAATTCACCCCCGAGACGTACATCATTCCCTAAGAAACATTAAGCCCACGGCAAAGCTTATCACCTTACCGTGGCATCGAAAATTCACCCCCGAGGCGTACATCATTTCCTAAAAAAAGCATAAGTCCATGGCAAAATCATCACATTGCCATGGCATCTGAAATCCTATCTTTAGGCATACATTCTGCCAGGGCATCTCGTTTCCATAGCCTTAAGCTATGGAAACAACAATCAACAAGAGTTCCTTGTGACTCGTTGTATTTGTTTACCCTCGGCATAACATGCATGCGGCTATTTGCCCCTATTGATTTGCTACCGCCGACAAGGTTTCTGCTGACGCAAACCAAACATGTCCCTGATTACCAGCAATCGCTGGCTTCCAATTATCGGTCCCCATGTTCAGAGGCCGCATTCAAGTAACGATCAAGATGCAGCCAGAAAATGTTTACTTTCAACATCTGGCAATGGCTGCACCCTATGCTCGTTGCAATGTTTAATCATCGGCAACCGAAATGGTGATTTATGGCCTTCCATTAGGATGACCAAATCATTGGTTTGGGTTTTCACACCCCACATGCTAGTGTTTGCATTCTTAGAAAATGCACTAGCGATGTACCTCCATCCACCACGGTCGCCGAACGATCGTATGCATGGCATACCCACACATGCGTAATGTATGACTACCCCGTCAGGTCCAATCACGATTAACTACTTCAAGTTAATCGTGTAACTCCGCCTCCTTTCCAGTTTCTTTCGGGGCTCCTTTCCTTTTGATGACTTCCAATGGGGAGAGTCAGATTTCATCTTCCGAGAGGTACACACGTGTCCTACTGAGTTAAAAACTTCATCACCTTCTTATGTGGTCAGGAGTCATTACAGCGAGTCCGATTTGCCTTCAGTGGTGTGTGGAGACACAAAAGTAAAAGTAAAGAAAGAACATTCACCAGTTGATAAGAAGTAAAAGTCGAGTTCCACCCACCAGTAAGTACGCACGAGCCTAGTGTCAACGGAGTCGTATTTAGAGGTGTCGTTTAAGTTATAATCTATTTTGACTAAACCTAAATTAACCTGAGTGTGTCACTAAGCTGCAATCTATTTTATCTAAATATAAAATGATCCGGGATGTGTTGTTTAAATTATGATCTATTTCGACTAAATCTAAATGAACCTGAATGTGTCGCTTAAACTATAAACTATTTTAACTAAATATAAATGAATTTAGACACCAGCGTAAGTTGTAAACTATTTCATGTGTAAGATTGTATACCGAATAAAGAAAGTAGTTAAGACAATCGGACGGAGTCTTTATTGTGTTAAATTCCGCTGCTGTCATCTCTTAACTTGTAAAAAGTGAGAATAAAAAAACATTCGTCAGTAAAGTTTCATCAGTGTGTTTCATTAATGTGGTTTTCCTGTGGAACATCTTCAGTATAAAATCGGTGGTATTACGCTTAACCCGCGTCCGTGCTGACGCATTAGTGGTAATATACCACCACATTGGTGACACGCGACGTTTTTTTTTATCATATAAAAAAGTGAACACGCGACTTTCGAACTTTTGCGAACTCTTTTTAATGACAGACCATACACCCAACCATCAAAACGATTAGAACAGTGACTAGTGTGTGTAAACAAAAGACATTTTAAGGGCAAGAAGAGCCCCACCCCATCAGTTTGCAGAGCTAACCAGTCCCCAACACTCCGGTATCCAACATCTTCGGACAAGTAACAAGCAACCCACCCCCACCAGACCGGAACAACATCATCAGACACTACCATTCAACAATAAGATAAGTACCTTTTCGTCTTCTTATTTGTATGTCTAGCTTTTGTGAAAATGAATATTTTGTTACGAAATCAGTAATTTTGCACTTTGTTACTTTTGAAATCGTCATCACATAAATGCACCTCTGAAATTATAATACACTCATACACCAACATTTAGACAAAATATTAAAAAGTTCACTACCGAATAATAATAAAATTTTTACAAAACTTTAAATGAATTAATATTGCATACAAGTGCATATTACGTTCCTGTTAATAAAAGTCATATAACTTTTTCTGTACATAGACTTGAAATTATTGAAACATAATTCCATCGGATAATAATTATTATACATATACTCACATAAGATCCTTTATGTACATATAGGAATCTCATTTTTATATATTTAAGAAAGAAAAAGTGAACAGACGATAAATTGTGAATTAATGATTAACGTAAAAATAAATAGCTTAAAGTTTTTAATAGAGCAAAAGCCTACCAAAAACATGTAATAAGTCAATACATCAGAGGCTTTGCCGAATAATACATTATATTCGCAAACAAAATTTGTTTTCCTTAAATATTGTGTGCCATAACATTACCATAGCGAGTTCTGTATTGTTTAAAAACAGAACAAATATTGGTGTGAGTCGTTATTTTTAATAAGATCCGTGAATACAGTAGTAAGATTATACAATTACAATTTTCCCCTTACAGTTCTATTTCCTTAATCTTAATCAAACACGTATTTGAAAAGAGAATACATTTCTCCGAAATAACAATCAACACGTTAATTAACCAAATGAAGCAAAATCACCTCCTTTTAACATTTTATTACCTTTTATCAATAAAATTTCTAATCTTTAATTAAAGTGACATAAAAAAACACACTCACTCGTTAAAATACATACGCAGTTACACCCACCCTTTCTTTGTTTGCCTAAATTTCCGTTTTTCTTTTGTGAATTTAATATTCTGCGCATTAAACTAGCATTAGTCGTCAAAACCTCAAAACCAACTGAATAAAAAGTTGCGGCAGAATCTTATGACTTATGAGTACAGCATACCAAATTAAAAAAAACAGTTAAAGTATTCTAGTTAAACATTTGTAAACCCCTTCAGGGTATTGATTCACGTGCAACCCTTGGCAACGACACTACGAGGTCTCATTAGAAAATTATACCTCTAAAATTTGATTGTCGAATTTTTCGTTTTTTTTTTTTTTATTGTAAAAATATATATTGAGGAAAAGCAAAACGAAGAATAAATTAACAAATATAATAAAGGTTGTAAACCCCTTCCGGGTACAATCTCGCACAACATTATTCGCGACCAATCGACTACTCTCAACTCTCAGCGACTTGCATTGACTTGTCGACGGCTCTCGACTCCCTGGGACTCCACTTCCGACCTTCGCTCGCCTTATTTTGGTTAGGGAAAACCATTGTTTTAGGACATCCGTGGTTCTCTCAACTCCCTGCGACTTCTTTTCACCCATTGGCCTCCCTTCACCTTTCTTCGCGTCCTCTTACGCTTTTGATCCCAGTTTCGCGTCATTCAACCCATAATGGTCAACACGCGGAACACCATGGCCAAAAAGGCTCTGGAACAATCCGAGCCTCTCGAATTCCACGACGCCTCCAGCGTCGATTTCCCCACCGAGCAAGTCGATGCTGACCTAGACTTGCCCGGACAATCTACTCCTCTGGCACCACCCGTTGCCCCCAGCGTCGTGAACCGACCCCAGCCTACTTCCCCAGACACACTCTCGACTGCTCCTAACGCCCCTGGTATCGGCCCTTTGGCAAATGCCGGCATTTTAATGCCCACAACTGGTGCCAGCACCTCACAACAACCCCAAAGACCTTCAGAGTCCCAAGAATTCCCCGATGCTTCCAGCCTCGGGAATGGGACTCGTCGCCCTAATATAGGACTTCCCCCCTTCGATGAGGAGGACCCAGACCTTTGGTTTGCAGTGGCAGACCGCATCTTCCAGGCCTCTGCCTTGCACGACGAACAACTTCGTGCAGTTGAGCTGTTGAAAGTGCTTGACCGCACTCAACGACCGCATGTTGCACACTTAATAAGGTCGGCCGGCCGCAACCCATATAGCAACATGCGTGAAGCTCTGCTCGACGCCTTGGACGAACCTGGAAGTATGCGGCAACACCGTTTAGCCGCTGTAACCAACCTTTCTGGGATGAGACCATCTCTTTTCCTGACCCATTTACGCTCTATAGCGGGGACCAGGATTGGGGACGACCTAATAAAGCCTCACTTTTTGAGGTGTCTTCCCCAGCATGCCCGTTCGGCACTTATAGCCCAACCCAATCAGAGTTTGGGCTATTTATCCAAAATTGCGGACGCAATCATGGAAAGCTCAGATCAGTATTCTGAGCCTCCTGCGTACCAAGTAGCGGCGGTTTCTCAACACGCCGCCCAGCCTGCACGGCACTCTCGTCTGCCTTTCTCAACCCCTCAATTGGTCCCAATCCTCCATCCTCCTCAAAACCAATTACCCCTTAGAAGGCCCGCCTCAACCAATTTCCCTCAGGGGAATCCAGAGGCAGGCCCCAACGCATTCAACCAAAGAAGTCCACCCACACAACTAACTCCTGCTGACCTTCGGGCGCTCCAAACCTCACTCCTCCGCGAGATAACGCAATTGCGCGCGGAGGTGAGGAACAATCCTCGAAGCGCCCAGAATCGAGCCATGCCGAGCCGTCCTATTAATCGGCAAAATTTCACCCAAAATGCCCCACGGAGGGCCAATCCCACCCAAAATGGCCCTCACCGGGCCAATCCCCAGCGAGCTCCGGCTCGACCTCCCCGTAACGGCAATACTAATAGGCAGAACATACCTGATAATGCCGTTACTCTGCCTTGGTGCGTCAATCACCAGCGATATGGTGATCGCGCATTCAATTGCAAAGCGCCTTGTGGTTGGACGCAACCTTCCACCAACCAGAGGCGCTCTTTAAACTAATTTTGCCGACCGACACCCTCGCGCAATCGGCCGGCACCCCTACAATAAGTCGCTTAACCATCCGGGATTCGAAACTGAATATCGCTTTTACTGTCGATACCGGCGCCGATATTTCAGTCCTCCCGCGATCGTTTGCTCCGCGTGACCGCGTGCCAGCCGCACTCAAATTGTCAGCAGCAAATAATACGCCGATACTTACGTACGGACGTAAAAAGCTGACACTGCAATTGGGTCTTTGTCGTCCGATCACTTGGCGTTTCGTCATTGCGGACGTGAATGAACCCCTGATAGGTTCCGACCTATTAGGTGCACATAATCTGTTGGTCGATTCGACCCATAACAGACTTGTGGCTCCAGCCGCACCCCCCTTGCCCATGGCGGCATCACCAGCGGCAACTTCAGGGGCCACAGAGTGCTTAGACCCATTCCAGGTTATGGTACAGGAATTTGTGAGTACAACAATTCCTCTACCTAACCAACGCCGACATAAAGCCACGGTGTTTCATCATATAGAAACACGTGGTCCCCCGGTGAGCCAGCGTCCACGTCGACTGGCTCCGGAAAAATTACGTGCTGCGCGCGCGGAGTTCGAGCATATGATCGAACTAGGTATCTGCCAACCGTCGGACAGTCCCTGGGCAAGCCCACTCCACTTAGTGAAGAAACGTTCTGGTGAGTGGCGCCCATGTGGCGATTATAGGCTGTTGAACGCAGCAACTGTCCCGGACAGATACCCAATTGCACACCTCTACGATTTTTCGTACAAGTTGCGAGGGTGCAATGTCTTCACAACCCTGGATCTCACCAGGGCATACCACCAAATTCCGGTGGCACCTGAAGACATCCCCAAGACCGCAGTCATTACACCTTTCGGACTCTTCGAGTTCAAAGTGATGACTTTCGGCCTCAGGAATGCCGCACAGACATTCCAGCGGTATATCGACACGGCTTTACGAGGTCTTAATTGCTGCCATGCATACCTTGATGACATTCTCATCGCCTCCAAAGACCTCGCCGAACATAAACACCACTTACGTCAGGTCCTAGAGCGCCTCCGCGAATTCGGTCTTGTCATCAACCCAGAAAAGTGTCAATACGCCAAAGAGCAAATCACCTATCTGGGTTATGTCGTTGACAACCAGGGCATTCGCCCACTACCAGACCGTGCGGAGGCCCTCATGAAGTACCCCCGGCCTACTAACGTGAGTGAGCTGCGTCGATTTTTGGGCATGCTTAACTTTTACCGCCCAACCCTGAAGAATGCCGCTCAGATTCATGCTCCCTTAAATGAATTTTTGAAAGGAGCTAAGCGCAATGATAAGCGCCCCATTAATTGGACAGAAGTCTCAGATCGAGCATTCCAACTGTCCAAAGAACAATTGGCAAATGCCACCTTACTCCGATACCCTCTCGAGGGAGCGGCACTTTCTATCGGATACCGCAATCGGAGCCGTCCTCGAACAGGACATTGAAGGCCGTCCGGAACCACTTGGTTTCTTTTCAAGGAAGCTGAGTCCCACTGAGCGACGTTACAGCGCCTATGACCGTGAATTGCTCGCGATCTACAGCGCTGTTAAGTACTTCCGTCATATGATAGAAGGTCGCTCACTCTCCATCTTAACAGACCATAAGCCATTGGTCTATGCGTTCCGGAAGAAGTCGGGAAATGCCTCCCCCCGACAAGAGCGTCAATTAGACCTCATTGGGCAATATTCTACGGAGATCAGGCATATCTCCGGTAAACAGAACGTCACGGCGGACGCCCTTTCTCGAATCGATACGATTCATTTGCGTACCGCCTTGAATAACACTGACCTTGCCCTAGCTCAAGAGGAGGACGAACAGCTCAAGTCCCTCCTAACTGCCGATACGGCACTAGAGCTTAAGAAAATTACCCTTCGCGACCCTTTGGGCGAAATCTGGTGTGATGTCTCCACTGGAACCGCTAGACCTTACATTCCCGAGAAACTTCGTAAGGGCGTGTTCCAGGTTTACCACAACCCTGCCCACCCCAGCGGCCGAGCAACAGCCGCTGCTGTCCGTCGCAAATTTATTTGGCCCCGGATGAACAAAGACCTCACCGGTTGGGCCCGTGCTTGTCCCCAGTGCCAGCGCTGCAAGGTAGCGCGACATAATGTACTGGAGCCAGCGCAATTCAAGCTTCCCACGGCACGCTTCGCCCATGTCCACATAGACATAGTGGGACCGCTTACTCCATCAAGAGGATTTTCTTATATCCTCACTATGATGGGTCGCTGCACGCGATGGCCAGAAGCGACACCTCTCCGGGCAGTTACTGCCGAATCAGTCGCCAAGGCCTTTTATTCAACTTGGGTCACACGCTTCGGTGTACCAACCACCATTACTTCGGACCGAGGTCCACAATTTGAGGCGACAATTTTTAGGCAGCTAACAGATCTTCTCGGCTGCCAAAGAAGTCGTACCACCGCCTACCATCCGCAATCAAATGGGATGATAGAGCGCTGGCATAGATCTCTTAAAGCCTCACTCATGTGTCATAATGACACTCAATGGTTTGACGCCCTTCCAACTGTCCTCCTCGGCCTGAGGACAAGTATTAAGGAGGACCTGGGTGCTTCGGCAGCAGAGCTCACCTATGGTACCAACCTCCTTCTTCCAGGAGAACTTTTCCTGAATGGCGAAAAACCGCGTGACCAACTACGCGAATTGGGACATCTCCGTGACCTGCTACGTAAGGTTAGGGCAACCCCTGTAACCAGGCACGGCTCCAAAAAACTTTTCGTCCACCCTGAACTGCACAGCTGCACGCACGTCTTTGTCAGGGTGGATAAGGTCAAAAAACCCCTCGACCCACCTTATGATGGCCCATTCAAAGTCTTCCGCCGCATCAGTGACCGCGTCTTCGAGATCGACATTAGAGGCAAGCGATCCACGGTCAGCGTCGAAAGGCTTAAGCCCTGTTTTCTGGAAGCTTCCGCTCCAGAATCACCTCCATCTACTGACACCGCTCCTACTCCACCAGCACAACCTCCCCGTACTCGCGCTCATACGCGCGCCCATAACCAACTTACCACCCCCTAAACTGCCTTACCTGTTTCGTGACTACGTCACTGGGGAGGGAGTGATGTGGGGCTTTTCAGGGCCCGAAGAGCCACGCATCGCTCGATCCCCACTATTCCAGGCGAACGACTTACCTCTCGGTCGAACTTCAGCAAGGTTGCGTAACCTTGCTACGGCATTTACCCCCAGCCAAATCGCCGGAATTAATACGGTTACCCAATCGGATAACCGTTTTGAATTTCTGTTAGGCAGCTTACCTATTCTGTAGGGGATTTCCTTCCAGACCCCTTTTTCTCCAGCATCACCACTGAAAACATTAAATCCACGGCAAAGCTTATCACCTTGCCGTGGCATCGAAAACTCACCCTCGGCCAGACCATATTCCCTAAAAAACATTAAGCCCACGGCAAAGCTTATCACCTTACCGTGGCATCGAAAATTCACCCCCGAGGCGTACATCATTTCCTAAAAAAAGCATAAGTCCATGGCAAAATCATCACATTGCCATGGCATCTGAAATCCTATCTTTAGGCATACATTCTGCCAGGGCATCTCGTTTCCATAGCCTTAAGCTATGGAAACAACAATCAACAAGAGTTCCTTGTGACTCGTTGTATTTGTTTACCCTCGGCATAACATGCATGCGGCTATTTGCCCCTATTGATTTGCTACCGCCGACAAGGTTTCTGCTGACGCAAACCAAACATGTCCCTGATTACCAGCAATCGCTGGCTTCCAATTATCGGTCCCCATGTTCAGAGGCCGCATTCAAGTAACGATCAAGATGCAGCCAGAAAATGTTTACTTTCAACATCTGGCAATGGCTGCACCCTATGTTCGTTGCAATGTTTAATCATCGGCAACCGAAATGGTGATTTATGGCCTTCCATTAGGATGACCAAATCATTGGTTTGGGTTTTCACACCCCACATGCTAGTGTTTGCATTCTTAGAAAATGCACTAGCGATGTACCTCCATCCACCACGGTCGCCGAACGATCGTATGCATGGCATACCCACACATGCGTAATGTATGACTGCCCCGTCAGGTCCAATCACGATTAACTACTTCAAGTTAATCGTGTAACTCCGCCTCCTTTCCAGTTTCTTTCGGGGCTCCTTTCCTTTTGATGACTTCCAATGGGGAGAGTCAGATTTCATCTTCCGAGAGGTACACACGTGTCCTACTGAGTTAAAAACTTCATCACCTTCTTATGTGGTCAGGAGTCACTACAGCGAGTCCGATTTGCCTTCAGTGGTGTGTGGAGACACAAAAGTAAAAGTAAAGAAAGAACATTCACCAGTTGATAAGAAGTAAAAGTCGAGTTCCACCCACCAGTAAGTACGCACGAGCCTAGTGTCAACGGAGTCGTATTTAGAGGTGTCGTTTAAGTTATAATCTATTTTGACTAAACCTAAATTAACCTGAGTGTGTCACTAAGCTGCAATCTATTTTATCTAAATATAAAATGATCCGGGATGTGTTGTTTAAATTATGATCTATTTCGACTAAATCTAAATGAACCTGAATGTGTCGCTTAAACTATAAACTATTTTAACTAAATATAAATGAATTTAGACACCAGCGTAAGTTGTAAACTATTTCATGTGTAAGATTGTATACCGAATAAAGAAAGTAGTTAAGACAATCGGACGGAGTCTTTATTGTGTTAAATTCCGCTGCTGTCATCTCTTAACTTGTAAAAAGTGAGAATAAAAAAACATTCGTCAGTAAAGTTTCATCAGTGTGTTTCATTAATGTGGTTTTCCTGTGGAACATCTTCAGTATAAAATCGGTGGTATTACGCTTAACCCGCGTCCGTGCTGACGCATTAGTGGTAATAACCCACAGGGGCAGGTGATACTCCGAATCAGTTGTTAAATATTGAAAGGCTCGTTGTTCTCTCTGTATATAATATGTTTTATTTCCAATTAAAATAGTTCTCCTGGATCTCTACCTCCAGGGATAATAGAAGATATTATACTGCGGCCCGGAGATCACTTAAATATTCCTTTATACACCCCCAGTAAGACTTCTCGCCCGAACCGATATTGCAATTGGGTATCTTATGTGTATTTAAGATTCCCAAAACGGATTACACAATTGATCCGATGGTACGAATCGTGAGACAGACAGCAGAGAGCATTGTCCTTTCATAAATTGTTGAGATTTCTCCTTGTTTCATTTTCATCCTTTTCTGTATCCAAACATTTCATAGCGTACATTTTTCCTGTGCCCGCTTTTCTACAACCATATACTTCTCCACGTCCCCCTCGTCCGATTAATCTGTGAGCACTGATGTCGTTCATTGTAAGTTGCATATTTAATTCTAAATATTTCCATTGGCAAAAACGAGTAAACTTATCAATTAATACTGACTAAATATTTCTTCCACATAAGGCTCAAATAAATTTATTGGATCTTCATTTTTTAATAAATATTTTTGAATAGTATCAACGCCCCCTTTGGAATACTCACATGTGTGAGAGAGCATCTACTTCATTATGAAATTGTCATAAATTTCCCGTGGCAAACTTTTTCGGTCTTCTGTTGTGAAGTTCCGTTTTTCCAAATGCTTTTGTTTGTTCATAGAATTTAAAATATTGAATTGGTTTTTCGTACTCGTTCTCACAGAAATCCTTAAATAAATGATGTCCTAAAACTTTATTGAAAATTATATGAAAATTTAGTTCATTTTCTTTCTCCATATACTTGTACATCACACTCCGGACACTCGAATCGGGTAATATCAACTTTTTGCTGGCTCGTGTGGCTGGAGTACATTTAGATTTCTCCATAGCCGTTAAATAGCTGACATCGGCCAAAACAGCTTCGAAACCCGCCATTTTCGGGTTTAATTCTTTTGTTACCCCAGATTAATATAATTCGTTCGACCGTCGATAAATGACACAATAATTGAATGTAACTTTTATGTTTTTCTATACTTATCATTACACTAAACATTTTCTCAAATTGTAGAGAACAGAATCCCATTTGTATCGATCATTCGCAAAGAACGTACATTCAACTTTTTTCTGTACCAAAGATTTCACTCGACGGTATGGCGGAATGTACAGCGTGATGGGGTGGTATCTTACCTTGGGACCGCCTGAACCAACATTTTTTGAACCGGTCCATCGACCAAGCTCTGAAGAATGGCCATGGATCTCTCCCAGCTATTTCGCGAAGCCTCTAGCTTAATGGGATAGAAATTTACCAGGTGGAAGGGTGTTGGGGCGCCACTTACCACGCGGCCTTCAACGGCCTTTTTTCGACAGCCGGCTTATTCTAAAGTCGGTATATTCTAACGACCTAACCACAAACCTTTGCGTTTAAAAAATAAATAATAAAAAATATATATATATAAAGGAACAAATCTGATGTTTATATGATAAATCGGAGAGTGTTGTTGAGGTGTTATTTACTTCATGTACAAATACAGTTTTAAAAATAGATAAACTGTATTGTTCTATGAAAGTGTGTGTGGGGTACAAGATGCGTCCCAAAAGTAATGAAAAGCTATGTTTTTAAAAAGTTTAATTGACAATATCGATACAAATTGTTAATATCCTGCTTTGTGGAGCTCTCGTCGCGCTTCAAATCCCGTTTTCTTCGAATGAAAGAAGAAAATCAACACTTCCCGCAAAAGACGATTATTTAGCACAAAATCAGACATTGTCGCAACCAAAAGTTTATGACGCCAAAACAAAATCACTACTGTGTTAAAGCCGTTTGTTTACCATATATCTATACTTAGTTCATGACGTTTTGGATATGTCGAAATCGACCAACACTTATTGCTGGTCATCTAATGACAAACAGCGGGAACTTAGTTGCGCACCTAATACTTATTGACTACAAAGACCCCACCAGATGAAATTTGCTTATAGATTTCATTGATAAAATATTCTCTTTTACTGATGAATGACCTTGTTCTGTCCTCCAGAATTTCAAGGATTCTGTAATCTTAGTTGCACACCTAATGTATGGTATGCTTGTATATTTCCATCTACTGCGATGCGTATTAATATACGAGGTGTGATCGAAAAGTATAGGAACTTTTATTTTCCTATTGCATCAGCATTATTTTGTTATTATTATACTGTTATATAGTGTCTAGCACCATTATTCGTTATTATTATATGGTATGTTCGTATAATTCCATCTACTGCGATGCGCATTAACATACGAGGTGTGATCAAAAAGTATCGGAACTTTTATTTTTCTAATGAACCACCATTATTCGGTATTATTATACTGTTATATAATGTCTAGCACCATTATTGGATATTATTATATGGTATGCCCGTATAATTCCATCTACTGCGATGCACATTAATATACGAGGTGTGATCAGAACTTATCGGAACTTTTATTTTCTTAATGGACCTTTGTTTAATCTACATGGATTTTGTTCCGCTCGAAGTAATCCCTCTTAGATTTAATACCCTTGTATCACTTTTTCCGATCTTGGAAGCACTTTTGGAATTCCCTCTACGATATGATTTTACCTTCTTTAGTAACTCTGTTTTTATTCCATCAATGGTGGGAGAACGTTGTCCTTTTATGGCTCTTTTCATCCTTGGGAATAGAAAGATGTTACGGGGGGCATGTCTAGGGAACTTGGTGACTGAGGCAAAAAAAAGCCCGATTTAGTTGTTTACCAAAAAGTAGTGACGGGCAAATATCATGGTGATAAACAGTGGTTGCGATTGAAAGAAGAAGCTTCACAAAGATGGGATTGACTATAAGGGTCGTTGGGATTCTGGTGGTTCCTACAGACAAATAAACGCAACAGTAGCGTAGAACACAGCCTGAAATGAGAACCTAAAAAGAAATCATTTGAGCTGAATACCAAAGCGTTAACGTAGCAATCTACAGCTTAGCCTTCCGTCTACTGGGAAAAAAAATACGTGCTTTACTTACGATGCCGGGCTTACAGGCATTACGATTATAAAATTTTCTTCAGGGGTTTTGCCAAATTCTGTTACTTTGGTTGGATTTTTCCAGGTAAACGACGCAGAATTTTAGTTAGTATTATTTATTGATCTATCATATGACTGAACAATGTCATTAAATTGGAAGAAAAACACTGAGTAGATCATTTCCATTTATATAATTTAGTCGATTTATTTTCTTTTCCCGTCTTCACTATATAAGACTTCAACACTTTTGTTACCCTAAAAGGGTCAGTCGATGGGAATTAAGCGCCGAGCTTTTGGTTATATGGTTTGGAATATAAACGGTAATTTATTTTTATACATTTATTGAATACTACACACAAACTATGTTATCAACATATTTCAATATAGTCTCCTGCATGATCTACACACTTTTTTGCCACCCATTTAGAAGCTGTAATATCCCTTGTTCGTTGAAAGATTAAGGGTGAGTTGTTAGCCAATTGCGCACGTGCTCCTCAACTTCTTCATTAGTTTCTTTTTTTTCCTCCAAGTGATTCCTTCAAGGGCGCGAACAAAAAATAGTCCCAGGGAGACAAGTCTGGGCTATAATGGGGGTATTCGAGGGTTTCCCGGATCATTTCTTCTAATGTATCCAATGTCAAGGCCGCGGTGTGAGGCCTGCGTTGTCGTGAAGAAGAATGACACCTCTAACGGGCATAACTCGTCTTTTGTTTCGATATGCGGCTTTTGTCGACTGTAACAACTGACAATAGTAAGATGCATTCACAGTTCGTTGTTCGTGAAAAAATTATCAATCATTAAAACTCCCTTTGAGTCGAAAAAATCGTTGCAAGAGCTCTTCCACTGAGAGACGAGTTTTGGTCTTCACTGGGCAGCCTTCGTCCTCCCTTCACCACTCCTTACTTGCCATTTTCGTCTCGGGAGTATAATGATGAACTCATATCATATCACATGTTACGATACGCTTCAAAAAATCCTCACTTTCCAAGGTTTTAACGCCTTTATTTCTTAAACAACTTATAATAACAAGAATTTTATAATAATAAGCAACAGACCTACGTACCTCATGCTCGCTCATGGCTGTATTGACTACAAAGTTAGGCGCGACCGCTAGCCAAGCCGGTTCCCCTACTCTTCATAAACCAAAAAAATAGCCACGCACAAGATTATCTACCTCGCAACTTGGTGCTAAGCAAAAAAGTGAAATTGCCGTTTATATACATGTACTTTATTATACATACAAATTGTTAATATCCTTAATATCTACTCTCCAAGCGTATCTTCAAGTTTTTTCCACCGACTCTCCCATGTCCGGTACACCTTTTCGAAGGCCTTGTTGGTAATCTCTTTCAAAGCAATTGTCAAAGCCGCTGGTATGTGAAAAATTAGCGTCATTTGCGTATGGTCTTGATAGTTGTAGTGCTCCACGAAGCCTTACCCGACTTGGCTGGAGTCTAATGTTTGTTTTTTGAGATAAGAATTCGGTTAGGCGAATTCTCGGACACATGAGCGTGAGTATGGAAATTGAACATCTGGTTCAATTTGCCATGTTTTCTTTTGTTTGAGGATCTGGGGAAATTGATATATATGGATGATAAATGAATATTTAATTCGTTTACCAGGAATTTTGCTCGATTGGGATAACGTATTTCTGGATTAGTTGGATGATTATGGGGTGTTGGGTGCAAGGGCGATAAACGAACATTTGATTCGCGTATCGTGTAAACCCGTATTAATTTATGTGTTAATAAAAACAACATTTAATAACAATAAAAATAAAAACAAAATTTCACCGTGTTTGATTTGTTACAGTGTCTGCTCCAGGGGCGTTTTTATTTTTGTGAACGGTGCTCGGCGGAACACCGTCGACATTCGACTCAGTAAATCCGACAAAGTACTACTATATATTGGCCCATAGGAACCCGAAAGTTCATGACCGCACCAACTCGACTCTGCCATCGTTCCCTGTCTTGTACACTATCCATCCACGCTTGACCAGCCGATCCGATCTCCTCAAGGTCAAACCTAACATTGTCCACCCATCTCCATCGCGGACGGAACATAGTGCCAATTTAAATCACTTTGTAATACAGGACTGGTAGCGGTATGTTTCAGTCGACTGGATGAGGCAGAGGAACCCTTAGCTTAATATCACACTAGCGACCAGTCTGTTATGAGAATCAGAAGAATCACGATAGCTGATTAGTGCAGCCATCTTTCGAGACCACGTAGTGACGCATTATGACGGATATTTTCGAACAACGTTGGGCGATCAAATTTTGAAAAAAGAAATACGGCCGCTACCCGGTTGCTGTATCGTGATAATGCGTCTAGCCACACGTCCCTGCGAGTCCGTAAGTTCCCCGCTAAGCACAACGTGGTAATGCGAGCTCCGGTTAACTGTGTAGTAGCAATCTTAAGAAGCGCGTCTCCTTGTCTTTAAAAGGACAAGAGTCTCTTTATTCGACCGTTCCTCAGTTGCTCGGTGCGGTGTAAACCACCGTGCTTCCTCCTTTGAGGGAAGAGTGGCGACCGTTCACGTTGAGAGTAATAAAAGGCTTGTTTGTATCGGGTTTGTTTAACTTATTTCAAGTTTATTCCATTGAGAGACTGGTTTCAATTGACTGTATTTAAATTTGATTTAGGTTTATTGGCGTCCTTACTCCTCGGACGCCAACCTAGAGACTGATCTTCGAATCCAAAAAAAGGGAGTGCCGAGGGGCCATCTTAAGCAAGATAAAGACAAATGTGTTATTCATCTTGTCTCTGGCTTTTAATCATCTTGCTATAACCAGAATCACCCGCATCCGTAAGGATATTGGGCTTGGTCTCGAGAGATTTGAGGGGGAGGTATCTAGTGTGGACAGGAATAGTTCAAATGTTCTCTAACTACTTGGATGGATGGCCTTTGTTTAGGCGAAGTACATTGCGGTAGGGTTTTGTCGACGGATTGGTTTTCCGACAATTCGCTTATCGCCGGAGATGTGATGTTTGTCGACATCTGGCGCAGCTGTGCCAACCGTTTGTGTATATCCAGTTAATGGATCGATACACAATTTCTGTGTTGGGTCATGTCCTCCGATCGCCGTGCAGGCGTAAGAAAAATTGTTCGGGACTTGTGGCCCACGTATCTGTGGATACGTGGAGTTGTTGACTCCAGGATGAATGTTACCTTTTGTTTCAGGTGGAAAGGAGAGCTTTGGGGACACGTGTCTGTAGGCACGTTTAGTTTGGCTATAGGTGAGTATGTTCCTTGATGGAACAACGACATCTCAACCTATAATGGTTTGTGTGGTTCGTAGAACCGCCACAGTACTATGTTCCGTAACATGAACACGCAAAATACTTTTGAATTGTAATCACTTCTTGCTCCGCCTGTTACTTCACCCAAATGTAACAGTTAATTTAACCTAAATAACAATAGGCACAACTTCATTAAATTGCATTATAAAAACAAAAATTTAGTCTGTATTGGCAATATTAACTCCTTCGTTCTAATTTTTGATATAACAACAGACGATATTACCTTTACAATACTCAAGGCACAACTTCAATGTGTCACTGCACGCAGGAGTTACCCTATCACGCTTACTCATCCCAATGGTACGTAATTTTCCACAGCTCTATGTTTGAAACCACATCTGCTGATAACGATGTAGTACAATGATAGTGTTGTACATTTTTGTCCTGGTGCCCACCGTGCTTCTGGTTCCCCAGGAAGAGTGGGCTACCGTTTTTGTTTTTATTCAAACTTCAATTTTAATTTCTAATTCGTTTATTTTTATGTAAGACATACATACTCGTCCGTGGTCGCACAACACCAAATCGAAACTGACTTAATTGCCAGCCGGCATTCCATTGTTTTTGTTTTACTTTTGGAAATTGGATAACAAAAAGGAAATGAAAGCAAAGAAGGTTATAAATGCACTTCGGCAGGAAACAATAGATAAAGGATCCTGCGGATGCGCATTTATTGTCCTAGATGTTGATGCGCGATAAAATGAACATGTGGTTCGTTTTATGGCACAATTTGTTTGTATTTCAATTTGAAAGATGTGAATAGATATTCACTTTTCTGGGACCAAATTTGTGCAAACAAATTCTTACAAGATCATAAAATTACAGACGCGCATTTTATGATTCTCAATAATATCTGTTCGGAAATGGGACATCTGGTCCGCACATTTAATTTAGGGATTTTGGAAATAATAATTGGAAATACAGTGCATATGATTTAAGGATTGAAGGATTTCTGGGAATTGAATCAATGCGACAATTGAACGTTTGTTTCAATTTGTTCAACATTGGATTCAATGTTGATTTGGGGATATGGATGGAGTTATGGAAGAAGGTGTGAAATGTATGGGGGAGGGAAATGGTAGGGCTTCGTGGAGCACTACATCCTCCCCTCCTTCAAGAAAGAAAATTAATCTGTAAGAGATTAATTTTCAGGAAGTGGCGTGATAAAAGGCAAAGGGGGACGTCGTCGTGATTTCGTTACATAAATTGGAATTTTTAGATATTTGTATATAATAGTATTGAAAGTGTATGTTTAATTCGTAGCTTATTCTAGAGTGCTCTTAATGTTTTATACTTTCATTGTTTTTTTTTTTGTTCTGGTTTTCATATAAAAAGTTTTAATTCTTATATTCATTATGATATATACAAGTAAATTTTAGGTTTTCAGTTTTGAGATAATTATATGAACACAGATAACATTTACTGTTTCATATCATTTTTTTCTTCTTAATATTAATATATTGCTCATGATTGTGTAATAATATTCAGTACTTTTATACAAATAATATATCTATAACCATTAGTAAAGTAAGTCTTTTGTCATTTTGTATTGTAATATGTACTGATAGTTTTGTAAGTTACGGCAGTGTTGTTGGAATTTATTTTTGTATTAATGTATTTAAAAAAGGCGTTTGTTATAGATTATTTCTATTCTAATGCTAATCATATGGTTATATAATATATTTTATTTTTAATTTATTTTGTGCTGAAATATATGGACGAATTGTAGGACGACAATAACATTGTTTTGTATTACAATTTGTGTATTACATGAGAGTTTATGTTATGTATTGTACGCAATTTGTACGAACGTACCGAGATGCCAACGTCGACTTGGATCACTATCTTGTTGGTACAGTTTTCCGAGCGCGGATTGCCTTACGGAGACGTATTGCATCCACGGATCAGGTTCGAATCAACACGGCTGCCTTACGCAATGAGAATACCAGCAACACCTTTGGTCATGCGTTAAGACTCGCCCTCGAAGAGCTCGACGGAGGGAGAGCAAGTCCTGGGGCCAGAATGCCGGGCGTAGAAGAGAAATGGACACGCCTTAAGAATACTGTCATTAGTACTGCCAACTCCATCTTAGGCAGTAGTCGTAGAGATCGGAACGACTGGTTTGATGATGAGTGCAAACTAGCGACTGAACATAAGAATGCTGCATACCGGGCAATGCAGCAGTCTCATAGGACGCGGGTACGCGAGGAGAAATACAAAGAGCTCAGAAGAACTGAAAAAGGACTTCACAGACAAAAGAAAAGTGCCTGGGAAAAAAATCTTGTCTGTGAAATAGAGAAAAGTAGAGAGCGAGATCCGCACCAGGCGCGGAAGTTCTACCAAATAATCCGCAGTATGACGCGGTACACACCACGCTGCACTTACTGCAAGGATAAAGAGGGTAATCTGATCACCGATCCTGAAGGCATTCTGGAGCGATGGGAAGTGCACTTTAATGAATTGCTAAATGGTCAGCTCACAGAAGAATTGGAGGCTCCACCAATGCAAGACCAGGACCAAATGCTGCCGCCACCAAGCATTGAGGAAACACTAAAAGCCATTAGACAGCTAAAATCAAATAAAGCCCCTGGAGCTGATGGCATACCAGCTGAGCTGGTCAAACAAGGAGGGACAACGTTACATCACGCAATTCACGAGATCGTGGTGCACGTATGGGAGCAAGAGGAGATGCCGGATGATTGGCGTCGTGGTATAATTTGCCCCATACATAAGAAGGGAGATATCACACTGTGCATCAACTATAGGGGTATAACATTGCTGAGTACAGCCTATAAGATACTCTCCACTATCCTACAAGACCGGATATCCCCATACGCTAAAGCCATCATTGGTCAATATCAGTGTGGCTTCATCCCAGGCAAATCAGCAATTGATCAGATATTCACCCTTAGGCAGGCGATGGAAAAATGTCTGGAATTTAAGATTCCACTATATCATCTGTTTATAGACTTCAAGGCCGCCTACGACAGCATAGCCAGGGTAGAACTATATAATGCCATGAGAGAATTCGGCATTCCAAATAAATTGATACGACTTTGTAGGTTGACCATGACCAACGTAACTAGTCAAGTAAAAGTAGCGGGATTGCTGTCCAAACCAATAAACATCTATAATGGACTCCGACAAGGGGACGGTCTGGCCTGCCTCCTCTTCAACCTGGCGTTGGAGAAAGCAATCCGTGACTCTGGCGTTACAACAAGAGGGACTATTGTCACCAAGTCCAGCCAGATACTTGCCTACGCAGATGACATCGACATCATCGGTAGAACCGAATCGGCGGTACAGGAATCCTTCACCCAGATCGAGCAGGCGGCACAAAAACTGGGACTGCGCATTAATGAGGGAAAAACCAAGTACATGGTGGCAACTTCTGCGAAGAGAAGACCTAACGTTGGTCAAACTATAAGGGTAGTGGAGCACGAATTTGAAGTAGTGCAATCCTTTAACTACGTTGGGTCAATAGTATCAGCCGATAACAATATGGAAGAAGAAATACGCGAACGGCTGATTAAATCCAACAAAGCCTACTATGGTTCATCAAGGCTCTTTAAATCCCGAAATTTATCCAGAACATCCAAGCTACTACTGTACAAGACCATGGTCTTACCAGTACTCATGTATGGATCCGAGACCTGGATGCTTAATAAAAGGCACTCTGAACTCTTGGCCGCGTTCGAGAGAAAGGTCTTAAGGAGAATTGTTGGCCCCGTATGTGAGGGAGGACGATTCCGGAGACGCTACAACCATGAGTTGTACGCAATCTACCTTGAAGCTCATATTGTAAGAAAAATCAAGCTCGGTAGACTCCGGTGGGCGGGACACCTAGCTCGAATGAGCGAAGAGGACCCTGCCCGGAAAGTCCTTTGTGGCAGGATGTATGGAAGGCGAGGGCGCGAGAGACCTTGTCTGCGATGGAGGGATGGCGCAGACCAGGACGCCCAGAGCCTGGGAGTGCTAAACTGGATGACATCGGCTCGAAATCGGGACCGGTGGAGAGATTTGTTAAATAAGGCCAAGACCGGATCCCGGTTGTAGTGCCGATGATGATGATGATTGTACGCAATTTATAGAGTATTTATCGGTTATATTTCTTTTGGGACTTTTCATTGTCCTGATTTATCGTATATTTTTTAAAAACATGTATTAATAAAGATTTTATTTCCTTATATTTACTTCAAATTATGTATATTATCATTTATTATTAATGTAATTTCATTCGTTTTCATTTAAAGTTTTGGTAGTTACATGAATTATCTTCATTGAAGGGGTTAATGTTCATCATATTTTGCTAATAGTACAATTTTGGGGATACATTTTTTTCTCTATATATATGTAGTATTAAATAATTCTTTACTAAATCATTTTTCTTCTTTTAATTGTTTTTAATTTTGCAGTGTTGGCAATTTTCTGTTTAGTTTTATATATTCGTATATTATACATATATTTTCGTAAAATTTTTGTCGAATGGGAAAAATCCACTTGTCGCATGTTAAGTTTGTCTTTAAACTTATGGAATATTTTCCATACTCCTCTTGGGTTTGTCCATTTAACATCTTTCCAAATTTGGGTAATAATACCATCGAGAAAAAACATTTTAAGGGCTGAGAGTTTTGAGAGTAATTTCGAGGAGTCGTAGTTTATTATATTTGTTAATAGGGCTTTTATTATTTGGTATTTTTTAGATTTTATTTGTAGAACCCATTTTAAAATTTGAAAAATGAAGGAAACGAGGGAGACGGTGCCGACAAACAAGCAATTTAAAAGGGGTAATTTGACACAGCTGTTCTTTACAGGCTTATATTCTGCTGTGACTTCTTGTTTCACAGTCTTACTCTTAGTTGGGAATCTTTGTTCTTCAGGCTTATTGGATGCTGGGAATTCTTGTTCATCGGGCTTTCAGTTTGCTGGGAGTTCTTGCTCCTCAGGCTTACACTTTGCCGGGATTGTTTGTTTGTGGGTTATGATCTTGAACATGTTGGTGCTGGAAGTCGGAGGATTTAAAAATATGAAAGGAGAAGGATGTGTTAGGATAGTATGTTCAGGGGTATTTGTCAAATCATCAGATCTGGCCCGTAGACAAACGGATTCAGATGTTGACTGTTGGATATGATCTTTGGTCACTACTTCTTCTATTTGAGGAGCAGTTAGATCATCCTGCCTCTGATTTATGTCCCTATTATCTCTAATACCAATTTCTTCCTTAGACGACACCTTGTAAGGTGAGGCATTTTCTACCTTCCCTTTTGTATCCTTAGCTTTTAACAACGATTGTTTAGATCTTTGTGTGTTCAATTTTATACATTGTACCTTGTTTGTTTTATTTATTACTCCACTTCTCGAGACGTTATAGTTTTCGTGAGAAAAGGAACTCTTGGGCGTCATTGTTTGAGTAGAAGTGGGCTGAGTTTTAGAAACGTTTTTATTTAGTGGAGAGCTGTTTTGATTATTTGGTTGGAATAGTTCCTTTTTACATTCCGCCTGGGAATGGTTAAAACGATTACAATAACTGCATTGGGGGGCGTTCAACCTCTGCTTTAATTTGGGGGATAGAATCTGGAGGTTTACTATTGCGGCGACATTCCGCGGAGATATATGCAGGCCTATTGCACGATTGGCATATTTTTAGTTGGTTAAAATGTGCATAGTTTGAAAATTTAGAAAAGTTTTCGTTACCTAACCGTGGGACTTGTTCAAGAGCATAGTTGATTGCTGATCTGAGGTTTGGATTGTTGCGCGCTTTCACTAAAAGTTTTAACTCTGGATTCCTAAGTCCATCAAATGAGTGTAATGCGAGTTTTTGATTTTCTTCGAGGAGATATGTTCGCATCGCAGGTTCGACAATGCTTTCAAATGTGGCCTTGTTCAGTAGATGCAGGAGATGTGTGAGTCTGTTTCCAAACTCCATCACATCTTCCTTGCAATCTTGCTTGTCAGCCACCAGATTGTTTTGCGCCGCTGACCTACAGGTGAGAATTTTAAATTCTTCCTTCAATTCCGAAGCAAGATCATTCCAGGTTGAAATGACCTTATGTCGGATGTGGTCGTATGCTGGCCCTTGTAGTCTGGTTTTTATCACGCTTAGATAAAATACATTTTGACTGTCGTCCTGAATCTGTGAGAAAATAATATCCCCACAAGAGATAAAATTATCTAATTCGTCCGGGTTACCGTCGAACACCGGTACGAAATTCAAAATGTCTTTCAACCCGATTCTGATGTGCATTGCTATTAGTTTCGCGTTTCGTTTTGGACGATATAGTCGAAAAATAGACCTTCCTCCCATGTGAGTGGAATGAACCTATATAGAAAATTCGACGGCACCAAAGGGAAAGGAGAAGAAACCATTTCGATGCTAAGTATAAAAATCTTAAAATGGAAAACAATCCTGGTCATGGAATTAGAGATGAGATCTTATAGAGAAATTTTTGGGAGTATTTTAGGTAAAAAAAAAAAAAAATCCAACAATAGACAGACGAAGTCAATCCAATAAAAGATGCTACAGGCAGAGTTAAGAGTTTCAACGTTCCCTGCCTAAGCTTAGCTACCCTATGAGTATGAAAACTTTCCTGAAGTCATTTGAAAGGTACTGTGTTAGAATTACGCTTGGAGGTTTCTTATTAACCTCAAATTATATGTATATATTTATGTGTGTATTTATATTTATATTGTATATATATATATATATATATATATATATATATATATATATATATATATATATAGAAAATTAAAATTTTGGTTTTTGGGATGTTTGTAACCCCTTAGTATATATATGAGTATGAAAACCATTACCAATTTATTTAAAAGAATTTTGTTAAGATTTGGTTTTTCTTATTGCCTTCAATATATGTATATATATGTATGTATAAATTTGTATTGTGTATGTATTATATAATAATTGTGTTTTAAATTTTTACTTTGGGGTGATTGTGTCCCTTAAAATACTTTTAAACTTGTTAATATTTTCCAGTTTGACAAAATTAAAAAGAAATTTAAATTCATTAACTCTATTTGTCCCCTTTAATGCATACATTTTAATTTAGGGTTTATTATTAAAAATGATGTAGTTAATTTCGGGATTTTTTTTTCTCATTTCAATAATAACATGGCCAACTTTTAAATCAATTTAGGGGTTTTTATGCGTCGACTTTGTAATATTAAGAAAAAATGTATTTCTTTTTTTTTCTTTTCTTTAAAACACTGTATTAAATTTATTTTATTTGGGGGTTTATTGTCCCCTTATATGTATAAAACACTAAATTTATGTTGCGGGACTCTCTTTTTCCCTTTAAATGCACGGAAAATTTTAAATTTATGTTGGGGGTTTTCATTTGTCCCCTTGGATTAAACAATAAAAATAGATATGTATAGATACCTGATGTGACTGCGGATACGATGTAGCTGCTGCTGTGGTCGTTGCTGTGGTTATCTATTGTTCTTGATGCGGATGTATTGGTATTGTAGTGGATGCTGTTGATGTTCCTGTGGTGATGTTTCTCCTTCGAGGTAAAACAATTTCTTTTTCTTTTTTTGATCGGCCCATTTTGCGACTCTCTTTAAATATCTCGATAAATCGCACTGAATAATATTTATTATAGAAGCGAATTACTCATTTTTATATTTCGAAAGTTAGTTGAACGAGAAACGAGGAATTAGCGAACTAGCTTGATAACCACTGTCATAAAATTTTGAATCATGTTGGCACACAAGATTTCGGTGAGCATTGCGACATATCTGTCATGCGAGAACGTTGTTGATATATTTTCCAACCAAGCGAAAATTATATACAATTGGAAACTAATGGATCTTTGGAAGGCAATTCGAAAGAAAGATATTTTAAATAGCCGACTATTCACTTGTTCACGAACATTTATTGTCACATTTTTATAAAATTTTTCACAATTTTTGAAGAGTTTATAGTATTCGCTTCACACACGATTTTTTTTTGTTTTTTTTTAATAGTAGGGGATGTTGGTATCCCATTGGCACTAGGCTCCTTTTTTTGTTGCTGGCATTTCACCGCTGCCACAATTTTGTTGTACAATTTTGTCCTGCTGCCCACCGTGCTTCTGGTTCCCCAGGAAGAGTGGGCTACCGTTTTGTTTTTATTCAAACTTCAATTTTAATTTCTAATTCGTTTATTTTTATGTAAGACATACATACTCGTCCGTGGTCGCACAACACCAAATCGAAACTGACTCAATTGCCAGCCGCCATTCCATTGTTTTTGTTTTACTTTTGGAAATTGGATAACAAAAAGGAAATGAAAGGAAAGAAGGTCATAAATGCACTTCGGCAGGAAAAAATAGATAAAGGATCCCGCGGATGCGCATTTATTGTCCTAGATGTTGATGCGCGATAAAATGAACATGTGGTTCGTTTTATGGCGCAATTTGTTTGTATTTCAATTTGAAAGATATTCACTTTTCTGGGACCAAATTTGTGCAAACAAATTCTTACAGGATCATAAAATTGCAGACGCGCATTTTATGATTCTCAATAATATCTATTCGGAAATGGGACATCTGGTCCGCACATTTAATTTAGGGATTTTGGAAATAATAATTGGAAATACAGTGCATATGATTTAAGGATTGAAGGATTTCTGGGAATTGAATCAATGCGACAATTGAACGTTTGTTTCAATTTGTTCAACATTGGATTCAATGTTGATTTGGGGATATGGATGGAGTTATGGAAGAAGGTGTAAAATGTATGGGGGAGGGAAATTGTAGGGCTTCGTGGAGCACTACAATAGGTCTCTCTTTGGTTGATAACAACGTAGTATAAATAGCTTGTAAATCTAGCCTAAGAGCACTTTCTTTTGTCCCGAAAAATTAGCGGATAAAGTATCGAACTCCGGCGGTAGGTCGGAAAAGAATAATTTTTTGTAAAATTCAAGGAAGTCAAACTTAACTCTGGCGAAACTTTACATCCATTGAAGAGTATAATGTCCGCCCATATGTGGGTCTAAAGTACCAGCATTTAGGGTTGAATTCGTGGGAAATAAATTTGTGAAGTTGGTTTCATCTTTTGAGACTCTGTACCGATGTTCTACCTCACCTACATTCTTCAATGGGTCTATCACCCAACCTCCAAAAGATGGGCAAGGATTTCTCCGGACCATTTTAGATGGTATCTCACTGGACGACTGAACGTTAGAACCCAGACTGTACTTACGGTGCATATATCATCAGAAGGCGTTATCTACTCTCATTTTTATCGTTCTAAGTCCGAGTTCGTCATATTGATAGAGCTTTGATTGTTCTGTTAATATATAAGACCTCTGAATGTTGAATGTTTAACTTTCCGCGGATATGAATCAATCTAGTTGTCGCAAAACTCCCATAAGACGAAACCGTTGTAAGAGGGAGACTTGTTTTTATGTCCAATATGGATCCCCACCTCCTTTTTAGTTAATTATTCAAAACAAACAACTCAAGTGGAATTATTTTTAAATGACCAAAGACCCGATGTCAGGTACGTTGTGTATAATATTAGCCATCTTTGCAGTCTTAGAGTTGGATCATATGTATACCAAGCTTCGATCATCAATCATATGTTCTGAATGTTCAAAAATTCACTTAAATTCCTTCCTTTTTTCGAATGAATCCCGTTTTAGAATACCTAAGTTCATCTCTTGCCGGTTGACCTTGATTTACGGTACCTCGCGCGACGTTTAATTAATACAAAACTTTATTTTAATGAATTCAATTAAGTTGACGCATAACCACCATGAAGACTGAACTATTCATAATTTTGCAAAGTTCCGCGAATAGTCACTTAAGTCCATGAATTACCACTCATCAGCGGTTACTTATTAATGTTCATTATAAGCTGTTAAACGTTATATCACCTGGTATCTCAGCACCTTTCCGGTTGAATCTTCAAAAGGTCAGACACACATACTACATTCCAAAACTATGTCTCAACTTGTTCTGAATGCTAGCTGTAAGCTTATGCCCACAGACCAAATCTGCCTATTTCAAAATAAATCTCCCCAATTTAAATCCAAACCATGAACATTTTTATTCCACCTACAGTGTGGAATGTACATTATGTTACTGTTTAAAACCACATAACAAGAAGTGCCATAACATTAAAAACCAAACATAAAGCTGTCAAGTCTTCTCTGAGTTATTTGAAAATTGCGTCTTTATTCAGAACTGGTCCGACAACCGACTCCAACTTAACTTAGAAATTCTTACCCACTAACTGACACTAAAATTGAGCCATTTGATTTTATTACCTTAGATCTTAGGCGTCTTGAGACTGCAAGCGAACCTTGCTGATTATGAGTCTGACGACAAAGAACTGGACTGGGTTTACGATATCCAGAATCCCGTAACGACGCAGAATCAGACTTACAAGCTAAATCCGATTACAGGTAAGACCCCATCACCCATCAATTGTTATAATGTCCAGTGAAACCCTATGCCGCATATTTTTAGGAGCTTTTAGATACCACTTTGATATAAGTGCTGTAGATAGCTACAAGTTCGAGACGAAAAGCAGTGATGAGGTCACTATGGGTTGTTACGGGTGGAAGGATGCCGACGGTAAATGGCACCCGACAAATTACATAGCGGACAGCCATGGCTGGAGGACAGTTAGTGATGTAACTCAACCTGTGATTGCGTATCCGACGTTTGATACGCAAGTAACAAGAGCATTTATAGAGAATCTACCACAATGTGTTTCATTTTCTTTGGATGGCGCACCGGTCATGGTGTACGTAGTCACCAATCACCAACCGGGTGAGGATGACAAACAACAACGTATTGCAGATGCTCCACGCGCATCGCAACATTTCTCACAACATGCAGGTAAAGGCAAATCAATGTTAAGGTAATAAAAATGCCCTTATTGTGATTCCGATTCTAGGGGGTAGTGGGAAAGCAAGACCGGCAACTGGGAACCCAAGGGACCGCATACCTGACACTGGACAAGGTACAAGTATTTTATTGTAGAAGGTGATATCAAAAAATAATTGATGTATACATAGTTGCAGGAGGTCAAGACAATGCGAGGGAAGATAACTTGAGACGTAGGCCCGATATATTTGCACATGAACGAGGTAATAAAACATGCGCAAATATATATTAGTAACTGCCTTAAAATTCGTACACCCATTATTCAGATCAACGGCCCACTGCAGGAGCAACAGACAGAACAACGTCAACCCAAAAAGACCAACTCAATAGAGCTAAAATTTCAGGGAATGAGGAACACCTAGAAAGCACTCGATCCAACAATCCTGAAAACGAAGGTATAACTTTATTCTAAATAAGTAGTTGAATAATAATACAACTTCTACCAGACTCAGACGAAGGAGACTCACTGCCAAATGCCGAGGATAGTAACATCCCCGCACAAGGATTGGGAATTCAAGGAGAAGTAACTGCCGATCAAGACAGAGGACAACTAGACAGAGGCTCCAATAATAGAGGGCAGGGCGGCTTCTATAGGCGAAGACCCATTACAAACCCTAGCAAGATTGAAAAAGGAGATAGCTTTAGCGACAAAGAAAAAATATTACGAGGTGAAGATAACCTTTCTAGTCAGATCATAGGTGAAGGACTCTCAAATAATGCTGACGAACAACAGAATGTAGACCGTAACGCCAAACCTGTAAACAAAAATAATGACAATCTTGAAGATAAACGTCGTTCCTATCGACGACCACCAACAAAAGATTCACTTAAGACTTTGGACGATAACGAAAGTTCTGATGGAAGTCGAGGAGAAATTGACGCCGAAACCGGGTCAGAGAATCCAAATGATTTCTATAGGCGTCGGCCAGTCACCGGATCAAACGGAATTCTTAGAGGATCTATCCCTGAACCTTCTGATCAAAACTTAAAGTCAGAAGTTGATACAAATGAAGATGGTGAGTACAGAGAACGACCAATCAATCCGAAATTGTCGAGTGAGAAGTTAGAAACAAAAGAAGCAGACCTTGAAAGTACTTCCACAAGACGCCCAGAAACACAACGCGGGGTTCCCCGAAGAGGTTCAAATCGCTATAGTTCTCAGCGACAAACAGATAATGAAAGTCCAACAAATTCAAAAAAGACACAATTTTCTGGCCGGCCAAGAGGAACCAGTCGCTATGAAAATAATAACGATGGTCGTGGATCACCTGTAGGAGATCAAGATGTCGAAGCCACGGTAGATCAAGAGTTTGAGTCGCGACTACATCGTTTGCGATATAATGATGATTCAGTCGCAATCGCCGGAAATCCCCGAGAAGATGGTGCATCAAACGCTCGAGGAACTAGAAATAGATATGAAAGAATTCGTGGCAATCGTAGACGACCATTCGCCAAAACTGAACAACCATCAGGAAATTATGACCCCCAAAAGGACATACCAAGAACGAACTTAACTGAGAGCTCAACTGAAGGCCAAGGCCCCCTAAACAGGGGTAATGGGACATCCGATCAAGACTCTACACCTGGTCGAGGCGGAACCAGATCGCCAACTCAACATAGCGGCGCTACCGATGAAAACGGGAGCATCTCTCCTTCAACTGCTTCAAGACAACATTATCTCGAACGAGGTAGAAGTCGCTCAAGGGAAAATGAAAAGGACAAGGAAAATGAACAAAACTCGAATGGTCGGCGGAGGAGACCACATATAAAATATGAAGACAGTATAACATCACCCTCTGATAGAGAAGAACGCGAACACAACGTTGTCCCACCGCCACCTTCCATTGCTCTAAGAGGTCGTTATAGGTACAGATATTCTAATAACCAGGGCAAACCGGACGAGAAGGACATATCCTCCACCTCTAACGATGGAGCGTATAAAGGTCGATTCAATGAGAAAGAAGACGCTTCATTAAGATCTGCCTCTGTAAGAGGAAGACCACATCCAGCAGGAAGAAATGATAGGAGAAAACCAGTAACAGGTATAGAGAATTTATCGACCGACGAAATACATGGCTCACAAGACGCACTGGGCAACAGACTGATCGGATCTCAAGGCTCCCACAGCACGGCTAGTCCAGTAAGAAGTAATAATGTCGTTAAAACCGAAGGAGATCTGACTTCTTCAAATGTTGGAAAGAGTGACAGAGATCACCCATCTAAATCACGAGGTGGACTACAAAGCTCATCTGGGAAAAGACCTCAAAAGCCTTCAGAGGATGAGGAGATTGATTTTCCTCCAGCAACCTTATTTGGCAATATATACGACCTAAACGAAGATGAACACCAGAACCGATTAGACACTTCGTTGCATACTGCGCCGGCATCTGAAAGTCCCGATAATTTACAAAGGGGGCTTGGAAAATATAACGCGATACGAAGTAGAAATCCTTCTACCAGTGATACCAAGTCCAGAAGCGACCACGGGGTCATCAAATCACCAGGCAGTTTGCGGGATATACATCACGGGTCAGAAGCCATCAGCAGCAGTCAAGCAGATGATAAACTACAAGAGCTCCAAGTAGGCGCAGCATTGACATCAACGAGCACAGGGCATGGTATCGAAAAAGATATTAAAGGGGGATCTCTAAAAGGCAACAATCTAAGTGATGTTCGGAATCTTTATATCCAAACAGGCCCAGGACATTTATCCTCAGATTTAAAAATCACATCTGGTCCTGGAAGATACGACGAAAAATACAAGATACGATTATTATCAGAAGAAAAACCAGATAACACCCTCCAATATGATGGAGACAAAGAACATCAAAACTTATCTGACGAGCCTGATAGCGAATCTACGACTTTGCCGCCACAAACAACCACCAAGCCTGACTCATTAAGTTCCGGAGACAGTGATATATCTGGTCATGCACCATTAAGCGCATATGATAGGTTGAGGATACATATATCAGGATCACAAGACGATGAAAGAACGCGATTGACTCTAAAAGGTGGAAGGATAACCTCCAACCTAAAAATTACTGAATTTTATGATGACGAAAATCCGCCACCTACCCCATTGAGTTTATTGCCAACTTCCGAAACACTAAATCAACAACACCAGCCTACATTAGCTTCCACTTATGGAGAAGCCGACGTCGAAAACGTAACCCAACGTGCTGGTGAAAGTCATAAGGTACAAATAGCTCATTCGGGTGCAAATCTGACAGCAAATGTATCACAAGGACTAAGTGCTTATGACCGAGAGCGTTTGATATTATACAACAATACCACTAATAAGGGGCACTCTCCACTCCAGGAAGGTCAACGGTCAAACACTTCCCTTTACGGCAGCCAAGAAAAGGTTAACTCTCATTCAAGAATTAATATAGGCGGAAGCAATGCCCTAAAAACAATACACGGAAGTATAAACCTTCATGGTGCCGGAAAGGAACAACCCACTGATATATCTCCTAAACAATCTTCCGGCTCGCCTTATGCGCAAGGTCAATCACCAAGACCAGGTACCAAACATGACTCAGCAAGTCGTTTAGGTGGATATGGATCACAATCTACCGGTTCACTTTACGCTCAAGAACAAACACCCAGACCAGGAACTAAACACGACTCAACAGGTCATGAAGGTGGACAGGGCCCACAATCTTCCGGCCCACCTTACGTTCCAGGTCAGTCACCAAGACCAGGTACCAAATATAACTTAGAAAGTCATGAAGGTGGATATGGACCACAATCTCCAGGCTCACCTTATGCTCAAGAACAAACACCTATACCAGGAACTAAACACGACTCAGCAAGTCATGAAGGTGGATATGGGCCACAATCTACCGGTTCACCTTACGTTCAAGGTCAGTCTCCAAGACCAGGTACTAAATATGACTCAACAAGTCATGAAGGTCGATATGGACCCCAATCTCCAGGCTCACCTCATGCTCAAGAGCAAACACCTATACTAGTAACTAAACACGACTCAACAAGTCATGAAGGTGGATATGAACCGGAATCTACCGGCTCAACAAGTCATGAAGGTGGATATGGACAACAATCTTCTGGCTCACCTTATGTTCAAGGTCAGTCTCCAAGACCAGGTACCAAATATGACTCAACAAGTCATGAAGGTAAACAGGGCCCACAATCTTCCGGCTCACCTTACGTTTCAGGTCAGTCAACAAGGCCAGGTACTAAACATGAATCAGCAAGTCATGAAGGTGCATATGGACCACAATCTACCGGCTCACCTTACGTTCAAGGTCAGTCTCCAAGACCAGGTACCAAATATGACTCAACAAGTCATCAAGGTGGATATGGACAACAATCTTCCGGCTCACCTTATGTTCAAGGTCAGTCTCCAAGACCAGGTACTAAATATGACTCAACAAGTCATGAAGGTGGATATGGACCCCAATCTCCAGGCTCACCTCATGCTCAAGAACAAACATCTATACTAGTAACTAAACACGACTCAACAAGTCATGAAGGTGGATATGGACAACAATCTACCGGTACACCTTACGTTCAAGGTCAGTCACCAGGACCAGGTACTAAATACGACTCAACAAGTCATGAAGGTGGATATGAACAACAATCTACCGGTTCACCTTACGTTCAAGGTCAGTCACCAGGACCAGGTACTAAATACGACTCAACAAGTCATGAAGGTGGATATGGACAACAATCTACCGGTTCACCTTACGTTCAAGGTCAGTCACCAGGACCAGGTACTAAATACGACTCAACAAGTCATGAAGGTGGATATGGACAACAATCTTCCCGCTCACCTTACGTTCAAGGCCAGTCTCCAAGACCAGGTACCAAATCTGACTCAACAAGTCATGAAGGTAGACAGGGCCCACAATCTTCCGGCTCACCTTACGTTCCAGGTCAGTCACCAAGACCAGGCACTAAATATGACTCAGCAAGTCATGAAGGTGGATATGGACCGGAATCGACCGGCTCAATAAGTCATGTAGGTGGATATGGACAACAATCTTCCGGCTCACCTTATGGTCAAGGTCAGTCTCCAAGACCAGGTACCAAATCTGACTCAACAAGTCATGAAGATAGACAGGGCCCACAATCCTCCGGCTCACTTTACGTTCCAGGTCAGTCACCAAGACCAGGTACTAAATACAACTCAGCAAGTCATGAAGGTGGATATGGACCGGAATCTACCGGCTCAACTAGTCATGAAGGTGAATATGGACAACAATCTTCCGGCTCACCTTATGTACAAGGTCAATCTCCAAGACCAGGTACCAAATATAACTCAACAAGTCATGAAGGTGGATATGGACAACAATCTTCTGGCTCACCTTATGTTCAAGGTCAGTCTCCAAGACCAGGTAACAAATATGACTCAACAAGTCATGAAGGTAGACAGGGCCCACAATCTTCCGGCTCACCTTACGTTCACGGTCAGTCACCAAGACCAGGTAGCAAATATGAATCAGCAAGTCATGAAGGCAGGTATGAAGCCCAATCTCCAGGCTCACATCATTCTCAAGAACAAACACATATACTAGGAACTAAACACGACACAACAAGTCATGAAGGTGGACAGGGCCCACAATCTTCCAGCTCACCTTACGTTCAAGGTCAATCATCAAGGCCAGTTACCAAATATGACTCGACAAGTCTTTTAGGTGGATATGGACAACAATCTTCCGGCTCACCTTATGTTCAAGATCAGTCTACAAGACCAAGTACCAAATATGACTCAAAAAGTCATGAAGGTGGACAGGGCCCAGAATCTTCCGGCTCACCTTACGTTCAAGGTCAGTCACCAAGACCAGGTACTAAATATGACTCAGCAAGTCATGAAGGCGGATATGTACTACAATCTCCCGGCTCCCCTTACGTTCAAGGTCAGTCACCAAGGCCAGGTACTAAATATGAATCAGCAAGTCATGAGGGTGGATATGGACACCAATCTACCGGATCACTGTACATTCAAGGGGAAGCGCCTATTCCATTAACTAAACACGATTCAGCAAGTCATAAAGTTGGGCACAGTTCACAATCTACCGGTTCACCTTACACTAAAGGGCAAGCGCAAAGACCAGGAAATAAACACGATTCAGCTACTCATGGAGGTGAAAACGGTCCACAATCTACCGGTTCACCTTACGCCCAAGGTCAATCACCAAGACCAAGTTCCAAATATGGCTCAACAATTCATGAAAGCGGGCATGGATTACATTCTACCGGCTCTACTTACGTTCAAGATCAATCCCAAAAACCGGATACAAAATTTGATTCAACAAGTCACAAAGGTGGAGAAGGACCACAATCTACCGGGTCAGTTTATGCCCGAGGCCATGTATCAGACTTAGGCTTACATGCCAAAGCCCCAGGATCATCTCTTGGGGTTAATCCAGACAAAGGTGCTGAAGATAATAGATTAGTCAGCCCTCCTAGTCAAGAAAACGAGGAACTCCACGGTCCGGAAAGGGAAGAAATATCAGATCGTCCTCTGGGTCCAGGATATGATTACGCGGTTCCGCCTTATTTAGAAGGGGGACAAGCAAACCGCACAGGTAATCAAAGTGACAGTAAAGCAACAACAACAAAACCGGAATATCCGCATACCACAACTATCCAGTTAGTCCCAGGAGGTGATAAAGATCAACGAACACCAACAGGTTCAACTATCAGTCAAGAGAAATCACCAACTCTCGGCACTAAAGTTCAGCCAGAAACTCACGGCAGTGGACGTGGGTCACAATCCGCCGGGCCACAAGTAGCTCTGGGGCAACTACCAGGGCCAGGAAGTAAATATAATCCAGTAACATACGAAGATAAACCTAGAGAACAGACCATTGCCTCAGCAAATATTCAAGGACAATCGCCACAACCAGAAATTAAATTCGATGTGAAAACTCATGAACGCGGACATGGACTATCTACAGTCGCGCCGTTTAATGAAAGGCAATCGACAACACCAACAAGTAAATTTAAATCGGTAACGCTGGAAAGTGAACGCGGCGTACATTTCACAGTCTCCCCATTTGATCGAGGTCATTCACAAGGGGATAACTTCAACTCAGGATCCTACAAAAGTGAACACGGAGTTCATTTCACTCTGCCACCGTTCGGTCAATCACAATCGCCAAGACCAATAACTCAATTCCATACGGGAGCTCATGGCAAGGGAGTCGGACAACAAACTACCGTATCCCCTTACGCTCAAGTGCAATCATCAAGGCAAGGATCTGCGTTTAATTCAGCAAATCACGAAGGTGGAAACGGACCATACCCAACCGGTTCAAGTTACACTCAAGGGCAATCACCAGGCCCAGCAACGCGTAAGAATAAGCATGTACCGGATAAAGCCCCACATAAACCAATAGATGCCACAGAAGTAAAAGTTGCACGAGAAAAAGAAGCTGGAGATGCTCCAGAAAATGAAGAAATAACAGATCGTCCGCTAGGACCAGGATATGATTACCCAGTTCCACCGTTCGATCAATCACAATCGCCCAGACCAGGAAATAAATCCCAATCAACAACCCATGATAGTGAAATTAGACAGCAAACTACTATATCTCCCTACGCTCAAGTAAAGGATAAAGTCCCACATAAACCAATAGATGCCACAGAAGTAAAAGTTTCAGGTGAACATGATTTTACTACCTCACCATTCGGTCAATCACAGTCGCCAAGACCAGGAATTAAGCTTGACTCAACAATTCGTGTAGGTGTACACGGAGTACATTCTACCGCCTCACCATTCGGTCAATCACAATCACCAAGACCAGGAATTGAGCTCGACTCAACAATTCGTGAAGGTGAACACGGAGTACATTCTACCTCCTCACCATTCGGTCAATCACAGTCACCCAGACCAGGAATTAAGCTTGACTCAACTATTCGTGAAGGTGAACACGAGGTACATTTTACCTCCTCACCATTCGGTCAATCACCATCGCCAAGACCAGAAATTAAGCTAGACTCAGCAATTCGTAAAGGTGAACACGGAGTACATTCTACCGCCTCACCATTTGCCCACTCACAATCGCCAAGACCAGGTATAAAGCTCGATTCGACAGTTCATGAAGGTGAACACGGAGTACATTCTACCTCCTCACCATTTTTCCAATCACAATCGCCAAGACCAGGTATAAAGCTCGATTCAACAGTTCATGAAGGTGAACACGGAGTACATTCTACCTCCTCACCATTTGCCCAATCACAATCGCCAAGACCAGGTATAAAGCTTGTCCCAGCAATTCGTGGAGGTGAACACGGGGTGCATTCTACCGCCTCACCATTCACCCAATCACAATCGCCAAGACCAGGAATAAAGCTCGACTCAGCAATTCGTGAAGGTGAACACGGGGTACATTCTACCGCCTCACCATTCGCCCAATCACAATCGCCAAGAGCTGGTATAAAGCTGGACTCAGCAATTCATGAAGGTGAACACGGAGTACATTCTACCTCCTCACCATTTGCCCAATCACAGTCGCCAAGACCAGGTATAAAGCTCGGCTCAGCAATTCATGAAGGTGAACACAGTGTACATTCTACCGCCTCACCATTCGGTCAATCACAATCACCAAGACCAGGAATTAAGCTTGACTCAACAATTCGTGAAGGTGAACACAGAGTACATCCTACCTCCTCACCATTCGCCCAATCACAATCGCCAAGACCAGGTATAAAGCTTGACTCAGCAGTTCATGAGGGTGAACACGGAGTACATTCTACCTCCTCACCATTCGGTCAATCACAGTCACCCAGACCAGGAATTCAGCTTGACTCAACTATTCATGAAGGTGAACACAGAGTACATCCTACCTCCTCACCATTCGCCCAATCACAATCGCCAAGACCAGGTATAAAGCTTGACTCAGCAGTTCATGAGGGTGAACACGGAGTACATTCTACCTCCTCACCATTTGCCCACTCACAATCGCCAAGACCAGGTATAAAACTCGACTCAGCAATTTATGAAGGTGAACACGGAGTACATTCTACCTCCTCACCATTCGCCCAATCACAATCGCCAAGACCAGGTATAAAGCTTGACTCAGCAGTTCATGAGGGTGAACACGGAGTACATTCTACCTCCTCACTATTTGCCCAATCACAATCGCCAAGACCAGGTATAAAGCTCGACTCAGCAATTCATGAAGGTGAACACGGGGTGCATTCTACCTCCTCACCATTTGCCCAATCACAATCGCCAAAACCCGGTATAAAGCTCGACTCAGCAATTCATGGAGGTGAACACGGAGTACATTCTACCTCCTCACCATTTGCCCAATCACAATCGCCAAGACCAGGTGTAAAGCTTGACTCAGCAATTCGTGAAGGTGAACACGGGGTACATTCTACCGCCTCACCAATCGTCCAATCACAATCGCCAGGACCTGGTATTAAGCTGGACTCAGCAATTCTTGAAGGCGAACATAGAGTACACTCTACCTCCTCACCATTTGCCCAATCACAGTCGCCAAGACCAGGTATAAAGCTCGGCTTAGCAATTCATGAAGGTGAACACGGAGTACATTCTACCGCCTCACCATTCGCCCAATCACAATCGCCAAGACCAGGTATAAAGCTCGACTCAGCAGTTCATGCAGGTGAACACGGAGTATATTCTACCTCCTCACCATTCGCCAAATCACAATCACCAAGACCAGATATAAAACTGGACTCAGCAATTCATGAAGGTGAACACAGAGTACATTCTACCGCCTCACCATTCGGTCAATCACAATCACCAAGACCAGGAATTAAGCTTGACTCAACAATTCGTGAAGGTGAACACGGAGTACATTCTACCTCCTCACCATTCGGTCAATCACAGTCACCCAGACCAGGAATTCAGCTTGACTCAACTATTCATGAAGGTGAACACAGAGTACATCCTACCTCCTCACCATTCGCCCAATCACAATCGCCAAGACCAGGTATAAAGCTTGACTCAGCAGTTCATGAGGGTGAACACGGAGTACATTCTACCTCCTCACCATTTGCCCACTCACAATCGCCAAGACCAGGTATAAAGCTTGCCTCAGCAATTCGTGAAGGTGAACACGGAGTACATTCAACAACCTCACCGTTCGGTCAATCACAATCACCCAGACCAGGTATAAAGCTCGACTCAGCAATTCATGAAGGTGGACACGGAGTACATTCTACCTCCTCACCATTCGCCCAATCAGAATCGCCAAGACCAGGTGTAAAGCTTGACTCAGCAATTCGTGAAGGTGAACACGGAGTACATTCTACCGCCTCACCATTCGGTCAATCACAATCGCCAAGACCAGGTATAAAGCTGGACTCAACTATTCATGAAGGTGAACACAAAGTACATTCTACCTCCTCACCATTTGCCCAATCACAATCACCAAGACCAGGTATAAAGCTGGACTCAACTATTCATGAAGGTGAACACAGAGTACATTCTACCTCCTCACCATTCGCCCAACCGCAATCGCCAAGACCAGGTATAAAGCTGGACTCAGCAATTCATGAAGGTGAACACAGAGCACACTCTACCTCCTCACCATTTGCCCAATCACAATCGCCAAGACCAGGTATAAAGCTCGACTCAACAATTCATGAAGGTGAGCACGGAGTACATTCTACCTCCTCACCATTTACCCAATCACAATCGCCAGGACCAGGAATTAAGTTCGACTCAGCAGTTCATGGAGGTGAACACGGAGTACATTCTACCTCCTCACCATTTGCCCAATCACAATCGCCAAGACCAGGTATAAAGCTCGACTCAGCAATTCATGAAGGTGAACACGGAGTACATTCTACCTCCTCACCATTCGCCCAATCACAATCGCCAAGACCAGGCATAAAGCTCGACTCAGCAGTTCATGAAGGTGAGCACGGAGTGCATTCTACCTTCTCACCATTTGCCCAATCACAATCGCCAAGACCAGGTATAAAGCTCGATTCAGCAGTTCATGAAGGTGAACACGGAGTACATCCTACATCCTCACTATTTTTCCAATCACAATCGCCAAGACCAGGTATAAAGCTCGACTCAGCAATTCGTGAAAGTGAGCACAGGGTACATTTTACTGCCTCGCCATTTACTCAATCTCAATCGCCAAGAGCAGGAATTAAGCTCGACTCAGCAATTCGTGAAGCCGAACACGGAGTACATTCAACAGCCTCACCATTCAGTCAAACGCACTCACCAAGACCAGGAATTAAGCTTGACTCAACAATTCGTGAAGGTGAACATGGTGTACTTTCCACGTTCTCGCCATTCGGTCAATCACAATCGCCAAGACCAGGTATAAAGCTTGACTCCGCAATTCGCGGAGGTGAACACGAAGTTCATTCTACTGCCGCACCATTCGGTCAATCAGAATCGTCAAGACCAGGAATTAAGCTTGACTCAACAATTCGTGAAGGTGAACACGGTCTGGATTCAACTGCCAGAACATTCGGTCAACCACAATCACCAAGACCAGGTCCTAAGGTCGATTTAGAAATTCATGAAGTTGGAATTGGATTGCAATCTACCACACCGCTCTACCCTCAACGGCAATCATCAAGACCAGAAACTGATCTCCATTCAATAACTCACATAGTGGGTCATGAACCACAATCCACAGTTTTACCCTTCGGCCAAACGCAAAGACCAGGTCTGAAGGATGTAACAGGAGCTCATGAAGCGCATGGACCAGAATACATCGTATCACCGTTCGGCCAGACACAATCGCCAAGGTCAGGAACTAAATTCGATTCAGGAACCTCTGGAATCAAACATACGACATTAGTCACCGCCACACCTTATACACAAGGGCAATCGCCAAGACCAGGATCTACCAGGCCACAACCCACTGCATCCACATATGATCATGGGCAAACGCCAAGACCCGGAATTAAGTACGATTCTACAACTCATGTAGATGGACTGCGACCACAATTCACTAGCTCACCTTATGCTCACGGAGAATCGCCAAAACTAGAAATTACATACGATTCAGCAAACCGTAATGATGGTCATGTATCACAATCCACCAGTTCACCATATGGTAAACAATATGCGGGCCGTATTTTGGAAGGAGGAAAGACCGGTGCCGGTTATATTAGTAATGATCAAGAATCACCTTCATCAGAAGATAAACCGGATATCCTGAGACACAACCATTCAATTGATCAAAAAGAAGTTGATCATCCATCAGGATACTTTTATGGTCCCGCGGATGCTAGTATTCCTTTTGAAGATGGACTCCCTCAAACAGAGTCCAAGACAAAATCATCAGAAACAGAGCACACCACAGCAGGTAGAGTGTATGAACCCATAATTCCATCTGCAAAATCTAAGGAAGCTAATAAAACTGAGCCTATACCGTCAAGACCCGAAGGCATTTCATCGCATGTTCGCATCCCCGGTCCAGATGACACAAAACCACCAGCAACTGGAGACAGCTTCACAAATCGACCATACTCACATCCACCAATATATTCTACGGTGGGGGTAAAACACGAAGAGTCTGGTGCCTTCTCACCGCCTAACAATCAGAGGGGTTACCGTTCAACAACAAGACCGCCCACTCCATTTGAAAAATCCAAGTCTGAAGAGATACATACGGAACGAACATTTACACTAGGAAAAGATGTATCGCCATCAACACCTAGAACACCCCAAGACAGAAATCTTAGTGGGCGTATCACTCAATCGCCACCACTGAACGTTCGCGACCCAAAACAAGGACCTGTCCGCGGCAATCTGAAATATACCCCCTTTCCACTGCTGCCTGAGGATTCGACCTATTCACATGAGCCAGAAGTGACAACACACCGGTTACCACACAAAGAACCACAGAGAACTAAACCCGATAACCACTTGACTTCCACAACGCCTGTGAGCCAACGTCGTGATCCCAGCAAAATAAACCAATTCAAGGAAAGTCCAACGGCGAATGTCAAGGAACCACAACGAAGGCCGCATGGCCCAACCTCATCTAGTCAGTTGCCTAGTAAAATTAAGGAATCAGAACGAATTTTATCACCTGGTTTAGGTCAGCATCATGACCAAGAAAGCACATTTGAACCAGGAAGCAGAAAATCAATCCTCCTTCTTGATGTTCCAACCACCGGCTCAGAGACCGGAGGAAGCGCGCTGAAGAGTCCCAGCGCCAGTGGTCAGTTCGATATTGGTAAATGTATAAATTCTTTTTTTTGGAAAAGCACTTTTGATAATAACTTCCATTTTTCAGCCCCAGGAAGTAAACCGGTTATTCTTCAAGTCCCCAAACCGGCTAAAATCACCGATGGACCAACTGACGATACTTACCAATACGTCACGCCTGCGCACGATTCCGATCAAATGTGCACGTGCACATGTCCGAAACCAAGACGGAAGTCCAACATATTCGCGTAGGTTAAGATCATCTAAGACAGGAACCATTTCACTATATTATTACGAATTTATGTGCGAATTTCCATCGAAAAAGTTATATAAAATATAATATTACGATATATACGAATACATCGTGTCTTTTGTAATGTAATGGAGGAGAACAGGCTTGGGTAATTGATTGAGCCTGTGGGAAGGCGGTTGATGAAAAGGATGTCGAGATGGATTCTGCGCTCCTCAAGTTTGGTAAGGTCGATTAAAAGGAGCCGGTTTGTGTATGGAGGTAGAATCGGGGGATTTTCCCAAGTTAGTGCTCGGGGGGCAGGTGTTGGCGATGCATCACGTCGACACGAATTCCCTGAAAAAGCAAGGCAAGCGCCAGCACACAAGTTCCTGGAAAACAACGATCAGCAGCGCGCCTATTCCAGGAACCCATGATGAATATAAAGAAATAATTCAAAGATCCAAGGAGACCCGAGCTAGGCAAACAGCCAAGTCAGACTGCGGAAAACAGGTCACACAAAATTTCATCCAAAAGGGATTTACATTCGCCGACATGCTTAAAGGACGACAAACAAAGAATATGAAAAGTCTCCCAACTCGTCCCCCTCAAACACATATTCAAGTCCCTAAGCGGCCAACAGAACCCCACAAATTCAAGCGGCAGTCCAAAAGCCTCCGACGGGGCAACCTTCAATAATCGAGATACTCCCGCCTGATTGGAGATATTCGACCCCGATATGAAAAACAGGCTGATATGATACATACACTCGCTGAACACGGAATATTTAAGACATACCTTCCAAAATGGATTCCAAAACTAAAGTTATGCTTACAAATGTTAACTCCCTTGTTTCGCTTTCAAAGCGTATGATAGAATCTGACTTCATAAAGGATAACCGGGCGGACATGGTTCTTGTAACCGAAACTAGGTTGTACCCATGTCACCGTCCCGTATTCTCAAACTTCTACATCGCACCCTCACTGGTGGTCCCACCATCAACGGAGGTGGCACTTGTATACTGCTTAATAGCTGACTTCGCCATGAAGCTATTGACCTCCCACATTTTGAGTACATATAGGTCCGGGGTTGAACTGCATCTGGCTAATAATGGTTAAGTGAATATATACTTCGTATACCACCCGCATAAAACCAATAATGGCCCCATTAATTCCGAAGATATTGGCAAATTAATAAGGTCTTCGGGGCATACACCCTTCATCAAAGGCGGTGATTTGAACTCCAGACATCCCCATTGGAACAACTCCGTCTGTTGCCCAAATGGCACAAAACTGTACCAATGGTACACCGAAAACTCGCATGCCCTCAACTTTGAAATAGTCGCACCTACGGTTGGTACCCGAGGTAACTCAATTCTGGACATCTTTTTTGTGTCAAAAGACTTACTTCCCCAGATCACTCCTCCCCAAGTATCGGCGGGTGTATCTGACCATAATGCTGTGACCACGTCCATCAGCGGCTATCGAGTATCCCGGGCTCATATCAGATACGTACCCGATTACGGGCGCACAAATTGGAACAACATCAATATTACATTGAACGAAAAACTACACCAACTCTCTCTTCCCACTGACAGGAACCTAACGACGGTGGAGATAAATAAAGCTGCAAGACGACTCCACGAGATTCTAGTTGAAACTTCGGAGACTCATGTCCCGAAGTACAAACGTGAAAAAACTTATCAGATTCCCCATGACAACTTCACTGTTCGCCTCATCCGGGAGCATAAAAAGCTCTACAGAAAGAGATATCGTCGCCACTTTACGCACTAATGGGGTTCATCATTCACAATATTGGTACAGTGATAAAACAAAGAATCCAAAACAATCGTATTCGACAATTGGAAGTCAAACTAAAGGATATTCAGATGGACCAGAACGTCTTCAAAAAACTTAAAAAGATATGTGACTATTCTCGTTTCACTGGGACAATTATACACAACGGTGTTGTTGTTAATAATAACACCAAAAGCAAATATCATCGGAGAGACCTTTTAAAATAATCACAAGCTCACTCTTCAGGATGGCGACCCGAATACTAATGCGATTATTAGTTCAGAGGTTCACAATAAATTAGACAACTTTAACGAGCCAATTGTTGTCTTTAACCCAACTAACAGTACATACTTCGATGACACACGTGATAATGGTCACGGTTTCGTCACACCAAATACCCTATCGAATCTAGTTAAATCTCGAAACCCTAAGAAGTCGCCCGGTATCGACAACATGTCTTACCACTCGTTGCGAAGGCTTTCTGCTTTATTCTTTATAGAGCTCTTCATTCGGTTCAACCATGCCTACAACATGGGGCACTTTAGCCAAGCTTGGAAGCACGCTATTATTTGTCCAATAGCAAAAGTTTGGACACCAACGTATCACCCCTCAAGCTTTCGCCCCATCTCGCTCATCACTTGCATCAGCAAAATATATGAAAAATTCATAGACGAGAAGCTAAATAACTTTATCAGCGCTAGGAACCTAATACCTGATTTCCAATTTGGATTCAGAAAGAGCGCACAGCACTGTGGGGGTTCTTTTAGCTTATCCAAAGAACCCCCCATAACTACAACCCAACTCCCATTATTTTAAGGCAATCGCATTAGTACCTGTAAATGCTTCACGCATCAAGTATCTAATGTACTTATCTAAAAGCTCCTGGAAGAGAATTCTTCATATTCCTACAAGAATTCTGTCCAAACTTATCATAAATCCCAAGCCCAATTCGGCACTTTCGGTTGCCAGGCAAATCCCAATCTTACCATATGCATTTTCCCTAGATGTATTCATGAAAACGAAACAATTTGGATCGCATATAATATAACCATCTTAACCAGGGATAATAAACATTGCGTCGCCTATTCTCAGCCTCACCATGTGTACAATAAATTCCTTTACATACACATTGGCTGGCGACCTTTACCCAAGGGACAAAAGCAAATATACGCATCTTGCGTCTTAAAGCATAAACCCAATCCTATAGTATAAGCAAATGCAAATAGGAATTGTGTACTTACCCTTGGCAGCGATGCCATAAACACCAATCATCAGTGAATACGCTAAAACCAATTAGCACCATGTCCACGATGCATTGCGGTCTATCAATACAGCTGCAACGCACATCATAGACAATGATCTACACGATCTCTTTCTCTTCCAACACTTCTGGATCCGCCTCTCATGATCTCGCGGCAGGAGCAAACAGAATTCCATTAGTAACCAATGAGATACGGCTCGTTTACTTAATCGAACTCACATCTCATGGATGCCCATTATCCCTCTTGATTTTTCAGCTTGTTCTCATGGCCTTGTCCCATAAAAAAAAACCAATGTGCACACATACATGCATATCACCATGATCTTCTCTATGAGATCCGCTTACCTACCCTGAAAGAGAGGCTTCACGTTTCTCTTGGGATGGGAAATGCATCCCTAAATTAAGAGAGCCAGTACTATAGCGTTTGGGATTGATAGTGAAGAACGTGTGATTCGAACTGACGCTATGACAGTTAGAATCACCAAAAATTGAACCAAAGCGCAACCCATCAGACTACTGGCCGTGTTTAGAATTCGATTTTTAAACTCAACTATATTCTACTGATGTGAATTGTTATGTTATCGCTTTGGTATATGGCTCTGATGTATTTTCTTATTCGATTTTCGTTCGGTGTTCTTCACTATTTGCTTGTGTATTGTGTGTGTATCTGTTAGAGGCGCTACAGTACCACTGGCCGAATTTCCTTTGCCAGCGAATTCACAGCGCTGAGTCGTTTTACACCCATCGACCGAGCAGGTCGTTACCACTCCCGCTCCCCGGTGCGCACGGGGACGCGAATATACCCCACCGAGTCGAGTAAGCGCGCGATTAATACAAAAGTAATTCTTTCTTGTGCCTCAAGTATAATCACCACAAGTAGTGTACACTGTCTTATATTTTTGCGCATCCGTGTCATCGTCGGTGAAAGTAGAATCTGTTTTCCGTAAGCTAACTAAATACCGTAAGATCAGTTTTAAATAAAAAGAACCTAAGTAAACTATAATTTCAATAAAAAATCATTCGAACATTAACCCAGTGTGTTTACTTTCTGCGCGGTGGCGTCCTAGGTATGTATTTCCTTTTCCTTGGGGAACAGTTTACCTTACGGTGGACCTTGTAGAACTTGGGGGATGAAGTAGAACCCCGTATCGTACGCCGGCACCACGACGTCGTACCCCACAGCACGACTATGGCTCTTAACATATTTCAAAACCACGTTTGCGTGCGCCTCTTTAATAAGGAACCCACCATTGCGCTGAGCCTGGATATTGAAAAGGCCTTTGACACAACGTAGATCGAAGGTCTCGGTTTTAAATTACTGAATATTGGCCTCTGTAGAAATCTGTGTCAGTATCATCTACCAGTTCGTATCATCTACCAGTTCGTTATAAACAGAACCTTCCAAAGCCGAATGAATGGAAAGCTTATCTGAACTTTCGACGCCGCTGCAGGCGTACCGCAAGGCTCCATTCTGAGTCCTATCCTATTTATTGTCTACACCTCCGATATTCCTCGGCCCGTGGACAGGAGAGTAAACCAGATATACTATGCGGATGACGTCTTAGTGTACACGTCATCTAAAAGCCCTAAACTCGCAACAAACCGACTCAACCGTCACCTGGACGAAATGTATCAGTATTACAGTCGATGGAAAATTCGACATAACCCTGCCAAAGCAATAACCAAAATTCTTAGTAGTAAACACTCCCAACCTACTTCTCGATATTCACAGAATATTCAAATACAAATAGGAGGTACTACGATTAGACTACAGGACAGGATGAAATATCTTCGGGTCATTTATACCCCAAAAATGAATTTCATCAAACATGTGACCAACATTCTTCAAAGGGGGCGGTCGGTTTAAGCAACTGCACAACATCTTGAAGTGGAGCAACAAAGTTCACACCAAAGTTAAGCTTCTCTGCCATAAGCAGCAAATCCGATCTGGAATATCGTACGCCATTCCCATATGGTACTGCATGTCTCCGGCCCAAATGGAAAGACTTTGAGTTTTCGAAAGGAAACTTCTCAGAAGATGCACCAACCACTCTAGAAGGCCTGACGGTCGCCATTACCCCAACCCCCACCTATACGAAGGCACCTCCATTATCCCTATCGACGAGTACTTGCTACAATTAGCATACAGTAAGTTTGGTATATTGACAATTGCCAATTGGACTTCCGGCATTCGTCGGTAAAAACCCTAAACTATAGAGGTGCATACATATTGCAGTGCTCGCTTTTCGCTTTGTGCATATTTAATTTTGCTCCACTCTACTCAGCATCAGCGGGGATTTTCACAGTTGGGCAAGGGAAGTGTGACGTTTCCACTAAACGCCACTGCTTAACTTTCCATTTAATAAGCTGAAAACCCATAAAAACAAGTATTATGGCCGTTCCATTTGAACGCCATTACTTACCTTGCTATTAACTATGCAAAAATAACCACCTAAAACAATTACAATACGCTAATGCAATTGCATTAGCAGCAACAAACATTTTCCACAAGGGCATGCTTGCATTCAACGCATCATGTTCCTGAAATCCAATTCGGTTACGACATCACGTAACCGACATAGATCCCCGAACATGCCAATGCACTTAGCGAACAAAATATTTTGACGCACACCTGCATGGCATGTTCACCCTTGTTTTACTCCACAGACCCATCGGTCGATCTTTCGAACGACAATGCACAGCATACCACACCATTGGCCACCGAAGGGAATCGAGTGTTGCATAAGGTAAATGCGCACATGATAAACCGACCCTTTGAAGACGCCAGCGATATGTGCACGATCAGCGTTAATGAAAAAACATATGCAGATATACTGACGTTTATGAAGGCCAAGCTCGAGCTAAATGAACTCGGAAATAGCGTAAATAAAGTTCGAAAGACAGCAAAAGGGGATTTGCTGCTAGAACTGAAACGTCGTCCAGAGCCCACCACCGAGACACTGAAAGCAAAGGCACAACAAGTACTAAAGGAAGATGTTAATGTCAAAACAGTGTCACAGGAAATCACGGTTGAGTGTGGTGATTTAGATGAGGTGACCACTGGGGAGGAAATCCTGACAGCGTTCACTATAGAGTTCCTTGAGCTGAACGCGATACCAAATGTTACAAATGCCGAGCATTTAAAAACGCGATGTCCAATCTTCTCAATAAAAAATGGACAGGTTTAAGTGCATTCAAATCAACTTAAACCATTGTGGAGCCGCACAAAATCTCCTTTTCCAAACGGTTAAGGAATATGGTGCCGACGTGGTGCTCATCAATGAGCAGTACATGGTGCCTGGTGCTGGTACTGTTACTTAGGAGGAAGACAGTAGCGGAACAGCGACCATCTGGACAACTGGAAATTCCCCCATGGAATGCAGAAGTGTCCAGCGGGTGGAAGGAATTGCCTATGCTAAGGTCAGAAGAATTCATTTCTACTGTTGTTACGCTCCGCCAAGGTGGGAAATAGAATATTTCAAATGCATTTTGGACAGAATAACACAAGAAGCTAGAGATCAGAGGCCTCTTATAGTTGCTGGAGATTTCAATACTTGGGCAGTAGAATGGGGAAGTACAAGGACCAACAGTAGAGGCCAGGCACTACTTGAAGCCTTCGGAGTCCTAGATGCGGTCTCACTTAATAATGGTATCAATGACACCTTCCTAAACGAGAGAGGTCGGTCCAAAATCGACATCAGATTTGCCAGCTCCGTGCTGGCAAGAAGTATGGAGTGGCGAGTTTTGGACACCTACACCCATAGTGACCACCAAGCCGTGATGTACGAAATATTACTGCACAGGGGATTGTTGAGGTCCGGACGCCGTGCTTCCTCGGTATGAGGGAAGAGCGTGGACTTATTATTTTTTTGATTGACTGTTATGATTTTCCAAAAACAACTCACTTATAATTCACGTACAACTGGCTTTTAAGATTTCCCAATTGCGACTATTCTGTTTATTTACAAAGTCAATCAAGCCGAAATCTGCTTTAGCGCTAATTATTATTTAAACAACAATAACAAACAATTATTTAAAGTTAATAATTAATAAACTTAATATGTTATTGCGACGCTAGCTGCTCCATAACAAATCATTCTCAACCTTTCTTTACGGCTGACAAATATCAACTGAACTTTTTTCTATTCTATTTTTTTCTCTCTGACTTTTCACATTCAATTCGGACGAAAATCCAAGTTGCTATGTTTTCAATAAATAAAAAGGTGCAGGTTATTAAGTGTGCTGAAACTGGTAATATTGTGAATGTTTATGAATGGTATGTATTAAGTGAGAATGTAATATATGTTAAGTGAAGTTTTTAAGGATGTGTTAGGAGATTCAGTGTTAAATTTAATAAGGGTAGTATTCTGGAATACAACATCCCACCCTTCTTCGAGAAAGAAAATTATCCTTGAAGAGAATAATTTTCTAGTAACTATATATTAAATTAAGATTAATTAAAGACTTGGATTTTCGTTCAATTACATTACAATGGTTTTCAAAATTAATCTTTCATCAAAGGTTACAATAATCAAAAAGTTCTTAATACTAGAAAAATAATCTATTTACATTATATATTAACTAAATTTTTCCAATAATCAAAAAGGTCTTAACACTAGAAAAATAGTACAAATAGTCTATTTACATTACATGTTAACTAACTAAATTTAAATATTTCTCCTTGGAATCTTTTCTTTTCTTATCCAAAAGTTATTATATTAATTATATAATATTAATATTATTGTTTCAAAATTCTCATTTCCGTTCGAATATATATATTAATTCCAAAATTTCCAATAGCTATATTACCTCTAAAATTTCCTTTCTTTCCTTTTCCGTTCGAATATATATTAATTCCAAAATTTCCAATATATATATTACCTCTAAAATTTTCTTTCTTTCGTCCCCCTCATTAACTTTTTTTTTTTTTTTTTTTTTTTCATTTCCGTCATTTCCTACAATTGTTAGATTATTTCATATATATTGAATAATAAAACAAAGGCCATTTGTTATGTGTTTATCTTTTCCTTAAATTTATGGAAAAGTTTCCAAAACCTTTCTGGGCCTATTACTATGATGATTGAATAAAGATGATTATTACCAAAAATCTTCTTGAAAAATGGTCTTAAATAATTTAAATGACGGTGTAACCTTTTATTTTTTTGTATTTTGCATTGGAATAAATTTTTATTGTTGAAAAAAAAGACTTGTAATGTATTTATATAGTTACTCTTTACAATACCTATTTTAGTTAAATTATTATTTTCATTTTTTATTATTTCGTGTTTGAGTAAGTGTTTGTGTTTGTTTTCGTTGTTTAAAATATTTATTGTTTTCGGCTTAGTGTTGTCATTGTCCATAGCTTTAACTGCTGTCGGAACGTCTACCTTTTCAGTCTTACTCACTGCTGATGGATCGTTTAGTTTCTCAGTCTCATTTACTGATTCGTATAGTTCTTCAGGCTTATTAGCTGTTAGAACATCTTGGTTCCCAGTCCTATTTGCTGTTTGAACTATTTCTTAAGTTATATCTGCTGTAGAAACATTTAATCCGTCAGTCTTTGCTGCTGAAAAGATTTGTTCATCAGTATTAGCTGCTGAACTGACTTGGGTTTCGAATTTTATTGCAACTATTGGGTCTTCAGTCTTTAACACTGCTGAATTTTCAGTCTTTGTTGCTGAAGTGCCGTGGTTGTCTATTGGGATAGCCGGAATATTAGGGGTTTCTGTTTGTATATTTTCTGCAGGATCCGAATTTTCAGTCTTTAATACTGCTGAGTTTTCAGTCTTGGTTGCTGAAGTGTCTGCGTTGTCAATAGGGATATCTGAGATATTAGCGATTTCAGTCTTTAATACTGCTGAAAATTTCGGATTTTCAGTCTGTGTTGCTGAATTGTTTTCCAGAATGGGAGTATGAATCGGAGTCTTTATATTAGGGACAGGGTTATCTTCGTTTATATGGCTTGGTTTATAGGAGTATGTGGGCTCAGGGTAAATTTGGCTAGGAGCTTCATTAAAATGGTCGTTATCTATTTCCAAAGATCTAATGCTGTAAATAGAAAACTTTGGTCTGTCTTCCATAAATTTTGGTTGGCGTCAGGCCTCGTTTTCCGACTCTTGCACCCGAGAAAAGTGAACATTTTGCCGATCGTTTTGTATATTGGTGGTTCTAGAATTTTCACCAAAACGATTTTCAGAGTTTGTAGGAATATTTCGGAATGGGTTACGCGTTGTTGTACCTTGTTGGTAATTTGTTGAAGACGATCCATTCCTAGATATCTTGTATCTACACTCATTCTCTGTGTGATTATTCCGTCCACAGAAATTGCATACACTGTTATATTCCCTTTTTATGGGTTGTCTATTCGGAAAAGTGGACTGCATGTTTCGATAACATGTGTCTTGAGAATGCCCTGGCTTACCACAGGTTTGGCAGACTATACGATTGAATGTAGGTTTTTCATTGTATTGATATGACCTGGGAGAGTTGTCCATTCGAGCCGCATGTGACACTGCATGTGCAATCGACTGTTTTGATTGAAATTGTTCCCCCCATGGACTTTAGCTAGTATCTTTAGCTGTTCGTTGTTTAGTCCATCCTCAAATGTTTGTACGGCCAATTTTATGTTTTCTTCTATTAAATATTCCCTAACCACCGCGTCTGCTGTTATTTCACACGTGGCAGAGTTTAAAGTCCTTAGAGCATTCGCGACTCTATCGCCGTATTCCCGGACGGTTTCTCTGTAGCGTTGTTTCAGAGAAATCAACTCATTGTGTGCCGTCGACCGAGATTGCTCCTCTTTATATTCCGATTCGAGTTTATCTTTTAAATCCTCCCACTTAGCGATTTGGCTATACCTAATCAGATCGTAAGCATGACCCTCTAGTCTATTTTTGACTAGCTCTAAAAATGTCTCGTATATATCCGGGTCTGCCTTCTTTATGGATCTAAATAAAACGTCTCCCCCGGAAATAAATTTACCTAAGTCGCAGGGTTTCCCGTCAAAGGTAGGGACGATTCTGAAAACATCAGAAATTCCGACAGAAAGAGCCATTTCAGGGGGTTTAATGTGTATCGGTTGATAGTGGATTTGTTCTTCCCCCTGCCTAGCCGCCTGTCTCGTGTAATATGGACTCGTAATAGTGAAAGTTTAAAATAATGTATGGCGAAAATTCAATTCTTAAAATATGGTTAACTTAAAAATATGGTTATGGAAAAATTGGCCTTTCTTTTGGTTATTCAATATATATATATATATAGGAAAGAAAAATAAATTGGTCCCAAAACTGAAAAGAAAGAAAATTCGACGAGAAAGAAAGAAAAAAAACGGAAATGTCTTCGAAATACTGAAATGAGAATTTGCAAATAATTTAGATAGAAATTTCTATCCAAAAAATATTCTATTGGGATAAGGAGAGCTTCCAAGTAGAAAATATTCCAAAAAAAAAAGTAGAGAGAAAAGTCGCTAAAAAAAATTCTTACTCTACTAAATGTTGTCGTTGTACTGTTGATAGCAGTCTTGAGTGTTGCTGTTTTGTTTTTTTTTTCTTCAGTTTTCCTTGGTTGTTTCCTTTGTGTGGTTCTTTTTCTTTTTAGATTTTTTTTTTTCTTTGACGCCAGGCAGACTTCACGTCCTAAAGTTGATTGCTCATCCTGGTCTTTGCTGCTTTCCTTTTTTTTTCTTTTTATTTCGTTGTTTTATGTCGAGGTTTTTTTTTTTTCTTCTTATTTTGGTTTGGTTATTTCTCCTGTTTTTTTTTTTCTCTCTTTTCTTCTTGAAAAATTTTTTTTCTTCTTCTTATTTGGTTATTTCTCTTGTGTTCACTTTATTTTTTTTTTGTTTTAAATTTTTTGTTTACTTTGTTTTTCGTTGTTTTATGTTTACTTTTTTCTTCTTCTTATAAACATTTTTTTTTGTTGTTTTAAATTTTGTTTTGTTTAAAAAATTTTTTTTTTCTTGTTTTTTTTTTCTTCTTATTTTCTTCTTTTTATTTGGGATCCTTTGGTTGTATCCCACCGCTGCCACCAGTGTTGAGGTCCGGACGCCGTGCTTCCTCGGTATGAGGGAAGAGCGTGGACTTATTATTTTTTTGATTGACTGTTATGATTTTCCAAAAACAACTCACTTATAATTCACGTACAACTGGCTTTTAAGATTTCCCAATTGCGACTATTCTGTTTATTTACAAAGTCAATCAAGCCGAAATCTGCTTTAGCGCTAATTATTATTTAAACAACAATAACAAACAATTATTTAAAGTTAATAATTAATAAACTTAATATGTTATTGCGACGCTAGCTGCTCCATAACAAATCATTCTCAACCTTTCTTTACGCTGACAAATATCAACTGAACTTTTTTCTATTCTATTTTTTTCTCTCTGACTTTTCACATTCAATTTGGACGAAAATCCAAGTTGCTATGTTTTCAATAAATAAAAAGGTGCAGGTTATTAAGTGTGCTGTAACTGGTAATATTGTGAATGTTTATGAATGGTATGTATTAAGTGAGAATGTAATATATGTTAAGTGAAGTTTTTAAGGATGTGTTAGGAGATTCAGTGTTAAATTTAATAAGGGTAGTATTCTGGAATACAACAGGATTCATCACTGGCAAATTGGCGAAGAAAACCCAGAAAAAAGGGTGGAAAGAGAAGAACCTCGATGTGGAACTGCTCGGTTATATACTGGAAGACCAAAACGCACAGTTTGACACAGAAGCCGATGCGAACAGGGAGGCTGGAAAAGTCATGAAGCGGCTTGTGGGGGTTTCTCTATTCTACATGAGAAACAACCCACAATCTCAACCACAATTCCTACCTAATTTCGACCGCTTTCAGTGCGTCATACCTACCCATTTCCTTCATATGTTATTCCCCTGTAAAACATGTTAAACGGACGTATAGCTAAACCCATTATCCCATGCAAATAATGCATAATTGAGTTTAGCTACATTCTTGTCATACGGCAACTCCATTCTTGCTAACCATGAGTTTCCCATCGGAAATCTCATAATGTCGGTTAGCAACAACAAGTCTAAACGAACGACTCTGTTGCATCATAGCAAAATCGCTGGGGTTATTTCAGCGTTTTAGAGTCTGGTTCTCACGCTGATTATTTCCCAAGCATCAGCGGCGTCCTATTGACTTTTCCTTAGATCATCCATTCGCTTGGGATCAAGGATCTCTTTTTGCAGGGGAGTGACATCAGTTAGGTTTTTCTCTCTTTCCACGGTACAATGTGCTCTGATTACACCATAGCCGTACCACTGGGTCACCAGGTCATGTCAGTAGCTACATGTGATACCAACACACACAACCAAAGCTACCCCGAGATCACAGCATATCATGTTTTCTGTTCTCTCATTCTCCATGTCCGTCGATTTCCCTATTAACAAAAGTTACCCACAGTTCGACGGGCGTGGGGTTGAGAGAGCAGAGGCGTGGTCTCTTTTGGTTGTCCTGTGTGTGGGATGAAATACGAATTTCAGCCCTGATTCATCAGTCACTATTGAATCATCACAGTGGCAGGTCACGTCCCCGCTCTCACCACAAAAATTAATTTCGCGAATTTTGAGCAGTCGATTATTAATCACTGAAGTGTGTACACGTATCGCGAGTTATTTTTCTCTTAACGCAGTCGAGTCAAGGAGTACGGAGTCCACGATCAACTTACACCTCGGTGTCCAGAAAATAATAATTTTTACAGATTACATTGTTCTTTTAAAAGGAGAAGTTTGTGTAAATTCTTAGTACATAAATTGTAACAAACTTACACATCAGTGTCTTACATCCATTTGTGTAAAATGTGTAATATCGACATTTAAACAGTAATCTGATTTAACAATTAAAGCAAATTTTGAATTAGGTTTTTTAATATCAATAACGAATAAAATTTTTAAGTTGAAACTCTAACCGTAAATTGTGTTTTATTCCGTGAACAATCGTTGGGGATATAAGTGAATCCATGCCCGTGTATCGGCATACCTACTTCAACCCCCATAGGCTAACTACCGCATGTGATGCTATAGCGTTTGAAATAATAGAGAAGAAGAACGTGTGATTCGAACTGACGCTATGACAGTTTGAATCACCAAAAATTGTACCTAAGCGTTACCCATCAGGCTACTGGCCGATTTGATTTTTAAAATCGACTATACTCCACTGATGTGAATTATGTTATCGCTAAGGTATACGGCTCTGATGTATTTTCTTATTCGATTTTTCTTTCGGTGCTCTTCACTATTTTGCTTGTGAATTGTGTGTGTATCTGTTAGAGTCGCCACAATGCTTCTTTTTTACGACAAAGACAACCACCATTGGTTATCAAACCAGTGTATTGGTGGAACTGAGAAATCGCCCATGTGCGATTGGAGTACAACAGGTTAAGACGCTTGCAATAAAGAGCAAGAAACCGTAACACCTACCCATAGTTGCATGCGGAATTCGTCAACAAACGGAAAGAGTTTAGGAATGTGATCCGCAAAAGTAAATATGACGCGTTCTGCTCCGTAAGGGATGAATTAAATAACAACGCATGGGGCAGCGCTTACAGGATAGTCATGAAAAGACTACAGAGCAACAGTAGTCAAATGCAAAAAAGTAAAACTGACATGGCCAGAATCGTTGCTGTCCTCTTCCCGCAGTGTGATGAGGTATTGAGAGTGCAAGAGGAGTGGAGGATCACTGAAAGAGAGATACCTCCCGTGACCACCGAAGAGGTATTCTTGGCTGCAAGGGTTATCAAAAAAAACAAGACCCCGGGACTGGGTGGTATCCCTAACGCTGTAGTGAAGACTGCTCTAACAAAAAAGCCGGAAGTCTTCAGCAGTCCCTTCACAACCTGCTTTCAAACAGGACAATTTCCTAAACGATGGAAAAAACAGCGGCTTGTGCTTATACCAAAAGGTGTCAAGAATCCAGAAGAGCCGTCGTCTTATCGCCCGTTGTGCATGTTGGACACAACAGGAAAAGTGCTTGAGGGAATAATTGCCACCAAATGACTAGGTGGTTATTATTATTATTATTATTATTATTTACTGGCCTGTAGGAACCCGGAAGTTCATGACCTCATCGACTCGGCTCCGCCATGGTTCCCTGTCCTGTGCGCTCTCCTTCCACGTTCGATCATCCGATCCGATCTCCTCGAGGTCCAATCTAACATTGTCCTCCCACCTCCATCGCGGCCGTCCTGTCGGTCTCTTCCCCGTTAGTTTACCGTCAAGAATTCTATGCACGGTCCTATCATCGCCCATTCGCGCTACGTGTCCGGCCCATCTTAATCTTCGCGACTTGATCACTCTCACTATTGTAGGTTTGCGGTATAGCTCTTCCAATTCGTGGTTTTGGAGTTTCCTCCATTGTCCTGACTCCTCGTCATATTTACCGCCATATATACCCCTTAAAACTCTATTCTCGAATACGATGAATTTGTTCTCTTCCCGTTTTGTGAGAGCCCATGTTTCGCATCCGTATAGAGCAATCGGCATGATTATTGTTCTATAGACAGGGAGCTTTATATCACGTGATAGCAGTTTGGATTTTAATAGTTTACTGGCTGCATGCCAACTAGCGTTGCCGGAATGTAGTCTTTTGTTAATTTCCTTTGACGTTTCGTTTCTGGTCGTCAGTATCGTTCCCAGATATTTAAATTCTTTGACATTTTCAAATATCTTGCCCCTGACGTTTATATGTGTTCTCTGAGGTCCACCTGCTCTCGTCGTAATCATGTATTTCGTTTTGTCTTCGTTTATTTCTAGGCCCACCTCTTCTGCTGCTTGCATGACGATTTCACAGTTTTTCCTTATAGTTTCGAGATTATCGCCCAGAACGGCGATGTCATCCGCATACGCGAGCACTTGTGTGACCCCGTTCTGGGATGATCCGGCCGTGTTGTCGTCTTGTACCTTTCTGATAACATACTCGAGGACGAGGTTAAAAAGGCATGGTGAAGGGCCATCCCCTTGTTTTAGTCCGTCCCGGATTTCAAATGGTTCTGAGAGGTGGTTTTCTATTCTAACTCGCCCTTTGTTTTCGTTCATGCAAATTTAAATGAGGGCGGCATATTTTTTCGGAATCCCCCGCTCAACCACAATATGGTAGAGTCTTTGCCTTGCGACTGAGTCGTAGGCTTTTTTGAAGTCCACGAACAGCTGGTGGCTAGGTGGTACCAAAAAATATTACGCGGTGGTGACGCTTGATGTTAAAAATGATTTTAACTCGGTGAATTGGAATCGGATTCTAGAAGCGTTGGGCGATCTACAACTCTCCCCCTACTTGGTGCGTATATTAGCATACTATTTCTCGGATAGAATACTGCTGTATGATACAGATGAGGGACCACAGAAATATAAAATCACAGCGGGTGTACCTCAGGCATCTGTATTAGTTCCGCTGTTATGGAATATCATGTATGATGGTGTGCTCAGAGTCAATGTACCAGAAGGGGCTAGAATCATTGGGTACGCAGATGATTTGGCAATAATAGCCGTCGCTAAACGATTTATTTGGTTAGCGTACCATACTTCCAGAGCCGGACTCTGCTCTGTACGAAGGGCGTTATTATCTTGCCCAGTACGGTTCTTGTATTCTCCAAATAAAACACCGCAGCTATAATTACTTAATCTTTATTACTCGTTTTGCACTGTTTTCTATTGTGACCTTATGGAGCGCACTACAGTAAATCATGTGCACCGAAACTGTTAGTTATCTTTTCACAACTCCTGCTCTCGTGGCAACTCCTGATGCTCTAAGGAAAAAAAAGGGAATCCAGAGCATGGCTAGATATGGCCGGACTGAAACTAGCTGGACATAAGACGGAGGCACTTTTAATAAGCAGCCGCAAGAAAGTTGAACACCTTGATTTGGAAATAGAAGGACAAATAATCAGATCCAGTCCCTATATTAAATATCTTGGCGTTATACTCGACAGCAGGTTGAGATTCAACGAACACCTGAGGAAAACGAGTGAAAAAACGGCAAGAGTATGTAAAGTTTTGACGAGAATGCTACCCAATGTTGAAGGACCCCGGCCCCACATAAGGAAACTCATAACCAGTGTCAACACCTCCACTATAATGTATGCAGCTCACATATGGGCAGGAGCTGCACAGTATAAGTCGTACATGAGGGGAGTGAACTCAGCGCATAGACTGGCATCACTAAGGGTGTGCTGTGCATTTCGAACGGTATCCGAAGATGCCATAAATATTTTGGCCGGGAGAACACCACTTGACCTTGCAGCTAAAGAAAACGCTGCATTGCATAAGGTCTCCTAAGAGAATCGTCGGAGAATGCGGCCACAGTTAGAGCTCTCAAGCCTAAAAGAATGGCAACGAAGGTGGGATTCTTCCACCAAAGGAAGATGGACCCACACCATGATACCTGATATAGAAACATGGGTGAAAAGAAAACACGGCGAGCTGAATTACTACTTAACTTAGCTAATATCAGGACGTGGATGCTTTCGGCAATACTTGCACAAGTATAAGCATGTGAATCACCCATACTGCTTGTATTGCGAAGGCAAAATAGAAAATGCGGAACACGTACTCACAGAGTGCGTGAGATTCGAGACCGCACGAACGATTTTGGAGAGACATATGAGACGGACAGTTACTCCGGGAGGAGTAATAGAATACATGCTTAGTTCAAAACAGGCATGGTCCGTAACAAATGGTATTCTCAGTGAAATGATCCAGCAGTTGCGACGTGACGAGCGGAGTAACAGGTAAACTCCTATGGAATATCTAAAAGAAAGTTCCGCGGGGATCAACGGGAATATAAGCCTGGCGGGAGGTGGTTTTAGACGGTAAAAACCCGCATGCCTCTGGATCGGTCTAGAGGTTTTGAAAATGTCCACCTTCCTATCGAAACCAGAGAAAAAAACCGACCAAAGTGCAGATTATCAGACGCCGAAGACGTGATCTGCGTTTACTACCGCACTCATGACCTAGCGATCTTTAATGATTTCCCCCCCCCCATCCCTCCATCCAAGTAGTTAGTGAACATTTGAACTAACCCTGTCCGCAATATCCTTAGATACGTCCCACCTTTCTTTTTCAGATATCTCGAGCCCGAGCCCAATATCGTCACGGATGTAGGTGATTCTGGTTATTCGAAGATGACTAGAACCCAGAGACCAGAGACAAGATGGAGGACACATTTATCCTTGTCTTGCCTAAATCAGCCTCTCGCCACTCCCTTTTTTTTTCCTTAGAGCATCAGGGGTTGCCACGAGAGCAGGAGTTGCCACGAGAGCAGGAGTTGTGAAGAGATAACTAACAGTTTCGGTGCACATGATTTACTGTAGTGCGCTCCATAAGGTCACAATAGAAATCAGTGCAAAACGAGTAATAAAGATTAAGTAACTATAGCTGCGGTGTTTTATTTGGAGAATACAAGAACCGTACTGGGCAAGACAATAACGCCCTTCGTACAGAGCAGAGTCCGGCTCTGGAAGTATGGTACGCTAATCAAATAAATCGTTTGACCGACCAACGCCGAGAGAAGGGAGCTGTCCGCAGAACAGTAACAGTTTTTGGTCCTTTGAGCCGGGTTTCGGCGATAAACGATAGGGCCGATAACGAGATCTGCCAAAGCTTGGAGGACGCTGCCATCCCCTACGGGAGGTCTGTCTACTCAATCTGGAGTGGGTAGCACCGGACCTGATGTAAGCGTCACAGGAGAAGAATCTTCCATACGGCTTGGAGGAGATTACGACGGACCTGTCGGAACGTTAGCCAGAAGAAAGGAATCAGTATACGTGACCGAAGCGAAGGAGAGCCAGCTTCTGATACTGAATAGTTCTTTTCCGCTCTATTCAGAGTGCGACTAGCATAGGCGATAGGCTGGTCCTTACTTATCTCGCATTGGGACAGCACAGCTCTCAGTGCTTCATTACTCGCATCAGTGGTCAGGTTGAAGGGTTTGGTGAAGTCTGAGTATACCAGCAATGGCGCCGAAATCAACCTCCCCTTTATTTCCTCAAATGCCTGTTGGCATTTGGGTGACCACGTGAATTTTACGTCCTCCCTTAACACGTTAGTTAAGGGGCGCATTATCCGGGAAAAGTTTGGCACAAACTTCCGATAATAGTTCGCCAGTACTAGAAATGACTGGACGTGACGTACCGTTTTGGGAATGGGGAAATCACTAACATTGACTGTCGTGTCAGGATTTGGCGAAGCCCCTTTTTCGGAACAAACATGGCCCAGGTAGACTACTTGCCTTTGCAGGAATCTACACTTCTCCTGCTGCTGTTTGAGGTTGTGGTATCTCAATTGGTCAAATACTTTCCGGAGCTTGTCATTATGGTTAGCCAGCTTCTTACCATATATGACAATGTCACCCAGATAGACGAAGCATTCGACTCCCTGCAAACCAGTAAGGACATGGTTCATGAGTCTCTGAAACGTAGCCGATGCTCCCTTTAAACCGAATGGCATACGTCGAAACTCATAGTGCCCATAGTTGATGCTAAAGGCTGTCTTATTTCGACCCTTTGATCTACCAAGACTTGGTGATAACCACTGGCTAGGTGATAACCACTGGCTAGGCTGGAAGAGGGACGTCATAACGTATTGGAGCCCGCACAGTTTAAGCTCCCTGAGGCACGATTCGCGCACGTTCACATAGATATCGTGGGACCGTTGACGCCCTCAAGGAGTTTTTCCTACATCCTGACAATGATTGACCGCTTCACGCGATGGCCGGAAGCGACGCCGCTGCGGGTGGTTACCGCCGAAAGCGTCGCCAGAGCGTTTTATTCAACATGGGTCAACGCTTTGGCGTACCGGCAACACTAACATCGGATCGAGGCCCGCAGTTCGAGGCTACGATTTTCAGACAGCTCACAGAATTGCTGGGCTGTCAGAGGGATCGTACGACCGCATACCACCCCTCATCCAACGGGATGATAGAGCGTTGGCGCAGGCCATTGAAAGCCTCCCTAATGTGTCACAACGACACACAGTGGTTCGACGCGCTCCCCACTGTCCTCCTCGGTTTGAGGACAAGTATAAAGGAGGATTTGGGCGCATCCGCTGCCGAACTGACATATGGCACCAGCCTCGTGTTGCCCAGCGAACTGTTCGTGGATGGCGAAGCACCAGCGGATCCATTAAAAATCGTAGGCTACTTGCGTGATTTGATGCACAAGATCCGGCCAAAACCGGTGGCCAGACACGGCGCGAAAAGAGTCTTCGTCCACCCCGCGTTGCATAGTAGCACGCATGTTTTCGTTAGGGTGGACAAAGTGAAGAAGCCACTCGATCCGCCGTACGAGGGCCCGTTCAAGATTCTAAAGAGAATCAGCGAGCGGGTATACGAGTTAGATATTAGGGGTAAAGCGACTACAGTCAGCGTGGAACGTTTAAAGCCCTGTTTTATGGAGGAAAATTGTCTCTGCGGCCACGGCCCACACTACGACCGCTGCAGGACAGTCGCGGGCGACTTCGGCGGGAGTACCGAACAAATACGATGGTCCCTTTACACGGACCCTCGCGCGAATGCGACCTTGAGACGCGCTGGGGATAGAAACGAATTAAGAGCATACGGACAGCGAGCCGCCAGTCATATCCTGGCACATTGGAGTACCAATGCTAGCGACCCTCCATTACACCCCACCTCCTGGCACTTTGGAGTAACAATGCCAGAGAACGCTACCCCTACCTCTTGACACTTTGGAGAACCAATGTCAGCGAGCTTGGTGGAACCCAGCCAACTGGAGAATACCATTCGACGGCTCATAGTAAAAACCAAGGAACAGCCAGGGACAGTACCGCACACCTTTTGCCCTTGTTGGCATCATCGCGGCAGAAGGGAAGCCATAGGCAATTATTCAGTGGTACAGAGTACTCTCGAATGATTTTTTTTTTTTTCTTCGGTCTTCACATCACAAGCAGAGGGATACTATTCCCTACCAATCAATCGTGACTATGTCACTGGGGGGGAGTGCCGTGGCGTTTCCTTTGAACGCCATCTATCATCTTCCCATTGCCCCATTTAAAAACTCCCACCTGGCCATGTAGAAACTTAAAAGGCATAACTTACCTGCGCATAACGACCAACCTACCCTGAAATGCTTAAATGCCCTGAGGTAAAACACCATCAGCAGTACAAGCGTTTCTATAAGAAAGGTAAATTGGTCGCACACCTAGCAACCAACATACATCGGGCTCCATCAACGAAATGTCTCCTAAAGAAGGCGGCTACAATGCCGCAGGATATATTTCGTACGTTGGTTCCTAAACCATGCGACAACGGTTGGCCACATGAACGGCAGATACATCGTAGCATACGGCGGTCAGCCCAGGCGTTCTGGTTCTGTAAATGGAAATTTCCTAGCAAGATCCCGATTGCCAGTGTGTACACGATTAGCAAAATTGCTAAGGCAGTCGCTGATAGTACAAACATTAAAATATGTTTCAACTGCGTGTGCTGCACCAGCTGCAGACATGCCAACTCATGTTTCTCTAATGGATTTCCTTAATCCACGTTTCGTTTGGCCACGCGCACACAGCATGAACATCCAAAGGGATCACTGTGTGTGTGCGCATATTTCCTGTGACCGATGGGGGAATCATCCACTATTGGTATGGAAGCGATAGAATTTAGTATCGGAGCAATAAAGGAATGTTTCATGGTTCTGTTGCTCAGGTGGCGGTAATGGTGAGTCTGCTATTAACAGTCTGCGAGTGCAAACGTGACAAGAACTACGCTATTCCAAATTATTAATCAGTTTTGCCTTTGATTAGCTTGTAACCGTGTACAAATTTGTTCCAAATTATTAACCCACACCAAGTGCATTGACTACCTAATATTCAGTGGATAAATTGTGTTAAATTAGTTTCTTATTAATTAGAACCAAGTGCACTGACTATATTGTAAATAGAATATAACTTTGTTTTGAATTATTAATCGGCACCAAGTGTATTGACTAGCTAGTATACAGTGGAATGGTTGAGTTATGTATTAGTACTACTGAATAAAGAAAATAACTATTTGAGTTAATTTACATTTCGTATCTTTCACCAAGGGGCAGGTAGCTAAGTCCTTTCATCGGACGAAACCTTTTGTTGCGTGAGTAAGTGCTATAGGAGTGGGTCCGTAGTGTGGGGCCCCTAGTAGCGAACCCGTGCAAGGAGGCACATTGCTACAACGACAGAATAAAGCACTACAGTACCGCCGCAGAGGACAACGAGGAGACGTCGTCGATGTCGACACCGATGCACCCGAATGCAGTACATGCGTCCCGCTATCACCATCAACCTCGGAACGCGCAAGGCCCCGTTTGGCGGGCGCCGCTCCTCAGTATCCAGGGACCGACCGAGTCCCAAGCGTGGCATTCGAATGAACGCTGCGGTCTCAACCGCAAACGACCGCATTGTTCCGGTTATTAATTTCGAAGAGGTACCACCGCAGAGGACAACGAGGAACGTCGTCGATGTCGACACCGATGCACCCGAAGGCAGTACATGCGTCCCCCTATCACCATCAACCACGGAACTCGCGATACCCCGCTTGCCGGGCGCCGCTCCTAAGTATCCAGGGACCGACCGAGTCCCAACCGTGGCATTCGAATGAACGCTGCGGCCTCAACCGCAAACGACCGTATCGCTCCGGTCATTAATTCCGAAGAGGTACCAATGGACGCAGCACTCGTCAACACCACTAGTTGTCTCAATGGAATGAGACCAATCATCAGTCACGTGGTCACTGATCGTGGGTTGCAACCTTACAACTCCAATCCAGATCACATGGCCAGCAACGATAACCGCATCCAACAACGAAGGGGACCATCCCGTCATCACGAACCCTTCGGGCCGTCCAAGACACCTTCGTCTTCAACGCTTTTCAGAGCAGGCGGCTCTCTCCTAATCAACCATCGACGTGATGGTGGACTGCGGCGGACCGCTACCAGCCCACTCACGAGTACCATCGCCAAAATCTGCATTCTTCCATTGGTGGAGATACCCCCTCCTGGACCATTCATCAGATCACGATCCACGAATTGATCCATTTTTTTACTTCTTCATAAGACCGGAAGTGCTGGTCGGCCAGGCCGTGTGCAATTGATCGAAACAAGTGATAGTCCGAGGGAGCAACGTCTGGAGAATACGGCGGGTGGGGTAGGACTTCCCATTTCAAAGTTTCCAAGTATGTTTTGACCGCTTTCGCAACATGGGGTCGAGCACTGTCATGCTGTAAAATGACTTTATCATGTCTCTCGTTGTATTGCGGCCGTTTGTCTTTCACTGCTCGGCTCAAACGCATTAATTGCGTTCGATAACGATCGCCTGTGATTGTTTCAGTCGGTTTTAACAACTCATAATACACTACGCCGAGCCGGTCCCACCAAATACTGAGCATGACCTTGGAACCGTGGATATTCGGTTTGGCCGTCGACGTGGAAGCATGGCCGGGATATCCCCATGATTTTCTGCGCTTGGGATTATCGTAATGAACCCATTTTTCGGCCCCAGTCACAATGCGATGCAGAAATCCCTTCTGCCTTTGCCTTGCAAGCAGCTGTTCACAAACACACAAACGCCGTTCAACATCTCTCGGCTTCAACTCGTACGGCACCCAATTTCCTTGTTTCTGAATCATCCCCATGACTTTCAGGCGTTTTGAAATGGCTTGTTGCGTCACTCGCAATGATCCTGCCAATTCTTGTTGCGTTTGACACGAGTCTTGATCAAGTAATGCCTCCAATTCTGCATCTTCGAAAACCTTCTCTCTTCCACCGCCATGATGGTCTTCGACGTTAAAATCGCCGTTCTTGAAGCGTTGAAACCACTCTCGGCACGTTCTTTCACTAATAGCGGCCTCACCATAGGTATTTGAGAGCATTCGATGAGGCTCAGCCGCAGATTTCTTCACATTAAAGCAGAAAATTAAAACCTCCCGCAAATGACGAGAATTTGGCTCCTAAGCTGACATGTTTAATCGAGAACAACTTTACGATGCAGACACAAATCGACTAATATTTCGATGGCGTTATGTTTACAAATACCTAAGCTTATCATTTCATTTTTTCATTTTTAAAACATTTTTTATTTTCTTTTTATATTCTTAGTTTCTAAATTAAAGGCTAGACAAAAAATGCTTAAATTCTAGCTTAATTATCTTATATAATAACTTACTGGCCCTTCGCAGACGCTCTAAGCTAAACATTACTTAACATTTGTGTAGTGATCCTAAATCACTACTCTCACCCACTTACCTATAATCCCAATCCAAGTGAATCATATGAGCGGCAAGTTAAACCAAAAGTTGGTTTGCCGCACATTGATTCAAATTCCTAATTACCTCACCCATAATCCAATTGAATCATATGCACGACCAAATTAAACCAAAATCCATTTGTCGTACATTGATTCGCTTCCTAATAATCCTAACATTATGAAATGTGTAATACTAAATGCATTTCATGATTTCTCCTTCCGGGAATTTGTTCAAATAAAAATTCGTATACACTTCCGGGAATCCTATTCCAATTGAAGCACACAAAATTTTGTTTGGGCTTCTTGGAATTTTTAAGTAATATTTTTAACAAATCTCTGTTGCCACAGAGTATAAAAGGGGAGTGCATTTTGGATTCGAGATGAGTTTGGATCCGGATGCCAGAACGGCCACAACAAATAAAATGATAAAATAAAATAAATAAAATCGCCTTTTAATTTGGCAGGCTTTGGCTCTGAGGTAAGAAAAACAAATCTTTAATAAAATATAACCCTACATTTGTATAATTTGCCTTTCGGCGACAGAATTTTGTGGCAGTACTTATAATTATTTGGAAGACAAAGAAAAATTTGAAAAACTTTAAATAATTTGAAAAACCTTAAATACCTAAGTTTATTGTATGACATCTATGATCTATTTATTTCAACTACCACTTACCGCTACAGCCATCTATTGCACAACGGCGGAAGCAAAGTTGTACACCTAATAAAAGACCCTTTTTGTGGTACCATGAAAAGAGGATTCACGAGGGGATACGGGTTTAACTTTGTAGGAAAATCGTTTATACTCGCGTAGAAACAATATTCGATTTTGGAATGTGCCCACCTCCGTGGTTGAAATTCGACCGAATTGACTCTACCCACACGATCAACCAATCTTGATCGCACACTCATCCGCATTCTTCCATTTCCCCGCCCATCGAGATGAATAAACTCTTGCGGATTTACCCAACAATCAATGGGCTTAGAGAGAATGGGAAACTGAAACGGAGAGCGCGATGATCTCGGGGTTGATTTGCTTTCGCCTGCAACGAAAGCGGAAATAATTGGTGACCGCATGACCCAGTTTGGTATTTAAATGGGTCTCAGAGTGCAGAACTAAAAATGCACTCCGAGAAGGGGAAATGGGGCGGAGAGAAAAAGTATATTTTTCGTACTATTCACCTGACTACTGAGTTTATTGATCCCCAACGAATAGCCGTGTCTGGGGCAGGTCAAAGGACGCCGCGATGGCTGGGAAAATATCAGCGTAGAAAAAAAACGAAAAGAGGTCGCGATTACCCAGCCGTTTCGCTATATAGCAACAGCATCGCTTGCCCAGACTTTGCTGTGGCTAACCAGGCATGAGATTTTTGATTTCCGGTGGAAATCTCATATGGTTTAAAAGAATTATGTTGCCATATGGCATGGAAAGGTTGCTTCGGTTATGCATTATCTGCATAGAAGAATGAATTCAGGTTATGCGTCCTTTGGGGGGGTACCTTTTACAGGTGAAATAGGCCGACGAAAGGAATTGGGGTTGGCGTTTGCGCGGTCAGTGGGCGAAATTGGGTTGTAATTGTGGGTTGGTTCTCAGAGTAATGTAGAGAACCCCCAACATACTTTTCGAACGTCAGGGTGTAATGGCTGATAATTCTTTTAGATTTGTGTGCAAGGTATTTCTAAATGTGTTGCGACAAACAAATTCGAGAAAATAATCTTTTTTTAAGTGCCGGGAAGAGAAACCTGACTCTTTTCTTACTGTGCATCTAAACAACTTCTACTCAACATGGCGATCGTGCTACTTTTACTCTCCAGTATTCTGAGATAACAAATACAAGTAAATCTTCTCGAAAGCTGACATCAATGTTGTTAAAACGCATAATGTCTGGATTTAAAAATAAAGTTACTTATTTCACTTTGAAAATAAACGGCTCATTTAATTAGAAGCAAATTTGCAAATCACCTTTTGATGGTAAAGAAAGAAAATAGATATATATTATAAAACTTCATTGTGACTTCAGCTGACTTGGTGCAAAAAATTCTCCCAATCCAAAAAGAGAGTCTCGTCTTGAGCCAGGGTTCAAACCCCAATCAATCTCAACTCTCTTCGTTTGGATCACCTGTTCCAAGTGGTCTCTAAAAATATTCAACAATGTGTTTCTTTTTGTTGGAATAAACCTCACGAACGATCTTGGTCAGCATCTTAGACTCCTGCCTACGAATTCAGGTTGCACGTCATTGTGGAATTCAGCAGCTAACGATCGTTCGCGCTCAAACCACAATCCACAAGAGAAAGCACTCAAACCGAGTTTCGCACCTAAATCGCAGATGCGACTCAATTGAAATGCGCTCCAAACAAATCAGTCAGTAATAAACAGTCTCGAGTGTGTGGTGTGTTGTGCGCGATTTCGATTTGCCAGCTTCCCGTTAGATAATTACAATTCGAATCCAGGTAATTGTGAATTTAATCGTTCGGACCCATTTAATCTGGCAGGCTTTCATCGTTTCGTCGGCGTCCCCGATTGCGCGATCGCGAATTGTGTCAAATCTTTCTGCGCGAACGCAACGTGCTCCAAGGTGATAGTTCTCATCCGATCCCGTTAATCGAAAGCGGTGTCTTTTGGCAAATAGAAAATTCTTAGTGCACACCTTCGGCTTCTAAAAAAAGAAAAGAAAAAAATTTATAAAGCATTAGAAAAATAGAGAAAAAAAGTTAGAAAGAGAGAAAAGCCGAGAAGAGAAAGAAGGTGAAGAATCCAAGTTCAGTGTATCTGTGCGCATACGATTCCGCGTGATTAGCGACAGCTTCTGGATATCTAATGCCGACTGCCAAATGAATTCCGTAAGTCATTCATCTAAAACCAAAAACCAAAGAGTATCGCAGTGAAAACGGACACCTGTGTTTAGTGGTACCGCAAAACGCGATTAGTTGGCGAAAGCGTCCTCCAGGTTTCTTCTGTCGTGTTTCTCCATGTGGCACCCCGCCAAGTTCGGGAAATCGAATCCGAAGACTCCTAGGCGATCCGTCGCTCTGCGGTTTCTCTCGTGTGCAGCAGGCCTGATGTGTTCCCTTTTGAGTGCATCTGGCGCCGTTGAGCGCGGGAAGAACCGAATGAGACGAGAATGTCGACAGCGGCATTGGACAAGGTCACCGGGGCCGCATTCATGTATCTCGGTTGTGTGTTTGTTTGTAGGTCGACTTGTAATGAGGATGTTTCTCGAGGTCGTGCTTCCTTTCCCAGAAGGAAATGATTTCGGTGCTGTTTATTTGAATGGGACTTTGTTGACAGTGGTTGGTTTGTTGTCAGGGGGAATTCCCATGAAATCTGTGGATGGTGTTTGCTTGGTGCCAGGGTGGCTTGTCTGTTAAGTAAAGAGCCAGGTGGCTCAGCTTGTACTTCGAGTTTCTCCTGTACGATTTGTTTAGATAATTCGTACATCATGGAGCTGGGGTTTTGTAAAATGTGTTTTTCTTATTGTAATGCATATAATGGAGATTTTTTTAAAACTACCACATTGGCCAGATTTTGGGATAAAAAAATGTTTATGGTCAAAAAATGTGAATACAAAATCATAATTAGGCATAAGATGAGTAATTTTTGTTCCACGAAGAACATTGGGCAGTTTAATTATCACAAGCTGACGATGGTGCAATTTATTTTGTTAAGGAAAAAACATTTTAGGCAATACAGGACATTTTTTCTCGTTTGTATTAAATTGTGCTCCTTACGGTGGTGTCGTAAAATAAATGTCATCCTTTTTTGGAAGTAAATTTGTTCGTTCTATATTTAGATTGCATTCCAATGTTTTTGGTTGGAATGCGCACGTTTATACTCTGCCTCATGCAAGCGTGCCACGAGTTACACGATAATTTGGTTCCGTGTAAGTGGAATTGTATGTATAAAATCAGAGATTGCGGACTGTGTAACTTGAAACTTGGTATAAAAACACAATTTTTAATGAAAAAGAAGGAGGAAGCAAAAAAATTGTCCAGATTATATTAGTAAATATATGATAAATTGGCGCAAGACTAATGACCTTGCCCGGAAAAAACAAATCATTATGGAAAATTGAACAAGCCTCAGGACTTGCTAAATAAGACCAATACCGGCTCCCGGTTGTAGTGCCGATGATGATGATGATATGATAAATACTTATTATTTTTATTTATTTATTTTTATGAAGATTGATAAATCCCGCGGAACTCAAATACCATGTAACTTGAGTGAATCCCACATTTTTTATAACTCGAAATTCGTGCAACTAAAATATCTCGAGGGAGACCTTAGTTGAAATCGTGAGGAGACCATTTGACCACGTATATTCAGGTTGGTCTGGAGACTACTTTTATGCTTGTGGGGCTTTGCTAACAAACGCTAATTCTTTTAACACTTCTTTGGGGGGAGACGAATGTATGACCTTGGTTCAGAGCCCTGAGTTGATAATAGACTGACGTTTGTTTTGAACAGTTAGAAATTGTTGCGATTGGAAATACTCGTAAAATATGGAGAAGCTGCAGATCCGGAACTAATTAATTTTAGTATGCGTTGACCGCAAGTAGGATATAATTCCAGTAGTCTTTTGTGTCGTTAATTTGATTTAATATATCGGGTGGGCCATACATTTTTTCAAATGGCAACACTTGATTTCTTAAAAACCGTTAGAGGGAGGGGCGCATGAGTGGCGAGGAATTGTGCGTCGCTTCATGCAATTTTAGTCACGATGGAGCGCTTCACGGGACAACAGCGTGCTTTTTGTGTAAAAGAACTCTACAAAAACAACGATTCCTTCGTTACTGTACGGCGCCTATGGAATTGAATACGGATTAGGCCATGTAAGTGAGTGACCAAGCGTTAATTTAATCAAAGCTTGGGTCAAGAAGTTCGAGGAAACGGGATCGCCAACGAATATTAAACAAACAGGGCGGCCACGTTCAAGACGAAGCGATGAGAACATCCAGGAGGAGATGATAGCCGTGATACCTCGCAGCATGTGTGAGGGAGTTTTCCATAGTTTGCGTAGTCGATTGCAGGAGTGCCAACGACGAGACGGGGCACATCTCGACGATGTAATTTAAAAAAAAAAAATTTCAATAAACATTTATTACGTTAAATAAATGATCAACAAAATAACATTTGTAGTTTTATTTCTATTCATGTTTCAAATGTGCAAACATTTATCATCATCATCATCGGCACTACAACAGGGATTCGGTTTTGTCCATATTTAACAAATCTCTCCACCTGTTCCGATTACGAGCCGATGTCATGCAGTTTGGCACTCCCAGGCTCTGGGCGTCCTGGTCTACGCCATCCCTCCATCCCAGACAAGGTCTGCCGCGCTGTCTCCTTCCATACATCCTGCCACAAAGGACCTTCCGGGGAGGCTCCTCTTCCCTCATTCGTGCTAGGTGTCCCGCCCACCGGAGTCTACCGAGCTTGATTTTTCTTCCATTACCTTCAAGGTTGATCGCGTACAACTCATGGTTGCAGCGTCTCCGGAATCGTCCTCCCTCACATACGCGGTAAACAATTCTCCTTAAGACCGTCCTCTTGAACGCGGCTAAGAGTCCAGAGTGCCTTTTATTGAGCACCCAGGTCTCGGATCCATACATGAGTCTGGTAAGACCATGGTCTTGTACAGTAGTAGCTTGGATGTTCTGGATAAATTTCGGGATTTAAAGAGCCTTGATAGACCATAGTGGGCTTTGTTGGATTTGATCAGCCGTTCGTGCATTTCTTCTTCCATATTGTTATCGGCTGATACTATTGACCCAAGGCAGTTAGATGATCGCACTATTTCAAATTCGTGTTCCACTACCCTTATAGTTTGACCAACGTTAGGTCTTCTCTTCGCAGAAGTTGCCACCATGTACTTAGTTTTTTCCTCATTAATGTGCAGTCCCAGTTTTTGTGCCGCCTGCTCGATCTGGGTGAAGGAGTCGTGTACAGCCGATTCGGTTCTACCGATGATGTCGATGTCATCTGCGTAGGCAAGTATCTGGCTGGACTTGGTGATAATAGTCCCTCTTGTTGTAACGCCAAAGTCACGGATTGCTTTCTCCAACGCCAGGTTGAAGAGGAGGCAGGCCAGACCGTCCCCTTGTCGGAGTCCATTAAAGATATTTATTGGTTTGGACAGCAATCCCGCTATTTTTAATTGACTAGTTACGTTGGTCATGGTCAACCTACAAAGTCGTATCAATTTATTTGGAATGCCGAACTCTCTCATAGCATTATATAGTTCTACCCTGGCTATGCTGTCGTAGGTGTCCTTGAAGTCTATAAATAGATGATATAATGGAATCTTAAATTCCAGACATTTTCCATCGCCTTCCTAAGGCTGAATATCTGATCAATCGCTGATTTGCCTGGGATGAAGCCACACTGATATTGAACAATGCCGATTTTAGCGTATGTGGCTATCCGATCTTGTAGGATAGTGGAGAGTATCTTATAGGCGGTACTCAGCAATGTTATACCCCTATAGTGGCTGCACAGTTTAATATCTCCCTTATGTATGGGGCAAATTATACCACGACGCCAATCTTCCAGCATCTCCTCTTGCTCCAATACGTGCACCACGATCTCATGAATTGCGTGATGTAACGCTGTCCTTCCTTGCTTGATCAGCTCAGCTGGTATGCCATCAGCTCCAGGGGCTTTATTTGATTTCACCTGTCTAATGGCTTTTAATGTTTCCCCAATGGTTGGTGGCGGCAGCATTTGGTCTTGATCTAGCATTGGTGGAGCCTCCAATTCTTCTGTGAGCTGACCATTTAGCAATTCATTGAAGTACACTTGCCACCGCTCCAGAATGCCTTCAGGATCGGTGATCAGATTACCCACTTTATCTGGTATTCTCATTACGTAAGGCAGCCGTGTTGATTCGGACCTGATCCGTGGATGCAATACGTCTCCGTAATGCAATCCGCGCTCGGAAAACTGTACCAACAAGATATTGATCCGAGTCGATGTTGGCACCTTGGTACGTTCCTATCGTCATCAGGCTCGAGGAGTGGCGGCGATCCATCAACACATGGTCAATTTAGTTACGAGTGGCTCCATCAGGTGATACCCAGGCGGCTTTGTGGATATCTTTACGCGGAAACCAAGTTTCTCGATGCTGCCTGTTCGATGACTCGTAGTCCATTCTCATTACTGTTCTCATGCAAACTATGGGAACCTGTGTAGTGCCTGAAAACCGCCTGCCGACCTATTTTCGCATTCACATCACCAAGAACGATTTTCACATCGTATCTTGGGCAGGTATTGAGGGCCCGTTCGACGTTCTCGTAGTTTTCTTCTTTTTCATCGTCACGGGACTCCTCTGTAGGTCCGTGAACTTCTTAAACTTGCCTCGCGCGCGAAGAGTGCATAGCCTTTCGTTTATTGCATTAAAGCCGATGATGGTAGGCTTCAGTTTTTGGCTGACTAGAAAGCCATGGTGTTTTGCATGACAGCTGTGATAAATGTCATACTCGTTTCTTTGAATAACACCACTCCCCGTCCATCTTATTTCTTGTAATGCTGTTATGTCAGCCTTATATTCAGAGAGGGCATCGGCTAGCTGCTGTGCAGCTCGAGCTCTGTATAGTGAGCGGACGTGCCATGACAAAGTTCTTCAATCGTTCAGCCATTTTCGTTTCTGTGGTGGTCGTCGTGTATCCGCTCCATATCCGAGGCTTGTTAAATTTGCCATAATAATTTATTTTTACGGGCATGGTTATTAGCCTTGTGCCAACCTTTCTCAGGATGTCGCTGCATGCATTGGTTTACTACTTGGCGGGTGCCAAAGTAGCTATCCGTGGGTGTCACGTGAAGACTGCATGTCAACTTGGATTGAACAGGGACAAGGATCGTCCTGGCCTTCGCTAGGTTGAAAGCAATCAGTAACTTTGCCCTGTATGTTCGCTCCCATCCCCCCGCAAAAATGTATGGCCCACCCTTTATTTTATTAATTATTGTTTGCTTAATCGAAATGTAGAGAAGGCGGGGATTACGCGTATTTCGAGCGTTCGTGTTGAGAGGAGTTAAGTTAACGAGGTAAGCGCAGTCGACCAATGTGGAGAGAACCCGATGAATGAACACTTTCCCAGCCAGGACTCTGTGCCCCTTAAGGGTTCTGAGGTTCCAGGATTAAGGGGTTCTCTCATCCTAGTCTTCACAGAGCGAACCGAAGGAGGCTACGTTAAATTCTTTCGATTTTATGGATATGGCTCTTGTAAAAAGGGGACCATACATGGCTTGCATATTCAAGCAGTGGATGCACGAAGGTAAGGTAAAAGAATCGAGTTTCATAGGGTTTGGAGAATTCCTTAGACCAGCGTTTCACGAACCCGAGCGCAGAGTTGGCTTTCCGGATCGTCTCGTCAATGTGAGAGAAGAAGTTAAGATTCCCGTCGCAAAGGATTCGAACGTCTCGAATAGATTGAACAATGGTCGGCGGTTGGTTATGAAAAAAATAGGGACCCGAGGATGGGTGAACACGCTTACCGGAAAAGGTTATAGATTTACATCTGGCGATGTTAAGTACAAAGCACTTTTTGCCACACCAAGTCGAGAAGTTATCATCATCATCAAGAGCTAACTCGGTGATCTTGTGTATCTTAGTGTCATCAGTGTATACGGACAATCAGGAATTCTTACTGGCCTCATCAATTTCATTAGTGGTGTAATGATCTTTATTTCCAACCTTTTTACACCGCACACACTTTAAATAAAACACTGTTTTGGTTTTTATTTTTTGAACAATATATATAATGTTAAGTTTATTTGGGGTCAAACAATTTTATATTAAAAAATTATTCAGTAGTGTTGTTATATTCGTTTAATACCACCCACTTAGCACACAGTTGAGACACATTTGAAAAGTCTTCTTCGTTTCATTAATAAACTAATTTTTATTGCTAATCCACACTTAGGTGATCACTCTAAAACTTACTTAAATTAGTTCATAGTCTCCGTCACACACATTCCTTGATCTAAACAGCCAATCGGCAAAATCAAATCTTCTGTTAAGTTTAACACGAACTTTTTCGGTAAACGTTCCACAGATTATTTCAGCAAATTATACCTTTCCCAGAGAGGCCAACCTAACTACCCTTAGACGTAAAACAGTACACTCGACCGATGACCGTCTCGATCAATTATCATCAACCCACTCTCTATCTGACCGTCTCGGCCAATTTTTAGAAACCAACTCTCCTGTCTATATTTTTTTTATTGGATGGGAATCTTTTGTTTCCGCCTACAGATAAAAGGATATATCCTTTTCTCCGCCTGCTACTTTCTTTAGCCGAATGGGCAAGGATCTCTCCCGTGGGAAATCGATACAGAGGAAGGATCAAATAGAGAATTGTGCTAATGTACATCTATGATTCTCTATGTTGTTTATTTTAGCCGAATGGGCAAGCATCTCTTCTGTGGGAAATCGATAGGAAACACAAAGAAAAAATCAATAGCGCCTAGGCGAACGTACAGTTCGTTTTATTGCCTGTTGTTTGTTTTAACTTGGTTTGGTTAAAACGGAAACCGACGCTGGTGGTGTTAATGGTTTTAGGTAACCATTTTTCTATTGGATCATAAAATTGCTGACGTGCATTTTATCATTCTCAACGATTTCGTTTGAAGAAAGGCATCTGGCCCGCACATTTGGCTCTTAGGGGATTTATGTGATGAACCTTTGGTTCGATTATCCTGTCTAAGTTTTTTAATGTGAGCAAATTGAACGTTTAGTCCAATTTGTTTGAAATTGAATTGATTAACGCAAATGGAACGTTTAGTTCGATTTGTTTGGTATCAATTTATGTGGGACCATTTGCTGTATGGGATAATGCTCTGGCTTGTGTAGTGTCTCATCCTTTAAGTGGATGTTTTTGGCGTGTATCGCCATTAGTGGTGGAGACTGGCTCCAAAGGGGTAAGTTTTATGGGATGGGTGGTTGTGGCCGTAACAGTGGCAAGTATAAATAGAAGAGGGCCCAGGTGGTTTCGTTGGGGGGACCCCAGAGGCGACAAGGAAGGAGTTGGATATCATGGATCTGAAACGAACCGAATAGAGTCTATCCTTTAGATAAAAAGAAATCAATTTCGGCAATCCAGGTTCGAAGCCGAGGGCGCATAATTTGAAGAGGATTAGATTGTGAGAGATTTTGTCGAATGCTTTACTGAGGTCGGTTGAAACTATGTTGACCTAGCTACCGTGCTCTGGTGCTGAGAGTGTAAAGAAAGTGAACTATCAAGGTTAGTTGTAGTTGATCGGCCATTGAGAAAACCATGTTGCCTCGGTGAAATCAAAGATTTGCAACGAAAACTTGAACTTGAAACTAGAATTCCTTTGAGAATCTTGGCTAACTGGGACAGTTTGGCGATGGGGCGGTAGTTCGCGATATCGATTTTTAGACCCTTCTTGCGGATGGGGGTAATAACGGAGGTTTTCCAACTGTAGGGGAATACACCTTGGGATGTGAGATATTGAAGATCAATGAGAGGGGAGCAGAGAGAATGGATGAGCATTTCTTGAGGAGAATTGGGGGCGGGTGTAAACTCGTCTTTGAGTCGTAGTAGCTTGGATTCAATTAAGGGCAGATGAAAGGGATTGTGGAAAAGGGGCCCTAGGCAACAGTTAGGTGGGTAGTTGAGGTATGACGGGTCAGGGGCAAAGGAGTCATTAGTGAATGACTGATTGAAGTGAGTGGCAAAGAGGTTAGCAATAGTAACAGGACCAGATGAGATATAAGGGTTTAACGTAAGCGATGTGGGGTAACCATCGGATTTAAGGTTATGATTGACGAACTGAAAGAAAGTTTTGATGTCATTTTTGAGATTGTTCTGAGTTTTGGAAAGATAGTTGCGATGAAGGGTGTTGTAAAGTTCTGTGAATTGGAGGTAACACCCAAGAAAGTCGGACTAGTCGACCACTTATCCTAAACTACTTCATAGTTTCAGTCACATATATTACTCGGTCTAGGTCGTTAATTGACAAAATACCGTGACAATTGGAATCTTCTTTTAAGTTTAACACGCCTTTTTTTGGAAAAAAAACTCTTTAGAATGTTTTGTCTCGATCCTGACGAGGAATGTCGTCAGCCGAGATCGTTGCAGATGTAGTTCCGAAAATGTTTTATCTCGATCTTGACGAGGAATGTCGTCAGCGGAGATCCTATCTGATGTTGTTCCGCCGAACGAGGAATGTGACGGTAGCACGTTGCCTGAAACTAAATTTGTATTAAGAAAAACGGAACAGCAATACCTTTTTATAACTCTCAAGCCGCCAATCTTGGGATGATCACTGTTTGTGTTCATTCTGTTTGTCAACCAAAAGTCAAAATATTTATGTTTCAACAATTGTTTAATTCAAAATTATAAACAATACATTGCTCATGTTGAGCACCAAAACACCAGTCGGTAATTATTTTAAAGCAACATTCAATTCAATAGAATCGATCAAAATCCGTACCAAAAAACAGTAAGTAATTATTTGCGCACCAAAACACTGTATCTCCGTAATTCCGTAAATAATTTCTGTATCAACAACAGTAAACAAACATGAGATGACAGTTTCTCCACTGTCATCGTGTTGTTGGCATGTGTGGTGAATATGTGTCGGGGAGAGTACTAGACGATGGAATAGATTCTCTCCGAGCATATAATCATGAATCCGAAACAAGAGTAATTGAGCAAACTATACTTTTCCCGAATAGTGTATTTAGCTATCTTCACATGTGACACCGCGAACCAATCGATGACCGTATCGGTCAAATGTCCCGAACCAACCACGTCCGCTCTCTTTAGAACCCTGAACTCAACTCTCCTTCTTTTGCGATCGTTCGATCGGAGGGAAACCGTTTTCCACGTTAACCAAAGGCAACGTGTTATTTTCCCTTTGCGCTGATCTCACATAAAATCCTTTGTATTAGGATCTCTTTTGTGAGCCAGCGTATTCCATGTTTGATCCTTAGGTAATTTACATTGGATCGGTAATTGTCTAGAAACCCGTAAACATTACCTGGGATTTCCAGTAATGTTTAGACTTGGTAATTAGATTGGACTGGACTTGGTAATTATATTGGACTGGACAGTGGTGCCAAAGATATTTTTGTATGCCTTAGTGATTTGCTGTCCAGCGAATGTATTTATGGGCGCCGTCCCTTGTTCCGTTTATGAAATGTAAATGAAAAAGGAAATGAAATGCCATAGAGCACGTCTGAACTATATGGTTTTATACGTTGGCGATGCCGCTAAAGACGATGGCGAGTGGAGTCGAAAGAAGGTGGTAGTCTATAGATGTAAGGAAGAATAGACTGGGTGAGACTGAAGTATTGAGAAGGTCTGATGTGAAGATGAGGTCTAGCTGGCTACCCAGGAGGTTTCCAACATTGCTGACTTGACAGAGGCAAGAATCATCTAGTTGATCAATGAAGAGGCATTCCTTGGCCGGGGTAGGGTGGGAGGTGAAGTGCTGTTGATCGTCGGAACTTAGATGGTCGACCCAGTCGAAAAAAAAATATCTCAGGGCGTAGACTCAGGGCTATAGGTTCGCCTTTCCTGGGAGAAGTAAAATAAAAAAAGAATAAATAAAAATTACGAAGTCACACTAAGAACATAAATGAAATTTAATCTAAATTTAAACGCTAACGATAAGTAAGGCCAGTCAAGCCAAATACCCATAGAGAAACATTATTCGATAGATAATGTTATCCAAGACGAAAACTACGGGATGAAAACTTGATAGAAAGCTGTCAGAAATTTCGGTAAATTGCTTTCAGTAAGCTCGTTAGAAAGCAGTCGCCTTTATTCGCACACATTTTATTCGCAGTTTACAATTCACTGTGACTTGGTACAAATTGTTTAAATATATTGTTGGGAATTTTTAGGTAACTTTTTATTCCTGCCGAAGGCGTGACCTGCGTTTACTATCGCACTCAAGACCTACCGGTCTTTTATGATTTCTTTCCCACCACCCCTGCATCCAAGTAGTTAGAGATCATTTGAACTAACCCTGTCCACACTATCCTTAGATATCTTCCACCCTTTCTTTTTCAGATATCTTGATTCCGAGCCCAATATCCTCACGGATGTGGGTGAGTCTGGTTATCGGAAGACGACTAGAAGCCAGAGATAAGATGAGAGACACATTTGTCCTGGTCTCGCTTAAGTCGACCTCTCGCCACACCATTTTTTTTTTTTTTGTAACCTTTCATTAGATTTGTCTCATGACGAGTGTAAACATTTTAAAACGACCTCAGTGAATGGGTGGACTTTACAATTACTACTAGTTATTGATCTATAGCATCTCGAAAGTTCGCGATCTCGCTCACTCGGCTACGCTATCGTTCCTTGCCCTGTTCATTTCCCTTCATGCTTTTCTCTCTGATCCGACCTCCTCAAGGCCACGCCTAACATTGTCCTCACATTTATGTCGCGTCCTTCCTATCGATCTCTTATGCGTTGGTCTTCCGTCAAGAACTTTACGTACGATTATGCCGTTCCCTATTTTTTGGCTATTTTTGGTTTGAGGTGTTGCTCTTCCAATTCACGGTTGTGGGGGTTCCTTCATTGTCCTGCATCTTCTTCATATTTAGCACCAACAATACTCCTTAAAATATTATTCTCAAATCTGTTTTCTTCTCGTTTTATAAGCGGCCATGTCTCGCATCCGTGTACGGATTGACTGCAGTTTCGACGTTAGCAATTTGCTGACTGCATGTCAACTAGCGCTGTCGAAATGTAGTATTTTGTTGATTTCCTTTGACATTTCGTTACAGGCCATTATTGTTCCTAAACATTCAAACTCTTTAACGTCCTACAATATCTTTCGTCCGAGGTTATGTGTGTCCCCCATCAGGGCTACCAGCCCTGGCCGTAATCACATATTTTGAAATGTCTTCATTGATTTCTAGGCTGATGCACTCATCGGCGGATCACTGGAAAAAGAGAAAACAAGTGTACTATCATCTGCAAAACGGAATATCCGTCGACTGCAACAAATCATTTATAAGAAGCAAAAACAAGGTCGGAGGCAAAATAGAACCTTGAGGCACTCCGCACTTAACAGAATACAAATCCGAACACTCGTCGTCCACAACAGCCCGGATCGATCGATTTTCCTCGTCCAATCGCAGAGCTGCTGGGAAAGTCCATATGAACGAAGTTTGCTCAGCAATTCCCCGTGCCAGACACGGTCAAAAACCTTGGAGATATGCAATGCGACTGCCTTGACTCACCATGCCGCTTAGTCGCCGATGTCCATATATAGCCACGGAATCCGTATTGACGATCATTCCAGCCCAGGGAGATGAACCACAAACGGGTGCGATCCGTCGGACTGTCTTGTGGAGCGCATATAAACCGAATTGCGTGGAACAATACCAAGAATCTCCGAAGAACAGTACCCGTGATAATATCTGTAAAACAGACAGAGGTCGGCTACGCGCCTTCGATGTGATAGCGACTGTAGTCCCGACGTTAGCGCCGAGACCCCGATCAGGCGGATCGCTCGTCTCTGTATGCTCTCAAGTAGGTCGAGGGTATGTTTAGGAGCCGACCTCCAAACATGAGAGCAATATTCGAGCGCGGGTCTAATTTGGGATTTATATAGGAGAAGAAGTTGGGCCGGGGTAAAATATTTCTTGGCTCTAAAAAGATAACTCAGTTTTCCTGAGGCTGATCTGGCGATACCCGATACGTGTTTATGCCATGATACATTCCCACAGACCGTGACGCCGAGCAATCTCAAACTTTCCCCGGCCTCGAAGGCCTGGCCATTCATCATCAGCTGTGGAACCGATGATCCACCTTTCCTTGTGAATGTTGCATATTGTGTCTTCGCTGCATTGAAGTCGACGAGGTTGGCCCTTCCCCACTGCAGGACCCTATCTAGATCCTGATTCAGAGAGTCAATCTGTCTACATCTCAGCTGATGCGACTCAGATGCACCAATCGGCCGAACACTCGAAAAAGAGGAAGCGTACTATCATCCCCAAAACTGAACACTTTGTTATCCGTTGTCTCCAACAAATCATTTATGTGAAGCAAGAACAAGGTTGGAGCCAAAATAGAACCCTGGGGTACGCCCGAATTAACAGGACACAGATCCGAACACTCACTGTCCACAACAACCCGGATCGATCGATTTTCGAGGAAGCTCTTCGTCCAGTCGCAAGGCTGTTGGGAAAGTCCATATGAACGAAGTTTGTTCAGCAATGCCCCGTGCCAGACGCGGTCAAAAGCCTTGGAGATATCTAATGCGACCGCCCTTGACTCACCATGCCGTTCAATGGCAGATGTCCATATATCGGTTATAAGTGTCAAAAGGTCTCCAGTGGACCGCCTGCCACGGAATCCGTATTGACGATCATTCAGAAGTCCGTTGCACCCAAATACTTAACTAACTCCGTATTGATGGCTTTTTCCATTACCTTAGATAAAATAGACAGTAATGCTATCGGACGGTAATATTGTGGGAGGCACTTTTTTCCCGCCTTTGGGATTGGCTGAACTCGAGCGATTTTCCAGCAGGCAGGAAAGGTTCCCCATGTATAAGATAGGCGGAAGAGTCTGCCAAGAACCGGCGATAGTTCTGGAGCACAGTTCTTAAGGACTATTGCTGGTATTCCGTCTGAGCCGGTCGCCTGCCTTCAACCCAGTTCATGTAGAATGCGTTGAATACTGCGCGGACGACATCTCACATCCCGCATCGAAGACCGTACCGGCGAGATCACAGGTGGCTCCAAAAGGCCGGGATCGGGGTTTGAATTTGCGGAAAATAAAGTCGCGAACACATTAGCTTTTTCGTTTGAATTCGACCCGCTGTCTGTCACCAACGGAGGGAATGAGGAGGATGCGAAGTTACCGCTGACAGCTTTTGCCATTGGCCAGAAGGAGCGCGAACCAGTTGGGCGCCGAAGGAGTTTATTGATCACCCTGTCGTTGTGAGCATTCTTCGCGGTATCAATCGCCTGGTTGTACGCGTTTCCGATTCTAACAAAATTCGTTCTGTTAATATCGGTGGGATTGGAGCGCTATTGCTTAAAAGCTCTGTTTTTTGCCGCTGTAATCAGCTCGCATTTTTTATCAAACCAAGGTTTATCAGACGAACTTCGTTTGATGGAATGCGGAATATACATCTCCATCCCCAGAACAATAATCTCTGATACCGACTCCGCGCAAGCGTTAACATCCGAGTTTCCGAAGCACACCTTGGACCCTGGAAAGGATGCGAAGAAATCTCGCAAATCGTCCCAGTTTGTAGCCCCATACTTCCATACATGACGAGGCTGCCTAGGCCGCATATTCGCTTGATATGCAAGTGCTTGCGCGACAGATACCAAGCAGTGATCTGAGTTTCCCAGTGGCGCAGAAACCTCTACGGTATAAATACCCGGTTTGGATGTCAAAAACAGATCCAGGGTGTTCGCATAATCGTCTCGGGCATAAGGCACTCGCGTTGGCTCCCCCACGAGTTGAGCCAAGTTGTGGTTTACAGCAAACATCTCCGCGAGCCTCGCAGCCTCGTCGGTTCTGTTAGAATATAATAACCAGCCGGAATTGTGCACATTAAAATCGCCAAGGACAACAATTTCAGAAGCTGGGTGGTTGATCTGTATCCAGTCGACGGTATATGAAAGATGTTTGAAAAATGTCGCCGGTCGAATGTTATTCGGGGAGCAGTAAAGACAACAAAGAAATTTAACGGAATTCCTCAGTGCGATCCCCAATCATATGATGTCCATATTATTGGGTTCCAAAGCCTCCATCCTCTGGCAAGCCAGATCGGACCACCTGAAGACGCAGACTCCGCCCTTGAAACGGAATCTCTAATGTAAGTCGTATCCTGTGCAACGAAGATATGTCGAATCAGTTGACGAATCGACCTGGGTCTCAGTTAGGGCAAGGATATCAGGTTTCGTTGTTGGCAAACATTGGTGGACGGCGTTTACATTCGTATTGGTGAAACCGATGCCCCTGATGTTACAAAATGCCGTCACCAGTCGAGCGTGGGCAGAACCTCGAGAGCGAGCCCGGTTATGCGATGACGAGCCTCTTATAGTTCCATTATTTATCATAATATCTGTATGATGTTCCCCCTGACATAGCCTCCCCCGGAGATCCGAAAGGAAGACTTGTTTACCTCCGGAATTCTTTATATTAGAAGGTACCATCATGACTTATCTCCGTGTCAGTCCGTGCCATCAGCCACAAACCCGAAACACCGTCGAAGATTTCTCTCGGCGATATCGCGAAATATACAGCGTGACGGGGTGGTATTGTGGCGACTCTAACAGATACACACCATTCACAAGCAAAATAGTGAAGAGCCCCGAACGTAAAATCGAATAAGAAAATACATCAGAGCCGTATACCATAGCGATAACAAAAATAATTCACATCAATGGAGTATAGTCGAGTTTAAAAATCAAATTCTAAAATCGGCCAGTAGACTGATGGGTAACGCTTAGGTTCAATTTTTGGTGATTCAAACTGTCATAGCGTCATTTCACACGCTCTTCTTCACTATTATTTCAAATGCTATAGTATCTCACATTGGGACCGACTACCACCTAACCAACGTTTCCTCGAACCGGTCTATCAGCCAAGCTCCGAAAGATGGCCAGGGATTTCTCCCGACCATTTCACGGAGCCTAAAGCCTTGTTACGTCTCCAGCGCCGTGCTTCCTCTTCGAGGGAAGAGCGTGGGGGTTATAAGAACTTTTCTTTATAAAAATAATTATCCTTTCTATTTACTAAAATAGTTATAGTTTTTATTTATTTTTATATTTTATTTGAACTCTGCTATCTCAAGCTCAGCTCTAAACTGTACTACTTTTTCAATATAAATTTTCCTGTTTTTATAGAACATTTTGTTCCAACTAACTGTGTCGTATAAAATGAACAAAACAATCCAGAAGTCTCTGTTTATAATTTTGAATAAACTTTGAACGAAAATCAAAGTGGCTATGTTTTGAAATGAAAAATGTGCTTGTTATGAAAAGGGGCATGTTTTTAAATGTGCTGTAAGTGACTGGATATAGAATATTGTGTCTGTTTATTTATGAATTGTATTAAATGAGAATGTAAAATATGTGAGGATGTAGTTTTAAAGGTTGTGTTAGAAAGGACATGCGATTAGTGTTAAAGCGAATAAGGGTAGTATTCTGGAATACAACAGCCTGATGGAGTGGCATTTCACCGGGCGCACAGAGCGTTGGGACCCAGGCTACCACTCGGCCTTTAGTCGCCTCTTACGACAAGCCGGTCTAGCAGTGAGTATATTCTAACGCCCTACTCACAGTGCTGTTAAGCAAATACCAATAACTTGTTTTCTCGCACAACAACTTGCAATTATTAGTATAAATAACTCCGTCACTATGGCACTCAGCTCCATATTTGTTTTATTTGCCTCTATTAAACCTCTCCAACTTTCAATACCGACCTATTTCTTCTGCTACAATAAGCCCATTAGGATTTATAATCATTAAAAAGAAAACGGTGTTCCGGTGGGAATCATGAATTGGCTTTTATTCGATAACAAGGAATTTAAACTGAGAAAATAAACTAGAACCTTCATTGAGGGCAAATCAATGTGTTACTTTGTTGTTGAAAAAATTACCTAGGCTTGTAAGCATCGATGTAAGATGTCCGGTCGTTTATTTTTTCAGACTTCTCAATATTCTGTGTAATTGAAGTTACCAGAAGAATATAAACTCCATAGAGAAGGACCTACGCGCTGCGTACCACAGCTGACTTATTTCGTACACATCGATTACTGCTAGGAACCATTAACATCTATAGAGGCTGCCTCTTTAACATCATATTAAAGTTAGCAACGTATAAGCCCATCAGGTGCTTTCAACTGCAATTACCACAAACTATCCTGTCGACAACATGCCTTTCGAATCCCATCCTACCTCCTCGTTCGGAGAAAGACCCATTTAATTAGTGAATACAAATCGTAGTGGTATTCCGAATGCATGCTCGCTGGTCATTTCTGTTTCTCAGAACAGGTCGAAATTACGCCATCGCTCACCTTGCATTTAAGACGACTCATGCTGCCTTGCACATCCAAGCATATCCACGTGTGGTAGTCTTTCTCTAATTTCGCCTTTCAAATCGTGCTCGTGGCAGCAAGAACCACGCTAATGAATCTCATTAAGAATCTACATGGCCATTGCATTCCTGTGAGATACCTCGTTTATACTGAAACCAAAAGTACGTCAGACTCTGCTTCCTTATCGGGGTGTCGTTTCGCAGCGTCACTTTCATTGGAATATTCAAAGGTGATTGTTTCCAGTAGATATTCCTCCTCAGATAAAGTAGCAAAGGAAAAACACCACTCATCGTTCAAGCACGTTAATCATCCCAGCAGTATGGGAGTATGTCTCAACTCGATGCTTTCAATGCTTCCTAATTTCGACGATCTCAGCATTCTACAAAGAACTGAAATCAATTTCAAAACAACTGCGTTACATTGGTAAAAGGTAATTGCAGCCTTTAGTGCTTGCGCGGGTTACAACGAGGAGCCCGAAGAGCTAACACACTCAACACTGGTAATTGTAATGGGCCAATGCCTTTGTTAAGGGCAGTTGCGCACTTTACAAGAGATTGAGTCGTGTCGACGTCGAACTCAATGTTCTGTGTAATTGAAGTTACTAGGAGAATATAAACTCCATAGAGAAGGACCTACGCGTTGCGTACCATAACTGACATTCCAAGGCAAACTGGATTATTATCATTTACTTAGGAACCCGAGGCGATATCACAAAAAGTGCGTTTAGCTTCCAACTAGCTGGGGACTGGGTATTTATTGAAAAACCTGTCGGACGATATGGGAAGGTCAATGGAATCTTCATCGAATGGTAAAAGCCTCTAGGTAAGTTCGTGTAGAACTATTGATTAAGCAAAAGGTGCCGCAGATACTAGATGAGATGATCTTGTGCAGCTCTGGAAACGAAGAAGGGTTTTGAAGGGAAACATTGCACATTGAACAAGAGTCTTTTGAGATTTATGGAGCAAGTAAGAGTTGGGCTTGAGGCTTAATATATAAATAGATGGCCACTTACCGAACTGCTTCTTCAGTTCGAGATGCGTTTAGAACCCACACAGGCAGTCTTGTTAGACCGGATTTGCTTTGTCAATTCGGATAAAATGTGTTGTCAATCTGTCTTTAACATTCGCTTCTGTGGTGATTTGGCTCTTTTGTAATTTACTAACGTCAAATGAGGTTGGCAATAATTTCCAGTTTAGCTGAATCAGTGTATATAGTGCTTCACTGTGATAGTTCTTCGTGATTTTATAGTAACTACGTACTAAACGTGGTATTCGGAATACCAATAGTACGCGACAAAGGTACAATAGGAACATTTTTGCAATATGGTCTACATTTTTGGGAGCATTTGTCAATGGCGCTCTTAAGTTTTAAAGTAATTCAGATCAGTGGTGCGGTGGGAAGTTTTTGTTACAATTTGCCGTAGTGTAGTGGAAATACCTTTCAAGGGTTGTCCTAACTATTGTAGTAAATTTAACCAGGGAGTAATGCGAACATTTTCAACAATTTAGTCTAAAAAGAAAAACAAAACTCAAGAGGGCACAAAATGACAGCAATGCCAACATTCAACGTGCACCGTTTTTGGATGACCACAAAATGAGACAGCAAATATACAGAGGATCTATGAAAAACATTAAAAACTATCTTGTCATCCACCCCATTGCTCATGGTTAACGACAGCTCAGTTGTAGAGATTTACGGAAGGATTTATCATTGTCTGATGAAGGCCGCAACAGATTTGGTTTTATTAGACAGTTGTGCTAGGGATTCACCGAGGATTTATGTGTAAAAATCTCTGCTCATAATTTTAGTTAACGAAAAGTTTTCAAAGCATGTATCGGGTTTTCCAATAGGGACTTGACAACTTTTTTTTAAATAAAACGTAAACCATTTGAGATATTTCAAAAACTTTATTATCGGCTTTAAGTACAATCAAAACATTAAGGTATGGAACTCGACTTCGTTCATATGGCCACCGCTGGCACGTTTGCAGCGGTCGATTCGTTGGACCCAATTTTCGATGACTCGGCCGCACATTTCGGCCGAAACGGCCGCTATTTCGCGTTCAATGTTGGCTCTGAGCTCTTCCAACGTCGTCGGCTTGTTGGCATAGACCAATGACTTGACGTAGCCCCAAAGAAAATAGTCTAGAGGCGTTAAATCGCACGAACGAGGCGGGCAACCGACTGGCCCATTTCTTAAGATAACACGCTCATCAAACTTACTCTTCAATAAATCGATTGTATCGTGTGCTGTGTGGCTTGTGGCACCGTCCTGTTGAAACCATATGTCGCCCAAGTTCATATCTTCCAATTCGGGCCAAAATTAATCGGTAATCATGTCGCGATAACAATGGCCATTCACAGTAACGTGACGATCGTTATCGTCGATGAAAAAATAAGGCCCAATGACGCCACCGGCATGCAAACCGCACCAAACAGTTATTTTTTGTGGATGAAGTGGTGATTCATGAAGCACATGTGGATTTTGATCCGACCAATAACGCATGTTTTGCTTATTGACGAACCCATTGAGCCAAAAATGAGCTTCGTCACTGAAGACGATTTTGCGATGAAATTCATAATCTTGGCCTTACATTTCCAGAGCCCAATCGGAGAACGTACGTCGCTTCAAATGGTCCATCGGCTTCAATTCTCGAGTCAGCTTGATCTTGTATGGGTGTAAACCAAGTACCTTACGCAAAATTCGCCATAAAGTGGTCTGTGCGATGCCCAATTCTTGAGAACGCAGTGAAATTGACTGATTTGGATCGTTTGCTACGGACGTGTGAACAGCAGCGATATTTTCGACACTTCGACCAACCCGTTGTCTCACTGGCACGGCAACATCACACCACGAAAATGTAGACTCAAATTTTTGCACTAAGCTTGTTATTGCCTGTCTACTAGGGCGAGAATTACGACCAAAAATTTGAGCTAAGGCTCTTAAAGTTACGGTCACCGACTCCAAATTTCGCTAGTAAATTTTTATAATATACAGGCATTGTTCGTTCATGTACTTAACCATGATGAAACTATTGAGTTTACTGAATAAACTGACAGTGACAGTTCGATGATTAATGAAAGGGTGCGTTCACAAATTAAATTCAAGGAATTGGAAAACTCTATATTATACTATTATTGCTGTTTCCTCTAAAATGCTCCACATTTTCCAAATGATCTCACATTCCATGCAGGACATTTTTCTAGATCGGGATTTATTTAATGCGATCCCATTATAAAATGTCCTTTCAGTTGTGTCGCTTGGTAGAAACCGTGACGTGGTGCGGGGTCTTAAACTACAATGAATCACTCAGGCTATGCTGACGAAAGCATACGCTTCCACTAGGGTCACCCACGTGAGATAGGCTAGCGAGGAGTAACACACAAAGATCTACCACCCCTAATCCAGAGTGTTACGCGCCACCGTGCCCATTGGATGCTTCGCAGCCAGGGGTATACCGACTGTATTATAACGGCGTCTCTGGCACCGGATTGAATCAGAGCAGTAAGCAGACCATACCGGCTCTGATATGGCGGACTATTTGAAACCCCAAGACTAGTGGGAACAAAAATGAATAATCAATATACAAAAAACAATCTGATGAAAAACCCGGTAGGCGTAGGTGTGATGAGCCGATATAGCGTTTGAAATAATAGTGAAGAAGAACGTGTGATTCGAACTGACGCTATGGCAGTTTGAATCACCAAAAATTGTACCTAAGCGTTACCCATCAGGCTACTGAGCGTGTTTAGAATTTGATTTTTAAACTCCACTATACTCCACTGATGTGAATTATTTTGCTTATCGTTATGGTATACGGCTCTGATGTATTTTTTTGTTCGATTTTTCGTTCGGTGCTATTCACTATTTTGCTTGTGAATTGTGTGTGTATCTGTTAGAGTCGCCACACCGACACTACCATAAGGGAACAAATCATCAAGAAAACACTGACTCGGCACAAGAAGAGAAAAGAAGAAGAGGGAAAAACGGAAAAAGCGGAATATACGCTTCGGCACGTGGAATGTTCGAACTTTATATAAACCAGGCACCATACAGACGGTCGTAGCAAACACGAAACAATATAAAATGGACACCGTCGTGCTTCAGGAAGTCTGACTCCCACGTCAAGTAATCGAAACTAATGGATTTATACTGGTGTGTGGAGGTACCTATACACGTAACCTCGGAACTGGCTTCATCATAAGCAAGAAGATTACGCCCCACGTAAAAGATGTGAAATTTTTAATGACCGAATGTCGGTTCTTAAAATACAGGGCCCATGGTACAATTACGGTATGTATTTATAAACGTACACGCGTCAACAGAATCTACAGACGAAGAAGCGATGGACACGTTCTACGAGACCCTAGAGGAAGTATTTGATGGGATACGATGTTAAAATCCTCCTCGAGGACCTCAACGCGAAAATTGGAAAGTTCCAACCAACTATAGGTAAAGAAAGGTTACACGACCTTTCAAATGATAATGGAATTCGAATTATCACGTCTGCGGCGCCAAAAGACCTGGCAGTGAAAAGCACAATGATCAAGCACAACCAAATTCATAAAGTCACATGGATATCACACGACGGCGTAATGTGTAACCAAATAGACCACTTCCTCATAGACAAAAGACACCACTCAAATATCCTTGACGTAAGATCATATAGAGGAGCAGATTACGACTCCGATCATCTTCTAGTGGTGGGCAAAATCAGAAGTCGTCTCCCAGCAAACCCACATGGGCAGTCACGGGAGACGAGCAAAAACTCCGACATTGATAAACTGAAAGACCTACACAAAAGGGCTGAAAATCAAGAGGAACTAACGAATAGACGTAGCATCCTAGAGAATGGGAGCAGTGAGGAAGATAGTGTGGACACTAAATGGACATCGATCAGACACACAATCAAACAAACAGCCCAAAAGGTATTAGGATTTAAGAAAACAATTAAGTCCAAACCTTGGTTTGACGATGAATGCAGGGGGAAGATTGAAAAACGTAAACGCCTCAGAGTGATCTACTTACAAAGATATGATGAAGTCAACACAGAAAGATATGCGACAATTCGGAAAGAGACAATGAGACTCTTCAAATGAGAAAATCGCGAATAGGAAAAGACGGATCGAAAAAATCCTAGAAAATTCCAGAGTAAAGAATATCAAAGGTATGTATACCGGCATAAATTCAATTAAAAATGGCTACCGAGGGAGAGCCAAAATAATTCGAGGCACAAACGGTTGTCTGGTCACAGAAACAAACAATATCGTGACAAGATGGAAGCAATACTTTGAAAACCTGCTCAATGTGCGCACCCATCAACCACAAATAAACGCACGAAACGCACATACACCCGAGTCTCAGATCCCAGAGCCCTCTTTCAACGAAGTTGTAGACGCAATGAACCGATTGAAAAACATCAAGGTTCTCGGAGTCGACTGCATACCGTCAGAGCTTGTAAAGCATGGGGGGGAGGCAACCACTCGAAAGACCCACCAGCTCATCAAAAGAATATGGGATAAGGAAGTCACTCCGGAAGAATGAAAAACCTCAATAGTGTTCCCCATTTTCAAAAAAGGCGACAGATGTGACTGCGAAAACTACATAGGATTATAATTGCTCCCAACCACATACAAAATACTAACAAATGACATACTGACGAGAATCACACCGTGCGCAGAAGAAATACTGGGAGACTACCAATGCGGATTCCGTAGGAACCGGTCAACAAGCGACCAAATGTTCACAATAAGGCAACTGCTGGAAAAGAAGTTTACCATATTTTAATTTATTTACCATATTGTAGTTGAGCTGGGAATCCCGAAAAAATATGCCGATCTTATTCAAATTTGCATGAACGAAAACAAAGGGCGAGTCAGAACAGAAAACCATCTCTCAGAACCATTTGAAACCCACGACGGACTAAAATAGGGCGATGGCCCCTCACCGCGTATTTTTAACCTTGTGCTCGAGTATGTCATCAGAAAGGTACAAGACGACAACATGGCCGGATTCATCCCTGAACGGGGTCACACAAGTGCTCGCATATGCGGATGACATCGCCGTTATGGGCGATAACTGTAAGTAAAAACAGTGAAATCATCATGTAAGCGGCAGAAGAGGCGGGTCTAGAAATAAATGCAGACAAAACAAAATACATGATTACGGCGAGAGCAAGTGGGCCTCAGGGAACACATATAAACGTCAGGGGCAAGATATTTGAAAAAGTTAAACAATTTAAATATTTGGGAACGATACTGACGGCCAGTAACGAAATGTTGAAGGAAATTAACAAAAGACTACACTCCGGCAACGCTAGATGGCACGCAGTCAGTAAACTGCTGAAATCCAAACTGCTGTCACGTAACATAAAGCTCCGTGTCTATAGAACCATAATCATGCCGATTGTTTTATATGGATGCGAAACATGGGCTCTCACCAAACGGGAAGAAAACAAATTCCGCGTATTTAATAATAAATAAAGTAGACTAAAATTTTAAGGGGTATCCTTGGAGGTAAATATGAGGGGAAGGCAGGACAATGGAGAAAACTGCACAACCACGAAATGGAAGAGCTATACTGCAAACCTTGGCGCAAGACTAATGACCTTGTCCGGAAAAAACAAATCATTATGGAAAATTTAACAAGCCTCAGGACTTGCTAAATAAGGCCAAGACTGAATCCCGGTTGTAGTGCCGATGATGATGATGATGATACCACAAACCTAGAATAGTGAGAGTAATCGAGTCGCGAAGATTAAGATGGGCCGGACACGTGGCGCGAATGGGCAACGATAGGAGCGTGCATAGAATTCTTGACGGCAAGCCAACGGGAAAGAGACCGACAGCACGGACGCGACGGAAATGGGAGGACAATGTTAGGTTGGACATCGAGGAGATCGGATCGGATGGTCGAACGTGGAAGGATAGGGGACAGGAAACAATGGCGGAATCGAGTCGGTGGGGTCATGAACCGGGTTCCTACAGGCCAATAAATAGTAATAGTATCGTCCCATAGGCTTTATACAGAAAAGTTAATATTTATTCGATTCCAAGGAATTGAACTTTAACCAGTCACTGAACTAGACAAAAAGTTGTTTCACCAAGTAACACGTCGACGACGCCGGAGTGTGCTCGTGCTTCGAGTAACGCATTTTCTACGTCGCGTAGATAAATTGGGTAATTTTATTTTATCATTCTTTCTCCCGTACATACCGTTAAACTCAAAGAGTTGTTTTCAGTCGAACTATGCGAATATGAAACGTTCTATCTAATCATGCGTTTCCTCGTCATTCAAACCACCGAGAATTAGAGATCGATGCTTATCCACACCATTTTTGTCATGTCTTAAAAGTTAAGGGCTTTGAAGAACCGGTTTGTGCGTACAGATCGCAGAGAAAAAGATGTTTCATAATTTATTGTCAAGCGAACAGCATTTTTGAGTGCTCCAAGATGAGGAGAGTTAACGTTTTACATTGAATTATTATTATTATTTATTACAGTATTATATTATTATTTATTGACCTATAGGAACCAGGAAGCTCTTGAACTTACCGACTCGGCTGTGCCATCGCATTGAATTAAGCAACTAAAAATTTTCAAATTCAATATAGTATTGATTAATATCAACCTTGGACATTTTAACAGTTTGTTGATCTTTCTAAATTATTTGACGATGGTTGTGTAGAATTAGGGAAGAATTAAATTAAAATAGCGAGTTGGCGGTTATTCTATGTCTTACATATGGTATATTCCACACATCTTCTGACTTTAATACGACTCGACACTTTAAAACAATTATAATACGAGGGTAGGTCAGTAAGTCCTTAGAAACGCTTACGATGGCATTTGTAGCATCGCTAATGGTCTGTTTTTAGTAAACATCAGTCCTCACTCGGTATCTGCCAATTTTCAATTTGTTTCATGTTTCAATTCTGCATGATAAATTGGGTATGAACAAAATGTCTGCGATATAGGTACCGCATTTTTGGAGCCCATGGAACGCAATCCAGATGAGTTTCTGCGCAGATTAGGAACAGTGGATGAAGCACGGATACATCACTACATTCCAGAGACGAAAGATCAGTCAAAACAGTGGATTGTTAAAGGCGAACGGGGTCCAAAGAAGGCAAAGACGGTGAAATCAGCTGGAAAGGTTATGGCTACTGTGTTTTGGGATGCAATTGGTATTTTCTTCATTGACTATTTGGAAAAGGAACAGATGATAACTGGACAGTATTATGGGTCAATATTAGGTCAGCTAAATGAGAAAAAACAAGAAATTCGTCCTCATTTTCTAAAAACTTATTAACCTGCACATGTATATATACTTCCGGACGATTAATTGGTCTAGAGTATGGTATTTACTATCTGAGTTGTAAGTTTTAGTATTATTTCACCAGCGAACAAAATAAAGCAATTTCAAGATTATGGACAAATACTTAATAAAATAACTTGTTTGCAGACTCTTGCTAAATCTTATATCACCATAGTCATTCTCTTGGTGAAGAGTTTGAGGTATCCATGATGTTGTGCATAGGTTCAATTGTTGCCATTTATGTGCATACTTACTGTGGAAAATGGAAGCATGGAGTTATTCTGAGGAACTGCTGACTATGCTATTACAGTCACTGCTTTTTTATGAGAATTTTGTAGTCGAACACATGAATATCACCCGGCTTATACATCGTTATACAAACGATTTGTCACACGTTATATATTCCATTTATTATTATTGGTACGATCTAGGTAGTTAATGTTGAAGAATTAGTGAAGTTATCCTATAAATGCTGTTTGCGTTAATTACAGTAGTAACTGCATGGCATCTAGTTGAAAATAACGTTCAGATTTCTTATAAGAAGCTGACAATATGTGATATAAATTTACGACTAGTAATTATCAACGATTTCGAAATGTCTATCTTCTATCTTCAGTGAAATTAAAGTGCCATAATATCGGTGATGTCACGTCCAAACAACATTCCACGGTCGTTTAGTCAATTTTGCATTATGAGCTAGTTCCAGTCGAGCAAGCTCAAAAATTCGATAGTCTCTTAGTCACTCAGGTTGAAATATTAAAACCGATAACGCTTATTATTTCCTTGAACCTATCTCTTCCGCGGCAATCTCAACGGAAGCACTTTCGTTTGCATTCCTCGCATCGAATCACCAACGCCCCTGGTTGATTGGCATGCAATTTATTAGATAACTCATACCACCGGCATTTGTATGCAGGTGGTCAGTCAGTCAACACTTATGACTTACTTAATTTCGTGCAACTGTCTCTAAGCACGAAAACTGTATTCGAACAACAAATATTTTCAAGGCAACATCGCGTGTATTGATATTCCGAAAGCCATTTCGGGCACTGGCCACGGTACGCCGGAATTCAAGTGGCTCGCATTGAGAATTCTTGAGGCAGTCAGACGAAGTCCATTAATAATTTTGCTGGCTCTGTATCGCGGGTCTAGTTATGAAGTCATTGGGTGGCTTTGCGCCAAGTGGGACAAGTGTCTAGGGTGCTATGTAGACCTACAGATACCCGTGACTGCATTCGGGAATGTGGAATGCACCGGCGACGGACTATATTTGCAAGAGCCATTGTATGTGGGTAGGACATGTCCATCAATTAGTGGAATGCGGGCAAAGTTTCTTATTTCAACAAATTAGGGTTTAGAACAGGAGCAGATATTAGTAGTCATGGAGTGAATTCGTTGCATTTAATTCTGTATTAATTTGTTTCATATAACCATAGATGAATTAAAATTAGTACAAAAGAAGCCTCCACATCTTACATTATCATATTGCAGTCTAGAAGGTGTTTTATTTTTAATTTTTTATTTTATTTCATTCTGTTTTTTTTTTTCTTCCTTTGAGGCTTGAAGGTGGCAATTTTCACGAGATACAGGTGACCCGAGTCCACTTCCATGTCCGATTCAATTCACTCCGTTGTCGGTTTGTGGGGTACGAAGTTGGCGTGCCAGACAGGGGTACGGATTCGCTTGCATCTCCGACACTTGTTCCACAGGACACACTTCGCAAAGATGTCCAAGAGTAGAGGAGGAGAAATAAAATATCTTTTGTCGTTTAGTTGTTCGTTTTTCTTTATTTGTTAATATGATCCTTTTCTTTTAATTCACTTAACTTAGAGCTTATTATTATTAAATGGTTTTTCTATAAATCTTGTACAAGATGAAACACTTCTTTCTCGACACTGCGATCGCGGTAATTAAGAATTTTACCTAAATGCCTGTGTGCACTTTGGTGTTGCGATGTGACTCGCGCAACGACTATATTCGACTTCGTGTTGACTATACTCCTCAGAGGTTGAATATCGACTTTGGTAAGGTGGGTGTGCGCGACGAGGAATGATTTTTAACTCGGTGCGGCGTGACCGTCACCGGCGGTGGATGTGAAGTGACTGATTCCAATTAGGGATGAAGATGGGTAATTTAATTTTGCACACCGGACATCCAATAGAGTTCACGCTTCTGCTCTCTCATGTGCCACGCCCGTCGAGGTGTGGTGAACACATCGGTAAGTCGATAGTCGACGAACATGGGAGAATGAGAGAACAGAAGCACAATGTACTGTGATCTCGGGGTGGGTTTGGTTGTGTGTGCATGAATCAATGCAGCTCTGAGGACAACCCATTGACCTAGTGCGATGGCTGTGGAGTTCAGGTGCATTGAACTGTAGGAAGACGGAATTGTGGAGGAGAGGAAAATGTTTTGTAGCTATTCACCTGTAAGAAGAGATCATTGATCCCAAGCGAACAGATGGTCTGGGAAAAGTCGAAGTGAGCTACTTTGGCTAGGATGATATTATCGTGGGAACTAGTTAAATATTTTGGTAATTTCCCCAGCGATTGCATGATTATGCAACAGCGTCGTTTGATTCGATTTGTTATTGCTAACCGATGTGATTTCCGAAATCTCATAGGATAGCGAAATGGAGTTGCCATATGGCAAAAGGGTAGCTAAACTCAATTATGCATTGACTGCATATGATAATGAGTTTAGCTATGCGTCCTTTGGGAAAACAAGGATTCTCAGGTGAATAGGTTAGTAGGAGGAATTGGGATTGACTTGACACGCTGTTAGCGGTCGAAATAAGGTATGTAATTGTGGGTTGGTTCTCCATGTGGTATAGAGAACCTCCACGGGTTATCCGGCATGTCCTACGGACAAAACAATTAATATTACATTTAAAATTAAACACATTTCGTTGTCTAGAAGATTTTTGTTCTAGAGAATATTTATTAAAAAAAAAGTGCTTCACGTGGACATCTATCTTAAGATTACGTTATATCTGACATCAATTTACGTAGTGGACCTTTCCTCACGGAATCTTTCTTAAGACTATCTATAACAATTATAGTACATTACGATTTAATCTGTCTGAAATAAAAAAGGGACATATACGATTATGAAAACAAAAAAAAAATGAAGAAGTAAAATAAAGTACCATCTAATGTACCATAACCGTCACCAAAGGTTGTCGCAAGGCTAATAACCTTGCCCGGAGAAACAAATTATTACGGACAATTTAACAAGTCTCGGATATGGACCAAATACCCGTGGAGAGACTTGCTAAATAAGACCAAGACCGAATCCCGGTTGTAGTGCCGATGATGATGATACGATTATGAGTACAAAATATATTATAAATACAGGTGATTAGGAGAAGTATCTACCTGTGTGTCTAATTGCATCTGTGGTAATTCCAGTCTGTGTTGCGCATATGTTGGGTTTTGTATTTATATGACATGGTTATTAAGCAACGTACAATAACAACATGTAACAACTAAACTCAACCCCGCTTTATAACCCATATCCGCCCGTCACCGGACACCTTCTCTCGCCACTTCTTCCGAAGGCAGGACCGAAGTAACATCATTCAATGAATCCCGAGACTAACTCAGAGATGGCGCCTGTAATGAAAAATGACTTAGGAAGTACTAAGCTTCAAACGAGATGTCAAAATTTCATGACAGTCGGACCACAACATACTGAGTTTTAGTAATTAAGTGACGAGTTACAAAATTACAAATTAAATTACAACTGTTTGGAACAAAGGTCTGAGCTGTTCTGCACTCGTGAGAGTTTTCGCTCCAGTTTCGAAAGGATGATGATAGTGTGGCGTTTCTAACAGATAAACACACAATATGGAAGCAAATAGTGAAGAACACCGAGAGGAAATTCGAATAAGCAAAGCATCAGAGCCGTATACCATAGCGATAACATAACAATTCCACATCAGTTGAATGTACTTGAGCTTAGAAATCGAATTCGTACACGCGGCAGTGGCCTGATGAGTTGAACATTCGTTAGATTTTTAGTGATTCTAACTGTCATAGCGTCAGTTCGTAACACACGTTCTTCACTCTCGTCCCAATACGCGATAATTGGTGACTCCGACGTGATCTGTACGACATAACACACGCTCCCAACTCACACAGAACTTTACTACTACAATCACGCCTTCCGCATAGTACTGTGGGGTTTCTAACAGAAACACACACAATATGGAAGCAAATAGTGAAGAACACCGAAAGGAAATTCGAATGAGCAAAGCATCAGCGCCGTATACCATAGCGATAACATAACAATTCCACACCAGTCGAATGTACTTGAGTTTAGAAATCGAATTCGTACACGCGGCAGTGGCCTGACGCGTTGAGCTTTGGTTCTATATTTGAGTTATTCTAACCGTGATAGCGTCGGTTCGCATCACACGCTCTTCACTATCGTCGCAAACGCTATAATGTCCTCTTCGCTCCAGTCTCGAAAAGATACACTGTCCTTCCCAGCTGTGCTCAGCAAACAGATGAAACGGTGTGATGATCGTTCTTGAAGTGGTTTGTTACCTCTTCGTATCATGACTAGGCTCAGTTCCTTCTCTTCCTTCCTTGGTGCATATTGTACTGCATATTTCTGGCTGGGCGCGCATGATCTTTTTCAGTCGCCCGTTTGGTATACTATCTAATGCCAGAGTCTTTGGCAGTTAGATCCTTCGGGTGGTACTTTTTATTTCCTCTGTGGTAACTGAGTGCTTGTTGTCCGCTATTATAATAGGTGTGCAAGTAGAAACTCGGGACTGAAGTTGATTGCGTTAAAAATATAGTAGAACGCATCCAATTCGTTCGCCATTTTGGATATATGTAGCTTAGTCATTACTGTTTTGATGACTAAGTTTCAGTCATTTACAAGCTGTCATTCCGTGTGCATCAGTTGTATAAGAGATGAATGTCGATAAACAAAATTTACGCCATTGCATTCTAATCTGCTTTTAATGAAAAAAAAATGCTGCTCAAGTTATGGAATTGATTAATTCGAGTTTGGACATTCTGTGACACATTCACTCAGTAAAAAAGAAGTTAGTAAGATTTCGTGAAGGAAATTTTAGTCTTGTGGACTCTTCACGTCTAGGTGCAGTAAAAAAATTTGACGACGATGAACGTCAATTTTACTGGATGAAAATCCATGTCAAACAAAAGAAGGGCTTGCAAAATAGTTAGAAGTCTCACCGAGCAATATCACTTTGATCGCATGGAATAGGAAAGATATCATCATCATCATCGGCACTACAACCGGGAACCGGTCTTGGCCTTATTTAGCAAGTCCTCAGGCTTGTTACATTTTCCATAATGATTTATTTTTTCTGGGCAAGGTCATTAGTCTTGCGCCAGAGGCTTTCCGACGGGGAATCGAACCCCGGTCTCCCGGGTGACAGGCGGGTATACTAACCACTGTACTATCGAGGAGCTTGCAAAATAGTTAGAAGTCTCACCGAGCAATATCACTTTGATCGCACGGAATAGGAAAGATATAGAAAGAGGGAAAATGGGTTTCTCATAACCTAACGGATGGAAACAAAAACGAAGAGCTGACATCTGCATGAATTTGCTTTCTCGATACAAAGGAGCGCCAAATCGTTGCGGGTGATGAAAAGTGAACTTTGTACAGCCATCAACACCAGTTGCAAAACCGAATATTCATGCCTCTGGGTCTGATGCAATTAAAAACGAGTCATTTACTACGAGCTTCTAGCACATGGTCAAACTGTTACAGCTGAACGTTATCAGACTCAATCGATTGAATTAAGTGATGCTACAGAAGACAAATGAGGCGGGTGGAAGCGAACATACAGGGTAAAGTCTGTGCTTTCAACCCGGCGAAGGCCATGACGATCCTTGTCCCTGTTCAATCCAAGTTGATATGCAGTTTCCACGTGACACCCCTGAATAGCTACTTTGGCACCCGCCAAGTAGTCAACCAATGCATGCAGCGACATCCTGAGAGAGGTTGGCGCAAGGGTAATAACCTTGCCCGGATAAACAAATTATTATGGACAATTTAACAAATCTCGGATATGGACCGGATTCCGGTGGAGAGACTTACTAAATAAGACCAAGACAGGATTACGGTTTGTAGTGCCGATGATGATGATGATGATGATGATGATGATGATGATGATGATAGAAGAAAAAGGACCGTTTACGGCCCGAGGAAGACACAAAGTGATATTGCCGCATAACAATGCTCTTCCACAAACAGCAAAACCAATCCAGGAACTAATTTTCTCCTTAGGCTGGGAAGTTGTTCAGCATGAGGCGTATTCTTCAGCTTCGTCTCCTGGTTAGCACTTATTCAGACCGTTGTCGTCTTATATGAAACACCAGCAGTTTACGAAAGTTGCAGATGTGCGAAAATGGCTTGATGACTATTTTACTTCGAAACCACCAAGTTTTTATCGCTTTATCGTTTTTAGGTATTTATCATCTATCCGATAAATGGCAAAAAATTATATTTACCAATGACGAATAGTTCACTTATTAATCTTTGTATGAGTATCTTGTGGGGGTGAAGAAGTATGGTGCCGATCATGGGCACGGATTCACTTTCTTCCCCACGATGTTGCTCAACGAATATCCAATAAAAGGCACTGGTATATTGTTTGTATAATGGTTTTTATTGTTAATTAAGGGTATTATTGTTTAAATTTAAATTCACTTAACTTATGTCTTATGATTAAATATTATTAAGGTATTTTCTTGTTTGTATTTGAATTCACTTAACTATGGTCTTAATATTAAATATTGGTGAGGTTAATCCATACGCGCGTACGATAATCCAAGTGGTGGAAACATGAACAGCAGACAGTCTTTTGCTTTTTACTGAGATATTATTTTCCCTTCTTGTTTTATTTCATTTTATCCGACACGAGCTGGCTAAAAGATGCCGAATTGAGTTTGGATATTTTAACCGCGGTGCGCATTATGAAAATCCGATTTCAGCAGAGAACTGATGGTAGTATTTGTGTAGTAACCGTAGTATCTTTCGCGTAGCTATTTTTGTCTTTCAAAAGACAAATGTCGTTTACGAATAATGAATTCTTATTCGGTTGGGTAACGGGGGACTACTTCGCGCGCGAGCGTGTGCATCCGCATGCACACGCTGCGGACGTTGGCGTAACGACTTACTCCTGGTGAAGGTTGTTAATCGACTGCTGGAAAAGGGATGAAGTTGGGTAATTTAAGTTTCACACTTGACAACCAAAAGAGAACATACTTCTGCTCTCTCATTGCCACGTTCGTCGATGTGTGGTGGATAATCGGTTAATTGATAATCGACGAACATGGGAGAATGAGAGAACAGAAACACGATGTATGATGATCTCGGGGTGGTTTTGGTTGTGTGCATGAATCAATGTACTTTTAGGATAACCCATTGACCCAATTCGGTGAATATGGTGATCTCAGAGTACATTGATCTGTACGAAGGCAGAACTGTGAAGGAGAGGAAAATTAGGCTGGCGCTATTTACCAGCGAAAAGAGAGCATTGGTCCCCAGCGAATGAATTGTCTGGAGAAAGTGGAAAGGACGCCGACTTGGCTAGGGAAATCTGATCATGGGAACTAACTTAAATGCTTTGATAATTTCCGCAACCGCGTCGTTTGATCAGACTATGCCGTTGCTAACCGACATGATGCGATTTTCTGTGGAAATCTCATAGCTTAGCGAAATGGGCTTGCCGTATGGCAAAAAGGTAGCTAAACTCAATTATGCATTATCTGCATAGGATAATGAGTTTAGCTATGCGTCCGTTTAACATGTTTTACAGGTGGAATAGCTTATAAGGGGAATGGGTAGAAATGACGCGCTGAAAGCGGTCGAAATAAGATATGGAATTGTGGGTTGGTTCTCCATGTGGTATAGAGAACCCCCACAATCTTTTTCAATAAAGTTGAATGTGACAAAAAAGCCGACATACCTATTATTCCGAACACGGGGGTTTCTGTCGCGTGGAAATAGACTGGTCACAATGTTCATTAGTTCGGAGGTTTCCTTTCGAAAAATCGAAGTCCTTCTATTTGGGAAAAAGATATACAAGGCCATATGGGAAAGGCGTACGATATTCCGGATCGGATTAGCTGTTTATAGCAGAGAAGTTTAACTTTGGTGTCAACTGCGTTGCTCTACTTCAAAATGTTATGCAGTTGCTTACACCGACCGAGGCCCTTCAAAGGGCCGAAGAATGTGGGTCATACCTCTCAGGGCCATTTAAAACCCGCGACGGACTAAAACAGGGGGATGGCCTCTCACCATGGCTTTTTGACCTTGTGCTCCAGTATGTCATCAGAAAGGTAACAAACGACAACATGGGCGAATCATCCATGAATGGAACCACACAAGTGCTCGCATATGCGGATGACATCTTCGTTTTGGGCAATAATCTAGAAACTGCAAGTAAAAATAGTAAAATCATCATGCAAACGGCAGAAGAGGTATGCCTAGAAATAATTGAAGACTAAACGAAATATTTGATTACGGCGCGAGCAGGTGGGCCTCGGGGAATACACAGAAACGTTAGAAGTAAGATATTTGAAAAAGTTAAAGAATTTAAATATCTGGGAACGATACTGACGTCCAGTAACGAAATGTCGAAGGAAATTAACAAAAGACTGCTTTCCGGCACCGCTAGTCGGCACGCAGTCAGTAAACTGCTGAAATCCAAACTGCTATACGTAATATAAAGCTCATTGTTTACAGAATCATAATCATTACGATTGTTCTATACGGATGCGAAACATGGGACTTCGGCGGTGAATGTTATGAAGAGGCAGGGCAATGGAGGAAACTCCATAGCCACGAATTGGGAGAGGATATGTGGCGAGAATGGGCAACGATGGGGCCGTGCGTAGAGTTCTTGACGGAAGACCAACGGGGAAGAGACCGGTAGGAAAGCCGCGACGGAGATGGGAGGACAATGTAAGATTTGACCTTGAGGAGATCGGATCAGGTGGTCAAGCGTGGAAAAAGAGTGCACAGGACAGGAAGCAATAGAGCAACTGAGTCAGTGAGGTCATGAACTTATTAAGGCCGGTCGTGGCCTTATTTAGCAAGTCCTGAGGCTTGTTAAATTTTCCATAATGAATTATTTTTTTCCGGGCAAGGTCATTAGTCTTGCGCCAGAGGCTGCCCTACGGGGAATCGAACCCCGGTCTCTCGCGTGACAGGCGACCGGATTCCTATAGATTAATAAATAATAATAATAAAGGTTCACTCACATGTTTGATGAAATTCATTGTTGAAATTGTGGCGGTCGCACCCGAAGAGATCGAAAGAGAGAAGGGTCAAGAAGGGCAAGACTCCCGTATAAATATGTTCTCGCTGTTCTGAATGCTTTCGAGGTACTTGTATGCTAATTGTAGCAACTACTCATCGTTAGGGATAGTGGAGGTGCCTTCGTGTAGGTGGGAGTTGGGGTAATGGCGACCGTCAGGCCTCCTAGAGTGGTTGGTGTATCTTCTGAGGAGTTTCCTTTCGAAACCTCGAAGTCTTTTCATTTGGGCCGAATATATGCAGGACCATATGGGAGAGGCGTGCGATATTCCAGATCGGATTAGCTCCTTATAGCAGCGAAGCTTAACTTTGGTGTTAACTTTGTTGCCCCACTTCAAAATGTTGTGCAGTTGCTTTGATCGACCGAGCCCTCTTTGAAGAATGTGGGTCGCATGTTTGATGAAATTCATTTTTGGGGTATAAATGACCCCAAGATATTTCATCCTGTCCTGTGGTTTAATCGTAGTATCTCCCATTTGTATTCGAATATTTTGTGAATATCAAGAAGTAGGTTGGGAGTGTTTACTACTCAGAATTATGGCTACTGCTTTGGATGGGTTAAGTTGAATTTTCCATCGATTGTAATATTGATACCGTTCGTCCAAGTGATGGTTGAGTCGATTTGTTGCGAGTTTAGGGCTTTTAGATGACGTGTGCACTAGGACGTCATCCACATAGCATATCTGGTTTACTCTCCCGTTCACAGGGCGAGGAATATCTAAAGTGTAGGTATTAAATAGGATGGGACCTAGAATGGAGCCCTGTGGTCAAAGAAAGACTTCCCAGTAAGTCAGTGACTTCTCATTTCCATAGCTGTGTATTGGAGATACCTCGATTTGGTTCGCTTACGGGTAAAATGTTCGCCTTGCATTTTTGTGCCGTTTGATATATATTTATAATCCGAGCTGTAATAATGAGGCGTTGAGTTGGCAGCAAATAAAAAAATTCGTCACCTACTTCACCTAAATAAAGCCCAGGTTCCCAGTTTCTAAATAAATAATAATGCTTATTGATTAGCCATTTTAAAGGCAAAGAATTGCCCTTTGACCCTAACAACCTGCAACTGTTCAAGAAGAACTCTAACGGTTATTTGGTGGCATCTCGGGCGCAGTGTCGGCGGACCTTCAAATTAAAGAAAGAGGGATGTGCTCACAAACTCGAAGAGTCCGGCGAATGTCGTGACGGCTGTCTTTTCGATGTCTTCCTCGGCGACTGGCACCTGGCAAAAAGTTTTACGCAGATCATCTGTCGAGGTCGTTACGGCTCTCTTGGAGCAGCGGGGCAGGATAGCGGTTGTGAACGACGAGGCGGCGGTACTCGCATGTCGCCCGCCAAGAGCTGTATTGTTTCCGGACGATGTGAAGCGAGCTTGTAGGGTTCGAAGTATTATACCGAATATGGGCACGGATTCACTTTACCCGCCAGCACAGACGTAGTCAAATTGTTCGCAAAGAGAATAGATGGAATGATTAACACAGTTTGAATATTGTTTTGAGGTTAATCCGTTTTTTTATTTCACTTATTAATATAATCCCTAATAGTTTTTATATATATAATCCAAGTTAAAACACTTTTTTCTCGACACTGCGACCGCGGTAATTAAAAACGGGTATTGAATTGTGACTCGCGCAACAACAATATTCGACCCCATTAAACAGACACGAAATTAAATTGTTTCCCCGAGCGGCGGCGTGACCTGACCGCGGTGATAAACGACAAGCGACTGACTCGCATTTGGGGATGGAAATTGAGATTTCTGCTTTTGCACAACGATCAGCCAACGGTAATCGTGCTCTCTTGTGCATCCTTCAAGTTCCCACGCTCATCGAGGTGGATAAGTAGTCGCATACTCGTTCGACGTCGATGGGCCTAGAAAGGATAAAGATATCAAAAGGAAAGCACAATAACCCAGGGTTGATCTGGCTTGGTGTGTGCGTTTTAATGCAGCGTCTGAGAATGATCCACTGACCTAGTGCGGTGATTGTGGAGATCTTAGAGTGCATTGCACTATTGAAAGACAGAATTGTGAAGGAGAGGAAAATGTAGTTTCCGCTATTCACTTGTAAGAAGAGATCATTGATCCCCATCGGATAGAGTGTCTGGGGAAAGTCAATAGAACGCTACATCGGCTAGGGAAATATTAGCGTGGGAAAAACGCTAAGAATGCGGTAATTACCCAAGCCATTGGATGATGATGCAACCGCGTCGTTTGATTCGGCTTGGTTCTTGCTAACCAACATGAATTGGAATTTCCGGTGGAAATCTCATGGGTTAGAGGAATGGAGTTGCCGTATGGCAAAAAGGTAGCTGAATTCAATTATGCACTATCTGCATAGAAGAATGAATTCAGCTATACGTCCATTTGCAAAACATGATATTTCAGGTGAATATCTTGAACGGTGGAATAGGGGTTGATGTGACGCGCTGTTAGCGGTCGAAATTAGGTTAGGATTGTGGTCTGGTTCTCCATGTGATATAGAGAACCCCCACTAGCTAGCCCACCGGTTGGAAAAGGACCGAGTGATGCTCGTGTATATGGCTGATGAAAGCGGTTTTCAAATGTTAGGGAATTCTCTTTGTGAAGGGGATACGAGTATATAGAAGATTTTTGAAAGGGGAAATGGAAGAGTTGAGATTCCTCAGCTTATTTAGTATTTTACATTTCGAATAGATAGTTAAAAATGTTATCGTTTTAAGAGCAACATCGTTAGACGATAGAGTAGTAATAAGGATTTTGTTTAACTCTAATTTTCCCCAAAGAACGAGATGAGACGTAATAGTGTTAGTGTGTTCTTAACCTTTTGAATATAAGGGAGGGCGGCCAAGAATCGAGGCGAGTCGTAATGCTGTTGGTATGTTCATGTTTGTAATAGGCTGATAATGAGATAGATAAAAAAAACGCACGAATTTATATGTTATGAATGTATGACGAACAATCTCCCAATCTCACCGACTTTACAAACCAATCCCACGCAACCGCAAATCTGTAAATCAGATAGTAAAGCTTTTATTTAAAGATCCACAAAATGCAACGACTGACTAAGTCCGCCACAGGAAAACACTCGGTCTGCAACGATCGATAAATTGTTGACTACGTCGCGAATAATGAAAATGTGCAATTATAAAATGAAAATGCATCGAGATACTTGCTGCTAACAGGTTTGTGACCCGTGATATGAGAGGAGGGGTTGAGGTTTTCCATGCAATTCTTGTCGGACTTGAAGGTCTAGCCTTAAGAGCAATTAAGTTAATTAAACCCAACCGGTTGATGGCGATATTCATTGTAGTTAAGTGCAACAACGCCATAAACGCAAATGGCAACTTAATTTTTGGGGTGGAATGGGAAATTTGTTGGTGCCAGTAGTTAAATGCCTCATCATGAGGGTATAATATAAAATATTGGGTTTGTGTAAATCTAATTACATGCCCAGTATTTCTATAATGGTCGACCTTCAAATCAAGGTTAACGCAAGTAGCCGAAAACAAGAGGCAATTATTGCACCACCAATTTTCAGGCCAATTGCTCAGGACCGAAATGAAATTAGTCACTGATATGTGTCATTCGGCCAAATAGAGATACGCAATCCAGGCACAGGATTGTATGGTTTGTACTCCTAATTATATTTTTACATTAGTGTATATCAACAATATTATAACCTATTATAAAATGATTTTCTCCGGGCAAAAAAAAATTCTACCTCACCCGGAAAAACTCCAACAGATATTTAATGACATCTCGGGGCTCTTATTCAGCACTGTAAATTCGCCTTTATCGACGAAAGCATATGAAAACAAATAAATCAATAAATGAAAACTGCTCCGGGCAACAAAATAGTTTTGCATTCCGCCTAGTGGTCCAAAACGATATGTGTACACTCTCCACAAATGCACAAAAGTGAAGCTAACCAAGAAATCCTATCAGTAATATAGTTTGTACCAACAAACTGCAAATTATAAACGAAGGATACAGTGTGAGTCTGTGATAGCTTCCTGTCGAGCTTTTCGAATAAAACGCAAGACTGCGTATTACTTATTGAAGACGTGAATGCTTACGGTTTTGGATTGCGGTATTTGTCTTGTAATGTTTACATGTTTCAACAGTTGGTGCAGATGTTAACATTTTAAACAGAACTGTCAACCCGACTGACCTTGAATGTAATTTGTACGTGAGCGATTTCGCTTGGTATTTATGTCCTTAACAACAGTCATTTCCAAGATTCTTGAACTTCCTTCAGCTTTCTCTGTGCTAGAATTATAGGAAGCTTAACTCTACCCCTAATAGATTCTGCCAAGGTCGTACGGGAAACCATAACAACACCGAGAAATGTTAGTAAAAACAACAGAGACTTGATAGAACTGATGAGCAATATTACTTTGCATGTGTGCCACCATGTGGAAACAACACAACCCCCAGGCAGGCTGCAGTTTAAAACATCGGTATCTGTGGATCTCATTTCGTGTTAGGAATTGCTGTTTTTTTTTTATCTCGGTGGGATGGCGGTAATCCTCTATAAGATTCTTCTGCAGCAATCCGGATTTCAACCGCTTAACCGATTCTTGCCGGAACATATTTCTGGAATCCAACTATGATTGGTCTGTGGATATATATAATGGCCGACACTGTAGAGAAGTTACTCCGTAACGGATGTTGCACCGATTGATGAGAAACTATCGTGTCACTGCAGTTGCCGGACGCCGCAACAGCGTCGGAAGAGCATCTACTAGGAAATCCGCAAGGAATGATCGGCTGCTTTAGATATAATGCTTTTGTAGCATCTACCCCACAGAATCCTTACTGAATGAATATATGAATGAATGAATAAATGAATAGAGGGCAGAACCCTCATTTTATTTCGTTTAGTACAAGACGTTTAAAGATATAAACTTATGAATAGAGTTACGAACTAACGTAAAAACGGCATGTGGGTTGGTGGTGGGGGACTAACTTTAAAGTAACTTAACAATGGAATGGGGGACTAAACAAAGATGGATAGAAGAATAGTCTAAGTGGTAGGACAGGAAAGGACGAGGATAAGCCGGATGCTAGGGTATGATTATGAGTGCGGGAGAGTGTAGGTGGTGAGCGGGGTGGGGTCAGGAGGGGTAAGCGAGGAAACGACGTTTGAGAGCGGAAGGGGTGAGATTGAAGTTAAAGAACGCGGGGTGAGAGTTTGCCCACCCCTGCATTCGCGAAATGGGTTCATTAGAGCCGCAAGACGTGTGATGGGCGGGCAAATAGAAGAGATTAGGGTTTCGCAGATTTCAGGGATTAGTGGAAAATGTGATGGAGAAGAGCAGGCTTGAGCAGTTGATTGAACCTGAGAGTAGACGGTGGATGAAGAGGATGTCGGCATGAATTCTGCGGTCTTCAAGTGTGTTAAGGTGAATTGGGTAAAGACGGCTCGTGTATGGGAGTAGATTCAGAGGATTTTCCCAATTCAATCCTCAGAGGGCAAAACGCAAAAAAATGACGTTGCACGCTTTCGACCCTGCGAATTTGGGACGAGTAGTGAGGAAACCAAACGTGACTAGTGTATCTGATCTGCAAACGTAGGGATTAGACAATTTTTTCGACCAGCGTTTCACAAAACCAAGGACAGAGTTGGCCTTGAGAATAATGTCATCAATATGTGAGATGAAGTTAAGTTCCCTATTACGTAAGATACCAAGGTCACGAATCGTTTGTACAGGTGTTATCTGTTGGTTGAGTAAGACATAGGGACGTAGCAGGGAGGGTGATCGTTTACGGGAAAGGGTGATTGAGTGACATTTGGCAGTATTTAGTTCGAGACAGTTATTTTGGCTCCAAGTTGAAAAGCTGTCGATATCCATTTGGAGAAGTGAGGAGTCGAGAGAAGAACGGATCGTCTTGAAGAGTTTAGTGTCATCCGCGTATAGAGAGATGGAGGAGTGCTTGATACTGGAGTCTACTTCATTAATAGTAAGAATGAATAGGAGGGGTCCAAGATGCCTGCACTGGGGAACCCCTGGCGTGGGAAGAACAGGATTGGAGAAGGTGGATCTAAATCTGACACGGTAGGGTAGATCGTTCAGATAGGAAGAAATTCACTTATTCAGTAGGTGTTCGAAGCCAAGTGAGGATAGCTTAAAGAGGATGAGGTTGTGTGAAATTTGGTCGAAGGCCTTGCTGAAATCGGTTGTGATTACATCACTTCGTTGCCGTTCTCTAAGGCACGGAGAGCGTGGGATGAGTATTCAACTAGATTGGTGGTGGTCGACCTACCCGTAAGGAAACCGTGCTGGTTGGGTGAGATGATGGATTTCCAGCGAAAACATAACGCGCTGTAAAGAATACCTTCGAACAGTTTTGGAATATGTGACAGTTTGGCGATGGGACGGTAGTTACTAATATCCTCTTTTGGCCGCTTCTTACGTATGGGGGTGACAAAAAAGGATTTCCAAATATTTGGGAAGGTACCTTGTGTAAGGGATAGATTTAATATCTTTGATAGCGGGGCGGAAAGAGAAGAGGAAGATTTTTTAAAAAGGACATCCGGAAGTCCGTCAGGTCCGGGGCTGAACTCGTCCTTAAGCAAGTTTAATTTTTCTTCAACTAGGTGATGCTGAAGAATTTGAGAGAAGAAGGGACCAAGGGAGAATTCGGGCAGGTCTTTGAAGTAAGAGCGGTTAGGCTCGAAAGAGTTGTCCGTGAAGGAGCCTGAAGTCACAACGTCTCCATTACAAATATTACTCCATCTCATATCAAAAACTCATTACTGATAAAAATCAATGAAGAGAATTGATGTATGAGGGCAACAACAGAAGTGCAAAAAACGAACGAGATGCTAAGGAAACGTGTGGGAAATGTTTCGGCACTGCACTTCATACGTGTTAATATTTTTATAGCGCTGTGCTGAACATGTACCTCCGAGCACGGGCGTGAGAATGTTCATTTGATTACGATGGATGCAACACGACCGCCCGAACCTATAAAAGTGACTGACTGACACCCGCGATGAAGTGTTTTACCGAAGTCTGAGACAGGGATTTCGAGCCGGGAACGTACGCGCTGCTTCGTTAACAGTTAAGCTTTTACTGAACACTTGAAGATGGAAAGACAATGAGAAAGAAATCAAACAGATTCGTTTTTTTTAACCTGCATCCTTGTCTGTCCATATCTTAAAAAAATTCTATGCCGGAGTAGATCACAACTGTCAGTTGAACTTTTGTGCGCACGAGCGTATTCAGGCCGCAACTGCCTCGTGAACTCAGCCACTCAGGGGATATTGACGAATAGCCCCTGTCATAAAATCCATTCTATAAAAACAATCCTTTCTTCGTTTTCTATCATACACGGTGTATGGTTGATTTAATCTACTGTAAGTAAGAACTCGCCGACATAAGTTCAACCGACGACCCTCTGCTCTTATGTTGTGTGTATTGGGTAAAGGTTGACCCGCTTGGAGTCATAATGTTAACATTTTTTTTTTATAGTACAGCTAATAACTGTTTTAGAATCCGTATATTACAACTAGTTGTTCAGATTGGTGATTTTTGATCAACAGGAAGATACAAAATTCAAATATGTTTGGATACACAGGAAAAACCTTTGAAGTGCTTACCTTGGCTGATGTGGAGGTGGATCGGTAAAGTCCACCTTTTGGTTGGTGTAGGATTTTTGATTTGTTAACAAGATGCACTGGAGGACACACATGATGCGATAATTTAAGGCGCTTGATGGATGCAAGTGCCGCGAGATACATGCACTCGTGATGGCCTCGCGTTCTTTTCTCTTTGCACTCATGGTGGTGGTTCTCTGTTAAGCTTTCGCCGGTGATTGGACTTAACACTCCCGTTAGTGCTTTCACTAAGATGAATATCGTTTCGGATACAATCAGTTCGAAACGATTAAAGAAGGCCTTCTGTATTCGTTGTGTCTTTCCCAACAGCACTCGGTCCGTTCACCTGCCTTCGGTGACCCGCAAATATTGCCCTTAACCCGACGTTGCCTTTGCGGAAGGAGTTTGTTCGTAACGTGAAACACTCAATTTGTTCGAATAGAAAAGATCGTTTTTCGGACCAATTGGTTTGGCTTGAACAAAACTGCACAACATTGTTGCCCACTTCGTAGTCAGGTCACAGAACGTATTGTTGGTCATATTTGTAATAAAATGTACATCGTTATAATTTGAAAATTCCCCGTCGGGGAGCCTCTGGCGCAAGACTAATGACCTTGCCCGGGAAAGGCAGATCATTGTGGGAAATTTAACAAGCCTCAGGAGTTGCTAAATAAGGCCAAGACCGATTCCCGGTTGTAGTGCCGATGATGATGATGATAATTTGAAAACAGAGCTTAATAAACAGAGAGAAGAAAAATAACTCTCACAGGTGTTACGTAAACTCTTCCTGTTGTTGAAATAGAGGTGTCGTTTTATGCAAAATTCGGTCTAGGCTTACATTCAACCCTAAAGAATTCCTAGATACCCAATACCCACAACTCGAATCACAGGCTCTTGGGAACTCTGCACAGTGTTGTATATAGCCCAGGTCTTTTCTTGACCCGAACTCAAACTCGACTAGTTGTAGCACGGCGCGACTAATGGTCTCTCTCTCCCACAATCAGTGAATCTGTCTAGACAGAAGATCGCTTTGGTGCATCAACCAATGTCGGTGATAACGATCGCATAAACCTCTTATGCCCGCCATCTGCGCCCCTTTTTCGACAAAAGTAAACATGACTGGTCATTACCAGATGTATGATTACTACTTTTCCTGTATATTTATGGTATTCTACATGATCGAGTTCCTTGATTTTGTCTTATTACCTATATTTTGAAGCGTTGCCGCTACGTTGCCAGTACGTGATAACAGGACGAAAGGGACGCATGCAAACTATTAGTGATAAGTTCGATAATATGAAATAATTACCCAGGTGCATGTTGGGGCAGCCAGGAAATGCCTATGTTTTCTCATCTAACAACTGGACAAAGGATGACATCGACTTTATGCATTGTTTCAGATATTGTTCATCTAGGCAGATAGAGGTCAAACTTATATGTAATCACATCAATCAACTGATGATTATTTGTATTTCTACGACTAAGTTCAATGATTAGTTAGACTTCACAATTAGATTTCAATTTTTTTTAATTGATTTTTGTTTTTGTGCAAATATATTTGCAACGACTAAAAGAGACAACGCACACACAATCGTAGTGAAAAACACTGCACCGAAATGAAAATCTAAAAAAAGAAAATTATCAGCGCCGTATACCAGATCATTAACGTAGCAAACTCAGCTTATGTAGCAAATTAAACATTCTCGGAATACTCGCGACCATGATTTGATGTGTCGGTGATTTTGGTCTAACCTTTTCATGCCGTAGACTCGAATACATTCTGTATTTGGGATTTATTAAAAATGTCCTCGCGAATATGTCTAATATCGATGAACTACAATCCAATTCCTTATTCTGAAGCTTCGCGTGTTTTGAGCCATTGTGGGTATTTTGCTGGGCGCCAGCACGGACGCAGGTTGAGCGAAAACACCACAAATAGTTCACTGAAGATTATTTCTCCAAACACTGTTCTCCACACGAAGCAAAAAAATTAAAGGCACTGGGGTTGTCTTGGGATAATTATTTTTTATTGTAATCTTTCTGTTAAGTTAGACGAATACACTAGATGGTTGTAGACTTTATTACGTAACACACAACTGTCATATGTTTTAAAGTTCAGTTTATCTATTACACCGGGTTGTTTTAAACTTTTATTATTAAGTACGCGAATGTCATAATACTCCATAAAGGGGGATTAATGGTTCAGCAACACAGGAAACACGTTCATCGATTAATTTTGGCACATTCGCGACATTTAACTCGATTTTGGGGCTCATCAAACGGAAGGAAAACTTTGATGGCACTCGCACTTAAAACACACATGTGTTTGCTCCTCATCGGATAAAATCTGACTCACCGATGCAATCCATATCCGTCAGATTCAACGGTGGTGGATTACGTCGGTGTGGGAGGAGCGAGTAGGCTTAACTTGGCGACGGTCAATGGGCGATCGCAAAAGGATCGAATGGGAGGATTCTCTATAGGACAAGTACGATGCCCCTTAGCCTGCATATCGGCAACGACGAAACTGCACCTGAATAAACATGGACTGGTGTAATGAACTGCAGGCATTATTGAGATACGCGATAGCGAAGCTCGCCGAAGGAAGAAATAGGTTTCTGTGTCCTAAATAAACAGAAACGCTATTTCGATGGTCATACGATGCGATGCACATTATTTGTGATTTAGGCGATGCTACATGGGAACGTCGGCTGTTTACATAATCGCCCCAGACTTACGCCATTGCAGGCAATAGATTTTTCCGTGGCGATAAGCAAACCGAAGGCTTGCTTGCCTATGGCCAAGGCTATGGTGGCTTTTGTTTGATCTAATTAAATGGAACATGGGTATGAGGGTGAGGAATTTGACTTGCAGATGTGCAAGCGTACACCCAGGGGGACCATGGACAGCGGTTGGTAAGTAGCATAAACCCAGTGATGCTACTGTGTTTGTTTGTTTTACAGCCCGGAGCATCATTGGGCATCATCTAGGGTATGATTGTCTAACGTCAATCATATTCGTGTCCAAATCTCATGATCGGTAGATAACCGATAAAGGAAATTGGTCGCAACTGTAGCGAACCTCGGGATTGGGGTAATGTATATTTATGTACGGTAAAAGGGAATATCGGTAGCAGCTGTGTCCGCAATACGCTGGACAGCGTTCGTTTATCGTTAATTGCTGACAAGCCGAGCCGATAGGAGATGTAAACTGGTTCATGGAGTATGAACCAGAAAAGTCCGGAATTATGAAAGCCGTCGGAGAGATTTCCTTTCAGGTATGAAAAATGCTGCTGAGAGCTTACGCTGCCCAAAATTGCAGGTAGATATGGTGTCTTGTGCAGTGAGAGAAAAGCAGGTTGATTTAACGAAATGGGTGGTTCTTTGGGAAAGCTTTAAAGAACCGCCACACCATCATATCTCTTCAGTGAAGGTCTAGATTCCACTTCCCCGTACTCCACAAATCCCAACACATGTACCGCCTAATAATTAAAATAAAATAACAATAAATGGCTCATGTAACTGTTCTAACTAACTAAATGACTGTTAACAAACGAGGTCATTGCCACCTTTTATTTATGTCTGCAATTAGCATATACTGTAACAGGTCAATTGAAAAGTCCCCGGCCGTCCATAGTAAAACACATTTTTTTTAGCAAAATTCGTTTTTTTTATTCAATATAATTCCCTTCGAGGGTGATACCCTGATTATAGCAACCCTCCAACTTTTCGATACCTTTTTTGTAGTACGATTTGTCCTTTGCTTCAAAATAGGCCTCAGTTTCACCGATCACCTCTTCATTCGACGAAAATTTCCTCCCAGCAAGCATTCTTTTGAGATCTGAGAACAGGAAATAATCGCTGGGGGCCAGATCTAGAGAATACGGTGGATGCGAAAGCAATTCGAAGCCCAATTCGTGGATTTTTGCCATCGTTTTCACTGACTTGTGACACGGTGCATTGTCTTGGTGAAGCAGCACTTTCTTTTTCTTCAAATGCGGTCGTTTTTCGCCGATTTCGTCCTTCAAACGACCCAATAACGCTGTGTAATAGTCGCTGTTGATGGTCCTTCCTTTTTCAAGATAGTCAATGAAAATTATTCCGCGCGCATCCCAAAATACAGACGCCATAACCTTGCCAGCCGACTGTTGCGTTTTTCCACGCTTTGGGGCGGGTTCATCGTGTGCAGTCCACTCGGATGACTGTCGATTGGACTTCGGAGTGAAATGATGGAGCCATGTTTCATCCATTGTCACATATCGACGCAAAAACTCGGGTTTATTACGCTTGATCATCTCCAAACACTGCTCCGAATCATCAACTCGTCGTTGTTTTTGGTCAAAAGTGAGCTCGCGCGGCACCCACTTTGCACAGAGCTTTCTCATACCCAAATATTCGTGAATGATATGATGTACACGTTCAGTTGATATCTTTAGAGTGCCTGCTATTTCATTCAATTTCAATTTACGGTCATTCAAAATCATTTTGTGGATTTTTCTAATGTTTTCGTCGGTAACAACCTCTTTTGGGCGTCCACTGCGTTCACCGTCTTCGGTGCTCATTCATCATCACGTCTAAACTTAGCATACCAATCCTTGATGGTTGATTTTCCTGGGGCGGTGTCTGGAAACTCGTCATCAAGCCAAGTTTTTGCTTCAACTGTATTTTTTCCCTTCAAAAAGCAATATTTTATCAACACGCGAAATTCCTTTTTATCCATTTTTTTCACAATAACAGAAGTTGCTTCACTCAAAATACTGTAATTCACAAACTAATGATCCGACATCTGTCAAATTTATACACGCGTCTTTTTGGTTGGGGCTAACTAAAAATCATATGGATTTAATTCTAGTGCCGCCATCTATATGTCAGGCCGGGGGCTTTTCTATTGACCTGTTATCTAGTTTTAGAAAATCCAATTTCATGACCCTATGTATCAGACACCACAGACTGTTGGGGCCTCACAATCTGTCACAAATGGATATTATTTTCTAGCATGGTGAAAGTACAGTAGTTCGAAGACCGTAATTTGTAAGAGAGTACAAACTCCCCTCGAAAAAGGATTATAAAATAACTGAACTCTTTCTACAAGGAAGGGCTAAAAACGTTAAACACAAGGAAGTACTTTCCCAATCAAGAGGTCATCCACCCAACTCTTTGACGATAGCTCAGATGAATCTTCGTCAAAAGTAGAACCATTCTATTCCGTTAATCGTCTCATTAAAAAGTGATTGGTTCCTTCAGCTAACTTCACTACACTTTCTTTTCCGGTTCATCATTAAATATTCCAATTAAAGCCGCAAACATTGGCCTTTCCAAAAGCCAGCACGGAAATCGACTCTGTACGTGAGTCTCCATTACTAGATTTCGAAAGCAGAGGCAAGGGATCGGAAACAGTAAATTATGGTACATTTTCCTAACCATTGGTGTGATTAAACAAAACGGTTTAACTTTGGCAGATAATTATATAATGTTTACGAGAAACCTATCAGAGAACTAATACAAGTGATAATAACCCGTCAGAGGTCTCTTCTGTACCAACCAAATACACTGTACAGTAGTGTTAACGAAGATCCGGCCTGCGTTGGACTGTAAACTCACCGCCTTACATTCATTGGCTGCGGTGATGATTTTTCAGGCCCAAATTCACGCTAGGTCTCTTTTTCTCCATCCCAAGAAACAACACCCAGGTAATGACACGAGGGGCAGGGTAATTAACGCGTTGCCCTTCTTACCGCCGCCTTACGCCATGCATAGGTTTCTGATTTAATGCCCAATGTTTTGCTTTACAAACAGCCTCAACATAGTCAACCTGCTGTGTTGTGTGTACAACTGGACACTGTACCATGATACCTGGCTATCTTTCTATCGGTAGCTGCCTTATTTTCTAGATTCTTTTTTATTGTCTACGCCTCTGGTGATCATGGAGCTCAGTGGAATGAACTCTTGCTACAAATCGGACGAAATGTAACATTGCTATCCGTTGGTAACCAGCGAAGCGTTGCGTGTGTGGTTGTATAGAATGGCATCCGCTAGATGTGAAGGCACGATGAAGTTCATTTTACATTCTAGATACCTCTCTTGGTAGCACAACGTCGCCGCTATATATACATTAAAAAAAGGTAAAAAAAACAGTAAAAATTGGAAATTAATTATATTTATTGTCAAGAGATTAATACCATGTTCCTTTGTGCGCTGTGGACGCCCTTGCCAAGGCCAATTGATGTAAGTGGAATGAGTTTGTATCCCCACAGATCACATTATACTATTTCTTGTAAATGGGCTATAATTGGGTATTGAAGCATCGTTAAAATAATGGTGGTCTTTGATGGGATATATAAGCAACTGCTTACAATCGGCTGGGGATAGGATTACATTCGAGAGTGTGATTGCATACAACCAGTAGACGAGGACGAAAGAAATTAGTTGCCAACAAACGAGTTTCCAGGCGTGTTACCATATTTAGTCGAACAGCAAATTAACCACTATGCAGCGCAGTCAAATATTAATGATTCCCGATTGTGTAAACTTAATGATCAAAACATTATGTGAGCAACCGCTTTTTAGATATGGAGGTTTTCCTTCATTGGGCAGTGCGCAATTGGCACTTTATAACATTATTTCGGGATGATTGCTTCTTGATTATAGGTTGTTTTTTCTTTACGTTACACATATATGATACACTTATATGTCAAAATATAGTCCGGCCGGATGATATCGACGTAAAGGGCTTGTCGTAAGAGACATAACAAACACCTAATACGATCATCGATGATTTCCTTCTTATTGCGCCCGTACTGTGTATTATCACTTAACAGCAACTCATAATTTTTGTACTTTCATATAGAGCAAAACATTGCTTTGGAATATGTAAGGCTTCTAATAATGAAGAAATTAAAATTTTGGAAAACCATTTCACATTGGTGTGGTTTTCGTTCTTGAATATGTGAGATTATTCCTATCTTCAACACAGTTGATTCAACCATGACAAGTTATTTCAACCCTAATCTATTGCTCATTCTGTCTCCTTCTAAGTCCTTTCATACTTTTCCTTTAACCTTCTACTACCAAAATTGACTTAGAGAACTTCGCTCTAAAACTCAATCAAACCTGTAAAAAAAACCATTCTCTTCCTTCTGATATCTACGCCTTACCCGAAACTGACCCTATCCCTGGTATCAAGAACCAGGATATTTTTCCTTCCTCCTTCAGCATTTTTCGTTATGACGACGTTCATCGATCTTGCCCCGATTCCCCTGGCGAAGTATGTGTCTAGCCATCCAAAATTGGCTAGTCTTATCTGTTTCGCCAGTTGGGAACGCAACTCTGTTGTTGCCGATGGTTCGCCAACTGGGAAACAGCAAAGGTTGTTTTCCGGGTCGAGTTCCTCCTCGACGGGACAGCAAACTATATTTGGCGAACCATCGGCAACAACAGAGTTGCGTTCCCAACTGGCGAAACATCATGGTCCTTCGAGCCGGATGTATAGCATCCGAGCAAGAAGTCGGCGCAAGAATCCAAGCGCCACCAACTGGATGACGTCCATCGGATCACATCCTCAACGAGGGAATTATCAACAATTGGTGATCAACGTGAGCAGCGCTCCAGTAAACCAGGTAGGTGGCAATTGATTTTATAATTTAATGTCATTTAATTTAAGAGATCCAAGTGATCTTAAATAAAAGTGTCGTGTGGTGTGCATAAAGGTGTTTAACTTACGGCAATTACATCGAAGAATTTAACTATCCTCGACATTCTACTGCCGGGTAGCAATGTTCAGTCCTTTTAATTAACATTAAAGAAGCAACAATATTGGAGTGATAAAATAGAGAAGACATATTTGTTCGGGACTGTTCTAATTTCTAATTGAACTCAGTGTCGACATTGATTTGAGACCAATAACGGCAATTCAGTGTTTACGGTTGATAGATTTTGAAAATGTCTGATCAAGTCCACAAGCAGTTCGTTAAATCTTTCATTGACTATGTAAACAACCGAGTGACGGCCAATCGCTGGGCATTGACGTCGTCGAAAGTCTGGATATTATTATACAATGTTTGCAAACAGCGTTTAATCTGAGCGATGATGAGGATCTCGATAGCGAAGAAGCTACGTCTAACAGTGCAGGCACATCCTCACAAGCGGAACCACAAAAATTAGATCTATTCGAAATGTTCCAGTCGATGTTTATCGAACGCAATCCGCAATCACTTGAAATAGCCGAACAGATTAATAATGAAGGCAACCGCCTGATGAAGGAATGCAAATATCAAGAAGCAGTAGTCCAAGACAACCGGGCAATTAGTTTCGATCCGGACAACCCAATATTCTACTGTAATCGAGCTGCAGTTTATATCCGTGTAACAGAAAATGATCGTGCGATTAAAGACTGCAACTCTGCATTATTCTACAGTCCAAATTACAGCAAAGCATATGGCCGAATCAATACAGGAAAGTACGATGAAGCCATAGACGCCGATACGAAAGCTATTCAATTAGAACCTGACAACAACAATGGGAATCGGATACAAGTATTACATCACCAAGCGCTGATAATAAACAAAGTGATGGGAGCACTTCATAAGAGTGGAACTCTGGCAGATGTGCTTCTGAAAAAACGACGACACCGTGGTCAAGTGGAATATGCTTACCACATATATATTTCTTGAGTTCAATCGGACTGGACATATCCGGGCCCGTACTGATTAGGTGGTTCATCACTCTTGTGAAAATAAACATTTGGCTTAATTTTACAGAATTCACTGCAGGTACATCAAGAAATATTCGATCAATTCCAGGGTTTGGATTGAGGACATCATTCGGCTCCTCTTTTAATGAAGTTGCAGGTACTTGGAACGACCCACGCTACCACTTAAATACGCCCCGCGTACACTAAAAGAACCTCAAGAAGAGGACGATGGCCCATCGGGCAAAAGAGTCAAGAGGATAATTCAATCAAATCTAAGGGGTCAGTACCAAGAAAAGTTTTGTCAACAAGGGCACATCCGGTCCTATACTTGCAATGTCAACCCAAAAATCGAATTGGAGATGAATAATTCCAAGAACTCTGAGAATTGCGATTTCACCGCATCATACACATCCGTTCCTGGGCACCGCTTCTCGAAACCTGGGCGCATCGTTTACGCATCCAGGATTTGTCGCTTCTTGTCACCCAGGCACGTCGTTGTTAAGTGTCTGGGGTTCTTCGGTTTCGCCGCCTGGACGAATGCTCTGGGGGCACCCTATCAACACCGCCCATTGCACGTAGCTGCCACGGGGCACCACTCCAACGGAGTCGGTGTCTAAGATAGGCTTTCGGTGCCAAGATAAGGGAATACAGAAGGAGAAGAACAGGAAAGATGCCGGCACCCTTCAGGAAATCCGACCAACGGAGGGCGAACGGTGTACACAAGGTCCAGCCACCAGTCAACGAAGAAAAGCGCCTAGCATTGGGACTATTTTATCCTGCGACACAATTAAATGCAGGCTTCCATTGATCAGCAGAGTAATCTTCTAAATAGCAACTTGGATGCGCAACCTCTCTGGCTCAATCAAGTGCCAGTTCTAATTCAACAAAATGCCACAAGGACTCAACCACAACATTTCAAAAAGAAAGCCACCATGTCCAGCACCATCATTTAACCAGTTCATCAAATATGACCAAAGGTAACGCTGCCGATAGAGGGTTCAGTTCCCATCAAGAAACTCGCCCAACGCCGAGCATTGCTTTAGCGGCGTAGATGGGACATATCCCCAACTGCAACAGCATCAGCCAGAGCAATCAAATTGGATTCCAGTCGCAGATGATTCTATGTGGTTGGCGGGATACCTAACATTTCTGGCAGCGGCACAGGCTGGACATACTGAGAAGATGGTGGAATTACAACCCATCACCTTCAAAACATCGTTTCCGCACCTGATGCGGCAAATGTCGCCTTTCAGGCACGTCTCCACAATATGTCGGAGACTATCAACTATGCTGTTCCAAAAAGAAATCATGTGCGGTCACAGCACCCACAACAACAATTGCAGCAGCAGCATAGACCTTATGATGACAATTAGTATGAGGATGATGGTGGTTCCTAGACAATGACTGCACATTATGACCGCAGTCCAGATTCAACAAATAAGAGTTACGCTCAGCGACTTCCACGTCGGAAAAGTGAATCGGCTGACGGTAACTACAGTTCAAATGCCAGAGCATCCGCAATATCGGAGATCATCAAGGGAACAATACAATCCCTTCTGATCTTATGGGAAGTTCAGCAAATTCGCTCAATTCAAGGAACATATCAACACAATCACTCAACCAGTGGATCAAATACTCCGCCAGACAATGTGGCCAGCGTCAATCTCAGCTCCCATCAAAAAATTCGCCCAACGCCGAGCATTGGTTTAGCGGCGTATATGGGACAAAACCCCAACTGCAACAGCATCAGGCACAGCAACCACCTTGGATTCGAAACGCAGATGATCATATGCAGTTGGCGGCAACTCTATTACTTCTATTACGTCCAAACTATTTATACTATATCTATGGATCTACGATCCAACATAGGACTACGTCCAAAATATTCATACTACGTACGGATTCACGATCCGACATGGGACTACGTCCAACATATTTTATTCTACATATGGATTTACGATCCAAAATATTTATACTACTTACGGATTCACGATCCGACATGGGACTATGTCCAACACATATAATTCTACGTATGGATTTACGATCCAACGAACATTCAACATTAAAAGCATAAGTCAACACCAAACAACGACGGCCTTATCACAAGCTATAACGTTAGCAATCAAGGGCCAACTGGACCTTCGGTCACACACACACACACACACACACACACACACACACACACACACACACACACACACACACACACACACACACACACACACACACACACACACACACACACACACACACACACACACACACACACACACACACACACACACACACACACACTGACAACTGAGTACGAATTACTTGAATCAATAACTCATTATCTTTCATAACTAATTCAATTAATAACACCGATGTAATTAATCATTGCCACCCTACCGTTGCACCGTACCGGTTCACCAACAGAACAAGCATTGAACCATGTGTTCTCAACCAAATACCAACCGCCACTTCCCCCGGCGCTGACACCAGGTGGTGACGCCAACTAAGGAGGCCTACTGGCTCCATCGTCGCGGCCCGGGAAGATGTTGCAGTTCCGCAACATGCATATTATAGCGTATACCAGTTAAAAAGAAACATACCACCCGGAACGCCACCTATTGCTGAATAGACAAAGCAAAATTGTCTATTCATGTGACGTTTTTATATGTTACTGTTTTGGAATACAGTTTTTTGTGACCTTTGGTATGCGGTGCTTTCAGCACCTGTAGTTCTGATATAACGTTTTTGTTAAACTAAAATGGTTTTACAGTGCTTGCAGCACCTGTTTTCTTTTGATTGTCTTATTAAATTTAATTAAATAAAAGTAAAATGTGTGTATTTTTAAAACCTGTTTTTTCATGTCTGCCCAGTGTGGCAGTGTTCTTAAATGTGCCCATGGCGACTGATTTTTTGTTGGAGATTCGATGGGCTACAACGCCAAGGATTTGCTGTCTCGTCGTGGTATAGCGACGCAGAAACATATCCCTTATGCATCTGGCTAGACCAATATCTGTATTTCAACAGACATGTAGAAGCTGCTCTGGTCAAGGCTAGAAAAACGTTTGCTATGACAAGGAGGCTATTTCACAGTAGCCAACTTGACAGCAGGGTAAAAGTCATATGCTACATGACGCTAATCAGGCCAATGCTCATATATGGTTGTCCAGTATGGTTTAACATAGGTCCAAATTTGATGGAAAAGATTCGGGTGTTCGAAAGGAAGTGTCTCAGAAGTTGTCTCAGATTATATCGCACACCGGAATCGGACTATAAAAAGTATTATTCAAATGAGACTTTATATAATGAAGCGTACATAAATAGGGTGGATAATTTTATGATTAAATTAATCAGAGGACATATTGCGAGAGCAATATCGTCCAATGACCTTATTTTCGGGGCCTATTATCCAAACACTCTGTACTATGCGAGCGTGCGTCGTAACGGTTTTGTTCCACCAGAGGCGTTCCTTGACTTGGACATGAAAGGGCTTATACAGGATAGATCCGGAATTCCGCTGATCTATCATGTAAGTAGATCATCTGTAGACGGGCGATTGTGCTACGACCGGGAATTAGCGCGCACCGAGGAAAAGCTCCTGCGCTTCAGTAGGGCTATCTCCCACAGAGACCGGGACGATAGTATTAGACAGCGTCAACAGTTCTGGTGGTATAATGGCATATAAAGACCTGGATACCAAAGTCGGTATAGAATCACACTATCATCAGCTAGCTTACATAGACTTAGCTTTTCTAGAATTAGGGTAGTATAAGATTTAAGTTAAGTTAGGTTAAGTGCTTTTACATTAAAAAAAAAAATAAAAAAAAAAAAAAAAAATAAGTAAGTTAAGTAAGTTAAATTTTAAGAAGAAAAAAAAAACAAAAAAAATTGACAAAGTTTTTCAAATTTTCTTTGTCTTTCAAATAATTATAAGTACTGCCACTAAATTCTGTCGCCGAAAGGCAAATTATACAAATGTTTAGTAATGTTTAGCTTAGAGCGTCTGCGAAGGACCAGTAAGTTATTATATAAGATAATTAAGCTAGAATTTAAGCATTTTTTGTCTAGCCTTTAATTTAGAAATTAAGAATATAAAAAGAAAAATAAAAAATGTTTAAAAAAAAAAAAAAAAAAACATATCCCTTATTGCTATCTTCTTCCCCAAACTCTAGAAGTATATCAATATGATTAAATTTACCCGTAAAATCTGTATACGTCATTTGCTACCTGCCCAATCACCCTTTGTAGGATCAGTGACTGAGTGCGGACGTGTTTGCAATTCGACGATTGAGTGAAATTTAAAAGTTGCTTTTGTGAGTGGGGAGTGTCTAAAACATAAAGACTATTTATAAATATATGCCAACGATAAAAACAGTCAAAGCAAAATACATACATATTATTTGATTTAGTGGACTAAAATAAAAAAAGACTAGACAGCCAAAACAAAGACACTGAAAATCAAAACAAACAAAACAAAACATATAATAAACGCAAAAGCACTGCAGTGAAGTGCGAAAAATAAAACTTCTCAACTAAAGGAAATAAAATATATCACCTCGGTGGCAAGTGTTAAAAATAAACCTAATAATATATTGCTCCTTAAGCAATTGATATTGAAATTGGAATTTAGCGCGAGTCCAAGGTGACTGTCTCGGCGCTAGGCGAGTTCGAGTGCAGGTTACGGAGAACTCGAGTTCCGTCGAAGTTCCTGCAGCAGATCGGGTTTTTTTTAATGAAAACAAACCGGGAGTACCAGAATGAACACGGACACAAAAAAATACGGAACAACAAACAAAAGAAAAGGCGCTCCGAAAACCGCAATTATGGCGCGAAGTAAAGCCGCGAAACTAGTCATGGAGAAAAAAGAACAGCAAATGAAGCAGGGCAGTGAGCTCTCCCCTTAAATTGAACAGCCCTCGGATATGGACCAGATACACGACGACGACCACGGAAACGAAAATGGCTAAACGATTTAAGAATTTTCTCATGGAACGTCCGCTCACTATACAGAGCTCGAGCTGCACAGCAGCTAGCCGATGCCCTGTCCGAATATAAGGCTGACATAACAGCATTACAAGAGATAAGATGGGCGGGTAGTGGTGTTATTCAAAGAAATGAGTATGACATTTATTACAGCTGTCATGCAAAACACCATGTGTTCGGGGCAGGCTTTCTAGTCAGCCAAAAACTGAAGCCTGTCATCATCGGCTTTAACGCAATAAACGAACGGCTATACACTCTTCGCGTACGAGGCAAGTTTAAGAACATAACTCTCATAAACGTCCACGGACCTACAGAGGAGCCTCTGACGACGAAAAAGAAGAATACTACGAGAACGTCGAACGGGCTCTCAATGCCTGCCCAGAATACGATGTGAAAACCGTTCTTGGTGATTTGAATGCGAAAATAGGCCGGGAACCGGTTTTCGATCACTGCGCAGGTTCCCATAGTTTGCATGACCACACTAATGACAATGGACTACGAGTCATCGAACTGACAGCATCAAAGAACTTGGTCGTTGCGAGTACAAGGTTTCCGCATAAAAATATTTACAAAGCCATCTGGGTATCAGTTGATGGAGCCACTCGCAACCAAATTGAACACGTGTTGATAGATCGCCGGTACTCCTCGAGCCTGATGACGGTATGAACGTACCGAGGTGCCAACGTCGGCTCGGATCACTATCTTGTTGGTATTGTTTTCCGAGCGCGGATTGCCTTACGGAGACGTATTGCATCCGCGGATCAGGTTCGAATCAACAGCGCTGCCTTACGCAATGAGAATACCAGTAACACCTTTGGTCATGCGTTAAGACTCGCCCTCGAAGAGCTCGACGGAGGAAGAGTAACTCCTGGGGCCAGAATGCCGAGCGTAGAAGAGAAATGCACACGCCTTAAGAATACTGTCATTAGTACTGCCAACTCCATCTTAGGCAGTAGCCGTAGAGATCGGGGCGACTGGTTTGATGATGAGTGCAAACTAGCGACTGGGCGTAAGAATGCTGCATATCGGGCAATGCAGCAATCTCATAGGACGCGGGTACGCGAGGAGAAATACAAAGAGCTCAGAAGATCTGAAAAAAGACTTCACAGACAAAAGAAAATTGCCTGGAAAAAATCTAATCTGTGAAATAGAGAAAAGTAGAGAGAGAGAGTTCCGCACCAAGCGCGGGAGTTCTACCAAATAATTCGCAGTATGACGCGGTACACACCAAGCTACACTTACAGCAAGGATAAAGAGGGTAATCTGATCACCGATCCTGAAGGCATTCTGGAGCGATGGGAAGTGAACTTCAATGCAATGCCAAATGGTCAGCTCACAGAAGAATTTGAGGCTCCACCAATGCAAAATCAAGACCAAATGCTGCCGCCACCAAGCATTGAGGAAACATTAAAAGCCATAAGACAGGTCAAATCAAAAAGAGCCCTCGGAGCTGATGGCATACCATCTGAGCTTATCACACAAGAAGGGACAGCGTTACATTACGCAATCCATGAGATCGTGGTTCACGTATGGGAGCAAGAGGAGATGCCGGAAGATTGGCGTTGTGGAATAATTTTCCCCAAAAATAAGAAGTAAGATACCACAATGTGCATCAACTATGGGGGTATACCATTGCTGAGTACGGCCTACAAAATATTCTCCACTATACTACAAGATCGGATATCCCCATACGCTAAAATCATCATTGATCAATATCAGTGTGGCTTCATCCCAGGCAAATCAGCTATTGATCAGATATTCACCCTTAGGCAGGCGATGGAAAAATGTCAGGAATTTAAGATTCCCTTGTATCATATATTTATAGACTTTAAGACCGCCACCACAGCATAGCCAGGGTAGAACTATATAATGCCATGAGAGAGTTCGGCATTCCAAACAAACTGATACGACTTTGTAGGTTGACCATGACCAACATAACTAGTTAAGTAAAAAAAGCGGGATTGCTGTACAAACAAATAAACATCTTTAATGGACTCAAACAAGGGGACGGTGTGGTCTGCTTCCTCTTCAACCTGCCGTTGGAAAAAAGCAATCCGTGAGTTACAACCAGAGGGACTATTATTACCAAGTCCAGCCAGATACTTGCCTACGCAGATGACATCGACATTATCGGTACATTCGATTCGGCTGTATTGGACTTCTTTGCCCAGATCGAGCAGGCGGCACAAAAACTGGGACTGCACATTAATGAGGGGAAAACTAAGTACATGGTGGTAACTTCTGCGAAGAGAAGACCTACCGTTGGTCAAACTATCAGGGTAGTGGAGCACGAATTTGAGGTAGTGCAATCCTTTAACTACCTTGAGTCAATATTATCAGCCGATAACAATATGGAAGAAGAAATACGCGAACGGCGGATCAATCCAACAAAGCCCACTATGATCTATCAAGGCCCTTTAAATCCCGAAATTTATCCAGGACGTCCAAGCTACTACTGTACAAGACCATGGTCTTACCAGTACTCATGTATGGATCCGAGACCTCGATGCTCAATAAAAGGCACTCTGAACTCTTAGCCGCGTTCGAGAGAAAGGTCTTAAGAAGAATTGTTTGCCGCGTATGTGAGGGAGGACGATTCCGGAGACGCTACAACCATGAGTTGTACGCGATTTACCTTGAAACTAATGCTGTAAGAAAAATCAAGCTCGGTAGACTCCGGTGGGCGGGACACCTAGCTCGAATGAGCGAAAGTCTTATGTAGCAGGATGCATGGAAGGAGACAGCGCGGTAGACCTCGTCTGCGATGGAGGGATGGCGTAGACCAGGACGCCGAGAACCTGGGAGTGCCAAACTACATGACATCGGGTCGAAATCGGGACCGGTGGAGAGATGTGTTAAATAAGGCCAAGGCTGGATCCTGGTTGTAGTGCCGATGATGATGATAGTCAACACCATCGATATTGAGTGTAACGAATTGGTAAGTCTTGGCAAGCTGGCTTGTTTGTAAGCTGGCTGGGGTTGTCGCATTCTTTATTAGAAAAGGAATCCATCATAAAGGTATATATAGTGGAGAAGTGCTCAGGTTCCGGGTGCTAGAAGCCCGTATCGTACGCATACCCCTTCAGCAAGGAAGGGGTTCGTATGCGATTGCGGTCTATGCACCTGAGGAGCACCGACATAACTTCTTTATAGCAGAGCTCGAAACACTCCTCGATGCTTACAATTGCACCTGGTCAAAAACTATTTTATTCTAGGTGGAGATATGAACGCCAAGCATAAAATCTGGGAAAATGTTTCTAACTGTCGTCCCGTTGCTAAACTATCCCTAAAAGTGTTCGTAAGCACTCTATCAGTCTTATATACATTTTTTAAACTAGATTATTTTCCGACATTTCTGGTAAGACAACTACAGAGAATTGTGCTTCAGTCTGGGCCATGTTAACATCCAGTTGCAACAACAACTAAGACCTGACCGATAGATATCGACAAGCCCTTTTGCTTACACTATCACGCGACAATAAAACAGACAACGACGTTTTATAACCTCATGTTGAGAAGTAATATTTTCTACAAAAGATAGTTTCGTGAGACTTTGATGGCTGTTTCAAACTATTGAAATCACGTGCAAAGTTGGTCAACACTTTCTAATTTCGACCATAAAAAGACACTTAACTAATGCTCATTCTCCACAATTCGCTGCGCGGCAAGTAATCGATTTCAAATCTAGGTTTTTAAAGTTCAGTGTGTAATAAAGATCCCCTCAGCAATTTGAAAATGATTGTTCTCCTTTCGAAAGGAAAATTAGGCATGTGTTGAAAAGTTAAAATTTAACGAGCAACATCGAAAGCCCTTACCGCTACCGGGTATACTGTGGTAATTCATTTCGAGGACTTGAACAAAGCAGGCGTGAGACTTTGTGATCCACATAATGGCAATGATGAAAAATATTAATGTACACAAATTATCTGATCGTGAGAATCCCTTTTCATTTCACGATTTCATGGTCAACAAGTTAGGTGCATTGCGATCGGAAAATATCGGTGGGGTGCCATTTCAACTATGAAAGTCAGCAGCATTTTTGAATGTTCACAATTAAAGAAAAAATACAGACCACTTGTGCAAGGGTGGGGTATGAGCAGGCATATTTGCAAACTAAGGCAACGGGCACAATTTTTGAGCTGAAAGGTACCTTAATATTGAAAGCAGACTAACAAGAACAGTTTTTTGTATGACCACCCATTTAGTTAGCATGGTACTACAATTTACCTCGTTCACCTCTCGTACTACCGCAAAATCCCACAATATACTTCATGTACTCGGAAACTGTTTCTCACTTAATTTTCTCAAGGTAATTTGGGTTTGCTAATTTAAACAAATAAAAAACAAAGAAAACAAATCAGCACATTGGGACCAAAAATCGTAAGATTTGAGGTTTTTCAACTCTCCATAATTCTACAATAACACAAATTCACTTATTATTAAACGAGATCCAAGACTTATAAAATTGCAATGCTCTTAATTGTGCTCTTCCATTTTTACTCCTTCCCGCAATGTTTTATAAAACCTGCTTTGTATACTGCTCATCGATTGTTTGACCTGAAGTTGAAATGCCTGTCGCAGGTGACACCTGTCATTAAATATGTTACGTCTCCAGCGCCGTGCTTCCTCTTTCGAGGCAAGAGCGTGGGGGTTATAAGAACTTTTCTTTATAAAAATAATTATCGTTTCTATTTATTAAAATAGTTATAGTTTTTATTTATTTTTTATATTTTATTTGAACTCAGCTATCTCAAGCTGAGCTCTAAACTGTACTAACTTTACAATATAAATTTTCCTGTTTTTATAGAACATTTTGTTCCAACTAACTGTGTCGTATAAAATGAACAAAATAATCCAGAAGTCTCTGTTTATAATTTTGAATAAACTTTGAACGAAAATCAAAGTGGCTATGTTTTGAAATGAAAAATGTGCTTGTTATGAAAAGGGGCATGTTTTTAAATGTGCTGTAAGTGACTGGATATAGAATATTGTGTCTGTTTATTTATGAATTGTATTAAATGAGAATGTAAGATATGTGCGGATGTAGTTTTAAAGGTTGTGTTAGAAAGGACATGAGATTAGTGTTAAAGCGAATAAGGGTAGTACTCTGAAATACAACATCCCACCCTTCTTCGAGAAAGAAAATTATCCTTGAAGAGAATAATTTTCTGTTAACTATTGCTTAGATTAGGATTAATTACAGACTTGGATTTTCGTTCAATTACAATGGCGTTCAAAGTTAATCGTATATCAAAAGTTACAAAAATCCAAAAGTTCTTAATACTAGAAAAATAGGTTACAATAATCCAAAAGTTCACTTATAGTCTACTTACATTATATTTTAACTAACTTTAAATATTTCCACTTGGAACCTTTTCTTTTATTATCCAAAAACTTTTTTTTCGATATATATGATTAATATTAATTCTCAAAATTTTCTTTTTCGTTCGAATTTCCAATATATTATATCCCAATATATATTTTAACTCTAAAATTTTCTTTCTTTCTTCCTTTTTTTTTTTTTTTTTTTTTTTTTTTTTCGTTTCGTTTCGTTTCGTTTCCGTCATTTCTTACAATTGTTTTATATATTGAATAAAATCAAAGGCCATTTGTTAAGTGTCTATCTTTTCCTTAAATTTATGGAAAATTTTCCAAAACTTTTTTGGGCCTATTATTATGATGACTGCATAGAAATGCATAATACCAAAAATTTTCTTAAGAAATGATCTCAGTTGTCCTAAATGACTGTGTACCTTTTTATTTTTTCTTATTTTGTGTTCGAATACATGTTTATTGTTGTAAAATTTAATTTGTAAGGTATTTATAAGGTTTTTCTCTTCAATACCTATTTTAATTGAATTATTATTTTCAATTTTCATAACTTCGTGTTGGTGTTTAGTATCGTTATTTAAAATGTTTAGTGTTTTCGGCTCAATGTCATCATTTTCTATAGCTTTAACTTCTGTCGGAACGTTTACCTTTTCAGTCTTACTCATTGCTGATGGATCGTTTAGTTTCTCAGTCTCATTTACTGATTCGTATAGTTCTTCAGACTTATTTGCTGTTAGAACATCTTGGTTCCCAGTCTTATTTGTTGTTTGAACTATTTCTTCAGTTATATCTGCTGTAGAAACCTTCAATCCTTCAGACTTTGCTGCTGAAACATGGTGTTCTTCAGTGTTAACTACTGAACTGACCTGGGTTTCGATTTTTATTGCACCTTTTGGATCTTCAGTCTTTACCACTGCTGAATTTTCAGTCTTTGTTGCTGAAGTGTCGGGGTTGTCTATAGGGATAGCCGAAATGTGAGGGATTTTGGTTTGTGTATTTTCTGCAAGTTCTGAATTTTCAGTCTTTAATATTGCTGAGTTTTCAGTCTTGGTTGCTGAAGTGTCTGTGTTGTCAATAAGGATATCCGAAATATTAGGGATTTCAGTCTTTAATACTGCTGAAATTTTCGAATTTTCAGTCTGTGTTGCTGAATTATTTTCCAAAATTGGAGTATGAATCGGAATATTTATATTAGTGCTTGTTTTCTCTTCGTTTATCTGTATCGCTTTAGTTATTTGGTTAGGAGCTTCATTAAAATTGTCGTTATCTATTGCCAAACATCTAATGTTATAAATAGAAAAATTTTGTCTGTCTTCCATAAAATTGGGTTGGCGTCAGGCCTCGTTTTCCGACTCTTGCACCCGAGAAAAGTGAACATTTTGCCTATCGTTTTGTCTATTGGTGATTCTAGGATTTTCACTAAAACGATTTTCGGTGTTTGCAGGATTATTTCGGAATGGATTACGCGTTGTTGTACCTTGTTGGTAATTTGTTAAGGACGGTCCATTCCTAGATATCTTGTATCTACACTCGTTCTCTGTGTGATTATTCCGTCCACAGAAATTGCATATAATGTTATATTCTCTTTTTATTGGTTATCTATTCGGAAAATTGTTGGACTGCATGTTCCGATAACATGTGTCCTGAGAATGACCTGGCTTACCGCAGGTTTGGCAGACTCTACGATTAAATTTAGGATTTTCATTATATTGATATGATCTGGGAGAGTTGTCCATTCGAGCAGCATGTGATACTACATGTGCAATTGACTGTTTTAAACTACTTCCCCCATGGACTTTGGCTAGGATTTTCAGTTGTTCATTCTTGAGACCATCCTCAAATATTTGCACTGCCAATTTTGAGTTTTCTTCTATCAAGAATTCTCTAACCACCGCGTCTGCTGTTATTTCACACGTAGCGGAGTTCAGCGTCCTTATAGCATTCGCAACTCTATCTCCGTATTCCCGAACGGTTTCTCTGACGTTTTGTTTCAGGGATATCAACTCATTGTGTGCCGTTGACCGAGATTGCTCTTCTTTATATTCTGATTCAAGTTTATCCTTCAAATCCTCCTATTTAGCGATTGTGCTATACCTAATCAGATCATAGGCAGGACCCTCTAATCTATTTTTGACTAGCTCCAAAAATGTCTCATATATCTCCGGGTTTGCCCTTTTTATAGATCTAAATAAAACGTCTCCCCCGGAAATAAATTTATCTAGGTCGCAGGGTTTCCCGTCAAAGGTAGGGACGATTCTGAAAACATCAGAAATTCCGACAGAAAGAGCCATTTCAGGGGGGTTATGGTGTATTTGTAGAGAGTGGATTTGTTCTTCCCCCTGCCTAGCCGCCTGTCTCGTGTAATAAGGACTCGTAATATTGAAAACTTTGAAATCAATGTATGGTTAAAATCACTTCTTAAAAATACGGTATATAAAAATGGCCTTTCTCTTAGTTATTCAATATATATGAAAAAGAAAGTTAATTTGGTCCCAAAGCTGTAAAGAAAGAAAATTCGGCGAAAAAGAAAAAACGAAAATGTCGTCGAAATACTGGAAAGAGAATATTCGAAGTAATTTCTATCGGAAAAAATTGTTTGTAAAAAGTTAAAAGTTCCAAGTTGAAACCATTCCTACGGAAAAATGAAGAGAGAAAAATTGATATTTTGCTAACGATTCTTACTACTAATATATGTGGGCTAACTGTTGATTGATGTTTTTTTTTTTTTGATTAATGTTTTGTTCTTTTCGAGATTACCACTTCCTGGATTCTTCTTAAACATTTTTTTTCTTGAGTTGTTGTCTTCTTTTTATATTATTTCCTCTTTTTTTTCTTATTACTGCCAGGCAGACTTCACGCCCTATAGTTGTGTGTTATCCTGGTCTTTTTTTTTTCTTTTTTTCGTCGTTTTATGTCTTATTATTTTTTTTTTCAAATCTGCTGCCACTGAGGTTAATTTGGATTTCCTCTGGAACTCATCGGCAAAGGAAATTGCGAAGTTATTTGCCTATTTCAAATGTGAGTCACCAGCAGTTGCGTTGAAGGAACTTTCATCAATAGTTACACTCGATACATCGAATGTTCCGCCATCCAAGTCGAAAATGAGGACATTCCTTCCCTCTTTAGGGTTTTATCCCACCAGTCGTCGTTAATTGCACTAATCTTCCTCTGGGATCGAGTCCTCCTTCGTGGATCGGTCTTCCTTCGAGGATTGAGTCGTCCTTCGGGGATTGGTCTTCCTTCGAGGATTAAGTCGTCCTTCGGGGATTGGTCTTCCTTCGGGGATTGAGTCTTCCTTCGAGGATTGGTCTTCCTTCGAGGGTTAAGTCGTCGTTCGGGGATTGGTCTTCCTTCGAGGGTTAAGTCGTCGTTCGGGGCTTGGTCTTCCTTCGGGGAGTCCACCAGTCTTCGTGAATCCCACCGCTGCCACCAGTGTTACGTCTCCAGCGCCGTGCTTCCTCTTTCGTGGGAAGAGCGTGGGGGTTATAAGAATTTTTCTTTATAAAAATAATTATCGTTTCTATTTATTAAAATAGTTATAGTTTTTATTTATTTTTTATATTTTATTTGAACTCAGCTATCTCAAGCTGAGCTCTAAACTGTACTAACTTTACAATATGAATTTTCCTGTTTTTATAGAACATTTTGTTCCAACTAACTGTGTCGTATAAAATGAACAAAACAATCCAGAAGTCTCTGTTTATAATTTTGAATAAACTTTGAACGAAAATCAAAGTGGCTATGTTTTGAAATGAAAAATGTGCTTGTTATGAAAAGGGGCATGTTTTTAAATGTGCTGTAAGTGACTGGATATAGAATATTGTGTCTGTTTATTTATGAATTGTATTAAATGAGAATGTAAGATATGTGCGGATGTAGGTTTAAAGGTTGTGTTAGAAAGGACATGAGATTAGTGTTAAAGCGAATAAGGGTAGTATTCTGGAATACAACAAATACAAGAACTGAAGAACTTGGATATTTCGAACTCAAGTAGTATGCTGATTCTATTTTCTGAGAATATATATTATTATATAATATAGCACAAAGAAGTATTGAACTCGAACCCTTAGCCGGTTTACAACAGACTGATATTGACGGAAGGCAATTGTTTTTATATATCTCATCCCATATGTGGAAATAGGCAGGTCCCTATTTTCGGGAATGAGAATGACGTGGGCATAAATAATATAAAGATGGGGGACCAGGGTGGTTTTTGCTTTGGCACCTGCAATGAAAGAGCAACCTGACGCTCTGAAAACTTGAAGATTACAAGCCATCGCAGATATCTTACACAGATGCTTAATCCTAGTCAGTTCCTATAATAAGTATAGCGCTTGGGATTGATAGTGAAGAACGTGTGATTCGAACTGACGTTATGACAGTTAGAAACACCAAAAATTGAACCAAAGCGCAACCCATCCGGCTACTGGCCGTTTTTAGAATTCGATTTTTAAACTCAACCATCTTCCACTGATGTGAATTGTTATGTTATCGCTATGGTATACGGCTCTGATGTATTTTCTTATTCGATTTTCGTTCGGTGTTCTTCACTATTTGCTTGTGTATTGTGTGTGTATCTGTTAGTGACGCTACACAAGTTCTGTATGAAATACAAATTAAAGATTTTCTGCAGGACGGAAAAACTCTAGAATTTTCACTCAGCACGAGTTTTCCAAGAACACCTTTTACAACTGTTGTAAGCAAAAATATATGCCTCATCTCATGGCCTTTTAATCTTGCCCAGTAATGAAAATGACCGCCCACGACGACGGACACATAAGGTTGTTCTAGTATCTACCATGGGATTGTTCTAGCTTGTCCCATAAGGTTCTCTAGCATGCATTTATATTCATTTATTGTCTAGCCAGCGTAACACTTGCAAAATATGATACCCTTTATTTTTTCTCTGATGAAGTCTCTCTGCTGGTCCCCGATGCTTTGAAAGCTGGGTCTTTCGCATACCAATATAGCTGTTTGTATAGTCTCGTCAGTGATTCATGTTGCTAGCAAGAACTTTAATGGTTCACTGATTTCTCCTTCTAGGTCTTTTGGTTCAGGTCATTTTGGGCCGTTTCACAAGAGTATAGATTAAATTATAAAACTTCCTTGTAATCTTTGAATTGTTCCTCTCCGTAATACCGAGCAGCTCTTGGTGACAACTGGATATTCTGATTCTTTGTGGTTCGCAACCTGGCTAAAATGACCAGATGGTCCACCCTGTCTGCAAAGTTGTGAGCAATCTTCGTTTTTATAATGCCTGGCTTAAACTCCAAGCGCTTCAAACATTTGATCAGTGGAAACCATTAATTTGCGGGTTTCTAGAAATTTTTCTGCTAAGGTTGTTGTTGATGGTAGCAGTTTGAGTACCTACATACACTTTCCGGGATGGTGTGATATCTATGGGTGACATGACATGACACTTCCCAAACTGGGAATTTTAAGTTTAGTGGGGCTACCACCCCATTTATTGGCTTAATTCAAGCAACATAATTACCTATATTTAAACCTAGGTACCTACTGCACATACTCACATACTCATATATCCACTTTTTGGTGACCTCGTTCACGCCTTTAAATTCCATTCTAGTTCACCGTGTCAGGCGTTTTATGGTTGCCTCTTCTTCCAGCTGTAAACCATCCAATGGGCACGGTGACGCATAACACCCTGGATTAGGTGTGGTAGATCTTTGTGTGTTACTCTGTGGCGCTTCTACGAACCACACAGCCCACTATAGGTTGAGATATCGTCGTTCCACCATGGAACATACTCACCTATGTCCAGATTACACGTGCCCACAGACACGTGTCCTCAAAAGTCCTTCTTTCCGCCTGAAGCAAAAGGTAACTTTCCATATACCCAACATTGAATTCAATGGTCAAAACCAATCGAACTAAACGTTCAAATTCCCTAACTTTGAATTTAATTCAATTCAATGCAATTTCCCCATTTACTCAATTCATCCAATTAAACGCATTTCTCTAAAAGCAAACAGAATAATGCATATCTCCTCATATAGCTAATATGAGGAGATATGTCGAAACCTACATCCAATTTACACGGTTCCTTTGTTACCCATCTGTAGCGCACGAAAACTCTTGTTGTCTTAAGCCAGATGGGTAACGCAAACAACCCCATGAAAGGATCGGGTAATAAGTGGCGGTACGCCTGATCATCGACCAAAGATACAGATAAAAAGATGGAAATAAAAACTATGATGGGAAATTTCTTTTGCAGATAAGAGGATCGGTATGAAAAGTATGATGGGAAATTTCCTTTACAGATGAGGGGAAGAGACTCGAAAAGGAAGTAGAAATTTGACAGAGAACAGTTGAAATCGGTAATCCAGTAGAGAACTCCGACGAGAGTTATCCGCGTAGCGAATTTAAATAACCGAAAAAGAAACCGCCAGCCAGAAGTCTCGTAACGTTTAACTACTCGAATTAACAATAGTCGAAATCAAGAAGCAGACGAAGAAGATTAATTGTGCGTACGGTGGTGTCAAGACTGAGTCCCGAAAAGTGTCGATAGTGTCGTTGGATTCTTATGTTGGTGTCGTTTCTAAGAGTAACGTCGAGTGTCGAACAACTTGTTTTCGGTTGAAGGATCTGAAAGAGTTTAATTGTGTTTCCTTTTGTTTTCACATGTAATTGACAGAGAAAAGCTTTGTAGACTAACGATGGATGTTTTCGGGTATTCAATTCCCAGTTGTATAAAGAACTAAATGTAACAATGAAATAAAAATTAAAAATAAAATGAAATATCTCTGCGTTTCATTTGTGCTGCATCCGCTCTGTGTTCTTGGTTGTTCTTTTTGGTGTGTGGACAGTGTTCGGCGGAACACTTTGACAACAACATACAAATCCGCCAAAACTCCTCGCTAGCCTATCTGAAAAGGGTGGCCCTACTGGAAGGGTTCTGTCAGCATAGCCTGAGTGATTCATTGTACTTTAAACCCCCGTCCTGAAAAGAAATTTTATAATGGAATCGCATTAAATAAATCCTGTTCTAGAAAAATGTCCTGCGCGGAATTTGAGATCATGTAGAAAATGTGGAGCATTTTAGAGAAAACAGCAAAAGTATAATACATGGTTTGAAAACTTTTCGTTAACTAAAATTATGAGCAGAGATTTGTACACATAAATCCTCGGTGAATCCCTTGTAGAACTGTCTAATAAAACCAAATCTATTGAGGCCTCCATCGACAATGATAAATCCTTCCGTAACTGTCATTAACTGTAAGCATTGGGGTAGATGACAAGATAGTTTTTAACGTTTTTTATAGATCCCCTGTATATTTCCTGTCTCAGTTTGTGGTCATCCAAAAACGGTGCACGTTGAATGTGGGCATTGCTGTCATTTTGTGCCCTCTCGATTTTTGTTTTTCTTTTTAGACAAATTTGAATTGAAAATGCTCGCATTACTCCCTGGCTAAATTTACTACAGTACTTAGGGCAACCCTTGAAAGGTATTTCCAGTACACTACCGCAAATTGTAACAAAAACTTCCTACCACACCACTGATCTGAATTACGTTAAAACTTAAGAACGCCTTTGACAAATGCTCCCAAGAATCTAGATCATATTACAAAAATGTTCCTATTGTACGAGGGTTGCCTTTTATATTTCGGGATTAGAGAACAAAAACAAATATTGATCATCGAAAATCACTTTATTGTTTTTCAAAATATTCCCCATGAAGATCTATACACTTTTGCATGCGTTTGAACCAATTGTCGAAGCACTTTTGCCACTCTGATTGAGGTATCTCCAACACATGCATTCTGAATGCAGCGACCGCTTCTTCAGGTGTCAAAAAATGTTGACCTCTCAGTTTGTTTTTTACGTACGGGAATAAAAAGAAGTCATTCGGTGCCAAGTCAGGACTATACGGCGGATGACCCATCAAATCGATGTTTTGGGTGCTCAAAAATGCAGTTGTCGCAGCCGATGTGTGAGAGCTCGCATTGTCGTGGTGAAGAGTGATCGTCTTCGGCGGTTGGTTTTCCTGATTTCTTGGAAGACAACTGGCAAACAAATGGTTGTGTACCACTCAGAATTGACTGTTCTGTGTTGTTCTAGTGGTACGGTTGCGACATGTCCAGTTTTTCCCAAAAAACAGGCGACCATTTGCTTGGAAGTGCTTCGTGTGCGAACAACTTTTGTTGGATTTGGCTCATCTTGAAACACCCAGACAGTCGACTGCTGTTTACTTTCGGGCTCATACGGATAAATTCACGATTCATCACCTGTCACGATGTCATAGACGTGTTTCGAAGCACCGCGACCGTATTTTTTGAGCATTTCTTTCGACCAATTGACACGAGCCTTTTTTTGGGCGATTGACAAATTGTGTGGAATCCAACGCGAACAAATTTTTTTGACAGTCAAATGTTTATGCAATATTGAATGTATGCTGGTACCACTAACGCCTAAGGTTGTCTCAATCTCACGATAGGTCACATGACGATCTTCCAATATCAGTTCGCGCACAGCATCAATGGTTTTCGGAACAACAACTGATTTTGGACGACCTTCACGAAATTCATCTTGGAGTGAACTACGACCACGATTGAATTCACCATACCATCGATAAACACTGGTCCTTGATGGAGCTTCATCGCCAAAAATTGAATTAAGTTCATCCATGCACTGTTGCTGAGTTAATCCACGCCGAAAGTTGTAAAAAATTATGACACGAAAATGTTGACGATTTAATTCCATTTTGGGTCGAGATGAATCTTTTAAGTTACTGTAAACAACACAAATAGCGCTCGTATGTCAAAACGTTCTGAGTGCGTATAACCTCAAAAATGTCCAACTTTACGACATAGCTCTCAATTGCCGGATTGCAACGCTAGGGTTGCCAAATCCCGAAACATAAGAGGCAACCCTCGTACTTTTGTCGCGTACTATTGGTATTCCGCATACCACGTTTCGTACGTAGTTACTATAAAATCACGAAGAACTATCACAGTGAAGCACTATCTACACTGATTCAGCTAAACTGGAAATTATTGCCAACCTCATTTGACGTTAGTAAATTACAAAAAAGCCAAATCACCACAGAAGCGAATGTTAAAGATAGATTGACAACACATTTTATCCGAATTGACAAACTAAATCCGGTCTAACAAGAATGCCTGTGTCGGTTCCAATAAAACAAACATAATAAAGCGTTTTGAATGGTCCGGTGAGTTTTCAGCCTAAATGTTTGCTCTTTGCACTATTCAGACACTCAAAACCAATATACATCTCCTTTCTTTAGACTGTCTCCCTTGCTCTTCTTCTCTCTCTGTTGCCTTTGCCTCTGTCTTTCTCTGCCTCGGTCTACCTCTCTCTGTAATCTTCTCGCTCGCTTGCTCTCTCTCCCTCTCTCTATCTATTCTCTCTCTCTCTCTCGCCGGCACTATCTCTCCCTCTTCTCTTTTCTCCACCCCTCTTCTCTCTCTCTCTCGCTCGCGCCTTCCCTCCCTCTATCCCCCTCTCTTCTGTTTTCTCTCTCTTTCTCTCTCTCTCTCAACTTTCTCTCTCTCTCATCTTTCTCGCTCTCTCATCTTTCTCTCTCTCTCTCCTCTTTCTCTCTCTTTCTCTCGCTCTCTCTTCTTTTTCTCTTTCTATGTGTATGTGTGTCTACCTTTCTCTGTGTCCATCTCTCTATCACTCTCTCCCCACACAACCCCATAAAAGAACATAACTTGTATTTCTGATTTTACTTTGTTACTCAGAGCTTACGTTCTTGCGACTGCGATAGTGATAACAATTGTCTCGTAATAGAGCAAAGTTTGAAGCGACACAAACGTGTACTTATTGGGACTCGTTCTTAATCCTCTCCATTCTTCCTTTCTTAATTATCCATTGTTATTTACACCCTTCCCGCTGCCTTTTCATATAGCAAGACTAATTTATAGTAAAATTCTCTATAGTAATGTTCCCTGGCCTAATTTTTCTGATTTCGTTTTATAAAACGCTCGTACAAAGGGGATATTATAATACCCTGCATCCCTGGGCGCAGTACCTTTGAAGAAGAGGAAGATAATAAGAAAAACGCATTATATATGGTAGATAGAAAGTGGAGCCCAGTCTTCCTGTTGAAGTGCAACTTTGCACTTTTTTTTTGATACCCTTGGGCCTATTATATATTTTTAAGAAGTTCTTTCAGCTCAGCGTCAACAATCTCTTATCAAACGTTCAGGTAAAGAGACGAAAATATACACAGCTTTTTAATATTAGAAGTTGATCGTTTGTTTTATGTGTGTGAAGTCATCCTTCTTACTGTTTCCCCAGTTATGCCGTACCATATGTTATTTAGGGCATTATTATATGAAACAGATCTGTTTCAAAGTAGTTAGACAGGCACAAAAGTGGAGTAGTAATTAGTGTAGAATCACTATGATGAAAAGCGATTTCTTACACCAGCACCTAATCCAGAAGTGCCACCTGATTGCGTCACACTTGATGTAACTAGAGTGGTGGTGTTCGTGTTTGCGTAATTCGTCAAATCGCATTTAAGTTTTAACAACTTTCCACTGCAGCGTTGCCGAGTATATCTTCCTTCCTTGTACCGTCGACACGATCCAACTATTTAGACGCAATCCGTATTCGGTTGCAAAACACGTTATATTGCATGCGTGCTCTGATTTGCGCTTTTGTAAAAAATGTCGCCAAATGGTACTGTGTTTGTACTGCCGGTTTAATTTATTTCGCCAGGTGTATTACATTGGGGTGTGGGTAGAAATCACTACTAAACGCCCGTAACGTTTGTGGCATTCTAAAAACAGAAACTTGTTGTGATGCGACGTGACGACTGTTGGACGAATGATATGCGCATGTTTTTTAATCAGCCGTTTTCTACGTCTTTCTTTGCAGGACTGATCGGGGAATTCAAACAGCGATTAAGGTAAGGCGCAGCATTTAATGTCGTAAAATAGCCTGTCTTATGGCCAAGATGATTTTTGTACAATTTTTGATATGCGGACGCCTGGAAGGAATCGGTGACAGGTAAATTCTAGTTCAGATACCTATCATTTGGTGTAGGACTTCACGTATTACCTCATAATGCTCGTTGGCCAACAATGTTGGGCCTATCTTTTTTTGGAAAGTTTCACAAGATTACCATTACAAGAGGTGTGTGGATTAATTATTAGTTGTTTCATTTTTAGTTGTAAACAATGTGATATCTCAGATAGGTACTAATAACGGATTTTATTGGTGCATGTAGCAAACGCAACTACGTCAAAGACTTATTACTGCTTATTATTGATGTAAATTCCTAAGTACACACAGTAGTGTACGCATATAATACAGACATTTTTTTTTTTTGAATTGTTGTCGTTAGTCTTGTTGAAGCATTCATAAAAGTGAATTGAAAATGTTTCGAAATTCAATGTAAATTCATCAAACAAATTGTGATAATAAAAAGTAAACACTTTCGATAAATAATTCCCATTTATAAAATGCTCTTGATATGTACATCAGTGTTTATCGTCGATATCTTGAAATGAACAAGAATTTTATTTGAAATCATGTCCCGCGAAACTGCAATGTTCATATATTTTGTGTGTGATGGAAGTTTAGTTTAGTGGGGCTACCACCCCATTTATTGACTTAATTCAAGCAATTAAGTACTTGCAGGCTAATGTATATAAAAACTTGCAAACTAAAGAATCTAGAACCAATTTAACTAAGCTTACCCTAAGGTAGTACAAAATAAAAAAAAAGAAGTGGATTTGGAAAAAGGAACAATATGAAGTCGGTCTTTGGATCACCCGTATCCTCATGGATGCTAAACATTAACAGGCATCTAACAGTAACATCGCCCAATCGGACACTGATATAGCAAACTGTCCCGCTGAACACTTCTGTAAAACTCATAAACAAAACGATTCCCTCCCAGTCACTAATTTCCACGACACCGTGAATGAATTCATCTCAGGCACACTGGAGCCATCCTTCCCACCATTCATTACTGAATTCAACGAAACCAATAAAGCGTCACATCCCATGGGAACCGACACATTCCTAAGCTTTACAGAATTATCTGAATTGATTACTTCGCGTAACAATAAAAAATCTACAGGCTTGGATAGAATCCCTAACCTTCTATTTAAAAGGCTTCACCCGGAAAACTTACTCCCCATTCTCGTTCTTCTCAACCACATAATAAACGCTTCACATTTCCCAAAATGTTGGAAAACAGCGGTGATCGTCCCTATTAGTAAATCCGGTTCTTCCAACAATCCGGCTAACTTCCGTCCCATATCACAGCTAAATTCGCTTAGTAAGGTTTTGGAATGTAAGATATACAAAAATCTTCTCTCATTTGCTAGAGACAACTCCCTTATCCCGAATTCTCAATTTGGCTTTCGTCCACAACACTCAACTTGTCATGCTCTCCTAAAACTGACACATGATGTGACAATGAATCTCCAAAACCAATCCCCTACAATATGCGTCTCTCTCGACATAGCAAAAGCATTCGATTGCGTTTGGATTGCAGGACTGCTCTATAAGCTACATTCAATGCTCGGATTAAACACCCACACCATAAAACTTCTCTCTTCCTACCTTTCTGATAGAAAGTTCATGGTGAAAATAAATTCAACTCTTTCGACACCATACAGTATAACCGCGGGTGTTCCTCAAGGTTCCATTCTCGGACCATTATTATACCTCCTTTATACTTCAGCCACCCCGCAGCCACTGTCACCTAATACAGTAATGCTAAATTATGCCGATGACACTTTAATTTATTCAAGCAACAAGTTTGTCAAGGAGGCAAGAAACTGTATTAACAGCTATCTCCCGAATCTCTCTGCATATTTTACTAAGTGGAAAATCCGACTCAACCCAGCCAAAACTTAACTCATAGTGTTTAAAGGCAGAAATGCGAATTGTACTAACAACACCATACGCTGCCATAACAAAATCAGAATCAAGTTAAATAACAATATAATTAAAACCTTAAAGTCCTACTCCGCCCACACCAAAAAATCGATTCGCAAAGCCGCAATTCAACTTAATCTCTGCAGAAAAGTGATGTACAAGCCGAATGGTCTCTCTCCCAAAGTTAAATCACTTATCTACAAACAGATAATCAGACCCACTCTCACATATGCATGCCCGATATGGTACCATATCACACCCGCCCAAATGGAGAAGCTACGCATCGTCGAAAGGAAATGCTTCAGACTTATCACTGGCCTCAACCGACATCCCAACTCCCACAAATATTACAACAGTAGTTCGCTCTACTATGCCGCTAATGTTGAACGTATAGATCGACGCTTCCTCGAACTGTCCATCAAATTTATCGAAAATCTTCCCAATAATCCCAACCCGATAATAAATGCGCTCACATCGACTCCGTCAGATAACCGAACTGCCTACCCGAACTGTCTCCACATCAGAACGTTCTTCACCTCTGGCAGATTGGTTAATAACTCTAATGAGATTGTATACCACAATACAGAGCTTTCACCTCACCAATTTAAATATAGTAATATTCAACCCTTCTCCAATATTTTGCGTTTCAACGAACAAACGGAAAGTAGTTCCCCAACCCACATCCCTGACTGACAATATCCTCACTAACCCATTGATCACTATGCTACCCCCTTCCACACCACACTAACTTATTTCAATAATAATTAGGTAACTAGACTAAGTTAAGATAAGTTAAGTTAAGTTAAGTAAATTAGCATAGGTTAAGTAAATAACTATATCCTGGTTTTCTGACTTTTTCCAGGAAGCTCTACTCACTAAAATCATAATCCATAACCAATATATAACTTTTATCATATTGTACTAGTAAGTATGTGTAAACAATTATAGCTAAGGTATCATAAGTTATCTGTATTGCTTATTGTAAAAATTATTTATGGTCAATAAATACAGAAATGTAAAAAAAAAAAAAAACATTAACAGGAAGTGTAGGCACGGGCTTGGGTTGGTGAGATTGTGTGAGTTGTGAAGGTGAACGGGTCTATCAAACGAAACACTAAAAATAGGAGAAAACGTAGTTTTCTCGGTACACCTGTGGGGAGGAAGTATTGTGTCAAACACGGACACTCCGTTCACTTTCCTCCGCCAACATGAAACCTTGGTCACTAAAAGCCCTAACGAAAATAACACGTCACCGGTGATCAGGAAAACACATTCGAAACACCCAGGAACTGCAGCCGGAATATTAAAACACTGGTGATGTTGTTGAAGTTCTTTTTATTGGTTTGGATGTATCCAAGTATTTGATGCATTTATTTTGTTATATTCGTCATTATCTTTAATGGTGAAGGATAATTTGTAATTTTACGGGTTGAAGTCGTAAATTAATCTAATTAGACAATGAAATCACGCGTACCCGTCCGATGCAATGAACCGACGATTTTGTATGGCAAAACTCTTACTCACGCGACTCGCGGTTGACTTTTGCGTCCCCGTGCGGACCGGGGAGCGGGAGCGGCACGACCGTGGTGGTCGGCGGATGTAATTGGACTCCACGATATTCATTCGTTGTCAAAAGAAATTCGGCCAGCGAAACTGGTTCTCTTAATTAAGGGGTGTATTTTCCTATTCCAAGAGAGACGTAAAGTCTCTCTTTGGGGTAACCAAACAGATCTCATAGAGAAGATCGTCACGGTACACATGTATGTGTGTACATTGGTTCTTTTACGGATCAAAGCCATGGGGACGAATCTAAAACAAAGAAAGGGAAAATGTGCATCCATAAGATGTGAGTTCGGCTAAGCAAACAAGCCGAATCTCATTGGATGCTAATTGGGTTTGTGTTTGCTTATGTGAGAAGGTCAATGGTAAACGGATCCAGGAATATGTAAGACAAAGGGACCGTTGATGATCGTTGTCTACAATATGCATAGCAGCTGAATTGACAACCGCAATGCATCATGAACATTGTGCTAATTGGTTGTAGCTTGTTTACCGGGAAATGGTGTTTATGGCATCTCTGGTACGGGTAGGTATTCAATTCCTATTTGCATTTGCCTATGCTGTCGGATTTAATTGATGCCTTAAGACGCAAGATGCGTATATTTGTTTTTGTCCCTTGGGTATAGGTCGCCAGCCAATATGTATGTAGGTAGTTTTTATTGTACACATGTTGAGGCTGGGATATGCCAACTCAAGGGTAAGATTCCCCGATTATGCGGTAGTATTATATGTGAACCGATGAATTTTCTCTCAGGGAATTTATGATAAGTTAGGAAAGAAATCTTATAGGGAATTGGTATGCGAAGAGATGCCTGAAGGTAAGGATTCTTTTCTAGGGGCTTTTAGCTAAATAAACTTGGTCAATTTGATGCGTAAAGCATTTAAGGTGCTAATGCGATTGCATTACCGAACTTATGCAGATTGGGATGAAGTTGTGAGGGTTTTTCAGGTAAGTGGGGCGGGGGTTTGGCGGAACGGCCACGGTATCCCCCCCGTGACGAAAGGTAGGGCTGCAGTGGTGCTCGAATGATTGGTGCGGATGCGTTTATAGATGCGTCGCCATAAGGAAAAGGTGCTAATGGGTTTCAATATTTATGGCCTCTTAGACTGCGGTAGGAACCGAGTTCTTGTTTGTACTAGGAAATGCTAGAGGATTTGGTTCAGATGATAATGCTTGGGGTGCGGTAATTGTTTGTCAATTGGACAAACGAATCGCGGGTCAGTTTATTGCAGCTGTATAAACAAGCTGCCCGACATAGCATTTTACGATGACAAGGGGGCCGAATGGTTTGGGATTTATGATGCCGTATGATGTGAAGAATTCTTTACAGGAAGTTTGAATAACGCATTAAATGCGTGAATGCTGTGAGAATTCTCTTTAGGGATTTTCAGATAATGCGTTGGATGCATTAAATATCATTGAGAAAGGAAATGTTTCAGGTATGCTGGTGATTGGGATGCAAATATGGGTTGCGAATATGGGGGGTTCTGTAGGTGAGCTTTAAGAACCCCCACACACCTTCGCCAACGATGTTCAGTAGCTTATATACCCTGTTTATATTGGGAACCCTTATGCTCTTCAAAATAACCATCAACCGAAGTCAAGACTTTTACATTGTTGGTACACCTTTTGCCACGGACACTTTTCTCAAAGTTTGGAGTGTTAAAATCGTCACTGTTAATAGTTTTTCTTCTTGACGATAACCAGCCTTAGAACCAATGGGGACACCATTGTTTCGAATGTTCTTTCGATTCAAATAACATGTTAGATTCATTTTTTGTCCATTGTTATGAATGAGTGAATGAAGTTAAGGCAGGCCCCTCATATTATTTCGCTTAGTGTACAAGTGGTATAAATATATAAATAGACTTACGAATTAAATTAAGAAATATGACATGATGGTTTGGGGCCAGGGCTTAATTTTAAAGTGACTTAAAAACTGGGGAATGCGGAACTAAACAAAGACGGGTAGACAATAGTATAAGCGGTAGGTAGGGACGAGCAAGGATAGGCTAGGGTGTGACCATGAATGTGGGAGAGTGTAGTTGGGTAGGGAGGTGGTAGTTTTTTTTTTTTTTTTTTTTTTTTTTAAGTTTTGGCAGGAAGGTGAAAATCTTCAAAAGATACCTCTGGACCGATCCAGAGGCATGACGGGTTTTTACTGACTAAAACCACCAGGCTCATATTCCCGTTGAGCCCCGCGGGACTTTCTTTTAGATATTCCATCGCGGGGCGGAACGGAGTTTACTTGTTACTCCGCTCGTCGCGTCGCAACGACTGCATCATTTCACAGAGAATACCATTTGTTACGGACCATGCTTGTTTTGAACTAAGCATGTATTCTATTACTCCTGCCGGAGTCACTGTCCGCGTCCTATATCTCTCCAAAATCGTTCGTGCGATCTTGAATCTCACGCACTCTGTGAGTACGTGTTCCGCATTTTCTATTTTGCCTTCGCAATACAAGCAGTATGGGTGATTCACATGCTTATACTTGTGCAAGTATTGCCGAAAGCATCCATGTTCTGATATTAGCTGAGTCTAGCGGTAATTCAGCTCGCCATGTTTCCTTTTCATCCATGTTTCTATATCAGGTATCATGGTGTGGGTCCATCTTCCTTTGGTGGAACAATCCCACCTTCGTTGCCATTCTCTTAGGCTTGAGAGCTCTAATTGTGGCAACGATTCTCTTGGGAGACCTTATGCAATGCGGCGTTTTCTTTAGCTGCAATGTCAGGTGGTGTCCTCCCGGCCAAAATATTTATGGCAACTTCGGATACCGTTCGGAATGCACAGCATACTCTTAGTGATGCCAGCCTGAGCGCTGAGTTCCCGCTTGAGCTGCATACATTATAATGGAGGTGTTGGCACTAGTTATGAGTTTCCTTATGTGGGGCCGGGGTCCTCCAATATTGGGTAGCAGTCTCGCCAAAACTTTGTATACTCTTGCCGTTTTTTCACTCGTGTTCTTTGAAGGTCAACCTGTTGTCGAGTATAAGACCAAAATCTTTAATAGAGGGACTGGATCTGATTATTTGTCTTTCTATTTCCAAATCAAGGTGTTCAACTTTCTTGCGGCTGCTTATTAAAACTGGCTCCGTCTTATGTACAGCTAGTTTCAGTCCGGCTATATCTAGCCGGCATTTAATAATCTGGACTGCGGGGAGGTGGTAGGTGTCAGGGCAGGTAAGAGAGGAGACGGCGTTTGAGAGCAGGAGAGATGGGATTGAAGTCAAAGAAGGCGGGGTAGGAGTTTGCCCACTGCAACATTCGCGAAATGGGTGCATTAGAACCATAAGAAGTGCGATGGACGGGCAAATAGAAGAGACGAGGGTTTTGCAGGTTTTGGGGGTTAGTGTAAAATGTGATGAAGCAGAGCAGGCTTGGGCAGTTGATTAAATCTGAGAGAAAACGGTGTATGAAGAGGATGTCGGCATGAGTTCTGCGCTTTTCAAGTGTGTTAAGGTTCATTAGGTGTAGACGGCTTGTGTATGGGGGTTGAATTAAAGGCTTTTCCTAATTCAATCCTAGGGGGCAAAACGCGAAAAGCGACGTTGCACGCTTTCGATTCTGCGAATATGGGACGAATAGTGAGGAGACCAGACCTGACTAGTATATTCAAGAAGGAGACGGACAAAGGCTATTTAGAGCGATCGGGAAACGTAGGGATTAGATAATTCTTTCGACCAGCGTTGCACAAAACGAAGGGCAGAGTTGGCCTTGAGGATAATGTCATCAATATGTGGGATAAAATTAAGTTCCCGATCACATAAGACGCTAGAGTCACCAATCGATTGTACAGGTAATATCTGTTGGTTGAGTAAGAAATAGGAACGTAGCGGGAGGGCTGATCGTTTACGGGAGAAGGTGATTGAGTAACATTTGGCAATATTTAGTTCGAGGCATTTGTTTTGGTACCAAATCGAAAAGCTGTCGATATTCATTTGGAGAAGTGGGGACTCGAGACAAGAGCGGATCGTTTAGTGTCGTCCACGTTTAGAGGGATGGAGGAGTGCTTGATACTAGAATCTATACGTTAATAGTAAGAATAACTAGGAGGGCTCCAAGAAAACTGCGCTGGGGAACGCCTGACGTGGGAAGAAAAGGATTGGAGAGGGTAGATCTAAATTTGACATGGTAGGTTCGATCATTAGGATAGGATGAAATCCACTTAATCAGTAGGGGTTCGAAACCAAGGGAGGATAGCTTAAAGAGGATGCGTTTGTGGAAGATTTTGTCGAAGGCCTTGCTGAAATCGGTTGTGATTACATCAACTTAGTTGCCATTCTCTAAGGCACGGAGAGTGTGGGATGGGAACACAACTAGATTTGTTATGGTCGACCTACCCGTAGGGAAACCATGCTGGTTGGGTGAGATGATGGATTTGCAGCGGAAACATAACGCGTTGTAAAGAATACGTTCGAACAACTTTGGAATATGTGACTCTGGGATGGTAGTTACTAATATCCTTTTTAGGCCCCTTTCTATGTATGGGGGTTACAAAAGAGGATTTCCAAATACATGGGAAGACACCTTGTGTACGGAATAGTTTGAAGATCTTTGAGAGCGGGACAGAAAGAAGAGAGGACCACAGGAGGTCTAACAGGTCGAGGGGTGAACTCGTCTTTAAGTAAGTTTAGTTTGTCTTCAATTAGTGATGCTGAATAAGTTGAGAGATGAAGAGGCCAAGGGAGAATTCGGGCGGGGGGGGGGGGGGGGGGGGGGGGGGGGCTTCATGGGGTTGAGAGTGTGTAGCGTCTCTAACAGATACTCTAACAGATTCAAAGACCGCCCATCCTATTATATATTATTTCAAATCACCATTACCCTTTCTCAATAATGATATTAACTACCGTAATAATAGATATGACATAATCACTTCGTACGGGAGCTATATAATTTTTCCTGTACATAAACATTTGCTTAACACCTCTTGGTGCTCAGTCCTGCATTATAGTTGCGCGTTCGTGTATGCTTGTTGGAATCGCCACGAGAGCTATATTTCACACAGTATTATCAATTAGTCTGTAGGAACCCGAGAGTTCACGAACTCACTGCCTCCCCCGCGTCATCGTCACCTGCTCTGTACACCTTCCCTCCACTCTTTCTTCTCCGCACAGTAAGTAAAATCAAATTTAAGTTGTGTTTACGGTTTGTTTTCGAATGCAAAGAGGCTGTTAAAACTAAAGAGTTATTCTTCTTGTTATACAAGGTGGCCCAAAATTAATCATCCAATTTTGTTGTTGAATTATTTTTTTTACTAAACAAAGAAATTTGATTTTGAGTGATGGACATCTTTATTTGGACCATTACAATTTTTTCTGTTAAGTGGAAAAGGTGATATCCGTTAAGTGGCTGCCGCTAGTGTTGATACACATTTGTACCCGTTTTATCGCATTTTCCATGACTTTCCGCAAGATTTCCGGTGATAACTGATCGCATGCCTATCGAATATTCTCCTTAAGGGCTGCGATTGTCTGAGGCTTGTTAGGATAAACCCGCGACTTCAAGTAACCCCGAGGAAAGAAGTCTGGTATGGTTAAATCGGGCGATCTTGCTGCCAATGCCAAATCTCTAAAACGGGAGATTACGCGATCAGAAAACGCTTCCTTCACAATATCCATTGTGGCTCGTACTGTGTATGCGGTTGTACCGTCTTGTTGAAACCATATGTTCACCAAGCCTCGCTCATCCAATTCCGGCAGTAAGAAATCGTTTATCATGACCCTGTAGCGTTCGCCAGTAACAGACATCGTATTTCCGTTGGCGTCCTGAAAAAAAAAAAAAATACGGCACAATTACTCCTCCCATGGGAACGCCGCCTCACACAGTGGCTTTGAGTGGATGAGTGGCTCTTCGTGCATCACACGCGGATTTTCAGTGCCCCAGAAACGAAGATTTTGCTTATTGATGTAACCGCTTAAGTGGAAATTCGCCTCACCGCTCATGATGATTTTCGACACAAAACCGTCCTCTTCGTTGTTGAAATTAAAGATGGCTTGACAGTAATTCACACGCGACTAATGGTCAGCAGGCATTGACTGATGCACTGTTTGCACTTTGTATGGGAACATGTGTGTCTTTCACAAAAATTCGCTGTAGGTACCGTCTGGTGATGTCCAATTGTGGGGTCCGTCGTCTGGTTGATGTTTCTTCGTTCTCAGCGACATCGGCAGCCACAGTCGCAATATTCTCGGCCAAAGTCCGGTGGCGGCCAAGCCCTGCATGGTCTCCTGTGGTTCCAGTCTGCTCGAGTTGATTAGCAACGCGCCGGAATATTTGCCTAATTGACGCGACACGATTAGGTTTGTATCTAGTTCACAAATGTCACATATGATTGACGTACGACATAATTTGCACAAATTATAACATCTTCCGATAGGGTGATTAGTTTTGCGGTGCCTTGTATAAATTCCACAGTACAAAGAATGACAGAAAATATTCAAAAGAGTTAGGAATGATTCCAGTATGCATATTCAAAGCACAAATTTCTTCCGCGCCCACACCTTTACATGAAAAATACCTTATCCTACAGGATTGTCCAGATTTTAGACATTTATAAAGAACTTTAAATACTCTATCTCTGGATTTGTCTTGTTACTCACAGTGGATGACAATACAGTCATCAGCGTAATAAACTACTCTCTTCCTGACATCACATCATCTTCGCCGCAACTTAGTTACAAACTGCATTTCATTACTTAAATCACTACCGGACTTATATTGTCGTCTGAGAACTTATATTCCGTTGTTGAGGCGGACATTTCCAGTATACTTTAGATTTTTCCTTTCCACTGACTAAACCCCTGTCCTATTTTACAGATCAGTTTTTAATATATTTAGATATTAGAACGGTTCAATTATCTTTTCCCAGAAGTGCAACCTTTTTTTCTCTTTCCAACTATGTTAATTCTTTCAATTTCACTAGTGACTGCCAATACGGCTTCCGCAGCTACGGGTCCATTTATGATTCCGAAAAGTCAGATCGCTCAATCCACTACTTCAGTAAAAGCAAGTTTGCCTAACTGGATATCTTTATACGAGTTCATCTTTGGCGATTCCAACAGATTACACACACGTAACCGTAATGAAGAACACATTACCAAAAGAAAATCGAAAAAAATCATCAGCGCCTTATACCAGAACATGAATGCAGCAAATTACAGCTTACGCGGCGAATTATTACATTCTTGTATGCCTGCGCTTTGGTTCTAACCTTGTCTGAGTTTGAAGCACATTCTTCATTACCATTGCAAAACGATAGAGAGCAATTACAACGAATAAAAATGTCTTTCTGGTCGCCTTATCCTCAATGGTTGGGTTGGTAAGGAGGTTGTGTCATTCGTTTTATTGTGCAAACGTAGATTCAACAGACAACTCGCTATTGTGTAGTTCGGCACAATTACCGACTGGTAGGTTGGGTCCAAAGCTCTCGGTGAAATACCACCCCATATAAATGATAGGCTCCGTGAATGGGTTAAGAGAAATCCATGATTACCTTTTGGGGTTTGGATGATGGATCCGTCGAGAAAAACTAACATATCGGGACGCTGTAAGACGTTAAAAAAATGAAATTATGAACATCATTGAATTAATGCTGTTGTTCTGCATGCCTTTTCATTCTCACTCAAACTATTCTTACTTATTTTTTAAGTAACTTCTTGTTCATTCCTTACAATCCAATCGATACTTTTAGTTAATGTCAGAGTATTGAGTCGCCCATACTCTTTGGAGCCTGTTCAACCAAGTTCTTCTGTTTTTTCTATCAAAGAGCAGGGCAATCTCGACTAATGGAATTCCTAGTGGAAGTGCGACAGTATCGAATTAATTAAACTCGTAACTGGAACAATTTCATATTTGACAAAAACAGATCGCCTAAATGCATATTTCTTATACTAGGCACAAGAAATACTTCTCCACATTTAACAACTTATCAGCTGTATATACGAGTACGGTCAGAGCAATGTTGCACATGCTCGATATGATGCGAAAACGAGCAGTTTTCATTTCAAACGAGCATTGGAATCCCGCCATTAGAACATAGACTCCATGTATCCTTGTTTATTTTCTCTAGGTATTGTCAAATCGTTGCATTCTACGTCTCCAGACAGTTTCCCGTGATGTTCCTAAGTCTGAGAGAGCGCATTAGTTTATATTGAACATTAACTTTATACATGCGGACAAACACAATGAGTCGTTCTTTAGCCGAACGACCCGAGTGTACAATGTTTTACCTCATCGTGTGTCTCCTCGTTATTATAACCTCTACAAATGTTCACTCTTTTTTTATATTTATCCTCTTTCCCAAAACTGTGGATTCTTCTGAAAATTACGTTTTTGCATTACACAATGAAAAAATAACGCTGCAGCATATCCTCCTGTTTAAAAATGTGCATTTGAATTAATAAATTAAGGAACAATTATTTACAAATGTTTGCCTGGATGTGACAGAAGTTTGTTAAATAAAAACAAACAAAAGCCCTAAAGGTTAATAGGAATTTATTGAGCTACTCATATCACAGGCATTGGCTTCGGTATAGGTTAATCTCATAGGTGAGTTATTAAATATAAGAGCATAATAAATAGTATAGAATAACCGTTGCCTCCCAATTTCGCAAGCAAAACTTTCATGTCGGAATGTATTCATCTTAAAGCCTAAACGATTCATACAATCTATCATAACCTCTCTCTATATAAACCGTGTTTTAGTCGTTTATCTGAGGGTATTATATTAAAACGGTTTTCGATTGACAGTGCCATTTGCTCCATTGCCTCATTTGAGTCTGACGCGATTCATCAATGAGCCGACTTTAGAGGCTTCATTAATCATAAAACTTGCGTCGCCTAATGTCCGTAGGAGGGCCTGAGAAGATAATTTGACACCACAAAAATACAATAGAAGCCACAAGACAAATATTTTCACATAAATCGTTAGCCAAGTGAACGGTGCAGAGGTGGTATTGTTACTGTGAAAAGCGCCCGAAGTTCGGTTGACGCTCCCATTTTATCGGAGCTATATCTGGATTGGTTTGGGGAAATAATCGGATAAAGTAGCGATGAAGTTGGTACTTTACAAGTTCACGATTTGTTTCCTTGGATTGACAGATAGGCTGCCACAATGCGTGAAAAGTCTGCGAGCTAAGTTTATGTATAGTTAAAGCGAATGATTGTTTTGGAGTTTGGGCGTTTTGTATACAGCTCAAGTGCTTACCTCACGACACGATACTGCAAATCAGTTCCAGGTAGACTTTTAAGATGTATTTTGTCGAATGTTTGGCAACGTGAACGAAATATTAGTTACTTTTGACACAATGTAGTTGAATAATCGGCGAAGCAAATATTATGACTGATGGGTTATGAGAGGTATAAAAAGTTGCTGTCTGATACGCACGTTACGTGTACATGAAAACGTAGGTCTACCTTTATAAACTGAAGTGTGTATAAGTCGTTTTGTTCTCTGATCCCTAGGCACTAGAAATCCAATTTACGACGACCCCGGCAACAGCGCCATGCAGTTGTGCATCGGGTCAATACCATCAAGAATTGTAGAAAGGGTTGAAGACGTTTTGCGATAAATTACTGAAGAACGTGATTTGAACTTACGCTATGAAAATATTTGAAACAAAGCATCAAGGTAATAGGTCACGTCCTGTGTACACGAAATACTTTTTACTCACTAACATACTTAAGCTCTGAATTGCTACGTGTGATGCTCTAGTATACGGCACCGAAGATTTCTTTTTCGATCGTTTTTTCTGGTGTGTTCCTCATTGTGTGTGCCTGTTCGGATTGCCACATTGGCACTTCACAACATTGTCGACCGTTGTTGAGGAAAATCACCCGAAAGTCATTTACTTCCCAAACTCCTTTTTTTTAAACTAAGGACGGTGTGTATCATGCCACCCTTTGAATAATACGAACTCGCAAATAATGCAATCGACTTATAATCATCATCATTATCGGCACTACAACCGGGAACCGGTCTTGGCCTTATTTAGCAAGTCCTGAGGCTTGTTAAATTTTCCATAATGATTTATTTTTTCTGGGCAAGGTCATTAGTCTTGCGCCAGGGGCTCCCCGACGGCGAATCGAACCCCGGTCTCCCGGGTGACAGGCGGGTATACCAACCACTATACTATCGAGGAGCCCAATCGACTTATAATAGAGATATGTTATTCTTAGTATAATTTCATAGTTTTTGGCGATTTTAACTTTTCACAACTTCAAGGGACTTTACCGGCTTATCAATCTTTTTACATTTTCCATCTCACATCTTCTAAGAAATGTCTTCAAGAAAAATGTTAACAAGAAAATTAAAGCCTCTGCGAAGTTAGTAGTACCTTAAACTGCACAGGTAGACCTTATCTTAACAACTGATATATTAGTATTAATTACTTTTTTTATTTTACTTTTCCCAGGAAAGGCGAACCTATAGCATTAAACCCCGAGATGCTTTTTTTTTTTGTTCGAGTCTATCTGTATTCCTCTGCAAAGCCCTACTATTTCCCTCCCCCATATTAGCATCCTCATAATCAATATCCTCATACATACCTGCATAATAAACAAATCCCACACCAAATCCATATCCGACAACAAATTAATATTAAATCAAATTCATGATAAATTGAAACAAATGTTCATTTGTCGCATATTGATTCAATTCCCAAATAAAGCCAAATGCATGATAAATCGTACCCGATATTCATTTATCAGGCATAAACACAAATCTCCCAAAGGCCCTAATATCATAATGCATGTATTCATTGAATGTATTGAACGGCATGGCGAGTCAAGGGCGGTCGCATTGGATATTTCTAAGGCTTTTGACCGCGTCTGGCACGGGGCATTGCTGAGCAAACTTCGTTCATATGGACTTTCCCAACAGCTTTGCGACTGGACGAGGAGCTTCTTCGAGAAACGATCGATCCGGGTTGTTGTGGACGGCGAGTGTTCGGATCTGTATCCTGTTAATTCGGGGGTGCCCCAAGGTTCTATTTTGGCTCCAACCTTGTTCTTGCTTCACATAAATGATTTGTTGGAGACAACGGATAACAAAGTGTTCAGTTTTTCGGATGATAGTACGCTTGTTTCCTCCTTTTCGAGTGATCGGCCGAGTGGTGCATCTGCGTCACACCAGCTGAGATGTAGACAGATTGATTCTCTGAATCGGGATCTGGATAAAGTCCTGCAGTGGGGAAAGGCCAATCTTGTCAACTTCAATGCAACGAAGACTCAGTATACAACATTCACAAAGAAAACTGGATCATCGGTTCCACAGCTGATGATGAATGGCCGGGCCCTCAAGGCTGGGCAAAGTTTAAGATTGCTCGGCGTCACGGTCTGTGGGAATGTATCATGGCATAAACACGTGTTGAACATCGCCAGGTCAGCCTCAGGAAAACTGAGTTATCTTTTTAGAGCCAAGAAATATTTTACTCCGGCCCAACTTCTTCTCCTATATAAATCTCAAATTAGACCCGCGCTCGAATATTGCTCTCATGTTTGGAGTTCGGCTCCTAAACATACCCTCGACCTATTTGAGAGCATACAGAGACGACCGATCTGCCTGATCGGGGACTCGGCGCTAACGTCGGGACTACAGTCGCTATCACATCGAAGGCGCGTAGCCGACCTCTGTCTGTTTTGCAGATATTATCACGGGTGCTGTTCTTCGGAGATTCGTGGTATTGTTCCGCGCAATTCGGATTATATGCGCTCCACAAGACAATCCGACGGATCGCACCCGTTTGTGGTTCATCTCCCAACGGCGCGAACATCCCTACATCAGAACTCGTTCCGCTACAGAGCGGGGAAGCTGTGGAACTCCCTTTCCACGCGAGTGTTCCCGGAACGTTACAACCTGCAACTGTTCAAAAAGAACTGCAACAGTTATTTCATGGCATCTCGGGGCGCCCACTCGGCGCTGTAGGTTCACCTCTCCCGAGAGAAGTCTAATAAAAAAAAATAAAAAAAAAATAAAAAAAAATTCATCTGCATTTTATGATTAAAACAACTGGGACTTTGTTCAATTAAATTCCCATACAAGTCCACGACAAATTTTGTCTGTTCTTCTCAGAATTTTTAACGCATTTTTATATACAAATATCGACGAGATAATAAAAGGGCGATGTTTTTCGATTCCGATGATCACCTACCCCAAACTTGAATTTCATCAAACATGTGACCTACATTCTTCAAAGGGGCCTCTTTCGGTCTAAGCAACTGCACAACATTTTGAAGTGGAGCAACAAAGTTGACACCAAAGTTAACAAAGTTAAGCCTTTCTGCTATAAGCAGCTAATCCGATCTGAAATATCGTACGCCTTTCCCATATGGTACTGCATATCTTCGGCCCAAATGGAAATACTTCGAGTTTTCGAAAGGAAACTTCTCAGAAGATGCACCAACCACTCTAGAAGGCACGACGGTCGCCATTACCCCAACTCTCACCTATACGAAGGTGCCTCTATTACCCCTAGTCATGAGTACTTGCTACATTTAGCATTCAAGTACCTCGAAAACATTCAGAACAGCAAGAACCCACTTGTACGGGAGTCTTGCGTTCTTGACCCTTCTCTCTTTCGATCTCTTCGTCAGTATAAAATTGAAGAAACCACCCTTCCCAACAACATTCCCCTCTATAATAAAGGATTCCTAGACCCATTCCATAGGGTCTACTGATAACACACCACAAACACGCACGCACAGTACAAGACAGCACACACACACACACACACACACACACACACACACACACACACACACACACACACACACACACACACACACACACACACACACACACACACACACACACACACACACACACACACACACACACACACACACACACACACACACACACACACACACGCACACACACACACACACACACCGACCAGAGCGCAGATTATCAGACGCCAAAGACGTGATCTGTGTTTACTGCCGCACTCAGGACCTACCGGTCTTTAATGATTTTTTTTCCCACCATCCTACCATTCAAGTAGTTAGTGAACATTTGAACTAACCCTGTCCACATTATCCTTAGATACCCCCCGCTCCTTTTCGGATCTGTTGAGACCGAGCCCAACATCCCCATGGATGTTGGTGAGATTGGTTGTCGCAAGATGATCAGAAGCAAGAGACAAGATGAAGGACACATTTGTCCGTGTCTCGTTTACGTCACCCGCCCCCTCCTTTTTTTTTTTTTTTATATAATAAATATATTCCGATGATCAGTCTCAATTGGCATTCAATGCGCTAGGAAGCCAATAAATTTATAACATTAAGTTAAATCTATTTTAAAAGTATCTGCCAATCATTTAAAATATAACATGTCAAAAAAATTAAATATCTAAAACTTAAGATACAGTATATGTGAAGTGTCTCCAAAGTTTAAATTAAATAAATTGACATTTAATGTCACAGAATCTACCTTGGGTTTAGTAACGGTTGGGCACCAGGGGTCTGAACAAGCTGCCCATTCTTGGGCCGTAAAGGAAATTGGCAATTTCCACGCAACAACAACGGTCGCCACTCTTCCCTCAGAAGAGGGAACACAGTGGTAGACGGCATCGGTCGAACCCGGGAGGAATCTACAGAGACCTTGTTGTAGTGTAACAACATATCCACAAAATGACCATGAAGAATCATATCAAGTAAATCAATTTGCCCTTGTCACAATTTCACATAACCAGCATTCGTTGCCGACAATAATTCAACGTCGATTCTTTTCATTGAGTAAAAGAAACGAATTGCTCCGGTTACGATTCGAAAGAATCATATGACAGTCGCTTGCGAGCTTACTGCTAGCAAGTGATTCACAAATTAATTGGGTCAAATCGTGTCATTGTTCTTACACTATGCGCTAAGCTGGTGATAGGAAATTAAGTAGCACAGTAAGCAGAATTATATGAGTGAATTTTCAATTATGAATGAAATAGCTTGTTAAGCAAAATTTATATGAGTGGATTAAGAAATTTGTAAATAATTGAGTGATTGATTGGGAGTATAAATACCTCAGCATTTTGAAGAAGAAAGCAATCAAAAACCAACAGAGTATTTGATTCGAACACTGGGGCCTCTACGCCATCCATTTCCAGCGAGCTGCGCTTTAAACAGCAAACAGTAGGGAAGTAGGGTTATAGACCATTATATATCCTCCTGTTACCGTTTCCAAGCTTTTGTTTATTTTATGGGTGGCACTATATATTCCGTGAATGGTTTTTCTCTCTCCAGAGGTATCTGGACTCCACGATCTTTATATATATCAGATTGTATGCATCTTTCCAGGTTTGCCCATATTAGGTGTATTGATAAATGACAAATTACATTTTGTCAGACTAGATCCTTAAACATACGGTTTTTCCGCCCCTTAAGTTTATCAATCAGCTTTGGCCTCCAAATCATAAGATTCACATCGAGAACATTTGGAAGCTAACTAACTCAAGGGGGCCACTGATGCGGAAGGTAAAAAAAAAAAAATGTTTGTTTGTTGTTTAATATATAATTTTGTTAATTGGAGCATTTGTTGTGCATACATAGAAGTATTTAAATCAATTTTTTCATTAACTTTTATGCATAAACAAACAAGTTATAAGTAAAACACTTTAAGGAAAAAAAAGTTTTTTGGTGTGCAGTGTGTGCCTCGTTGAATGACCCGTAAAAAAAAGAAGAAATGGTTTGCTTAGTTTATGAGTGTTGTCAATTGAGGAGTATTTAATGAATTTAAGAACAATTGTTTTATAAAAAAACCTGATTGCAGAGCCATTTTTCTTTTGTGTAAGTTTTCAATTTATTTTGGTTTATAACTTTTTATAAACAAAATTTTAACGTCTAAAAAGACATTCATCAAGTGGCAAAATAAACTAACCTTTCATTTAAAAAAAATATATGAATTCATCTAAATAGACATTGACCAGAGACACAATTAAACAAACAGGCCAAAAGGTATTATGATTTAAGAAAACAATTAAGTACAAATCTTGGTTTGACGATGAGTGCAGGGCGAAGATCGAAAAACGTAAGCGCTTCAAAGTGATCCACTTACAAAGGTATGATGAAGTCAACGCAGAAAGATACGCGACAATTTAGGAAGAGACAACGAGACTCTTCAAACGCAAAAAAAAAAAACGAGAATGGGAGAAGACTAGGATCGAACAAATTCTAGAAACTGCCAGAGCAAAGAGCATCAGAGGCATGTATGCCCGAATTCAATTAGAAATGGCTACCGAGAGAGAGCCAACATAATTCGAGACACAAACGGCTGTCTGGTCACAGAAACAAACAATATCGTGACAAAATGGAAGCAGTACTATGAAAATCAACCACAAATAAACGCACCAGACGTACATACAGCCTAGCTTCAGATCCCAGAGCCCTCTTTCAACGAAGTTGTAGACGGAATAAATCGATTGAAAAACAACAAAGCTCCCGGAGTCGACTGCATACCGGGAGAGCTTGTGAAGCATGGAGGGGTGGTAACCGCTCGAAAACCCAAAAAAGGGGAAAGACTGTACAAACCCAATGAACATGCGTTCGATAAGTTTACTCCCAAGCATCAGTAAAGTATTTGAAAAAACCATTAACAAAGCTCTGGTAAAATGGGTAGACGACAACAGCATTATTCCAAATAACCAGTTTGGCTTTAAGGCGGGTCATGAAACCACACATGTCGCAGCTAAACTGGTCTTTGACATACAATGGAATAAATGTAGGAACCAATGCACAGGTGCCTTTCTGATCGACTTGGAAAAAGCCTTTGATACCGTCTGGATCGAAGGGTTGTATTACAAACTGGTCAGACATGGCATACATAAATAAGCCTTTACTATATGTACTTTACGATATGTTAAAGGACAGGAGGTTCATGGTCAAAAATGGTAATGTGACCTCTAATAAAACGTATAATATCAAGAAAGGCTTGCAACAGGGTGCGGTACTCTCTCCGATTCTTTTTAACATTTACATTAGCGACTTATTAGATACACTTCCGCAGGCTACGAGGGTTGCCTTTTATCTTTCGGGATTAGAGAACAAAAACAAATATTGATCATCGAAAAATACTTTATTGTTTTTCAAAATATTCCCCATGACGATCTATACACTTTTGCATGCGTTTGAACCAATTGTCGAAGCACTTTTGCCACTCTGGGTGAGGTATCTCTAACACATGCATTCTGAATGCAGCAACCGCTTCTTCAGGTGTCGAAAAACGTTGACCTCTCAGTTTGTTTTTTACGTACGGGAATAAAAAGAAGTCATTCGGTGCCAAGTCAGGACTATACGGCGGATGACCCATCAAATCGATGTTTTGGGTGCTCAAAAATGCAGTTGTCGCAGCCGATGTGTGAGAGCTCGCATTGTCGTGGTGAAGAGTGATCCGTCTTCGGCGGTTGGTTTTCCTGATTTCTTGGAAGACAACTGGCAAACAAATGGTTGTGTACCACTCAGAATTGACTGTTCTGCGTTGTTCTAGTGGTACGGTTGCGACATGTCCAGTTTTTCCGAAAAAACAGGCGACCATTTGCTTGGAAGTGCTTCGTGCGCGAACAACTTTTGTTGGATTTGGCTCATCTTGAAACACCCAGACAGTCGACTGCTGTTTACTTTCGGGCTCATACGCGTAAATCCACGATTCATCACCTGTCACGATGTCATAGACGTGTTTCGAAGCACCGCGACCGTATTTTTTGAGCATTTCTTTCGACCAATTGACACGAGCCTTTTTTTGGGCGATTGACAAATTGTGTGGGATCCAACGCGAACAAATTTTTTTGACATTCAAATGTTTATGCAATATTGAATGTATGCTGGTCCCACTAACGCCTAAGGTTGTCTCAATCTCACGATAGGTCACATGACGATCTTCCAATATCAGTTCGCGCACAGCATCAATGGTTTTCGGAACAACAACTGATTTTGGACGACCTTCACGAAATTCATCTTGGAGTGAACTACGACCACGATTGAATTCACCATACCATCGATAAACACTGGTCCTTGATGGAGCTTCATCGCCAAAAATTGAATTAAGTTCATCCATGCACTGTTGCTGAGTTAATCCACGCCGAAAGTCGTAAAAAATAATCGCACGAAAATGTTGACGATTTAATTCCATTTTTGGACCGAGATCAATCTTTTAACTTACTGTAAACAACACAAATAGCGCTCGTATGTCAAAACGTTCTGAGTGCGTATAACCTCAAAAATGTCCAACTTTACGACAGAGCTGTCAATTGCCGGATTGCAACACTATGGTTGCCTAATCCCGAAACATAAGAGGCAACCTTGCGTACGCAGACGATCTCATAATTTACAGAACAGCTCCGAAAGTTGAGATCATAAATAGTTTAATACAGCGAGATTTCAACAACGTGCATCACTATTGCGATGACTCGAAACTTAAGATCAACTTCCAGAAATGTGAAGCCATCCTATTTAGAACACCATTATATAAAGCCACGAACGACACAAGGAAAAACTGGCGAAAGCTAGTTATCGTGGGACCGCATGGAGATAAACTGGAGTTTAGTTAAATACCTTGGCATCCGGCTAGACCAATATCTGTATTTCAACAGACATGTAGAGGCTGCTCTGGTCAATGCTAGAAAAACGTTTGTTATGACAAGAAGGCTATTTCACAATAGCCAGCTTGACACCAGGGTAAAAGTTACATACTACATGTCCCTAATCAGACCAATGATCATATATGGTTGCTCAGTATAGTTTAACATAGGTCCAAATTTGATGGAAAAGATTCGAGTGTTCGAAAGGAAATGTCTCAGACCTTGTCTCAGATTATATCGAACGCCGGAATCGTACAATAAAAATTATTATTCAAATAAGACTTTATATAATGAAGCCTACATAAATAGGGTGGATAATTTTATGATCAAATTAATCAGAAAATATATTGCGAGAGGAATAAGCTCGTCCAACGACCTAATTTTCGGGGCCTATTATCCAAACACTCTGTACTATGAGAGCGTGCGTCGCAACGGCTTTGTTCCACCAGAGGCGTTCCTTGACTTGGACATGAAAGGGCTTATACAGGATAGATCCGGAATTCCTCTGATCTATCATGTAAGTAGATCATCTGTAGACGGGCGATTGTGCTACGACCGGCAAGTAACGCGCACCGAGGAAAAGCTCCTGCGCTTCAGTAGGGCTATCTCCCACAGAGACCGGGACGATAGTATTAGACAGCGTCAACAGTTCTGGTGGTTGAATGGCATATAAAGACCTGGATACCAAAGTCGGTAAAGAATAACAGTATTATCAGCCAGCTTACATAGACTTAGCTTTTCTAGAATTAAGGTAGTATAAGATTTAAGTTAAGTTACGTTAAGTTTTTTAAATAAAATTATATCAAAAAAAACAAAATAAAAAAAAAAAGATGAAATTTGGTCGCTTTTTAACCGGTTCCTATGAAATCGGGATTGGTAGTCTCCCAGTATTTCTTCTGCGTACGGTGTGACTCTCGTCAGTATGACATTTGTTAGGAGCAATGATATTCCTTTCTAGTTTTCGCAGTCAGATCTGTCGCCTTTTTTGAAAATGGGGACGACTACTGAGGTTGTCTATTCTTCCGGAGTGACTTCTTTATGCCATATTGTTTTGATGATCTGGTTGATCTTTCGAGCGTTTTCATTTTTCATTTTTAAAACATTTTTTTTATTTTCTTTTTATATTCTTAGTTTCTAAATTACATGCTAGACAAAACATGCTTAAATTCTAGCTTAATTATCTTATATTATAACTTACTGGTCCTACGCAGACCCTTTAAGCTAAACATTACATAACTATTGTATAATTTGCCTTTCGACGACAGGAATTTGTTTGTGGCAATACATATAATTATTTAAATGACAACGAAAAAAAAAAAACGGTCACACAAGTGCTCGCATATGCGGTTGACATCGCCGTTCTGGGCGATAATCTAAACACTGTAAGTAAAACCTGTGAAATCATCATGCAAGCGGCAGAAGAGGTGGGCCTAGAAATAAATGAATACAAAACAAAATATATGATTATGGCGAGAGCAGGTGGACCTCAGGAAACACATATACACGTCAGAGGCAAGATATTTGAAAAAGTTAAAGAATTTAAATATCTGGACACAATACTGACGGCCAGTAACGAAATGTCGAAGGAAACTCACAAAAGACTATACTCCGGCAATGCTAGTTGGCATGCGGTCAGTAAACTGCTGAAATCCAAACTGCTATCACATAATATAAAGCTCCGTGTCTATAGAACCATAATCATGCCGATTGCTCTATACGGATGCGAAACATGGGGTTTCACAAAAGGGGAAGCAAACAATTTCGGCCATTCGAGAATAAAGTTCTGAGGGCTATTTTTGGCGGTAAATATGACGAGGAGTCAGAACAATGGAGGAAACTCCACAACCATGAATTGGAAGAGTTATACCGCAAACCTACAATAGTGAGAGTGTGGTGGTTCCGCCAAACCCGATGGTTCGCTTTCCTGAAAAACCCGCATAACTTCCATCCAATCTCATAATTTCGCTAATGCAATCGCATTAACCTTAAATGCTTCACGCATCAGATGGATCCAATTTATATAACCTAAAAGTCCCTGTAAAGAAAACTTATCTTTCATGCATCCCTTCGCATACAATTCCCCGTATGATTTCTTGCTCAACTTATCAGGAATTTTAAACCAATTTGGCACCTTCGGCGCCAGGCAGATTCCCCTAGATCAGTGGTTCTTAACCTTTTTAGCTACCGGCACCCCTAAAATTTTCAAACAATATTCTCGCACCCCTTACTAGAAATTATTGAGTTATATAAATTAAAAAACAAACATTATGCAAAACATATTTTTTATTAATTTTATGTGCGTAACAAATTTTTTATAAATTTTAATTGTTAGCTGAAATAATCAATTATAAATTATCAAAGTTTTTATTAATGGCTTTTTTGTTGTTGCTTTTCCTCAATTATTTTTGAAAACCGGGGGATCTTTTTTGAAATAGCTACACGCATATCATTACTAACACTAAGTCTATTTCTAGCTTTTGTTTTTATATGCACAAGTGACGAAAATCCCATCTCACACAAATATGTTGTGGCAAATGGAACAAGATGCTGAAGCGCTATTTTAGCTAATCGTGGATATGACATTACTTGAGCACACCAGAAATTTTCCAAATTCTCTGCTTCAAATTCCATTTGATTATGTCCATTTGTCCGTAGTTCAACAAGGTCATCTTTCAATAAATTACTGTCATCCATTGAGTCCAGATTATAAATAAATGGATCTAATATCCATTTTTCTGATATATCTATATCTCCAGTAGCAAAATATCCCTCAAAAGATTCGCTCAACTTTTGCAAATGATCTTTAATTTCGGTGGTAATATTGTTTCTTTCATCATCTGAAACAAGAACTTCTTCAAGCAAAGGAAAGTTAGCATAATTTATCTTGTCAACACGGTTAATCCAAATTGAAAGTTTTCGACTAAACGCAGTCAACTTCTCTTTCGCTGTTATAGTGTTCACTCCAAATCCTTGGATTGAAATATTTAATTCATTAAGGTGCGTGAATATGTCTGCCAAATACGCTAGCTGAATTATAGCATCTCTATTGCTGAATTCATCAGCTAAACTACTGCCTTGATTATTAAGAAACTGCATTATTTCACTTCGCAATTCGTACACACGATTTAGCATACGTCCACGCGATAGCCATCTTACTTCTGTGTGAAATAAAAGGACAGTATGCTCGGCACCAAGTTCTTCGCATAAAGCACGGAAGAGACGATGATTTAAAGCTCGACCTCTGATAAAATTTACAACTTTGACTGAAGTGATTAATGTTTTCTTTAATTTTTCAGGCAATGTCTTTGTAGCTAGCGCATGTCTATGTAAAATACAATGGGTAATTGTAACGTGAGGCACTTCCTTTTTTACATACGCTACAAATCCAGAATTTTTGCCTAACATGGAAGGAGCTCCATCAGTACAAATTGATCCTATTTTGTTCATCGGTATCTCATATTGTAATAAAAAGTCTTTGACTTTATTAAATATATCAATTCCTTTTGTAGTCAATTCTAATGGTTCACAAAACAAAAATTCTTCAACAATTTCTTTTTCTTTTACATATCGTACAAACACCATCAGCTGAGAACAATTTTCAACATCTGTAGATTCATCCAATTGAATACCCACTGGGACATTACTAGCTTTAATATCTTCAATTACTTGTTGTAAGATGTCTTTACTTATATCAGAAATTCTAGTACGGATTACGTCATTTGACAAAGGAATTTGTTGAAGCTTTTGTTGTGCTTCAGTACCCAACACTATTTTTGCCATTTCTAATGCACAAGGCTTTACAAGTTCTTCAGCTATTGTATGTGGTTTCTTCTTCTTGGCACAGATATATGCAACTTGATAAGACGCTTGCAACAGCGGCTTTTCGTGTGATATAAATCCAAAAGTTGTGATAGTTCCACTTTTATCAAATCGAACTCGTTTAGATTTCAAACTTTCAAAATCATAGCCAGCATCTACACCACCATGCTGTTTGGTAAAATGCTCATTTAGTTTCGACGGCTTGAGATTGGCGTTTGAAAATTTATTGCAGCACAGAATACATTGTGGTCGCTGCGTTCCATCCTTCTCCGTTGTAAATGTAAAACCATAACGAACATAATCGTCATTCCAACATCGTTTCTTTGACATGGCGCCTTTTGAATTTGACTTTAATGTACCAAATTATATTCTAATAATTAGAATATAAATATTCAACTAAACTTGTAAAATTAACTTGTATTAATTATTTTATTATTAATATTTAACTTTTAATATTCAACACGAAAATTCAAACTTGTAATAGTCGACACTAAAATTCAATTATTTTTAAATTTTTATTCAATGTAATGTGCGCATCAACAGTATTTATATTTCTAAGAATAATCGCAACAATCAACTGAAATTTCGAGGAAATATAAAAATTAGTATAGAAACTAGAAACGCATTTGAATTTTTGTAATTGTAGAAAAAATACAAAAATTAATTTGTCTCGATGGTTTATAATTTACAAACATATTTAAAAAATGTTTAGGGAATAAAAAATTTACTAACCAAAATGAATTTTTAAGATTAGTTTTTTATTTTGCTAGCTACACGTGAATTTGTAAAATTACAATTTCGCACCCCAAAATATTCAAGCTCGCACCCCTAAGGGGTGCGTGCACCACCGGTTAAGAACCACTGCCCTAGATGAATTCCTAATAACAAAGGATTTGGATTACATACTATGTAACGTTCCCCAGGGCCCATAAACATTGCGCTGTCTATTTTTTCAGCTTCGCCATGTGTATGATAAATCTCTTGACGTACACATTGGCCGGCGACCTTTTTCTTCCAGCAATAAAATACCCAAGCGGTCGCATTCAATTAGCGCAATCGACGCTTAAGCCAATTTCCCCAACTCGCACCAAGTGCAAACAAAGAACGCTGTTCCTCCATAGGCTTCCTGGCGATACCATAAACAATCCATATCGTTTGTGGTATCCTAAACGCAGTTTTCATTTAATGAGTGGCTGCTATTTATCCAGCTGACCCTCATTATCGAACGATACATAGGTCGCTTTTGCCTTTGTATTGTAATTGCCCTGAATCCATCCCTCATGACCTCGATGCATAATCAAATAAAAACCCATTATCATCCCGCGAAATTCGATTTGTTTGTTTCAACGAACACACATCTCCTGGATGCACATTATGCCCCTTCTTGGTGTTTCAGATTCGTTATCGTGGTGTGTCCCATGAAAGAACCCATGTACACGCATACATGTGTACTACCAATGATCTTCACCCCAAACGATTGAATATCGTGGAGTCGAATTTCATCTGCTGTCACGCGATCTCCCGCTCCTCGTCGCGCGCCGAGGACGCGAAAATACCCGGAATCGTGTGGATAGTCAACTAAAATTATAAAAAACCCAATTTCGTATTAACAATAAGTTTACGCGGAGTATAAGAACGCTAAAATATTTAATAATGTTTTAGAACAAAAGTAATGATTGTGAAATGTAAGAACCTTTAATAAAAATTGCGCGTCAATTATAGAGACAAGCTTGAGTGTTTCATTTACTTTCCTCCTGGTGAACTCCTTGTGGTCGGTGTGTTGCGGAGTTTTTTTTTTTTTTTGATGAACAGTTGCTGCGGTGGAACTTACGTTTCGTGATTGATGGGGTAAAAGTGAACCGCGTGTCCGTGTCCGGCATAATACTTCTCCTCCTCACAAGAGTAATCAGGTCGTGGGGATTAAGATGGGCAGGACATGCAGCGCGAATGGGCAACGATAGGACCGTGCGCAGAATTCTTGACGGTAGACCAATGGGAAAGAGACCGGCAGGACGGCCGCGACGGAGATGGGAAGACAACGTAAGGTTTGACCTTGAGGAGATCGGATCAGATGGCGAAGCGTGGAAGGAGAGTGCACAGGACAGGGAACGATGGCGGAGTCGAGTCGGTGAAGTCATGAAATTCCGGATTCCTGCAGGCCAATAAATAGTAATAGTAATGAATTTATCTGTAAAATTATGTGTTATCTCCCCGTTTCAAAAACGTAGTTTCGAGAAAAACGCATTTTAAGTTTCCGAACCCTGTACAGTGTGCTTGGGCATACGTACTTTTCGAGCTCATTTTGACCCACTAAAATACAAATTCATACTTAAGGCGCTGAGAGCATATTCTATAAGTGGTATACTATCGATCAAGACTACAAAAAATCGATGTTTTGAAGCCGCTACATCAGGGTATCCCCTTAATTAAACTAAACTAAACTGTATCTACCAATTGTTATCAGTTTCGGTAGACCGCGGAAATCTTTACAATTTCTTTTCCATGTTAACACTCGCAACTCATGGAATCCTCGCTCATCCCATATATCCGCCCACCGCACCAGTTATGCTTCTAACGAACCTTTCTCTCGTGTCGACGTACAGCTGTAACTTCAGAGCTTCGACTCTAAAACTCTTGTAAACAATTCTTCCTAACAATTTACCACTTACATACTTCTAGAAGTTGTAACTGCCTTAATTTAAAGGTAGATTTAAGATAATCCTAACTTGGATATTAAGTCTAATAAATGAGTTTTGTTCCCAAATCCAAATCGAAAACATCATGAAACGTTGTGTGCATTATTTTTAAGTTAGCTATGGTGCGGGTATTAAATGAACCGTGCTTCTACCTAAATCATTTCTATTATAGCTATGCACTTAAAATCGATATAAATGTTGTGACTTCCTGAATATTTTACATTTAAAGAGTTCGAGATTTATTTGTTACCTGACCATAAATCTCACTAATAGGGGTCATGGCTGACCAAAGCTTTCAACCATTCGAAAACGCAAGATTTCTTGTTTTCAGTGCCCACACGATTCATTTCTTTGTAGTTGATACGGGTAGTTCGTAGTTCTACTTGCGGATCAAGTGGGAAGATGAGCTTCCATATTTCTGCTCCTTAGTACACAAGTATAATTAATTTTCGCCTAAGCTCCTCACGCCATGTACCTATATACTCTCGCACTTGCAATGAATAATTAACCCGGCATACCGTCAGCGATGACATTTTGCATCATATGTGCATGAACCTCTATTCGATGTTCCCATTAAATACTAGACTATGATGTCGTAATCACCATTAAACCGCATCCCGTTCCACTTCAGCAAATTAACCATTTACTTCGTTTTAGATAGTCGTCATATGTTATCTGCGGGCGGGTCGGAAGCGGAGTCGTGGTCATTGGACTCACAGTCCATTCCACTGTCGTCCAAGGCACTGAAAGTGCCCGAAAACCTCCTGCTGGGCTCATAAATCAATTCCACTAATCATTTGGATATGGTGATTCTTTCACTCGACTGGGGAGTCATTAAGACTCCCATTCACCGAATCCAAATTAAATATTTGATCGGAAAAACATTTTGGAAAACAGATCTCCCTGCACATGGTGGGTTTTACTTTCATGCTGCGTTCGACTGTTTTCTACCAGAGTGGTAGGTCCGATCTCTGACCACGAGTGACAGTGCTTACATAATCGTATCACGTTCTGAGGTAATCGCCTTTTTTTCGTGAGATTGCGTCTGAAAGTGGTTATCGAAATGGCCATAGCCGGGTAGAAGAATCTATTGGGTGATTCGGTGCAAGTTTTAGAGCCTACATGGCTGACGCTGCAGCGGACGTGCGTCGATTGTCAAATATGCAGGCAAGATAGTTCTTATGATCAGTTAGGAGTGTTAACTTGAGCTCACGAATTTTGGTTTCAATGCCATTCATATGAAACAACACCGATGAAAGCAAACTTGCTGCTGTATACTCGTACGAGGTGGTAGAAGTTGTTGTAAACTGCGGCGGGTGCTCACAAATCCCATTACAAAACCAGGTGGGGCGTTTGTGTCTACTGTCATATAACTCCCGTTTTATTCTTTGTCCATTGATTTTAAATACAAATCGTAGAAAAGTGAAAACGTTCAATTCACGAAAATGCATAAACTGTCGATAGGACCCGCATTGGGATGAGCCACGCGCTGGGTTGGGACAACTTTGGAACAGCGATAAAGGTCTCTAGCATTCGTTTTCTCGAAGACTAGTACTGAATGTAATAAGAATAAATCACCCATCAGTTTACAAATGAAAAATTGATCCGCAAACGAATTTTGGCGTTTCATATTTTTATTCAGAAGAAGTTTCATAACACGCCTTATTCGAGTAACGACTGTCAAAAACGGCATATAGGATTGGATTAAATCCCAACGAGATTACGTGTGCACATATCGGATGACCGACAACTTGTAATTCGGGAATTTCTCCTTCGTCCTTTCATGTCTGTAAACATATAAGCTTGGTCATAGCCTTTATTTCGATAAGATTTGTTTTGTGTTCTTTGTCGGAAAATGATACGAGGAGTGGCTATAAAATAACGAGAATAATGTTATAAAATATTTTATAGTAAGTTTATATATATACAACTATTTTCCTCAGTATATATTCCTTTTTATTCCTATATGTGCACCATTTTCCATTATTCGAAATAGTGCTGGAAGTCTTGTTTTATGAGCTTCTTCATGACGCATGCCGCTTCTTTCACCATATCGTCTGTAAAATGTCGATACTTTTGCAGAAGATTTCGTCCTTGGGGAACAGATAAAAGTTAAATGATACCAAATTAGGGAAGAAAGGTGGATGGTTTAACTTTGCGATGTTATATATGATTGGAAACCCCCTGATAGACAATTTCTGTATTTTGCCCACGAACTCAAACATCTTCTACAACTTCGATTGTTTTTGTTTTTATAGTTTTTATCTTAAGGATCCTATTGACGGAACATCTATCGAAATTGGATGCATAACTTTTCTGGTAGAATAGAATATTCAACCGAAGGCTGTTAAACTAACAACTTAATAAAAACGGAAAAATCGAAAGAAGAAGTCCTCATAGCTGGAAAAGAAAGGATTAATTGAACCCACAACGTTTCTGGTAGGACAGAATATACAACTGAAGGTCACTGTTAGACTAACAAGTTAACAGATACGGAAAGATCGAAAGATAAAGTCCGTAAGCTGGAAAGAGAAAAAAAAACACCTTTTATCCGAGGTACGACATAACATATTTTCATTGCACAGGATACGACTTATATTCGAGATTTCGTGCCAAGTGTGAAGAGCCTGCGTCTTTACCCGATCCGAGTTAGCTTGCCAAAGGGAAGAAGCATCAGATCCCATTGAGTTAGGCATCGTTTGGATGGATATCGTACGGAAGAGTTCTGTCAAATTTCGATGTTGTTTGTAGGATGACGATCGACCAGCGGTACTTTTCGAATATCTTTCACGACCCTCGTCTGGGTATAAATCAACCACCCAGCTTCCGAGGCAACTTTAAAGTGGACTACTCCAACTGGTTAGTACATTCTAACAGCCCCGGTAAGGTAAGAAGTGAAGCGTTCGCTGTTAGTTGCAACTTGACTCAACTCGTCGATGAACCTGTGGCGTTTCTAACAGATACATACACAATACACAAGCAAATAGTGAAGAACACCGAAAGGAAATTTGAATAAGCAAAGTATCAGAGCCGTATACCATAGCGATAACATAACAATTCCACATCAAAATCATTAAATGCACTTAAGTTTAGAAATCGAATTCGTACACGCGGCAGTGGCCTGATGTGTTGAGCATCGGTTCCATTTTTAGTGATTCTAACTGTTATAGTGTCAGTTCGAATCACACGTTCTTCACTATCGTTACAAAATGCAATAAATCTACTTGAACACCAGATACCGAAGTAATTCTGCGAACACCCTAGATCTGTTTCTGTCATCCGAGCCAAGCATTTTTACTGCGAAACGACTGTAGCATTGGAAAACTTAGATCACTATTTGATTGCGAAATGACTTACATCTCGAACGAATAACCAAGCTAAGCGACCTCGCCAAATAACTAGTTATTTGGTTGCTAACAGGGACGAAACGTGGGATCTCTTCGCACCATCAGGTGTAGTTTGGAGAATCCAATGCTAACACATGTCCGGAGTCAGTCACGGAGATTATTTTTGGGATGAAGGACATTCCGCATTCCATCAAATGAAATTCATCTGATGAGCCTTGGTTTGATAAAATATGCGAGCAGATTACAACGGCGGATAGACCTTCTAAACAGTGGCGCTCCGGTCCCGCGGATGTTAACAGAACGAATTTCGTCAGAACCAGAAAGACTTGTAACCAGGCGATTGATACCACGAATATGGTTGACACCGACAAAGTGACCAACAAACTGCTTGAATGCCCAACTGGATCGCGTCTCTTCTAGTCAATGGCAAAGTAGAGATAACTTCGCTTCCTTCCCTCTTCCTCCAATGGTGACGGTCAGTGGGGAACTTGTTACAAATTCAAAAGATAAAGTCAATTTGATCTCGAATTTTGCTTTTCGCGAATTTGTTACATAATTAACAGCGGTAATACCCCCCCCCCCCCCCCCCCCCCACACCGTTTCCAACTAATTAATTATGTATATTCGCCCCCGTTATGCCAAAAACAACATCGTCCTACATTTCAATAGCACATTTTCGTTCTCCATTTCTCATTACATTTTCATTTTCCCTAACAAAACATAATCCTATCCCAAAAGCGGTTTTCATGGTCAAACTTTCTATTGTATATAACATACAGAAACCTTCCCACCCCCTATCTCGCAACTTCGTAATTCTTACCCAAAAGAATTACAAAATTCTCTTAACGAGGACCAAAAATAATGTTCGCCCACATTTTTAAGTACATTGACTGACTGCTTTAAGAATTATATTTTTATTTCAATTATCGGCATTCACAATTTTAATTTCTTTCTTAAGTCCACCCGCCGTGACTGCTCGAACAAGAAGAAGGCAAGGAAGCGGAAGTCCATCCATGATCGTCTTATTGTACTAGATCAGTCACAGTGGGTTTACATCAATGGTGGGCGTACAATGTAAGGTCTAGCGATAAGTTATGTGTACAATTTTTTTTTTGTTTTTTACTACACTCCCCAACAAATTTGCCAGCACATTGCCATTATATACTTATGCATCTGACAATTCATTTGAAGCGAGTGAAAGCTAGCGAGAGCCGAAACCAAATTCCAGTGAATCAATAAATGGCAAGGTGGGGACAAATTTGTGTCCTCGTATAAAAGGACGCGAATGAGCGATTGGCGCTCTCCTTGTTTGTTGAAAATTGACTTTTATAGTGTACTGAAAACCGCTATGCGTAGTGCGTTTGTGTTGCGGTCATTTACAAAAAAAAAAAAAAAAAAAAAACAACCTAATAAATTTCAGTTCGTGAGTTAGAACAAAAACATTTTAATTCGCTGTTTTTCTTTAAACACAAAAGTGTTAAAATCGTATAATGCGTCCAAGATTCTCAAAAGCATTCTATGCGAATCTCTTAGTTTTTGTTGCAAATCTGTTATTTCATCAAAGCAATATGGTTTTCTCGATGGCCGATCAACCACAACCAACCTCGTTGAGTTCACTTCCTTAACCACTCTCAGCACTAGAGAATGTTTACGAGGTCGATATGGTCTCGACCTACCTGAGAAAAGCATTCGACAAAATCTCCCACAATATAATCCTCTTCAAATTATCCGCCTTCGTCTTCGAACCTGGATTGCTGTAATGGATTTCTAAACGATAGACCTTATTCCGTTCGGTTCAGGTCCATGATATCCAACCCCTTCCTTGCCGTCTCTGGGGTCCCTCAAGGTAGCCTCCCGGGTCCTCTCCTATTAATACTTGTCACTAATGACATTAAGAATTCCAACCTGCCCCTATACGCTGATGATACCAACTTATACAAGATCATCGAGTCACCACTTGATTCTGCACTGCTGCAATCTGACCTTGGCTACTTCTCGACTTGGTGTGACAAAAATTGCTTTGTACTTAACATCGCCAAAAACCCTTTCCCGTAACCGTATTCACTCATCCTCACATTCCTATTCCGTTCATAGCCAACCCGTGACCATTGTCCAATGTATTCGAGATCTTGGGATCCTTTGCGACAGAGACCTTAACTTACAATTTCTTGAATACAAACAACGTAAGTTAGTCAAACACCGTTTGATGCGTCTGTGGAAAAACTCTTCAAAAATTAATTAAATAAAAATATCAATTTGTTTTTCGAAAAAAATTTTCTCCGGGCGACAAAATGCTCTAAAGCTGTATATTCTACAACAGAGTTGGAACAAGGCCCAATTGCAACTTTTGTCACACACTTTGTAGTAATAATAACAGTATTGTTTTTATTTCTTGTCATAATAAATATATTCAAATTATTAAATTAAATGTAACAAATTAAATCGTTTTAAAACGCAATATAAGAAAAATAAAATACATTCAGTGCAATTATTGAATTAAAAGGGTACGTATTGCGAAAGTATGAAAGCAATTGAAACTGATGCAATATGTAGGATCAAAATAGAAGAGGCTCTACTCAACCTCTTCTAATTAACTAAGTTTATTTTAGAAGTTTTAAAATTTCAACCCAGATTATTGATATTAAAATAGAAATCAAATCTTTCAAAGAAAGAGGGCGATTCTTTACTAGTAAAAGCAGCATCACATGGCACGGCATCCGGGTTCGTTCGAACACGATAAAAAATTACGAAAACCTTTGCACAACCCTATATCGCAGCCAATGGTCAATGAACGGCAAGCCCTGTTTTGTTTCTATGGTGTGGAGGCACATTTTCTTAAGCGACTCGTCGATAGTCTCTAGCGAACAGGGATACGTTAAGAAGTGACTTTTCCATACTTAATTTCTAATTTATTTTTGGAACATCCACCGAGTCTAGAGTATTATCTCATAAAGGGAAAAACAACGTTTAAGTGAAAATACCAAGAGATCTACTTTCCAACATAACTTTTAGGCCTGTACTAATTTTAGTTTTAAATGTTATAATATGAGGGACGAGGGTGAATCAAATATAAATGGTCATTTTACTTTTTTGCTTATCAACAAGTTGCGAACTAGATAATTTTGTGCGTGGTTGTTGTTTGGTTTATGAAGAGTAGGGGAACGCACTGGGCTATCGGTCGCGCTCGACTTTGTAGTCTGTACAGCCATGAGTCTGTTGCGCAACGGATTATTATAAAAATTTTAACAAATGAAGGCGTTAAACCCTTGGACATTTTTTCTCGGTTGAAGCCACTGTGAGGTAGGTGATCGTGGCGCCAGCATGGGCGCGAGTTCTACCACCAACCAAGGACAAAGGAATCGGGGCGATCATGGTTTATGATGTGCATCGCGGCTAAATAAATAGACGACGATGCATGGAAGAAATGGTGTTAAAAGAAAAGATGGGACGATGGCATCATAAAAGTCTTGGTTTGAAGATGCCCTTGCGTAAATGGACGCATAGCCATTAGAAAAAGGTGCTAATGGTTTGGGATATTTTATACAATGAAAATTGTATATCGTATCTTGGGTCGGTGGACGAAACGAATCCCTTGTCTGCATTTGTATATGCAGCGTAATTCATTTGTGGCAAAGCACGAAATTGGTGATTGCTTATTAGTAGGAAAACAAATCATGGGTTGGATATTATGCATGTTTACACGCGAAGGAATTCGGTTTATGGCACATGGCGCTAGATGCGGTATTTGCTTTTGTCCCTTGGATAGATATGTGCATGTGATAAGATTAGGGTGCACATGCGGGACAAAATTGCTTGGCAAACAATGGTGCCGGAATAGTTTTCCTACTTATGATACTTGTATGCAGACGAATTATTTTCCAGCGAATTCTAGTGGTGCATTGGGTGTGTAAACAGAATCTTTCAGGTATTTTCATGAAATGCGTTGAAAGCATTAATGTCCTTGAGAGAGGAAATGTTTTCAGGTGCCAATGTCATTGCATTGGCGGGAAACAATGGGAGTTGGGTTGTAGTTATGGGGGGTTCTTCGAGTAAGTAGACAGTGGGGTTTGGCGGAACCGCCACACTACCATTTGGTGATGATACACTGTACACTGTGGTAATGATACACTGGCAAGTAAGGAGCAGCGAAGGAAGGACGAAGGCTACCCAGTGAGGAGCAAAACTCGTCTCTCAGCCGGAACATACAGGGCAAAGTCTCTACTTTCAACCCGGCGAAGGCCAGGACGATCCTTGTCCCTATTCAATCCAAGTTGACTTGCAATTGTGGCTGTTTGTTTAATTGGTATCGGCAAGGATATGGCTTCATTAAAAACACTACCTACTACACGCTGTGAAAAAGAAACAAAGTTCACCCGAAAAAACAGGAACAAATAGAAACACACATGTATTGTTTGTCATATACTTAGATATTTATTTATCGATTAATTTCCCTTTTTTGTAACTCCTCTTCCTCGTTTTATGGTTGGCTCTGTCAGCAAAGCGAGATTCGTTTTTCTGCTAGATATTTTGTTACAATTTTTTAATATTGTCACAACCGATTTTCGTTTTAATCACGTTAAATCAACAGGAAAATTCAGCGCAAAATGACGCGGCGAACAATAACAAACGGAAAACACTACACGGACTTCTCAGCTTGGTCGGTGAAATTTTGACTCTATTAATCTTAGGGTTACAAAAACCGGATAGCGCGACAGCAGGGACTCGACTTCCCTCCTTGAGGATGATATTTTGACTCTGGGTGATTTCGCCGCCGACATCCACTAGTGATGATCGCGATGGATTTCCCGATCTCTGTGTAGCCAATCGGCGATCGAATTGGGATTCCGTGGGAGATTTCACTTTGTTGTATGACCGTACGGTCAAGTGTGATGCCCCTTTCGCTCGAAGTATCGACAACGAACGATACTGCACCTGAATAAACAAAGGCACGAGCATAAGGGACTGCAGGCAATGTGGTCATAAATCCTCGATGACCCACGCCTGAGAACGAAATAGGTTTTTGCTGTAAGGTAAACAAAAACGCTATTTTAAGGGTCAAATGATGGGATGTACATCGTTCAAGATCTGCCTATGTTGCATAGGGTCGTCATGGTATTTACCTAAGAGGCCAAAGGAAATGCCATTGTAGGCGATATCTACTGGTGACGATAGTCCAACCAGAGATTTGGGTTATTGTTTGCTTTAGCCGAATGGCTCTGTAGCACATGGGGGAAACTTGTTCATGGACGTTAAGTCTACGGAAGCCTCAGCGACGGTGGCTATACGGCTATTTGTTTGGATTTGGTGATGGGTCAACTTAGGGCATGAACATGGGTAAACAACGATCATATCCATGCCCATATCCCATGCTCGGTTGAATGCCGATAACGGGAAGTTGGTCGCAACTGTAGCGAACCTTAGGGGATAGGAGGAATGCATGTTTATTCATTGGCCATTGCGTACAGCATCAATTAGCATGTACGCAGATTACCAACGTCCCATCGGTCGGTGTTTCGAGTGTGTTGTTTGTGTTAAAACAACACTGGATATTTCTATAGGCGGCCAGCAATGGCTGCGCTGTAAGTTGTTGTTTGTACAATCGACCGATGACTTGGTGAGGAGAGTGACCATGTCATGTACATGTAAGGGAAAATGCTTCTTCTCATAGGGCATTGAGATGTGCATGCCTTATTGCTGGTTACCTGATGAGGTTGTGGTAGTTTTTAGGAGTGTGTGGTGTGTCAGTCACGGACACTTATTTTCTCCTAATCCCAACGAATGCGAAGCTTACCTCTCCCGACGATCATGAACGGAATAATAAAATACTGAGAATTTAGTTTAAGAGTTTCATTTATTGTACTGGTGAATATCTATTTAACTATTACACGGTTCATGGATAACACTTGTTTAACTATTACAATGGACAACGCTTATTTAACGATTACCATGTTCGTGGATAACACTTGTTTAACTATTACAAGGGACGACACTTATTTAACGGCTTCATTAACTAACTGAAAGCACTCGACGGCACGTGCACACACCATGGATAATCAAATTGGACTCTCTGTAGCGTTCGTTTTCACGATTAATATCTGACTGCCCGGAGCAATCGTCCTCCACATTCCTTGTAGAATCGAGGATCAGATGGTATGCCATCGAAGAACCAATCCGATCGTTGGATTAGGGATACAATGGTGATTGCCCTGGGAAATTCCAACTGAAAAATTTCTATAGAAACCATACCGGTTAGGAGGACACGCCCACACGCTGGAAGTGGTGACGATGCCAATAATTATAGATGCGCACGGAAAATACCAATGCACACCTGGTCGACTAGAAGTACGAGGCTGCGGCTGGCCGTAATGGCGGTCATAAATCATAGAAATAGTTTCCTATGATATTAACAGACACTCGAGGGTATTCTATTGTGTGTTTGTCTTTTCGACCAACTAGTTTGGATAGAAATTGCCGCCCGGACGAAAATCATGTCTTCTGTCTACATTACTAGACAGAAACGTTTTATGGGTGGTGTGTAAGGGATAATAAGGCGACGGTGTTAGATTTTTCTGTGATGTTAAACTGGCAGAAGATCGCCCGCCATCGAGACTGATCTTTTATTATCCCACTCGTTATTTCCCATTACAGGCTATTAGACATCTGGTTTGCAGATGTGCAAGCCGGCCAATAGCCCAGCCAGTGTTTTGGGAGATAATGGGCATTGAAACAGTGTCTGGGTATACATTGTTCCGATCATCAGAACATCCTATCGGTCGATGTGGTGACATGCGTGTTGTTTAAAATAACACAAGGCCATTTGCAGGAAACCTACCATGGCTACGCTGCATTAGAAGATAGTAAGATCGGCCGATGGATCTATGGCCAAAAAGGTAAACACATCCTGTCGAATCTAGGAAAAAGCTCCTCAGCTATTACGGGTATTTATGTCAGTTGTCCTGGGGGACAACCGAATTGTTTTCAGGTTTTTAGGGTGGTGATGAATGCTGTGGCGAGGTTGTGTAATTTTGCCAAGGATTCGAATTAAGGGCAGCTAAGGAGTTTATAGGTATTTTATGGGGGTTAAGAATGATGCGAGGTTCTTCGGGCCCTGAAAAGCCCCGCAAGGTAGCCGAATTAGCTTTCGGGGACATGATGCGTTGGATGCGCGCATGCCCCGAGGTGAAAGTCTGATGTCACGGGTAGATGATAGTCTTGCCGTGGACATATGTTTTCAGCTGTGAGGAAATGCGAAGCGGCTTATGCTGCTCATTTGCAGGTAAGTAGGAGACAGGTAATTTGGTAGGAAATGGGTGGTTCTTATGGAGTGAGGGGAAAGGCAGATTAACTTGAGGAAGTGGGTGGTTCTTAGGGAAGATTTTAAAGAACCCCCACACAGTCTCCACGTGACATACTGGCACCCGTCAAGTAGTGAACCAATGCATGCAGCGACATCCTGAGAAAGGTTGGCGCAAGGCTTATAACATTGCCAGGAAAAACAAATTATTATGGACAATTTAACATGTCTCGGATATGGACCGGATACCGGTGGAGATACTTGCTAAATAAGGCCAAGACCGGATCCCGCTTGTAGTGCCGATGATGTTGATGAATGAAGAAGTCGAAGAGCATGTGCGGAATTTACTAACAACTCCCCCCGAATCTTTCTACGAACAAGAGATATTGACGCTTTCAAATCGATGGCAAAAGTGTGTAAATCACGAAGGAGACTATACTGAAATATATTGATAGTATAGTGTGTGTGTGTGTGTGTGTGTGTGTGTGTGTGTGTGTGTGTGTGTGTGTGTGTGTGTGTGTGTGTGTGTGTGTGTGTGTGTGTGTGTGTGTGTGTATGTGTGTATGTGTGTGTGTGTGTGTGTGTGTGTGTGTGTGTGTGAGTGTGTGTGTGTGTGTGTGTGTGTGTGTGTGTGTGTGTGTGTGTGTGTGTGGGGGGGGGGGGGGGGGGGGGTGGGGGTGTGGGTGTGGGTGTGGGTGTGGGTGTGGGTGTGGGTGTGGGTGTGGGTGTGGGTGTGGGTGTGGGTGTGGGTGTGGGTGTGGGTGTGGGTGTGTGTGTGTGTGTGTGTGTGTGTGTGTGTGTGTGTGTGTGTGTGTGTGTGTGTGTGTGTGTGTGTGTGTGTGTGTGTGGCGCAAGGCTAATAACCGTGCCCGTAAAAATAAATTATTATGGAAAATGCAACAAGCCTCGGAACTTGCTAAATAGGCCAAGACCGGCTCCCGCTTGTGGTGCCGATGATGATGATAGTTAGTGTGTAACATTATTTAATAAATGTATAAATAGAAATTACCGTTTATATTTGATTAACCCCTGTAACAACAATAATTATGAATCCATCGTCACAATTGGAAGGGTATTCGGCACGTGTGTCGCTGTGTACGCCTCTATTAAGAAGACGAAACGATGGTGGGTAAGGGATTTAGTATATCTTCCTGTAAAATTGTGAAAAGTTATGTAACCTAAAATTGTTTTTGGAAGATTTTAGGTAGTCTGTAACACCATTTAGGTATCCCAAAAACTCTATACACACAAATGAAAAATAGAGACTATGGTTTTAACGCCATAGTCTCTATTTTATATTTGTGTTCATAGAGTTTGTTTCATATATCGTGTTTCCTATAAATAGTATTAATAATTACACGCAAAGACACACTCATCCACATTGTTGTTAGGACGCCTAGTATATAGGCGGAGTTTCTGATCAAACTTGTTGCAGTTGACTTGAGAATCAGTTCAACTGTAAAGCTTTTATAAACTTCTGTATTTAATTTCAATCAATAAAAACAGTATCTCGTATCCGGTTAAATAACCTTCTGGTAAAAGAAGTACTTTCAATACATGCATGCTATTGGACCTACCCGCTCATTATAGACTACGAAAAGACTAAAAGACTTACTCATGTCGCAGTTAATTTCCTGCACACGCTTGAATAAGTATGTCGCATCGTTGCTTCGCACCAACAACCGCCAACCGCCAACCAAGAACCTATACCCTGGTTATCCGAAAGCCTAACGTGAATCCACGTTTCGATTTAAACATTTGCAGAAACAACACAAATAATCATTGGGCCTTAACCTAAAAGGCCATTGAATAACGATTACGATCCGTAACCCAGCCTTCAGAACAACACTTCCGCTACTGAATTCCCTCCGCACCCCCACTGCATGGGTCGACAGAATTCATTTCAATGCCGATTCAAGTGAAAATTCAAGCTTCGAATAAGGTAGTTATGCCACTCAGTAATTACTTAGCATCTACTAATAACCACGACAACTACTTGAGCACGCAGCTAATTTGGTGCTACCTAAAGCTAGACCTGGCCTATGGTTCCGTATTACTCGCTCTCGTTGCACACACAGTCATTTGGGTGTTAAGTATGAATTCCTCAACCGCATCGCAAACATTGTTTCCCTCGGAAGCAGATACTTCCAGGTGAAAATCATCAGCAGGGCTCAGGTGATTCGACAGGCTTGCTATATATTCAACCTAGCGCAACTAGTCACCATGTATTTGGCCCGAATTGTCACCGTTGGTTCTTGGATAGCAGGAAAGGTTGCGCTTTACGATTCATTGGTTGAACGAAAAGGTAGACATGCCAAGCAGGAAGACGAAGCGAACTTCACGTCAGCAGCGAAATGGAAACCTAGTGACGGGCAGCGCCTAAACAAGACTTGCGGGCGCAGTCCTCGGACCGGTAACGCGATCCGTGTCGACAGCATCGTAATATATTACGTTCTAAGATTTCATTTTTCTTTCGTAATTGTTACGCGTTAAGTCAAGCGAATTCGAGATGGAAGTGTCGGGTCGGGTTTCCTGAATTCTAGATTTCTGGAGGCCTGGGTTTCTGAACGCAGAGGTTTACCCTGTTGGTATTCAATGTCATGTTGCGAAAGATACTTATCGTTTTGAGTTCATATTCTGTGAGTCATGAATATTTTGCGGTCAAATAATGGCAATCTTATCGGGTGTAGATTAAGTGAGAATGGATTTGATTAGGTGGATGGGTACTTACATAAGAGTTAGATGCCACTTTGCAGGATCTGGAACATATCGTCATTTTCAGGTCTAAAATCTTGAAACCACTTTAAAAGGCAAGGAATGTTGACTAGAGTAATAGCTTTTATATCACGCAACATCGGAAATAGAATTTGGGTTCTTTTACAAACTTGTTGCAAATCAGTTAGTACCAACCTGGAGTAATTCCGTAACGAAGTCCATACGAGCAACAAAATTGAATCCTGATCAAAAATTGTAATATTTTGTCTTAAGTGTTTTTTTCTGTGTTACATACGCGTCCATAAAAAAGAATATTTTGTTATATTTCAATGTACATTCTGGCCGGTAGAAAGGCGGGAGGATAAAGAAATGAGGTATCGATGCATATTTGGCCTCTTGAATGCCAAAACACTGTATCCATTGAAGTAAATTAATGTGGTAAAGCTGTTCAGTCCCATTTTTCTTTAATGATAAGAACAAACGCTATGTAATATTGTTGACATACCGAGGGCCCGAACCTGAATGCCTGAAACTGTAACCGTATATGGTAGACGTGGCGGGACAAAATTGTCAGTCCTCTTATTTTTATGATCGTATAGTGTTTTGCTACGAAGTAGTGAAAAATGTGATTCGAATCCACCCTATGAAAAGATGAGAACCAACACATCAATACCATGGCTGCGCGTACGTGAGAATGTTTCAACTCTAACATAGCGACTTTGCCACGCTAATTGCTCTGGTATACGGCACTAATATATTTTTGCGATTTTATTTTGAAGTATGCTATAGTGAAGAGCGTGGTTGCGTGTTTATATGAGTCTGTTGAAACCGATGTATAATCTTCTACAGATATGAGACACGATTCGTAAGATCATATATAACAGCAGTGTGCTTACGTACGAGAATACGTCCTTGCGCTTTTTCCCAATTTCCCCACGGAACAGACTTTGGGTGTTCCTTCGCGGAGTTCAAAGTTCAAAGTGGGTCGAAAACGCATTCAACATTTTAGGGCACAAAATCGTCGATTAGTTTTTTTAGTTTAGTGGGGGCAGAACCCTCATATATTTAGCTTAGTACAAGCGACACAACTATCTTAAAACTATATATAAGAATATAAAATATGGTTAAAAAGAAAAAAAAGAGGGGGGGGGGGGTATGTTTGGCGAATTGGTTACTGGGTTTATCCATCAATTATCACTCATTTATTGATTTCGCTTACTGCAGGATGTAAGAGTGTAGAGGGGGAGTGGGCGTGGTCAGGAGGGGGAAGAGAGGAGATGAAGCTGAAATCGTAGGGGGTAGGGTAAGAGTTTTCCCGCCGCAGCATTCCCGAAATGGGTTCATTAGAGCCATAAGAAGTGTGGTGGGTGGGCTTGTGGGGGTGCTATACACCACATGGAGAACCAACCCACAATTCTAACCAACCCTGACCGCTAACAGCGCGTCACTTTAACCCAACTCTCCATGCAAAATCCGCAATAGCACACATTCCTAACTTTGCAATAAACACACTCCAAAACCCGCAACAGAATACAATTCAACAGAATATATTCTAAATCATCCCCGCATACATTTTCCCAAAATTGCTTCTTTACTTAACTCATATTCCCTCCTTGCGACCAAGCAATCTTAATTTCCCGGAAATTCATAAGCTGTAATAAAATGCATATTCCAACCTACAACGGAATATTACTCATCTCCATCAACTACATCGAGCCGCATAAATTTTTCCAAAAACTAGTTCGGTTAATTTCGTACTTAAATTATATTTCCTTGCCTGCACCCAAGCAATTCCAATTTTCCCCGAAAGGCACTTCGGTTCATTTCCTCCTTAAATCATACTTTCCGTCTACGACCAATCGACAGCTAATTTTCCACGAAACAATCACAACGATCAAGACCCTTGATCACACTTGGCTATGCCAATTTCCCGGTATACACAACCAACGAATCCAACGCAGCTTGTACGGCGAGGATTCGCTGGAACTGAATTCCCTATGCAAGCATAGCAACTCTTCTCGAAATTCCTCCTAAGTGGCAGCGAGTTTATTTGAGCTATGACTCAACCGCCACGACGCAAATAATATATTTTTCCCATTCTTTAATCAGTCGAGCTTCAACCGCCAAGCCACACACACCGGATCAGTCGGGTCCCAACCGCTCAGTGCTACTAAAATATTTCGGATGAAAGTTTTGATTCACGCGAGGCAAAACGGAGCGAGTGCTCACGGGAGCTTGTAACGTGATAAGTAATAGTATTTGCAAATAAACAAGGCGCGGGCAGGAATAGTGATTCGCCGAATTAAAAACGAACAAGGACGATCGTCCTCACCATACGAGGTACCCGGGTGCGTAGTCTTCAAATCCTCCGAAGATTTATCGAATAAAAACTGTAAAATATTTTCGAACGATGTATACATGTGACAAATTTGGTTTAGGAACATAACAATAAAAAGAACAAGTTGACAACCAAACAAGCCGCAAGTGTTTCATTTTTGCTCTTTCTTGGTGAACGGTTATCAACGGAACGAGCGACTATATATATATATATAGTCCGGTGAACGACCTTCAGCGACTTAAACGGTGGAAGTTTGGTGCACCCCGCGCCCTGGACGGCGCCCCGACCAAAAACCCCCCACAGGCTGATAGAAGAGATGAGGGTTTCGCAGGTTACGGGGGTTAGTGTGAAGTGGAATGATGGAGAGCAAGCTTGGGCAGTTGATTGTGCCTGAAAGGAGACGGTGGACGAAAAGGATATCGGCATGAGTTCTACGCTCCTCAAGTGTGTTGACGTTGATCAGATGGAGCCGGCTAGTGTATGGGGGGAGAATCCGAAGATTCACCCAGTTCAGTCTGTTGTGTTTAGTAGGGGTTAGTTTCAGGACGCGAGTCTCCTGATCCTTAAAAGGACAAGGCGATCTCTTAAAACAGACCGCTCCTGAAATCTTGTCCTACAAGCGGTCGTTACCGTGCTTCCTCATATACCGGAGGGAAGAGCAACGTCCTTTTGGTTTGGCCTCAGTCTTGATGTCCTCACTTGGTCTTCCGTGGGGGCCAGGTGATGCTTCGGTATCAGTTGTTGTTCTCTTTGTGGAGATACCACGGCTGTACTTACCAGTTGTCAGCTCAATGAAAAACTATTAAAAAGTCTCGCTTTTCTTCTTTTGGTAAATACCAGTGTTTATTTTTAAATGGTTCTCCTGGGCACCTCATTCAGGGACAAATGAATGGTATTAGACTGCGGCCCTACTAATCCTATCGGGACCATTAATTATGTTTAACTGCGGCCACTCCTGGGGTACTTCCTCCAGGGACAATGAATGGTATTATACTGCGGCCCGGTGATCACTTGACTATTCCTTTATAAAGGACACATTTTCGTGCAACAATCTCGATCTTTTGGATATTTCGAGCGAGATGTTGTATTTACATAAGATAAGAAATCAATTTCTTGAATTCTTACGAAACTATTATGCAGATGTGTGAATGTATCTGCTTTTGAGTTTTTGTTTGTTTAACTCAATGGAATTTTTGGGATAGAGATAACGATCTCTGAATTTTGGATTTGGGTGATGCTGTGGAGCAAATGCAGAACAATAAACGAATATTGGATTCGTTTATTGTGAATTTTAATTTTAATTTTGATTTTGGATTTAATTATGCCGTGGGGGCAAATGTTATGCGAGAAACGAATGTTTGATTCGTTTATTGCGAATTTTAGATCATGTTTGGGTTTTTTTTCAAGTTTTGATAGGATTTTGGGTTTTAGGGTAATATTGCTGGGATTTTGGATTAGGAATGGGGGAAAAAGATGGTAGGGCTTTTTGGAGCACTACAAGTCGGCGGATGGCAAAACGCAGAAAACGACGTTGGGCGCTTTCGATTCTGCGTACATGGGACGAGTAGTGTGGAGACCAGACCAGACTGGCGTATTCAAGAAGGGGGCGGACGAAGGCTATGTAGAGAGAACGGGACACGTAAGGATTAGAGAATTCTTTAAACCAGCGTTTCACAAACCCAAGGACAGAGTTGGCCTTACGAATAATATCATCAATATGCGGGATGAAGCTAAGATCCCGAGGTCACGTATCGAGGGTACAGATGATATCTGCTGGTTTAGCAGGAAGTAGGAAAGGGACGTTTGCGGGATAAGGTGATGGAGTGACATTTGACAACGTTGAGTTCGAGGCAGTTATTAGGGCACCAAGTTGGGAAGCTGTCGATGTCCGTTTGGAGAAGTGAGGAGTCGAGAGGAGAGATGATCGTTTTGTAGAGTTTGGCGTCGTCCGCATAGAGGGAGATGGATGAGTATTTAATAATGGAGTCAACATCATTGATGGTAAGGATAAATAGGAGGGGACCTAGATGACTGCCTTGCGGAAAAGGATTGGACAGGGAACTTTGATGGTAAAACGAAAACTCGCATCATGGTTTCCAATTAGCAGGAAGGTGTTCCTACCGACCTTCCTAGCCTTTGGAACCTATTTAAAAAATTACATATTAACTTCAATATGGTCCCAGACATAGACACAAGGAAAAACTGGTGAAAGCTAGTTATCGTGGGACCGCATGGAGATAAACTGGAAACCAAGAGTTTAGTTAAATACCTGGGCATCTGGCTAGACCAATATCTGTTTTTCAACAGACATGTAGAGGCTGCTTTGCTCAAAGCGAGGAAAACTTTTGCTATGACAAGGAGGCTATTTCACAGTAGCCAACTTGACAGCAGGGTAAAAGTCATATGCTACATGACGCTAATCAGGCCAATGCTCATATATGGTTGTCCAGTATGGTTTAACATAGGTCCAAATTTGATGGAAAACATTCGGGTGTTCGAAAGAAAGTGTCTCAGAAGTTGTCTCAGATTATATCGGACACCGGAATCGGACTATAAAAAGTATTACTCAAATGAGACTTTATATAATGAAGCGTACATAAATAGGGTGGATAATTTTATGATTAAATTAATCAGAGGACATATTACGAGAGCAATAAGCTCGTCCAATGACCTAATTTTCGGGGCCTATTATCCAAACACCTTGTACTATGAGAGCGTGCGTCGCAACGGCTTTGTTCCACCAGAGGCGTTCCTTGACTTGGATATGAAAGGGCTTATACAGGATAGATCCGGAATTCCGCTGATCTATCATGTAAGTAGATCATTTGTAGACGGGCGATTGTGCTACGACCGGGAAGTAGCGCGCACCGAAGAAGAGCTCCTGCGCTTCAGTAGGGCTATCTCCCACAGAGACCGGGACGATAGTATTAGACAGCGTCAGCGGTTCTGGTGGTTGAATGGCATATAAGACCTGGGTACCAAAGTCGGTAAAGAATAACAGTATTATCAGCCAGCTTACATAGACTTAGCTTTTCTAGAATTAGGGTAGTATAAGATTGAAGTTAAGTTAGGTTAAGTGCTTTTACATAAAAAAAAAAAAAATAAAAAAATAAAAAAAAATAAGTGGGTAAGTTAAGTAAGTTAAATTTTAAGAAAAAAAAAACAAAAAAAAAATTGACAACGTTTTTCAAATTTTTCTTTGTATTTCAACTAATTATCAGTACTGCCACAAAGTTCTGTCGCCGAAAGGCAAATTATACAAATGTTAAGTAATGTTTAGCTTAGAGCGTCTGCGAAGGACCAGTAAGTTATTATATAAGGTAATTAAGCTAGAATTTAAGCATTTTTTGTCTAGCCTTTAATTTAGAAATTAAGAATATAAAAAGAAAAATAAAAAATGTAAAAATGAAAATTGAAAAATGGTCCCATACATAGTGTCAGAAGATCTCTTGGCTTATCGCCAATATATTGAGAAAAAATGACCTCTCCCAATAATAACGTCTTTTTGTCCCTAAACAGTCAGCCTCATCACACCATTTCATGAGTCTCAATACTCTCCTCCTAGCCATCTACTATCAGAATGTCAGAGGTCTCCGCTCCAAAACGCATTCAACTCTGCGTAAGATACACACCCTCCCGTTCGATATATACGCTCGGACCGATACCAACCTTATTCCGAGTATAAACAGTCTAGAACTATTCCCTTCCTCCTTTACCGTTTTCCGGGATGATAATGTTCATCGTCAATGTCCCGATTCCCCATGCCGTGGGGTGCTGCTTGGCATTCATAACAGACTCGCCTCATCTCTAATTACTATCTCACTCTCCTAACCTTGTCTATGTCACAATAAAAATCGGCCAACGCCCAAAGTCTTTATATGTTATTTGCTTTTATATACCCCCTTCATGTCCTATCGTGTCATACGAACTCGCAATAGAAGCGATTAATGGCCTAACGGAGTTAACCTCCTCCCTATGTCGTGGTTCTTGGCGATTTTAACATCCCCCATCTCCAACCCCACAAATATCAACGAACGTCTTTTCATTGGCGGTCTGACCGACTCTAGCCTCCGTCAAATAAGCAATGTCCTACATCGTATGGGTAGACAATTGGACCTCGTGTTTACATCGGACCCCTATCATTCCTCGGTTGCCCCTAGTCCGCACGCCCCCTCAACCATTGACAATTTCCACCGCTTCTCTTATCCCTACATCGTGATCACGTTGCCCAACCCTCTCCAACATATGACTGCTTTTCCTAAAACTTTCGCCGACCCAATTTTCACCTTCTGAATGAGCATCTTATCAAAATCGCATTTCGCTCTGATCGTCTGGAGGTAGAAGCAGCTACCGCCACCCACTACGAGGAGATCCACTCCGCCATATCCTTATAGGACTTAGGTCCTCGGCTTTATCGCCCCCATGGTACAACCGCACACTTCGCACTCTTCGTAACAAAAGGAATAACTTGTGGAACATATTCCTAAGAAGGTGTTCCCCCCTAGACTACTCCAACTTCATTTTTACAACTCCCTCTACTTCAACTACATCTCAAAAACACAAACCAACCTGATAAGTGACCCCAAATATTTTTTCCGCTTTATTAATTACAAACGGAAATCCGACACCTATCCCAACTCCGTTTCCTATGACACGATTACCTCAGCCGATCCTCAAACTATTACCAACATATTTGCTACTTTGTTAAAAAAAAAACCCTTTGCAGACATCTCTTTCGGGCCCAACCCGTCTTACTTCAAAGACCTGCCTAAATTCTCAATTGGTCCTTTCATCTCTCAACCTATTCAGCCTCACCTAGTAGAAGCAAAGCTAAATCTGCTTAAGGACGAGTTCAGCTCCGGCCCAGATGGACCTCCCACGTTCCTAGTTCTTACTCAACCAGCAGATATCATCTGTATCCTCGATTCGCGACCTTGGTATCTTATGTGATAAGGAGGTTAACTTCACCTCACATATCGATGACATTATCACCCGCCGTCCACACCCTTATCACCCGCACACACTCCTACTCCCGATCCTGCTATCCTACCACTGGTCTTAACTCTCAGCCTTCGTAATGAAATTAAAAGCTTTTAATTTTTCTTGTCTTTTCTCTTCTTAGGTTAAGTGTAGTTAAATTATTTATGTTTTATTGTAATAATGTAATTTATATATATAAGCTTGTACTAAGCTAATAAATGGGGCACTTACCCACTCACAGGAAGGTGGAACTGAACACTTTTTGATTGACCGGAAGAGGATCATTGATATACAAATTACCAGTGGGGATTTTCTTGAACCTGATTTGCCACTGATATTCCTGTATAATAGATCACCGTCACCTTAAAGTTTTCGCAATTTTTCAGAATCAACAAAATATGGCGAAATACACAGCTTGGTCTTCCATGTTCAACTTCTTGTAAAAACTCCAACCTCAATCATATTGCTCAACTTTTTGTCAAGAATGAAGCTTAAACTGTCAGCTGTTAAAGGACACATGAGAAACATATCACTCTAGTAATGCCAAAACTGCAGTAACACCATGTGTTGAAAACATTTATTTTTCGTAAATGTTACTACACCTGGAGATAGAAGTGTTCTCTACCAATGACTCGTGGAGCAGTCAAGAATATCGCCCTAGCTTTCCATTATCATTATGTTATGTAGATATTCTGAACCCAGAAGATGATTAGCACTCACTTTCCCTCTTTCCGTTCCACTGTCTCCCCGCACATGTGATTTTGATAGCAATGCATCTGTATAACTCCTACCTCTAGCTAAGTATAAAAAAGTAGGACAATTGACATCTTCAAAGTTCCCAACTTCCGAAAACCCAAAAGCAATAAGAAAAACCTCATTAATTTATATATGTTATAATGTATCAGTAACGTAACGCCACATTGTAGCACACAAACTTGATCCAGTTAACGCTGAAACTGATTGTCGAAAGGCCATGCTTTGTGCTGCCTAATGTTTTTGGCCCCAAACCTCAAATGTAACCAGAAGCAATTTTTCACGCCTATTCGGGAAGTTCCGAGGCACCACTACCGTCGTGCCGTGTTGGGGACCCCGTCGACGGCGCTCACGTACACCTTCCCTCCATGCACAAGTGCTAAACCGGGTCGGATGTATTACGAAAATTATTGTAATAAAGACAGGCGCGCGATGGTGGCTCTCGCCGTATTGCATCGATCCAGCGTATCAATTGAACGTACAATGTGATTACCATAACCTAAATTCCTTGTTGGAGTCCAGTGATGTTATCCTCTTTGGACCAAGTGAAATCCCCCGACTCGTGCATTTATGCGGCCGCTAACGATCTGGTCGGGCAGTCTAACGAAAGTTGTTTGTGAGTTTTTTCGGGGCGTGTTTTATTTTTTCCTTTTTATTAGGCTTTGGAGTCACATGTGGAAAATGTAGACGAAATCAGGTTTAGTGTCGAAACTTAGAAGTACGATACGTATCCACAAGTGGAGCAATTCTGTTGCGACGACAACAGAGTCAGCATGGAGTTCTGGTAAACAGTACTCGACTGTGGATTGCCTTGAATGAGGTGCTTAGCTGGTAGTGCACCCAAGGTAGATAAACAGCGAACGGTTGGAATGATCGTTTGTCGTGGTTTGGTAGTGCTTTCTCGTGGCGGTATCTGGTTCTTTGCTTTTTGGGTTTCACTTTGATTTTACGGAGATACCATTAAGAAGAATTGAGCGAGGTGATCGCGATGGTATAACTCTCTTGATGGGAATTGCTGTGGGAATGGTGTTGTTTTTATATTTATTTTCATTTTTCTGTTGATTTTTTGTGGGTTACCTTGGCAACGGTTGAGTGTTAAACATTGGTACATTTGCTTGAGCTGAATTCCAACTGATTTGGCACGAAGGTACTTGACCTAGTTGGTCGTATTGGGAGGTAGCACTTTTAGATGCAACTGGGGAATGCATGTGCCTCGAGTTAAAACATTTCACTAACGGATTAGAATTATATGCTTTCATATGGTGAACATTCCACTGGCAAACCAAATTGTCATTTTTCCTACTGTGGCAAATTTCCATCCCTAAAAGTTCCTTCTAGACTTTCTGATAAATTGTTAACTCAGTAAAATTTCACTGCCTCAAACAAGTTACCAATAAGGTTCCCGCTTGGATTCTTGTAGTATACGGGGAGTCTGTTTCTAAACATACAGGGTGGTTTTTATGTTCTAGGTCGATTTTATTTGGTCACCATTTAGATTTGGATGAAATTTGTCAGTTTGCATTTGGGAGCCGTAGAGAGTGGTCCATAACAATTAAGTAAGGACCATTTATCATCGCGACAAGGTGTTAAAATGATTAGCATGTTTTATTTAAATAATTGTTCAATTGTGAATACATGGAGCAAAGTATGTGACTTCTTTGTAAGCACACTTCGACTTGGCTGGCTTTGTTAATAAACACTGATCTGAAACATTTGCCCCAGGGATTAATAAAGAACATAAAAACAACAAATTAAACAGTGTTTTCGTTGCTTCTATTCTTCCTGGTGACCCATTTTCGGCGGAATAACATCGTCGGGGGACAAAGTGAATCCGAGTCATACATTGACTAACATACTCATACCCCCACAGATCCACCAGCTGATTTGAACAATATGGGATGAGGAAGTCACTCCGGAAGAATGGAAAACCTCAATAGTCGTCCCCATTTTCAAAAAAGCCGACAGATCTGACTGCGAAAGCTACAGAGGAATATCATTGATCCCAACCACATACAAAATGATAACAAATGTCATACTGGCGGGAATCACACCGTACGCAGACGAAATACTGGGAGACTACCAAGCGACCAAATATTCACAATAAGGCAATTGCTGGAAAAGAAGTAGGAACACGGAGATACGGTTCACTCACTGTTCGTTGACTTCAAAAAAGCCTACAACTCAGTCGTAAGGCAAAGACTTTAGCATGTCGTAGTTGAGCTGGCAATACCGAAAAAATATGCCGCCCTCATTCAAATCTGCATGAACGAAAATAAAGGGTGAGTTAGAATAGGAAACCACCTCTCAGAACCATTTGAAATCCGGGGCGGACTAAAACAGGGAGATGGCCTATCACCGTGTCTTTTTAACCTTTTTGATCGAGTATGTCATCAGAAATGTACAAAACGACAACATGGCCGGATCATCCCTGAACGGGGTCACACAAGTGCTCGCATATGCGGATGACATCGCCGTTTTGGGCGCTAACCTAGAAACTGTAAGTACAAGTAGTGAAGCCATCATACAAGCGGCAGAAGAGGTGGGCCTAGAAATAAATGAAGACCAAACAAAATACATTATTATGGCGAGAGCAGGTGGACCTCAGAGAACACAAATACACGTCAGGGGCAAGATTTTTGAATATGTTAAAGAATTTAATTATCTGGGAACGATACTGACGGCCAGTAGCGAAATGTCGAAGGAATTTAACAAAAGACTACACTCCGGCAACGCCAGTTGGCACGCAGTCAGTAAACTGCTGAAATCCAAACTTCTATAACGTGACCAACCTAAAGCTACGTGTCTATAGAACCATAAACATGCCGATTGCTCTATACGGATGCGAAACATGGGCTCTCACAAAATGGGAAGAAAACAAATTCCGCGTATTCGGGAATAAAGTTTTAAGTGGTATCTTTGGATGTAAATATACGTGGGGGCAAGACAATGGAGGGAACTCTACAACCACGAATTGGAAGAACTATACCGCCAACCTATAGTTATAGTGAGAGTAATCAAGTCCCGAAGATTAAGATGGGGCAGACATGTAGGGCTAATGGGCAACGATAGGACCATGCGTAGAATTCTTGACGGTAGACCAACGGGAAAGAGACCGGTAGGACGGCCGCGACGGAGATGGGAGGACAATGTTAGGTTTGACCTTGAGGAGATCGGATCAGATGGTCAAGCGTGGAAGGAGAGTGCACAGGACAGGGAACGATGGCGGAGTCGAGTCGGTAACGTCATGGATTTCCGGGTTCCTCATCATCATCATGATCATCGGCACTACAACCGGGATCCTGTCTTGGCTTTATTTACCTAGTCCCGAGGCTTGTTAAAATTTCCATAATAATTGTTTTTCCGGCCAAGGTTATTAGTCTTGCACCATTCCGGGTTCCTACAGGCCAATAAATAATAAATAAAGTCACAAACACATGCCTTCCTTGGTGATTGGTAGCTTACTGTTTTATATGACTAATTTTCTTTCATCAATTTTTTCCCGAGAAAAACTCACTTTTATTGATTTTGTACCTCAGTACACTGATGCATCCTCCACACACCGACACGATCGTTACTGCCTGTGTGACCGGAAATGTGTCAGGCAGCATGTCAGATGTTCACGCTTTTGGGGGCGTTCCTTTTTAAAAAAAATTTCCGCTGAAGTATTTGCGAGCCCTGTTAACCTGTCTTCGCTTGCATTGTTTTTTTTTCTAACACAGCAGCGATGGATGGATGCCTTGTAGTCTGTGTGGCATAACAGAAAATTCATTATATTACCCTAAATATGTTTTTAATGTCGTACATTTTCCGTGAAGTTGTCACTGAGTTTAAACGAGAGTCGTCAGTGCATTTGATGCATTTTTGATTGCGCTTTAACGCTTGTGATTTTTGAAGATTGCCAGCATCTACTGATGTTGCGTTTAACCACTTGTGTTTACTCAACATTTGGGACACCACAGAGTGTTCTTTCCTTAAGATTTGATGAAAAAAATTAAAGGTAGACATTTCGAGTTTTCTTTTAAAAAGTTGTTGTTGGCAGGGCTATAGGGTTCCAAAGGCAGGCTTGTAGGCCCATTACTTGAAGCAGGGGAACATTTTAAAAGTTGAGCAGCTGCACGTTTAGCACGTTTGGCTTCCGTCGGCGGAGCAATATTTATTCGTTGATATTTTCGTAACAAGTGAATTGTTCCTACTAGAAATATTTGTTAGGGACGTTGTTTGTAAAGGTAAGTACATTACTGATAAATATTTGAACGATTAAAATCGGTTATCTAACACGCGTGGGATGAGATAGCCATGTGGGCTATCAAAACGGGCGAGTCTGACGTCGTTGCTGTGCGAAGGGTCTTATGATTGCCTGAGCTTTTGAGGGGACTCACTTGATAAAGTCGCCATAGCTTACCTTCCTTAGTGATGTAGTCTTGAAGATGTTCTCGGTTACTTTAAATATAGACCTTTATATGCTGTCTCCAATGTTTATGATTGCTGTGCCTTCAGTTGGTTGTGGGAGCGTTTTCGTCATTTTTTACGTGAAAGACCACTGTGGCTAAGGGGGTGGCAAATTGGTGTCGCCGTTAGGGTTGTTATGGACGTTGACAAGTATTTCTCTAGAAGTTCTAAACTGTTTTTTTTTTTTTTTTTTTTTTTTTGTCCTGAGATTGTGGGTGTGGCACTTTCTGTGCTATATCAGCATTTTGTTAGAGGTAATAAGGCCTCAATTTTTCTGTTCTCATAATGGACATTTTTTCGTCGATGGGGGTCGAAGACACGCGATAGCTAAATGAGTTGAGATTTCATACGGTCTCTCGAGTGGGGACCTGAGAGGCTGTCTACGTTGTCCACCACGACGAATTCAAAGGTCGATAAATAGCTTTTTAGTGACATTTCTAGGGTGATTAATAGCTTTTTGGTGACATTTCTAGCTACCGGTGTTGCCCTGATTGTACGCATGATCTCGCGTAGGAAACTACACTTTACAACTGTAGGAAACTACACTTTACAACTGTCGTGGCTTGCCATCCGCGCAAAATTCTCTTGGAATAAGGAGGTTGGTTCCGTATGTCAACTCTGCTGTGGACGCGCCTAGGTCTTCGTTAAAGCACGTTCACAAACCTAGGAGGAGGGTGGATAGAATGGGTCACTGGCCAGTGAGGCGATGCGTCAGTGAGACTTTAGGCCACGGGCGCTGTCGCTCAATCAGCCACTTGAATGTAGGGTACACATGTCGTGCAACTCTTGTGACACCCGAGTAAGTCTTTCAGACGCTCGAAAATTGTTTATTTTCAACCATATGCCATAAGATAGCCGTCTAGCCCTGAGACACATGGAGAATGTGGCCCACATATCACGAGATAACCGTATAGGCATGTGGCCATGGCCACTTACTGGACGAAGGGTCTAATGATTTGCTCACTTCAATGTCATTTCGTCTACTTTATCCAATACTTTGATGAACCTATACAAGCATTTTTCTCTCACTGGTGTGCACGGGTTTTAACTAATGTCAAATTTCTCCATTGTTGAGTCGATCTACATGATTATATAAAGTCATTCGTTACATAACGGTAATCTGCAGACATTCAAGAAAAAGACTCAGTTAACAACGGGCCGTCACGAAGTTAAGATCCTCCACCGGAAGAAAAATATCGAGTATGGTGTCGCATCGGCATCAAGAAAAATTTAATAAACAAAAAGATAAAGTCTTAAGACAACGACTTTTATTTCGGATCGTGTTCAGCGAAACACGAGCGAATAGAAAACCCGCCGAACACTAACCCTCGAGGGCATGAAAATGACTGTTATGTGCACGTTTTGTAAGAGGAACTCAATATATTGCATCAACGAAAATGTTAGTTTCAAGAAGCCGTGACGCCCGAGATGCATTATTGACCGAATCCGAGGTTTTATAGACGGTAAAATAAATGCATTGACAAAACAAAAAAAAGCTATAATCCAGGGTGTTACGCGTCACCGTGCCCATTGGATGGTTCACAGCCAGGGGTATACCGGTTGTATTATAACGGCGCCTCGATGACACCAGGTCGAATCAGAGCAGTAAGCACAATGGGACTCTGATATGGCGAACTATTTGAAACCCCAAGACTCGTGGGAACAAAAATGAATAATCAATATACACACAACAATCCCACGAAAAACCCGGCAGGCGTAGGTGTGATGAGCCGAAATTACCATAAGGGAACAAATCATCAAAAAACCACCGACTCGGGTAGGGAAAAATAGAAAAAGCAGTACATACACGTCGGTACGTGGAATGTTCGAACGTTATGCAAACCAGGCACGATACATATGGTCGTAGAAAACCCGAAACAATATAAAGTGGAGATCATCGAGCTACAGGAAGTCCGACTCCCACACCAAGTAATCGAAACCAATAGGTTTACACTGGCGTGTGGAGGTACCGCCGCACATAACATCATAAACAATGATATTACGCCCTATGTAAAAGATGTGGGATTTATTAATGACCGAATGTTGGTGCTAAAAATGCAGGACCCATGGCACAAGTATGTATTTATAAACGTACACACTCCAACAGAATCTACCGACGACGAAACGAAGGACAGTTTCTACGAGGCCCTAGATCAAGTTTTTGATGGGATCTCGTCATTCGATGATAAAATCCTCCTCGGGAATCTGTCCTGTGTACTCTCCTTCCACGCTTGACTATCTGCTCCGATCTCCTCATGGTCAAACCTTACATTGTCCTCTCATCTCCACCTCGGCCGTCCTACCGGTCTCTTTACCGTTGGTCTACCGTCAAGAATTCTACGCACGGTCCTATCGTTCCCCATTCGCGCTTCATGTCCGGTCGATCTTAATCTTCGCGACCTATTTACTCTCACTATTGTAGGTTTGCGGTATAGCTCTTCCAGTTCGTGGTTGTGGAGTTTCCTTTATTGTCCTACCCCCCTCGCCATATTTACCGCCAAAGATACCCCTTAAAACTTTATTCTCGAATACGCGGAATTTATTTTCTTCCCGTTTTGTGAGAGCCTGTAGCGGTTCTACGAACCATACAACTCACTACAGGTTGAGGTATCCTTTCCGCCAAGGAACCTTACTCACCTTTTACCGTACCCACAGACACGAGTCCCAATAGTCAGTAACCATACCTGAAACAAAAAATTATAGGACATGCAACGACGTTGAGCCCGATATCAGAAAGTAAGGAACTAAACGTTCAAAAGCTTGTGGGGGTTCCACCAAACCCCACGGCCCACTTACCTGAAAAACTCCCCATATCCGCGACTCAGCTCCCATTAAATCCCGCCAATGCAATTGCATTGGCACTTGAAAATATTTCCTTTACCAAGGACATTAATGCATAAAAGCATTACATTAAATTCCGAAACAGAATTGCATCTACAAGAGCATTCATAGTCCAATGCATCACTAGAATTCGCAGGTAAACTATTCCGGCACCATTGTTTGCCAAGCAAATCTCCCTAGACGAATTCCTGTAATCAAAAGGATTTGAATTACATACAAATAACCTTCAGCAGGGGCCATAAACATTGCGCTGTCTATTCTTCAGCTTTGCCATGTGTATAATAAATTCTCTTAATGTACACATTGGCCGGCGACCTTTTTCGCCCAGCAATAACATACCGGCGGCCGCATTCAATTATCGGAATCGACCCTGAAATCCCTAAAAAACAATTCTGTAACATGCTTATGCACCATAAATTCCCGACCATTCCCGACCCGGCACCCATGTTCCACCATTGCTATTCTGCCGTACATGTGCATACCATATGTCCTTGGCATTTCTACGGCCGCGGCAGCTCTTTGACCATCGGACAAAAGCGAATACTCGCATCCTACCCTAGAGTCATAAAACGAAATTCTGCGCAGGTAATCATGAATACGATCCTTTTAGCATCTAATGAGTGGCTGCTATTTAGACAGCCGACCCTCATTACCGGAGGATGCTGTAGGTCGTTTCACCATTGTTCCTTTTTTTCTCGCTTCAGGCAAAACGCAACGATCAACACGGTGATGTGTACCAACGCACACATACACCACCGCGTACCTGAGATCGCTTTCCATTGGTCACTGGTCAAAGGAAATTTCTTTTCCTTTTCACCACACCACCAAAACTCACCCCAAACGATAAAATATCATTGAGTCGTCTTCCATCCTTCAGCGCGTGAGCATCGATGATTTTTATCATCCCCCGTAGGGTGTGCACCGAAGTCTGTACCCCTGCGGGTCGTGTCCCTTACGCGAGTCGAGTTTCGTGTCGTTTAGTGTTTTTAATTGTAAAAAGTCTAACTGCAGTCGATTAAGTAAATAGCTAGTATTTTCACATAAAAATAAATTAAATTAAAAGAGCGGTGATTACCAATTAAATCTGTGTGTTTTAATTCTACCAATCCTTTGGATACCAATGGTGAACAGTTTGCCGCGGCGTTCGTTCATTTCTTAGTGAGGACTTTCGGCTCAGTGTTTTACGCGGCGAACAACTCATGATGGGGATAAGAGTTAACCGGTGCCCATGGCAGGCATACCACCTTATCCCCACAAGCTCCCAATATCGAGTTCAACGCATCCATACATTGTATTCAACCCAATTCTAAAAGGCAGGAAAGCATCGCAGCTAAGCAAATGTGCCATGCAGGAAAGCGTCGCATGTAAATCACTCACCCATCCTAAGCATCAACGCGATGTTTTCCATGAAATACCATTGTCGGTAAATATACCGAACAATGGATGTCTATTCTGGTAGCTAATGGAAATGGACACCTAAATCCCTGGCATGACCCTAACGCTAAAGGCACACTTGTGCAAACAAGCCATAACAAGCCGATTAGCAGTTATGTTACGGCCACAACCACCCATCCCACAAAAATAACCCTTTTGGAGCTAGTCTCCACCACTAACGGCGATACACGCCAAAAACATCCACTTAATGTGACATTTTGCTAAATCAAAGCATTACCCCATACACCTCGTCCCGCATAAATTGATAACAAGCAAATCAAGCTAAAACGTGCAATTTGCGCTAATCAATTAAATGCTAAGTAAATCGAGCTGAACGCTAAATTTACTCACATAAAAAATCCGAAAATATAATCATTGAACCAGGGGTTCACCACGCAAACCCCTAAGAACCAAATGTGCTGGTCAGATGCCGCCACCAAACAAAATCGATGAGAGTCATAAAAATCCGCGTCAGCAATTTTATGACTCCTTAGAAAAATGGTTACCTGAAACCATTAAAACAATCAGCGCCAGTTTTCATTTTAACCAAATTAAGTTAAAACAAACAAAAGGCAAATATTCTCCTTTGTATCGATCTCCCACGGAAAAGATTCTTGCCCATTCGGCTACAATAAACAACATAGAGAATCAGAAATGTTCATTAGCACAATTCTCTATTTGTATTCCCTATCGTATTCTCACAAAAGGGATCCTTGCTGATTCGGCTAAAACAAACAACAGGCACCATAAAACGAATTGCACATTCGTTTAGCGCCTAACAACATAGAGGATTATAAATGTGCATTAGCACGATCCTCTGTTGATTTTCCCCTTTGTGTTTCCGCTTTTGATCCCAAGCCGGGAAGATAAAGAAAATAAATAGCGGCTGGCAAAAAGGCCAATTAAAGAAAAAAAAAAAAAAAAGAGATATCCTTCAATCTTCAGGATTAAGAAAAAACAGGTCTTCGTTTGAGGAGTTGTGTTTGGAATTACGACCTGGACGGTGCGCCCAAGAGTTGTTGGAGAAGAGTTGGAAACAAGCAAGGAACGTGGTGAGGTTGAAAAATCGTGTGTCGGGTTATTTTAATATATCGAATGAATTTATAGTTGTTATCTGTTGAGTGTCTTAACTAAGAGTATTGCTTCGTGTTTAACTAACTTTAGGTGCGTTCCGGTGTGTGCTTATTATATATATATATATATATATATATATATATATATATATATATATATATATAAAATAATATTATAGTTTGTGCAAACAGTGGTGAATTAATATAAGTTGAAAATACAAAACATAAAGAAGTGTGCTGTTTGTAAATAATTCCTATTCGACCAAGTAATATGATTTATTAATAAATAAATAGTTTAACTAAAGACAAAAGAGTGTTTTACTGAAAGTGGGGGATTCCAACGTGTGTGTGATGTTTTAAAGGAGTGACAAAAAGAACATTACGGTCATGCCGCCACAAACTCTTAACACTGCCCACGATAGATGCTTATGAGTGGAAGTACAAACAAAGCATTACATCCCATAGTCCTTTGTACCAACTGAATAGCATGAGAACCTTTGCTTCTCAGGCCAGATGTGCGGTATAAACAAATCCTAAGGAAAAGATCGGAGAATAAGCGGCGGCATTCGCTCGTAAGACAAAGGAACGAAATTCCGATAACCAACAGCTAATGGTGTTGATGATTATGAGGAAAGATTTCTCCTTTTCAGAGACTATCGGAAATTCTCCTTTTGAGATGCAAGGGGAAATTTGTGCTGTTAACGGATACTATGGAAAAGTCTGTTAGCAGATATGATGGGAAGTTCTGTGCAGAGATGCGCTGGGAAGATTTCCCTTGCCGATGGGGAATTGGAATGGAGTCTATATCGAGCGGTCGAATCGAGGAGTCGACATAGAGAACCCGAAGGAGGAGGCGTGCAAAATCGCGATTGTTGGATGACGAAAAGTTTGTGTCGGTCGAGTGTGTACCTTGTAAATCGCGACGTGTAACTTAGAAATGGCAATAATATAACAGAACTTCAGAACCAAAAGTAAAAATTCGCGGACAGACGTTGTGTTGATAGATATCGAGTTTCACATACATTAAAGTTAGTAAAATCATAGCATTCCCAAAGGATTTTCGTGTGCCTTTTCAATATTACTGTATAACGTAACGTCCAAAACAAAAGTTATATTTAAAGCCGATGTAATTTATTTGCTCAAAACAAACAAAGAAGAAAAATAATAAAAAAGACGTTTGTAAAAAAACAACTTCTCAGTGTTTCATTGGTTTCCGTGTTCCAGTGTGATTCTTTCCTTCTTGCGAACAGTGTTCGGCGGAACACTGCACCAATTATAGACAGGTAAAAACCACCAAAACCACATGTTTCGCATCCGTATAGAACAATCGACATGATTATGGTTCTATAGAGACGGAGATTTATTTTACGTGATATCAGTTTGGATTTCAGCAGTTTACTGACTGCGTGCCAACTAGCGTTGCCGGAATGCAGTCTTTTGTTAATTTCCTTCGACGTTTTTCCAGATATTTAAATTGTTTAATTTTTTCAAATATCTTGCCTTCTGACGTGTATGTGTGTTCTCTGAGGTCCACCTGCTCTCGCCATAATCATGTATTTTGTTTGGTCTTCATTTATTTCTAGGCGCACCTCTTCTGCCGCTTGCATGATGATTTCACTACTTTTACTTACAGCTTCTAGATTATCGCCCAAAACGGCGATGTCATCCGCATATGCGAGCACTTGTGTGACGCCGTTCAGGGATGATCCGGACATGTTGTCGTCTTGTACCTTTCTGATGACATACTCGAGCACAAGGTCAATAAATAGTATAGTAATTGACGAAGAGGAAAGATATGTCGCCAGGTTTCTCTATCTTTCATCCAATCGAATGCAGGTTTGTACAACTATTCTGAACGCTAAATAAAATACTTGTTGTAAACCAATTAAATTGATAAAAATGGTGAAAGAATAACTGTTATTGACTCCATTTTGATAGCTCTTTAACAGAAAATTGCAACCTACAACCTCCGAAACTGAACTTGAACCTGACTACACTAAAGGCAGCTCTTCTGCCCAGTCAAACATAAGGCACAAACTCCGTGAATAATCCAAAAGGATGCATTTGTTGGCATCGTTTTTTTAACTCATAATCAAAAGCTTTCCAACAGTATGGACATGGATATGAGGGTTTTTCAAGAAATGCTATTTGACTAAAATTCAAGAATTCCATGCGGGAAGTGCTCTCTGTTTTCCGAATCTTGTAAAATTGCTATCATGTCGTAATACAGAATTATACAAAATTATTATGAAATTCATTTGACCTTGTTCACCATCTAAAATCCAATCCCGAACCGTGTTTCGCTTATTGCCGTATTTAAAGATAACGTATAGCCAGTCATTTCACCAGTCAAAATGTTTCCAAGCGGCGTGCTAGATACTGAACCCACGCAATTTTGCTCACCCAGGTCAGCCTACCAGAGTGAACCAAGGCTGCCCTACATGGTAAGGAACTCTTGGGACCTTGAACGTGAATATTATTTGTTCAATGCCTCCACAAAGTGACACCCACATCATTTTAGCTTGGAAAAAATCGACGTTCCATCGTTAAACTCAGTAATTCTGTGCTGGCGCACGTCTATGGTATATCCTTCGATATCCCAAAATCTTGAAGCGTTTCACGACAGCGATAGCTAGAGTTGTTTTCAATCATCAATCAGCGTTTCTACGATCTAGTCATCCTACATCAGGCTGTCATTTTACACCGGATTAATTTGAGAATGGTGAAGTTCATTTGAAATCCAACGAACGATTATGTAACGTGAATGCCGCTGAGTTTTATGGTGGGATGTAACTAGATGATCAAGACAAGTTTACACTCGTTTAGTGGGCTTTCTAAAAGATATGATTAGCCCAGTTCGTACAGTCGATGATAGTCAAGACTTCGTGGCCACCTTTTCCTTAATTATCGATCAATCGGTCACAATTTCGCAGACTATGCAGTTACCACGGCGGCATTGATTCATTTGCATATCAATTAATGTGGAGATCCGGCACGGTTCTGTTTTGTTTTCTTGGCTGATGTTCCAAAGAAGTATCGGGATTGGGTTACTATAAACCCTCATATTTGGTATGATGTACGAGGTGTTTGACTTTCCTTTCACTTTCTTTTGTTTGTTTGGCTTGAGTTTTTATTTAGCGCTCAGTAATTTTATTTCTTGTTTAATTTCATTTATCTGTGGGGCTGGTAACTTTCTTTAGGCTATAAGACCAATGGCTTTGTTTAATTAACATTTCCAGAATGGGTATAATTGATGGATTCACCATTGATGATAACAACCGATGTTACGAGGGTTGCCTCTTATGTTTCGGGATTTGGCAACCCTAGCGTTGCAATCCGGCAATTGACAGCTCTGTCGTAAAGTTGGACATTTTTAAGGTTATACGCACTCAGAACGTTTTGACATAAGAGCGCTGTTTGTGTTGTTTACAGTAACTTAAAAGATTCATCTCGGCCCAAAAATGGAATTAAATCGTCAACATTTTCGTGCGATTATTTTTTACAACTTTCGGCGTGGATTAATTCAGCAACAGTGCATGGATGAACTTAATTCAATTTTTGGCGATGAAGCTCCATCAAGGACCAGTGTTTATCGATGGTATGGTGAATTCAATCGTGGTCGTAGTTCACTCCAAGATGAATTTCGTGAAGGTCGTCCAAAATCAGTTGTTGTTCCGAAAACCATTGATGCTGTGCGCGAACTGATATTGGAAGATCGTCATGTGACCTATCGTGAGATTGAGACAACCTTAGGCGTTAGTGGGACCAGCATACATTCAATATTGCATAAACATTTGACTGTCAAAAAAATTTGTTCGCGTTGGATCCCACACAATTTGTCAATCGCCCAAAAAAAGGTTCATGTCAATTGGTCGAAAGAAATGCTCAAAAAATACGGTCGCGGTGCTTCGAAACACGTCTATGACATCGTGACAGGTGATGAATCGTGGATTTACGCGTATGAGCCCGAAAGTAAACAGCAGTCGACTGTCTGGGTGTTTCAAGATGAGCCAAATCCAACAAAAGTTGTTCGCGCACGAAGCACTTCCAAGCAAATGGTCGCCTGTTTTTCTGGAAAAAAAAACATGTCGCAACCGTACCACTAGAACAACGCAGAACTGTAAATTCTGAGTGGTAAATCAGGAAAACCAACCGCCGAAGACGGATCACTCTTCACCACGGCAATGCGAGCTCTCACACATCGGCTGCGACAACTGCATTTTTGAGCACCCAAAACATCGATTTGATGGGTCATCCGCCGTATAGTCCTGACTTGGCACCGAATGACTTCTTTTTATTCCCGTACGTAAAAAACAAACTGAGGTCAACGTTTTTCGACACCCGAAGAAGCGGTTGCTGCATTCAGAATGCATGTGTTGGAGATACCTCAATCAGAGTGGCAAAAGTGCTTCGACAATTGCTTCAAACGCATCCAAAAGTGTATAGAACTTCATGGGGAATATTTTGAAAAACAATAAAGTGATTTTCGATGATTAATATTTGTTTTTGTTCTCTAATCCCGAAATATAAAAGGCAACCCTCGTATAACTTCGGTATTTTAAAATAGCTTTTTGGCTTAAAGACGCTTTTTAAACTTTTGATTTAAGATTCCCTCATTTATAGATTAGGAATCTTCATTGGGACATTTGAAGATTCGAATGAGATGCTCCTGTGAATTACACAAACAAATAATTGTTTTATTTACTCTCGAAAAATAAAAAAAAACATCCCTGAATAATTTTATGGTATTATCTACTAAAATTCTGAAAAAATGGCGTCTTTATCGTCTATTAACTCGTGCCAGTCCCTTAAAAATTAACTTCAAACGTATCGAGAGATACAATGTATCGGTCTCCAGCCCATTCACTGTTGATGTGTTTCCAAGTTGTTGAGGTCTTCTGGTACTTAATGCCATAATGTACCAGTAACTCGTTTTTCTGTCTGTGAGGCTTTTTTTTTCGTTGTGTATGCGCCCATTTCTTTTATATATTAAAAAAAAAAAAAATCAAGAGCAGCAGGTAAATTTGTATTGAAAAATTCAGTAAACAATTAATTTAAAAAATTATATTAATCAAGCCAGATGTTCTGCAGGAGGAGATTATGTGAGTATTGGAAGAACAACTTTCTCAATTGTTTTTCTAACAATGTATTGTAGTTAGAGTACTTACTGCGTTCTTATTAGTCCTTAAAAATACATTGAATCGCTTTTATTGTTGGTTAATTATCTACACTACCTAATTAGCTCACACCATTTCAATGTAGATTTATACTTATCCACCTTGGCCTGTAAATAATTAATAATTAACTAACAGTTGCAATTGGCATCTTCACGGAATTCATTCTACCCTGTGTATCGTCTCGTCTCGTTTACGCTAAAAACTTCAAATTACACCTCGGACCGAATGATTCCATGAATGCTATCATCCGTAATCTGTCTAGAATGTTTTGTGTGGACCCCGGGCATTGCTAACGTGTTTAGCTAATTACTACATCGTTTTTCTAGTAAAACGTATGAAATCAGCATTTGCTATTTTATTACGTTGCCATTGAAAGTTTGTCGAGAACTTACGAGTGACATAGATTATAATGTACAACGGAAGTGTAATTAGTTATTGGGCACTTCATTAGAATTATTGAACAATAGAAAAGTAAACATTCGCATGAACAGCCTTGCCTGACGTAAGAGACGTAAATGCTTCTTAACAGCAAATTAATGAAAACTAGTCGTGTAATCAATCACAAAGGCATCCATTAGCAAGTCACCAGAGAAATCCATCACACTTTGTGTTGGTCATGTGGCGGAATCTAATTTGAAAAAGAAAAATTTGGTCAGAAAAAAAAAATGGCTTTCAGCTCATTCAGGACAAAGAAATGTCAACAGTTTTACAGAAATACTGAATAGGTTCGATATTGAATGTGCCGTGCGAACCGTTTTATCATTTGAATCTCTAAGGTCGACAATGACGACAAATGTACGGTTCATTGAATCGTAGGTAATAGAAACGACTCACTCGCTGAAGTAATAGTTTGGGGAAAAAGAAATCCCTTGTTTCTACGCTATATGTTACTCATGGTATATATGTGGTTGATGTATCCTCTGACGAACGACAGTTTGTGAAGAACGTGCTTGAGGGCATGCGGCATTGCTGCGGCGCGTTCTTCAGACCTAGCGATGTGCCCACGAATTCGAATCAATCGTGATAAATAAAAGCATCAGTGTATTGGGTTGTACCACATGAAATGTCCGATTTTCGCTCAGTCGGAAGTAAGAAGTTCTCGGGGGAACATCTGTGCCAGAACGTTAAATTTTCTTTTTTTACCTGATATCAGTCCCAAAAACGACGGCGCCTGGAAATCTGGCCATCGCTTAGATTAAGAAACCAAACTGAACCGTTTTTGCACCGAATGGTCACTGTATGATAACCGTAAAAGACCTGGGCAGTGGTTGGATGCTGGTGAAAAACCAAAACACACCCCCAAGCCTGCTCTTCACCCAAAAATAGTTATGGTGACAATTTGGTGGGCATCGAAAGGACCAATCCATTTTTCACTTCTTCAACCAGGAGAAACGATAAACGCTATCAAATGAGGGAATCGACATATTGCATGCCAAATTGGCTGAAAGGCAACCTGAGTTGGTCAATACTCACGGTCCGATCCTTTTGCATGACAATGCTAGACCCCATACCTCACAAGTAATGGTGCAAAAACTGTGGGGTTGAAGTACCTGTGCCAAAACACGGGCACTGTTTCAATTGAATCCCCATCAAGTTCTGCTGCAATAATTGTTCACCCGAGAAGATGGAATAACTAAACGCACTGAATGTTGTTTTGGGGTTAATCCGTTTTTTTTATTGTATTGTTTTTTTTTTACTTATTAATGTAATCGTTTTCTGTTAATTCACTTAACTTATCTTATTATTAATATTACTAGATTAATTAACAGGACACTACGTTCGTCTGACAACACTTCTCTTTAACCTCACGCTTGAGCGTGTGGAACAGCGTGCACACGCTGCGGTAGTTGAATAACGACTGACTGAAAAGGGGATGAAGATGGTTAATTTAATATTTGCACACAGGACAACCAATAGAGATCATACTTCTGCTCTCTCATTGCCACGCCCGTCGATGTGTGGTGAATACATCGGTTAATTCGATAGTCGACGAACATGGGAGAATGGGAGAACAGAAACACAAAGTACTATGATCTCGGGGTGGGTTTGGTTGTGTGTGCATGAATCAATGCAGCTCTGAGACTAGCCCACTGACCCAATTCGGTGAATGTGGTGATCTCAGAGTGCATTGAACTGTAGGGAGACAGAACTGTTAAGGAGAGGCAAATTTAGCAGGTGCTATTCACCTGCGAAAAGAGATGATTGATCCCCAGCGGATAGAGTGTCTGGGGAAAGTCAATAGGACGCCGCTGATGCTTGAGAAATAATCAGCGTGAGAACCAGACTCTAAGAAGCTGAAATAACCCGAGCGGTTTTGCTATGATGCAAAAGCGTCGTTCGGTTAGATTTAGTTGTTGTTAACCCATATGACGTTGAGATTTCCGGAAGAAATCTCATAGGGTTAATGATATGGAGTTGCCGTATGGCAAAAGGTTGCTGAATTCAATTCTGCATTATCTGCATAGAATAATGAATTCAGTTATGGTTTCTTTTACAGGTAAAATAGCTGTACGGTGGGATAGGGGAAAATGTGACGCGCTGTAGGCGGTTGAAATTGTGGGTTGGTTTGATACGCTGATGGCGGTCGAAAATAGGCGGAAATAGTGGGTTGGTTCTCCATGTATTTAGAGAACCCCCACAAAACTGTTGGAGTTGGAATTTGAAATTCTTCCGCATCCACCGTACTCTCCTAACATTTCCCCAACGGACTACCGTCTTTTACGCAATCTGGATTCATTTTGACGACAGAAGGTCTACCGGAACCGAGCAGGGGTCATAAAAGCCGATTGAAGATTTCATTGTCTCAAAAAGTCAGCACTTCTACGAAAAGGGAATATTTGACCTTGTATCACGTTGGAAGAATGTCATAAATGCCAACGGATCCTATTTTGACTGAATAAAAAGTTATGGAAAAATGATATCGCCTTTTAAATTTTTTTTTTACTATAAAATCGGACATTTCATGTGGTACAACCCAATACTATCGCCGGCTAGTCAGAAACATTTTTTTTACGTGTTGACACTGGCAACTAAATTAAATTGGAATGGCTTTTGAACAAGTGGGAAAGGTTTTCGGTGTATAACTAGAAAAGTTTATTAAAAATTGTTGACAGTTCCGGGGGAAAGTTTTCAAGGATTACTGCTTGTATCCTGTTCAGTTCGGTGACTTACAATTGGTCTGTGCAGCACGCCTCGAAAAGCACGTGGGTGAAACTTTACCTCCGGCATTGAAGTTTGTACTGACGTGATTAGAAGTGACTCTAAAAGAGTTGAATTCGCAAAAACATTCGGTTTACCTTTTGAGTTCGTGGTTATTATTCTTCTGTCGCTCATTAAGGGAGGCAAGGAATTTATTACGAATAGTTTTTGCCATTGACCAAAAGAGATATGAATCAATTGGACCAACTTGTTTGTTGGTGACTTCGTTTTTCTTACCCTATTTTGCGGTGTTAATCGTTTGGTTACAAGCGTTTCTGAATCTAACTGTTGGCAATTGAGCGGCCAACACTTGGTTGGATTTCTGCCGACCGAGGAATGTCGTCGGAGAAGATCTCGATAATTTCCGCCGACCGTGGAATGTCGTCGGGGAAGATTTCTTACACCGTTCAAGGTGGTCTTGTAGCATTCCACGAACGCACAATTCCAGCCAGGTAGGGTTCCTACCCTTCAAGGAACATACCTACCCTGAAAACGTTACACGCGCTCACAGACGCGTGCCACTTAGTCCGCTAGGGCCCTGAAACATTTGGCCAACGTTGAACCCGACACGAAAAAGAGAGGAACTGAACGTCCCAAAGCTTTCAACGTCAAGCTCAACAATTCGAATATGGCATACCTGAAACAAAGGAAAGCATTCATTCATCCTATCCCCAAAGACTGAAATGCGCCGCACTCCAGCTGCGCACAATCGGAAATCCTGAATATCTGCACGATGTTACAAGGAATTGCTATCGTCAGCAAATTAGCCGACCAACGGATGCACGTGCGGGTGGTCTGCCACAAAGACCATCAAATCCATCGCCAAACAAAAGAAACGGCAACCTCATGCAATCAAGCATATCGCCTATCGGCTACCAAATTGTAGCCAACCGTAATTATCTCAACGAGATAATTCGGAAAATGTATGAGGTTAAAACCTACAAAGGATCTATTTCGATCCCACGGTCCCTTTTGAATTTCACACCATTAGAAAGATCTAATGGATTTCAGGTGTATTGACAAAAGTCAAACAAGACCCACGGACAGTACGTCCAAACAACCATTGAATATCTCCGGTCTGCATGCCAGATGTGCCGTGCAAACGCAAGGCCTGGGAGATGAGTTCGATCACCACCACGGATGGTGATAAGGATGTATGCGTCGATTAACTTTCTCCTTTTCAGGAATCTAAAATTACCCCTGGGACTTAATAACATGCTGCTAACAGAGATTCGGAAATTCTGTCAGTAGAGCGAATAGGAAATTTCTCTGTGCAGATATAGATACGATCTGTAGCAGGGTATTTTTGGGATTGAGATAGAAACAGCCTAAGTTAGATCGTCAACGAGACGACAAGTATTGGTTGGAGCGTCAACGCGGGAAAAGTCCTTATCGAGCAGCAGGACAGCGAACCCCACTGAGGAGGTCGAACCGTGAGACAGATACGCTAGATAAGTAACCGCGACTTAAAGTTAAAATTAAGAAAAAAACGAGTTAACGTGTGTCCAAAGTTCGTCAGTGAAACTACAGTAAAAGCGGCAGGAGTACTTAATACGAATCGTGACTCGATGTAAACTCGGAATTTAAAAAAAAAAATTTTAATAAACAAAAGTGTACACTAAAAATAGTTCGTGTTTCATTTATGTAAAATAAACAGACCTGGTTCACCTAAAGGTAGTTCGTCGCTCCCTTTACCGTGTTTTGCTCCGCTTGTGTATTTTCCTCTACGGTTAACAGTGTTCGGCGGAACACTGCATCGTCAAATATACGAAAACGTCATGCAAATCCGCCAAAGTGTCTCCTGTCATGCAGCGATATGTCCGTACCTATAATCAATGGATTGAAATACCTTTTATGTGAAATGATTACCTCTTTGCCCAAAAATAACTACGCAGCTTCCAATAACAACTCGAAATATATTTAATTGTCGTTACCAATTTGCTTTATTCACTCTGATTACGTTTATTTTTATTGATTATAAGGATTGGACCAGAAATTGCGATCTGTGTCGCCTGACTTGCAAAAGAATAGAGTTTGTTTATTTTTCTTGACAACCAAAAATTGAATATGTCAGCTAGTTGCTGACATTTGTTATTTGGTTGCTATGGTTGCGTTCACTTGCGAATTCGCTGGTTGCATCCAGTGAACCCGCAACACTAACAAAATCCGCTCTATTGACCTCCGCCAAAATAGAATACCATAGTTTAAAACACCTATTTTTTTTTATCAAGCAAAGGCTTATCGGATGAATTCCGACATAATGTGGAATATGAAGTTCTGTACTGAGACGAAAAAATTCAACGCGAAAGCGTTAACATCAGATTTTCTACGGCGTAAAGAAATCAACAAATTGTCTCAGTTGGTAGTTCCGTCTTTTCATACTTTGAAAGGCTGATTAGGTTTGTTAGCCGGTTGAAATGTAAGTGATTGCCCGACAGTTATCAAACAACTGTTTGAATTCCCAAATTGCGAAGTCGTTTGTAAGGAAATATGGTGTACACGGGCACGAGGAACAGATCCAAGGTGCTTGTAGAATCACTTTGATTATCCAGCATTGGCGTGGACTCCTCTAATAACACCAAATATTTCAGCTAACCTCACAGTCACGTACGTTTGTTTATTTATTATTATTATTATTATTTTTTCGAATGTACTTATCAGTTGGAATTGTGTAAATTATAGTCTCCATTAGCAACAATTCCCGAAACTGGAGCTTGATTTGAATCCAGTGGAAGATGTGTGGAATAAATTCGAAAAGTTTCGCTCATAGATCATCTTTTGGAGAGCGATAAAGACAACAAACAAATTTGGCGAGCCTTCGTAACACAACTTTCATCCAAATGATATGCAAGTTTTTAGGTTCTAAATGTTTTTCCCCCTTCGAAGGAAAAGTAAGACCGGGTGAAGACACAAACTCCACTTTTAAGGGCAAATTGCTTGATTGATGAGTCAATTTGAGTCGCGTTTTGGACTACAATATAGAGGAATATTTTATATTGAAACGTTCACGTCAATATTGGTTTCACCAACTGAACCTTTATTTTCAAAATAAATTTGTATACGTTGCTCCGGTGTCCATTATAAAATGGTAAACCAAACTAACCAAAAGTAAGCTGTCAACTGTCAAATCGGTTATTCCAAAAAAAGTGTTGCCATGTTGCATCGCCAGTTGTAGCATGTTGTTTTGATGGCTCATATAGCCAGTTGTTAATTAGGGAATTAATGTCAATTGCAACATAAGAAGTGTCCGTAGGTGCACGTTGTTAAATTGGTTATTGTTGTCTGTGGCTGTTGTTACATAGGGGATCAGCGTGTCATACTTGTAGCACAAGGAGATTCCTGACACACGTGTAAGGTTTTGTGGGTTGTGTTGTATTCCAGAATACTACCCTTTATTAAATTTAACACTGAATCTCCTTACACATCCTTAAAAACTTCCCTTAACATATATTACATTCTCACTTAATACATACCATTCATAAACATTCACAATATTGCCAGTTACAGCACATTTAATAACATGCCCCTTTTTATTTCAAAACAGAGCACTTTGATTTTCGTTCAAATTTTATTCAATTTAAAAGTCACAGAAACTAAAGGAATACTTTGAGAAAATTTGTTTTGTTCATATTATAATTTACAGTAAATTAGAACACAATGTTCCATAAGTAGAGAGAAATTTTAATAGTAAAATCAGTTTGAGATTGGAAGTTAGAGAGAGAAGTTTAGTAGAGTTAAGTTTTGGCAGTTGGAAGAAGAAGTTTAGTTTGAGAGTTCTAGTTGGAGATTACAGTGGAAAAATTGTTTGAGTTAGAATTTGAATTGTAAGTTTTAGTTTGAGTTTTGTTATTTAAAAAAAAAGGGAGAAGCTGTAATAAAAATAAACAAAGTAACACACAATAAAAGAAAAGAAACTATAGAAACCGCCCACATAAGCAAACAATTTTTCAATTCAGAAACGGACAACTTTATTGATGAAAGAAGATTAAATAAAGGAATAATAAAAGGTCCACGCTCTTCCCTCATCAGAGGAAGTACGCCGTCTCGGACTATAACCGTTGTTACAGGATATATGGATATAACTACTTGTGTTATAGAATAACCAAAGTTGAAAAGCAGTGCGTAGAACGATGTTGTGTTCTTGTAGGGGTTTGGTTTCAGGAAGCGTGTCTCCTAGTCCTTAAAAGGACAAGGTGATCTCTTAAAATATACCGCTCCTGAAAACTTCTCCTTACAAAAGGGGTCGTTGCCGTGCTTCCTCTGACCCAGAGGGAAGAGCAACCTCCTTGATTTCCCAGGTCTCCTGTGGGGACAGGTGATTCTCCGAATCAGTTGAAAAAAGGTTCGTTATTCTTTCGGTATAATACAAGTTTTATTAAAACAGTTCTCCTGGTTCGTTTTCCAATTACAGTAGTTCTGGTCTTATCTTCAATTACATTGGTTCTGGTCTTATTTGTAGTTACAATAGTTCTGGTCTTCAACTTCAATAGTTCGCCTGGGCCCTTCGTCCAGGGACACTGTTCGATACAATACTGCTGCTCGGAGATCACTCCACTATTCCTTTATAAAGGAAAAAAGATTGAGATTTGTATCTCAAAAGTGTACAATTTCGTACAAAAATCCCGATTTTGTTACACTGAGTGAGATGCTCAGTGTTTACTTTAGATAAGAATTCAATTTCTTGAATTCTTATGAAACTATTGCGCAGATGTGGATGTGTAGAAAGGGATTCGGGTTTGTTTGTTCTGTTTGATGGAATTTTCCCAGATTGAGATAACGTATCTTTGGGTTTTGAATTTTCATGATGCCGTGGGGCAAATGCAAAACGATAAACGAATATATGATTCGTTTATTGTGAGTTTTGATTTTAATTTGGTTTTTTAGATTAAATTATGCCGTGGGGGCAATTGCTAGGCTATAAACGAATGTTTGATTCGTTTATTGCGAATTTTGGATCATCTTTGGGTTATTGTGGGTTTTGATAGGATTATACGTTTTAGCGTATTATTGCTGGGATTTGGATTAGGAATGGGGGAAAAATGTGGTAGGGCTTTTTGGAGCACTACAACGACAAAGAGAGATGGGCAGGTGAGCCGTCTAGATTTCTTTGAGTAGATGCAAATCGCCTGGTCACGTTACTCGCCGGCCACCTGTATGGCTATATTACACTCTCAGGAGGGCAACCCTTTAATTTGTTTCACAGTACAGCAAAATGTATTTTATACGTACCTGAGTAGTACCCTAGGTACTCATGTTCCACCACTCGAGATACAAACAACACGATCCTCTTAGTTTTAATATTTATTTCCTTCTGGCAAGCTCCAATTTTCGGACCACAATCCCGGGTCAGTCAACAATAGTGCAAAATGAAAATCTGGAACGTTAACTTCTTCTTTTCTCATCCGCTCCCCACCTATCATGCAGCCTCGGAAATTTATTGTAACACGAAATGGTAATCACAAATTATTTTACACAAGAGCATCTCTGCTCTTCGAAATAAATTCATCCCCGACGATGGTCGACTTCGAAACTAGCCAAGGCCACCACCGGCTAACAGAAACTGGGTTTACATGTACGTTGCATTCAATTTAAAACTATCTTCGTGCGTTTAATTATATTGTGACGCATATGACAATCAGTACTGGAATCTTCGAGAAAGTCCGAAACAAAGTACTAGATTATTTTAGGAAGTACTGGAAAACTGGAATAGAACATTCAAGACTATGGAACGGACGGAAACGATACACCAAATCAGAATGAGGAAAAACGGTATAAATACGTCGCACGCAGATCGAGAGGAGATATAAGTAATACAGTGAAGCAAGCGATAAGTCTCGAGTGAGAAGTAAGCAGTAAAAGACGCGATAAGTACGGAAGCGATAAGTAAAGAAATCGTTAAGTGCACGGTATAAGTAACGGTTGTATTACGGACTAATAAAGTGTTATATTAATACAAAATCGATTTAACGGCTCTTATTTATTTTAAAATAATTAATCCAGCGAACCCTAAGCTCGCTACAATATCATATCGCGTGTGTCCTACCAAAACAAGGGCGAGTTACTCACGTAACAGCCTGCTTAAATTATACCTCATATCTATATATACCTTATACCTAAAAAAAAAAAAAAAAAAAAAAAAAAAAAAAAAAAAAAAAAAACATTACATATTTGTAAATATCGGTGAACGGCCTTCACACTCCAAAACCGTGTCATCTAATTTTATAAACGGCCTTTGCCAGTTGACCGGTAGTAGTCCTTCGCGGCGAGACGAGTTGTTTATTATTTGATTTCTTCTTAAATTCTCGCATGTTGCAATCAATAATGTAAGCTCTTAAGACTAGTAGACAACGATACATCCCTTCCATATTCTCTCTGTCCGTCTTTCCCCTGAATCCCTGAGATGTTCAGGGTAAACCAAAATCCCGTTGGAATTATTTTGACAGGTTTACTATTTAAAATTCAGATGAAAGTACATTCTGTATATTAATTCCAATGAAGAATTGATCCCCTCAAAGTATTTTTGGAAGTTTTTTTCTTAATACAACGCGTAACAGTCCGTTTCGAAAGAGATCATCAGGATATTGGGAGGACGATGTTAAAGGGAACTTATAAGGAATTTAACGATTAGTAGGTGCATACAAGGCGAATCTGCGCGATGGGATACTGTAGCGTAGCAGTGTCGATGCATTCATAAATTTCCGAAACCAATTGATCCTTAATTGATTGATCAGTCACCACCCGGAACTCCCACACATTTTAAAATTTCAAATTTTGTCTCGCTATGTTACATGAGTACCAGCCACTTCGCACGTAGAAATCCATTCGCATCATAGTATCGATCACAAATTACCCTATTACCAATTTTCTTTAACTTTCTATCACTGTAGTATGCGCGTTCCCATGGCTCTACCATGTTTCGGAGTTATGAAAAAGCCGATTGCATCCCAAATGCAATCATAAATCAATAATTTGTATTTGCCTGCGCCTCGACGTTATCTCCTCCGCCAATAACGATCGATGCTTGACCTCGGCGGGTCACAATAAAATTTTACGGCTTTTCCTCAATTACTTTACGTGAGAGTATAAACGTCTTCCATAAGCAAGTTTTCCTCGAAAAACAAATTACTGCTGGTTCTGGTTTCACTTTTATGGGGGAGGGGTTTGCTCCCCCCTTTTACATAACGATCAACTGTCCGTGAATGAATTGAATGGATCTCATGGAGCTGTTCGATATTTCCTCTTGCCGCATGCTGCTTGATTAGCGCCAACTACCGATATTTCAAAGTGAACCAGAGAAGTGCATATCCCTCAGGTAGCTTGGGCTTCGGTTTCCTGTCCGCACTGTTGTCCTTATTTGAAGAACAACTTTAACCAATCCTGACTTGTTGTGTTTGAAATGCGAGTTCCGCTTTCCGTGTCAAGTTTCCATAATTTTCAATACGGTAACCGGCTCACAAAAGTGGTCATGTGGAATGTGTTGCTGGGACCATACAGGCGGCAAGGCTTCGTATCTGACAAATGAAGCGCAAATGGCGTCTCCAATTTAATGTTATCGATAGATTTTAAGAGAAATTACTTCTTTGCCGCGGCAGGTAGGGAAATGCAAAGTTTCACTCGCTAGCAGGTTTGTGGCGTCCGCATCCTGGAAGTGCTCATCTTTTAAATGTTTGCGGGGCAATTTGCTTTTGCTGCACGCCTTCGATTTTCTAGGTTAATTTACCACCGTCGCTGTTACGTGGTCATAAAAAGTCGCGTGTGGTTTACAGTGTTGTTCGCCATGTTTTCCGCAAGAGAAACTGGATGTGTATATGGTCGCTGGTCGATTGGATGGTTGTGAATTGATAATATAATAATATTTTACTTCTGCTGTGTAAGTTTTCACTGCCCTATTGAAAAAGAAGATGACTGAATCAGATTATGGCGAGCAAGTGGTTTATGAATATGACGATAATTCCATGGGACAAAGGGAGGTTGTAAAATATAAACGACTTCAGCAAAAAACTGTACAATGGTGGAGAACTAATATGAAGTGTGACACAACTGATCAGGTGTTATATGTGTTATTTGAAGATATTTGTCATGTGTGAACATTTGTCGTTTTTACTTGAATTTTTTTGTCCGCGTTCATGGCGGTGAGATAAATGTGGTAGAATATGATCACGTATGACTATAAAAATAGATGCGAAGGAGAACACTGAAATAGATACGAGGGTTGCCTTTTATATTTCGGGATTAGAGAACAAAAACAAATATTGATCATCGAAAATCACTTTATTGTTTTTCAAAATATTCCCCATGAAGATCTATACACTTTTGCATGCGTTTGAACCAATTGTCGAAGCACTTTTGCCACTCTGATTGAGGTATCTCCAACACATGCATTCTGAATGCAGCAACCGCTTCTTCAGGTGTCGAAAAACGTTGACCTCTCAGTTTGTTTTTTACGTACGGGAATAAAAAGAAGTCATTCGGTGCCAAGTCAGGACTATACGGCGGATGACCCATCAAATCGATGTTTTGGGTGCTCAAAAATGCAGTTGTCGCAGCCGATGTGTGAGAGCTCGCATTGTCGTGGTGAAGAGTAATCCGTCTTCGGCGGTTGGTTTTCCTGATTTCTTGGAAGACAACTGGCAAACAAATGGTTGTGTACCACTCCGAATTGACTGTTCTGCGTTGTTCTAGTGGTACGGTTGCGACATGTCCAGTTTTTCCGAAAAAAACAGGCGACCATTTGCTTGGAAGTGCTTCGTGCGCGAACAACTTTTGTTGGATTTGGTTCATCTTGAAACGCCCAGACAGTCGACTGCTGTTTACTTTCGGGCTCATACGCGTAAATCCACGATTCATGACCTGTCACGATGTCATAGACGTGTTTCGAAGCACCGCTACCGTATTTTTTGAGCATTTCTTTCGACCAATTGACACGAGCCTTTTTTTGGGCGATTGACAAATTGTGTGGGATCCAACGCGAACAAATTTTTTTGACAGTCAAATGTTTATGCAATATTGAATGTATGCTGGTCCCACTAACGCCTAAGGTTGTCTTAATCTCACGATAGGTCACATGACGATCTTCCAATATCAGTTCGCGCACAGCATCAATGGTTTTCGGAACAACAACTGATTTTGGACGACCTTCACGAAATTCATCTTGGAGTGAACTACGACCACGATTGAATTCACCATACCATCGATAAACACTGGTCCTTGATGGAGCTTCATAGCCAAAAATTGAATTAAGTTCATCCATGTACTGTTGCTGAGTTAATCCACGCCGAAAGTTGTAAAAAATAATCGCACGAAAATGTTGACGATTTAATTCCATTTTTGGGCCGAGATGGATCTTTTAAGTTACTGTAAACAACACAAATAGCGCTCGTATGTCAAAACGTTCTGAGTGCGTATAACCTCAAAAATGTCCAACTTTACGACAGAGCTGTCAATTGCCGGATTGCAACACTAGGGTTGCCAAATCCCGAAACATAAGAGGCAACCCTCGTACTTGTTACGTTTAGCTTGTTTATCCTTTTTAACCAAAGTGTACACGTACGCCCATTCAATCACCTACAAGATTATTAGGAAAGGAAATATTGAAATATAGACATATTATAGTGACGCGGAAAAACGTGACCACATATTCCAAATGTGTGCGGTTCGGCCAAAGAACAATGTATTCGGATGGCTTCATCATGATGAACGATGAATGAATGAATGAATGAAGTGAGGGCAGAACCCTCAGTTTAATTCTCTTAGTTCAAGTAGTATAAACATATAAACTTATAAATAGAATTTCGAACTAAGGCATGAGTGTTGGGGTGGGGGATTAACTTTAAAGTAACTTAAAAACTGTGGATTGGGGAACTAAACAAAGATAAAACAAAGTATAAGTGGTAGGACAGGGAAGGGCGAGGATTAGCCGGATGCTAGGGTGTGAGTATGAGTGTGGGAGAGTGTAGTCGGTGAGCGGGGTGGGGTCAGGGGTGATAAGAGAGGAGACGACGTTTGAGAGTGGGGGAGATGAGATTGAAGTCCAAGAATCTGGGGTAAGACCCCACCTCTGCATTCGCGAAATGGGTTTATTAGAGCCGTAAGACGTTTGATGGGCGGGCAAATAGAAGAGACGAGGTTTTCACAGGTTTCGGCGATTAATGAGAAATGTGATGGAGGAGAGCAGGCATGGGCAGTTGTTTCAACCTGAGAGTAGACGATGGATGAAGAGGATGTCGGCATGAATTCTGCGCTCTTCAAGGGTGTTAAGGTTAATTAGGTGAAGACCACTTGTGTAAGGGGGTAGAATCGGATGATTTTCCCAATTCAATCCTCGGGGGGCAAAACCTAAAAAAAGACGTTGCACGCTTTCGACCCTGCGAAGATAGGACGAGTAGTGAGGAGACCACACCTGACCAGCGGACAAAAGCTATATAGAGTGATCGGAAAACGTAGGAATTAGAGAATTCTTTCGACCAGCGTTTTACAAAACCAAGGACGGAGCTGGTCTTGAGAATAATGTTATCAATATGTGGTCATTCCACATTATTCTTATTCGTTAAGCTCCCTTCCACATAAGATGCCAAGATCACGAATCGCTTGTATAGGTGTTATCTGTTGGTTTAGTAAGACATTGGAACGTAGCGGGGAGGGTGAATCGTTTACGGGGGAAGGTGATTGAGTGACATTTGGCAATATTTAGTTCGATGCAGTAGTTTTGGCATCAAGTTAAAAATCCGTCGAGATCCATTTGGAGAAGTGAGGAGTCGACAGAAGAACGGATCGGTTTGAAGAGTTTGGTGTCGGCCGCGTATAAAGAGATGGAGGAGTGTTTGATACTGGAGACTATATCATTAATAGTAAGAATGAATATGGGGGGGGGGGGGGGGGGGGGTCCAAGATGACTGCCCTGGGGAACGGTAGGTTCGATCGTTAAGATAGGAAGAAATCCACTTAATCGGTAGGGGTTCGAAGCCAAGGGAAGATAGCTTAAAGAAGATGAGATTGGGGGAGATTTTGTCGAACGCCAAACTCATTTGGTTTAGAAGTTAAATGGTAGAAACCGTAAAGAGCGCTCATTCGCTTACCTGCCTCTCGGTACTTGTGCGCATCACTTTGGTGACTTTCTAGGGACATTAATGACTTTATGTTGAGATCCCAAACTTTCATAATACACTCTTCAGACGCAAAATTAATTTTTAGAGGAAAACCATTTTTAAGGAGTTTCTCGCCTGAAGAAAAGTAAAGACAAATTAAAAAAATCTTTTAGGCCGTTGTTGTTATTGTCGTTGTTCTTGCTGTTGGTCTTGCTGATGTTGTTATTGTTATTATTGTTATTATTATTTTACGTTTGGTAGCGGGATCTATGGATATCCCACCTTTACAGGTGTCTCAGCCCCAGGCACGCCGTTTTAGTAGCGGGACTAAAACAAATCCCACCGCTGCCACCAATTGTTAACACGCATCTCGCCGTACTTCGTCCGTAGTGAGAGCGAGTAAGCAGGAAGTTAAAAACATTTTTTTTTTGGTTTTTTTATATCTTTTATTAGTTTTAGTTTACTATTTTATTCTAAAGCAAAGGCTCAACTGTTCCGTGGCAAGACTGCAACCCCTTGCTTGCCTACTTAACTCTATTATTTTATTTCATAGTAAAAGGAAAGGCCCTTTTACTCTGATCGATTGGGTCTGAGTTATTTTCTTTTGCAACTACTCGTTTTATGCCCAAATTATTGGGGTAGAATCGCAGGCGATGCAGTCTATTCTTCGCTACTTGGCATGACCCCGAACGCAAGTCATTTACTCCACCGCACGTCCACTATTGTTGTCGTCACTTACTTGATATTTTTTTAAAACGATTTTTTTTACTATTTATTGGCCTCTAGGAACCCGGAAGTTCATGACCTCATCGACGCGACTCCACCATCGTCCCTGCCCTGTGCACTCTCCTTCCAGGCTTGTGCAGCCCATCCGATATCCTCAAGGTCGAACCTAACATTGTCCTCCCATCTCAGTCGCGGCCGTCCTGTCGATCTCTTTCCCATTGGTTTCCCGTCAAGAATTCTACGCACGGCCCTATCGTTGCCCATTCGGGCCACATGACCGGTCAATCTTAATCTTCGCGCCTTGATTTCTCTCACTTTTTAAAACGATATTTCACTTAATTGGTCCACTTAAAGTGCAATGGCCTTGGTTCAAGCAATTCATTTCGTCACTTCGGATGACCGGTGGCAATTCGTCATTATCCATGTGCCTGTCTTTCGTAGGTGTCAACATTTTTAAGGGAATTCCCTCTTGGCATACGGTATTTGTCATATTCCGTTGCATTTTTGCACGCGTCCGGGAATCTCCCATGCCAGGTGTTTGCTTTTGTACATGAATAACGATATACGCTACGGTGCAGAAAAATGTACTCGTACTCCGATAGCGTGCAGCTTGAGTGGGAAATGATTGCACGTCATAGGTAAACAATTTTAAAAAATGATTAAGAGCGCATTTCGTGCGATATGAATTGAATTAATATTACGTTAATTGAATAGTGCTAAATGGGGTTATGTAGTGCGATACTTCAATACCATTTTCCTGGGAACATTTTCGTTGAAACTGCTTAGCTTTTAGCCCACGTCCATAGGCATGAGGTGTCCAATGACGAAAAAAATGTCAATTGTGATTTTAGTAGGGTGAGAGATGATGGGCGAAATGAGAACTTATGTCTAGTATCTCTCTTGTCTCACCTAATTTATGAGTTGAGGCGAATTATTTTAATTGGCTAACCGATAACTTAGAAATGGCACCAGCGGGTGGATCTCAAGAATATATTGACACAGTGAGAATTTCGTTTTCAGTATAATATCCATGCAGTAAAGGTATTATAATCAAAAGACACGCCGCGGACGTATAATATAGAGGCCAAAATGATGGAGTGTGTTCACCATATGTTTCTACCAGCAAACGATGACTTTCAACGGCATTTTTCTTTTGATGAAATAAGAAAAGCAATGTGTGCCGCAAATGTTCTTTTTCAGGCAAAAAACTCGACATGATCACTGAATGATAAAACAAATACCCGAGTTTCTGGCAGACTCAACTTGTGTCTGTTTGTAGTTAAATCTCTGACGAAGAAAATGACGTATGTGTCAAATTAATACGCTGCGTACTTTTCGCTGGTGCCATCTCTTAGTTAATCCGAAAAAACGTATGCGTACACCTGGTAGACCGGACAACTGAAGAAGTATAACGTCTCTTCGAATCGTCGCACCCAAAGAATGGATCCGGTTACATAGAACAATATCTCCTCAATAAGCACTACCTGGCGGATGAATTAAAATGAAAAGCCTGTTTGCCTACACAGAGCGTCAAAAATTAGCTCCTCAAATGTAACCGACAGCTACGTTTCATAGATTATTGCGTGACGTTAGCTTGAAAGTAATATAAAAACATGGTTAGTAAGCAAGCATTAGTTTTATGCTAAATAAGAGTTGAAAGGACATCAGTGTTCGGTACGTATTTTGAACTAATGTTTGGAAATGAGTCTTTAATGTTGACTACATTGTGTTCAAATAGTAAACCCCAATTTGTAATGTCTACATATACACCCTCGCTACGTTATATTTATGGAATCTTGTTATTGAGTATGTTAATCAGTATTGTCTTGTTTTTTTATCGTTTCAGGAGAAGGAAATGTCGTCCAACGTTGTGTTCTCAAAAGGAATCGATCAGTAGAGCGTTCAGATATACAGTAAGTTGTTATTCATGTTATTTTCTATTGTATTTCGTTTATTGTAAGTTCTCCTGTTCTTATAATCATTTTCATCATCATCGTCGGCACTACAACCGGGATCTGGTATTGGCCTTATTTAGCAAGTCTCCCCACCGGTATTCGGTCCATATCGAGACTTCTTAAAATTGTCTACAATAATTTGTTTTTCCGGGCAAGGTTATTAGCCTTGCACCAACCTTTCTCACGATGTCGCTGCATGCATTGGTTTACTACTTGGCGGGTGCCAAATTAGCTATCCAGGGGTGTCACGTGGAGACTGCATGTCAACTTAGATTGAACAGGGACAAGGATCGTCCTAGTCTTCGCCGGGTTGAAAGCAGAAACTAGTGTCGATCAGTCAATGTTACTATTGTTACAAGCGAAAAGTGCCGCGCATACACGTCTAGCTCCAGATGTTGCCCTCAACATATGGGGAATTGCTAAAAGTGGATCACTTTAAAAAAACAACCAATCGTTCAGTTTTGTGAATCTTTTATACTTAAATGGGCGATAAAATTATATATAAAACTCGACCGATGAAATGGTTCGAGATTTAAACGTCAAGGAAGACGGTCGTTTTTGATAGTGTTACGTACGTCGGCCACCACCATCATTTAATAATTTTAAATTTTAAATTTTAATTTTAAATTTACATTCAACATAATTTCGTTTTAAAGTAGTACGATGGTAAGGTGGTGGAGGAATTGTACGATCCTGAAGTGAGTTTTTGAACCCACCCTGATTCGGGTGTGGATCGTGCAGTTCTTCGAGTTCGAATTTGTTTTTCGAAGTGGACGTGAATGGAGAGCGAAATGAGAGAGACAGGAGAATGTAAGAATTCGGTTTGTTGTGGTCCCGTTGTTGACAGTTGTGGCCAGAACGATAAGAGGATTACGGTTCGGTGTTCAGCCAGTTGAAAAGGGAGAATTTTGGAAAGAAGTGTTAGAAACACAGAATTGTAAAGAAAAACGCTAAAAAACTAAAAGTAAAAAAAAAAAAAAGAAAGTGTAAAGGACACAGAAAGGCAGAAAAAGTTTGCCCCGTGTGTTTGTTTTGAACAAGTTGTAACTTTTGGAAGAAGAGAAAGATTGTCAACATAAAAAGCTTGAAAATTAAACACCATAGAGAAAGGAAATAAGGTTCGTTTTCTTTTCTGGGAGCGCCATTTGCCGACGACACATTCGTGTTCGAAAATAGAAAGTTTCCGAGGAGGAACCTACAGAGGAACCAGGGTTGTGAAGCTGCCGCGCAAGAAGAAGAGATCTACCCATTCCTGGAGAACGAGGTAATATACTCTCCACGCCGGAAAAAACAGGTAACCCGTTCCATTTAACTACAATAAATGTTCTGTGGCTATATACTTATGCTACAAACTGGCGCTGCGGACAAACCTTCCGGAGGGACCACGGCAGGTTTGGTGGAGTACTGACAAATCTTCTGTGACTTGAGGGCTTTGGCAGATTGGTGTGACATTGGTGATGGCCATGCTTTCGTGAGCGGAGACTAGCAGAAAGAAAGAATTTTTTTTTTTCCTCTCTTTATTTATTTAAAAAATTTATTCATTTATTTACTAATTTATTTGTCTATCCTGTGTGAAAGACATTTGTTGGAAGCTTCCTAATAGCTCTTTATTTATTTAAAAAATTTATTTATTTAGTTATTTATTTATTTGTCTGTCTTGTGTTAAAGGCATTTGTCGGAAGCTTATTCCGGTGAAAATTGTGATATTTGAATTATTTATTATTATTTATTGTTGTTCTTGATCGATCTTTTGAAATTTTTTAATGTGATTCTGTTTTTCTTCCTTTTCGGCTGCGCGTTTGTTTTTCGCGTAAAATTTTTTGTTGTGTTACAAAAGTGGCCCAAAAGTGGTCATTATATTTGCATACCCCTTTCTCTCTCTCCAATTCTCGCCCACTGAGGACTGCGTTGGTTAATGGAGTAGTGTTTTTGTTTGTTTATTGAGACCGACGGGTGTAGTGTGTGTTTCTTTTTCTCGTTGCAAGACCGTTTGTTTTGTGGATTAGTGCACCGTTTTTCAGTCCCAAACATTGGTGAATTTTTAATTACGGGCTGACCCCCTCCGATGTTCCGGGTTTCCTTGATACGCATCAAGCCACTATAGTGATTGCGAGGGAGGAAGGTTCGTCGACGTCTTGTTGTGTATTGGGAGCGTGCTTGTTTTGTTTTTCGAACCCTTTCCTGTTGGTGGATACTGTCGGTGACGAGGTTGTTTTTTCTTTTCTCCGCGGGGTATCCGGGATTAGCTTTGGTGTAGGTGACCTAGAGATCTAGTTAGACGGCCGACAATGCAAACAAGGCAACGCCAGAGAGATGTCCGAGAGGGCACTCCTGCCCGGGCACGACCCGAGGCATTTCCCGAGCCGCCGGTTGACGAGGTGGATCCGGAGGCGTTCCATGATTCGAGGGACGAATTTGTGGACGACCGATCGCCAACACGCCCCCCTCCCACCGTCGGTAAACAGCCTGTCGGGAGCATGGAGGACACGCCGATGCCCTCGTATTTTAAACTGGGCCCACAACCATGTCCTATACGGACCATGCTGGGCACAGATAGGGTTTTCGACCTTGTGTCGAAGGCGGTCCCCATGTTTTCGGGACAGGAAGGACCGGATACGGCCGAGAGACTCTCTTCGTTTCTCAAAGGCTGTAGAAGGACCTTGGATGGGCTGGCGGTGGAGGAGGAACATACCTTCCTCCGGTGGCTGCCCTCTAGGCTGAGCGGCGAGGCATATCGGATGTTCGAGGAGAGACCACCCACGACATTCCTTGAAGCGGAACAGCGTCTTAGAGAGGCCTACGAGCCCCGGGTGTCGTATGAGGAGTTGTGTGCACAACTTTCCAAAATGCGACAACTTCCTTCCGAGGATGCCACAGGCTTTGTTTCCCGAGTGAAGCGGGCCGTGGTACGGTGCGAGGAGGCAGCTGAGCGCTTTTATGGTCGCCAGGGTAGGTCCGTCTTCGCCAGCCAGCTTGAGGGCATGGCCAAGCCGGTGTTGGTAAGGGGTCTGAGGGAGGAAGGACTAAAGCACTTCCTCCTCACGTTGGGTAATGTCCCTTTTCGTAGCCTGGTGGACCACCTGACCGGGTTTGAGAGAGCTCGAAAGGAAATGTTGAGGCAGGACGACCTGTTTGTGGATGCGCGGCCAACGGCGTCAGAATCATTAGGTGTAGGACTGGGAAGCTCTTCAACTTTTATGGAAGACACATCCTCCACTTCTAGGGATTACACCGCGGCGCCGGCGCCGGTGTTGTCGAACTTAAATCCCCGGGCGGTGTCATTCGTGTTGCCGGCCGAAGAGCCTGATAGTCGTCGACGGGGGGAGGATGGTTTCGTTCGGGAGCAGTCGTGCGGGCCTCTCAATTATCGACGGGATGCTGGTGCCTATGCTCCGGCCTCCTCTGGCGAGGGAGCGTGGTCAAATGCCATGCCAAGCCAGAGTGGAGAGTCGCAGAGCTTGGTTCAGGGGGCGTATGTGCCTGGAGATCGATCGGGTCGGGACAATTCGGTCCGGGATTCGGTTGGTCGATCGGCTCGCCCCCTGGAGTCCCAGGCAACATGCAGTTTCTGCAAAGTGAGGGGTCACGTGTACGACGAGTGCCTGAGGAGGAGGAACACTCCTTTCTGTCGCGAGTGCTGGCGGTATGGCCACGACATAGTGGACTGCCCGGATCGTCCGAGACAGACGCGCCAAGCCCAGGCTCCATACAGGGGTGGTGGTCAGCAGAGCGGGACCGCGCGGCATGGGCCACAACATCAGCGGCCGCAGGCTCAGCGGAGAGCCCTACCAGAGCCGCAGCCCCCGTCTACGGGCGGTGGGCCGGCGACATCAGGCCCAAGAGTATTCAGCGTCCGGTGCTGTTGCGAGTTTTGTGGCCGACAAGGTCATAGCTTGCGCGGGTGCGAATACAGGCTAAGGTGGGAACAACAACAGGGTTCCCAGGGTTCTCCCCACAAGCGGCGCGCAGGAACAGCACCTGCTGCGAGTCGAGAGCAGGACACCCGTGTGGAGAGTAGGGCAGGCGCGAGTAATAGACGCAGACAGCGTCGGCGAAATCGGAAAGCCGGTAATAGTCGCGCGGAGAGTGTGATTTACCGGGGGGTGGAAGGAGTTGATGGGCGACGATCGCCCGCGTCGGTCGATGACGAGAGACGAGCCGACTCCGTGGACTCGGAGTCCTCAGAAGCGGGTGCGAGGCGGGGCACCTCGCCAAGGGATAAAAGAAATAGGAGGGAGCGACCTCAGCACCGTGAGCCCAGGTTGGGCCAAGGCCAGTCTAGTCCCGCTGGTTCGGAGTCTATTGAGACTTCCAAGCGGGATAGTCCTGAACGGAAGGACAAGGCACGGTGCGAATCTTGCAGCCGACGCACTTATGCGGCGACGGTGCGTCGGCGGGAGACATCTAATCAGAGGTCGGAAAACTCCCGGAGGTCGGGTCGGGAGACCGTAACCCGACCGCACTGAACACGTTGTTTGGCCAATACTGTCCTCAGCTTTTGCCAGTAGAGGTCCCCATGGTCCAGCTTCCTTTGGACATTGGCCGTAGGAAAACTACGCGTCTCATGGTGGACACTGGCGCTGAGGTCAGTCTTTTGAAGCGAAGGGCCCTTCACCGGGGCCAGGCGGTGGACGTTCGGCAATCCACACCATTGCAAACCATATTTGGCAACGGCAAGTCGAGTGGGTCCTGCCATGGGACTCTCAAGTTGCACCATGAGATTCCCTGCAGTTTCCACGTAGTAGACTCCATGCCGGGGTTGGAAGCAGATGGCTTGTTGGGTAATGACTTCCTGTCCAGACATTGCAACATCAACGGACCGGGTGGATGTTTGGAATTTCCCCGAACAACCATAAACCCCGAATTCTTCTCCGTTGGTTTTGTTAATGGTGGGACAAAGGGGCTGAAGCATAAGGTAACCAAACGGGGAGTTGGGACACGGGGACCTGTCAGGGTCGATACCGAGGTCCACACTTCACCGGAGACCCCACCCACACGGGGAAAGGATACGAAAAAATGCTCAGCCAGGTCACCCCAGCGAGAGGAAACATCGTGGATGGATGAACGTGAGCCGCCGAGGATCGAAGTAGCCCTGAGTAGGCCGGTGGAAGTGCCGGCTCGCTCCCAGATGGAGGTGGCTATCCCCATTGACATCCGGGAAAAGGCCATTCTGGTGCCGCAGGACGCGCGAGGAAACATTTTATTCTCGCACTGCGTTACTGGTAGGGCAAGGAGTGCCAGGTTATTGGCACTTAATACCCAGAGTGGCCCTCAAAGGATCGAACAGCTTACGGTGAAGGTATACCCTACCAAGGACTATAACACCATCCCCTTGGTCAAGCGTAAAGATACGTCGCCGGGAAATGACTCTGACGACGAGTCAAGCAGGCCCGTGCCCGAGAACCAATCTTCGGAGGGACGATCCCTCCACTTCATTCGACACCTGTTCTCGGATGGTCAGTCACCTGATGAACCCGATTTGAGCTCCAGGTTGGCACAATTGCACGGGGAACTTCGTTTAGGGGATACCCTGAACACACCCGAGTGCCAATCGATAACGGAGTTATGTCGCGAGTTCAACGACATATTTCATTTACAGGGCGACTACCTGACGTACACCAGTGCAATCTCGCACGAAATACCTTTGGTACGGGATCAGGCACCCATTAACCAAAGAATGTACCGATTGCCCGAAAGCAAAAGGCAGGTTATAAACGAGCAAATTCGGGAAATGTTGGATAACGACATTATCCAACCAAGCAAAAGCCCGTGGAATTCCCCCCTTCTAGTGGTTCCCAAGAAAGCGGGCCCCGACGGAGAAGCCCGATGGAGAGTTGTGGTGGACTTTCGCAAACTAAACGAAAAAACCATCGGGGACGCATATCCTATTCCCCGTATAGAGGACATTCTAGACCAGCTCGGTCGCTCGCGTTACTTCTCCACGCTCGATTTGGCCAGTGGCTATCACCAAGTTTTGGTAGATCTAAACGATCGGAATAAAACCGCCTTTAGCACCAACTATGGGCATTATGAGTTTCGACGTATGCCGTTCGGGTTAAAAGGAGCCCCGGCAACGTTTCAGAGACTAATGAACCATGTCCTTACTGGTCTGCAAGGGGTCGAATGCTTTGTGTATCTGGATGACATCGTCATATATGGTAAGAACCTGGCTGACCATAATGACAAGCTCCGGAGGGTGTTCGACCGGTTGAGATACCACAACCTCAAACTTCAGCCGGAAAAGTGTAGATTCCTGCAAAGGGAAGTGGTCTACCTGGGACATGTTTGTTCAGAAAAAGGGGCTTCGCCAAATCCTGACACGACAGCTAGTGTCAGAGATTTCCCCATTCCAAAGACGGTACGTCACGTCCAATCATTCATAGGGTTGGCGAACTATTACCGGAAATTTGTGCCAAGTTTTTCCCGGATAGTGCGCCCCTTAACGAACTTATTAAGGAAGGACGTGAAGTTCACGTGGTCGTCCAAATGTCAACAGGCATTTGAAGAGATAAAGGGGAAGTTAATTTCGCCACCACTATTGGTTTACCCCGACTTCACTAAACCCTTTAATCTAACCACGGATGCGAGTAATGAGGCACTTGGAGCGGTATTATCCCAAGGTGAGATAGGCAAAGACCAGCCTATTGCTTATGCCAGCCGCACCCTGAATGGGGCCGAGCGTAGATATAGCACAATCGAGAAGGAGTTGTTGGCCATTGTATGGGCGGCGACGAATTTTCGGTGCTATTTGTTGGGTAGACGTTTCACCGTGTACACGGACCACAAACCGTTGAAGGGAGTGTTCGGCGTGAAAGAACCCACCTCACGCCTTACCAGATTTCGTCATAAACTATCGGAGTTTGACTACTCAATCGAGTACAAACCCGGTAAATACAACACCAATGCGGATGCGCTAAGCCGTATTCCCCATTCTGTAGACGAAACCCCTTCACCACCGCGATGCAATGTAGTGACTCGCGCCCAGGCAAAGACCCAACGGGACAGCGAGGGATCCCCGGGACGTCCAAGTGACGAAGAGTCACCTTCTGAAGAGGACGCCATTCCTTCCTGCACGGAAAAAGGAATGGAAATAACTAATCCCGAGGAGATCCAACACTTATTACGGGATTACCACGATCACCCTTTAGGTGGGCACCAAGGGGTGATCAAGACGTATAAGAAGATACGCAGGCACTACTGGTGGAAGAATATGATGCGCGATATCAAGCAATATATTAAAGTATGCAAGATTTGTCAGCGCATGAAGTCTTCCCCAAATTTACGAATGCCGATGGTAATCACCGACATTGCCAAGAGGCCCTTCGAAAAGGTTTATTTAGATATCGTGGGCCCCCTGGACCGTACTCCTGAAGGCAATCTATATATACTTACGTTCCAAGATAATTTATCGAAGTATATAGATTGCTATGCCCTGCCCAATGCAGAGGCTGAGACGGTGGCTTCGGTCTTTTTCGACCAAATAGTTGCAAGGTATGGTGTACCTACACAACTGGTCACCGATCAGGGCAGCAATTTTCTGAGCAGCCTGTTTAAAAGCGTGTGCCGGCTGCTCCGCATCAAAAAACTGCAAACCTCAGCGTACCACCCACAATCGAATGGTGCCTTGGAACGAGCCCATCGACCGCTGGTAGAATACCTACGCAGCATTGTGGGCACACATCCCCAAACCTGGGATCAGTACCTGAGGGCGGCCACTTTCGTGTACAACACCAGCGTGCACGAGAGTACCCGATTGACGCCGATGGACTGTCTCTTTGGTTTTACTCCGGAGGTTCCCTCGAACATCAAATTACCTCCGGAGCCGGTTTACAACCACGAGAGCTTCCATAAGCTATTGAAGTACAAGCTTCAGAAAACGTACGAAATAGCTAGGCGCAATCTGTTGATCTCGAAAAGGAGGTCCAAAGGGTATCATGACCGCCAGTTACGCCCGTTCACGTTCCATGTGGGCGATAAAGTCTTGATGCGGGAAGAAAGCAAAAAAGGAAAATTGGCGCCCCTATGGAGAGGTCCTTATGACGTGGTGGAGGTGAAAAGTGCGGTCAACAGCGCGGTGAGGCAAGGCAAGAGAACGGTGGTTGTGCACAACAACCGTCTGAAGCCCTACTGGGAGTAGGGGAGTCGTGAGCTCGAAGTTTGGAAGATGTATAAGAGCGGGACGCTTTCGCCGGCCGGGTGACATTTCGGAGGTTGAACGAGAGGGGATCGCCTCGCCTTAGCGGGGGAGTCCTAACCGGATCGTGTGGGCGGTCGAGCTTTTGGTCGGGCCATCGGTTTAAGTGTCGGACCCGCCGCGGTCGTTTGTGTTGTCATTGGTTTTGTGGAGCGCTTATCTGTTGTTCCCCCTCTTATATTAATAACTACGTGTTGGTTAATTTATTTATTTATTTATTTATTTATTTGTACTAACCCCCATATAAAAATAGTATAATCCCTACTAACATTAGCACTTAAGCATATAGACTAGTTAATTTATTTATTTATTTATTTATTTATTTGTACTAACCCCCATATAAAAATAGTATAATCCCTACTAACATTAGCACTTAAGCATATAGACTAGTTAATTTATTTATTTATTTATTTATCTTTACTAACCCTAGTATATAGGTAGCCTAAAACGTACTAACATTAACCTCTAAGCATGTAGACTAATTTATTTATTTAGTTATTTATTTGTTTGTTGATTGGTTTGTTAATTGTTCGTTTGTTTGCTCTCCACCGTCCACTCTCCGGCGTGACATTCCTCTCCTAAGAATGGCACGCAGTCTTGTGCGGGGGGGAGGTGTGTTACGTACGTCGGCCACCACCATCATTTAATAATTTTAAATTTTAAATTTTAATTTTAAATTTACATTCAACATAATTTCGTTTTAAAGTAGTACGATGGTAAGGTGGTGGAGGAATTGTACGATCCTGAAGTGAGTTTTTGAACCCACCCTGATTCGGGTGTGGATCGTGCAGTTCTTCGAGTTCGAATTTGTTTTTCGAAGTGGACGTGAATGGAGAGCGAAATGAGAGAGACAGGAGAATGTAAGAATTCGGTTTGTTGTGGTCCCGTTGTTGACAGTTGTGGCCAGAACGATAAGAGGATTACGGTTCGGTGTTCAGCCAGTTGAAAAGGGAGAATTTTGGAAAGAAGTGTTAGAAACACAGAATTGTAAAGAAAAACGCTAAAAAACTAAAAGTAAAAAAAAAAAAAAGAAAGTGTAAAGGACACAGAAAGGCAGAAAAAGTTTGCCCCGTGTGTTTGTTTTGAACAAGTTGTAACTTTTGGAAGAAGAGAAAGATTGTCAACATAAAAAGCTTGAAAATTAAACACCATAGAGAAAGGAAATAAGGTTCGTTTTCTTTTCTGGGAGCGCCATTTGCCGACGACACATTCGTGTTCGAAAATAGAAAGTTTCCGAGGAGGAACCTACAGAGGAACCAGGGTTGTGAAGCTGCCGCGCAAGAAGAAGAGATCTACCCATTCCTGGAGAACGAGGTAATATACTCTCCACGCCGGAAAAAACAGGTAACCCGTTCCATTTAACTACAATAAATGTTCTGTGGCTATATACTTATGCTACAATAGTCTGAAATTCAAACACCGACCAAGACGATCGCATCTTTAAGAGCAGGACACAAATTGCTGATCGAGATGTTCACGTTTAATAAAAACAAAAATAATAATATATAAATAAATAATAAAGTGTCGTCTACTGTGTTCACTCCAAATAAAAAATAATCCTTTATTTGAGCACTAATTATCCGTCTATAAAATTGAGTGCATTGCCGAATATTGTGAACTTCTGTTGTTGTCAGCAGATGCACATAAATACACTAAATAGTTTAGTAGGGCTACCAGTCCATTTATTGGCTTAATTCAAGCAACAATTAAAGTATATACAAGTTACAAACTAGAGAACTTAAGAACTAACTTAACTAGCTATGGTAACCGGGATAAATTAAAAAGGCAGGAGCAGAGGCGTGTTGGGGCGGGGGGGGGGGGGGGGGGGGGGTATAGTAAAGTGTAGAAGCGCCGCTTAAGATTGTTGGTGAGAATGGTTTAGGGGGCGGTGCGTCAGAGTATGGGTAGAGAGGTCGAAGTTGAACAATGTGGAATTGGAGTTGACATTTCTCAGTATAAACAAAAGGGGTTCGTTGAAACCATAAGAGGTCCGGTGAGGGAGAATGTAGAGAAGACGGGGATTACGCGTATATCGAGAGTTTGTGTTCAGAGGAATTAAATTTAGGAGGTAGGGACAGTCGACCAAGTCGAAGAGGACCCGATGAATGAACACTATCTCGGCCACGACCCTGTGCTCCTCAAGGGCTCTGAGGTTGATTAATTTGAGGCGGTTAGTGTACGCGGTAAGGATTAAGGAATTTTCCCATCCTAGCCCTCGGAGAGCGAACCGAAGCAAGCGACGTTGAATACTTTCGATTCTACATATATGGATGTGTAGATGGAAACCACACACCTGACTACCATATTCCAGCAGTGGAAAGGAAGGTATAGGGGTCGAGTTACATAGAGGTCGGAGAATTCCTTAGCCCATCGTTCCATGAAACCGGGGGCAGGGTCGGATCGTCTCATCAATGTGAGAGAGGAAGTTAAGCTCCCTCTCGCAAGGGATCCCAAAATCTCGAATACATTGGACAATGGTCAGGGGTTGTTTATGAAGGGTATAGGAACGAGAGGATGAGTGAATACGCTTACGGGAGAAGGTTATATATTGGTATTTGGCGAAGTTAAGTACAAAGCAATTTTTGTCACCAAGCCGAGAGGCTGTCAAGGCCTGATGGCAGCAGTACAGACTCAAGAGGTAACTGGATGATCTTGTATAACTTGATATTATCAACGTATAGGAACAAGCCGGAATTTTTCATGACCTTATCAATATTATTAGTGGCAACTATAAATAGGAGAGGACCCAGGTGACTACCTTGAAGGACCCCAGAGGGGGCAAAGAAGGGATTGGATATTGGACCTACGCCGAACGGAATAAACCCCATTCTGTAGATAGCAGGGAATCCATTTCAGCAATACAGGTTCGAAGGGGAGGGCGGATAATTTGGAGAGGATTCGATTGTGGGAGATTTTGTCGAATGCCTAACTGAGGTCGGTCGAGACCATATCGACCTTGTTACCGTGCTCTAGTGCTGAGAGTGTAAAGGAAATGAACTCAACGAGGTTGGTTGTGGTTGATCGGCCATTGAAAAAACCATGTTGCCATGATGAAATAAAATATTTTCCAGGGAAACTAAGAGATTCGTTAGAATGCCTTCGAGAATCTTAGTTAACTGGGACAGTTTGGCGATGGGGCGGTAGTTAGCCACATCGTTTTTGGGACTCTTCTTGTGTATGGGGGTAATGAAGGAGGTTTTACAACTGTGGGGGAATACGCCTTGAGACAGTGAGATATTGAAGATCAATGAGAGGGGAGCAGGGAGAATGGATGAGCATTTCTTCAGAATAATTGCAGGGATACCATCGAATCTATTTTTAGAAAATACACATCTGGCTACAATGCGTGTGGAGATAAGGATTGTAGGAATTTGAAGATTGTGTATATTCGAAACAAATGGAGATTTGGTTCATTTAGCACGTGCTTGAATTGATTGGGTTATAGATACTTTGTTTGCATGTGTGGTAAATGGACATGCAATGCGTATGAAGATATGCGTTGTGATGTTTGAATTATGAGGGATTTTTGAGAATTGATAATTGGACATTTGGTTCAATTTGTCTAACATTGGATTGAATGTTAGTTTGGGGATTTAAATGTATAGTATTGCAGGTGGATGTGTATGGGGATATTGATTTATGAAATATGTGTGGGGGGGGGGGGGGGGGGGGGGGTAGGTAATGTAGATTACCAATCATATTACCAAAACCCAGAATGTAATGTGATATAAGTAATAAGAAAAAAAGGGGTGTCGTAATTTCTAATTATATAAGTCAACGATGAATTTTTTTTCTCCTAAAAATGTCATCTTTGGTGATCTGATAGATTCTTAGGGAAAAAATTATAATTCGCGATTGTAGGCTTAACATGGTAATCATTGTTCATCCAAGGGTTGGTTTCAAAAAAAAAATGTAAATGGTGAACGCGAATTATTCACTAAGTGTTTTCACATCTTCGTAACATTTAGGAGATCGATAGGTCCATTGATGACAGTTAATGGGATCGCAAGGTGAAGGGTTCTAGCCGAGACTATACTTATGCACAAAATTTCCTCATACTGAGGTCCTACTGTAAAATAATATTCAAAAAAGACTCGTGATATTTGCTACCGCAGCAATGTGAACATAACAAAACAGCAGTTTCGTATATAGTAGTACCATTTATGGACTAGGCTAGAAGTTTTCACCTTATCATCATCATCATCATTGGGACTACAACCAGGATCTGGTATTGGCCTTATTTAACAAGTCTCGAGGCTTGTTAAATTTTCCATAATAATTTTGTTTTACGGGCAAGATTATTAGCCTTGCGTCACCTTATCATACTGACGGACAAAACTAGGGATACTGAAATTAAAGGGAAGTTAGGGAATGGGTTTAACCAGTTACGTCCGAAAAGATTGAAGGTGAGCGGAATCGAAACGGAACGTTGGAGATACAAGGTCAGGTCAATAAGTCCTCAGAAAATCTAAGAGATGACGCTCGCTAGTGGTTTGTTCCGCATCATTTCTCATTAGGGATCTGGTAAATACAATATGTAAGTACCCTGCAGGTATCTCATAAATTGGGTACCAGTTTCTGCGCAAATTAGTAATTGTGGATGAAACATGGATACACCACTACACGCCCAAGAAGAAAAAAAAAATCAAAACAGAGGATTGTTAAAGGCGGGCGAGCTCCAAAGAAGGCAAAGTCGATGAAATCAGCTGGAAAGGTTATGGGTACTTATTTTGAGGAACTACCAGAATCATACCCTTCTGAAAGCTTAAAAAAGATGGAGGAACATCTGTCAACGTGTATTGAACTAGATGGGAATTATGTTGAAAAATAAAAATAAAAACTTTTCTAAAGACTTATTGACTTGCCCTCGTATTATCATCCATAGGAATATGTAAAAGAAACAATTGACGTTAAAGGAGATACACTTTAGCAACCCAGGAAGAGTTGACGCTTACTGATAATTCTGTGATGGCTGATGTTGTGAGATAAACCGAAATCGTGTTGCAAACTTGGCGAGTGTAAACATCTGTGAATTAAAAAATTTCATTATGCCTGGTCCAGAAAAGTACAATATATTTGCTGTGTTTAAAGACCCAGTATATGTAGGACTGAAAACCAGGCTTCGTTTTGCAGTTGTGTTTCCAAAGTACGTCAAATAAAAACATTTTCTCTACTTTAACTTGGATTTCTGAACGGCTTCAAGTTTTTGAGACCAACATATTTTTGTGTAAGTTAAGTTATACCTTGTAAAACATTTTCGTTTCGACGGTGGATTAGTTTTTGGTTTAAAATAAGGTGAAACATTTTAACATTTAATTAGTAATGTGTGCACTACAAGGTAATTTTATTGAGTGATAATCTGAAGATATAAGTTTGTAGAATGCACACAAAGTCACTAGGTGAGAAACAGAAGCCAATTGACTAAAGACCGACCCGACCTAACTACTCAAATATTCTAGAATACTCCTTTCGAATTTTGGAAAAATAGACTCGTCTGTGAAAACCTGCGAAGCTTCAAAAGTAGTGTAGTTGAAAGAGGAAACTCTGAAAATGGCGTAGAGCATATAGCCATCAACCATATGTTTGCATATCTCGAAAGGGATGTATTTTTTTTCGTATTTTCGTGCCTCTTTCCCGTATTTAAATGGTAATTAGATCTTTCATATTAAGATTCTTTTGGTTCGACAAACTTTATAGTTACTTCCGGATTTACTTATTTAGGCGATTCTACAATCCATGGCAAATCTGCGCCCTACCCAAGAACTTTAGGTGATTCTGGCATTGGCTAATTGCCCATGTTTTCCTTATCATGACAGTTATGTTGGCTAATTGCCCGTGTTTTCGTTATCATGACAGTTATGTCTGCCCTCCAGTTTAGTGTATCAACTTTTGGCGGTTTTCGTCTGTGTTGACGTTCCTCCATATTGAAGTTAAAGACTCATTGAGCTGTAGGCCTTGTATAATTGTACTATTTTTGTATGTCAACTTGGTTGAGATCGCCCTACAATTGAGTGTATAATTTGTGTAGACAATTTTCAGCATAATTTTACCTCATCATATTGATTGTTTTAGCTCACATATTGAAATAAAATATTATTACATTATATGTGAGCGCAAACACAGGATCTGTATCTTGCCGCCATTTCACAGCAATATCTTGTGAATTAACGACACAATAACCCGATAATCAGTTGCATCTACCCACACACGATTATACGCACATCGCAACCTCCTCACCGGAATAATCATTTAATCGGGTGAGGACAAAAGCCCCATGAAATGGTTTCAAGTTCCACAACTTTAAGAGAATAAATAGTTCATTGATTGCCCGATTACTTCAATCGCATATAGTTACAAGTTGAACTTATGCACATATAGCCATGCATATTGCATCCTTCTTACTACTTGAGCCAGTGAAACAAATAATTTACACAGCAAATAATGGAAACTGAAATTAACCGACATTACCAGGGCAGGCTATCCAATCCATGGGATATATTGCTCTTAGTTGTGTTACATGCATAAATACTTGTATATTGTGACGGCTCATGTGGGATGCGTTACTGACATGGTAGGAATTCATAATAAACAAACGTAAAAACTACAAATAAAGCATGTTGTGGATTTGCACTGCTGTTTGGTAATTAGTGTTCCAGTTGTACTGCAACAGTCACCGGTAGTTCCATTGCGGTTTTTCGCACGATTCCTTATCACTAAATCACAATGAGCCTCAGCTCTTTTAATGAGACAGGCGGCGCACGAAGAGATTGTACGCTTATCCATCTTCAGACGTTAAAATTATAATGTGTCGCGATCATGATTTGTGATAAATTATTCATCTTCTGTTGATTTTAGCTTTCTGAACTACTGACATGTGAAACATTGTAGCACCAACGATTTCACTTTTGATCAAATAGAAAATATAAGGGAAAAGAGAAATATGGGGATATGTTGCTCCCACGCAGTTAAAACGGTTATGGCAGGTGAAAAAGATTGTGATCCGCAAAGAAAGACTTGAATGGGAAGGTGAGCTACGAAAGAGAAGTTATTTTTACTTGTTTAAATTCATGGATCAAAAATAAGACGTTCAGATATGCCTACGACTCTTAACTTATAGGTTCAATGGAGGTACAGTACAAACTCGGTTTACGCAACTAATAGAAATTGGGGCAGTTGCAATAACTGAGGTCGTGGCACTTACTGGGTTGTATTTTTTTTATACAAATTATAATTGAAATAGCTTATTTTCTTATAAATAACGACAATGTTATGAAAAAACTTTAGTGAAACCAAAACAAACAATTATTTTTGAATATATTTTTATTAAATACGAAAACGAAATGTTCGAAATTTATACAAAAATTAATATGTGATACATACAGAATATTAAGTTTTTTTTTTTTTTTACACGAGTTAGATATTTTAGATTCAGTTTTATGCGGTTTAATGTTTTTTAAAATTGCCGTCTCCTTTATTTTTTGGAGCAATAAAATCTCTTCTACTGGAATGCTGTTCTCTTCGGCCCATTGCCAACATATGTTTAAGGATCGAACTGCATCTTCTGATTAACATTTGATAAAGTGGGGCCGACTCAGCTTCACCTTCACCTTCACCGGCGCTCTCAATTTTTGCTGGATCGTCACAATGGCCAGATGACTCAACGTTTTCGTTAAACCAATGAATGATTTGTTCATTGGAGAGGCTTGTAGTGGTTCTACGAACCGCACAACCAACTATAGGTTGAGATGTCCTTTCCGCCAAGGATCATACTTACCTGTATCCATTACACGTGCCCACAGACACGTGTCCCAAAAGTCCTTACTCCCACCTGAAACGGAAGGTAACATTTCACACACCAACATTGAATTCAATAGCAGCAATCAATCGAACTAAACGTTCAAAAGCCTCTATGTTGAATTCAACGCATTCAATTCGATGCGTCAATTCAACGCATCCAAACCAACGCACCCATTCAAGGCATCAATGCGTTGCACCCATCAAACCCAATTTTCGGTAAACAAACCGATCACCGCATATCTCTTCTTGTAGCTAATAGCAATCAGCACCTCTAATTCCTTGTAAGATCCCAAACCGAAAAGAGCACGTGTCCAAACAAAGCCATTGCGGAGAAACAGCAATTGACCAAAACGCTGTTCTCACAGGGAAAAACAAATATAATTATCACAACCGAAGATAATTATCGTGGCCAAAAAGGGATCGCTAGGAAAATAAACCACACCAAAGATACACCGATCGATTCGGCAGAAGGTGTGAACTCCGGGTTCCCAGGAAGATCTTCGGCCGCACAGGCAGCAACATACGCGTCTGTGTGTGCGGGTGCAACCGCACATCTGGCCTGTGATAAAACAGAAAACCGAGGACAAAAGGAGTCTACTTCGAGCATTCGCAGAGAACAGTTAGAAAACTCTACCAGGAGGTCGGTCCGATCCGCGCAACACATAAAAACGAAAACGAACGTATATATCCGACGTTCATCGCCCGATAATCCAACGCACGCAGTTTGCGTTCCTTGTCAGGGATATAGAAAAAGTCTATATCGCATAGTCGAACGGTCGGTGGAAGGAGAAAAATTTGGTCAAGGGTGTCGCGACGAGCAGTGTGTACGAGAAACCTAGGGGATCAGAAATTGTTTTTATGAAATATAAAATCAGTGCTCGACTTTTTTTCTTTCCCCGGTATTTGTAAACGTTTATTCATTAATCATCATCTTCATCATCGGCACTACAACCGGGATCCGTTCTTGGCCTTATTTAATAAATCTCTCCACCGGTCCCGATTTCGAGCCGATGTCATCCAGTTTAGCACTCCCAGCATCTGGGCGTCCTGGTCTACGCCATCCCTCCATCGCAGACAAGGTCTGCCGCGCTGTCTCCTTCCATACATCCTGCCACAAAGGACTTTCCGGGCAGGGTCCTCTTCGCTCATTCGAGCTAGGTGTCCCGCCCACCGGAGTCTACCGACCTCGATTTTTCTTACAATATGAGCTTCAAGGTAGATTGCGTACAACTCATGGTTGTAGCGTCTCCGGAATCGTCCTCCCTCACATACGGGGCCAACAATTCTCCTTAAGACCTTTCTCTCGAACGCGGCCAAGAGCTCAGAGTGCCTTTTATTAAGCACCCAGGTCTCGGATCCATACATGAGTACTGGTAAGACCATGGTCTTGTACAGTAGTAGCATGGATGTTCTGGATAAATTTCGGAATTTAAAGAGCCTTGATAGACCATAGTAGGCTTTGTTGGATTTAATCAGCCGTTCGCGTATTTCTTCTTCCATATTGTTATCGGCTGATACTATTGACCCAAGGTAGTTAAAGGATTGCACTACTTCAAATTCGTGCTCCACTACCCTGATAGTTTGACCAACGTTAGGTCTTCTCTTCGCAGAAGTTGGCACCATGTCCTTGGTTTTCCCCTCATTAATGTGCAGTCCCAGTTTTTGTGCCGCCTGCTCGATCTGGGTGAAGGATTCCTGTACCGCCGATTCGGTTCTACCGATGATGTCGATGTCATCTGCGTAGACAAGTATCTGGCTGGACTTGGTGACAATAGTCCCTCTTGTTGTAACGCCAGAGTCACGGATTGCTTTCTCCAACGCCAGGTTGAAGAGGAGGCAGGCCAGACCGTCCCCTTGTCGGAGTCCATTATAGATGTTTATTGGTTTGGACAGCAATCCCGCTACTTTTACTTGACTAGTTACGTTGGTCATGGTCAACCTACAAAGTCGAATCAATTTATTTGGAATGCCGAATTCTCTCATGGCATTATATAGTTCTACCCTGGCTATGCTGTCGTAGGCGGCCTTGAAGTCTATAAACAGATGATATAGTGGAATCTTAAATTCCAGACATTTTTCCATCGCCTGCCTAAGGGTGAATATCTGATCAATTGCTGATTTGCCTGGGATGAAGCCACACTGATATTGACCAATGATGGCTTTAGCGTATGGGGATATCCGGTCTTGTATGATAGTGGAGAGTATCTTATAGGCGGTACTCAGCAATGTTATACCCCTATAGTTGCTGCACACTCAGATATCTCCCTTCTTATGTATGGGGGAAATTATACCACGACGCCAATTTTCCGGCATCTCCTCTTGCTCCCATACATGCACCACGATCTCGTGAATTGCGTGATGTAACGCTGTCCCTCCTTGTTTGATCAGCTCAGCTGGTATGCCATCAGCTCCAGGGGCTTTATTTCATTTTAGCTGTCTAATGGCTTTTAATGTTTCCTCAATGCTTGGTGGCGGCAGAATTTGGTCCTGGTCTTGCATTGGTGGAGCCTCCAATTCTTCTGTGAGCTGACCATTTAGCAATTCATTAAAGTGCACTTCCCATCGCTGCAGAATGCCTTCAGGATCGGTGATCAGATTACCCTCTTTATCCTTGCAGTAAGTGCAGCGTGGTGTGTACCGCGTCATACTGCGGATTATTTGGTAGAACTTCCGCGCCTGGTGCGGACCTCGCTCTGTACTTTTCTCTATTTCACGGACAAGATTTTTTTCCCAGGCACTTTTCTTTTGTCTGTGAAGTTTTTTTTTCAGTTCTTCTGAGCTCTTTGTATTTCTCCTCGCGTAGCCGCGTTCTATGAGACTGCTGCATTGCCCGGTATGCAGCATTCTTACGTTCAGTCGCTAGTTTGCACTCATCATCAAACCAGTCGTTCCGATCTCTACGACTACTGCCTAAGATGGAGTTGGCAGTACTAATGACAGTATTCTTAAGACGTGTCCATTTCTCTTCTACGCCCGGCATTCTGGCCCCAGGACTTACTCTCCCTCCGTCGAGCTCTTCGAGGGCGAGTCTTAACGCATGACCAAAGGTGTTGCTGGTGTTCTCATTGCGTATCATTATTCATTAATGTCCTATAGTAAAAAAAAAAAAAAAAAACAGAACGCGAACAATAAAAATTAAAAATAGGAAAACAAATTTCCCGTGTTTCATTGTGCTGTTCCGCTCCGTAGTGTTCTTTGTGTTAGCAGTGTTCGGCGGAACACCGCCGCCAACAACCGTCGACCTGAAGGACAAAAACATCCGCCAAATCGATGACTACGACGTGATCTGTACACACAGCACACACTTTCCCGTAGTAAACAGAACTTCATACACGATCATGACTTCCGCATAGAGCAACAGGCACACTCGCCTGCTCCGACGTTCTCTCGTTCGCTCCGCCGTTCGCACCGAAGCTGATCGTAACGAAGTTACTCAGGAGGGAGTAGTGTAGCGTCTCTAACAGATACACACACACACAAATACACAAGCAAATAGTGAAGAACACCGAACGAAAATCGAATAAGAAAATAAATCAGAGCCGTATACCATAGCGATAACAAAACAATTCACATCAGTGGAATATACTTGAGTTTAAAAATTGAATTCAAAACACGGCCAGCAGCCTGATGTGTTACTCTTAGGTTCAATTTTTGGTGGTTCTAACTGTCATAGCGTCAGTTTGAATCACACGTTCTTCACTATCATTTCAAAGGCTATAGGCTAATGCTGGGAACGATTTCAACAAGCAGACTAGAAACGGATGAAATCAATTCTCTTTCCCTTAAGATGTTTGCAGATAGTGTAGATAATGGAAGCACGTCCTCCTCACCCCAATCACCCTTGGTAGGCATTAAAACATTCCAACATTTCTGGATCGTGTTAGGGTCTACTTTTTCCCAGGCATTAGCTAGTAAACAAACTGCATCCCTTATGTTGAAGGCTTTGATTTTAATTTCTAAGTCCATGTCCTCACTTGAAACTAAGTTCGCCAATAAACTTTTTTTGTAGTGGACCTTTGTTATGTTGATAACATTTTGATCCATAGGTTGAATGATTGCAGTGCAATTTGCCGGAAACATCATAACAATTATCAGCCCATCATCGCTTTGCAATTCGTTTTCTTTAGGATGACACGGGGCATTGTCCAAAAGCAGTAGTGCCTTCTTTTCAAGTCCTTTTGATTCAAGAAAATTGCTTACTTGAAAAAAAAACTCAATAATACAAACACAACATATTGTATTCTTTTTTTACTTCGGGAACAAACACGTTGTGGAACCATTGTTCGAATAATAGGAATGTCACAGATGCATTTTTATTTGCTTTTTAAAAAACAGGCTTATTTTCAAAGTTTTTAAATGCTCTTGGATTGCCTGCTTTACCAATGACGAAAAGTTTTACTTTGTGCATCCCCGATGCATTTGTGCACGCAAGGAATGTTATTCTTTCCTTGCTTACTTTTCGTCCTGGCGCTGACGCTTCTTTAAAAGAAACAGCTGTTTTATTCGGCAACATTGTGTAAAATATGCCAGATTCGTCTGCATTGTAGATCTGATCCGCAGTCAAGTTAAGTTCCTCTATTTTTTTTTTGTTGAAATTTTTGTACGAGCGGCTGGACAAGTTCATGTTTATTCTATAATTTTTGACCACCGATTTTCAACATTCGAATACCATGTCGTTTTTTAAATTTCGCAATCCATCCATGGCTGGCGTTAAATGATGGCCTTTCCTCTATTTTATTGTGCAATTGAATTGCCTTTGACTTTATAATGTCATTAGAAAGTGGGATGTGTTTAGCTCTTTGCTTTTGAAACCATCCATATAAAGCCTTTTCCATCTGTGGATATTCAGAAGCCTTCAACGTTACCCGTTTCCCTGGTCCAGATTCAGCTCTAGCCACAAATTGTTTAAGAGCGGCTGCCTTTCCTTTTATGTGGCTTATTGTTGATTTGTGAACATTATATTTTTCACAAATTGTCTTTACTGAAAAACCCTTTTCTAATTCTGATAAAATATCACTTCTTTTTTTAATAGACAATTTTGTAAAATTTCTTGTAACACCCATCCTGTACAAATTTTCCGTAGACACTAATGAAATCGCAACCCATTCAAATAAAGGCAGATGCATTTTATGTGTTTGTGTATTACTTTTACAAGGTATTTTGTTCATAAAAATTAGCTGTAAATTAACGGCAGGAATACAGAATCAAAAGGAGAGCATGCAAGAAGTTGCACAAATCGAGGTAGCATTTTTTATAGAGTCAAGACGTGCTACAAATTTAGTGTTGCGAAAATCGAGGAGTTGCACGAATCGACGGTTGCGTAAATCGAGTTCATACTGTGTTGTAGTTTTTTGTTTTGTTTATTTGTTGCCATTTGTTCTTACACTGTTATGATTCTTTACTATTTATTCATCTGATATTGCAAACAATTCCATATTATGAGATTAATTCGTCTGTCTATTCAACAGAGTTTTTTGAAATCTAAATTATCTGGCCTCTAAAACTCTGTGAGCTACGATATTACATTGATACCATAGATAGACTTTGCAGTCAGTGAATGAGTTTTAATGAATCGATACGCATATATTATTCCACTGAACTCAACCTTAGAACAAGATAGGCAAAGTCAGACCATGTCAAGCCTCTTATTGAACAACCATAAAATTGACTTTAGTTAGATTGACAACAGATTTTTGAAAAATGTGTATTGTAGGATCTCAGCACTTCAGATTTGTTTTTTGTTTGATATTCGATGTCCATAAAATCTCATTAGCCAACAAACACTCTTGTGGCAATTCTTCTGTTCCCGCTAGCAGAGCTCAGATCCACATATCCTCCATCCAAAAAATGTCGGAAAGTATTCATATCTCTCGTTTATTTTACTGCTCTTTTGGAATTTTAAATTGCTTGGCTATATAACTCATAAATATTTTAAATCACCTTCGCCGTACCAGAAACGTGAAGTTTGGATCCCCAAGCAGGTCAAGAGTCAACGAACTGTGAAATTCCACTGTAGCCCGGTCTGGTTTTGCAATCTGAGATCTGGCGCTTTCAATAAATTCATGTTCATTTCGAGTTTGGCTCAGAACAAGCTGCAAATTTGTGACCAACTAATGTTGACAACTTTGGGTACATAACCTCGGGGTGATTGCGCTTTTGGGGAGTCAGTGTCAGAGACAGTCACTTACCAGAGAGAACAAAGACTGTACGAATATATAAATAGTGGTAAAGGTCTTGGCGAAACATGGTTCACGCTTTATCCAAGCAAATGCATCACATTCCACACAAGAGGGTCAATGAAATCATTCTTTTTTTATTACTTCAATTGAGTTTAATAATGCGTTCACTTACCACATGACCAAAATATCGATGTTATTAAACGAAATGGCAATCCAATTTTCGTCTAATTCATTGGCATTAGCTGCCCATTTTGTTTATCAATAACATCAATTGATATTGCAGGCGACAATTATCTTATAAACTTTAAAAAAAGAAGGAAATGAATTAGTGAAAAACAAAACTCTGCCTTTTTTACACCAACCCGCGCACAAAAGGGGAGTTTGAAGTACTCTTAAACGTCGGAGCACACTAACAGTGGTTAGTGTCTACCGAACACGAAACACCCACATTCACAAATGATAACGCAGACAAATTAATAGCCTGACAAATCTTGGGAGGGCAAACACTCCTGAAATTAGTAACTCCCAAGATCTATAGCATCGATATAGACGAGGTATATTGCAATGCGGCGAACTGGGTTAATCACATTAAATAAAAAAAACCTCATACCCTTTCCTTTCCTTGCGTCTGTTTTCTTCTTTTTCGCAACTCGGTTGCATCTCTCAGGCGTCGACACTCTCGATTGATTTATAACCTTTGAAGAGTTTTTGGTGTTTGAGTGGCGTAATATTCGTCATGGAAGGGATGTGACCCGGATTTCGGCACGGATGTAGTGAGGAACCCAATACAAGGGTATAACACCAGTAGTGGTTCCAAATTACATCCCTTTCGGTATTGGTATTTTGTGTCGGGCCATTTAATTGAACGAGATTTCGCGTCGATCTATGTAACATTCGCGGACTAAGATATAATTTCTCCTCTGTGTCTGCTCACGTTTCTAACCAGAAACCAGCAATCTTTGCTCTTAGCGAAACTCAGGTAATAACTAATGCAAATATCTTCGATTTCAGTCTAGTTTTACGAGGGTTGCCTTTTATATTTCGGGATTAGAGAACAAAAACAAATATTGATCATCGAAAATCCCTTTTTTTTTTTTTTTTTTTTTTGTCAAAATATTCCCCATGAAGATCTATTCACTTTTGCATGCGTTTGAACCGATTGTCGAAGCACTTTTGCCACTCTGATTGAGGTATCTCCAACACATGCATTCTGAATGCAGCGACCGCTTCTTCAGGTGTCGAAAAACGTTGACCTCTCAGTTTGTTTTTTACGTACGGGAATAAAAAGAAGTCATTCGGTGCCAAGTCAGGACTATAAGGCGGATGACCCATCAAATGTGAGAGCTCGCATTGTCGTGGTGAAGAGTGATCCGTCTTCGGCGGTTGGTTTTCCTGATTTCTTGGAAGACAACTGGCAAACAAATGGTTGTGTACCACTCCGGATTGACTGTTCTGTGTTGTTCTGGTGGTACGGTTGCGACATGTCCAGTTGTTCCGAAAAAACAGGCGACCATTTGCTTGGAAGTGCTTCGTGCGCGAACAGCTTTTGTTGGATTTGGCTCATCTTGAAACACCCAGACGGTCGACTGCTGTTTACTTTCGAGCTCATACGCGTAAATCCACGATTCATCACCTGTCACGATGTCATAGACGTGTTTCGAAGCACCGCCACCGTATTTTTTGAGCATTTCTTTCGACCAATTGACACGAGCCTTTTTTTGGGCGATTGACAAATTGTGCGGGATCCAACGCGAACAAATTTTTTTGACAGTCAAATGTTTATGCAATATTGAATGTATGCTGGTCCCACTAACGCCTAAGGTTGTCTCAATTTCACGATAGTCACATGACGATCTTCCAATATCAGTTCGCGCACAGCATCAATGGTTTTCGGAACAACAACTGATTTTGGACGACCTTCACGAAATTCATCTTGGAGTGAACTACGACCACGATTGAATTCACCATACCATCGATAAACACCGGTCCTTGATGGAGCTTCATCGCCAAAAATTGAATTAAGTTCATCCATCGACTGAGTTAATCCACGCCGAAAGTTGTAAAAAATAATCGCACGAAAATGTTGACGATTTAATTCCATTTTTGGGCCGAGATGGATCTTTTAAGTTACTGTAAACAACACAAATAGCGCTCGTATTTCAAAATGTTCTGAGTGCGTATAACCTCAAAAATATCCAATTTTACGACAGAGCTGTCAATTGCCGGATTGCAACACTAGGGTTGCCAAATCCCGAAACATAAGAGGCGACCCTCGTATATAACTTAGCGCTCTGTTCTTTCCATGGCGTGGTCGAGCAACATACATACGAAGTGTTATTGCTTACCAATGCAGAATTTATTTTTTTCCATTCCTTGTGTCTGTTTTCCTCTTTTTCATACCTCTGCGTCCCTCAGGCATTAATACTCTCGATTGATTTATAATCTTTGAAGAATTTTTGATCTTTGAGTGGCATCATGTTCGTCATGGAAGGGATGTGTGGGATGAGAAGTCGTTGTGCCGCCATACAACACGGGGTTCTACTTCCTCCCACAAACTGTTCACCGGATACACACCGAGTAACGTCGTTAAAAGGTTCACCGAGCAAAAAAAACATTCGGACAATGATACAAACACCCAGGAAATTGCAGCACAGGAGAACAAGATGAAACGCACGAATTGATGGGCGATCACCGCCTTTATATAACTATAGTGTTCGTCTTTTTTTACAAATTTAAACTTGTTCTAATTGTTCTTTTAATTAATTATTTGACGCGGGATTAATGAATTAGAAGGCAACTGTAAATTCGCGTGAACACTTAATGTCATTGTGATTAAAGTAAACGCGACTCGCTCAACGGGTGTGCATCGTTTTGCTAACGAAACTCGACTTTGTGATGTATACGCGTCTCCGTGCGCGAAACGGGGAGCCAACACGATCGGTGGATGTAATAGGACTCACCGATATTCAATCGTTTGGGGTGAGTTTTTGTTGGTGTGGTGAAAAGAAAATGAAATTTCCTTTGATCAATGATCAATCAACGAGGAAAGAAAGAACAATGGTGAAACGACCTACGGCATCTTTCGGTAATGAGGGTCAGCTGTCTAAATAGCAGCCACTCATTAGATGCTAAAAGGGATTGCGATAATTCATATAATAGAGATCGTATATCGTCTCTCTGCCGACTGGGAGAATCGGATTCTTTTGTTTGCATATATTTATGCTATTGAATCCGATCCGACGGCAAAACGTGGCGTCGGTGATTGTTTGAAGATTTAAACAAAGAAATATATCCGCGAGAAGTGCTTGCAACGGAATCAATAGTTGCAAGTATTCGGAAAGTAATTTAGATGGATACACAATGACGGTTGTGTATACCATCTGTGTCTATTATGCATGGCATCTATGGCGACGGCAGGATCGAACTATAGTGTGAAAATCTACACTAATTAGAAATTCGGTTTTTGGGTCGCTAGTGCAGAGATGCATTGATGATGTATGAATGGCCTTGTAGATGCAATTCTTTTTAGGAATTTTATTTTTTTTTTTTTTTACATTTCTGTATTTATTGACCATAAATGATTTGTTACAATAAGTAATACAGATAACTTATAATTAGCTTAGCTTTAATCGTTTACACATACTTGCTAGTACATTTTTCAAACATTATTATAAAGTTACATATTTCATGGGTGGACAAGATAGGAGTAGGTGGAGCTTCCTGGAAAAGGTCAGAAAACCAGGATATAATTATTTACTTAACCTATAACTAATTTGCTTAACTTAACTTAACTCAGCTTAGCCTAGCTTATCTAATTATTAAATCTATTATTATTACAATAAGTTAGAGTAGGGTGGGGCGGGAGGTATAGTGGTCGATGGGTAGGATTTGGGTTAGGGTGGGTACTATCAGTCGGGGATATGGGTTGGGGGAACACTTTCCGATTGGTCGTTGAAACGCAAGATATTAGAGAAGGGTTGTATATTACAATATTTAAACTGGTGAGGTGAGAGTTCAGTATTGTGGTATACAATCTCATTGGAGTTGTTGACCAACCTGCCAAAGGTGAAGAGGGTTCTGGTGTGGAGACAGTTCGGGTAGGCAGTTCGGTTGTCTGACGGAGTCGATGTGAGCGCATTTATTATCGGATTGGGATTATTGGGAAGATTTTCGATAAATTTGATGGACAGCTCGAGGAAGCGTCGATCTATACGTTCAATATTGGCGGCATAGTAGAGCGAACTACTGTTGTAATATTTGTGGGAGTTAGGATGTCGGTTGAGGCCAGTGATAAGTCTGAAGCATTTCCTTTCGAAAACGCGTAGCTTCTCCATTTGGGCGGGTGTAATATGGTACCATATCGGGCATGCATATGTGAGAGTGGGTCTGATTATTTGTTTGTAGATAAGTGATTTGACTTTGGGAGAGAGACCATTCGGTTTGTACATGACTTTTCTGCAGAGGTTCAGTTGGGTTGTGGCTTTACGAATCGTATTTTTAATGTGGGCGGAGAATGACAGATTGTTAGTAAAGGTTATACCTAGATACTTTAAGGTTTTGGAGGGTTTAATTATATTGTTATTTATTTTAATTCTGATTTTATTATGGCAGCGAATAGTGTTGTTTGTACAACTCGCGTTTCTGCCTTTAAAAACTATGAGCTGAGTTTTGGTTGGATTTAGTTGAATTCTCCACTTGGTAAAGTAGGCTGACAGGATTGGGAGATATCTGTTAATACAGTTTCTTGCCTCCTTGACAAGCTTGTTGCTTGAATAAATTAAGGTGTCGTCGGCATAGTTGAGCATTGTTGTATTGGGTAACAGTGGCTGCGGTGCGTCTGATGTATAAAGAAGGTATAGTAGTGGGCCGAGGATGGATCCTTGAGGAACTCCTGCGGTTATGCTATAAGGTGTCGATAGAGTTGAGTTTATTTTCACCATGAACTTTCTATCAGAGAGGTAAGAAGCGAGAAGTTTTGTGGAGTGGATGTTTAATCCATACATTGAATGAAGTTTGTATAACAGTCCTGCGATCCAGACACAGTCGAATGCTTTAGCTATGTCTAGGGAGACACATACCGTTGGGGATTGGTTTTGGAGGTGGGTCGTCACATCATGTGTCAGTTTTAAGAGAGCATGACAAGTGGAGTGTTGTGAGCGGAAGCCAAATTGAGAGTTCGGAATGAGGGAGTTCTCCCTGGCAAATGAGAGAAGATTTTTGTAGATTTTACATTCAAGAATCTTGCTAAGCGAGTTTAGCTGCGATATCGGACGGAAGTTATCCGGGTACTTGGAGGGCCCAGATTTGCTAATAGGGACGATCACCGCTGTTTTCCAACTTTTAGGGAAATGTGAAGCGTTTATTATGTGGTTGAGAAGAACGAGAATCGGAAGCAAGTTGCCTGGGTGGAGTCTTTTGAATAGGAGGTTAGGGATTCCATCTAGGCCAGTCGATTTTTTATTGTTACGTGAAGTAATGACTTCGGATAGTTCTTCAAGGCTTAGGAATGTGTCGATTCCTACGGGGTGTGATGCTTTATTGGTTTCGGTGAATTCAGTAATAAATGGTGTGAGGGATGGCTCCAGTGAGCGTGGAATGTAATCGTTCACTGTATCGTGGAAATTTGTTACTGGGAGGGTATCGTTTTGCTTATGGACTTTGCAAAAATGTTCAGCGAGACAGTTTGCTATATCAGTGTCCGACTGGACGATGTTATTATTAGTTGGGTGAATAAGATAATCTGTTCGAGGCTTGAGTTTGCGACCCGTTAGTCTGTTTATGTTTTTAAATAGATCGCGATTTGGTTTGATACTGTTTAGGGTGGATGTGTAGGTCTGATTAGTGAAAACTTTTAGTTGTCCATTTATCAGGGAGGACAATAGCTGGATCTGTTGTTTAATAAAAGTGCAATTTTCGTCGGAGTTGTTTTTTTATACGTAATAATTTTGTGACTAGGTTGGGTAGGGGTTTTCCTAAGTGATTATGAGGAACGATAGTGGGAGTATGGCTGAAGAGAGCATTTCCCAGTATTTGCTCTATTTGGGCCGCTGGTTGGTCAATTTGTGTAGGGGGCAGGTTAGAAGATTCCGGTAAAGAAAATTTTGAAAAGCTAGCAGCAATATCCATATTGACTTTTTTCCAGTTTGCTTTGGTGAAATTTGGAATAGGATTCAGAGTGTAGAGTGGTTCAAGCGAGGGGATTTGAACCGAGGTGTGGACAGAGCCATGATCCGAAGGGAATGTGAAGGACACTGTGGGAGGTTTAGATGAATAGCTATCTGTAGACTTTAGGAAGAAATCGATTGTTGACTTGGTTGAGCTGCAAATTCGAGTAGGTTGCAACGGGCAGTCTGCGTAGACATATGGATGAAGTCGGAGGAGATCAAGGAGTTGGCAGCCGTATTTGTTGCATTTGATGTCATTAAATGCAGTATGTCGTGCGTTCCAGTCTCCTCCTATTATGAAAGGTGCTGGCAGAGACTGTTGGATTATTTGTGAGATGTCTGCACTAGGGAAGTTTGGTTCACGAGAAGGGTGAATGTATATGGAGGACAAGACCAGTACTTTATTATTTCGGCAGAAAAGTTTAACAGCCGTGTATTCGACACTAGTTATATTAGCAAATCTAATCTCAGTAAATTGGAATTTTTTATGTATTAGGATTCCCGTACCTCCATGAGGGCCAGAGGTTCGTGGGTTGGACACAAATGTGTAATTAGGTATGTAGACTCGAGAAGTGGATTTCAGCCAAGTTTCTGAAAGCAGAAGAATATCTGGGGAGAACTTTTCAACAAACAGTCGGAGGTGTTGTCTACGGGTGTGGGAATAAATGGACTCTGAGTTGAGGGAGATAAGGGTTAAGTTATACGTTAAGGGAAAGGATGTGGGAAGTTATTAAATTTAAGATCTGACCTTTTTTTTCCAATTCGGAACTGTGTTTTAAGGTTGGTAGTAGTGTCTCCAGGCTCCTGATGTATCCCAAGATATCCAGGTTGAGAATTAGGAATTTTAGGTAATGCTTGTATGCATTAATGTCCTTGGAAGGGGAAATATTTTCAGGTGCCAATGCGATTGCATTGGCGGGAGACAATGGGAGTTGAGTTGTGGATATGGGGGGCTTTCCAGGTAAGTGGGCCGTCGGGTTTGGCGAAACCGCCACAGATGCGAAATGGATTTCGGCACGGATCTAGTGAGGCACCTACAAGGGCATAAAACCTGTGGTGGTTGCTTTCGATTATCCATCGCTGGTCCCGACTTCAGGCTATATTGGTTTTCTGTGTAGGTCCACTTCAATGGAGCGGGAATTTCACGTTGATTTGTGTAACATCCGCGGCTTGAGATGTAATTTCTCTTCTGTGTCTGCCGACGTTTCTAACCAGAAACCAACTATCCTTGCACTTAGCGAACCCAGGTAATAACTCATTATCATCATTGGCACTACAACCGGGAATTGGTCTTGGCCTTATTTAGCAAGTCCTAAGGCTTGTTAAATTTTCCATCATGATTTGTTTTTTTTCGGGCAAGGTGATTACTCTTGCGCCACAGGTAATAACTAATACAGATATTTTCGATTTTAATGTACTTAGTGCTCTGTTCTTTCCACATCGTGGTCTAGCCACATATATACGGAATGATATTGGGTATCAACTTCTGCCACAATATGGGCTCTGCTGCGCCATTCCGTGTATAACCTCGCTCCAATCCAGAATTTAATTTCTCGTGTCTAGAACTTTACGTTTGTAAGCATATCATAGATGACTGCTTTCTTTATAGAAGCCCAAACTTGGATAGAAACGAATCCTTTGGCGAATTTGATGTTCTGTCTGTTTCTATAGACCCTATATCCACACACTGAAATCGTTATTGTGGGTGATTTTAATATGAATAACTCTCAGTGGCTTCGTCACTGAGGACACACAACACCTGAAGGTCAATATGTCCAGCTCTTTGCTGATTCAAATAGTTTAACTCAACTCGTCAATTAACCAACACGGATACCAGACATATGTGGTGATTTCCCCAATATACTGAACCTGTTTCTCACCTCCCATCCGAACAAATACACAATTGAAGTTTCTTCGCCTTTGGGCACTTCAGACCACTGTTGTATCGTGTCAGCTAAGTTTGCTCTAACCAACAGCAACGTTAACGAGAAAACTTCCAAAAGAACAGTATGGTTCTACGAGAAATCCAACTGGGGAGGTCTGAGCGACTTTCTTGGGAGGTTAAATTGGTTGTTATTTTTCCTCAATAACGATGTTGATTCTATAGCGGACACATCGACAGCCACGATTCTACTTGGCATGCGAACCATTTTTCCACACAGGGTAAAAAGTATCAATCCCAAGAGAAATATGTTTTTTTTTTTTTTTTTTTGTTGTCATTTTTAAACATTTTTTTATTTTCTTTCTATATTCTTAGTTTCTAAATTAAAGGCTAGACAAAAAATGCTTAAATTCTAGCTTAAATAGCTTATATAATAACTTACTGGTCCTTCGCAGACGCTCTAAGCTAAACATTACTTAATAGTTGTATAATTTGCCTTTCGGCGACAGAACTTTGTGGCAATACTTATAATTATTTGAAAGACACAGAAAAATTTGAAAAACTTTGTCAATTTTTTTTGTTTTTTTTTTTTCTTAAAATTTAACTTACTTAACTTACCTAAACTTATCTACTTTTTTTTTTATTTTTTTTTTATTTTTTATTTTTTTATTTTATGTAAAATCACTTAGCTTAACTTAACTTAAATCTTATACTACCCTAATTCTAGAAAAGCTAAGTCTATGTAAGCTAGCTGATGATAGTGTGATTCTATACCGACTTTGGTATCCAGGTCTTTATATGCCATTCAACCACCAGAACTGTTGACGCTGTCTAATACTATCGTCCCGGTCTCTGTGGGAGATAGCCCTACTGAAGCGCAGGAGCTCTTCTTCGGTGCGCGTTACTTCCCGGTCGTAGCACAATCGCCCGTCTACGGATGATCTACTTACATGATAGATCAGCGGAATTCCGGATCTATCCTGTATAAGCCCTTTCATGTCCAAATCAAGGAACGCCTCTGGTGGAACAAAACCGTTGCGACGCACGTTCTCATAGTACCGGGTATTTGGATAATAAGCCCCGAAAATTAGGTCATTGGACGAGCATATTGCTCTCGCAATATGTCCTCTGATTAATTTAATCATAAAATTATCCACCCTATTTATGCAGGCTTCATTATATAAAGTCTCATTTGAGTAGTACTTTTTGTATTCCGATTCCGGTGTTCCCGAATCTTTTCCATCAAATTTGGACCTATGTTAAACCATACTGGACAGCCATATATGAGCATTGGCCTAATTAGCGTCATGTAGCATATGACTTTTACCCTGCTGTCAAGTTGGCTACTGTGAAATAGCCTCCTTGTCATAGCAAACGTTTTTCTAGCCTTGATCAGAGCAGCCTCTACATGTCTGTTGAAATACAGATATTGGTCTAGCCAGATGCCCAGGTATTTAACTAAACTCTTGGTTTCCAGTTTATCTCCATGCGGTCCCACGATAACTAGCTTTCGCCAGTTTTTCCTTGTGTCGTTCGTGGCTTTATATAATGGGGTTCTAAATAGGATGGCTTCACATTTCTGGAAGTTGATCTTAAGTTTCCAGTTGTCACAATAGCGCTGCACGTTGTTGAAATCTCGCTGTATTAAACTATTTATGATCTCAACTTTCGGAGCTGTTCTGTAAATTATGAGATCGTCTGCGTACGCAATAGCCTGCGGGAGTGCATCTAATAAGTCGCTAATGTAATTGTTAAACAGAATCGGAGAGAGTACCGCACCCTGTTGCAAGCCATTCTTGATATTATACGTTTTATTAGAGGTCACATTACCACTTTTGACCACGAACCTCCTGTCCTTTGACATATCGTAAAGTACATATAGTAAAGGCTTGTGTATGCCATGTCTGACCAGTTTGTAATACAACCCTTCGATCCAGACGGTATCAAAGGCTTTTTCCAAGTCGATCAGAGAGGCACCTGTGCATTGGTTCCTACATTTATTCCATTGTATGTCGGAGACCAGTTTAGCTGCGGCATGTGTGGTTTCATGACCCGCCCTAAAGCCAAACTGGTTATTTGGAATAATGCTGTTGTCGTCTACCCATTTTAGCAGAGCTTTGTTAATGATTTTTTCAAATACTTTACTGATGCTTGGGAGTAAACTTATCGAACGCATGTTCATTGGGTTTGTACAGTCTTTGCCCTTTTTTGCGATGGGCTGAATGATAGCCGTTTTCCAACGCGCGGGATAATATGCATTATTCAACGCGTTGTTAAACAGGACCTTTGCCTTTGGGGGCAGGTTCTTGAGTACGATGTTTGGTACTCCATCTATTCCCACTGACTTTGCTTTTTAATGAGTCGAAGATACTCTGGATTCCTTCCCTTGTGATTAAAATGCTATTAGCCCCACCATTGGCATTAATGTCAATTGACAGATTATCGTCACTGAATTCCGTAAAACCCGGATTCTCCGATTGCCAATGTGAAATTTCATTCCGGAGGTGCAGGTGATTCAGTCGAATTCTGTCCTCCAGTTCGTGATTTCGGTGAATGCTTTCATTCACCTTGTACATTTCCTGAAAGACAGCTCCCACAGCGTTCACCTTCTCCAAAGGATCTTCGATCACGAAGAGCTCACTATTGAAGATAGCGTTCTCTGTATCTATGCCAATGTTGGTTAGCAGCTGCTTGTTTACCTCAGTACGTGGGATTTGGAGACACTGAATCTCATTTTGATTATATCTCCTGAATATTTTATTTATTTGTGGGAACATATTCGGGTTATTGGTTTTATTTTTCGAATTCTGTTGTTCCAATACAAATTTGTTGCTAATCTATAATTAGCTTTAAGTAATTGTTGGAGGTTTTTTAATCGGGATTTCAGTGATATTATCTCCTGGTCTTGTCTGTCAGTAAACTGTCTGTGTAGTTGTTTTAGCTTCCATAGTAGTCTGCTCTTTTTCTTGTGGAGTGCGTTTATTGTTGCGTTTCTGTACATGTTAATGTGATCTGTAACTGTTGTTTTGGGAATTGTTTTGTCCATTGTTCGTTTTACGGTTTCGTCCATTTGTTGAATGTATTTGTCGATTTCGTCATTTGTCAGGTTTCTGTTTACTGGCAGATTAAAGTCATTCGAACAAAGTTCTCTTGTTAATGATCTGGTGAACCGCGGCCATCGCATTGCCCTGTAGTTATAGGGTTGCGGGATCACGAATTCCTCCAGATCTGCGAGCTCGTTCGGAAGCTCTATTACTGCCGTGAATGCCCAGTGGTCGCTGTCGTATTCAATTGTCCGTAAACAGTTTGTGTTTCATCTGTTGGTGTTAAATAATCTCAGTCGTGAGTCGATTAGCAAGATATCTAAGAACGATCTACCTCGGGGGAACGATGGATATTTCGTAGCTAGCAGGTCAGTTCTATATTCAATATGATACTGATCTAACCAACCAGCCAACTGATTTCCTCTGGCATTAGATATATAATTTCCCCAATTTCTATGCTTGGCGTTCATATCTCCCCCTAGGAAAGAGAAATATGTTGTTGGATTCAGGATGCAGAAAAGCCATTAAGGCTAAAGAGTTGAGCTTCCGGTTGTATAAATCAAACAATACTGAAAAAAAAAGAAAAAAAAATTTAAGAGAGCTAGAAATGACTGCAATGCACATATTCAACGTGCCAAGTTCCTGCATGACTAGAGACTGATACAAAAAATACTACACTCTGCCACAGGTAGTAGAAACTTCTGGGCATTTGTGAAGAACATCCCAAACTGGGTCTTCTCATCCATCCATTCGCTAATAGTTGATGAATGACCAGTCACCAGTGCAATAGAGAAGGCGATTCTACTTGCTGGAAATTTTGCAGCGAACTCGACATTACCTGATACCACACCAGTACCGTCCAACTTGAGCATAAGCAGCACACCATGAGCCAAATTTACTTCTGAGCCCCTACTGTTACCCACGCACTCAAGGAGCTAAACGCAAACAAATCCGCTGGCCCTGATGGAATTCCCCTAATTCTCTTGAAGAAATGTTCCTCTTCACTCGCTAAACCGCTGCGGAATCTCTTCGATTTGGTCGTTTCCCAAATAGATGAAAGTCACTGAACATTCAGCCAATTTCCATAAAGGGAGACATGCCGTCTCTCTCTTCTAATCGACCCATAGCACTAAATTCTATTCTTTCGAAGGTAATGGAATCACCTATCAACCGTCAACTTTTGAAATATATGGAATCAAATCACCTCCTTAATCACCGCCAATATGGCTTTCGTAGCAACAGGTCGACGAGAGATCTGACGGCGTAGGTTACCGAAAAGTGGAGCCATTCCATCCATTACCCCAGCGAGAGCAAGGTAGTGGCATTGGATATTTCAAAACCCTTCGACAGATACAGTTTGGCATCCAGCCCTTTTGTCAAGATTCCATTCCTATGGAATGGACAATTCACTGATCCAATGAATAAGAGACCATCTTTCTGGCCGTTCAATCCAAGTGGTTCTTGATGGTGTCAAATCTGCCTCCCATCAAATTAATGCTGGTGTCCCCAAGGTTCTGTACTCTCACCCACTCTCTTCCTCATCTTTATAAATGATATCTTGTCCATTACCCAAAACCCAATCCACTCGTTTGCCGATGATAGTATAGATAGATAGTTTCTCATACTCATACGAACATTCCCGGCCAAACTCTTCGAACGGCACTACCAACCAGCAACTTATGCTTGATACATTGAATTCCGACCTCAACAAGATATATCAATGGAGATTATCTAACCGAGTAGAATTCAGTGTGAATCTATTTGCTGCATATTTGGCAGCCAACTCAAGATTGCCTGATACGAGATCAGTTCTGCCTCAACTTGAGCATAAGCAGCACATCATGAGCCAGATTCACTTTCGAATGCGTACTTTATGTCAGTCTTCCGCAAGGATTTTGTATTCTTATCCACTCTCTGTCTCATATTTATAAATGAACCATTATCCATTACCCACAACTCGGTTCACTGATTTGCTGATGACAGCACGTTGAGTTTCTCATACTCATAGGAACATTCGCGGCTAAACTCTTCGAACGCCAATACCAATCAGCAGGTTATGCTTAACACACTGAATTCCGACCTCAACAAGATATATCAATGGGGATTATCTAACCGAGTAGAGTTCAATGCCTTATAAACTCAGTGCTGTCTCCTGTTGTCAAAGGCGAGCCCTAAAGTAATTTCACTGTCGATGAACGGCAATTGCACCGACGAAACCAAGGAACTATAAATCCTCCACTCTCGAATTGATTCGACTCTTAATTGAGGCGACCACATATTTGAACCTGCGAAAAGTGCGGCCAAATGTATGGGGTTCCTTAAGAGATGCAAAAAATACTTCACTCCATCCAACCTGTCCACTATTTACAAGGCGTATATTCGGCTAATAACCTTGCCCGTAAAAATAAATTATTATTATAGCGCATTGCAGTCATTTCTAGATCTCTTAAATTTTTTTTTTGTTTTTTTTTTTCAGTATTGTTTGATTTATACAACCGGAAGCTCAACTCTTTTGCCTTAATGGCTTTTCTGCATCCTGAATCGAACAACATATTTCTGTGGGGCTTTTCAAGGCCCGAAGAGCCACGCATCGCTCGATCCCCACCATTACCAAGAAATACAACTTACCTTCAAGTTGAATTTCGGCAAGATTACACAATCTTGCTATGGCATTAACTGCCAACCAATTTGCTGGAATCAATTCGGTTATCCCCATGGATAACCGACATAAATACCCCATAGGCAGCTTACCTTTTTAAGGGCTGTTCCAAGCCCTCTTCTGCGGTCATACCTGGAAACATAATTCATGATAAGATTATCATCTTGCCATGACATCAATCCAGCATCAACCGATTTTCAACGGCATGTTAATGATCTATCTTTCCAAAGGAAGAGAAGATCAAATTAAACATTGGCCTTTCAGGCGCGCATATTTGCTTGGTTATCAGCATGACCGATTTTATGATCCGTTGCCGTATCTGGGAACGATCACCAGCATCGGTCATGACCACCAATATTTACTTAAGCAACGAGTAGCCACGATTCTCACGCTGGCTATCGAAGCTGTTTTCGTTTACACAAAGTAAACACCCAAGCGGATGCTCTCGCCTGACGTATACTTTTGCCACTCTGATTGTGGTATCTCCAACACATGCATTCTGAATGCAGTAACCGCTTCTTCAGGTGTCGAAAAACGTTGACATCTCAGTTTGTTTTTTACGTACGGGAATAAAAAGAAGTCATTCGGTACCAAGTCAGGACTATACGGCTGTTGGCCCATCAAATCGATGTTTTGGGTGCTCAAAAATGCAGTTGTCGCAGCCGATGTGTGAGAGCTCGCATTGTCGTGGTGAAGAGTGATCCGTCTTCGGCGGTTGGTTTTCCTGATTTCTTGGAAGACAACTGGCAAACAAATGGTTGTGTACCACTCAGAATTGACTGTTCTGCGTTGTTCTAGTGGTACGGTTGCGACATGTCCAGTTTTTCCGAAAAAACAGGCGACCATTTGCTTGGAAGTGCTTCGTGCGCGAACAACTTTTGTTGGATTTGGCTCATCTTGAAACACCCAGACAGTCGACTGCTGTTTACTTTCGGGCTCATACGCGTAAATCCACGATTCATCACCTGTCACGATGTCATAGACGTGTTTCGAAGCACCGCGACCATATTTTTTGAGCATTTCTTTCGACCAATTAACACGAGCCTTTTTTTTTGGGCGATTGACAAATTGTGTGGGATCCAACCCGAACAAATTTTTTTGACAATCAAATGTTTATGCAATATTGAATGTATGCTGGTCCCACTAACGCCTAAGGTTGTCTCAATCTCACGATAGTCACATGACGATCTTCCAATATCAGTTCGCGCACAGCATCAATGGTTTTCGGAACAACAACTGATTTTGGACGACCTTCACGAAATTCGTCTTGGAGTGAACTACGACCACGATTGAATTCACCATACCATCGATAAACACTGGTCCTTGATGGAGCTTCATCGCCAAAAATTGAATTAAGTTCATCCATCGACTGAGTTAATCCACGCCGAAAGTTGTAAAAAATAATCGCACGAAAATGTTGACGATTTAATTCCATTTTTGGGCCGAGATGAATCTTTGAAGTTACTGTAAACAACACAAATAGCGCTCGTATGTCAAAACGTTCTGAGTGCGTATAACTTCAAAAATGTCCAACTTTACGACAGAGCTGTCAATTGCCGGATTGCAACACTAGGGTTGCCAAATCCCGAAACATAAGAGGCAACCCTCGTAAAACATTGTGCCATCATTGGTCAATATCAGTGTGGCTTCATCCCAGGCAAATCAGCAATTGATCAGATATTCACCCTTAGGCAGACGATGGAAAAATGTCTGGAATTTAAGATTCCACTATATCATCTGTTTATAGACTTCAAGGCCGCCTACGACAGCATAGCCAGGGTAGAACTATATAATGCCATGAGAGTATTCGGCATTCCAAACAAATTGATACGACTTTGTAGGTTGACCATGACCAACGTAACTAGTCAAGTAGAAATAGCGGGATTGCTGTCCAAATCAATAAACATCTATAATGGACTCCGACAAGGGGACGGTCTGGCCTGCCTCCTCTTCAACCTGGCGTTGGAGAAAGCAATCCGTGACTCTGGCGTTACAACAAGAGGGACTCATGTCACCAAGTCCAGCCAGATACTTGCCTACGCAGATGACATCGACATCATCGGTAGAACCGAATCGACGGTACAGGAATCCTTCACCCAGATCAAGCAGGCGGCACAAAAACTGGGACTGCACATTAATGAGGGAAAAACCAAGTACATGGTGGCAACTTCTGCGAAGAGAAGACCTAACGTTGGTCAAACTATCAGGGTAGTGGAGCACGAATTTGAAGTAGTGCAATCCTTTAACTACCTTGGGTCAATAGTATCAGCCGATAACAATATGGAAGAAGAAATACGCGAACGGCTGATTAAATCCAACAAAGCCTACTATGGTCTATCAAGGCTCTTTAAATTCCGAAATTTATCCAGAACATCCAAGCTACTACTGTACAAGACCATGGTCTTACCAGTACTCATGTATGGATCCGAGACCTGGGTGCTTAATAAAAGGCACTCTGAGCTCTTGGCCGCGTTCGAGAGAAAGGTCTTAAGGAGAATTGTTGGCCCCGTATGTGAGGGAGGACGATTCCGGAGACGCTACAACCATGAGTTGTACGCAATCTACCTTGAAGCTCATATTGTAAGAAAAATCAAGCTCGGTAGACTTCGGTGAGCGGGACACCTAGCTCGAATGAGCGAAGAGGAGCCTGTCCGGAAAGTCCTTTGTGGCAGGATGTATGGAAGGAGACAGCGCGGCAGACCTTGTCTGCGATGGATGGATGGCGTAGACCAGGACGCCCAGAGCCTGGGAGTGCTAAACTGGATGACATCGGCTCGAAATCGGGACCGGTGGAGAGATTTGTTAAATAAGGCCAAGACCGGATCCCGGTTGTGGGGCCGATGATGATGATGATGATGATGAAAACAACGTGCATCGAATCATACATGACCGAAATATGTTTATTTTAATCGATCTAGCAACGGCCATACCCAATGCTTGATTCATTATCACAAATTAGATTCCTGGCTTCGGCAAGAGTTTTATTGACTCACGTCAATCAAAGAATCTATCCCTTGCGGATGGCGGCCGTTTATCTTGCCCATACATGTAGTAGCAGATTTGACCTGCAACATGAGTTTTTTCTGTTTTCTTTTTTTTATGACCTTCACCATTGGTTACCCTTCGGCGGCGAATTCCTTAGGTTCTTTTTTTTGTTGGATGTCTGTAAAGAGACACGATAGGCAGTCCAGATACTTCAAACTACACGTTTGTTTAAGGAGTCAGATACAATCCGCGGAGGAGAGCACACGCGCTGGAAGTCAAGTCGCAGATTAGTCCACGTAGTATCGCGCATTCGAACAGTCAATAAGAACGGGATCAATTGAAACGCACGAGTAATTAAGTCCGTGAATCGTATATCGAGTGCACTACATACAAGTTCGGTTGCGTCAAAACGTAGATTAAATATAAAAATCCGATATATTTGTTTCGGCATCCCTTCACACGCAGGGCTCTGCTTACGCTGATCGACCGGATATAGTACCTGCAGCGAGTGAGGTGTTCGGTTTAAAGTAATTTTGTGCAAATGATTTGAAGACAGCCTAAATTAAACGGAGGTTAAGTTTAAATGATTATAGTGTCTAATAAACGCGAAGGCAAAATTTGAACAAATATTGTGAAAGGAAGATAAGGATAGATAAATAAAAGAGAGCCTTTTATCAACTGGACAAATCCGTGTGTTTTATTTTCATTACCTTTTTCATGAACAATTTCCTGGTGCTTTACTTTTACTCCTCCTAGTGTGATCATAACTGCGGAACATTTAGTGGAAACCTTGGGGTCAGGTGAAAACTCAGTGTCCATGTCAGGCACATTAACACCTGTTTCCCACAGTGACTTTAATTTTTGGTGAGTTAATCCACCATCAATTACTCCTCTCCTAAATCAACGTGGACATCGGAGTTTGTGAACAATTTCCAGATAACATCGTGTTTAGAAAAAGAAAATTTTAGAAAAAAAAAATTTATTATATATTGGGATATAATACATTTTAAAATATATATTGGGATATAATATATTGGAAATTCGAACGAAAAAGAGAATTTTGAGAAATAATATTAATTATATATATAGAAAAAAAAAAGTTGTTGCATAATAAAAGAAAAGGTTCCAAGTGGAAATATTAAGTTAGTTAAAAATATTTAAAGTTAGTTAAAAGATAATGTAAGTAGACTATAAGTAAACTTTTAGATTATTGTAACCTATTTTTCTAGTATTAAGAACTTTTGGATTTTTGTAACTTTTGATATAAGATTAACTTTGAACGCCATTGTAATTGAACGAAAATCCAAGTCGGTAATTAAACCTAATCTAAGCAATAGTTAACAGAAAATTATTTTCTTCAAGGACAATTTTCTTTCTCGAAGAAGGGTGGGATGTTGTATTCCAGAATACTACCCTTATTCGCTTTAACACTAACTCATGTCCTTTCAAACACAACCCTTAAAAACACAACCCTTAAAACTACATCCTCACATATCCTACATTCTCAGTTAATACAATTCATAAATAAACAGACACAATATTCTATATCCAGTCACTTACAGCACATTTCATAAATAAACAGACACTATATTCTATATCCAATCACTTACAGCACATTTCATAAATATGCCCCTTTTCATAACAAGCACATTTTTCATTTCAAAACATGGCCACTTTGATTTTCGTTCAAAGTTTATTCAAAATTCTAAGTCACAGAGACTTCTAGATTGTTTTGTTCAGTTTATACGCCACAGTCAGAACAAAATGTTCTATATAAACAAGTAAATTTATATGAAAAAAATAGAAAGAAGAGAGCTCAGCTTGAGATAGCTGAGTTCAATAAAATAAAAATAAAACAAAATAAAATATAAAAATAAGTAAGAACTATAATTGTTTTAATAATAAAAGAAAAGATTATAATAACCTCCACGCTCTTCCCTCGAAAGAGGAAGCACGGCGTTGGAGCCGTAACAATCGGTGGAGTTTTTATCAACCTCGCATCCTTGCCGATGCCAACGTATAGACTACCTACATTTCTCTTGGGATCGATACTTTTTACCCTGTGTGGAAAAAAGGTTCGCATGCCAAGTAGAATCGTGGCTGTCGATGTGTACGCTATAGAATCAACATCGTTATTGAGGAAAAATAACAACCAATTTAACCTCCCAAGAAAGTCGCTCAGACCTCCCCAGTTGGATTTCTTGTAGAACCATACTGTTCTTTTGGAAGTTTTCTCGTTAACGTTGCTGTTGGTTAGAGCAAACTTATCTGACACGATACAACAGTGGTCTGAAGTGCCCAAAGGCGAAGAAACTTCAATTGTGTATTTGTTCGGATGGGAGGTGAGAAACAGGGGAAATCACCACATATGTCTGGTATCCGTGTTGGCTAATTGACGAGTTGAGTTAAACTATTTGAATCAGCAAAGAGCTGAACATATTGACCTTCAGGTGTTGTGTGTCCTCAGTGACGAAGCCACTGAGAGTTATTCATATTAAAATCACCCACAATAACGATTTCAATGTGTGGATATAGGGTCTATAGAAACAGACAGAATATCAAATTCGCCAAAGGATTCGTTTCTATCCAAGTTTGGGCTTCTATAAAGAAAGCAGTCATCTATGATATGCTTACAAACGTAAAGTTCTAGACACGAGAAATTAAATTCTGGATTGGAGCGAGGATATACACGGAATGGCGCAGCAGAGCCCATATTGTGGCAGAAGTTGATAACCAATATCATTCCGTATATATGTGGCTAGACCACGATGTGGAAAGAACAGAGCACTAAGTACATTAAAATCGAAAATATCTCTATTAGTTATTACCTGTGGCGCAAGAGTAATCACTTTGCCCGAAAAAAAACAAATCATGATGGAAAATTTAACAAGCCTTAGGACTTGCTAAATAAGGCCAAGACCAATTCCCGGTTGTAGTGCCAATGATGATAATGAGTTATTACCTGGGTTCGCTAAGTGCAAGGATAGTTGGTTTCTGGTTAGAAACGTGGGCAGACACAGAAGAGAAATTACATCTCAAGCCGCGGATGTTACACAAATCAACGTGAAATTCCCGCTCCATTGAAGTGGACCTACACAGAAAACCAATATAGCCTGAAGTCGGGACCAGCGATGGATAATCGAAAGCAACCACCACAGGTTTTATGCCCTTGTAGGTGCCTCACTAGATCCGTGCCGAAATCCATTTCGCATCTGTGGCGGTTTCGCCAAACCCCACGGCCCACTTACCTGAAAAACCCCTTATATCCACAACTCAACTCCCAATGTCTCCCGCCAATGCAATCGCATTGGCACCTGAAAATATTTCCCTTTCCAAGTACATTAATGCATACAAGCATTACCTAAAATTCCTAAAAAGAATTGAATCTACAAGGCCATTCATACATTATCAATGCATCTCTGCACTAGCGACCCAGAAACCGAATTTCTAATTAGTGTAGATTTTCACACTATAGTTCGATTCTGCCGTCGCCATAGATGCCATGCATAATAGACACAGATGGTATACACAACCGTCATTGTGTATCCATCTAAATTACTTTCCGAATACTTGCAACTATTGATTCATTTGCAAGCACTTCTCGCGGATATATTTCTTTGTTTAAATCTTCAAACAATCACCGACGCCACGTTTTGCCGTCGGATCGGATTCAATAGCATAAACATAGGCAAACAAAAAAATCCGATTCTCCCGGTCGGCAGAGGGACGATATACGATCTCTATTATATGAATTATCGCAATCCCTTTTAGCATCTAATGAGTGGCTGCTATTTAGACAGCTGACCCTCATTACCGAAAGATGCCGTAGGTCGTTTCACCATCGTTCTTTCTTTCCTCGTTTCAGGTTCTGTTTACCCTTGGCTAAACGCATCGATGAACACGGTGATGTGTACAAACACACACATACACCACCGCGTCCCAGAAATCGCCTCCCAGTGGTCATTGATCAAAAGAAATTTCATTTCCTTTTCACCACACCAACAAAAACTCACCCCAAACGATTGAATATCGGTGAGTCCTATTACATCCGCCGATCGTGTTGGCTCCCCGTTTCGCGCACGGGGACGCGTATACATCACAAAGTCGAGTTTCGTTAACAAAACGTTGCACACCCGTTGAGCGAGTCGCGTTTACTTTAATCACAATGACATTAAGTGTTCACGCGAATTTACAGTTGCCTTTTAATTCATTAATCCCGCGTCAAATAATTAATTAAAAGAACAATTAGAATAAGTTTAAACTTGTAAAAAAAGACAAACAATAAAGTTATATAAAGGCAGTGATCACCTATCAATTCCTGTGTTTCATCTTGTTCTCCTGTGCTGCAGTTTCCTGGGTGTTTGTATCATTGTCCGAATGTTTTTTTTTGCTCGGTGAAGCTTTTAACGACGTTACTCGGTGTGTATCCGGTGAACAGTTTGTGGGAGGAAGTAGAACCCCGTGTCGTATGCCGGCACAACGACTTCTCATCCCACACATCCCTTCCATGACGAACATGATGCCACTCAAGGACCAAAAATTTTCCAAAGATTATAAATCAATCGAGAGAATCGATGCCTGAAGGACGCAGAGGTGTGAAAAAGAGGAAAACAGACACAAGGAATCGAAAGAGTACAGGGTTTTCCCGCACTGCACATCATCATCATCATCATCGGCACTACAACCGGCCTTGGCCTTATTTAACAAATCTCTCCACCGGTCCCGATTTCGAGTAGATGTCCAGTTAAGCACTTCCAGGCTCTTTGGCGTCCTGGTCTACGCCATCCCTCCATCGCAGACCAGGTCTGCCGTGCTCCATGGTCTCCTTCCATACATCACTGCACAGCACTCGTGTGTATATCTTCGAACTTTTCACAGCACTAAGACGCGTGTGTGGAGATCCGTTTATTTTTGTACGATCGCACAGATAACTTTGCAGTTGGACCTGTGTGTGGCGATCCGTTTGTTGGCTTGGATCCCATAGTAAGACTTGTCGCGAGTTAAAGGAAAACAACTTGGTGTTTTTTTTTTTTAACTTATTTTATTTAAATTACTAATTAATGACGCTGAGTTCGCTCCCTCACGGCTGGGAAATCAATCGTGCCAGTTCCTCTTCGGTGGCGGTATTTATGCCTCGAATTGCGATAAGGTTGAGTGTGTAGTTCGGTATATTTGTTGATGTGTCCGTCATGGGCATTCGTTGATTGTTTGTCTTGCGATAGATTGGATTGAGTTGCTATACTGGGCCATGTGTTGATTATTTGTCTTACGATTAGAGATGTCTTGGCGGCATCGATTGGTTTTATTATCGTCGGTATCCTTTGACTATGTTTTGATAATGCGAGTTCGGGTGAGTATGGTATTTGTACAATATTTATGCAGTATTTGGTTTGCAATATGGAAAAGATTAAATTGGATTGTATGTATATTGGTATCATAATGTAACTGTACATAGGTTGGTAGAGATTTATAATAAAGATATTTGGGGTTTAAAATACAAGGGTTATTATGTATAGAGATTTGTTTGGGGTTTGAACTACAGTAATGCCTAGGTATATCTAATACATTATGTGGGAGGTGTTAACTCTCCCCCCCTTAAGTTAAAACGTCCTCGTTTTTTTATATTTTCGGTTTTTTGGACTAGTCGTGTCATTTCTTATTTAGATAGTACATTACATTTTTCTAAGTTTTTTTCTTTTTATATATTAATATTATTTTTATAATATAAAGTGTTAATGTGATGATTACAATAATTGCCAGTACGCAGCAGAATGTTCTTATAGGGTGGTCTTCTAAGGGTGTGAAGAATGTAGATATTTCTTGTAAGTTTGTGAATTTATTAGTTGTATCTGAGGACAATAATTCAATTATTATGTTCAATTCTTCATTATGTCTTAGTGCTACAGCTTTTTTGATTACATTTTTTCGAAACTTATAAGGTTAGGACTTTTAATAGTTTTGCCGTCTACGACATGACTTTTATCTATAAAAATATATCCGTTTTCTATTTCTTTAATCTCTACATTGTTTTCTTTTATAAAGTTAGAAGCGGCTGGTTCATTGGTTATTAATGGTAATGTACAGTTATCTTTGTAATTTCGAATAAGTTTACAGATATATGTCCCTACAAAGTTTTTACAATTGGTAATATGTGTATATTTAGATGCTATCAGACATTATAGGTTTACCATATATAGTTGATAATGCATGTATTATATATGAAAAAGTTGACATTTTTTATTATACGTTATTAAAGTCGTATCAATATAGTAGCAAATAAATATACTGGAATATTCCATTACATGAATTTAGAGGTTTGCTGGGTCCGTTTTCACTAAAACATATTTCCTATTTTTTTAGATCATTGATCTTGATTGGCTGGATTAGGCCTGTCATTGTTATAACCAGGAGAATGGTTAGATTTTTCATCCTGGGAAAGTTTGATTCTCGATCGTATATTATCTTTGTGGATTTTTTTGTTGCGTGTTGTGATTATAATGTCGCCTTTGTCTTCCTTTACCGTGTGTTCGCTGAATCGATCGGTATTTTTATTTCTGCGTGAAGACCTAACAAAGATTTTATCCCCGGGTAGGTATTTGATGTTTACGCGTTTTGTATTAACATGATCCAAGAGGTTTTGTTGATTGTTTTTTAATTTCGCCTCTATATCAGGATAGTCTCGTCTGTTAAAAAATACGTCTTCAGGTTTGTATCCAGTCGACGAGTGGATTGTTCGGTTGTATTGAGTGACTGCATCAAATAGGAAGTCCTTGCATTCACCTCCTTCTTGTTTAGCGAGGGCTCTGACGATTTCGATGAGTGTGGAGTGCGCTCTTTCTACTTGGCTGTTGCTGGTAGAGTGGTCGACAGGTGTAGTAGTGTGGTTAACGTGATGCCGGTTGAACACAGCTTTTGCCTGTTGACTAATAAAAATAGACTCGTTATCTGTCATAACACTTTGTTGGCCCGGATAACCAAATATTTGGGATAGGAGTTCGTTTAATGTAATGTGGGTATTAATTTTATTAGATATATAACGTAAGTGCAGATACTTTGAGTACCTATCTATAGTACTAATGTATATTTCATTGTTCATGTGGAATACATCCATTTGTAGATATTGGGAGCATTTGCTTGGTATAGGTGTTCGTCCTATGGGTTGATGGTTGGGTTTCCGATCGTACTTGGTGACATGGCATATTTTACAGTTTATTGCATATTTTTTTGCAGTCCTTTGACAGAGTTGGCCAATAGCTGGTTTCCCAAATTTCTTTTGAGTTATTTCTGTGGTTACGATGAGCTCGAATGTGCACATCTTCCAAAATCTGTAATTGTTTCTCTCTATCTGTTATGTCTTCTAATAGTTTGTCGGTTAAGGCAATCTTGTATTTCCCGAATACCTTTTTAATTTTATCGCAGTATTTCATCATTATTTCTGCTTCCATTTTTAAAGCGTTCAATTTATTTGGATTTAAAGTTTTCTTCATGAAGTCTATAAGTTTTTCTTCGTTAGTGAAGTGTATTATGTGTCGAAAATTATTGAATATGTTGGTCGATTCAAGATTATTTTTGTTGGATTCTTTCAATATTAGTTGGTTTCTATAGGCGTTTAATGGTCTTTTTAGTATCTTGAAATTCTCTGTAGGTATGTTGTCATCCGTTGTTGCGTTTATCTGTTGTCTGGATAATGCATCGGCCACAATATTTTGGCTGCCTGGTTTGTAAACTAGTTTTGCTCCGTACTCTTCAATGATGCTCTTCCATCTCTTGAGTTTCGTATTAGGATTTTTTTCGGAAATAGCAAAAGTTAGGGATTGATGATCCGTGTATATAGTTAAGTCTGTGATACCATACAGAAGGTTGCGTAGTTTCTGGAGGGCCCAGATAATTGCTAATAGCTCCTTTTCGTTGGTGGAGTAGTTAATTTCTGCGGAGTTTAGTGTTCTAGAAATGAAAGTTAGAGGGTGTCTTCCCTGGCTTAATACTGCTCCTATTGCAAAGTTGCTGGCGTCGGTAGTTAATTCGAAAGGCTTCCCATAGTCGGGCTGGAACAGCACGATTTTTTCTTGAAGTTTAATTTTTATATTATTGAAAGATTCTTTAGCTGGCTCGTCAAATTTAATCTTTATATTTTTGCTTTTGTTTTTCGATACTTGTCCTTCTCCTTGAAGAAACAAAGTCATTGGCTTTGTAATTTTGGCGTAATCCTTAATAAATTTCCTATAATATCCTGCTAATCCTAGAAATGATCTTAATTCCTTCAAGTTTGATGGTTCGGGATAATTTTTTATAGTATTGATCTTCTCAGGGTCTACAGTTATAACTCCTTGTGAGATTATATGCCCTAGGTAGTTGATCGATTTCTTAAAGAAATGCGACTTCTCCGATGAAATCTTCATGTTTGCTTTCTGTAGAGCTGCAATTATTATTTTCAAATGTTCCATATGTTCGTCCTCGTTACCAGAATATATTAGGACGTCGTCAATGTAGACATAAGCGAATTTTCCAATATAGGGTCGTAGAATATCGTCTATTGTCCTCTGAAAAATGCTAGGTGCGTTTTTGAGTCCGAAGGGCATGCGAACAAATTCGTATTTAGCTCCGTTTATGGAGAAGCTAGTTTTCGCCCGATCAGATTCCTTTATTTTTATTTGGTGAAATCCAGATTCCAGATCGAGTGTTGAAAATACTTTAGCCTTGCCTAGGTTTTGTATAGTAAGGTTTATGTCAGGGATAGGGTATCGGTCTGTTACTGTCTCATTATTGAGTTTTTGATAGTCGATCACCAATCTTCTTTTAGGCCTGTTCTGATCATCTGTACCTTTTTTTGGTACGATCCACACTGGTGAGTTATAGGGGCTGTAACTTTTTTGAATAATCCCCTCATTCAGCAATCTGTTTATTTCTTCGTTTACGAAGTTATTGTCTGTGACTGGGTATGGGTATTGTTTAGAATAGACTGGGTTTTCGTTTCTAGTCTTTATTGTGGCTTCTATATTGGTTACAAATGGTAGAGTTGGATTCATTTTTTCATTAATATTCATGATTTCTTCTATTACTTCTTTAAATCTTTTGTTTTCCATGGTAAAGTTTATTTTTAGCTCAGGTTTTTCTTCTGGTTTCTTTTCCGTTTTGAATTTGTACTTCATTTCATAGGTTTCGAGACTGATCTCGGCTTTTAGTTGCTTAAGGCCTTGCTCGCCTAGGATCATGTCGAAGTCTTTCAAGTCGTTAGTCTCGTAGAAGGTTATGTTATGGCCAAATAGACCGATTTGTTTTTTTGTTTCTATTAGGGATGTTCCATGTAGGGTATTTACTTTAATAGGTGCAATGGGTATAGATCTGCCATATGGGTATAGTGTTGAAACGTAGTTCATTGTTGCTCCAGTGTCGATCAAAACGTTGACCTTGACTGTTGGTCTCCCTATATCCTTAGATTCTAAGACTAAACGCGGGAGGCCGTGTACTTTCCTAAAAAAGTACTTTCAGAGATTAGATTTTCTGGAGTAATTGAAGCAGGGATGGGGATAGTGTTCTCCGCTATCTGATTGAGTCTTTGCGGGTTAGTCTGTCGGGTATTAGGCGTAGGGTTTTGTCCGAAGGGGTTTTGGTATTGATTTTGGTTCCAATGATTGTTAAATGGTTGCCCTGGTCTTTGCTGAGTATTATCATGGTTTCTTGGGGGATAGTGGTTATATCTTTGGGGTTTATTAAAACTGGATCTTTGTTGATATTGGTTATGTCTTTGTTCCACAGGTATATAGTGATTTCTTCTATATGGTAGTGAATAATCTCTATCTTGCTGGCTAAGTTTAAAGGTTTCGTTATCGTGTAGAATAGTACTGGCTATAGCGTACGCTGTTTCTATATCTTTGGGCCTACTATTGTATAGGTTACTCCGAGTAAAATCGCATTTTAAGCCTTGGATGAAAGTTCTAACCCCGTCTTGTATAGCATGTCTACATAGTGGAGCGGCATCTTCGCCCTCTTCTAGTTCTATTTTGTTGAGCACTAGGTTCAAGGATTTATTAACTGTATTAAAATAATCTCGCAGAGAAAGTTTTCCTTGTATTAATTTACGGAGTTTTCCTTGTAACGCGTATAAAGGTCTTTGGTCGGCATACACGTCGTCCAATCGTTTGATTATAGCGTAGAAATTAAAAGCTGTGCAGTTCGTTACTAAAAGATTGGCAGCTTCTCTTCGAATTTTAGACCTTAATAGTGTTAGACATGTATAGTATTTGCATGTATTTTGGAATTCTTTTATATCTTCCATAGCCTTCCAAGCCATACTACGCCACGCTCTATATTCTTCGTGGTTACCATCGAATGTAGGTAAACTTTTAAATATTTCTATGTCTATCTGTTCTGCGTTTTGTATCGGGGATTTGATTGATTCTTGTTGTTCCTTGGCTATATCTTCGCTACAATCCTGTATGTTCTGTGATTGTAATTTGGTTATCATTTCGTTTAGTCTTTGATTCTCGCTATTAATTTTTTTGTTCTCAGTTCTTAATGTCTCAAAATTAGTTGCTAGGTGAGCAATCTGGGCTTGTAACTCAGGTAAAGTAGCCATAGTTGGGTTTTCTTTAGATGAACTAAGGTAGGTTTTTCCACTTCTCAAACTCATAGACAACTCCTAGTTCTTATTATTGTTTTTCTGCCTAACAATTTTTTTATATAAGGGTTTCTGTATGTATATAGACACTAGTAATTAAGTTGTACTTACGGTTTCCTAATGGGGAAAATGTCATATGGAGCTTTAATGTTTGCCTATGTGGTTGCTTCGCTTCCAAGTGGTGATCTCTGGATGGTTCTCCCTGCTGTACGAATGCGATTTTAAAGTTGGGTCGTCTTCAGGGATTGAGTAGAGGTTGATTTTCTTTGAATTCTCGGTGCTTTAGCTTGAATAATTTTTATGTGATGTATCTATTGCACTAGTTTGAATTGGATTATGGCTTTTCACATTCAGCCGGTTGTTAATTTGCTTTAGTTTGAATAATTTTTATGTGATGTATCTATTGCACTAGTTTGAATTGGATTATGGCTTTTCACATTTAGCCGGTTGTTAATTTTGTGGGGTTTTTTCTGCACTGAACTATTATTTGGTGCCACCTCTCTCACAGTATTTTTCTTACCAAATCGATGAACTGCTGCGACAATCCGTTGTAAGTTTATACTGGTCCTCTGGTCGGCACGACTTCTATTTCGTGGATTTTAGTTTTATTAAACTAAGCTCGACAGCTGAAAATTAATTTGGTGGTCCTTTTGGATCGCCGGGCCTTTACCAATATCCAACTACACCCTCATATGGTGGGGAATTACAAGTTTGGAATAATGATGAAAGGTTAATGGTCCGTTCAAACAAGCAGTATACTTGTATGAATGGCAGGATCGCCAGTTAAGGAAAACAACTTGGTGTTTTTTTTTTTTAACTTATTTTATTTAAATTACTAATTAATGACGCTGAGTTCGCTCCCTCACGGCTGGGAAATCAATCGTGCCAGTTCCTCTTCGGTGGCGGTATTTATGCCTCGAATTGCGATAAGGTTGAGTGTGTAGTTCGGTATATTTGTTGATGTGTCCGTCATGGGCATTCGTTGATTGTTTGTCTTGCGATAGATTGGATTGAGTTGCTATACTGGGCCATGTGTTGATTATTTGTCTTACGATTAGAGATGTCTTGGCGGCATCGATTGGTTTTATTATCGTCGGTATCCTTTGACTATGTTTTGATAATGCGAGTTCGGGTGAGTATGGTATTTGTACAATATTTATGCAGTATTTGGTTTGCAATATGGAAAAGATTAAATTGGATTGTATGTATATTGGTATCATAATGTAACTGTACATAGGTTGGTAGAGATTTATAATAAAGATATTTGGGGTTTAAAATACAAGGGTTATTATGTATAGAGATTTGTTTGGGGTTTGAACTACAGTAATGCCTAGGTATATCTAATACATTATGTGGGAGGTGTTAACTCGCGCGAACCGATAATGCAATTGGGTATCTTATGTATATTTAAGATTCTCAAAACGTATTGCACAACTGATCCGATGGTACGGATCGTAAGGCAGAAGCGCGTGTGTTGTCTCGTCGGCGGTCAAAACTTGACCTCGTTATACTATAACTTTTTTATAGAATTATTTTCGCAAAAACGGTGTTGAAGACTTATTCTACACACTAATCACCACATTTTTCAAAAATTCTTGATGAGAGCCTCCCCGTAAATTATAGCTCCTTTATACTATATCCTAACTTGCTGGTCCCCTGTTATGTGTGTTTAACAATTTATATTATTTAATAATATTTTTTTTTTTTTTTCTCCGCCAAGTAGAATTTGCATAAAGTAGTTTATGCAAATTAGCTACTTGGCGCGTTATTTCCTTTTACAGGTAAGGAGGGGAATCAAAGGGGATTAGTGGATTCTGGGGGCCTGGACTCAATTTTGGTCCGTAACAATACCTTCCCCCCTTAAATAGTGATAGCTTCATTCTTAGAAGAGGAATGAAGCTTGGCTACTTAAGTATTAAACTGTAGCATTTATCTTTACACCGTCGGTGGTGTATTTTCTTCCCTTGTTTGTCGTGGTTTCTTCTGCTTTTGGCTTCCTCTATTCGTAGTAGGGTTTTAGCCTATTATTGTGCACCACCACATTTCTTCTCCCTACCTTAACGAGGCTATTTACCGGACTATTTATTTGTACTACCTTATAGGGACCCCTCCATATGGGAGCTAATTTTCCTTGCTTTTGAGCATTACGTATTAAAACTTTGTCGCCCACATGGAACGTGAATGGGCGTATCTTACGGTCGTAGTACTCTTTCGACTTCTTCTTGGAAGTTAATAGGTTACGCCTTGCTATTTCGTACGTATGTTGAAGTTTGTACTTCAATAGCTTATGGTAACTGTCATGGTTGTATACCGGTTCCGGAGGTTGCTTTATGCTTGTCGGTACCTCCGGGGTGAACCCAAATAGACAGTCCATTGGCGTAAGCTTAGTACCTTCGTGTACATTGGTGTTGTATACGAATGTTGCCGTCCTCAGGTATTGGTCCCATGATTGGGAATTCCCATCCACAATGCTTCGCAGGTAATCTACGAGTGGACGATGTGCTCTTTCTAAGGCTCCATTTGATTGTGGGTGGTACGCTGAGGTTTGTAGTTTTTTAATACGGAGTAGTTTGCACACGCTTTTAAACAAACTGCTTAGGAAATTGCTTCCCTGATCGGTGACCAATTGCTTCGGAACACCATACCGAGCAATTATTTGGTCGAAAAAGACTGTGGCCACCGTTTCTGCCTCCGCATCTGCGAGAGCGTAGCAATCTATATACTTCGACAAGTTGTCTTGGAATGTAAGTATATATTGATTGCCGGTTGGAGTGCGATCAAGAGGACCTACTATATCTAAGTATACTTTGTCGAAAGGCCTCTTTGCAATGTCGGTTATTACCATGGGCATATGTATGTTCGGTGAAGATTTCATGGTTTGACATGTTTTACATACTTTGATGTATTGTTTAATGTCGCGCATCATGTTCTTCCACCAAAAATTTCTACGTATTTTGTGGTACGTTTTACTCACTCCTTGGTGTCCGCCCAAAGGAGGATCATGGTATTCCCGGAGTAGGAACTGAATGTCTTCAGGATTGGTTATCTCCATTCCTTTTTCCGTGCAGGCCGGAATGGGATCCTCGTTAAGAGAGGACTTATCGTCATTTGGACTATCCTGATTTCCTTCGCTTGCTCTTAACTTTTTAGCTTGGGCGCGTGTTAGTACATTGCACCTTGGTAGTGTGGGAGTCTCATCACAAATTTGCGGGATACGACTCAAGGTATCCGCATTAGTGTTGTATTTACCGGGTTTATATTCGATTTGGTAGTCGTACTCCAGTAGTTTGCGATTGAACCTTAGTAAACGTGACGTGGGGTCTTTCACGTTGAATACTCCCTTTAACGGTTTGTGGTCCGTGTATATATTAAATTTTCTCCCTTGTAAATAACAACGGAAATTCTTAGTCGCCCAAACAATGGCTAATAACTCTTTCTCAATCGTAGAGTAGTTCTTTTCCGCCTTATTCAAGGTTCGACTGGCATATGCGACTGGCTGGTCCTTACCGATTTCGCCTTGCGACAGTACGGCGCCCAGTGCTTCGTTGCTCGCATCCGTGGTCAGATTAAAGGGTTTGGTAAAATCTGGATAGATTAACAGTGGCGGCGAGACCAATAACTCCTTTATGTTATCAAATGCTTGTTGGCATTTGTCTGACCAGGTGAATTTGACGTCCTTCCTTAACAAATTTGTTAAGGGGCGTACTATCTTCGAAAAATTTTGAACAAATTTTCGATAGTAATTCGCCAACCCTAGAAACGATTGGACGTGCTTTACCGTTTTGGGAATGGGGAAATCCCTGACACTAGCTGTCGTGTCTGGATTTGGCATTGCCCCCTTTTCGGAACAAACATGTCCCAGATATACTACTTCCTTCTGGAGGAACTTGCATTTCTCTGGTTGCAATTTGAGGTTGTGGTATCTAATTTGATCGAATACTTTCCGGAGTTTGTCATTATGGTGTTCTAGGTTTTTTCCATATATGACCACGTCATCCAGATAAACAAAGCATTCGATTCCTTGCAACCCGGTTAGGACATGGTTCATGAGTCTCTGAAACGTAGCTGGTGCTCCCTTCAGACCAAATGGCATACGTTTGAACTCATAGTGCCCGTAATTTGTGCTGAACGCTGTCTTATTTTGATCCTTCGGATCTACTAAGACTTGGTGGTAGCCGCTGGCTAAATCGAGTGTGGAAAAATAGCGTGAGTGACCGAGCTGGTCTAAAATGTCCTCTATTCGAGGGAGAGGGTACGCATCACCGATGGTTTTATCGTTCAGTTTTCTGAAATCGACCACAACTCTCCATCGGGTTTTTCCATCGGGGCCCGCTTTCTTAGGAACTACCAAGAGTGGTGAGTTCCACGGACTTTTGCTTGGTTGAATGATATCATTCTCCAGCATCTCCCGTACTTGCTCGTTGATCACCTCTTTCTTGCACTCAGGCAGACGGTACATTCTTTGATTTATCGGTGCTTGATCCTGTATCACCGGTATCTCATTCATTATTGCACTGGTATATGTTAGGAGATCACCTTTAAGGTGGAAAATATCGTTAAACTCCTCACATATTTCCACTATGGATTGACATTCTTGAGGACTTAGGTTTTTACCTAAGTGGAGTTCCTCGTGTAATTGTGTCAACCTTGGATCTTTTGGTAATTCCTCCTGTGAGAATAAATGTCGGATATACTGGAGGTTGTCTCCCTCCGAAAGTTTTTTATCCGCATTGTATTCCGTAGAACGGTTGTCCTCATTTTCCAGCGGAAAGGTGGAAAAGTCCTTCATTGGATGTAACTCCACCATGATTCGGTCTATGGTTTGGAGGTAGTTTGCGATATTGAGTACCTCTACATGGGCACTCTTCGCTTTCCCTACAATACAGTTGGATATGAAAATCCCTGATTGCATTTGTTTAGGTACTAGCACTACCTCTTCCCGAATTTTTATGGGAAGTCTCAGCATTTTTCGTGAACGTGCCGGTATTATTGCCGGTTTGTCCAGAAAAATTTCTACCTCCGAAGCGTTTGGCAGTGATTGTTTCACCACTGTTGCTTCTTTTTTAGCTTTCTTTGATTTGTCAGCTATTAATGTGGTGTTGGAATGCTTGGAGCCTGACAAAATATCGCCCCCTTTTCCCTGTTTGGGTAGGGTATCCGGTGTATTTCCGACCGCGGTCTGGATCTCTATGGATCCCCTTGGCTCGGATTCCCGACTGGTTGCCTTATGTCTTGGCGTCCGCTTCCTACCTTTTGTAAATTCAACGGAAAAACTTACCGGATTTACATTGGTTTGGGAGAATTCCAAACAATTCCCGGGTCCGTTGACTTTGCAATTCCTAGCTAGGAAGTCGTTTCCTAATAACCCATCTTCTGACAATCCCGGTAGGGAGTCCATTACCTGAAAGTTACAGGAGATTGGTTGGGGTAGTTTGAATATTCCCTTACAAAAACCCCTAGACTTTCCCTTTCCAAAAAGCGTTTGGAGAGTAGTGGCCTTTTTTGTATCCAGTGTTGTTCCATTCTGGAGTGCTTTCAGTTTAAGAAGGCTCATCTCCGCACCTGTGTCCACTATTAGACATGTAGTGTTTCTACATCCTATGTCTAATGGGAGCTGGACTATTGGAACTTTTGTTGGTGGTTGAGGACAGTTTTCTTTATTTGGCGGCTTTAATTCGGTCGGGTTGGGGAATTCCTGCCCGACCTCTGGGAGTTTTCCGACTTCTCCCATTTTGCTTTTAGTCGACACACTGTCGCCATGTGGTTGTGTCGCTTACAAAATGTGCACCATTCCCCGTTCTTCTGTCGCCTATGTCCCTTTTTTGGCGTCTCTGACGCGTCCGTAGCGGTTGAATTCGACTGTCTACGGTTCGATTCGGGTCGATGGCGTTGTAATCGGTGTTGGCGTTGTTTTATTTTTCGAGCCTCTGAGTATTCAGTACTGCTCGTACTAATACTACTCTTGGCTCGAGTCTGCTTACCGCCTTTGTCGCATGGCTGTTTGCTGTCCTTTGACTTTTTTCCTTTTTGGACTGTGTGCCATTCTGTATTGACCGTGCAGGTCTTTGGGGTGTGGTCCCTACGTACAGACTTAACCACATTGGGTGTCTTTGTTGGCTTTTGTGGTTTTATCCACTTTGCCTTGATACGACACTCGTCCCCTGTGTGACCATTTCGGCCACAAAACTCACAACAACATCGAATGCTGTACACTCTACGATTCGATGTAGTTGCTTGTTTCGATGTGGATGGTCTGTCCTGCTGGTTTGAGGTGTTCACCGGTGACTTCCTTTGGTTCTGTGACCTTATTTGTGTAGGTTCAGGATTCTCCGCCTTCCTTTGTGTATTAAGTGTCCGACAATCCTGGGCATCGTGCCCATATCGATCACACTTTGTACACTTTGGTGTGTTCCGGCGTCGAAGGCATTCATCGTATACATGCCCTTTTCTATTGCAGAAGCTGCAAGTCATGCGTGCTACCCATGGATTTGGTGTACGCTTGTCCCTACCTTGGCTAGAGGAGTCACTAAGGTAATCACCTCCGCCTCTTTGAAGGTGTCGTGGTGCCTCGGGCTTCTTTGGCCTAGACCCGGTTGGTCTTCTTGAACTGTGTGGTGGTGTATCCGACCTAAACGGGTTTTTCCCTGGTGGTGAGCGTGTAACGGGGTGAGATTGTTCTTGGAATCTAGTGTTAGAGTTCCTATTCTCTACTACCCGAGACGCATCGTGTCTAGGCTTATTCTGCCTTTGTCTCGATTCCTGGGGTTTTGGTCGAGTATCCCCGTTGGTCCTATCTAAAACCCTATTTCTTTCCTCTGGGGGGATCTTGTTCCTCCTCCCAATAGTAGAATGGATTATTCTTAAGCATTGGTTGCCTATTTGATGAGTTGGGAGCATGGTATTCGTCTTTCCTTTCAGGTGAAGGTGACTGGTCATGATACCTCGTTGGTATTTCATAACATCCACTTTCGCTCCTCATCTCATTCTCGGTTTTCTCTAACTCGAGAATTCTA